>OX421931.1:1885221-3341220 GCA_949128155.2 Xanthia icteritia
AACATTGTGTTCGAAATTCCATAGTGGTGCTGCGTCACGCGACATGAGCTCGGTGACGGCTTGGTCGGTGGCACTACCGCGCGGTCACATTACAAGGGACATAACATCGGTGTCGATAAAACATACAATTATCGAATTTTATCAAACCACAAGAACATTGGGACACTATTATACCTACAAATATGAAACCGAGAAAGACAATAAAATAAGCGTATCATGAAATATAATGGTCAAATATTTCAAGAGCTCCGAACAAAATAGATCACTCTTGTGTTAACGTATTCTCTTTCACATTAATTATTTGGTTACTTTAATACTATAACTTTAAAAATATCAATATCCAATGTTATCCTAGACCTACGCTCTGTACAATTGTAACACCAAAATATTTTAACGTCGTTTTTGCGTAAGTAACTAAATAAAATATACATACTCTATTACAGCGGTCCTATTTCTATTGCCTATCTCGGGGATTACATAGTTTAAAAGAAATGGCAAGTGGAAATTTCGATAGTCAAGATATTATTTGCAAAACGGTCTAAGAGCAATATATACATTTAAAAACATTTCAGTGCGAGAATGTCAAATACATGTGTGGTTGAGCGACAACACAAAAACGTGTAGTTTCGGATCTCTGCGTGAAAATATCTTAGTGATTGAACAAACGATTAGATGTGAAGATAAAAATAATTGATCGAATTTCCATTTGTCAATAACGTTGGCTTTCAAAAGGAGAAGATAGTCGTGTCACGAACGAGTGGTCAGCGGGAGAGGTACGCAAGTCAGTTCATACACAAGCTCGTCAGTGTACACTCTTACAGTCAAACGATGATTACAGATTATGATTGTCATCAGTTATTACAGCGAACTGCTTTCAGACTAAAGTGTCGCAAATACATGCAGAGGTAGGCACAAGTAGAGGTAGGCACACAAGACTTATAGCTTTAAATTTACGCCGTATCATACATGTAACATTATGAAATAATCGCACTTTTTTATTGCAATATAGTTTTCGAACGAAAAAGCTGGGCAGATCTACCTAGCGATGTACTGCTTACGATCTTAGTAGGTATTAAGGGAGATGTCTAACTCGAAATCTTAAGGGTAAAGAGAGATTGCTACCGATGTATCTCCCTTACCTATCTACTACGGTGGTTACTTCTATGTGACGCGGAGTCGTTCCCACGTATAATAATTAATTAAGTTATTAAATAGCAGATAGTATTGAAGCCCGCTAGCGCTTCTACCGTCGGCCTAACGGAACATTAACATCTATATTGCTCGGCAAGGCTAGGTAGCGGGCAGTTTAGACTGAAAGCAGTGTGACGTGGGGCGTTCACTTCTTGGTGGGCGTGCCGCGCTGGGTGAGCCCCTCGAACCTCTTGAACGTGTAGTTGATGAACACCCAGTCTTTGTATGCCACCTCGCCGTCTTGTGGGATTGGCGCTGATGCTGCAACAACGTACGCAATGTTCATAATAGTTACGGTAGGTCGATAAGTGTAGGAAAAGTGGGGTGAGTCACAAATCTTAGGTCCAGGCAGGCAGATGCCCGAAAGTCTGACAACCAGTCTTTCAAAGGGATATCGTGTTACTCATTAACTGGGTTGTGGAAATCAGATAGGTAGTTGCTCTATGTAAAATACTGCATTTAACTGCATCCGGTCAGACTGGAAGCTGACCCCAACATAGGAAAAGGCTAGACAAATGATGATGTTTAAATTAAACTAATCCCCGGTTCCTACGGGGGATTCGTTTAATCGTAGTACACGCTCTTTGCGTCCATCAAACGCGTGTACTACTACTGCCACCATACATTATTATATTTTAACGAAAAACGTTGCTGTTCTAATTTCAGAAACATGGGTCCTGGGGTGATTACTGATAGATATGAAATTTCAGCCTTATCTATGGGATAGAATACTCGAATGCCATTGGTATTGCAGATGTTCATAATCTGTTCCAGAAGTATCTGATGAAAGTGTTAACAATCTGTTCAGGTTAAATTCTTACGCAATCACTTACAAAAAGTAATTAGTAACACATTAATGTGTTACTAATTACTTAATAAAACTTAATTTCAACTCTATATCTCTATATTTTTCAACTCTATATATCTGGATTGTAATTGAAATATCATCGACAAAAATGTTGGTTATAAAATTGACCTCAACTGTCCAATGAAAATCAACTTTAAGGTGATTTAAAATTAGAATTTCGGTTTTAAGAATTCAATAATCAAATCAAAGCATCCAATTTATAAGAGGCACAACAAATTGGCACCCGCAGGTACGTTTTCTGATACATTTATTTACATTTTCATCCGACACTTTTGGACAGACCATACTTACCATCAGCTACCGCCTGCTAGCCCCGCCCAGCTACCTACATAAAACCAAAATTACCGAGTACAAAGCTGGGTTGTTACTAGACTCACGTATTTCGAGCTTGACGTCAGGGAAGTCGTCGAAGTTCGAGGTGTCGTCTATGGACCGAACCTCTACAGAGATGGCGGCGGGGCGCTCGCGCACGTGGCTCCAGTCCACGCCGCGGAAGAACGACACGGACTTCACGTCCTCAATACCTCGCTGGGAACCTAATCTGGAATGTAACATATAGTTTAGTTAGCAAACATAATAATATAAAATAACGTCGCGCCGCAATTCCCCGAGGGTATATTTTTCGGGGTACATAGCACGGTGTCCTCGTGTTTGAGGTTATTGTTCATTTTAAGCACTATTTATTAATCCACTCTCAAACTGTTCTTTGTGTTAAAATTATACTAAAATGTTAATTAAATGTTGATGAAATGTTTGAATGCACCAGTCTAACGCGGTAGACAACAGTGCACTATATCTTTATATATATGTCGTGGCCAGATCTTAGAATTGACCATTTCATGAAATGGCCAGCTAACATTGGCCATATCGTTTAAACGTCAACGTTTAATGATATGTCAGTCGACGTTTGGCCATATCATTAATGTAGGGTATCCATGGTGTAAGCTGAAGTAAAAATAGTCAAGTAACTGCGACCAACTTGCAGCACTCGCCGGTCGCTGCCGCGGCACCGCTCGCGCGCGGTTGGTCACAGTTCTAACCTAACCTAACCCATTTGGTCGGGGTGCCACATAAGCGGCGTAAATTTTAGATTTTTTTTTTGAACTAATTTTAAGTGCTATGTCGCATGTTACGCCGCGGCAGCGTCCGGCGAGCGCTACTTCCAAGTTGATCGCTTTCCATAATATCGTATTTGGAAACCCAATAACAGTCCATCGACATTTTTTGCGTGCTCACCCTACTTTGTTTGATTTGTTGTATACCTAAAATGTAATGTTTGGCCACATCATGAAGTAGTCGTGCGTTTAACTGTTCATATTATTAAACGTTGAGTATTCAAGGATCTAGCCAGACCACATCATGATGTGACCAGTGGATGATGTTCATTTCATGAAATGATCAATTTTAAGATCTGGCCACGACATATATAATTCTTCTGTACGTCTGTATGTCACTGAACTCACCTCCCCTGAATCCCGTGTCTTTGGATGGTTTAGATTCACAATTGGTGGGCTTCTAAAAGCCGACAGGTTATGGCACAGCTCGTAAGTTTAGAAGAGAGTAAATACCGTTGAGTAAACCATATTCGTCGTGGAAGAGAGACCAGTCGTCGGTGCCACCACTACAGCCTTCCTCGACCTCGAATCGTCGCCCACAGCACGCCAATCTTTGCCAAATTAGAAGGCAGCTGTAATTATGCGACTTAGGAGCTTCAGGATGAAAATGTATCTTATTGACAACGAACTATGGGATTGAATGAATGCGACTTCAGAAAATATTGGGAACTTTTCTCAAAAAGATGCGAAGGCCGGAGCCAAAAGATACCTGAGCATCAGTGAAAATCTTTAGCCCGTAGTTATGACAGCCAAAACCTCAAAAGAAACATGGAAAAGTTTGCGAGATGCTTACGCGGACAGCAGCCTGGGGAGGCGCCTAAATCTGATGAAGAAACTACTAACCACCAAGCTTGAAAATTACTCAAACGTGGAAGCCTACGTGAATGACATACCCCATGTGCAACAGCAGCTGATTGCCATCCAAGATGGCCTGGACAATGAACTTGTTAGTGTCATTATGCTAATAGGTCTCAGCGACAGCTTCGGCCCCATGGTGATGGCAATAGAGCACCCGGATAAGCAGTCTCGATTCGATAGATATATTAAGGAAAGAACGCCGAGATACACCTACTACATCAAGTTCTTTCTTATCCAATGCAAATAGTGTTCCTGCGTGTGATTCTAATAAGGTGCCCGTGTACATATTGTAAAGAGTTAGGATGTAGTGTCTCAATCATTCACTCCATTTGCTGTGGTAACAACCACTGAAAGCAAACAGAAAAGTCACGGTTGTATTATATAAATTGAAGCCGCGATATCTCCGACTCCTAAGATACAGGTCTGTGTACCTAGTTTAAGAGCCCGGAAAGACGAAAACATTAAAAAAAAAAAGTATGAAACGCCTAAACCGAAACAAGAATGATTCATCGTCATTTTCTTGTAGCGTCAGATATATGCAACAATATATCTGACGATACACTTCCATCTTGTTTTAATAATTGTCTTCCTACAGGCTTCACCACCTCCTCTCCTTGTGCCTCTACTGAATGGTATGTTGACTCTGGTGCTACAGATCATGAGTAATAAGAGTGATCGGTTCGTTGGTCTCAAGCAGTAGCCTAAACCAATAACTGTTGCCAATGGTCAGCAAATTTAAGGTTTAGGCAAAGGTACCGTTTCTGTAAATATTTCTGATTGGATTAAGCTAATTTCTTAAGTTTTATATGTTCCTGGCCTAGCTACTAATTTACTTTCAGTTCGTACCTCGTTCAGAAAGGGCTAATAGTTGTATTTTCACCGAAAGGTGGCTTACTCCTTTTAAAAGATCATTGCAAGGTGACAGACTCTATCGTTGCAACTGCGTCAAACCATAGTGGTATGTACAGATTAGATACGACAGAACATAAAGCCACTTGCAAACAAGTGAAAGAGTCTGCTTTACTATGGCATAGACGTCTTGGTCACTTGCATCATAGAGCCCTAAATATTTTAAATAATCGAGCCTTGGGTATAGACTTTACTAGTCTATTATTTGAGTAGAACAAAACCTGCGTGCCGTGCCTACAAGGCAATAAGACCATATGCATATGCCATTCAAAGAGACTCTCAAAGTAGATCTAATATTAATTGGAATTAATTCACTCAGATCTTTGCGGACCTATGAGTACGCACTCATGGGGTGGAGCACTTTACCTACTTACATTAACAGATGACTTAGCGCGTAAGTTTTGGCTACCTGCTACGATCGAAATCCGAAGTCTTCAGTAAATTCGTTGAATTTAAGAGCCTTGTGGAGAACCAAACCGTTCTCAAAGTTTTTCGCTCCGACAATGGTACAGAGTTCATAAATCGTGACATGACTCAGTTCCTCAAGGAAAATTAGTGGCTTCGCCACGTTTAATATGTACCGCCACCCGGGCGAAAAGTGCTACGCAGCCCGAACTATCGCGACGATAACCGATAACGGTTGGTCACATCTGCGTGTTTCGTATCACTGTGCGAAGCTTCGCCACGACAGACGCAGATGCGGCCGCAGCATTAGTAATAAAATTAGGCCAACGCGTCCCGCCGATTTCCAAGAAGGTGTTAAAAATGTGAAAAATGTTCAATTCCCTTTTCCCTGATTCATATCTACATCTTACGTGACAGACACGTGATAGCACAGAGGACCAAATATTCTTCATTGTCATCATCTACAGCCCGAACTGCCCCACTGCTGGACATAAGCCTCATTTTCTTGTGCCAATCCGCACGCTCTTTTGCGAGACTCAGCGAGATTCTATCCACGATGGCAACAATGTCGTCCGAACATTCCGCCGCCGGACGCCCGACGCCTCGTCTTCTACTGCTAGGACGCCAGCTGGCAAGGCGCAGTGACGACAGGTGCAAAGGCCTCTCTTTCCGTTTTCCATTAAGCAATTCCAAGCGAGCCAATTACCAAACCCAAACAACCAACCCTAAATAATGACCAATAGCGCCTATATGCGTCAAGTTCGTCCCGCCATCTACGCCTGGGGGTCTTCCGCGATGCCGTTGCAACGTTTTTAGGGACCCATGTTGTGTTAAGTTCGGCAATTCTTCGGGCTATGCCTGTTACCTCCCTACTACGTGCTGATAACTGTGTCAGTAGCTTTATTCGAAGGCTTACCTGCGATCAGGTTCAGAACAGAAGCGCATGATGGTCTCCCTCGCCTCCTCGCTGATGGGTATCTCCGGAGGAAAGGTCAGCGACTCCCGCCAAGACATCACCTTCCGGTACGTCTCCTGCGGCGACTCGGAACAGAACGGTGGGTATCCGATCAACATCTCGTACCTGAAATGTGAAAGGTGATGGTTGAGCAGGTAGAAGTACAGTGAACTGTTGATAGTGTCAACCCCTAGCATCAGGTGAAGACTCACATCAAACTCACTTCACCTAAGTTTTGTGAGATTTATGCAGAATAGACCGGCAGGTTGATAATACAGGGTGGCCAATTAGGAAGTATACAACTTTAAATTAAGATTATTTTTATAAATTACCGGATATTTTTCTATAAGTATATTATTCAGGCTTGCCAATTTTATACAGTGAACAAGTTTGCCTAATCTGCTCCTATTTTATTCTTAAAAATGCGATCGCTTTTCATTAAATTTCATCATTTTCGCATATTTTATTAGGTATCCCACAAACAAAGTCACAAATATTCTGCTTTTCGTATTCAAGCTTGACCAGGACACGTCCCTTTAGATAACCCCACAGAAACAAAGTTAGGACGTGACTCGAAATCCTCAATGATCAAAATGGTATTCGTTACTCTTAAAGATTTTTTTATTAAATTTCCGCCGTTTTTAAATTCGTTTAAGAACTTCAGGATAAAATTAATTAAACTATTGCATTGGTCATGGTCTTATAGACTGTGCATAACAAATTTTCCGCATTTTAACTAAATAATAAACACCAAACAACTTCAAAATTTGGCGTCAAATCAGAATGGGGGCTAAAAAATGTTGTATATTTCTTAATTGGCCACCCTGTAGTTGCTTATAGTTTTCTAAGATTTTGATAGCTGCACAAGTGGTTACCACGTTTTCGGAGGCTATTGTATGCGGGAGAAGTTCCTAATTAATGCAAGTATTTGTACGAAATACAAAATTATGATTGATACAACTGAAAACCTGGATAGGTGTCATTGAACTCATCATTATGATCAACATTTACTATGGATCCGACGCTACAATAGCGAAAAAAAATATCAGGTTGTCAGTTATTTCAATTACACCTTGCATACAGGCTTTGTATCTCGACTTATAGCGAGGCTAGTTAAGGGTTTGTTTCGAAATCTCAAGGAATTGTTTGAATATGAGGATTTATGAAACCCTCCGCTCAACTCTAGCTCCCTAGAAACACGTCGCCGAGTTTTATCGCGCATTGCTTTTGCAATAATGCCACAAATCGAAAGAATTCGCAACTCAGCAATGCAAATGCTCACTATTTTGAAAAGTATAAGAAATACTCGCAAGCTCACTCAAGACTCAAGCATTACTTAAGACTAGTTTCAACCAATCAAAAGGCTTCTAACGAGTTTTAAGTAATGCTTGAGTTTTGAGTGAGGTTCTGTAATACGGGCCTTAATATCGCTGGAGCATCTTATAGCTGTTAGGTTTTCTCGCATGTCAATTTTTTACAATCACTGTCCTTCAAAAAACCCTCATCATCATTGAAAATCAGCTTAACGTCCACCTTTGGCGAGATGTCCACAGCGAAAGGAAGCCTCAATACAAATAATAATAATATCAGCCTGTTACTGTACCACTGCAGGGCAAAGGCCTCTTCTCATACAGAGAACGCACGAGCATTGATCACCACGCTTGCTCAAGACGGGTTGGTGATTTCAGACTTATATTAACTATAAGTCCAGGTTTCCTCACGGTGTTTTTCCTTCAGCGATGTCTGTAATGCCCAACATAAACTCAGCAAGTACATATGAATTGAAAAAGTCACATTGGTACTTGCCCGAATTTGAACCTACATGAGCTACATGAGCATTTGCCCGTACATGAGGCGAGGCCTTAACCACTGAGCCATCACGACAATTATATTTATATACAAATATATTTCTTTAAATAATTCCTTACGAATCATTTCGTCTGAAAAGCTATTCATTCATTAACTTAGTAAAAGTTCCAAAAGTTACGGGGAGGCCTTTTGTTCTATTTACACGGGGTGGCCTTTTGTTCTATTTACACGGGGTGGCCTTTTGTTCTATTTACACGGGGTGGCCTTTTGTTCTATTTACAATTAAAATAATCTTTAGTTTTATAAGGCTGCAAAATAAAATCATATTCCTACATGAAGATTAGCAACTTGATGTTGTTTGTTTTTCATAGGTTTCCGAAATGTCTGGGACAGTTTCGTTTAATTTTACTTAGCGACATGTAAATAAACTAAACAAGTATGAACCAGGAATAAGTAATCGTGTCGAGAAAATCATACCTACAACATTACTGTTCAGAGCCGTATTCACCCTTGCTCATTAGGTCAAATAGGTTCAATGCATTTACTGGCTCTCGAACTGTGAATGCCTATTACTAGTTTTATGAATGCTAACATCAATCAGACCAATTCATTTAGTTTGTTTCGTTGGTATGTTCTGTTTGTTTGCTTCTATCTTTATGCCCCAATGGACAATTTAAAAAATGAGATATACTATTTGAGATGTAGACTTTTATAGAAAGGCCGTGACATGACATATCACGCCTGTGCTCAAAGGGGTAGGCAAAAGTGTAAAGACCAACCATATATGGTTACTTATGTTATAAGGCCCATGTAAATGAAACCAAGGATAACGCGAAGCATAAATATATAGTAAAGTTACTATAGTTTGACCGAGACCGCTCTTGCGTGCCTTAGGTAAGAGCTCACGCCAATGCTCACAGCGTGCGGCGTCCCGCCCGCCGCTCGTTCCTAAGGCGCAGAACAGCGGTCCCAGTCAAACTATAGACCAACGGGCCAGTCATAGTCATGTAAAAATATTTATTCTTGCTAATGCGAATAGAGCTTTCAACTATGCTAAAAATACTAACAAAAAATTTACATTTATTAAAGAGGATAATAATATTTACACTGAATAAACTTCTTATACTAAATTAACTAACAAACTATTAAATTAAAAATATAATATCCTAAAGTCACTAAAACTATTAACAAACTAAAATATAGCGTCGATAAAAAAATGTTAATAAAACTTACGCAATAGCTTTTAGCTTTAACATAATTAATATTTCCCTTACTGAATCTGATTTCTCTTTGAAGTTCTATCTATCAAAGGGAAGGTCTTTCAAAGACATTTTTAAGCGGCTTTGTCCCGTTGCAAACGGAAAACGACCGCTTTATGAGGCTTCATAGGAAATTGTGGACCATAACGGTAATCGTCGCCAATATCGATTTTATCACTAAAATATAGCTTTTCTTAGTACGAAGGCAAACACACAGGTAGGTGGCATCTAATCTTTCATCAGCAGAAACTGTGTTTTTCTTTGGTAACGTTCGGTTCACGGATCAAATTAATCAATAAATATGCTATCAAATTACATGATAGCTATTAGAAATGGTTCACCAAAAGATTTGACACATCTTGGTTTATTCAAAGCCTATCGCCTTCTTTTTACACTCCATCGCTAGACATAGGCTTCTGAGCACAGCGGTAAAACAACTCATCAACATCATCATTGCAGCCGAAAGACGCCCACTGCTGGACATAGGCTACCAAACTACTCATTACTCTTATATTTAGACCAAATCAATCTAATTCGTCCACGCTTAGCATGACCACAATAGAAACGGATTTTGTCTATTCTTCCATCGACAAAACCAGTAGAAAACCCGGTTCTGTGGTTGTCAATCTACGCGTGCTTCGAAATATAAATACGCAGAGCAAAATTGGTTAAGGCCAGCGACCATAGCATTTTGTATTATTTCTTAGAAAAATCGCAAAAGCTTCTACGCTCACTTAAAAAATTGCATTGGCTATCATTAACATAATATAACATCACGATTGTTTTTTTCCGAATGGGGTAGGCAAAGTTGTATAGAATACGTAGTTCTCTTTAAGCCCAATAATAGGGGGCAACCCATTAAACAGCCACGGCCAGACTCCGAACTGCTACTAAGAATTACCTTATAACAACATAACATAACATCATGCCTTGTTACCCTGAAGGGTTGGGCAGAGGTGTACGTATCTATAGTACACCCACATTTCGCCAGTTAGTTATTACTTTATATTATCCAAATAACTCTTTGGCCGCCCCAGGCTTCGAACCCAAGACTTCACGCTCAGCAGTCGCGCTTGCGGTCACTAGATCACTGCAGTTGGCTATTATTTAAAGAATATAATATGCCCCTTCTTCTTAGCGAGTCGATGGTGAGCCAAATTGATTCGGCCCAGCTTTATTAATCAGAGATACTCGTAGAGACTTAATGAGCCAGGCAGCCAATGCGAGTGTTCCTTATACTTTAAAAGGCAATTAGGTACTCTATACTGTTGGTTTAGTAACGTATCACACTTGGGCTGAGATTGATAAACGTAAACTGGCTAAACATTATGCCCGTCACAGTCGCACAACTGCCAAACCACAAGGGCAAGATAGAGACGAGAACATATCTAAGTCAAAGCACGTGCTAAATAACGTTAATCCATCTCGGCCTTATTTTCCGAGATATTTACGCTTATGTTAGAACACAATATAATGTTAAAACAAAGGTATGTCTGGACAGTAGAAGATTACGGAGGAGCCACAGTGAGTGCACGACATTATCTAAGACCAGCTTGCTTGTTGTTTAAACCATCATTGTGTTTCTATTAATCCTTTGAAATAGACGCAGACAAGAGCATCCATGAACTGACGGTTGAATAAATTAAACAGGCTTTGTAAACACCGAGGTTAGGTTCATTTTTGAAGAGCAACTATAAGTTAAATAGTCTAAACATATTTATGTTACTACAGCCTACCATACATGAACAACCGATTCTGCTTCAGTATACCAACTCTTAAGTGTACTGATCGAATGCGTATTATGTATATGAAACAGTTGGATTTTTCAGAGGCGAAATCGTTATCATGTATGGTAGCCTTAACCGCATCTATGAATACGTAGATACTAACATGATAACGCCCAAACTCCACCAGTCCGCCTGCGGGCCGTAGCCCGTTTGCAGGAATACCTCTGGGGCTATGTAGTCGGGCGTGCCAACGGTGGAGTAGGCCAGCGCCCGTCTGTTTCGCTTCCACGACTCAGCGCGGCGCTTCGAGTCCATCGCAGAGGACGACGTCGATACTGCATACGAGAAATTGAAGTGTAGAGCTTAAATAAAAGAGGTAATAAAAAGTTGATTAATTTGTCTACGTAGTTCCATGTTCAACCCATCTTCGTATCCTTGTTAGCTGCTGCAGTGTGATGAAAAAGCTTTGTGCTCAGAACGAGAGTACATCTCGTTGCTGTGTTCGGTTGTAGCAAATAATAAGCGAAGCGACTGACACCTGAACTCCGTAAAACCAAAAAAAAAGCTGGCCAATGAATATTGGTAACGCAACGTTGAGCAAATTAAAATGAGAAGCAGTAGCTAAAGGCCGTGTTAATAAATCGTTGTCAAGTAAGATGCAGATTCTCTTGAAATGCTGATTGATCAGACTAATAGCAAAAGACGAGGAGAGAAGACAAAGCAATTGTAAAATTTTATTGTTGCATTTTTTACTTTACTTTTATGGTTTAAAGTTTCCAGTATTTATACCATGATATACAAAATATTGACAGCGGTTTATTAACACAAGTCAAAATAAACTTCGCACGGCACATTTGAAAGCCGCCGCCAAACCAAAACGTCAACGTCACGTTGTGGAAAACATTAACGCAGCGAGAGCGACAACGCAGTTCACAGTCGCTTTGATCGCTTAAGTTTGGCCGAAGCTTTATTTAAGAAGAAAATGTGGTTCAACTTACTGAAATCGGAAGGCGTGGCTCTCGATAGGTCTCGGTAGAAGTCTGTGCGATGGCTCTTTTTCAGGCCTGTGCAGAGCCCGAAGTCGCTCAGTTTGATGTGACCGCGCGCGTCCAACAGCAGGTTGTCTGGCTTTATGTCTCTGGGGAAATAAATATTACTGTGAACAACAGAGCACGGAATAGCCACGCCAGCAGCGTTTCGACACAGCAGTACTCATAAAATTCGTGGCCCCGAACGCGCGTTGGGCGCACAACTTCTGTAGCGGTCGCCGTTCAAAGTCCGAGGAGAGAATCGGTGATAGTGTTGGCACCTTTAGCAGCGGTCACCGCGGCGCCTGCGGGCTCCGTTGTTAACACACGGAAAGCCTTTATAGACGTTATAACAATAGAACCTCTACATATATCTACTCGTCGTGTGACTTGTGTCTAGGGTTTAGGGCTTTTTTTCTATTCATAGTATAGACTGCACATTCCAGTTAACTCATTTACTTTAGAAGATTATATGTGTTGCCTAGATTTAACAACAATTTTCGCATGATTCGATTTATTTCGATGCTACCATATTATTAGTTTCAGTCATCCAAACAACCTTAACTCAAATTAAAATATTTCATTACACATAAACCTACATGGGCACTTATGAAATGTCAGAAGCTAGGGGCACGGGTTCCAATTGCTCGTTTGCTTTGGAGAAGAACCGGAAAGAAACCGATCTGAACTATCCTGATTTTCTCATATGGCTTAATCACCTGTTGGGAACGCAGGGATCGTTCATATAGCGCTACAAGGTTATTTTGGCGCGTGGCCAAAATCGGAACTAACGGCGCCATCTTGTTTTTGAATAAATTTCAAGTTGTGACATTTCACAAAACAATTGCACAAATGTTTACCAACAGCGCCCCCCTGTCAACGTCATTCGACGCCGAAAGATCCTTGTTCCAGTGTAATTTGGTCGTTAATAATTTGCTAAAATCACACGGCTCACATGAGTTCACAACTCATTAACTACTCAGCTATAACAAGCATGAAGAGAGTCTGAACGCTACATCGAACATACCAACACATACACATAATTTAAAGTTAAATACGGTACAGAGATAGCAGATTCCCGACAAACTACGATCAGATAACCTTTTTCACCTCAGCGGATTTATGATATGATATCGATAGGAGCGATCGAAATACCGTGTCAGCGACAACATCGACAGTCGGAAACATTTATAAAAATATCTTCTTCTCTCGTATCTTCACGAACGATATCAGAATAGATCATGAAAAATAGGTCAAAATAGCTAGCAAGGAGTGGTAATGCCTCGCCGTTTATTTACCGCACTGACAAATATTTTGAGAAAAACTTGAATATAAGAAAAAATTATAACTCTCAAATAAACCAATAACAGGCACCTTAGAATCGTCATGGGGCGGTCAGTCAGCACGATGAAGCGAGTTGCCCATTCCAAAGCGTAGTAGGGAAGAACGGGCAAGAAACTCCACGGACACTCTTTTAAATCTAAATATTATTAAACATTTTGAAAAACAATTCGCAAAATTAAAATAAGCCGAGGCAGCTAAGAGATGACCAGTTCCCAATGACGGCGCCCGTTCACGAACATGACGCATGGATCAGCACCATTCAGCTCAACCACTTTGAAGGGAACTTAATGATCCAACACACGCGCCACCGTCAGCGACACATTTGAGTGAGCATGAAATTCTCTCAGCTGCCCCCTGGCAGCTCTAAAATTATACTCTACATTCTTAGGTATCAAACAAACCAATGAATACTTTCAATATAAAAAAGAGCCCTATTACGTTATAAAACAAGCCATAAGTCGTAGGTTTGAACCCAGTCAGACGCTTTACTTTGTGTAAATTATTTCATCATCACTGCTCTAAAATCGGTGAAGGAAACATATCGTGAGGAAACCGGCATGTCCTAAAACCAAACATTTGAACACCTGTGACATCGACCCGCACTGGACCCGCGTGGTGGACTACGGCCCACGCCCTCTCACTAAGGGGCACTAGCCTCCTGCCAGGCTGATTATGATGGGTCTGCAACAAGCCAGCGTCACCGTAAAAATCTAGTCTCTTTTTTCGCAACCTTCATATCATTAATTTTAAGAGAGTATTTTTATAACCTTACATAGAAAGGGCTATTGATTGCTACCGTTTTTTTCGAATCAATGTTTATGAAATAAGTTAAACTGTAAATACTTCAAAGACAGCGGTTGATTGTCTTATAAATAATGCATATTTCGATTCTAAACACCTGAATCGACGATACTTCTATAGCCTAGTTTAAATGAAACCGAAGGTGAATAGCTCATACATAATATATTTACATAAGCCCCTATTCTCCCACGACACTTAGATGACCCGACGACCCCTTTACTTCCTTTAAAACAAATCAACCACGGGCGCGACAACCTTGGTATCAAGTACTTATAATACTTTTACAAAACAAAACAAATCAAACGTAGACACAAAGAAATAACAATTGACATCGTTCACCAAATTGAGACATGAACGTTATTTCAATTATCTCCGAGGTTATATAATGACAATACTGCTGTATTTCTGCCTTTCATGGAAATCAATCTGTTGCGCGTATAAAAAATGCACGAAATACGTCGAGTCAATCGTTCCGTGTTCGCCGCGGCCTATCATTGTGCTGCTTTAAAAATGTAAAGGAAAAGTCTGCGTCGTGTGCAGCCACAGCTTACACTTAAACAACTTAGACCGGGTTTCTGAATTGAGAATAAGACGTTAACTTGTCAAACTCTACTTCAGCTTCTCTCTCAAACTCCAAATGATGTACAGTCACCATATGGATACAAGATATAAATGTAGAAATTTTACATAGGTTGACACAATGGGCGGTCTTATCACTAAAAGCGATCTTCTACAGATAATCTTTGGTTGTATTCAAGGGAGAAGGACTTTACTTAAGGCGAAAGCGTCAGGGTAGCCCGCGAAATTCAAATTTTCTTAAGTTTTTTTGCAATTTGCAGGTCAGTGTCTGGTTGTATGTTGATCTATATATGATTCGTGTTTATTTATAGAATTATAATCATAGAAATCATCAATACAACTCTCTAAGTTCATGTAATCCTATTGAATAACTCATTGAAATCATGACATTTGAGGATTATGCTAACTTAAAGAGTTGAATTCCTGATTCTAATGATTATAATTCTTTAAAGACATATTTGTTACGGTCGAGAATCATATTTTAATCAACACACAACCTGAGACTGACCTGCAAATTGCAAAAAACGAAAGAAATTTTGAATTTCGCCGGTCTTGAGTAATACTAAAGTAGAGTTTAACAAGTTCTCAACTTCAAATTCTCAATTTAGAAACCGGGTGGTATTAGTAATTTAACTGCACGATTGAATGAATACGTCAAAGAAATTGCCACCATGACACTTGACAAATTGAACACACTTAAAGGAACATACAATGTACACAAGAGGCAGTTCTAATTATGGTATTAGAGGTAAAATGGTGAGCCGTAATAGTAGTGCGCGGAACCGCTAGCACAGTGACTGCCACTCTGCAATCATTGACCAAATGGTTCAACCATACGTGTGTAAGGATAGACCAATAAATCAGGCACAACTATAGGCTTTTAAAGAAACTACAGTGTACTAAAATAGGCTCCATTTAGCAAAAGGCTTCGACAGCAAAACGTTTTAAAAAACAGTTTTAGGACGAGACCAATATAGTATCAAGTCTGTGCACTAATAACAGCTAGTTCTGACCTTCAAATCGATTGCGAATGTCAAAGTCAAATCAATTTTATTCATAAAGACTAATAACGAGCTCTGATGAATGACACGACACGAGATGAGAAGATGACATCGCGACAGACAGAATCTGTAAAGATGAATAATTCATGAGGTTTTATTTTGAGCGGAAAAAAGCTAAGGCGTCGTACTGACGAGAGAAAGGTTTTATTTCTTTCTTTTTTGGCAACTGAGCCGATGTCGACTATTCTTCCGGCGCCAATCCACATGGTTAATTTTTTTTAAAAGAAGAAAAACCTTAATATTATCTCATAGAGCTTCGTTTGTTAAGTGCGTAAAAATGTGACGATTACGTTCACTTTATCAAACAAATAACAATGAACGGTGCTTTAATGAAAAATAAACAAATCATCAACTCAAATACCCATCCACTTCATACTTTCAAATAATAATAGAAAAATGAATAATTTATCCTACCTGTGTATGAAGCCAAGTTTGTGTATACTATCGATCGCGAGCGCTGTCTCAGCCACATAGAACTGCGCACATTCTTCACTGAGGGTATCCTTCTTCATGAGGAGGGTCATCATGTCCCCGCCAGGCAGGAACTCCATGATGAGGTATAGGTTCATGGGGTCTTGGAAGCTGTAGTACATTTTGACGACCCATTGGTGATCGGCTTCTACCAGGATGTCACGTTCTGCACGTACGTGGGCTACCTGTGGGGACAGAAGTGTTAAGTAAGCATCATCATTTCAGCAGGAACACGTCCACTGCTCGACATAGGCCTCCCCCAAGCGTCGCCGCATTGACCGGTCCGGTGATTATCGCACTTAGCGGATTCCTGCGGGCTTCACAAAGTCATTGTAAGTGAGGTATTGTACGATACGAAATGGTAATATGAAAAGTAATAGGTTCCCTTATCGAATGTGCCTCGTGACTTTCTGAACTAATGTCAGACAAGCAGGTAGAATGTTTTAAGCCTGAGGCCTGAGGCAGCGGTTGAACGATGCGAAAATTTCCGCGCTACCACTTCGCGACCATATCACGTCAAAGTTTTTGCGAAAAATAAACGCGATCTAGAAGTATATTCTGTCAAGTTTCTATGGTAATTATTTACTGCATCAACATCAAGTTATAACGAATCTTCAATTTAGCTGGTAAATAACTGAAATACTATACGAAATTCAGATCCAGTCGCAAAAACATTATCCCATCTACAAATATGGGGTTTTGTAAAAAAATATGCTTAATAAGTAACAGTTATCCATTTCAAATGCATTTCCAGTTCGCTAGAATTAGAATTAAACCTAACTATTTAACCATTCCTTTTCTGCGCGGCATTCGATAATTGACAAGCTATTAGCGATACAAAGGTATAACGAACGTAGCGTGTCTCGTCTATCCCCATGAATTATAAAAGAAGCCTTTTACAGTAACCTTTTCGAATATACGCGTCGAATGCAGTGGTTTTTTCGTGGCCAATGTAAAGCTTTAAATAGAAAAAAAGAAAAGAAAAAAGAAGTTAAAAGAGTTCTACAAAAACATTATCTCTCATTATGTCCATAGTCTGTAAAAAGCCTCACGATTACTATAATGCCTTTTTGTAGCATAAGTAAGGTATGTTATTTTATAGTTTACTTAGCATAATTTAGTTTTAGCACATTAATATTTTTAATTCAAAATTTGTAATCCAGTGTTAGACGAGAACAACTGCCGACAAACTGCTATGCAGTTTGGCAGATTTTATGTATGATATTGTTAATATAGATTTTGAATAAATAAATAAAAAAAAAAAAAAAAAAGACTCGGTCTAAAATCCTATGGCATTTAGAACTTAAAATATTTGTGTGATCACAAAATCTAGTTAACCCAATGAGAACACTGCAAGCGAATACAATTTTAATTCTAATATGACTCAGTTAAAAATTCCCGATAACTGTCTTGTTATCAGGAATACAGCCCAACATTTGAAAGCACAGAATTATGAGTCATCGGACATAACCGATCATTTGAGTCGTTCAACTAGCTCAACTATGTATGAAGATTCGTTGCAATCTGTCTATGACCGTCAAGCACTGCAAACGACCCTTAAGTGGCTCGCATCACGAACCTACCATTACGTATTCTCAAAAATTTATATTTCTTTATCGCGACAAACCTGTTCTTTTTCCAACATGTCAGCTTTCCTGAGAATTTTCATAGCGTAAACGTGCCCTGTATCTTTCTTTTGGACCAGTCGAACCTCGCCGAAAGCGCCTCGTCCGATAACCTACGAAACAAGGAGAATTGATTAAGTTACATTGTATTAAGCGGTTCGAGCAGACGCTGCGGTTGCTAGACATTCGCACTTCTGCTCAATAAGACCTTCCAATTGGCCGGCACTGGCTCGCGATTGAAAATACTTGACTTGTGCATAAAGTACCTTGAGCGGTTCAAAGTCCTCCACGCCAAGTCTAGATCTTTTGAGTCTGAGGAACTCTGTCTCCTTCTGCGCATGTTGTTGTCTTTTCTCTTTCTTTTGGCTCTCTGTAAGGCTGTCATCTTTGAGAGATTCTTCGAGTTTCTCGAGCCTGTTGGTGAAAAGTTGAAAACATATTCAAAATAAAACCACTCCCAAAGCAAGAAGACACTTCAGAGAAATAAAAATGTCGTTTCCATACCTCTGTTTCCTTTCCAAATGTTGTGTAATGAGGTTCGTGTAGAAATTCTCTAAGGTGACCTTGGCTTTGGTGGCTTTGTCTAGCGTTGACCCGCTAAACCGTATATTATCTGTGCCTGTCATCTCCAGCACCCCTGAGGACAAAATATAAACTTTAAGATGGCTATAATTCCCAGTAATATCTTAAAATAGACCTAATTATTTTTGAATAACTTCGGGGTTAGGACTAGAGGATGGGAGATCTATATGCATTATACCCGGTGCTGAAAAGTTTTCAGAAGAGTAATTACGTGTCTTAAAAACTAAGTAATTACGTGTCTTACGAACTTTCTCCTGACGTGTGGTATAGATGACGCACGTGCAACAGTCATAGCTAATATTGGCAGCTCGTATCGTAATCCATCATTTAAAGCCGCGCCTGTTTACGTCGAGGACTTAGTTCGAGCGTGCAGTAAGACGCCGCATCCCTGCCGCTGTACATAATACGTTTACTTACTTCGGCATTCAGGTTATATGTAGGTATGTTATAATAAATAAGTTCACCATATAAAAATATGTTTAATTTATAGATCGTGGGTGGATAAAATGGCCGTAACTTATTTCTCTTTCCAAAGTGAGCGTGGTCATGTCTCAGCTCGAGGTAGTGAAGAACAGAGGTGAAGAGATGGTCACCCTGAAGGCACCTGGAAGGTTGACGGTAGGCAGAAATTCTCGATGACCCACTTAAAATGAGCGACGTAAACCTGTGGCTGCTGTCGGTGTGAGGCTATGCTACGTGCAAACAGCGCAATGTGCGTCGTCATGCAGTGCCGAGGGTGGGAATTACAAAGCTTGTGTGCCTCGAAAGTCACGCGCATCAATAAGGCAATTATAAGATATCGTTACGGCCTCCGTTTTCAGCCTACTGCTGAATGTAGCCTTCCAACAAGATAAGAAATATCGCACGCTCAAATCATCGTGATATTCAAATAGATAACTTTGTTCCACAGATTTTCCAGTCAACTGCGGATGCCTTTCACCGGTCCACCGGACCAAATTACATACCCAGGCAAATTAAAACAAAAGTGATACTCTTTATAACAAATATTTCTTCGAACACATTGTGTGACACTGAGAATATAATGTGTAAACAATACAACAAATAAACGGATCATGACTGTTTAATTAGAACAATAACAGAATGCTGATTGATGAATAATGGGTAGAATGGTCATGGTCACTGTAAGTAAATGTGTGGAGACCTCGCCTGGACAGCTCGCAAACCAATCAATAGTTCTAAGTCTACAATGCACGAATCGGAACTTGGCAGTCTCGACACAATCGCCCCTTTCATGCCCACTCCGCCTTATCTGATGCAGTTTATTCAATATTGTTGGATACCCCTTATCTGTTTGTCGCCCATGGCGGCAACAGAACGGGGAAGGGAGATTATCATATTGAAACAATTAATCCTCTTGTTAATTATTTGTATAGGTATACAACGACGAACAAAAGTTAAAAAAATATTTTGTGGTGCTGATGAAACAGTCGATAATGCTGGCAAAGGTCGAATTTACAAATTGTTGAAATATTTAAAAATTATGTAATAATCGAATTAATTAACTGGTTTATGCTAAAGTTAAATCCTTAAATATGAATACGTTTCAGCGAAAAAGTTTCAGTGCAAACTGCTGAAACACTACGAACCATTTTTCTTTTTTACCGTTTTTAAACTCTTCAACATTTTCAACGTCGATTCCATGTCTAATTTAGCCAATATAACTTTCAAAGTCAAACGGGTCTTAGAGGCAAATAGGTAGGATGTCAATTTGAAAATGGAAAATGGAGGAGGTAAGGACGAACTTCATGCAAACACGCAATCAAATGAAGAATATACAATAATATGTAAAAAAAACTTATCCGATGCGTGAGGGTATTAAGTATCGTACTGAGAGTCTATTTATGTGGAAATTTTCAGGAAAAAATAAATAAATAAATTCGCCACATTTTTCTTCAATGGGGAATTTATCGGGTTATTACATTGGGCGCAGGCAGCCGTCGTTTAGCGGTCTACAAGTCGTAACATAACTTATGATGACTCCTGTTGAAAATTTGTGTTATGGATTTGGGGTTTTGGTACAATTTTTTTTTTTTTTAAACTTTGCCCCACACTAGGAATTTCTCCTGTATCGTGGGTGCGTTTACAAACATTTATACTCACATACACAAACAGCCAGACCCGGAACAAGTACTTGCAGGTCATACAAATATTTGTTCCGTGCGGGAATCGAACCCGCGACACGCAGTGCAGCAGTCAATCGCTTAACCACTGCGCCAACCGTGCCGTCAAAAAAAATAAAAAAATATATGTTATTATTATTTTTTTTTCAATAATAATTTTTGGTATTTTTATTGCAGAACCTATTTGACACTTTCGGATCGGACGGGGTTTTTTTTACGTATCGTTTATGTTGAGAACTTTGAGAAGATTAAGCTTACAAACAATTCTATAAAAATATTTTGCAACAGATGGTCCACATTCAGAGTAACATATTATTATTTATCATTCTTATCTTTTCAATACCGACAAAAAAAATTGTTTGTATACATATAGGCACAACAAAACATCACAAATCTACATAATATGCTGAGCATAATCAGCTTATGACGTCACCCGTGGCACACGTCACATCACGATACGCCAACCTTGACATAAGCCAATGAAGTCTCCTTGCTAATGTCTATAGCACTTATACACCGTGAAATATATGTGATGTTTACTCAAAATATAATAGCACGCTCCCTAACGACTTATGGTGGCCAACCATGAACCTTTACACACAACACACCTCTTTATTTCTGAATATTTTTCAGCGATTTCGAGCTCAGAATGGCTGCGGTATTAAGAGCTGTTTATACAGAAAGTGAGCAACGTCGCAAATAGCTGTCAAATATTTCGCTGTTTTGATTAATTTGGCAATATTACCGTATGGAAATAAGAAATATGGCTAACTAGTGAACTAAGATATTGATTATGAAATGCAATAATTAATATCGTAACACCGAATATTTAGTTTAGATGTATCAAAAGTATTTGGAAACTTTCCAAATGCCTTTTTTACACCACAAACGGTTACAACATCAAATTCAGTGTTATAATTGCAATTTATTATTAATATTCTAGTTCACGAGTTAGCTATATTTCTTATTTCCATACAGTAATATTGCCAAATTAATCAAAACAGGTAAATATTTGACAGCTATTTGCGACGTTGCCAACTTTAAAGTTCAAAGTAAACTTTAGTTGCTGTGCTTATTGCTTTCATGTGACTCATTGGGAAAATGAACTTGTTTCCAACAGTGATTATACTGTTTTAACCTCTGTTTATTCGCGCTGCAAGTTGCAACTACTTGTTAACACGTGATTTTAACGTTGAATGATGCAGTACAGAGCCATATTGCTCTGCAGATGGGCAATAAATCAACGCTTCGAATTCAAGGCCAAATAGTACTTTATTGGGTAAAATAGTGTTAGTTCATTTGTTTAAATATTCGCCGATATATTCAAAGCAATGACATCACCTGCGTCGAAATATTTCGTTTGGTGCGAGCTTGTGATAAACACAATGCACTCGATATAATGGAGCTTGGGGCATAGAGTATAACGGGAGCATGACGAGAGTGATTTCATTTTTGTATTTTCACTTAAAGCAGTTTCAAGTGCAACGTTAAGGGCCGTCGCCCACGGCCGGCCGTCTGCTCTGGACGGTCCAGCGAACTGAGTCAGTTGTCTGGCCTGCTACCCACACGTCTGAACGCATGAGCAAGCACACTTTTATTGATTGTCGCTCAACAATAACGACCTCAGTAAATAAACGAACAATATTCAATCTAACCAATCTCCTATATGTGGCTAAGTGTTAAGTTAGTAAGAAGCTTTGACGATCTCTAAGCTGAGTGCGACAACCCTGAAGTCACGTCACAATTCGTGTTCTGATTCCAACAACATAACAAATTGTTATGCTTTTAAATAACCATGAGACATGAGTTGGTACTGGCTTTGCATTTTTGTTGTAACTGACTTTTGAGCTCAGTTACTTAAAAAGTACGCCTTATCTTATATCTAGTCTACCTGATGCGGAGGGGAATCCTAGGTTACGGATCATAGCATTTTTTATCAAGCATCTTGATTGCAATTAGAATAAACAAGTGATTTATTATTATTATTACTAATTTACTAAGATTAAAAGTTCAGCTTGGTTAAAACAAAGCGAATACCTACCTAAATAAAATATTATTGTTGTCTCCAGGTATCGCGCACCTACTAACAGTACTGTACTCATTCGTACAACACTTCAGATATAAATAGTTTTAAAAAGCGAACACACATTTTCACTCTACTTGACCTATTTAGTACGGTCACTAACAAAGTTGATTTATTTAAAAGCATCCAACCGATACTAATATTGGTAACTATAAAAAATCGAATCATAAAAGATCGAAAATAAGTACAGTTACATACAACCAGAGCTAATTCACTCAATATTTTGCTGCGGTCAACAACGCTGGAAATCCAGTCCGGTGATTACCCAAATTATATTTTGAAGTGACAACTTTAAAATACAATCCGAACCAACAACAAGTTATATTTTTGTGTGGCCACGCATTAAATTCTAAACCTTCGTCCTTGATCTCAATGTCTAAAATTGGTTGGAAGTCTGCAAGTTTTAGACAAAATTTTCAAAATTATGTGCGACCGTCGCGTGTTAATCTGACTGGGATTCCATAATCGAAGACCATCGATCGTACGATGTTGCAGCATTGCGTCATCGGCAGATATGACATGTATCGAAGGTGTACCGAGCAGTGCGTAATATTCGTTTATAGATTCATAGTGAATCGGGTCGGCGTAAATCACCTTCTTACCATAGACCTGTGCCGTTATGGCGCAAGATATAATGTGGTGCCATGACACAGCGAAAGAAACAAAAGTTCACATCCCATCCGCAAGACGAGCGCAAATTGTTTAGTATTTGACGAGAGTCCTAATCTCACTGTTAGCAGCATTTAAAATAAAAATATCACAACACAAGCACAGTGCTGAGATGAGTATTTTTAGCGGACGATTTACTATAATCCGCTTCAACAGATTACGTTGAGGCGGATTATAGGAAATCGTGCTGGCGCGGCTGCCGAGCGCTAGGTTCCGAGTACGTTTTCCGGGTTATGATATGATTAATAATATAGGTACTTATATTGTTTACTGTTGAAAAATTCAGCGTCGCAGTTTTGGGCGAACATTCAACTTGTATAATGTATTAGCGAATTGTGCGGAAGTGAGGTGAATTGACTTTGAATACTCAATTTCTAATTTGCACATAGGATAGGTAGGTCAAGGTCTTTGTTGCGCGGTTCCAAATAATGTAAATTTTGTTGAGAAAAAGAAACAAAATAACAGACGTAGGCAAGGCGTGGGCCATTTAATTAGTCATGTATCCTCTTTCCTCACACTTTACTGCGATATATTTAAGGCACGTAATTAGTAACATTGACGGAATTCTTTGAAAAAGCTTATTCATTTATTTACTTTAAGAAATGAAAGTTTAAACTATTGGTACATACTATAAATTAAAGTCGCTTTTCGTGTCTGCCTGTGTGACCGCGTTGTTCTTCAAACCTACGCGACGGATTTTAATTAATGGGGTTTTCACCATCGTTTAGAGAATGTATTCCGGAAGGTTTTATGTGTATAATATATTAATTTGAATGTTCATTTTATTAAAGAAATCTCGATATTTTGTCAAATCGTAAAAACCGAGCGAAGCAAGGCGGGTCGCTAGTAATTAATATTGTGATGGGCGAGGCCGCGGGCCTAAATGTATCGAGTGTCTGCAGTTTGGGCCTTGAGATGAATTGGTTCATCGTGCTTTTGGCTGCAGATAAGACTTCCTTAAAGGTCATGAAGAAACCACTTTAGGATCAGGTTGTTTTTTTCAAACTGAGTACAAAAAATTCTAATAATAGGGATAAAGACAAATTATTTTTTTGTCTGTCATGTAAATTGTTAAAAAATATTGGACACGTTTTTTTTTCTTTTTTAACGTAATCAAGATTACGGCGACACATTGTGTTCAAATGTGGCATGACATCACGCCTATGTAGATTTTATATGTACTTAGTTGTGACGTAGCGAGCTCCCACTCCCCAACTTTAATGCGTTTTACGTAAGTAATTTTGTTTTAATATGATAAAGCAAAAAATACGTGTCTAATACTTTTATTATTATCTGACTGACGGACTAAATAGTTTTTTTTTTGACCCATGTTTCATCCCTATTACGCCATTGCAACCGTCGAGCAAGTAAATGTTCCGTGTACAGTAAGCCGCAAGTCAGTGGTAACAAAATCAGTATAAGCCTTACTACGCTACGCCAGCTCAAGGTCAGTATTACCACAGACGTGCGGTCAACTGTACCCAATACCAAACGCATAACAAGTTTCTCGTAAATATAAAGCTTTCTTCTACAATAGAATTCTAGAATATTTTTTATCCATTTTGGCACGGAATACTGACAATGTGTATACACCATGGTTTTCTGAGTTCACACAAGGTCAATGTAACTTCCTGTATTAAAAATAATCGTTTTTACATTATCAGATTCTTACCGTTTTCCCTCCTTATTGTTTTGGTAGTAGCTATGAAATAAAGGTAAAGCCTTTGTTATAGGTATTATGGTGTTTTGATCACGAGGGCTTCACGGGGTTCGAACCCAGGGACTCTACGCTCAGTGCTCGCGCCTACTAGAGCAAAAAAGGCTTTGAGAATACTATACCAAAAAAGAGTACGAGTTAGTTTGTTAATTACAACAAACTAATATTCCTTCCTTTAGAATTTACCATTTAAATAGATTATTAGATTGTCTATGTGAAAGCTTTTGAAGCTGAATCTTATCAGCCGGTGGTGTCACGGGTCTCCAATATACACGAAGATTTTTCACGGTGAACTAAAAACGCAGTTTAAGCTTTCTATTATCTGGAGCCATGAATCCTTAGACCATTTCGCTGTACTTTTCCAGACCCTGGTTTCATTTATACACAGGTAATTTTTCAGTGTGGATTAATTAAACAGTTTTACATTTCTCTTAACAAACATGGTGCCTTAGACCACTTCGCTCTATTTGTCCTGACCCTGGTTTAATTTATACAAAAAAAAATCAGGATGAACTAAAAATTCAGGTTAAGTTTCTGCTTGAATGGAGCCATGTTTTTCTATTAACACATCTACTTAATAAAAATCATAACTTCACTAACAGACAACACACAGCCCACACCAGTGGGTGAAGGAACCATGAAATTTTGCACAAAAGTGGCCACTAAGAAAGCATTTTAGACAATTCGACCCCTAAAAATGATGATGAAAAATGAAAATGAAAATGATGTTAAATGATGATGTATGTATGGAAGTTTGTCATTTTTGCCGATAGGAATTCCCATCGGCAACATGGCTTGTTGCTCTATAAGCTTTTAGTTTTTTTTGTCACGTCTCAAAAGCTTTCTCTGTATAAAAATAAAAATATCAAATATAAGATAATATACGTTACCCGGAGGCTGGGGCGCTGGGGCCGGTGTATCTGGGGCCACCGTAGTGCCCGGTGTGCTTTTCCCCCAAGACACGGCTCACTCTGCGACAAACAAGAAAATGACATCAGTAGGTATTACATAAATATTAAACAGTTTACTTGGGCAGTCAGTCTCCAGAGATTAATTTATTCGAAAATGAAACATAATTTGTATCAAATTATCTACCAGATAAGTAAACCGGAACTTCAACAGGTCACAAAAGAAACAATAGCCAACATTGTATCTTCGATTCATATATATCATTCTCCTTAACTTAAGCATAGCATAATCAGCCTATGTTGTTACCACTGCTGAAACACAAGCCTCTAAGCTTGTCTCCACTTATTAGAATTGCTGCAATATATATTTTTTTGATAATCATTATTTATTAAATTATTATACGATTATACTTGTATAGAAATAAGTAAGTTGGAGTATTCTGTATAAATAAGGTAATTAAATAGTTTTATAGCAAAATCAGCCTATAATGTACCCACTGCTCCTCTCTGTGAGGTAATGGGCCTTAATTCACAAGGCGGGCCCACTGCGGGTTGGTAGATGCCACATGTCTTCAAATTTTTGGTTCTAGACATCTTTTCACCGTTTTGAGAGCAGTGGTGATGATATAAATTACAAAAGTAAAGCGCCTGTCTGGATTCGAACCCACGAGTTTTATAGCAATGCAGGACGAGCATTCACTTGCTAAGAAAATAACTAATTAATTTGACATGTATATCTAGTTGAATGGTTTCGTTATTTACTCGCTCTTTTATGATACAAGCTTTATACCACAGCCATGTTCGAATGTTTGATTTCTTTGTCAATATATATGTTTTTTTCATAGGGTCATGGCAGTGTTAGATATACATTAACCGTAACAACGTATTTGCTCCAGTATCACGTTTGTATGGAATAAACGCCAACGACCATGTGACCGCGGTTCCTCTTAAAAACTTCATATACTGTTGCTTTTAACTGCACATATACAAATAAGAATATAGTTTTTTTTCGCCTACTGCGCATGACTTCTAGACAATGAACATGAAGTACAATGGTCCACATTTTGTAAAAACTAAGAGGCATCGATTCCTCTATCTCTCCCTCCCAGACATACATAATTATTATGAACTGGGCCTATCGACAACGAACTTTGCACGGATGATGTTTACAGATAGACCTTAAGCCGAGATCTATAAACGTTACTTATCTCGTGCTTTGACATAGACATATTCCTGTCTCTATCATGAACTTGAAGTTTGCCAATTGTGCAGGTAAGTTGTCAGTGACAGGAATAACGCTAAGTCCAAAGTTCGTGCTAAGTACGTTTATAATTCCGGCCTTAGTTGCTAAGACTTTGGTTTCCTAAGAAAGCATTGAACGGTCACACAATAACCGCTGACCGTTTTTGACACCTTAATGTCAAATACTGGTGAAAATGGCAGATTTTCATGACGGCCGTTTTAACATGACGGAACCGCTTTCCTAAGAAACCCAAGCTTAAGACACCTGCCACAGGAAAGGCTTGTACAGTAGTAGTCTGATACAGTGTGGCCTATGATAACTCTAAACCGAAACAGACACTGTGCTTAAATACTTTGTGACTTATTTTTGGTATTTAAATATCAGTAATATTTAAATAATACAATCCTTCTAAGTTTAAGTTTAAGTCAAAAGTGATTTCCTAAAATATCCTCCCTCAGTAGTTCAACTTTAAGAGAATAAAGAAACTTTTTAATACTGTATATTGTACATTCAAAAAACCACCTGTTTTATATGTCCTCCTGTTTTATATACAACAGTAAAACATAATTTTGTGTATAATGTAAGTGTACAAGTTAAATTAATTCAATAGCCTGCACCTGCCTGTGTAGTTAATATTCATAATCATAAATCTTTATTTTTCTCAACATCATAGTACAGGCACTGGTAATGTGGTGTAATAAAATGCACAATCTTAAATTGGGAAGGTGTCTGAGAAAGGAGTTAGGGGTCCTGTTTCACATCACCCAGCTCTCTTAAATAGGACAGGTTAATTTACAAAACAGTTACGAGTCAAGATATTATAGGTATAATAATTATATAGTAATACTTACAAAATATAAATAGATATATAGAGAAAACAATGACAGTCAACCCCATATTACAGACGCCTGAGGGAAGCAGAAGGATCATTATATTTTATAGGCTGATTCTGTAATATTATACTTATAACTTATCTAGTTATAGAAATGCACCATCATCTCTGAAATACAATTACTATACAATCTTAACTATATTGCTATCAGCAAAGACTGCTTATCTACCGGATAAGCCAGTTGTATGCGAATCTTTTACAAAACATTTATAAAATATTATGATAAAATAGATGTTAGATAATGTCATCAGTCATCTGATAGTGACTTTGATAATAATTTGTTAGTAAATTACATAAATAAGTTTCAACTTTTTAACTGTATTAGTATATGAACAGCTATTTGGTATACCAGCCGCTAACCAGCAAATCCAACCCATACTGGGCCCGCATGGTGTGCTACGGCCCACCCCCTCTCGCAGAGAGGAGGCCTGCGCCCTAGCACTGGAAACATTATAGGCTACTCTCTTATGTATGCCATAAGCTAGAATAGTAGTCTTTTCACAATAAAAATTAAAATATTGGCAGTGTAGTAGAAAGATGAATACCTTTGTATACCTAATAGCATATTTGATTGTATGTTACTCTATGGTCTATGTGTTTCTCTAAAGGTTATATTATAGTAAAAATAGTATATAGGTTACATTATGGTTTAAATTAGTTTTCATAGCCTATACAGTGTCAGTAAGTACTATATTATGGCTAGTATGGGGCTACACGAGTTTTACATAAATATTCTCTATTGACTAGCATTTCTCTAGTTTTTAACATTACCTGCTTGATGTGACATGGGTTTAAAGGCCTATAATATTCTCACTGCTGGTACTCAGGCCTCCACTCCATGAGAGTGAGAGATATTGAGAGTGCAATTTTTTCTGACTCAATTCATAAATATTATAAAAGGCATTTAAAAATTACTGCATATTGTGTTTGAACATAAAATCAGCTCTACGGCGAGTCAATATAGCAATAAAAAATGTAATATTCTCATTTAATACTGTTTGATACAATCATAATGTGGATACTGATAAAATATACTAACCCAATGCTGTTTCTATTTATTGCAGGTTATGATCAACAATTTATTTGTGGACCATCTACTTAATATAAAACTTAAATTCATTAAATTCACGAATTGACAACGCTCAGCCTAGGCCATTTGTTCAAGAAGCATTCAATTTTGCACAAGAGTTCCTAATTCATATTATTCATAACGACAAAAGTGAGAAGTAAGGAAAGATTTTTAAAAATTTGTTCTCTAGGGGTTTGCATCAGACTAAAATTATTGTCAGCACCTAAAATTAATCCATGTTGTTTTCTCCACAATGCTGTGGTCAGAACACAATCTTATTAGCTAATACTGACTAAGAAATAATCACATTTTTACCTATCTACTTTATTTTTAATTCCAACCTGGTATGTTATAAACAGAATGTGTTTAAAAATACTAATTAAGAGGCCATTCTGTTTTGTAATCTTGATATTAATCTAGAACACCTTGGTAAATAGCAGAAAGTAATTATGGAAGCATATTGCATGTTCTGCATTAGTAATAAGCAGAAGTTATAAAACAAGCAGTTAACTTACTGTACATCTAATACAATGGGCTAGGACTTTAGGAACAGATGTTCATGTACCTAAACATTCATCTCTCTTACTGTAGGGGCCAATATACCTAGTTATTTTTCTACTGGGTCACAATCAACATTATCCTTGTTTATTTTTTAACCTATCATTCAACTCCATTTGTTTATAAACTGATTGCTCAGACTCACAATTTAACAAATAATTCACTTTGCTGCTTAAATATTGTTTCTAACTTATCCTTGGCCAACAATTTTAGGTCACTACAACAGTTATTAATAAAGATAATTTAGGCAGAGGCAATAAGATTGAACAAGAACCTGTTTCAATCATAACAAGATGTTGATAATTGTATTTGCATTCTACTACTAATCACATTATGAGATATTGTGAAAACTTCATGTGTAACATGTGTAAATAGACCAACACTTCTGGAGATACATTTACAGAAAATAACTTTGTGTGTAGTGTTAGGAAAGGGAATACAGTAATATTATGTGTCAAATTACATGATACAGTTATGTTGTGTGCAGCGACAACATCGCAGCTGGTCGCAGCACTATCGACTAGCAATTTATCTGTGACAAACTTATCACTGATGGACGGCATCCATCACTTGTCACAAATCATCACACAACATATAAATAACGGCGGGTGATTGATGTCTTGGGAGACTGGGCTAATTATCGGAGCGCGGAGAAGTTGAGGTTTTGCGTCACAAAGGAGCTCACACGGCGGAGGCTGACTCCCTCTCGCAGAACCCGCTATGCACTCCACTCACCTTAGGTTGGACTGTGACCCGAAAATTGTTGCTCGATCGCCAGTCACCCGACGGCACTAATAAATAAACAGCATGAAAACAATACTTCTCGACGAGATGACTAAAATCGATATTATTTAATGAAAATAAATTATTAACACCGTATCGTGGAACGCTCGTTAATTTTTAATTGTTGTTCCACAAATAGCGGTGAACACTCGCGAACAGATAATACCTTTGTTAGATGAATTACGAAAGCGAAATAACGGGATTTTTCACGAGAGACTACAGAAATTGCACAAAGAAAGATGTCAGGCAGTGCACAGATGATAAATCGAATGGCAATGTGTTGCCAGTTTCAAAATCGGAAAAACCTGACGTTTACCGGAAATTTCCGATGGAAAAACCGATAACCATTTATTCGGTGAAAAAAATAGGTGAATCATTTTTATTATTTTGCAGGGACCTTCTAGGATGGTTTGATGGGTTATTCGAGGTTAAGTTTTCGAAGGTAGAGCGACGTCTGTACACCGTAGCTGGTTACAAATGTATGGGATTGGCCCAGAATGGCTGAAGATTGGGCTCAGTGGGTGTTGGGTTGGTGGCTCGTAAGTCCACCTGTCTACTCCGAACCCAAAGGATGATGTTGAAAGGATTAACACGAGTGTATAAAAAAATTGTAGGAACTACGAAGGCATGCCTTGAGAAAAATGTACCAATCTTTTATTTTTAACTGTTCATTATGTCTAATGAATAGAAGAAATATGTATACATACATAATATAATACTTAGGTACATGACTCCGGCGAGTAACTTCCATTTTAGCATATTGCATCTCTACCTAATATAGAGATTTGATCCTCAGGCATGATTTACTCTTTCGATAGGTTAGGTGGTGGTAGTTAAATAAAACTACAGAATGAATTCTACACCCACAAGCTGTTCGTCTTTTTTTGAAAAACATTTCTAGATAGGTATGCAGTTGTACAGTCACGAGCATAAATACTTTACACAAGATCCAAAAGTGATTTTCCCATAAAGTATTGATATAATTATCAGTCGAAGTGGCGCACGGGGCGGGGCGCCGCGCCGCGGCAGCTGAGGCACTAAGTGCGGCTCTGAATCAGCGGGGTCGGCGTTTAAGTCAAGCAAGATATCAAATTTTATTCAAAATTCAAACTATATTTTCAAAGATTTATTTCCTAAGTACCTATTTTCACCAAAAATTATCAGGACCTCGAAAATTAATAATTTACAAAACTTTCCAAAGTTAACTCTGCCGATATGATGATGATGATGAAGGCATCCTACTTCTTAACAAGTGAATTTTAGGAAGCGTTGTGGAGTGAAAGAGGATGGAGTTTTAAGGATTAAGAAAAGTGTATTGAGATAGTTTGGACACAGACAGAAATTGGTTCTCATAAGAAATCTCTGTCGTTATAGTATTGATAATCCTATTGTAAATAAAGGATTTTTTTTTAATTAGTTGACTCTAATAATTAGTTACCTACATAACCTACATTCCCTCCAGGGCATTTTCGAACCCTGTAGACTGAGTGGTTCGCCATTTTTAAAGCAATAAACCAGATAAATAAATAAATGTTTAGTGAGCAAATGTTTTATTTCATAATCTGCAGTATACTGACGTTCTTTTATAAAGCTGTAAAAATCACAGATTCTGTCCGTGCTCGAAAGATGGCTGCGCCTGAGTGTCGTGCATGAGTTTGTATCCTCCTATATTTGGCTCTCCACCTGTAAGTGCCAAAAATTATTCATTAAGTAACTTCAGAATGTATTTTAAATTATTTTTATTGAGATCCAGATCCAATTTGCTTGTCCTGGGTCTCGTATGTAGCTAATGATTCAAAGTGAAGAAACTCACCGCAATGCGGTGAAATGTTATAATAAGGAAAAAAAATCGGTGTTATATTACCTGCACCATCACCTCCAAGATGAGAGTTTCCAATAATTAAATCTTCTGGTCCCGCATCTCGAATGTCTGTCCTGAAGTTGGAAGGTTGAACCTGGCACAAAAATAAAATTAGGTCAAACTAAGAACGGCGTCTTCGAACGCATCTTACGCGAACGTATCTTTTCACTTAGGTCTCTCATACCTGGGCTTCGTTTCTCATAAGGTCAGGGAACACAGAACCAGGGAATCTGTTGTAAATGCCATTAAGATTGTAGTGGAGATTCATGTCCGGACCAATATTCGCCTTGAGCAGTTGTTCCCAAATACCACCTGAAATGTAAGTGCAAAGGTGATTAAATTTAGGAATTTAAAGTGTTATTGGGTTTTTTCATCAGAAATTTCTCAGTAGGCAGCAGACTGGATTTTGGATTTGTGCCCGATTGATGGAAATAGGCTCGCCACCTATTACATGGTACTTAAACATAACTGGCGAAATGTGGATGAGGCACTCCTCTGCCTCACTCTTCGGGGAAGACAGGTACGTGTAACAGATGTTTTGTTATTTTAGAAATTTCGAAAGACTAGTTAAATAAAATCTGTTAAATACCTTTGTCAATAGACACAATAGGTCTATTTGATTGCCACGGATACTCCCCGTGAGCTTGGAAGTATATTGCGTACGTCGAAAGCTGTAACCAGAATATTTGCAGGAATCATAAGAGGTTTCTGTTAGGTACAGACGCCGCCAGCACATCAACCTACTACAATCTGTCAAATTTCTTGAATAGACTTTTAATTTTATCACTGAAGCATAAGGTTCAATGTTGATTGGGAAAATTTGATAGTTTCGGGTAGGTTGACCTGCTGGCGTCTGTACTACTTGAAAGTATGAATCTAAATCAAAAGTCATTTATTCAAATTAGGCCGAAAATCAGCACTTTCTGAACGTCAATATTACATAAAACAGTCCCCCAAAACAAAAAGACACATAAAGAGGGGCTTGTGGCTAAGTAATAACAGCCGGACGGGTCGATCGATCAGGATAAGCTACGCTTGCCGCGGTTGGTCCGTAGATTTGTTACCATCTTTACATACCCCTCCGTGACTCGGAAAGCACGTAAACCTGTTGGTCCCAAATGTCATTCGTGGATCTTCGACAGTTGTTTCGGCAAGCCGAAAATCTGACCACCAGCCTTACCAAGGGGTATCGTATTACCTAGTAACTGGGTTGTGGAGTTCAGATAGGCAGTCGGTCCATGTAAAATACTTGTATTCAGCTGCATCCGGTTAGACTGGAAGCCGACCCCAACATTTATTTATTTATTTATTTATTTATTTATACCACAATTATAACACCTTTACAGAACATAGTTGCGAAAAGGCTAGGCAGATGATGAGTCCGCACAGCAACCACCCTTCACCACTTCTTAGTGCTTTATCTGGTAAGAAGAAGTGGCGCAACAAACTCCCCAGCAGCACAGCTGTCTGTTCAGTTAGAAGAACTTATAATATAAAGAAGCTCTGTACCTGCGTATAATAGAGTGCAAGCCAATATTTTCCGCCGTGACCGACAAAGGCAGTCTCATTAGCGTCCAACAACCCCGCCGGAAGATCTTGATGCAACATTTCCTGGGATATTTGGAGATTGCATCCATACCTAGAAACAATAACTTTGCTGTAGGTAGGATTGACTTTATATGACGCCCTAATAGGAAGGTCATAAACTGACCTTCAAGATGTGGTCGATAAAAAACATCAAAAAGGTTATAAATAGATCATTTTTTTAAATTCCATGCCAGGCTTATTGAATGAGCTGCTGCGCACTGGTGGATCTCTAAACCCTCCAGGTTACACTACTAGGCTTTAGAAAGTAATTTGATGTTGGTTAAGTTGTTATGGAAGTGTATAAAAACACCGGCCATGTGTGTGTCGGACGCACAACGAAGTGTTCCGTAGTCGGGATGAATATTTATCCCAAAAACAAACTTAACATTGTAGTTAAAAAACATGTTCTCCCTTATATTCCTGCTGCAAATGTAAGTTTGTACGCACAATATTGGGAGATTTACCGTGTTATTTTAAGACCATAGACTTTTTATAGTTTCCTGTAATCGTATACTTATGGAACTATTTTCTGTATATTTTCTAAATTTTAGGCTCAGTAGTTTTGGAGATAAGGGGCGATGGTAAATTTTCATACGTTTTCTTTCTTTCGTGAAAACTAGTGAACGAAAGAATGTATTTCAATTCAATGAATATTTCCCACAGGCGACCGGTGGTGACAGGGATTCCTCTAGCTATAGTTACTGTACATAAAACTACCGCCTCCACCCACTTTTCATAGAGCTCATACGCCATGCCGCCATACATATTGCAAGTGAACCCTCCGAAAGGGTTACTGGTATTACGTTTGCGCTAAAGTTAACCCTCGCAGACGGGTAACGGCATTAGGTTTGAAACTGTGTTATAAAACACTGTAAAACGAAGTAAAATAGTGTTTTGTCGCAATACGTTACCTCTGCGGATATTTTCATGTGCTAGTGGGGTAGGGATGTAATAAAAAATACAAAAATTAAGATAAGTATAATAACTCGCTCTGATCCCCCGGAGTTGAAAAATTAAAAAATTAAAAGGTTGGACACCCCTGTCTGGGGATCCAACCTTTTAATTTTTTAATGAATATTATTAACCGTAAACATGGTTTCCTAACACTGTTTATGTAATATATATGTTTGTATTTGAAAACCAGCGAGTCTACTAATAAATATTTTAAAAATATACAACTGATTTTATTTTCACAATTTATAATGCTGTATTCAGTAAGAAAAACGTACATTTAAAATGAGACCTCCGCAAGGCCTGCCGGCATCCCATATGCGACTTGAGTGAACCCTCCAGGAGGGCTCCCGGCACTGAACGTGACAGTTCTATTCATAACAGGGGAATACCCTCTTAAAAATTACCTAAGTGGTTCGAACGTGCAAACGTTTGCGTTTATTATCCATGTAGATCTATAGATAAAACATAAAAATACAAATAGGTAATAATTATGTTCAATAAGGATATTTCTATGTTTGCCGCCCTAGTGCGGTGCACGCCCTGCACGCCCGTTCCCGGCGGGCGTGGGTGGATCCAGTGGCTAAACGTGACGCAGTCTGTTCAGGATAGTTTGTTTTAAAAGTACCCGAAAACAATTTATGACAGTAGATGAATAGATTAGGGAATGCAATCTCGATCTCTTCAGATTACCGGGCGAGATCTCAAATAGCCAATCTCGGCCCCAGACTAAGCAAACAAGATCTCCATTTGCCAATTTTGGTGTCCATCCTGAAACTATGTAATGCGATCTGGTTACTTACCAATCTGGACAAGCCTTCAAGATGTCATAAGGTGCTCTGTAGTATTCTGCTCTTCGAACAACAGGGTTCCTTATGTTGAACCTCTCGTTGGGATCCGTGAGGTTGATACGCTTGATCTTAATGTCGCGTCTCTCACAAATGTAGTCGTAATGGAACTTTGGTAGAGATTCTCCTCTCGCACAGTAGGTTTCTAAAAGTGTAATAGGTACGGTTTTATGTTTTTATTAACATATTATTATTAGCTGTCTTCTTGGTAGTTGAAAATACGAGTATGAGGTGCCTAATGCTCAGAAACTTTCCACGCAAACGCCCGTGTCATGTGCGCTAAACAAGAAACTGGATTGTAGCCTGTCCTCTATCGTCTGAGAAAGGGTTGTTATTGCGACCAGAAACACTTAGTCTCCTCCAGATAGTTTGGCTTCTAAATCATTCATCATGGGGAATCGCAGCTTTAAAGAGTTCAGCTCCACCTCCCCGACCTTCCACAGAAGTCTTCTTGAGTCAGTATAAAGGCCCGAATGTTTTGGAAATCCAGCGAAGTAGATTTGCAATTAAAATGATCTTGATACAAACTTTTATATGTTCCATCGATGGAGTTAACGGCGGCATATTTATCGATGCAGTATCTGTAGCCAAAAACTGATGGGAATCGCAGGTAAGGCACTTTACATGAGAAGCGCCCTTCTTGGTACATAGCGCCCTGAAAATGTAAAGGGCATGGATAGCGTGAGTAGATGGCAACATCTGACCATCTAGCATACACAGCGAAGTTATACGACAGCAGAGGTGTTCCTGCTTACCTGACCGACGTACTTACTTACTAAGTGTGGATGTTTGTCTACGAATGTTTGTAACTCAGTCACGCTTTAACGGCTGAAAGGATTTGAATGAGATCATGTCTTGGATTAATACGATACTTTATATGGGTACATGACGTAGTTCCGCTAGGGTACGAGTGAAACAACACTACAAACTAGCATCATGCTACGTTTGGTGTTGCTTTTATGTAGAAATATTTATTTCATACCGCTACACGCCTAGTAAATAATTAGGTACTCACACCCCGCAGCGTGAATTTACAAGGTCTGATACGCTCCAGCAACCATGAGAGACTGCCTGCTTACAAAGAAGGTGTGGTAGGTACTAAAGTAAGACTATTATTCTCTTAGTTAAATCCAATCTGTTCACAGATCGGTTTGATGAAATAACCCGAAGAAGTGGTATGACGCAGTTGAATGAATAGAAAAAAAATACCTTCCTATGCCTAAGGCGCGGGACATGCACAAGTGGCGAGTGGCGCGGGCGTGGCGACGGCGTGGCGCGGGCGTGGCGACGGCGTGGCGCGGGCGTTGCGCCGCCCGTTTCATATTTCATACCGTCGCCACGCCCGTGCCACTTGCGTAAGTCCCGCGCCTTAGTAAAGCGGACTATTTGCTCTTAAATACCAAGAACAAGGGCTTAGGTATGCATATTAGCTGATGTTATTATAACAGTCTTTCAAACTTTGTTACTGTGAAAGACTGTTAGAGCCTTCCAGAAACCGGTCGTTTACCTTACAAATGACGCTGCGCCTGCCTGGGGGTCTCGACACGCCTCCGAAGCAGTAGCTCCTGGTGCCATTGATCATGATCTCTGTCACTCCGATGTGAGAGATCAGCGTGATGCCGTTGATGCCAGCGAATGCGAAGCGCTGCAGACCAGCCCTCTTGCGCACCTCCACGTTGTTCTTCATACTCATCGTGTTCACGATTGCTTGCCAACCGTAAACGAATTCGTGCATTGGACCTGGAAATGGACGACTCTTGGCTTGGTGTTCAGAGTTGAAGGAATTAAATCTCTTTCACATTTACCTACCACTGCTTTTTTTTCTCTCAGAAGTATAGAAATTATATGAGAAGGGTTTGAGCAGTGGTTTATTTATTTATTTAGGTATATATACTTTATTGTACAATATTAGCCTCCCAGCAAAGTACAAGCGGGGCTGAAGACCAGGTTGTGCCATATTAAAAATACAACGTCATAACACAACACAGCCATCGCTATAATTACTTTAGAAGAAGCATCGAACTCACGTGTAGTAGGCGATGGGTCACACAGTGACTGGATTTGTGGGTGGGAAGTCGACAGGCATTTTGCTTCTTCTCCTGAGATCCGGCTCGAAGGACCAATTTAGCAAATTTCTGCTTCTGCAAATCGCTCGGCTCTTCAAAAGAATCATTATACAAACCTATGCCAAAACTGTCGCCATCGAGAAAGTTAAACATTTCCCCGAAGGAGTCCGGCATAAGGCCGGATATGACGGTGGTCTGCTGGAAGCCCTCGTCGGGCGACATGGGCGCAATTTCGTCGGGGGGCGGCGTGAACTCGTGCGCTGTCAGGTTGTTGAAGCGACCATGCCGCGAAGACTTCGTGATGCCCTCCTGTAGGCATATTTACGTACTTAGAGGTGGAAAGAACGGTTACCTACACTAAAGGTGCTCTTTCGAAGGCAACCGCAAGCGGCAACGTCACCCAATAACAATGACAGACCGCAGCGACACGACTGGTTTCTATACGTAACTCTAACAAAATGCCTCCGTAGATGGCGAAGTTGGCGCATGACGCTGCGGCTGAGCATCGACTGCAGACCGCAAACGAGTAGTGCCGTCACTGGCTGTCATTAACAGAGCGACAAGATTTTTCTGTTAAACAAATTATTATTGCGAAACTGAAGAACAGATTGGCGACGTTGCCGCTTGCGGTTTGCGGTCGCCTTCGGAAGAGCATCTTAAAGAATACTTGTGTTCAGGAACCATGCAGTCTTACCCATAGCAGATGAATATTAGACTAAAAGTAAATTGCCAACCGATTTTTTCCATGTACGCTTCAACTGGGTAGGTATTATCAATCACCTTTACCTGCTCTGAACATCACCTGGAATGATAGTAGTAGAGCCCCATAATATAGTGCAGAATTGCGAAGATCGTCTAGCGGACTTGGTTACCCATTCAATTGAGAACATGCTCAGGTTGAGGTAAAGACAACTGCATTCATAGCACCACACCAATCGACCTATCAAGTGTTGACTAATGTGATACAATAAAATCATCTATCGTTGCGAGACCTCCTTGGGGTCAACTTACATCAACAGTTGCAGGTTTCCATACTATTCGTCTACTCATCTTTACAGCTACTGAGAGGAAAATTTTACTAGTCCCAAGATATACTCCTACAATGGTTAGAGAGCATAGGTACTTTAGCTTACCTGCACCATCCAAAACGCAACAAACAAAAACACGATGGGCCCCATCGTGGCCGCTGAATGGCCCAATATTAGGCACTACACTGCCACTGCTGTGCATGTACTGATTGACTGTTAACTTTAATTGGCAATGGGACTGCTTGTTAGCGGTAACAGCTAAAAAAATAAAATTAATTGATCACTCAGATTAGCGTATGATTTTTGACTCTCGGCTTGACGAATGGCTGTCCTTTGATGTTCACATTGTACCTATACTTGTACAAGGTAATCCGTTGAGATGCGTGAGCATGAAAAAATCTGTCCTTTTCTTCTATGGGGTACTCATGGATACCTTTTGTCTACGGAAAACGGAGAGTTATGTCGGACTCCTACCAACTAAAACCCCACGGTTCCCTCCATTAACATGTGTCGGGGTCCGGGAGATACTTGTAGGTACATTCGCCGCACCTCCGGATTGGTATCAGCAGCCGATCCCACGACCGCACGTCCTCCCATAAAATGTCCTAAACAACCATACACGTCGTTGATTTTACAGTTAAGGATATCTGCATTTAAATCAAAATGATTACCACTTTAACGTTTTACGTTGGCAGGTTTAGCCGGTTGTCCCAGTCAGTTGCGAGTAATTAAAAAAAAAAAGAAAAGAATATTGTAGGTATATAATGTCAAATAATGAAAAGATTATGTCAAGAAAGTATGTAAAAAAAAAGGAACATAAAATAAGAACGATAAGAATAGTTGGTCGCTGTGATTAACTGAAGACAATGTTTATGTTCTTTCTCCAGAATTAGCTTACCTACCTACTGACAGGTTATATGAGTTATATAATTGTTTATTTTATTTGACTGTATTAGTAAATTTATTTTCATTTATTACTGACATAATGTTTTTTATGAGTTGTATTGCAATATGTGGTTAGCTAGCGACCTCGACAATCGATCATATATTATTCTTGCCTAGTAACCGGCAGCAAGTTCGTCATGCTCCCTTAGATGTCACTGCTTGCGATAGCGTCGGGGGTCGGGTTGCCTTCCGTCCTTCCCTCAATGATCTTTCCGTTATGCCCGTGAACTGGTCGTCTTGCTGATCATGGTTCTGTTATTGTTATTAGTAATTAACTGTTTATTTATTTTACCTCAATGGTCCTAGTTTATCATGTATAACTTCCAGTTACAGCTATATGTAAGCGGGCACACCCTTTATGCCTAGAGGCTTTTATTCGGGTATTTTTTTTTTTTTTTAAACTGCCCCTCACTAGGTATTTCTCCTGTATCGTGGGTGCGTTTACAAACATTTAATCTTACATACACAAACAGCCAGACCCGGAACAACTACTTGTAGGTCATACAAATATTTGTTCCGTGTGGGAATCGAACCCGCGACACGCAGCGCAGCAGTCAATCGCTTAATTACTGCGTTATGTTTACGTTTTTTAGTTTTTATTTTCGCTTGATTATAGATTTCGATGTTTTTGTTGGTATATTGGCGTGCCGCTGACATTATGGCAAATAATTTTATTTAATGTTTTGTGTTAAGTAATGTAAATTATTTTGCGTACTATTGTACAGAACCAAGTCTTTATTTCTCTAACCGAACAGACAGCAGTTGCTGGGGAGTTTGTAGCGCCACTTATTCTTCCCAACTAAAGCACTAGGTAGTGATGAAGGGCGAGCATTTTTGGAGGATTGTCTTATGTAATTTTGACGTTCGAAAAGTGCTGATTATCAGCCTAGTTTGAAAAAATGACTTTAGAATATTTTAAGACATTTAGTTTTGTTCGCATTAAGTAAAAGATTATTAGCTGCGAACCATTTCGAAACAACTGCCAGACTATCGTTGACATGTAAGACATCCGTATCTTTTCCATCTATTTCAAAAATAAGAGAAGTGTCATCAGCGAATAGAATTATTTCTGATAAGTTAGCCATCATGTAAGGAAGGTCATATAATCTAGAAATAGGAAAGGGCCAAGAATTAATCCTCGAGGCACGTCCATCTTGACTAGAGACCCCGAAGAGGTCGCCCCGTTAACGTTTACTTTTTGTTGCCTGTTTGATAGATATGAAAGAATAAGATCAGCAGCTTGTCCACGAATTCCGTAGTGGTGTATTTCTTTTTGTTTTGTGGTCAACACTGTCAAACGCTTTTGAGAGATTACAGAAAATGCCAATTGCATCCTGGGACTTTCAAAATGTGACTGATGAATTTTACTCCTGTGTCAGTCGTTTACCTACCTTTCGTGAAACCAAACTAGTGACTATATAAATCCCATTTGAATTAAAATGTTTCAACATCTAAACATTGATATATTCCTGTTAGGACAGGGGCAATTGTGACAATGATATCTCCAAGAACCTTAATGGAAATCCCCCATAAGTCTTCAGTGTTTTCTAAGTTCAAACTTGAATTCTTTTTTAATTTTGACAATAGTAATAGACTTGGAATGTCCTTACTGAAGTTTTCTTTTAGAAGAGATTCAGCTAATATAGATGATTGAGGGGGAGATTTCGTAACCTCTATTGGGATGTAGGTAAATACATTTTCTAGTGTCTCAGAAACTTTTAACTTATCTGAAATGGTTACATTATAATTTTTTTTAAATAATTAATTCTGCTTTCGCGGTTTTGTGTTTCCAGTTTCTTTGTTAATTACCTGCCAAACAGCTTTTATTTTATTGTTAGAAATACTAATTTTGTTACTTATTAATTTAGATTTAGCTTGGGCACAGACTCGTTTGAATATCTTAGAATAGTTTCTGACATAATTAAGGGCTTGATCGGAAGGCCCATTTTTATTTTTCCTAACTAACAATGTAATAAAATCTTGGCCGTCAATTAACCTACTTCTATCGTATCAAAATTAAACTTTGTATATATCAGTAGTTCGAATGACAATACTATAAGTTGGTATCTTGGAGCTGATCTCATGACAGAGCCAGGTGGATAGTGGAACTCTTCAGTGGCTACTAGTAAATCCCTCGAGTTTAGGCTCATATGATTCGGTGAGTCCAATAGATTGCACTGTTCCGGGTCTGATGATGGATCCAGGAGGTGGACAGTGTAACTCTTCATTGACTACAAGTAAACCCCTCTAATTTGGGCTCATATGATTTGTTTTGACGAGTCATTTAGATTGGGATTGGTAACGAGGGTCTGATGATGGAGCCAGGAGGTGGATAGTGGAACTCTTCAGTGAGTATTAGTAAACCGCTCGAGTTTGGGTGAACTTGCAATGCATTCTGTACTAGTAATAAATATGTTAAAGTAATTTTAAGATTAGAAACAAAAAAATTAACGTATGCAATGTTCCTATTTAAATCAGGGACCGTGCAACCCCGGTTAAGAGTTAAGCTTTTCGAAAGGGTAAGCCGTTTATGAGGTTACCTTTATCTGATGTAACCCCTTGAATGGGTTCTGTGCTCAAAACCCATTAAAAGGGTTATCTCTTCAATATGGATAACCCATTGAATGGGTTCTATACGTAAAACCCAGTGAAAGGGTTACATGATAACCCATTGAATGGGTTCTATACTTGAAACCCAGTGAAAGGGTTACATGATAACCCATTGAATGGGTTTTATACTCGAACCGCAGTGAAAGGGTTACCCCTTCATTATGATAACCCATATAATATAAGGGTTTTGTTCGGGTTATCATATGGTTTTTCAATAAAATTGTGCTAAATAGGTGATGGTGGGGGGTGGGGCGAGCACCACGCGCATTGCTTTTATTTCACTAGATATCGTAGGCTTGTAGACGAAACACACGGAGTAAGGTGATGTGTCCTACAAAGGGTGACATTACAATTTTTTTTTTAAAGTCTTCTTCAATTTTCTATGGTATAGTTACTTAGGTAATTTAACAATCTAAACTCTTAAGGACGCGTTTGCAAATTTGATAGGTATAGAATCGAACTACTACATTGACAAAGGTCACACACACAAGTGTACGCACGGTTAGTTGCGGGAATAGTAGTCAAGTGAACTAATTTTGGTACTTTGAAAGTTTTTTTTTCTCTATATTCTTTATAATACATAGGCATCTACAAAAAATATTTCGTATTGTTGTTTGTATTTTTACTAAATAATACTTAGATACAAATACCTACTTCAGTTATTGCTAGGAGGCACTGGAAGCCCTCTTCTGGTAGAAAGATGTGGGCTGTGGACTTTGGGCTAGTTTTGTTAGTTATGATGTGACTTTACCTCCAGACTTGATGGAGTGACCTGAAGGTGTACTTCGGTGACTGCTACTGGTACTCCTCGACGAGTAGAATTAGATGTGCCGAGTTTGGGCTCGTTTTGTTAGTTATGACGAGACCTTACCTTTGGACGAGATGGAGTGACCTGTAGGTGTACTTCGGTGACTGTCACTGGAACTCCTCACGAGTAGAACTAGGTGCGCCGAGTTTGGGCTCATTTTGTTAGTTATGACGAGACCTTACCTCCGGAATTGATGGAGTGACCAGAAGGTGTACTTCGGTGACTGCTACTGGTACTCTACGACGAGTAGAACTAGGTGTGCAGAGTTTGGGCTCGTTTCGTTAGTTATGATGAGACCTTACCTACGGACTGAAAGGAGTGACCTGAAGATGTACTTCGGTGACTGCTACGGGTACTCTACGATGAGTAGAACTGGGTGTGCCGAGTTTGGGCTCGTTTTGTTAGTTGTGATGAGACCTCACCACCGGACTTGATGGACTGACCTGAAGGTGTACTTTGGTGACTGCTACTGGTACTCTACGACGAGTAGAACTAGGTGTGCCGAGTTTGGGCTCGTTTTGTTAGTTAGGATGAGACCTTCAGTCCGACAGCATCTCGTCTTGGTTTTGGCATTATAGCGATTGTTCAAAATTCACAAATACGCACTGACTAATAAATACCTAATAATATCGCAAAAGACGCCCGGGTTCAAAAAATCAAACAGCAAGAATGCCAATTGTACGGTCCCAGCAAATGCCTGCAATAAAGTAAGTAACAAGTCCAGACATGAAAAAATCATAATATTATGTAATTTCGATATCCAGGCAGCAAAGCTAAAATAAACACTATATTACATGCAATAATGGTGTACGTTACCCCAGCAGGAAAGTGTCTCCTAGAGATATATGAGTGGAACGTTTAATTTGGGTATAATACGTCCCATAAAGAAGGTCATCGATATGTATGAATCCGTCGCTTTTTAGTAGTCATTCGAATTTGGTCGGATAACCAGCCGTTGTTTACATTTTTGGTTTTTTGTTAATATTTACTTAATGCAAAACATTCCAGGCTGAATATTTTCACCATTATATTTTTGACTAAAGGCACATGATTTTGGTTTACATCTGCACATCTGGGATTGAGCCGGTTCCTTGTATTTTGCCGTCAAAGTTATGACACCATCGTTTTGACTTTTAGCAAGATTATTCAAAAACGCATGCATGAACAGTTTTGAAACTTTGTATGGTTATTATTAGCGTCAAGAAGGACCGAATACAGTTTTCAGCGAACTTATACCTTGTCTCATTTAGGCGCTACGATGTTTTTTCGTGTTTTCATAAAACCGCGATAACTTGAAAACTATAAATATTTTCTTAAATCTAATTGGGGCACTAAGGGGCACACATTAAGAGCTACTCGTGTATGTTTATTCTACAGGGGCACATGCAATGGTTTTAGAGATATACGATTCTGTAAAACGTTACTCCAGCAGGAAATGCAATATCTCGAAAACCTGAAGGGGCACAGATTTTATTTTTGGGGGCACATTTTGGCACATATATAAGCTCTCTGGCCATGCAAAAATTTTCTCTCTCCGATCATTCGTTTAGAATTTTCCTGCTAGAAAAACGTTACCCCAGCAGGAATCGTTTTTTCCGTTTTTTTCCAAAACGACAGGGGGCACACATTTTTTATGTGGGGGCACATATACAGCAGCTAAGGCACCAATTAAACGTTCCACTCATATAACTCTAGGAGACACTTTCCTGCTGGGGTAACGTACACGCAATAATGATCATAGATCCCTGTTTAGAAGCCGCTCGGTAAGTAGGCACAATGGCGCCGCCGCGGCCGCTTAACGCGTGCTATTCCATTTTGCAACCTATGCCCATCATAGAGAGATCATATTAAATTGCTCCGTCAGCCGGAATGTTACGCTGTTATCGTTTTAGGAGAGTTGAAAGTGTAACCCTTTTGAATGGCTTAAATTAAGCCGTTCAAATGGGTTACCCACATCGTATGGGTTTTTAAATAACGGCTTAGAAAAACCCTATCGAAAACCCTTTCAATGGGTAACGGAAATTTGAATGGCTTAAATTAAGCCGTTCAAATGGGTTACCCACATCGTATGGGTTTTTAAATAACGGCTTAGAAAAACCCTATCGGCTTAAATTAAGCCGTTAAAATGGGTTACCCACATCGTATGGGTTTTTAAATAACTGCTTAGAAAAACCCAATCGAAAACCCTTTCAATGGGTAACCCAAATGGTCCCTGATTTAAATATCAACGCTAAGTAACACTTTTAGGAACTAATATAATATTTAAAGGACCATTTGTCTTGGTAGAATAGTAGGTAATTCGGGAACAGGAGATATCATTGAATAAAAACAACAATTTATAGCAACTTTTATTAGAACATTAAAAAAGCTTACAAACCAAATTAAAAAGTTATTTGGCACAAATATGTTCGTAACATAACACTGGACAGATCAAATTATTAGAACGCGAGATTCAACACCAATTTGAATGAAAACAAAAAATAAAACAACAAAACTTTTGTTACATTATGTACCTACACTGTACAACCAAAACGAAAACTGATTAATAAATAATCCAAATTTAAAACTTTTAATAAGTACTAAAGTATGTAGTTGTAATACACATAATAATATTAAATGGATATTACATAATACAAAGTTATATTAACCATACAAGTGTTAGACATCGTTTATATAGTAACGATGATACGGCCGAAACGGAATTATTTTACTGGAATACTACACAAAGTTTGTACATCTATTTACGAATAGAAAGTTAAGTATAATTATATCTGTATCGATAAAAATGCACCTCATGTCCAAATAAGTAAGTAAGTATTTAGTAAGTATTCGATTATCAGTCAATATTGTATAATCTACATACTAAGTTATTACCACTAACATGTTCTGATCGATCAGAATACTTAGTGGCTACATAATAAAAACAACTACAAAATACCACACAGTTATAATATTAAAATTAAAGCAAATATGTGACAAACACTGACGACAACTAATATTAATAAACTGTGATGTTTAGTCCCACGTCAGCTGTTGGGGTATATGATGTATGTACTACTGACATCGTAACAGGCACACTGGTGATTAGCCATTTTCCATAGTAGGAGGATCTTCAATGTACAAAGGAATTAGAAAAGAAGGGGTGTGGAGTGCACGGCCTATAGGCGGCTCGCGACTGCTCCAACCGATAGTTCAAAGTATCTTAAAGGGGATACTACTCTAACAAATAATGCCGTATGGCAACAATACATAATGTTACCTAAAATCATAGCTTTTTTACATTGATCCAGTACTTCAATGGAGCGCTGGAAGCCAGTAGCACTGGATCTATATTGCACCTATGTGAACAATTTTCAATACGATCTAACATGCATTATTCATCGCTGGATTAAAATAGACCAGCCGCTAATCGCGATCCTGTACTAATGGATTGGAACTCGATCGAAGATCTCAGACACTGATATGCATGGTCCTCACTTGATCCGACCAAGATAATGTCTGGACTTTAAACGAGACCTTTAAGTTTGTTCCGGTGTTTCTTCCGATTATTTTATATTAATCGGAAGAAAACTAGTTTTATAGTATTATTATTTCGTTTTGACGTGCAAAATGTTTTTTTAAACCAATTTATAGAAATAAAATGTAATTTATTATATTGCTATTTAAAACCAGCGGTGGAAACAGGACGTTGGACTGGATCCATTTGTTTACATTGGTCATATTATATTGATCCAGTGTTACTTTGCCAGCGGCGGACCGAAAATACTGGATCAATGTAAATCAGCCTTAAATCGTACCATTTAGCCTATATTACCCTTAGCTTTCATAGCCTTTTGGCAGGGAATATAATATTTGTAAACATAGCGTTATACAAAATTCTACAGATTGACCAGTTTAATGGTATAAAATATTAAAGCAATACACTTACTAAGTATGCACCAATAAACATCAATTAATTATTGACATTACAACAATGACATTGTTTAAATATTATAAGGTTGTATTTGACGCCTTTCTAGTACAGCCAAATAGAAACCTTGCCGAATAACTGTCTTAAGTGACATTCTAAAAGTGCATAGATAAATATAATACGTACTCGTACACATTTAAAGATCACGTACAAAAATGTTTTACAAATATAAGTACCGATATAAGCTCCGCAAAAAGTTCCTTAAATATAATTTGTTTTTCTTTCCAAAATCCTTATAGTAAAATACTTACTTATTTAAGTTTAAAATCTGCGACTGCATCATGTTTAACCCGATTATATAAAATGTAAGATATTATTTATGAAATAATACGAAGAGAGCGATACAATACATACAAAATGATCACAAAATCGTTAAGTAGTGTTTTTGAGTGATAACATTAGGAACGTCAGCTCGCTGCAAACCTTCGCAACAATGTAAGGCACAATGTTACATTCAAAAGCTTCAGTCTGATTGATCGTGAATCTGAATTGAACATAAAAAAGCTACACATTATTATTATCACTTGGCCAACACTCTAAATGCGTAGTTTACTAACAATTGCAATAGTATTACGACAGTTAAACTACGATTAAATATTCAAATTATATTGCGTTCGCGATTTATTTTCCAATAATGTAAACAAAAGTGTGTTTTTTTTTGAGTTTTTCAATAGTACTGGTCATTCTGAAATCATGTGGAAGTAACATCAATTTGAAACAAGGACTTAAATAATTATGTTTTCTTGTGCACAGGTTTTTATATACCAGAGTGCACACAGGTGCCACAGTGTGCCACAGGAAGTGCCGTACAAATATAAGAACAATTAGTGTATATTATGTATTTTTTTATTACCATTAAATGATTTAATAATTATCTTAAAATTCAATGCACCGTATGATTAATTAAAGGGCTTCACAAGAACTACATCAGACTTGCTAGTGTGCTACGCATTTAGGCTGCAGGTACTTCTAATATAAACACTGAAAAATATATTGTTTACAACGGCAAACTTTACCTTCACATTTTTTTTCTACGAATTTATCCAAAAGGTCAAATCTGCTTCAGTCTTAGACGATTCAAAACCGTATGTATGCTAAACCATCGCAGCATATATAACATGCTGTCATACATACTCCGTTTAGATCAGGGGTTCCCAACCTTTTTTTGTCTACTGCCCACTTTAAGAATAAATTATTTTTTAACGCCCCCCTTTACACAAAAAAGAGGAAATTTCAAACGACTGGTGGGGCCTTTTACACAAAAAAGTGGGGATTCTTAACTGATAAGTGGGGCCAAGAAATATCTCACGTGGGGCCCTAAGGGCCCCATGGGACAGGGGTTTGACATCATTGCCCTACACAATGCCCCCTTTTTTTTCTGGGTCTCTTACCGCCCCCCTTTAGGCCTGCAGCGCCCACAAGGGGGCGTTATCGCCCACGTTGGGAAAGACTGGTTTAGATTCTATTCTATTCTATTTTTTTGTTATGGCAAGCAAAGCCGATGTCGACTATTCTGCCAATGTCTAAGTGAATTGGAAAAGCAAGTGTGTATTGCTAAAATAAAATAAAAATATATCTATAGTAAAAATCTTCAATGATCAATTGAACTTAATGAAGAACTTGTGGGGTTAGTACTGGACTGAAACAAACAAAAAATTAAAATTACATAATTATTATAATTTTTAGATCATTTAATATACATATACCACATCCACACAGACAGAATTTTGGGAATATTTTATAATTTTATATTATTGTGACGGATGAAAATCATCAGCGCCACAAGCAGTTCTGGAGAAGAATATGTTCAAAGGGAGGGGAAATTAATAGGAAGAGGAATCTTGAATTTAAGGAGACGGCTATACAAATCTAGAGGTGGGGTGTTGTTAGGACATTCAAAAAATATGTGATCCAGGGTGCCTTCCTCCAACCCACACTCGCAGAGAGAGGAGTCACGGACATGGATTTTGTGTAAAAAAACGGGAGTGCAACAAAAACCTAAGCGAATTCTACAAATAACAGAAATAACAGTTTTCGATACTTTTTTGTGACCGAAAAACCACGGCTTTGGTTTTATGGTCGGTTGCACTGCATAAAAAAAACCGCCTTTCTTTTTGCTGGACTTATTCCACTGCTCCTGCCAGGAACATTGCAGATTTAGTTTTGGAAGGAACAATAGATCGTAACCCTGATACTTATTGTGCGTGAGATCTGACGATAAAGATGAACAAGCATCTTTAGCCAAAGCATCAACACATTCGTTACCCTTAATGCCACAATGACTAGGTATCCAAACTAGCTGAACGTCCTTTTGATTATTAGCGCAGGACAATAAAGAGTTTTTAATTTTTAAAATAAGCGAACTGTGAAATTTACTTTTAAAGGAATTTTGGACTAAGGCTTGCAAACAGCTATGGGAATCTGTAAAAATAACGGCTTTCTCGATATTATGGTGTGACTCTATGAAAAGACAAGCTTCCAATATAGCCACACACTCACCAGTGAATACAGAAGACTCCTTAGGGCATTTAAACTGTAAGATAATTTTGGAGCTTTGGTAATAGACCGCAGCGCCAGTGTAATTAAGATCGGTTAATTTTGAAGCATCCGTAAAAAATAATTGAAAACCATCCCATCTCTCGCCCACCACCGCATTGAAAGCTAAATTCGCTGACGGAGATTTTTTAACTATACCAATATCAAAGAATTTTTTTGGGATATAACTTAAAACTTCATAAGCAAAATGGAAAAGGGGTAATCTGGGGTACTGGATGATCGGGCTTACTAAATTTAGAATTAGTCGGAAGGATTTTAGGATTAAGGGGATATCTTTATTTTTCCAGTAATTTGAGCTTCTGCATAAGGCATCTAACTCGTTCAGTCCTGCCTATAAGAGGATGGGAGGATCTACATATTAGTCTAGATACAAAACGGGAGGCCAGATATTGCCGTCTAAGGGCTAGTGGAGGTTCAGCACATTCAACCTGCAATGCGTTAACGGGAGAGGACTTCATACAACCTGAGATGATTCGAAGGCATTTGGACTGAACTCTGTCCAGCCCAGCCAAAGCACCTTTGTTGCAAGGAATCAGGAGGTATGTTCCATAGTCTAAAACACTACGAACTAAGGCATTATAAACTAATTTCATGGTGTAGGGGTGAGCAGCCCACCACACACCTGCAAGAACTTTTAAAATTGAAATAATTCTCTCACATTTTTGGACAAGAAAATTAATGTCATGTTTGCCAGTTAGTTTTGTATCTAAAATAATGCCTAAAAATTTTACTTTACTAACTCGAGGAATATTGTGGCCTAAAATGTTCAATGAAATATGAGGAATGAGTCTTTTGCGAGAGAAAATAGCTGCCGAACTTTTTGGTGCAGATAATGACAGTCCATGGCTTAAAAGCCACTGGTTCAAAGAATCCAGGGAGAGGCACAAAGATGATGTTGCGTCAACTATGGAGGAATCTGTCACATACAGAACAATGTCATCGGCGTATTGTAACATCTGACAATTGTTATTTAAGCAGGACCCAATATCAGCCGTGTATAAATTGTAGAGTATGGGACTGAGGACTGGGAGCCTTGTGGGAGTCCCTTCCATGTCCGCCTTTCATCGAACTCCTCACCCTGGACTCTCAGAACCAATGAGCGGGACAACAGTAGTTGTCAGTGTATCATCTTAGCCGGAAGACTCAGCTGTTGCAGTTTTTGCCTGAGTACGGGAAGAAGTACATTGTCATACGCAGAGGAGATGTCAAGGAAGGTTGCAACAACGGATTCGTTTCTAGAAAAAGCTAAGCGGATATCCGCAACTAGAATACCAACACTGTCAATTGTACTAAGCCCTTTCCTAAACCCAAATTGATGATTCGGCAGCAATTCTCTCGATTCGATTATCCACTCGAGACGATTTTTAATAAGGTGCTCCAGTAATTTGGCTAGGACTGAAGATAAAGCAATTGGTCTTAGGCCCTTCGGATCATCAGCATGTTTACCTGGTTTCAAAAGAGGAATAATAATTTGTAATTTCCACTGATCTGGGACCCAACCATGATTATAACAGAAATTTAAAATATTTAAAAAGTAGGCCTTTTCGCCAGAATGGGTTATAAAAGAATATGGCACACCACCAATACCAGGAGCTGAGTCCCGGACATGTTTGAGTACCACATTTAATTCCTCCAAAGTAAATGGCGCATCGAAAGGATCCTCTGCTACATTATGTAGGGGCGCGTTTTGACATTCAGATGAGAGTGGAACATAAGAAGGTGCTATTTTGTCAAAAAAAAGTTCAGCTGTTTCCCTAGTGATTGGTGAAGATATTGATAGGGAACATCCACGTCTAAACCTATTGATATTTTTCCAGACAACTGGAACTGGAGTAGAGGGCGATAAGGAGGTGCAAAACTTAACCCAACCCTTCCGTTTCTTCTGACGAAGAAAACGTTTGGTTCTGGCATTAAATGCTATGCAGTGAAATGCTAGTATTTTCGGTTTATATGCCTACTAACTCCAGTGACAATCTTACCGAGTTTACTGACTGCTTGAGTGAAATCGCAGCTATAATCGACAGCAATAGTATAGAAACTGTATTTATGTTAGGTGACTATAATGCACATACTGGCGAGCTATTTCATAGTGAACTACTTAAGGTCTGTGAGGAACAACAATGGTTATGTGCTGATATTGAGTGCTTGCCGAGTGACTCATACACTTTTGTGAGTGACGCGCACGGTTGTAGGCGCTGGCTTGACCACTGTCTTACGACTGAGGCCGCGCAACGGACACTCGTTAATGTTAAGGTACTGTACGATATATATTGGTCGGATCATATGCCTATAGAGGTAGAATGTAATCTTAAGCTAATTACACCTAATGTAGTATTACCTAAACCTAACAGTAATAGCATTGTTTGGGGGCAACGTGACTCGACTCAGATACGTATGTTTGAGGAAATGTGTAATGTGGGTTTACGGGGAATAGATTTTCCGCACGAATTTAGTCACTGTGCAGACTTTCAGTGTAGGAATGTGAACCATAATATTGTTCTAGATGATTTATACAGTAACATAATAAGTATTCTCCAACAGTCTGCTGAGTGCAGTGCGGCGGCGAATAAGCCCCGAACGTATAAACCTGTGCCAGGGTGGAATAAACATGTAAAAATAGCTTACGAGGAGGCTCGCTTAGCTTTTCAAGGTTGGCAGTTATGTGGTAAACCAGATACAGGTATTGAATATGATAAAATGCGTGAAATGCGGAGAAATTTCAAAAGTAAATTAAAATGGTGTCGTAATAATGAAAAGCAAATTAAACTAAATTTAATAGCTGAAAATCATAAATCTAAGGACTTTGTAAATTTTTGGAAAAACTCGAATAAACTGAATCCTAGGTCGAGCCTCCCCGTAAGTGTTGGTGGTAAACATGATCCCACACAAATTGCTAATATGTTTGTAGACCAATTTAAAGTGAAGCCATTGGCAAATTCCTCTGCTGGTTATGTGACGCAGGAGGTGACTGGTGTTGATGTGAGCATGGCGCGGGGATTGAATTTATCTACTAAAGATGTCAAGAAAGTGATAAAAAATATGGTTAGAGGCAAGTCCCCGGGACATGATCACCTTAGCGTCGAGCACCTTAAGTATGCAGGTATACACTTACCAAGAGTATTGTCGATGTTTTTTAGACTGTGTGTGAGTCATTCTTATCTGCCCAGTGCACTTATGCGAACTATAGTTGTACCTGTCATAAAAAATAAAACTGGTGATGCTGCTGATCCCAGTAATTACAGGCCAATATCCCTAGCAACGGTCATAGCGAAGGTGCTGGATAGTCTGCTGGATTCATACATGGCCCCCAGGATTGACTTGCATGATGCACAGTTTGGCTTCAGGCCTGGGCTGTCCACAGAAAGTGCCATTATGTGTTTAAAGCGGACTGTCCGGTATTATACGGATAGGAAAACACCAGTTAATGCGTGCTTCTTAGATCTGACCAAGGCATTCGACCTTGTGCCTTATGACCAGCTGTGGGACAAGCTAAGAAGTGAGAAAAAAGTAGTTTGTGAGGTAACGTCATTGCTAAGATTCTGGTATGAGAACCAAATAAACAATGTTAGGTGGGCTGGGACTATGTCTGAAGAATATAGATTGGAATGTGGGGTGAGGCAGGGGGGAATCACCTCCCCTCGCCTTTTTAATCTATATATAAACCAACTGATTGTTGAGCTCAGCAATACTGGTGTCGGCTGTCATGTTGATGGAGTTACTATGAACAACATCAGCTATGCGGACGACATGGTTTTGCTGAGCCCATCAATCAGTGCATTAAGACGTTTGCTGAAGGTCTGTGAGATCTATGCGGTGACTCAGGGGCTTAGGTATAATGTCACTAAGAGTGAGTTACTTGTTTTCAATGGTGGTGCCAGAAGATACTTAAATGTTCCTTGTATCTCATTAGCAGGTACACCTTTGAAGCAAGTCTCAAAATTTAAATATCTTGGTCACTGGGTCACTGAGGACCTGTGCGACGATTTAGATATCGAGAGAGAGCGTAGGGCGCTGTCTGTTCGAAGTAATATGCTGGCCCGTAGGTTTGCACGGTGTTCATACGACGTTAAAATGACGCTTTTTCGAGCTTACTGTCAGACTTTTTACACCTGCAGCCTTTGGGTCAAGTATACGCAGAAGGCATACAGCGCCCTGCGTGTACAGTATAACAATGCTTTCAGGATGCTTGTGGGGCTGCCGCGGTATTGTAGCGCTTCGGGTATGTTTGCCGATGCGAGAGTGGATGATTTTTATGCCATTATTCGTAAACGATGCGCTTCTCTCCGGCACAGAACAGATACCAGCACCCACGGCATGTTGAGAGCATTGAGTGACCGGTGGGACTGCCCGATGCTTGGTCGATGGGTGAGACTGCACGCACAGGTCGGTTCTTGACAGCTGTACGTGCATTTATTTTATTTTATTTTAATTTAATTTTATGTTGTTATTATGTGATTGCCTATTTTGTGATTTTTAAGCGTGTGTATTGTGTTATTTTTATGTAATTTGTTTCAATGTATATTTTATTTCTATGGACTTCAGTGTCTGCAAATAAATGTTTATTTATTTATTTATTTATTTATTAAGCTGACAGTATGACATCAGGTTTTCATTGCTCATATCTGTGTTGTAGCAGACCTCGGCCTCGTCCCTATCTCTGACCGCCGAAGTGCATTCTGGATCCCACCACGGAGGTGAAGGGATTTTATTACGGGCACTGTTTTTTAATGGGAAGCAGGAATCTGCGCTAGACGTAATAGCTGTTACAAAACCCTTATAACAGCTCTTAGCATGGTAGTGACCATAAGCATCTGAAAAATTTGAATTTAAATTTGGAAGAACATCAATTTTATCCTCCAGTAATGATACAAATTTTGTCCAATCTGGTTTAGACAGGTTATATTTCAAAAGTGGAGGGGAAGTTTTTTCTAAATAAGATTTATTAAGCAAAGATATGACTATAGGGTAGTGATCACTACCATGCGTCAAGGTTGTGCATTCCCAGTGAGTCGATGCTGCTAACTCAACCGAACAAAATGTAAGGTCTACACAACTCTTTTGCCGTCCTGGGCGAGATCGTCGTGTTGAGCACCCATTGTTTAAGACGCAGAGATCCAAGTCATCCAAAATATCAACAAGAGCTACACGAAAGGCATCACAGCGTTCAGACCCCCATCTATAATGGTGGCAGTTAAAGTCGCCCATGACCATTATTGGACCATGCACATAAATGGAAAACACTGTGATGCCCTCAACCCTCCCCGCAGCAATACTCATATCACCCGCAAGTGGAGGCAAAGTAAAGGGCAAAAGTGGGACCCGGTTGTTGACCAAGAGGGCTGACCCTCCATAGCCGTCTGATCTGTCGCATCTGAAAATGTTGAAATGTGGCATACGAAAGCTAAGACTTGGGGTGAGCCAAGTCTCAGCGATGGAACAAGCCAAATACTTATTTAAAAGAAATATGAGGTCGTGCTTTTTATGCCACACGCTCCTCACATTCCACTGAAGAAATACTTGGCGAGACGCAATTTCTAATATCTAAGAGAAGAGTTATAAGTTGGTCGGCAACGTTGGACGGTGATTGGGAATTAGAAGAAGAAATAACGATAGGTAAGAGTTTTATAAGAAGTTCAATAATAGAAGAAGTACTATTATTGGAAGAGACATTATTATAATTGAGAGCGCAGCCATTAATTAGGCTGTGAAAGTAGGGGGGAACTAATTATCTGTTGATGGGCAACTTTGTCATAAGACAGGGAAAGAGGGGCATGGGTCTTTGGCTTTAGGGTTACGGTCTTTCGATAAGACTGAGAAATCGGAGTTTTAGTGATGTTGGCATAGTTGCGGGAAGCTGTTGGAATGATTTTGCTAGCCTCAGCATAAGGAATAGATTTCTCAGCCATAACGGTCTTAATGGCTTTCTGTCTACCATGCTCGGGGCATGACCTGCTATAACATAGAATACAGAAAGCCTCGCCCTCAGAAATGTTACAACCATCACCTGGGTGATTGTGGCCACATTTGCTGCAGCGTGGTTTGACCTACATACATTTGCCACATGTCCAAATCTACAACACTTGCGACATTGAATGATTGGATATATGTACTGCTCAACGGGAAGGGATGTGTAGCAGCAGAAGATCCTTTTGGGTAATACTTGTCCATCGAACGTGATGACACAAGTTTCTGTAGGTTTCCACTCATTATCTCCGTCTTTCTGAATTTTCCTATTAATTCTGCGAACTTTAAGGATTTGTCCACATCCAGAGGGCACAGACAAATAAGTGATCGCTTCATCTTCCGATAAATCTGAAGGAACACCTGTAACTACTCCCATCCTTGTGATGTTGAATGTAGGGATAGAGGCAGTATAACTGTACTTGGTATTAACCAAGAAAACAAAGTATTAACCAAGAAAGAGTTGGCATCCTGAGGGGAAGCAAACTCAACAGATACGCGGTTTCTACCAACCCTATTAACCCCACCACGAACTATGTTCGCGATGTTGTTGGTCATTAAAAAAAATCCAAAATTAAGTGGGTGTTAAGTGGTACCCGAGTTGGGTTGTGTCTCTATACGGGATACGTGGACGATAAAAGGAGCTTTATCTATTGCCGAATATTTTATACGTCCAATTTGGCTTTTCTTTTGTTTGATTGACTGCACTGGGATTGGGGGATTGATACATCCATCTCTGAAATACTACATACAACATCCGCGAATTGTGATAGTGGATTTGGGGAAAGAGGAGATGGAAGAAGTGGAATGTCGGGGGGTCAGGATCGGGGGGTTTATTTTTATCCATCTTGGATAAAAGGGATTAAAATAGGACAATTACAATACAAACCTGTTTACGAACACAAGGACACCACACTTAAACTATAACAAGTCACTAAAATATCAACAATCACTAAAAACAGTGAAAAATTCTAAACACACGTGCTAACCAAGAACACCGTGGCGAGAATCCCAATAAAAAATCGACGTTCCTCCGTTTAGATACTTTAAGCAATAGAGAACTACGGATTAGATCCATCTTTATGTCTTTACTAAGAAAATATTGACAGTCCGATTTTAAATTTTGAGGTACAATACATTTTAGAGAGTAAAATTTTTGACACTACTCATTTTTTGCCCGACTGCAAAGATGGGTATTTTTTTTTGTATTTGTCGTATTGGGGTTAGTCTTTACAATTAATGAAATACATAAAAGCACTCGAAATGGGCGTAGGGATGGCAATAAGTCTCGTAACTGATGGGCATCAGGCCGCTGTCTCGTTGTGTGGCAGTTATTTCAGCAATGGCTTTTTGTGCGTCTCATATTGTGCCACAATTAGTACAAATGACTACTTAGAGGCAGTTATTTTAATAACTCACTATAGCAGGGTCAAATTTCGGTGCCCATTAACGGCAATCCAATCGGAAATGAGTTTTGCTACAGAAAAATCAACGCGCGTCACATGTGACCTACTTCTGTAGCAATTTTGTCAACCCCCGCGAAATACAAGTTGTTTGAGAATTCTCTGCTAATCCACGCTTTTACCAAAAGATTATCGACTCGAGCAATTTACACTACGCAACTTGAACTTTGGGCAATTTCCGTTTTTAATGCATAATTTGGCATCTCATTTGTCTCATTTACATTCAGGCCCTGCCGCTGCTCCTCGCGCTACCGGTACTAGTTCCCTAAATGTGTGTGTTTACATTCTGCCCTACCACTCACATCGCTTTCGACTTTCGGCAATGGCAGACGCCGAAATAATTACGCCGCACTGTTCTTACAATACATAACTAAGTTCAATATTTAAAAAAATATCAAATTCGTCGTCGTATTTTCACTTCCAGGCGTTGTGAACTTTATGTTTTAATTTGTGGTTTATATCCCATATTGCTTTTTCGGATTCCAGCAGTTCTAAAAACTTTATAGTGTTTTCATCACTCCAGTCGAAACGCATTTTGGCAGATCGTAAAAAAACAAGGCAGCACGCACGTCCGATTCGTCCAAGCGCTCGGCGAGAAGTGAGCGACGGAGCTGAACTGAATGTAAACTGCACGAATTGCAACTCGCGCTGCCTGTCCTATGACTTCCGCATAAAAAACCGCTCATTTGGGGAGCGCCGGTGCCCGGGCAGCGCGAGTAGCAGTGGCAGCAGCATGAGAAGTATCGTGTTTACATTCTTGTCCTGCCCACTTTCCTGCTCACTACCGTGGAAGTGAGCAGAGCGTAAATGGGTGTTAGGACTTTAACTTAGTATAAAAACAATAAATGTATATAGAAATTCCAATAAAATACGAAGTTACAAATTGTACATTACGCCAAGAGAATGTAATTCTTACGCTATCTCTTAGTTAGCCTGTGTAGTTCGTGCACGTTCGTAACACAAAAGGCACGAGTTAGCCAAGAGTAGGTACACTCTTACGGGTTCTTATCACATGCCGGTTTAAGGTATTAGTATAGCTTTTTGTTTTTATTAATATTGTAAAGAATTTATGTTTTTTATTTCAGTTATTTTAGTTATAGTTTAGCATTTAATATGAATTTAATGTAATGTTGTAGAATTCTCACCTTTTGACATTCCATAATATAGTACGCTAACTATTAGCTGTCGTAAATTATTACACATTAATTTATTTGGTTTTTCAGTGTATACACGGCTAATTCGGGTTAAATTCTAAAACTAACAATGAATAATAACAATCAAGAGAACTGATAACAGTGGAAATTTCAATGAATTATCTTTATTATTATTTTTTTTCTTTGAAACGCCTCTTGTGTAAAATCGACTTTTTCAAGTTAGCGTAGTGTTCATTGCTAGTGTGTCGTATCATTTTTATATGTTTGTTTCCTAGCCTTTAGATATCCAATTTTAATTGTGAAATGTTTGATATAGATTAACATACATATACCATAAAATTTGATTCAAATGAATCGGCGTGTAACATTAGTACCTAGTTTCTAATATGAGTAGCATAAGAGTCGATTATTCCGCCTTTAACCTACTAATGGTAGATCAAAATACACACAAATAGCCTAAACACCAAAAGCGAGTTACAAAACGTACTTGTGAAAAGATCGTTTCTGTCACGATTTTATGGGCAGCAAGAATAATATAATACAGTCTCTTCCATCATTCATTAGTGTTGTCGATCGCAACCTTAGAAAAAACTACATTTGCGCCAGTGGCACACCTCCCCCGCGAAACCGTTGCAGCGAAACCGCAATAGTTCAATTCAACTGGCTCGCGTCATGTTCCGCTACTCTAATTTCGAATAGCGGAACATAACGCGAGCTGAATTGAACTACTGCGGTTTCGCTGCTATGGTTTCGCGGCGGAGGTGTGCTACCGGCGTAAATGTTGACTTTAAGAACCTAGTTCTTAAATATAAGTACATGTAACACTTCAACATAAGCCTCTTTGTTTCCTAAAGGAGATCTTATCCAATCTAAGTTCGCAATTTAGTTTCTAAGTATGTACACAAATAAGAGTTTTTGAAAAAAAATGCTTTAATACCTACACATAAAGTTCAGTTTGCGCTACGACTTAAACATTTTTTTTAACTTTTGAAATACTACTAATCATTTTTAAATCAACTTAATTTACACTAAGTACATGAAGTTGATATTTGTTTAACTGGAAATAACATCAATTGGACACACTGATTTGAAAATACCTAAATTATTTGACCATTAGTGTCGTATAGACATAATCTACGGCTTATAAAAAGGTTAATACTAGACACTGTACATTACACAAAAGTGTAATTTCTGACCCATAATTTAAGTTTCAGTCGACACAAAAGGTTACAATTTCACCACGCCTCGGGTTGGGCACAGGTCGGTAGTGCTCCTACAAATAGCGTGATAAATGCCCGTTTTCACCTTCACTTAGTGACACTTAAATGAATCCCTAAATAAAAGTGCACTGTTGGATATTCAACGCTTGGCTCAGAGCTGAGAGTTGAAAATTCAACAGTGCAATTTCATTTAGGGATTCATTTAAGTGTCACTTAGTTGTCGGTGAAAACGGGCATTAGTCACATGTAATAGGGGGCGATCCTTTTGCCGTAAACCGGCACAAATACAGACTGGGCTGCTACTGAAAAATTCCATTCCAATATAGATATAGGAATGGAGTTTTTCGGTAGAATTGATAATTTGAATTATAGAAATAAGTTTTTTTATCTATAAAAAACGTATTATTTCTATACTATTATTATTGCATTACCCCTGATCACGGGGTAAACCGCGGCTCGCCCGAACTACAGTACCCCTTTATAGGTTAAAACTAAAAATGTTTTCACTAGAAATGTCTGATTCAAATTATGGGCCTTGTTACCTACTATATATTTAATACGGTAGTAAAAAACGATTACTAATAAATTGTATAGTTTGCATGAGAACTGCGGTATATATGTACAAGTAGGCCGCACGTCATACTATTACATTAACACTCGACCAGTGTCCGGTCGTTAATATGGCACATCGAACTTTTTAAATAATCTAGCTAGAAAGGATTGAAAGGGGGACTTCGAAGAAGACGACCATATACAGATATCCCAAGAAAAGTATGCGCTTCGGGAATAATCGTCTATTTTCGGAAATACGAAGGCGGGGAAATGAGAGATCTAATATAGAACCATTACAACCATGGAAGGATTTTCATATGTTGTATTACCATGATTACAAAATTATAGATTAATACGTAATAAGATCAACAACAATATTTTTTTTTTTTAAATGAGTGATCTATGGCGACCTGAGACCGAAGCAGGTAACCCGACAGAGAAAACAGCATACAAAACGCGCAATAATATTGTAAATTAAGATTAGAGTAGACATCAAGATTGAAAGAGACAGGTATAAGTGACAGAGATGGCGCTCTACAAAGGTAAACTTTGTCTAGAACTCGATGTGCCATGTTTACGACTGTTTATATTATACAAGATCGCAAAAGAGTCACCATAGATAATACTCTATAATTAAGATATATCTTACGATAATGTGGAGTACATAGCGTTAAGTAAGTACTTACTTATCTTAAATAAGTTGTATTTTATTCTTCTTTTTCTTCAACAGCAGACAGGAACAGTTTCTGACAGCAGTGTGTGAATTTGGCTATAATAGAGAAATTATTAATTAATTTCATGCCCCAGTGAAGTTTCTCTAATTCTTTGAATAATGTTACATAACAACATGGTTACGTATTCAAACGATTTATCTTATAATAAAATTAAACAAACTTAATCTTGTTATGACAGCAGTGGCTCAAATATTACGAAATAATAATATTTCTAAACGTATCAGTATACGTTTAAAAATATTTGAAGTCGATACTGTAAATACTTTACACTACAGTTCCACAATTTAGGTTATGCGCTTAAGAGCGTTTATCCTAAAAGTTGACAACGTCGCAAAAAGCTGTCAAAAACGTACCTTTTTTTATTAATTTGGCAATATTACTGTATGGAAATAAGAAATGTGGCCAACTAGCGAACTAGAATATTATTAATTAAATTAATATTAATATTAAATGAATTGCAATGCCAACCTCACAGCTGATGTTTTGACATTTGATGTTGTAACCGTTTTAGGTATTAAAAAAACCGGCCAAGGGCGCGTCGGACCACGCACAATGAAGGGTTCTGTAGATGGAATGAATTTATCCCAAGAACAAACTTAATATTGTAGTTGAAAAACATGTTCTCCCATACGGAATGTATGGGAGAATATGTTTTTTCAACTGCAAACGTAAGTTGGTTGATTATTACTCGTTAACTTGTAGAGCGTACTTAGCTTTGATAGTTTTCCTTTTAATTTTGTTATATATACTACTGCTGTGATTTTAATCACATATCCAGTACCAGCCATTTAGCTGGCAGGGGGACACACACTAGACTCTACCAAAAATGTGCACTTTAAAGCTTAATATTTCGCAAACGGATCCCTGAATTCAAAAATGGTGTTCACAGACTCACTAAGAAAAAATTTTTTTCAAGATTTTATTTTAGCTCTTTGTCGGCGTGATTAATATATATACCCATGCCAAATTAGTTTTCTAGTACTAACCATCTCTGAGCTAAGCCGCGGACAGACGGTCATGGCGAAACTATAAGGGTTCCTCGTTGGCTACGGAACCCTAAAAAGGCATTTGGAAATTTTCCAAATACTCTTTGCAAATTTAAAATTAAATATTCGGTGTTACGATATTCATTATTGCATTTCATAATAAATATTCTAGTTCGCTAGCTAGCCACATTTCTTATTTCCATACAGTAATATTGTTAAAATTATCAAAACAACGAAATATTTGACATCTATTTGCGACGTTGCCCACTTCAAGAATAAGCAATCATCGTGTTTCCGAATTAGTACGAATAAACAACCAATGTCTTGCCGTCGCACCTCATCACCTATACATATTAAAATACGCACAAATACTTCAATACATAATCTCAGATAATATACATTCCATCGACACTTATTCAACTATCTACTTTAGCATCTAAGTTTATTGTTGAGTGAACATTCTAGTTACAGTTAAAATAAAAATGTTGGCTGCAATGGAGTTTGAAGTTTGTCAAGTATGTATGACATTGAATTTGTTGTTCCAAAACTTGATAATTATCTCAGATTCTGTATTCAAACATAGGTATTTATGAAGGGTATATCGGTATCAAACTTACTGGAAGCTTCAGCGACGCACTTCGGCTTGGACCGAACCAGACCGAAGTACACCGGCACTCCAGCGAGGGTCATTAGGGCTCCAGCAATCACGGCGAAGGGTTCGCTTACGACAGGCACCACGAGGAGCACCGCGCTTACGCTCACGAATACTATCGGCATCCACAGTTGTACCTGGAAGTGTATTAAAAGCTTGTGGAAAATATTGTCAAAGGAGGTCATCAAAAGTGCAAACTTTAGTCTCTGAAATCAATAACTCTTCGGTAAACCCATGGGTGGTACATTACAGATGTCTTTCATAAATTGCAATTAGGGTTTTCTGAAATGACGTTAACTAGATGGCAGCACTGAGACTTCAGGTCCGGACACCCGTCAAAAGCGTCAAACCGCCTATATTTTCTTTAATCGTGACTGAATTATGAACGAATGATGAACTGCTATAAGCTGATAATGAAGATACATTTAGTCGTTTCTTACCTTGATAGGTCTAGGCAGGTCAGGTCTCTTGTACCGCAGCCACAGCACGGCGCTGCAGCTGAGAGTCGTGAAGAAAGACTCCACGACCGTGCAGTACGTGATCAGCGACGTCAGGTTATCAGGGATCAGCATCAGGATTGAGATCAGCATCTACATACAAGCCTAGCGTCAAGAGATGTTCCGAGGAGGTTTTCAATAATATATGCTTGAAATGCAATGATTTCATTTAGTTGAAAACCTAAATTTTTACATACACATCAAAATATGCAATCCTTATGATAGCAATTTCCTATCATGAAGATTGCATATTTACATAAAAATGTAGGTATCCTGTTGAGAATACTTCCATCCGCCTGATGAAGTGGAATGACTAGGAACGTTGTAATATTGCGATTAACATTTGCGTGGAACAAATGGAAATTGAAAATGTAAAATGACCATGACATAAAATATCAGTAGAAACGACGTGGTAGCCTCAGGTGGATGTTGTCCTGGGGCGCATCGGCCAACAATATATAAGTACCAATCTTATTTGGTCAGATACAAAACAATAACAAAGTACTCAAATTTCTGCCTATGCCCATGGAGTCTTCCCTAAATTATTTTTAACAATTTATTAATCCCCTTCCCCCTCCTGATACTTGTTGAGGTTTTAGACTAACCCCCCCCCCCCTACCCTAAAATCACGTGTATTTTTGGTACAAAGTATCTTAAATATTTTCAGAATATTTTATCTTTAAATGCATAAAGGTATAAATCGTAGCCTGGCAACGGCGAGTCAAGATCACGCGCCGCTTTTCGGTTTACAAATCGCGCGTTCAACAAAAAAATATATACATGAGATATCTTACTACACTCGCTCCCTTGTGATATTTCGTAATTTTTTCCGAACCCCCCCTTTCGAGCCTCACGTGATTAATGGACGATCCCCATGAGAAAAAGCAGTGAGTTTATGCATGTTTTCGACTACAGAAATAGTGAAAATTTGAAACTGATTAGGTAATAGCTATGCTAAGTTGCAATGTCAGTACAAGTTTTAGCGTTAAAAAACAAGGCAAAACGCGATAACAGTACCTATTAATAAGTAGCCTTGGTAAAGTGTATAGTTTACCTGACTTTACCAGAAAGAGGAGGTTATCAAATCGACGTATTTATTTACACTTTTTGATAGATTGGCAACTGTAAAATAACTCATAATTTATGCTGAAATTTTTGGCAAGCTGAGCAATAAACTTCTGCAAATCCATTACCGAATAGAACAAATATTAGTACAGATAGCCTATGGGCTATCTATATAAATATATTCCCCCACTCCCTCTCGTTCCCTATTACATGGGACTTAATGTGGGTGCCTACAGTTTCCTACACCTCTACCTAACTCTTCGGGGAATACAGGCGTGATGTTATGTTATAGCATATAGAAAATAGTTCGTGGTCTGAGTGTTTTTATCTAAAGATTCTGTGTGCAAACACAGCGAGAAAACTCACATGGTTTTCGTGAGAACGATCAAAATGTACCGGTGAAATCGGTTGGACGTAAATCGAGAACAATATCGACATTTGAACTCGTTTATGCAGAAGATAGTTAGTTTTATTCAAATCGTTTTGTAATATGAACGGTGAATGGTAAGGAAAAGGTTGACAGAAAACGCAAATCAAAACTTTTTTTTCTGTCAACCTTTTCCTTACCATTCACCGGAATGGTAAGGAAAAGGTTGACAGAAAACGCAAATCAAAACTTTTTTTTATCTTTTAATCCCACTTACCAGAAACACAAGCGAAGGCATCGGGGACATGCACTTGACGTTAATGTGGGCCAACAGTTCGGGCATGTGTCCGTTGCGGGCGCCGGCAAAGCACATGCGCGATGACGTCATGATGTGCACCGACAGACCGCCCAAGATGGCGATAGCTACCAGTGTAGGCATCGCCCATCGTAGGAAACCCAAGCAGGTTACGGCAAAGTCCTAAGTAGAATTGTATACCAAAATAAAACAAAAAGAACTCTTGTTTAATATGTTCAATAACGTTCAAATCAACCTGCCTAGCCTTTTGCCAAATATGTTGGGGTAGGCTTCCAGTCCAACCGAAAGCAGCTGAATATCAGTAGTAACGACTGTCAAAGATCTACGAATGACAGCCGGGACGCACGCGGTTTAACGTGTTTTCCGAGGCACGGAGGGTTCTCGGTATATAAAGATGGTCACCCATCCACGGACCAACCTCGGCAAAAGTAGCTTAACCTGATCGATCGACCCGTGCGGCTGTTATTACTTATCCATGATTAGCACACAAAACTGCGCATTTCTATAGCCAAAGTTTTGTGCTTTTGAATCCTATTTTTCCATTTAACTTATCTAGGATAGGCACTCGTTTCATCAGGAATATCTCAGTAGCAGCCCGGGGTCTGGATTTGTGCCCGATTGAAGGTAATGGGCTCGCTCCCTATTTCGTGGGACTTAAACATAGCTGGCAAAATTTGGGAGTACTGTGGAAAGTACACATCTGCCTAACCCTTCGAAGAAACAGGGTGTTGTATGCGATGATACCAGAACGGTCAATATTCCTAGCACGACATAACAATACTGCATTTTATTTCGTTCCAGGAATAGCTACAGTGATTTCCAATCATCATAATCAGACTACCTAATTACGCAACACTTTTTCATAAACGATTACGAGAAATTTGTTTAATTTTGACAGTTGAACAACATTCATTGCGGTATTTACGTTGTTGAGCAGATTTATTTTCGAACTTTTGAAGCGACGGATTAGCAATTTGTTTCAAAACGATTAAAATTCCGATTGATCGTGTATTACGTAAGTAGGACACAGGTCTAAAGCCTAAAGGCCTAAAGGCTATCAATCAAAATCAAAATTCATTTATTCAAACTAGGCTGAGAATCAGTACTTTTCGAACGTCAAAATGACATAAGACTGTCCTCCAAAACGCCTGCCCTTCAGCAGTTCCTAGTGCTTTCAATACTCACCACAGCAATAGCTTCAGTAGCCAGCACGCCCATGGGTCCGAGCACAGCCAGGTAAGACACGTTAGCCAGCAGATAGATGGCCGTCACCATTGGCAAGGACACGTAGATGGCGCGAGGAAGGTTCACGAACGGATCCTTCAGTTCTTCGGTCATAAAGTTCAAGTAGTTCCTAAGAAATAAAAAATAATAATAGTAAAAAGTCCGCTCATAACAGACAGATACAGTTCGCGTCAAATAACTTTGCCGCTCTGAAGTTAGGTTGCGCATGCGTGCTGGCATGCGCGCTACTGTTTTATAACTAAGATTGACTATTGCGCAGTCATTTGTAGTCTACTTCACAGCGGCAAAGTTATTTGACGCGAACTGTACTTCTCATTTATTTTGTACTAGCTTCTGCCCTCGACTTCGTCCGCGTGAAATTTCTTCACCCCGTCGCATCGCATCGCCTGCCCGCTCTATTGCTTCGTTTTCGCTTAGCGTTCTTTCTGACGGTTTTTTTTCTTTTGGCTCGGCTCCTAAGTGTCTTAGCGTTATGTTACTTAGCCTATAGTGTTCCTCAAGAATTGGGCTATGAAAGGCAAAAAGATTCTTTTTAAATGCGACCTATCCGTAGTTCCAGAAATTAGCGCGTTCAAACAAACTCTTCAGCTTTATTATTAGTATAGATAAAATTGTTCACGTTGTCATATACATATTTCAGGGCTGTGGATTTTTTTACAACCTTTATATATATTAACTTGCTTCGTTCTGTAAGAATGAAAAATTCCCAAATCTTTAAAAAAGGAGGGTTTATTTAGACTTCCTAAAATATCGGGCAATATATTTGGAGAAAACTCGGTATACGTCCCAAAACATTAAATGCCAAACCCGAACTGGCTGGAAGCAGGGGGTCTACTCCCTAAGCCGTACTACTCCTGTCCGTAGTTTCTGCCGAAGTTACGGAAACTACCTACTCCGTCTCACTTACGGACATACTGTAAGTAAGGAGTAAGGAGAACCTTTAACTTTCGCTTAGGGAGTAGGCCCCCTGGTGTGAGGTGAGCTATCAAGTTCTAGAAGGGCCGATGCTGACTAAGCATAAGTATCAGCGTTTACTATATTACAAATTAGGGATGTAACAGTTCGTATGCGTTTCCGGTTCCTCTTAGTCATCCATTTTTTTTTCTAGAATAATAACAAGAGCTTGGATGAGGTTGAGTGTTTTTTTCAAAATGCATAACATTTCATTTCACAGAAACCTACATAGGCACGTATAAACATCAGAAGCTAGGTACACGTCTCCAATTAGTCGTTTCCTATGGAGAAAAGCCGGCAAGAAACTCCAGTGTTGCTCTTTTAAAAATAATTGGCTTTTAGTGTTAATAGGGAGGACAGTCTAGGCACATGAATAAATAGTAGCCCTGGCCCTGTCAACAAATACCAGGTACTTAACAAAATAGAAAATAGTCAACCAATCGAAACATCTATGAGTCTACAAGGCTTACAACGTAAAATACCTAACCACTATAACCAGCTAACACCGAAAAAGGAGGTACCTATAGAAGCTCAATACTAAGTACCTCCAATGACTTATACAACGCGCGTGGGGATAATACGACAATAAAATAAAAACAGTGACAATACTAATACATAGAATTATTTTAAAACTATCAGATACTACCTTTTGCTCGCGGCTTCGGCGCGTGAAGTAAGTTCTTTTTATAAGGAATAATTCCGTAATACAATGTTGGTTTACGCGGCACACGCTAGTAAAGCTCCACTGTTGGCATGTTTTTTTCCGACATCTTCAACAATCATCGTCATATTTCAGCCAATTTACACAATATATTAAGGCGACGATAACCGACTTTTAATGATTTTGCACTGATGATCCCGTCTAAACGAGTAAGGTTAATGATTTGGAAAAATTATGTGTCAAATTAGAGCATTTTCTTAATAACTTAATCTGTGAATATTTTAGATTATGTTTATATTACATAGTGAAATTAATTTGTAAAGTTATGTCTAACGCGGATACAAAACTAAGGATCACGCAAAATCTATCAAGCGTATTTTTCTGAAACCTTCACCATTTTAAAGATAATTTAATTATTGATCTTTTAGTATACGTTTTTTGTTAAAATACCTTTTGTTTTTAGTATAATAAATTAATAATGCGTCTAATTTAGGACAGCGCTCCTTGATGGGCGAGTCCTATTACTGGCTGGACGTACGACGCGTTGCGTGAGCTCAGTACAGAACATGCAAGCTAACCACTCAAGGTCACTGGCATATATCTGCGTCTTAATGAATTATATACACCTGAACCTTCCTCATGAATTATTCCCTCCATTGGTGAAAATCGTACAATAATCCGTTCGGTAGGTTTTGAGTTTATCGCGTTCAGACAAACAGACGTTGCGGGGGGATTTTGTTTTATAATATGTAGTGATATCCTAACATCGAAATTGAAAACGTGATTTTTTCAAACAAACTAAATAGTATTGCCGACTATGGGTTTTGCCAATCTTTGACTAGCTATACAGCTTTTTAATGAAGACTGAGAACGTCATTAGATATAAGTACGCAGTTTAATTTATTTTCGAATTGCCGTCTCAACCTAATATTAATATCTACTCATCTAACATTCTAGGCGCACCAACCATGAATGATATTCAAAACAATGTCAGAATACCAGTAGGTACCTACCTAAAACCACAAGCACATATTTATGTGTAGTTATTTTCCGCATGTAATAAACACTTTAATTCATAGTTTTCCTTATTTGAAACTTGATCTCAAACTTTAATATGGTGTGATTTTATTGTAAAAAAGTGCAAAGTCGTCCGCTTATTTTTAAACAATGAAGGCAGCAGATCTACGACTGATACTCGTAGATCTGCTGCCTTCATTGTCGCTCATATCTTTGTTTGTTAGTTGCAAGTACTTGTTACGCCGACCAAAATAAATTGTGGTAAAGGCAGGAGATTGATGAGGTTGAGTAAGAGACTAAAGGATACTCGTTGGGATCTCGTAATTATTCCTAGATACAAAACTACTCATTACATCTCGACGGGGGTTGTTAGCTATCCGAGCTGACTGTCCAATCTTTTCTTTCTATTCTAATTTTATGAATAGTGTTTATCCCAAAAATATGCCAGTAGCTCATGAAATATTCGTGGAGAACAAAGTTCAGGTGAGTAATACTCGCAACCAGCGTGCGTGTATCACTAGCTGTAGTTCCTGCAAACCTCCATCGGAAGAAGGCGTGAATTTATGTATGTTGGATGAAAAAGGCAACCACGAGCACTTACCAGCCAGAATATGAGAAGATGCCCGAGTAGAAGGCGACGGACCAGTCGCTGACCGATGACTTCGTGCCTGCCCATCCATCTTCAAAGTGTTCCGTTCCACCTAAATAAACAAAACATTGAGGGTTATTGAAGATATTAAAATGTTTTAAATCAATGTTCCAAATTTATTCAAATTCAAAATATATTATATTTCAATGAAATAATATATTTTGAATTTTAAAAAATTATGGGCTATGGACACTTATGAAACGTCAGAAGCTAGGTGCACGGTTCCAGTTGGTCGTTTCCTATGGAGAAGAGCCGGGAAGAAACTACACGGTTACTCTTTTAATTATAAATAAATGGTTTTAACCCTTTTATTAGTGGGCCACCTTCCCGATACACGCTAGTATTATATTATCTGTGCCTATAATATAATTCCAACACGGTGTGTTTATAAAATTTATAAAAACGAATGTTCCTGGAGGTTGGCTTTAAGACTAGTGTCAATAACAATGTCTACCATCTCAAAAGACCATCTTAGACACTGTGTATATAACATATGGCCTGACCAGGGTATAACTGGACTTTAAAAGAGACTGTTTCGAAACTCCGAACTCATCTAGTTTTAAAACATAATTTAATGTTGACGTTTTTTTACCAATTTACAGAAATAAATTTTAAATATATTATTCATAAATAAAAATCTTTATTGCAGACCACATGATCTATAAAAAAACCGATAAAAAATAAATAATAATAACACAAAAAATAATATCATCAAAATTGAAATCAAAATAATACTAAATAGAGTTATTATGAGTCTATGCAGATTAAAGTAATGTTTTTTAGTTTTCAGCGCCGCATAAAGATCGAAAGATACGAATCAATCATGAAGTCAGTGATTGGTCTGACGTCTGACCACAAGTAATAACGAGCCTCACTTGAGAAGGCTTACACAAAGACCTTTTGTATATATATATACGGTGCTGAACAATCCGAAGATGACCTACGCAAGTGATTGGTCAGACACGACAATTGTGCGTAAGGGCCCGGTCGTTACCCTGTCTAGCCAACGCATTGTGCCTGCTAGTTACCAAGGGAAAAAGTTGAAAACTCTGACGCCTGTAATTCTTTAATACTTTACGCCAAAATAACTCCCACCTAGTTTCACAAGAAGTTCTACAAATTCTTTTAAAGTTGTTGGCAAACAAATAAGTAAATCTCCGAGAAGAAACACTTCGAATGAAACTGCAATATTAATAAACAAGCGATTACTTTTGAACGACCAAACAATGGAATGACTTCCAATGCATGGTTGTATTGTATTGAATGCTTAGCTTGACATTTATTGGCGTCCGGCCGTTACACCCCAGCAGTCTTTCCCCAGTGGGGGTGAACCACCCCTATATATTAGGTGGCAACTGGCAAGGTGCCCCTCAATAATCTCAACATAATAATTCTAAGAACACAAATAATGGTTGTTAGAATTATTATGTGGCATCGTTATCTGGTGAAACATAATATTTATTTCCAGCTCAGGCTCAGCCTATATCAGGTAAACATCCGCCCAGAGTACTGACACATAGAAAACAATCTATTCTGATAATTCATTACCTAATTATTACTTAATCATGTACATAATAAGCTAACCTCGCATTGTACGGAAATCCTATACAATGCGAGATCAGCATAATCAGCTATCTAATGGCAGTTAATCTGAAAAGCTCAACGCAGATGGCGCTGGCTGTGTTGGGGGTCATACGAACTGTCAAACATTGGTTATTTCTTTGTAGCGACGAAGTTTTCACCAAAGTTAGTTACCTATCTTGAAATAAAAATACGTCAGTGTTGTGTATAGATGCGCAATCTACCCACCGGGTTACCGGGTTTTTTGGATGTAAACGACTTTTGTATAAAAAATATACCTAACTTGTTGTACAATACCTTACGGAAGAAACGTAATCCCTAAAAATTTGGTGAGATAGACGTACTTTTTGTGAGAAACTGTAAATGTAAAAAAGAATAAGAAAAAGTTTAAACATTTATGACATCATTTTTAAAATTATTATTATAGGTTTTAATGATTTATAATTAGATTAAATAAAATAAAGCAGGTTGTCTAGACCTTTATTTCCTGATGCTAATCAAAACAAATGTATTACATTGTTATTGTTACAGACGACACATAGGTTTTCTGGCTTCTCCTGATGTTGAAGGTGAAGGTTCGTTGTTGTAGTCCGATATCGTCTGGTCTACAAAACTCTCTATTCTGATGACTATATCTATTGAAGGCACTGTAGAAGTGACTTGAATACTCGTGAATTTGTCATCAGGTGGCCATTGAATATCATGAGATGCGCCTATCACGAAACTTTCTTCGACAGAGAGCTCTCGAAGTTGTTGTTTCTGTCATACGCTACCAATCTGAAATAAAAAATAGTGTATCTCATATCATAGATATTTATTCACATATATAGGTACTTATCTTATCATATGGTTTTAGATACATTTTGAAGTCTATTTTGTTGAAAAAAAAAGAAGCTTTTTGGAATGGTAACTTGCCTGTCTACCAAGTCTTCCTTTTTTCCAAATACTGTTGCATTTTTATTTCGAAGTTCATTCTTTCACATTCCAACCACCGTATCTATTAGTCATTTTTTCATGAGTAAATCTCGAAATATCCGGAAATAAAATCAACACACGAAAAAAATTCAACTTCTCTTCGAGAAACTGAACAGTCATGACCGCCAAACATACCAGCGCCACCGGGAGCAATGGCGGACATCCCTACCATTACGCAACATATTTTCGTAAACGATTACGACAAATTTGTTTCATTTTGACAGTTCAACAACATTCATTGCGTTATTTACATTGTTGAGCAGATTTTTTTTTCTCAAAATTATTACCCATTGGATTAGCAATTTGTTTCAAAACGATTCAAATTGCGATTGATCGTGTATTACGTAATTAGGGTACAGGCTTCTAATTGATTATGTACAAAAAAAGAGTACTATTTTCTCAATTAGCAAAAAAAAACATTATCAAGTGGTCTCGACTCGAGACCATTTATAAGAAAACCATCTTTTGTGCGATTTAACTGATGATTATTTTATTAGGTACCTACTTTGCATCCACTTAAGCCCAATCAAGTTTAATTAAACAGTCGAGTCGTCGTAAGATATATGGCAGTACAAACATGTTTGTATTCTCACCAAAGAGAATATAACAGTCTTTGATTCTCACGGACAACATGGCAATCTTCATCATATTAATTAACTCTTAATAAAACATTAATTAAAACTGTACATGTAATATTTTGATGAACGTGGCTTATTGGCTATTATAAATTATTATTTTGGAACGAGTCATTGGGGTTGGAGTTTGAGAGAATGCAGTGAACCAGTAACCATAACCGGTGTGTTTATCAGACCACTTGAATCAAATGAGATTTGATTCGGAATAATGTCATTGATACGATGAAAAATTGATTTGATTCAATTTCGAAATACCTGATCAAAAGACCTGAGTAGATAATGAAAACTAAAAATGCTAACTAAGACGATAAATGCTAGTTCAACACTAAATCAATATCTAATTTTCATGATTATCACAACCCGTTGGCTCACCCCAAGACAGACTTCTTTTCTAACAACTTTTATTGCTTTTCTTTCTTAAAAAGTAAACGTTAACGGAGCGAAGTCGGCGTCGTCGGGGTCTCTAGTTAAGATGGGCGTGCCTCAAGGTTCAATTCTTGGCCCTTTCCTATTTCTACTGCCTTACATGATGGCTAACTTATCGGATATAATAATATTCGCTGACGACACTTATTTTTTAAATATATTGAAAAAATACGGCCGGACTATTGTTGACATGTAAGACACATGTCAACAATTAGTAGTTACTTATTGCGAATAACTCTGTTACTTTAGATCAGGGCTCGGAAACGTTATTTAAAATAACGTTTTTAAAAAGCTTCTAACAGTTCTCGTTCTTCTTTGTAACAACATTTAGAACGAAATGAGAACGTTTTCAATAACCGGTTTATTCCGCAGGACGAAGCCGCGCAAGCATAAACTTGTTTAGTTAAATTGTACCTTATCTTCATTTCATTAGATCATTGATTCCTATTCACTTGCCGCTTACGTATTGATTAGGGTTGTGATGTGAGTTTCCAATCGATCAACCCAAAATGTTTTATTAACCGAGAACGATTTAAATTTTATTCTTCTTCAAAAATGTTTTAATAACGTTCCGTTCGAACTTAACCGAAACAAATCGTTCCATAGGTTTTAAGACGAAACCGTTTCGTAAAGTATACCGTTATTCGAGCCCTGATTCGAAATTACAAAGGGGCGCCCACATTAGTGCTCTTTCAGGTAGATTAAGTTCAGCTGCATATGCAGTAAGAAAAATAAGGCAATTGACTGATGTAGCCACAGCTAGGTTAGCATACTTTGCTTATTTCGACAGTATAATGTCTTAAGGCGTTCTTCTGTGGGGATTGGCAGCTGACATAGATTCAGTATTAATTTTATTACAAAAGAGGGCAATCCGCGCGATCTATAAAATGGGTCCGCGCGAGTCCCTTAGAAACAAATTCAAAGAAATGTATACAGGTTTATTGATAAAACCACCTCTTAAGGGGTACTCATAATTATAAACAATTTTTATTACGGGACCAAACCCGAAAGAAAAATCTGGTATTCCCTACATTTTGACGAGTTATCGAAGATTTTTTTGTGGTTTGTGTGTAGGGTTGCCAACCATACTGTTAAAAAAAGTATTATACTGTTTCGCTCTAAAATACTGTTTACTGTTCAACAAAAATAAAGTTTATGAATATACTGTTTCACTGATATCCAAAGCTATACCTAAATGAAAAGGAATTCGGTGGCAAAAAACGAAAATACAAAACAAAAGACACCGACTTCCGAAATTAGAGATACGAAAGTACCTATTTTTCATTTCGTGGTGGATTTTTTGGAAGTCGGTTGTTTTTTTTTTTGCAAAGGTTTTTTCCGAATTAATGTTTTTTTTCCCACTTTGACCGTAAATACTTTATTTCTTGTACAAAACGTTGGCAACCTTAGTAGTGTGTGGGTTTGATCTTTATTACGCTCCGTCCTACCTTCTGACTGGTTTAAATTGTCAAAAACGAGAAAATATTTTTTCCTTCATCGACTTTTACAGCGTGATTTTTGAGACCGGGCAGTACCTAAGGGTAAACTTAACCGTTGTAGTTACAGAAAAACGATCTCAGGAGACTCGCCTTATTTTTTTAAATTTTGACTCCCTTTTCAGATTATGAAACAAAAAAATACAGGCAGCATTTTCACAAAAACTTTTTTGATGCTAATCAATCCTGTTTCTTATAAGGATCAAAAAACAATATCGGACCTGAGGTTTGAGTACTAGAAAAGTCAGAAATCGCAAATAACTTTTCCCATAGGACATTTCGTAGGAAATGAGACTATAACTACCTTTTTATGATGGATAAACTGCCCACTACAAAAGTCAGAAATCGCACAAAGCTTTTCTCACACAAGTCGAAACGTTCTAAACTATTGAAGGACATTTTTCTCAGAATTATAGAAATCACAAGGAACAAACTATATAAATTGTGTAAATAAAATTAAAACGCGTTTTCGTTCGAAATCCGAAGTTTAATTTTTTTTGTTCGTATTTGGCCAGTTTTCATTGTAGCGGCCAGTCCATAATAAAAACAATCAGTTGGGAGTCTTCCTACGATATATATGGGAAAAGTTTTTTGCGATTTCCGACTTTTCTAGTAGATACTCAAACCTCAGTTGATCCGATAGTTTTTTGATCCTTATAAGAAACGGATTCTGAAATCCATGAAGAACTCCATACGCATGCCCGAAACAAATTCCGTGCAATTATTTATTTATATTTGTTTCTGTTTTCTTTATTATTAGGTAATTCAATAAAAAAATATTGGAAAAATGATAAACTGAAGTTAGACTGAAAGAGAAAAATTGAGACAAGTACTTATTCTGTGACACAAGGAACACAATATTTTTGTTTCGAAACAAATTGAATAATATATTGAGGAGAAACAAAAACTAAAGAAAATTGTAAGTAAAATGACAAAAAGTAATTTTGAATACGTTCAATGCAAAGTTCCAAGATCCAAGATTTGGCTATGAAAATGCTACATACCTCCACTCCTTGGTAGAAAAAAGGTCGGAGGTAAGAAGTTAAGACACTTTTATTTGACACGAAAGCGATGATTCAAAAGAGGAGATTCTCATCGCTTTACATTACCTTCTTAACTGACAAACCCTTCTGACTTTTCGTGAGCGTATTGTATAGTTATCACTTCAAAAACGGTGAACGAAAACATCGTGAGGAAACCGGCAAGCCTGAGATATTTCTCGACTGCATGTGAAACAAAGTCAGAGGCCCATGGGCGGCATAGAAACTCTGACACCAGGTTAGTTAGAGTTACTAAACACACTAAAAAGAAAGAAGAACCGAACACCAGCATCTGTTCATTTCGCGTGTGTTCATTTCTAATTCTCTGTTTTTCAAAGGCAGAATTCTCACAACAACCTTGACGTTTGATGGTGCAATGTGACGAACTCTTCGTTCCGTCTAGCTCTGGGGCTCTTACCATTTTAACCCACCAAAACACTATTTCATTGTTATATAAACTATAAAAAAAATTAAAAGGGGGTGGGCACAATGTGCACTTCGCAAAATGTGTACTTACTTCGCAAAATGTGCGCTTCTCAAAATAGCACTTCTCAAAATTAGATTTAGAAAACAGAGAATGAAATTATATATGCATCTATATGCCATCATATATGCTGTATTTGTATATTTATTAATTACAATAAATATATGAATACAGCATATAACATACTTCCATACTTATTTGCATTTAATATACTTCCTAATTTTTCTATTTCCTATTTTAGAGTAAATTTAATAAGTACAAAACTTACGAAATAATTTGTACCTATATTTTTTTATAGACTGTATTCTTTGTAAGCGTGATCAATACGATTAGTTAAAATAAGGTTAAAATAATATATGTTTATTAAAAAAATACAGATATATGCAGTGCACATCATAATATTACAATGAATGTCTAGAGTACTTATATTATGTGTATAGCTGACGTGTACTGATACATAATCAACTATTTCCTGAACGTGATTACTTTTTACAAAGAAACTACTGTTATCGTGCTAAAAATCGTGAAAAAAAAAAAAATTGTAAGTATGTAAACGGTTTCATTCACACTCATTTTGAGAAGTTCCTCATTTTGAGAAGTTTACATTTTGCGAAGTGCGTGTTTTGCGAAGTGCACATTTTGCGAAGTGCACATTTTGCGAAGTGCACATTTTGCGAAGAGCACATTATGCGTCAAACCCTCTCTAAAAAGAGACTGAATTATAAATCGAAGAAGTCATTACAGAACTTCGATCGATTCTGTGATCCGTGCACGATAAAACCTGGAGAAGAGGCTCTGGGAATCTTGGCGTGCTTATTTAGCATCAGCCTGCGTTGTCATGGAAACTAGGACTTAAGTGGCTTACCATGGCACGAGAACACCTGCGCAAGCCAATATGTGCAGATAGAGCCGAGCCAGTCCCCCAGCACCGGTGAAGTTATACTGGGATTTCCCCAGTCCGACAATATGTTAGATTACACAAAGAGTTAAATATCAGTTCCACATACCTTTGCCCATCCAGATGATGCCCCCTACGATAATGATGAAAAGCGCCGCAATCTTGGTGAACATGAAGACGTTCTGTATCCTAGTCGTAAACCTGACGTCGTAAGCATTTATGAACGTCAGGAAACCTAGAAAAACAATCCTCTTTTAGTTTTTTTTTTTTCCGCCGTTATTGAGATTTTATGTTTATTCAAGACATCAAAACAAATATTAGCATTGACAATGTGGGTGAATAACCTTCCTTGGTAACGGTAACGGTAAATCGCGTTGTTTTGGCGTCCTAGAAATACGCTATTGTTTTGTAGAGAGCCGGATCAAGTGTTGTTAGCTGAATAGCAACTACATTGTATTACAACAAGGCGGTTTCGTGATATAAATTTCCCCTAGCTTAAGATTCTGGCTATACCGACAGTTACTTTATGTCTTGAAGTGCCCGATATTCAAAGACAACAATGTAATAATAATCTCCAGCACTCTTTACAAGTTTTGATATGATAAAATTCCATGAGTTTGGAATTAAATATATTTAGTTGCTGACTCATTAAAATATTCCATAACAGCGATACGCAAATTACCTATTCAAACACTCAATGTGAATAGTTTTATAGGAAAAAGTACCTACAGTAAGTTCAGGAACAAAATTCATAATAGTTCAGAATATTCACTCGGCAATATCATTTAAATAAATAGCGACTCTTACTACGACACAATAAAGTGCATTTCAGTTTGTACAGCACTAATTAGCTACAGTTATGTTAGAAGTTGCCTCTGTCTCTTTCTATCGCGAAACTCATATCTTTTATCATTATCGTTACGCCCACTGAATTGACCGGACGAGTCGAGCCCGCCGCCGCGTAGCTTCATACCTAAAATGCGGAGTGCGGCTGGCCTGGTTCAGGTGAGGTTAAGTTGAAATCGCAAATTGATGATTTGCTTGACTTGAAGTCCTTTATAATAGTGGTTACAACACTGGGTGGCGAGAAAATAAAGCAAGTGTAACCTGCTGGTGAACATGCTGTTTTTTCAGCAATCTTTCGACTTGATTTGATGATGGCAATAGGCTCGCACTCGATTACCTGCACGTGTCTTAAATATAACTAGCGAAATATAGGTAAAGTACCTATAGGTACACCTCTGCCTACCGCTACAAGGAACACAGGCGTGATATTATACTAATACTCACATATTGTGACGGCGGCGATAAGTTTTCTACACATGGGGTCGATAGGGCAGTCGGGGAATATCGGGTCCAGGATGTTGTTAGCGAAAGTCAGCGACATTATAGCATTCGTACTCGGCCTAAAACAAACAAGTCTTTTTTGTTAATATCCCTAAAGCCACTTTCTTTCCTTTTATCTACCCACGACAAGTTAATATTTAGTACAATTTGAATTATTGTAAGTCACTATTGTCTTTGATTTGAAATTAAAATGTTCGTTTTAACAGCTGCAATAGTTTATAAAAAAACACTTTTGCAGCAATTATCTCCCACCACCGAGAGAGGATACGTCGGCGTTCCAACAAATATAATACAAAAGAAAAAAAAGTTTTAATAAAATCAAGTATAAGTAAGTAGGTAGGTACTTATATCAACTATTTAACAAAAATATTATTAATTACATTTAATTCCCATTATTTTTAATTTCATTCAAAATAAATTAGGTTAAGATGTTCCAGTTCTCTAATGTGATGAGCGTAACTTAAATGGAGACTATTCTTTGTGTTTGTAATTTAGCCTAAGGTTTGTTTTAACATTTTTTTTTTCTTTATTGATATTATTCAATATCCATAATGGATAACAAAAAAAACCCCTGATCCTTCTGATCCCTTTGAATACACTCTGGTGTTAACGGTTTTTCTCCCCGATGACAATGTGTTAGAAAATACAATGGACTCGGCAAGTAAAAAAAGACTGGCTACTTCTCCCCCGACTACAATAATATATCTTAAGTTACTCAAAAAAGAATTTGGAAGACAATTTTACACGTTAAGGGATAAACCCAACCTATGTTGTTCACGTTTCTTTGAAGGATGGCCAGACCCCAAGTTCTGTACTACACCCGGTTAAATTTGGAATGTTTTTAACCAAAAATAACTACAGCAACATTCTTCTAGGTAGCGTATCTTGTTCTGGCAATCATTATGCCAATGATAAGGCTTGTCCTTGTTGGGTCGGCAGAAGGGCATAAAAGCTCTCATGGTTAAGAAATCCGTTTCATATGCGGAAGCAAGTCAGGTTTTTCCTCCAGTCTCACGATCATATGCCGAAGTGTGAAGAGTACCTATTACCAAAATCCAAACCAACAACCAGTTCGCCTCAATACCCCAGTCCAACTCCCTAAACTCCAAAATCATACTGTAAAATGGTCTTTCTCAATGAACCTGGATAACCTCGCCTTCAATAAAATATTGAATAAGTCCAGAAAATTAAATAAAAAGAAAAGAGCAAGCTGGATATCGTTTTGTAGTTCCCTGAGTCCATCCATCCCAGCGTCGGTGGTGTGGCAGTGGATTTTTTTTTAAACAGTTTAAAACCGTCTCTCACGAACATCTTATCTGAAGATTATTGGGGTACCAGTTTTTCACTAAAGTCGCCCCAGTCTATGTTCCTGGTGTAGACGAAATAAACTTTGTAGGCTCGTTAACTTCAAATGATCCTCTTGATAAGATTTTCCCTTGACGAACTTAAAACGGTTCTTAATTATAAACTTCAAATGCATAACTCGTGGTCAGCAGGGTGGCAGGTAAGTTCAAATCTGAAGGGGGCATACTACTCTAGTATCCAACCAGACATCCAACGGAAACCTTTTTTTTTTTAATGCACTAAGTTATATAAAAGAACTGTTTCATCCTTGTGTAGACTGAGTCTCGGTCACTGCAGTCCCAGTATTTCTTCATAAGATTCGTGTTCGTGACAGTTCCTTGTGCGAATGCGGACTTGATTCCTGGGACGATTTGATTGACGGGACTCTGGACCATATCTTCAAATTCAAAATCTTTTCATATGTGCCTTAAGCTTTCCAAAATTTAAATCACGCTTCCTACTGACTTCCATTCCCTCTTCACTAACTTTTCCCCTAAACTGATACAGTCCTAGTGAAATTTTTAAATGACAATGATATAGAAATGTAGTCTGGTGTGTAATAAATAATAATTATAACTTTGTAAATATCTGTGTCGTTTAGTAGAAGACAATAAAAAAATAAAAAAACTTTATTAATCAAAACTTGTCTCCACTACCACGAAGTACAAAGTTCGACGGCTCATCTTGCTGTGCTGCCGTCACTACATGACACTGGCAGAATAGTCGACATCGGCTACGTAGCCAAGAAAAAAAAAAGTGTGTTTGTCTTTGTATGTGTGAAGGGTGTATATGTATGTGTCTGTGTTTCATTATAAACTTAGGTAGATTATTACAAAAGGAATATGAATCTGGTTTTTTAGGGTTCCGTACCAAAATGGTAAAAAGGAACCCTTATGGTGCAACTCAGTCAGTCTGTCCATCTGTCTGTCACAGCAGATATATGAAGAACTACTAATACTATCAACTTGAAATTTAGAGAATAGTTTTTTTTAGATGACGTTTGCCCTACTATTTTGCAAATAAGAAAGCCATGTTTTTTAACGGGGCTCTTAAAAACTCGTATCGGGGCTACTAGGGCATGTGGGGTATCATATGAAAGACCGCTATTTGCACATTCTCAAACATTTTTCTTTTTTTTAGGCCTCATAGTTGTCTACTTTTGACAAAAAAAATACCGTTCCCCGCTGTCCCTTATCTCCGAAGTTTGCATGGAGAAAAATCTGAAATTATTCTATGTGATAGAAGTTAATGTAAAGATTACAGGAATAATAAAACGATGTCTCTAAATAGCACACTTTTCAGAAATCATCAACAAAAATTACATTAGTTCCACTATCGGTCAAGAGATGGCGCTGACAAAACTACAATATTCTACACCGCAGTGTTAAAATTTCTTTGACGAATATAGGCCTCGCCGATGAAAATTTAAAAACATTTCACGGTTCACAACCAAAATAGGTAGGAAGGAGGACTCCTTCCTACCTACTCGCAGGTTGCTTTGGGTGCACAGGCAAAGTTGTAGTTTTTTCTGGGCACAGAACTATTTAGGAACCTATACGAAAGAAGCTAATAGTAAAGTACTGTCCGCCTGTTCGCCCTTCCACCTGTCAGCCTGTCCATCTATCCTTTTCAAGGACTGTACGTAAAGTAACACAACCAACATATTTATATATCTATATACCCTCGGTGCGCGTATTTCCCTTTTTTCTTCCTGAATAATGCTTCTAGAGCAATCTTTTTTTTTCATAAAATCAAGGTCTGCTGTAGACACGTCACTGTTATTTCCTTTTTTCAGCAACTTCCAATAAGTAAAGAAAAAATGACCCTCTAAAAATTACAAAAATGCCCCATTTAAAAAAAAGGGTGGATCTCTTCATTACTGTTAAAGTTACCTATCCTAACAGTCTGAGAACGGTCTGTTAAGTAACTCTTGAAAATAAAAAGTTCTTTAAACCAAATTAAATTAAAAGGATTATCAATTGGTGTTAATAGAACAAGGTGACATCTGCAACTGAACCTTGCCCTGACCTCACACTACAAGAAATAATAGCGTAGGTGTGCAGGTATTATCCAGTAAAAATAAGAGAAAAAAACAATGAAATGATCCACAATAACAACTATCTTTAGCTCAACGAGAGGAAACAGGATGTGCCTTAGGAAATATGCTGCAAGAGATAGAAAACAGGATGAAACATCCTGTTTTCTATCTCTTGCAGCATATTTTTTTCTAGGAAGAAATACCTATCTTTAGAAATATACACGACCTTTGTACGTATTTTTCTGTTCCTTTCTTCTTGTCTGTTTATATGAGAGTACATAAACGGTTAAATAAAAAAATCGTAGAAATGTACCACCAACAAAAAACGGGCGCGCGTGGAGGGTTACGGTCAACTGATATTCAAAATGTTAACACTAGAAATAAGGACAAACTACGTACTCCCTTTCACCGGTTTCATAAGGTTCATAACTCATTTCTTGGGCTTGGTATAACCTTTTATAACAAGCTACCTTCTTCTTTGCTAGATTTGCCTTTTAATGCGTTCAAAACTAAAGTAAAATCCAACCTCTGTTCAAAGGCATACTATTCTATCAACGACTACCTACTGATAAGAATAGTTGCTCGCTGTGATTAACTCAAGACAATGTTTAAATGTTCTTTCTCCAGAATTAGCTTACTTACTGACAGGTTATATGAGTTTATATAATTGTTTATAATTTTACTTTATTTATTGTTGACATAATCTACTCATTACAATGTTTTTTTTATGAGTTGTATTGCAATATGTGGTTAACTAGCGACCTCGATATTTTTATAATTTACCTCGATGGTCCTAGTTTATCAATTATAACTTCTATTTACAGCTATATGTAAGCGGGCCCGCCCTTTATGCCTGGAGGCTTTTATTTAAATATTGTTTTCGTTAAGTTATTTTTATTTCTGCTTGAGTATAGTTCTCGATGTTTTTGGTTGGTATATTGGCGTGTGCTAGCTGTCATATGGCTATTAATTTTATAATTGAAATTATGTTTTGTGTTGCGTAATGTAAATATCATTTTGCATACTATTATATAGAATTTTTTTTTTTCTAACTATACAGACAGCTGTGCTGCTGGGAAGTTTGTTGCGCCACTTCTTCTTCCCAGCTAAAGCACTAGGAAGTGGTGAAGGGTGGGCGTTTTGGGGACTGTCTTATGTAATTTTGACGTTCGAAAAGTGCTGATTCTCAGCCTAGTTTGAATAAATGACTTTTGAATTTTTTGAACTTCCTCACACATAGATGTAGGCACGAGTCCCGGCAGGAAGATCATCACAGGAAAATTAGGATTGGGTATGTGAAAAAAAATTCGGAAGTAGTATATATAACGAAGTTAAAAGGAAAACTATCACAGCTAAGTATGCTTTACACAAGTAAGGCTTTACAGGTTAAAAAGTAATAATCGACCAACGTACATTTGCAGTTTAAAAACATGTTTTTCAACTACAATGTTAAGTTTGTTTTATATTAAGTTATATTAAGTTTGATAAATTCATCCCAACTACGGAACCCTTCATTGTGCGTGGTTTGACACGAATTTGTTATTCATTCACGTGCCAAAAGTAGGCACTATTATATATTTTAGAAAGCTGGAACAAGGAAATTGGTCCTGTAAAGTGCTGTATATTTATTTTAACTATAACTGCCACGAAAAACAAAAGAAATAAAAAAAAAACATGACGCTTACATAATTTCTAAAGGTAGGTACGGATATTTTTTTGATAAATCAGTTTTCGCCCAAAGTGGAGTAATTTCTCACAATTAGCAGTTTATGGTCGAGACCTGGAAAATTTCCAAAACCCATTAAAAAGTTCGATATCTGTAAAACAACCCATTTTTGACCCGAAGTTATCAAAACACTTTCAATTCATCCTGTGTAGCTAATTAAGTGGTACTACTACTCGTACATATCTCTAAGCAAGTTGCTTACTTGGCAATTACATAGCCACACTGTAGTTCCGTGTGGTGCCGGACTTAAAGAATAGCACTACCTTATTTCTTCCCATGGGTGTCGTAAAAGGCGACGAAGGGACTTACTAGAGAATGGGTTCTCTATGCATTTTTAACACCATACTGCGATCGCCAACTCGCTTGCCAAGCGTGGCGATTATGGCAAACCCTCCCTTAAAATGACAAGCACCAAAAAAAATGGCCCCTATAAAAAATGCCTGGCGACCCGCCTACCCTTGGCAACGGTAGCGGTCAAGGTCACGGTAAGGCAAGGGGCGCGAAGAATCCCCGGAAAAGATCCGGCTAGCACAATCACCGGAAACTGGACCTGGAAACACAACACGCGTACACTCTGGACCGACGAGAAGATCATCGAACTCGAGGAAGAATTGAGCAGGTTACGATGGGGTATAGTAGGGTTATCTGAAGTCCGAAGAGAGGGGGAGGACTCGATAATCCTCAAATCCGGGAACTTGCTCTATTTCCGGGAGGGCAAACAGCAGTCTCAAGGTGGTGTCGGGTTTATCGTCCATAAGTCCCTTGTGAGCAAAGTGGTAAAGATCGAGAGTGTGTCGACCAGGGTCCTTACCTTATACTCAGCATATCCGCAAGATATTCGCTGAAGGTCGCCCCGAGCTCGTCACACCCCGACGATGAGGTGGAGACCATGTATGAGGATATTTCTAGAGCCATGCATGGCTCTAAAACTCACTTCATCGGTGTCATGGGGGACTTCAACGCGAAACTGGGCAAACGAAACGTAGAAATAATTTCAACAGAAACATACTAATACAACCTTTGGATTATACATAAATTAATTATGATCAAACTATTACAAGATCATTCCAGTTCATGATCAATAAAAGGCTAAAGTAGACTCATTTTTCATGGGGTAATGTTACAATAAAATTCGTCTCCACATACTTCAACTGAATGAGACGAAATTCAAATCTTGTATAAAACGCACAGTATGCAGGCAGGCATATTATAAGTTGGGGGATTATATCGCTCATAAAAATGCTTGGCTCAATGCTAGTCCTGCTCCACAACCACAATGAAAATACTGTTGGAGCTGCTGAAGATTGTAAGACCATCTTTGCATTGTATAAACTCAATCTCCTTTGTATTACTTAAAAAATTGCATAGCACAGGGTGTGAGTACTACGAGTATGTACTAAAGAGTATGTACTACCATTTACCGGGTAATATGTCTTTCATTGACTTGAATGTGCCTTGTCGGCTGTGAGTCTATGTTATGCTAACTCAGATGTCTCGCTGATGGTGGCGCGTGTGTTGGATCATTTAGCTCTCTCCACATTGGTCGAGCTGAATGGTGCTGACCCATGCGACATGTTCGTGAACGGGCGCCGTCAGTTGGGACTGGTCAACTCTTAGCTGCCATAACTTATTTTAATTTTTGAATTGTTCTTTGTTTTATCTTTTTATTACGGACGAACGTGCACGTCTTTCTACATTGTTCTCCAATACCAATATTTTATAACAAATTTAAAAGAGTGTCGGTGGAGTTTTTTGCCCGTTCTTCTCCATTGGTACCTACTACGCTTTGGAATGGGCGACTAACTTCATATTTCTGACTGAACGATTAATTGACAATTCAAAAGTACCTGTAAATGGTTTAATTGAAATAAATGCTTTGAGTTTGAGTTTAAAAGCAATCAGCAATGATTATACAATGTAATGTAAATCTGGATATTAGATCAATGATTGTGCCATACTCATCAAAAATTGATGATGCTGCAACAATGTTCTCCAACCTGCAAGTTTTGTTTATCACAAATAATTCTCAGAGTAGTCGGATAGGAAACGAGCACGTCTAGTGAAATTAAATGAAATGTTTTATTCTGTGAATAGGATATTGCAATCACTTTTACAATCATATTAACAATATTTTTTTTTAAAACTAGTGAGTTCGGCATTTCCTATTCTGAGAAACAAACTCAGAGGTACATAATCTTGGTCAGCCCATACTCGACCATGTAGATTAGTGTCTGAAATGGTCTTTTGAGGAAAGAACCACACAGATTTGAGTGGACCTGACCACTCAGTGCAAGCATTTGTTAGTAATCGTGGACCTCAATTCCGAACTTAAAGAGCTCAACTCGACGAACAATACCAAAAAAAGGACATTTGGATAGGCCGCATAAACTACTCAAACTGCCAGACCATCATCAAAACTAACTGAGAAAGAAAAACTAAAGAAAGAGAAAAAAAAACCGCAGTCTTCACATTCACAATAATATCACATCTTCACATTCATAATAATTGTGTTTATTCCAAGAAATAAACACAACCTTGCTGTACATCGCACGCGTCTTTCTCACCCACAATATATTTTTGAAAACCTATTGCATGTACACAAAAATAAATAATCATTAAGAAAATTTCCGATATGTGGGGCTACAGTCCGAAGTCCTCGCGCATATCTGGGAGTGGCGCGAGGAGTCGAAACGCCGGGGCGTAACTCCGTTTCCGCGAGAAATCGCGGCACAGCGGACAGAGCTCCGGCGGGATCTCATGGCGTCATGGAGAGTGCGATTGTCGCAACCCAGTGCTGGGCACGCCACTATTGCGGCGATAAGTCCCCTCTTTGAGGAGTGGCTAGAGAGGCGCCACGGCGTCCTCACCTTCCGCAAAATTCGCGCCCTCACGCCCCTAGCCGCCGCAGGAGACGCCCTGGGCGTCGGGAATCGCAGGCCGATTCCCGGCCACCGTAGGCGCGGGCTGTGAGCAATGGGTAGCTCACCGTCCGATAAGGACCATGCCCGGGTCGACGGCGCGATGTGTTCCACGCGCGCCTCAAAGAGATGTCAGCAAGTGAAGGGGTCCGATAGGACCAATGCCTGCCGGGGTTGCGGGAAAGTCCGAAAGGGATACCGTGGCCCCTGGCAATGTACAGGCAACGGAAGGAACACGGGTGGGTTTTAGTCAGTAAGAGTCTGACACGCCCTCCTGCTCCGCCCAGAGCGGGAGAAGTTATTTGATAATTTCCCACCCAAAAAAAAAAAAAAAGCGATTTTGAAAAATTCGCAGAAGAAGCTTGCGCGGTGGTCCCATTTAATTTTTATTAACTTTGCTTGGGTAGTTTGCTTTAAGAATACGTATTTTTCAACTTAGTCTATTTTATGTGGATGATGTCTTTTTTTTTATATCTTAGCAATTGAGCCGGTATCAACTATTCTGCCAGTTTCACGTTGAGACGGCACTGGAGAGTGGCAGGCCGTCGGACTCAAAGATGTATTATTAAAACTAGCGTGTCGGACTATAATAACTTCCTGTCACTGTTATTTTTAAAGCAGTAGTGGTATTCGAATTTGTGTGGGGTAGGTAGCACAACTAAAAAGTGAAAAAAAAATAACAAACCACTTTAAAAAAAAAACACTACCAAGTACAAAATAACTTTAATTTCTGAACTCGCTGTTTTGGTTTTGTATTTTTATTTTATGCCACCGACTTCCGAAATTAGAGTTATTTTACAGTTTGTAGTGTTTTTTTTGGAAGTAGGTTGTTTAAAAGTATGATTGATGTGTTAGTTTTTGTATAAAACTATTTACAGAAATAATTATCATTTATCAATAGGCAAGCAAGCTACACTAACAAGACATGAAAAATACATTTAAAAAAAAAACTTGCTTTTGCAATAGATTTTTTTACAACATGATTTATAACAAAGTTCGCTGCCTGCAAAGCCTATCATAGATCTATGCTGCATAGCATACAATAGTTAAACAATTGCATGAATCATGTAGATCACAGGACAAGGTTTTTACCTTCTATTTATATAGTAAAATAAAATATTACTTACACAAATACTAAGTTGGCGTCCCAAAGGTACAGGAATGCTGGTAACGGTCCGTATGCCTCATTGATGTAGTGATAATCACCACCGCTTTGTGCCAATGTGGTACCTGCGTAAGAAATAAATATCTGCTTATTTATGATCTAAGAAAACAGCTTAAATCATGTATAATAGAGGAGTGTCTTTGTAATGATTTGTGAAGGTAGGGCTTTTTATGATAATTTGAAAATAAGGGACTGATTTCAGCATCGCATCCTACTTTCTGTAGAGCAGTGGTGGCCCAGTGGTAACGTAGAGCAGTGGTAGTGTTGGGGTTTCTCCGTCAGGTTGTTTTCAACAGGTTACCCAGAGGTAACGGCCCCAGTATACGAGTTGTAGGTCGTAGGTCCGAGCCCTGACAGGTGCTTTACTTTGTGTAAATTATTTCATTACCACTGCTCTCAAAAGGGTGAAGGAAAACATTGTGGGGAAACCAACATCCTAGAACCAAAAACTTTGAAGACATGTGACATCTACCAACCCGCACTGGCCCGCGTGGTGGATTACGGCCCACTCCCTCTCACAGAAGAGGCCTGTGTGCCAGCAGTGGACACATTATCGGCTAATTATGCATCCTACTTCCTACTAGTATGATAAGCAAAAATCTGAATGTTTGTCCATTCATTCAGTCTAACCTAGTTGTTCTAGTTGTTTTTGTATAATGAGAGATTTCCATGGCAATGCAACAAATTAATTAATTGTTAAGTTTAGAAAAATCTGTGGCCTTTAGAACTTTCTTTAGCTTAGCATGCACTTTTGTCAACCTGACAGATAGTGAAACTCAAGCCTTCTAAAACTAACATAACATCAGGCCTGTATTCCCAAAAGGGTTAGGTAGAGGAGAACCCATAGTACGCCCACAGTTCACCACTTACCACTTATGTTTAAGTCCCATGTAATAGGGGTTGAGTCTATTGCCTTCAACTGGGCACAAATCCAGACTCCAGGAGCTGCTACTGAGCTTTCCCAGATAGAATAAACTCAATAAAATTTTACCCAACCCGGGAATCGACCCAAGGACCTAATGCTCAGCAGTAGGGCTTGTGACCTCTAGACCAACAAGGCAGTCTTATAAAAATGTTAAACTCATTCACTGGCACACCATGCACAGCCTTAACAGCTGGGTCTAGAAGCATAAAATGCTTATGCACGAGCGATTATGCTCATATATAACAATAATCACAACTAACTAAGGTAGGATTTTCGATGATTCATTACTTATTTTAGGTATGAAAGTTTGTGGGAAAGTGCCTTATTGCCCATGGGAAATCCCGTTGGGCACCTTTTATAAATCTAATTTAATTAAACATATTGTTATATACAAAAACTGTAATCTATTTCAAGTATTCCCCTGTATTTGTGCTATTCAGGTGATTAATACAACAACCAAGTGACCCCTAAATGAATCCCTAAATAAAAGTGCTCTGTTGGATTTTCAACTCTCAGCACTAAAACCTAGCGTTGAAGATCCAACAGTGCACTTTTTTTTGGGGATTAATTTAGGCGTCACTTAGTGTTGGTGAAAACAGGCATAAGGTCACCATAAAATATCTCTTCTCATAGACCAGGAGTCACCAAAAGGTGCCTACCTATTTTGTGAGCACCGTAAGTAAACAGTAAAATTTCTAATTAAAACTGAATCCAAAAATATTTAAATAAAAAGGATTGAGTAATTTAGTTAACACATGCTTAGTCCACTTCAGACAAAAAATAAAATTCAATGTAAAATAATGACATTTTCCACATTACTATTAATTACTTACTCTGTTATTTTTATTTATTACATAATAATATGTATATTATTTTATTAATACTTAATAAAAAAATATATTTTAATCTTGGTTGCTAGTAATAGTCATATAATTTTTTAAACACCCCAAAGAATATAATCCCTGTCATAGACTATACTTGGTTCTTGGCCGAGAAAAATATTTTTTTTTTTTTTTATAAGATGAATAAGAACAAATAGAGGCTAGGCTATTCTCTACTGTTCTTACTTCCAAGCCAGATATTCCAGCTGGATTTCTAAACCTGAAACTATTTATGTTGTGCTAAACGAAGAGAAATACTCCAAATAAAATTCTATCACCAACCATTTACAAACAATAATAAACGTGTTATAGATTAAATTGAATCACATGTTTCATTCATTAGTTACTGTAAACCAGGTAAGCTCCCAGGTAACCATCCTCCTCATAAAAAGTTTGTGCCATTATTTAAATTTTCTGGTGATAGTGCGTATAAACCAAAACTAAACCAGGCCCTAAGTATAAAAAAATAAATCTAAGGCTTTGAAGATCAAATGTTTTAGCTACAAATTTTTGTTACTTTTCTATGTTGCTCTCTTTGACATTCAAACTCCGCCCCTAAGATGACCCAACAAATAAATAAATTCTTTATTTATCCAACTTAATTTGTATCAGCTACTTAGAAAATTAGAAATACTCAAAGATAGATAAATAATTACGCAAATTATTGCGACGCATCTTTAGGAAAGAATTTGCAGCGTATATATGTATAAATAGTAAAAACAAACGGATACTTTAGACTTACCCAATTCTGCATAGGACATAGCCCCAAGCGTCGCTAGGACTCCACACACGGCCCAAACCGATAGTGCGCCCCATACTGACCCAGTTTTTTCTAAAACCTCCTTGGGTGATATAAAAATACCACTACCGAATATTATTCCTAAAATAATAGCTACCCCTTCGAGCAGCCCAAGCTGCTTTCGCATCTTCACTTTTTCATCACTCATATTTGCAATTTTATTCAACGTGTAATTTTCAAAATGCTCTTCTCTTACGACGTGAAGTCTTAGCCAGTCCTAGATATAACTAACCTAACTAAGCAGAAGCAGATGCTATTAACATTACACATTTCTAAATAATAGTCAATTAAAATCCTCGTTAGAAATCGCCACACCAAACTGTAATACCTATTACTTCATTGACATGATGTTATTATTTATGTTTGAACAAAAAATTAAAAATAACGCTGACTTGGAAATAATTGGCAACGGCGAGCGCCCGCAATCTCTCCCGTTTTACACACACATGCGGCCGAGTTGCGGCGCGGAGCGATTTTGCGACAATTTTCGCGCTACCTTGAGTACCTCGTTGTGCCGCTCAATTTCATACAAAAATGCACAGATCGCACAGATACAATTTACTTTTCATCTTTTCATCGATCAATAATTAATAAAAGATTAATATAGTGTTTTAGTCGAGTATTCACTCAATCGATTACTTACACTGACTTGACGTTATCATAATAAAATGTTCTATTGCCGGTCATACACCATTCACAAACGTGCAGAGATGCAGTCAGGGAAACTGACGATTTAAGAAATTGATAAAACAGCTAATAATAGGTCTTTACCTATGAAATTGCCGTTTTGTATGAAAAAATTTAAACGATTTTTTTTCATTTATTTTTTATTTGTATTAATCGAAGTAATCACCCATGCAATCAATGCATCTTTGCCAACGCAGTGGCAGTTTATTGATGCCCTTCTTAAAGAAAATAGCTGGACGGGAGGCAACAAATTCTTCAAAGGCATTTTGTACTGCCTCTCGGGTATTGAATTTTTTTCCCGCCAAGAATTTATCCAAATTCTGGAAAAAGTAGTAGTCTGTAGGCGCAAGGTCTGGTGAGTAGGGCGGATGACGGAGAGCTTCCAACCCCAGTTCTTGCAACTTGGAGACCATCTGATGTGCAGTATGAGGTCGCGCGTTGTCGTGCAGGAGCAGCGGAGACGAGCGATTGACCAATGCTGGTTGGAGATGTGCCAGCTTCTCCATCATTGTGTTCAGTTCTTCACAGTACACATCTGCAGTAATGCTTACCCCATTTGGTAAGAAGCTGTGATGAATCACACCGGCGCTAGACCACCAAACAGTGACCATCACTTTTATAGGGGTAAGTTTTCGTTTAGGGCATTGTTTAGGTGCTGAACCAGGATCCAACCAACTTGCTGAGCGCTTGCGGTTATCAAACAGAATCCATTTTTCATCGCAGGTAACAATGCGGTTCAAAATACCTAATAAATTTATAAATTGCAAAAAAAAATATAGACAATAGTTGAGGGATTCAAAACGATAATTTTATTTCAATAATAACGATTAGAACAATTTTGGAGTAATTTCAGGATCGGGATCGGGATAGTACTGAAGTAAATCGGCAACTGGAGCCTCTTGGTCTTCATAAAAATCACAAGCTAGAAGAAACTCCCGCTTCGAATAGTCGTCTCCTTTGCAAAACATATCACCTACGAACAAAATATATTATAGTAGAAGAACATAAGAAGGAATATTTAATCAATCGATTATTTAACAATAAAAATTACCCTCAACATCCATAATGTGAACAGCACTTTTGGCTTCAAGTGCGCCAACACAATAATGTTCTTCGGTTAAGTCTGGGTGCCAATACATTATAGCATCCCTGCAGGAAGAACCAGCAATAGGAAGTAGTATCCTGTCCTAATTAAACAACGGAGTTTAGTTTAATTAAACCTATCAATAACATTTCACAGATTGTTACATTCTGTCAAATTTCTTTAATAGATTTTCAACTTTATCACTAAAACATTAGGTTCAAAGTTGATTGGGAAAATTTGACAGTTTAAGGTAGGTTGACCTGCTGGCGTCTGTACTTTATAAACCTCACCATCTTTACCTTGCAAATAATTTTGTTGTTAACAATCGGCTCTTTTACTTCTCCAGTGCAAAAGAACTTGCGCTTTTTTCTCATGATTAACGTGCTAACCTCCAAAACGGTCTTGATACTGTTTCCTAAAATTAAAATAAATTGACATAGGATATTTGCTCGTTGCCCCCAAAAATCACTGAGCTGAAATTAGTCCGCGCTTATTATGTAAATCGTGATTACTCATTGAACATTGCCAAGTATACATACTTAAGAATTCGGAGGTGATATTACCTTTTTCACCATTTATTGCTTCAAGTTCACGCATTCCACGTGCTTGTGTTTCCCTACTGTTCTGCTGTTTCATGTAATTGGCTAATCTGTACATCGCATCTACAAATTCATCAATAGGACCTGACAATCAGAAAACTTTCTATTAATCTTTGATTTCAACAATAAATTTAGAATGATTTGCTTCGAAATTTATCCACCTGTTCCAAAACTGGATCCATCCAAGTAATTAAGAAATTGGTAGAATCTCAAAGCCTCGTCAGATTCTATTTCGTCCATCACTGGTCTCTGAAAAGTCAGTTATCAGTTAGTCAGTCCTATAATTTCAATTTGTATTTACATATATCGAGTAATAGTGTTAATAGTTCAAACGTACAAATTTTCCACTCCAGGCACCAACATCGGAATATAGAGAATTTACTCTGCTTGGCATCCAATCTAGGGATGAACGAGCCACAAGAACTGGATGCTAAAACAGTAATGATTAATAAAATAAAACTATATTTATTATTTGTTGCAAAATTTTTCATGAATATAATAACTTTACCAAAGAAGCCAGCTTCGCGCTTGCATTCTTAAAAAAAATTATTGCTAAGACAGTTAAAAGTAACCAAACGGCTGACATGGTTGACGTTTTACTAGAAATAGTAAATACCGTCCTAACGAAATCAAAAACCCATTTGGGTTTGTTAAAATAAATGGCACAGTTTATAGCTTTTTGTTTAATAAGTCAATTAAAGGTTTTCAACGCTGAAGTACCTATGCTTACTTTAATATTGCTTAAGACCCTGACTCTTACTCCGATTTGTTTTAACTTCACCAGGAAGTGTTAAGTTATATAATTAGTAATGTGGCGGTATCTACATCGCCACATGCGAACTACGCATCAAAGACCTGACGTCACAAAAAATCCTACATTGCGCAATTAAATTTTACCATGCGATCTACACATATATAACTTTCCGACACCAATCGTTGGGCAGTTGCCCGCCAAACATAACACCCGTCTAGTCGGAGGATCCACCCTTTACGATAGAGGATTAGTGAACTTTACACCCTGTTCCTCATACCTCTAAAGAAGTTTTGGTGAAATTGCTTATGGGAATTCACTGAACTGTTTCATGAATCGACTAGACAGATTATAGGGCGTTATTTTCAGCGGAAAAATATGAATAAGGTGCAAGTAAAAATTAACGGAAAGGTGCTTAGCATTTTCATTCCTTGACTGTATATACAAACAAAGTATTTTTAGAAGAAATGTTGCATATGACCGTAATATAATCATGTATTCATTCATGTCCCATTTTTCTAGCTATTTTGTAAAATAGCAAATAATTATCTTAACACTCGTTGAGCGAGTCCAGACTTGTATGTACAGACGCCAGCAGGTCAACCTACCCGAAAATGTCAAATTTTCCCAATCATCTTTGAACCTTAAGCTTTAGTGATAAAGTTGAAAATCTGTCGGTACTTATATGTCCTCCTTGGTAAGTTTCGTAGATGAAAAAAGCAGCAAATCATATCTTATCTGTTAAATACCTACTTATCATAATAATCGACTAAAGCTAATTTTGTTTATTTTCGTTTTTTTTATCGAATATTCTTCTTTAGATTCAGAGGAAAATTGTTGATAGACAGATTTTATCATTCTGTTTTCTACATAGAATAATTTTATTATCATCGCTTGCTGTTCTAGGATTCTTCTTTGATTTTTTTTCCATATTAATTATTCCATTTTTTTATGGTTTAGTTAGGTTTTGACATTAATTGACACTGACAGCGTAAGTTTCGCGCCATTTCTCCGTTACGTCAAATACGTCATGTCATTGGGTGCATTCCGAGTTACGCTGTAATCGATTTGAGCGCGCTAACTCCTGTACCGTATTAACGTGGGCGCGCTAACAGTTCGTCTTCGATCGTCATAGATGACGTCATGACATGCGCCATCTTGCGATAACGCCGACCATGCCTTTTACTAATATCACCGTGGGCGCTGTCAAAAATGACAGTTGTGCTGTTGTGTTTTGACTCGCATCCTATCTTTAAACTAACGTGGCATTTTCGAAATTGTGCTTCTGGCTACCGTTTGCCACCTAAAGAAGAAATTTGAAGAATAAACACAAAGAAATATGTTATGTAAGTTTTGACGTTAAGCGAGTACTGTGAGTGCGTTCACGAGCGTTCCGAATTGATGACAGCCCTCAGCTGTCATAATCGTGACATCTTAATCGGAACGCCAATTGTCGATGTCAGCGCTGTGAGCGATTATGTTCTAATTCGGAAAGCGGGGATTGTCATTTCAATTTTTTGTCACGCACGGTCGTAATAGCGATGAAAACCTGTTTCTCGTAAAATATCGTTATATTATTCAATTAAACAAAATGCACGTGCGGATACGTATATTTGGTAAGCCAGATACTGTCGTAGTGGTCGAGTCTAAATTGACAAAGATAGATCAGTTTCGGCGAATTATAAAGGAGAAGTTTGACGTTCAACCGAAATTACAGAGATTATTTTACGGCGGGAAGCTGGTAAGTGTTACTATCTAATTTGTATCTAAACTCTATCCTTAAATTGTGTTTGTAGGCCTAACATGAGTACACAAGTAACGAGGTCATATTTTAGGCAGGTGTTATCATATTGAATCCAGTGTTTATTCACGTAAGCCAGACGTGACGTCACAGTACATTGCGACCGTTAAAAATGCCGCGATGCAAAGTGCTAATAGCGCCATGGTTTAACTTTTAGCATGAAACTTGATTGTGTGAACTTCTTCATTATCATACACATGGCGATAGCCACATGGCTGTAAATTCTGATATGAAATACTGCCAATTTATACTATCCATCGAGCTGCTGTTAATTACATTGACTATGTTCTTCCTATGTCATCGATGCAAAGATGACTGATGGGGTTACATGTCACCTAGTGGGACAAAACACTTCTTGCACAATAGACAATGCATGAAACCACATTTCAAAAGAAGTCTAGACCACCCATTGTGTCACCCCTTGTTCAATTTCTACATTTATGTTGGTCATTTTTATGGTGTATAATGTACAAAATAAATTTTATTGTAGCTATCTAATATAGATATAATCTCTGGCTTTTTTGTGAATTGTAGTTATTGAATATTATGTTAATTTCTTTATTGTATCTAGTTTCCACCATCATCTATTGTTATAAATAAGACTAATTACCATAACCTGCCAAACCTACCATATCAATGTGAAACTATGGTTCTTTTTTCTATTTATGCTTTCTATTGTAATAACTGTTGTATAATGTGGGAGATTTGATACATGTATGAGATCATTTTCAAGGAAAAACATAAGTTGTACCCACTGGCGGACTAAGGGGGGGCGGCAGGTGCGAAATGAAATGAAATGGTTTATTCTGTAAATAGGATATTGCAATCACTTTTACACAACATATAATTTTTTTTTTTTTTTTAAAAGAAGAAAATGCTAGATTAGTTCGGCGTTTCCTATCTGACTACTCTGAGAAGAAAGACAGAAACAAACTCAGAGGTCACAGTCTTTTTTAAAGTAGTAGTAATGTAGATTAGTGTCTGAAATGGATGAAAGAACCACACAGATTTTAGTGGACCTGTCCAGTCAGTGCAAGCATTTGTCAGTAATCATGGAGCTCAACGCAGAACTTAAGGAGCTCAACTCAACGAACAATACCAAAGGACATTTGGGTAGGTCGCATAAAGTACTCAAACTGCCAGACCACCATTAAAACTAACTGAGAAAGAAAAAATTAAAGAAAGAGGAAAAACAATAAAAATAAAATATCCACATAGTCCTCACATTCACAATCATTAAAACAATATAATACTTTACAAAGTAATCATGTTATTTTGTATATAATTTTCAACAATGTCAATATGTATATAAAACTGATATTTTTAATGATTTTACATAATAATTAAAATGTCAAATTTTATGGTTTTATCACAAGGCTTAGCCAGAGCGAGCAGCTCAATCCCACCCTTTTTATCTTCTAAATAATCTGAAATTTTATAGTACCCTTTTTTACGAAGTTTGGTTTTAATACAGCTTTTAAATCGTTTAATGGGTAAGTTTCGAATGTCAATGGGAAGTTTGTTGTAAAAGCGTATACATTGACCCATGAATACACGTATACATTGACCCATGCGGTCTTCTGCGGGCCCCCAATCCTGGAGGACACCAAATCTTTAAAAATACTTTTTAAATTTATCCCAAACATGGCTTAAATTTGTTCATAAAGTTAAACGCAGTCTTTATTGGGGGCCTCCTAAGTATGCTAAATATAAATCTAGAGTGCTAATTGAATGTACCAGCAAAGCAAGCTCAAAATTTTTGAGCTTGCTTTGCTGGTACATTCATTTTCACAAAGACTATGAAAGCTGACACAGTAACTTCTACCTTACCCATCCGGGGCTAAAATTTTCGAGCTCACTTCGGTTGCTCTTGCGTTCTACATTCTCAAACTATTCTGAAAACACAAATAATTCCTTTTTCTATGCAAATGTTCAAACGAAAATACCTAACCAGGAGTGCAAACATTTTCGAGCTTGCTTTGCTCGTCTTAGCATCCTGTATTCTTTCAATGCTCCAACTTGAAACATATAAGTGGACAAAGTATGTCCTGTTTCTGCATGAATGGTCAACAGAGAACCAAACCTTTTCGAGGTAGTGTGAAATAATTTCGAGCTTGCTTCGCTCGCTCTTATATTCTACGTTGTTCTAGTGGTCAAAGTTCTTTGCATCTATGGGCGGGGGGCCCCCGCTATTTAGTTTGCGGCCCCAGGCTCTCAATGGCTTAGTCCGCCACTGGTTGTACCTAGAATATTTTATGGGGCAGAAATTCAATATTTAACTTTATATTTTTTTTTAGTAATAATGATTTTGTGCACCCGATAGATATGTGCAGAGATACTTATTTACAAGAAAGCATAAAATCCACTTAGAAAACAATATCATTAACATATAATTTGTATGTGAGTCATTTAAATTACATAACATCGTCAAAGTATGTATGTAATATTTTTTCAGCTGGAAAATGGCTACACATTCCACGACTACAACATCAAACTCAATGACGTTATCCAGCTCATGGTGCGGGCACAGCCTGAAGACAGTCCCAAGGTGAAGACTGATGCTAAGACTGAAGATACCAAACAAGAGGCACAGGTGTCGACTGAGAAGAATGTAGAGTATAAAGGTATGTTTGAATTTAACTTGTCTATGGCAGATTGATAAAACTTCCAATTAGTGAATAACTCACTGGAGTAGTATAGTAATTAACTTAACTTTTTTCATTAATTCGGAGCTAATTTTAACAGATGCAGAAAGCACATTGTACACAGTAGGTGACTTAATAGACATGCGAGACCGTGAACAAGGTTCATGGTTAGAAGCAAAAATAACTAGAATAGTCTACGATCCCGACATTCCACATATACCGGATCCCAAAGACATTTCAACGAATGACACAGCAGAACGTTCACATTCTGACAGCAATGACCAGAGTTTTGATAAAGAGAATGATGTGGAGAACAAACCACCAAGTGAGAAGGCAAATGGAGACAGTTTGACAAAGACCAGAAGCAAAGGCATTGCGAGGTATTTCATTAAATCACCTAAAGCAGTACGGAAGAAACCAAGTGACAAGGATGTTAGTAAAGCTGAGGAACCCAAGGACTTAGACACACTTTTGCTTTATAAAGTACAACTGGAGGCTGAGTGAGTAGAATATTTATTTATTTGCTTATTTGGTAGTTGTAGTGTATCAGTTCTGAGTCTCTGTGTGCCCTCTGTGTGCCCTCTGGCCAGCCCCATCCAATACTCCCTGTTCCTTGCTTATCTATCCCATGTCTTTCATGCCATCCTCACCAAGTTAAGTGAGTAGAATACACATATTATAATAGTTAATCAACAGTACTATTTGTAACTGTGTTAGTAGGTCAGAGCCATAAATCCAATTTTTTTATAGCAATATTCCTTTATAAAACGTTTTATATCTTTTACAGTGAAGATGATTCAAATATGTATTGTAAACTAAAAGAAATAAGGCCTAGAGCAAGATCGGTAATAGACATGAAAGACCTTAAAGTAGGACAGAAGGTGATGCTCAACCACAACACTGATGAACCTTTAGAAAGAGGATACTGGTAAGTTAAAAAGAAACAGTTTTAATGCTTAGATACTCGTACAATCTTCAATCTTCTCTTCTTCCACCAATTTTTTTTCTGTATCATGGTCGGATTTGCTGATATAAATTAATATAAACGTATTTACACCCAGAACAACAATTTACAGCCAATTATATACAGTACAGTATTTTGTAGAACTAATAATAAACATTTATGGTTTTCTACTGGTAGCTGCCAATAATAAAAAATCTAAGGTGAAACACTACAACGGCACTGTAACTGTTCTACCCACAGGTATGACTTCAAAGTGGCAGAAATAAAGAAAATGCGAGTTATATACGAGTTGATAGGAACACTTTACCTGGGCCGTGACGCCGTGCCACAGAATGACACCAAAGTGAGGGCGCATGACAAGATATACGCCATTGAGGAGGTGGTGCCTCTGGCGCAGAGGACTGAGGAGTACAAGAAGATGATGGTCACACCCCCAGAGAAAAGTAAGTTTCAAACAGAGATTAGTATTAATCAGATGTCATGTCTCACTCTAATGTCTCGCTGACGGTGGCGCGTGTGGATCATTTAGCTCCCTTCAAAATGGTTGAGCTGAATGGTGCTAATCCATGCGTCATGTTCGTGAACGGGCGCCGTCAGTAGGGACTAGTCATCTCTTAGCTGCCACGGCGATTTTAATTTAATTTATATTTTTATTTCTAACCGACGCTTTTAATGTTTTGCATCGTTCTCACATGTATAACTTCAAATTGAATGATGTAACCATATTTTGCTTTAAAAGAGTGTCCGTGGAGTTTCTTGCCCGTAGGTAGGAAGGTTTCTTCTCCATAGGTACCTACTACGCTTTGGAATGGGCGACTAGCTTCATATTTCTGACTGACCGACCCCTTGACAATTCAAAAGTGCCTGTAATTGGTTTATTTGAAATAAATGCTTTGAGTTTGAGTTCAGAAAGTTAATGCAATATCTTTATCTGTACATATTAGAAATTAAAGTCGCTTTTCGTGTCATTTAGAGAATTTATTCCGGAAGGTTTATCTACGTATAATAAAGAAGTCTCGATGTCATAGTCTCGATAACATAGTCTCGATAACATAGTCTCGATAACATAGTCTCGATAACATAGTCTCGATGACATAGTCTCGATGACATAGTCTCGATGACATAGTCTCGATGACATAGTCTCGATGACATAGTCTCGATAACATAGTCTCGATAACATAGTCTCGATAACATAGTCTCGATAACATAGTCTCGATAACATAGTCTCGATAACATAGTCTCAATAACATAGTTGAAATATCCCTTCATATTGCAACTCCTACACACTATACGGAACTTATGGCCTTTAACGCTATCACTACGCGACACTTAAATGAATGCCCAAATAAAAACGCGATATTGAATATTCAACTTTCGGCTCTAAGACGAGCTTTAAAAATCCAACAGCGCGCTTTTACGCAGCCATATTGGGAGCTCATCTCTCAGCCAATCGCAGAACTGTTTTGATCTCCTATAATTTAGTAACATTTATTTTTGTATACTTTCAGGATCGGTACCACTGAACTGTTTGACGTGTCGTGACGATGAAGAAACTCTGTGCAAAGACTGCGGTTGTTACCTATGCTCAGGGAAGGAGTTCCCAGAGAAAGTAAGTTATTCTAGTTTTGTTATTCTCAAAATAATGTAATTTCTACTCATAATCTAATAAGAAAGAAAGAAAAATGCTTTTATTGGCATTAGAACAAAGAACACCTTAAAACTATGAAAGCGGAAAGAAAACATTGCTTTTAATGCCAAAAGTTCCTCAGCTCAGTATAATGTCAAATGACAACACCTGATTTCCAGCTGAAGCCCACGAGTGCCTTTCGCACGAATTATAAACACATAGCGAAGTGCAGTTGTCCGTTTTAATAAGTTAAGAGAATAAATTAAAGTTGATCTTGAGTTGTTGGTTGAGTTAGAATAGCTCATACAAAATCAAATGTTGAAATGTCAAAATTATTAAATGCAAAGTAATCAAATTGACCTATGATTTAAATTACAATACAATTGAATTTGCTTTATTTGTATGAATTTTTTGAAGGCAAATAAATGCTTCAGCTTGGAAAGTAACACACTTGTGCGTCAAACATACGGCGTATATCTCACTGGACAAATAGTTTACACATTACAAAACCTACTTTCTTATCTAAACCATCGCATATTACAAACTCAAAGCATTTATTTCAATAGTTTCATTGAACAGGCACTTTTGAACTGTCAAGGAGTCATTCAGTTAGTCAGAAAGTTGAAGCTAGTACACAAACCGGTATCCTTCCTGCAGATAGTACTGTGCGACGAATGCAACAACGGCTACCACATGATCTGCCTGGACCCGCCCCTCACAGAGCTGCCAGAAGAAGACTGGTACTGCCCCTCCTGCAAGCGAGACCCCAATGACGTCATCGCGCCCGGAGCGGCTAAGCAGACTAAGAAGATTTCTAAAACTAAACGGGACTGGGGACGCGGGATGGCTTGTGTTGGTTAGTAACTTAAGTGCAATATGTATGTGGTTTTTAAAAAAAGGATTAGTTTATGTATTTGGCGAGTTTCTTCTTCATTTATGTACGTACACTGATTTCTCCGTGATTACTGTGCCGATTTACGTGATTCTTTTTTTATTTGGTGGAAGACGCCCGCGCGGTGCTCTATTTTATCAACCTTGCTTGCGTAGTTTTAAATTTTCACATTTTGGTGGCTGGTGTGGTGTTTTTTCGTTGTTTTGTATGGTAATTTCTCGACTTGATTGGCTGCGTTATTGGCTTAAGCGAATAAATCATATAGGTGGTTATTTTGGGTGTTTGTGCGTCATCTATCTTCACATTCTTCACTGATATAACAAACTCTCTAAAATTAATTATCGGTTAATTAGATATTTTTCACAGCTAAAACTACTGGTATTCAGCTGCATCCGGTTAGACTGGAAGCCGACCCAGACATAGTTGGGAAAAGGTTAGGCAGGTGATAATGATGATCAATAGATATTTTTTCCTGTGAAGTAGCCATATTTGGGTAGAACTCACTGAAGCTATGATTATGTAATTGTAGATAGAGCTGAGCTGTGGGGGTGCGTCAGCTGACGCTTGGTTCACTTATTAGTCATTCGAGATCTATTGAACAAGATGGCTATCGATCGGCGCTAATACACTACCTAAAATGGAACACTGCCTCCCGAACTATCTTGTTCAAAGTTTTCCTGCAACGCGAATAATTTGCTCGCTATAGTTTACATGTGACCTTAAAACAACAAGCGATGTTTATTTTATGTAAAAGGATGGAATTCTAGCTAGCAATTTGCACTTTCCCATAGATTGCCAATCTTAGACATTAGGATTGTCTCATGAACTATGTTATTTACGACTATATCAACATGATGTCCCAAGACTCGGTCATATAAAGTCGCTCTTATACATATTTACATGAAATTCGAGTATTTACATCGAAAGACTTTAGCGTGTAAATACAAAGTTTTAGTAGGTATTGTTTAAGTGTCGTAAAACTTAAACCAAGGCTATCGTTAAACATCGTTTTCTGATATGGTTATAAACATAATTTCTTCATAGAACACGCTATACTAACATAGTATACATAAAGTCAATACAGTTATCTAAACTATATATAATATTATAAAGAGAAAAGATTTTATTTGTTGTATGGTTGTATGTTTGTTACGCTTTCACGCTAAAACGGCTGAACGGATTTGGATGAAATTTGGCACATGGGCAGACCATGACCTGGGTTAGGACATAGGACACTTCTTATCCCGATATTCCCACGGGATCGAGACTTATGCGGGTGAAACTGCGGGGCGCACCTAGTATTATAATACAACAATGCTCGAACAAATATATGCCAGTGCCATTGTTCTCTAAGTAATTAAAATAATTGTGCTGTGGCCTGACTGCTAACTATACATTTACTTTGAAGTGTATGTAACTATGTACTGTAGAATTAATTATCATGACAACAATATAACTTTGTTAGTAGGTTGATGTTCAAGAATTTCTTCTTTCTGATTGACGGAAATTCAATAAGTGACTGACGCGTTGGTCTAGTGGCCGTAAGGGTTCGATCCCCAGGCGTTACGAAATATTGTACTGGAATTGTTCAGTAGAAATTCCATATGGAAAATCGCAGATCACGGGCCACTTAGTAGAGGCCCATGGTCTGGATTTGTGCCCGGTCAATGACAAAGGTGAAGGCATGGTGGATTATGCCCCACTCTCACAGAGAGGCCTATGTCCCAGCATTGAGAACATCATTGGCTGATTATGCTGCTTACGCAATGGCGGTAGGCTGGCCCCCTATTACATGGGACTTAAACATAACTGGCCGAATGTAGCTGTGCTAAAGTTAAGCTCTGCATATCTGTTCCGGGAAAAGCGTGATGTTTTTTTAAATTGATTGAATCCGGTACCTAATGGCGAATGCTTACCTATTTATAGTAAAAGTGGCTTTGGATATTATGATTGCGAATTTTGTGTTTAATTTTGTTGGTGAGGGACGGTGAAAAAAAAAAAAGATGTATGCTTTTTTTTTAATTAAAGAAAAGTGTGTTCTCAAGTCGACCTGCTCCAAAGGGTGCCTGTTGCCTTGATCTCAATGGGACTGCTAATGGGTTACCGTACCAATCTATGATATCAAATCCAAGTATAATCTGCTGGTAAAATTACAGGCACCCATACTACCCGAAACACAACAATGCTGCTTAGCGTCAGAAATAGAGATGTTGATATTACCCAGTGACACATTGTCCTTTTGCTAAGTCAGGTTTAATGCTAAGTCAGACAAAGATTTATGTGGTCTGTCCATTAGACATGTCTGCAGCTCAGTCTAGACTTTAGCCTGATTAAAGGCAGGGCAATAGCCTCGCTGCTTATTACATGGGATTTCAAAATGAAGGTGAAATATTCACCTTCGCCAAAAGTACAGGCGTGATGTTATGTTATGTGTTTATAATAGTTAGTTCATAATATGAATTATTGCATACATAATATAATATACTCTTCCACTTTGCAGGAAAGACGAAGACATGTACGATGCCGCCAAATCACTTCGGTCCGATCCCCGGCATTGAAGTAGGCATGTGCTGGAGATTTAGGATACAGGTAATATTATTTAACCTTCCGGAAGAAGCTCTTAGACTTCTCCACAACGTTACTCAAAAGTAACAAGTTACAAACTTAAATCACCAATGAGTAGCGAGAATGTCACAGCACTAGTATTACAATGACGGTCCGTACACGATGCCACTCACTTATCTACGTGTTATTAACCAGTTTTTGATTGGTTGTGTGGCGGCACTACAACGCCAGATGCGAACTACGCATCAAGGACCTGACGTCACACAAATCCTGCATCGCGCAAGCAGAGTTTACCGCGCGATCAACGTATATATAAGTTCCCGACATCAATCGTCGGGCAGTTGCCCGCCAGACACGACACCCGTTTGGTAGGAGGATCCTCCCTTTTCTATCGAGGGTGAGTGAACTTTACACCCTGTTCCTCATATCTCTAAAAGTTGCGACGTGTACGGACCGCCATTGATCTGAGTTTTTACCCGGTTTCGTTTGAGTGACATCGTGGACGACGTTAATTATGCATCAAAATCCATTAAGTATTTTAAAAGTATTAAGCTACATGTATTTAAAGATTCATTTATTTGATTCCAGTTATCAGAAACGGGAGTACACCGACCGCCTGTGTCTGGCATACACGGACGTGACATAGAAGGCGCTTACAGTATCGTGTTGTCAGGTAAGAAAAGTCTACAATCCAATTACGAGAACGTTGATCAGTTTTGGAATGAGCATACGGAGCCGGCCGGCATGGCGGCATGGCGGCATGGCAACTCTTCCCGTACAAACCAAACGTACCACCATTCACGCGCACTACGACACTAATATCGTATAGAAACTGACGGCTTTGAAGACGCTTCGTGACGTAGAAGTTGTCTGCTCAACGGACTTTAGGCGCCACAAATTTTATTGGTACTGGTGCGGTGATTCCAGGCTCTAAGGGAATCAAATTGAACTCATTGCTGATCAATGGACGTATCTGTCTTTTTCGCTTGTTGTTGACCCGTCATTTGCATCATATATCAAAAAGTTCTGGTTAAGGTTTTGATCTAGAGTGCTTCAAGGAACTTTTGGCGTCTGAATAACATTGAAAGGGTGGCGTAAACATTTGTGATATTGTCACAGTCATCGTCGGCACGTCTTTCTACATTGTTCTCACATGTATAATTTCAACATGAATGATGTAACCAATATTTTGTAACAATATTATGATTTAAAAGAGTGTCCGTGGAGTTTCTTGCCTGTTCTTCTCCATAGGAACCTACGCTTTGGAATGGGCAACTAGCTTCATATTTCTGACTGACTGACCCCTTGACAATTCAAAAGCGCCTGTAAATTGTTTAATTGAAATAAATACTTTGAGTTTCAGAAGATTTATTAAAGATGACGGCGTTAGTTCCGATTTTGGCCGTTTTACACCAACTTTACAAGCATGAAAAACCTAGTTAAAACTCATTTCGCTCCTTTTCACACGTTATCCATAATATTCGCATGCATTGCGGTAATTTTAATGATGTCGTCATACAGTACGTTTTCTTGTTTAGGCGGCTATGAAGACGACGTGGACTACGGCAACGAGTTCACATACACAGGCAGCGGCGGTCGAGACCTCTCCGGGAACAAGCGCACCGCTGAGCAGTCTTGTGACCAAACCCTCACAAGGGAAAATAAGTAGGTTCCTTCAAATATTTTAATCGACTAATCTCTTTCTACGTACGCCGCGTGCCCGGTGGTATTTACCATCGCCTTGTATGCACTCCTTTCAGCTTCTATGAACCCCATTAGGCCAATGAATTTTTAAAAAATCTGTCCTAAAAGTCAGATAGGCAGTTGCTCCATGTTAAATACTGATATCCAGCTGCATCCGGTTTGACTGGAAACTGACCCCAAAATAGTAGGGAAATGGCTATGCAGATTGATTGCATGAGATGCTAGGTGCTATTCCACCCATTCTTGACCGAAAATCCAAGTCTATAGAACAATAAATTCTAATATCAATTTCCTTCCCGCCCCAGAGCGTTAGCACGCAACTGCGCAGTCAACCACGTGAATGAAGAAGGCGGCGATGCGGCCGACGACTGGCGGAGCGGCAAGCCGGTGCGTGTTGTGAGGTCTTACAAGATGCTGAAGCACTTCCCTAAGTACGCACCTAAGGAAGGAATCAGGTCAGTCAGGGCTTTAGAACAGTCAGGAAAATTCACGGCATCACGATAACACAGGAAAGTGAAATGTACCGTCACGTTATCAATCCATCAAAATAAAAAAAAACATATGCCAGTTGATTCTTTGACATGGTCTCATGTCAAAGAATCAACTGGCATATGTTTTTTTTAATACTTTGGAGTTATGGGATATCAAAAGGAACACTGTATATATAAAAATGAATTGCCGTGCGTTGTCTCGCAAAAACTCGAAAATGGCTCGACCAATTGTGATGAAGCTTTAGTAAGTTGTTGTGTGCGCGTCGGAGAAGGTTCCTAACAAAACATAACATAATTGTAACAGGCATTGCAACTCATTGGCTAGTAAATTATAAAAGTGCTCATGGTTAAACAAATTGACACCCTACATTTGCCGTGTTATAGCCATTTCTTACATCTGTCAAAGAATGACAGTAGTTGTGATTAGGACATTTTGTTTGACAAGTTGGTGGTAGTCAATTTGCTTAACAATTAATTTGCCTGACTTTACTTTTGTAAACCATTGCCTGAATAGTTTTGGTAAAGATTGAAGAAGCATTGTGTTAGAAGTGATCCTTGAGTCGAGACCGCGAATCGGTAAACAGTACGGCGTAGACTGTTTACATTTGTTCTAAGAGCCTAAGGGCGTAGACTTTACGCCCTTGCTTTTGGAGCAAGGATGGACTTGCAACTCATATCCATGTGATATGTTGCTGGGTATTAGTTGCGTCACTTGTTCTTGCCCTATAACATTAGGAAGTGTCCAGCCTAAAATGGCCGCTCCCTGCGTGCTTCAAATGCGAGGGAGCTAGATTTGGCTCGCACGGTCATACTTGCTTTCAGTTCGCACATTCAAGCGCCGGCGAACCAAGAGACATTATTTTGCCTCTATAAGAGTGTGATTTCTAAAAGTTGGCAACGTCGCAAATAGCTGTCAAATATTTACCTGTTTTTATTAATTTGACTTTAATAAGCTAACGGAACACTTTTTGTTTAGGTATGACGGCATATACAAAGTAGTGAAATACTACCCGGAGAAAGGACTATCAGGATACCGAGTTTGGAAATACCTATTGAGACGAGACGACCCCAACCCTGCGCCGTGGGAGCCCGGCGCTAAGGAGTATCCTATTATTGTGAGTATTACTCAAGCTTACTTAGTTTTACTAATTCTTCTTCTCGTGTCGATGACTCATATTTTGTCCGACCAGTACGTAGCAGGACTACTCTCCAGGACTAGGCAGAGCTGTCCAGGTGGACAGCTCTGCCTAGTCATGGAGAGTGCAGGTAGTTCTGCACGACGGGTAGGAGAGAACAGGGTCCACACTCACACTTATTAACCACCACCCCCCCTCCTTGCCCGACAGGCAACTCCATCGACGTTGAATAAAAATGGTATTCGTCGATAAATCATAATCGAGCTGCCATGTTGATACATGGCAGCTCGATTATGATTTTTCAACCGTTCATATCAATCCAGTATGATTACTGGATTGATATGAACGGTCGTTGGTACCTTTACCCATTACTCTAATTGAAAGCAATAGTCGCGCGAATACGCGATCGTCGTGATCATTTGTTTCTCATTTGGTCAATGGGGTGGACGAAATTCACTCGCCCAGATTACGTCAAGTAACTTGTATGTAGGTGTAGAGACGGGCACAAATAGTCGCGTTCGCGTGATTTCTTATTCATTAGAACAAACGACGAGAGCAGTCGCGTCCCGCATTTCGTTCGGCGAACGCGTCGTCGTGGCGACAGACGGCGCCTTTCAGTTTTCCAGATAATTGATCGCGTTTTCGCGCTATGATCGCTTATATTAGGACAACGCCTTACTCATACGGTGGCGACAAGGCCTTGATTTCGTGTCAAAAGTTGTTTCCCCCAATGCACTACCTGCAACCACTAAAACAAATATCTTCATTCTTATAGTATCCCGACGGCTACTTAGAAGCGGAAGCCGAAAAGAAAGCTCTAAAACAAAAGAAGAACAGTAAAAGCGGGAAAGGTGCGAACAGTAAAGGTGGTAAGGGTAAAAAGCGAGCGTTGAGAGAAAGCAATCAGACCACGGAGTCGGAGAGCGAAGCCACGCCACCTGTCAAGAAACGAAAAACCTCAAAACAAGGTAAGCTGATCTTTAAATCCTCTTCATCATCTGCCTAACCCAGCTATGTTTGGTTTGGGTCGGCTTTCAGTCTAACCGATGCACCTTGAATACCAGTATTTTTCATGGGGCGGCTGCCTATCTTACACAACCCAGTTAATAAAAATATAACATTTAATTCAGGCAAAACCCATGTTACATTTACATAAAATAATATTTCACAATACTACTGGTAGGGGAGCCAAGAGTAGGTCCGGAATTACGAGAGAACACCGAAAATATAATTGAAAACCTTTTAAAAGGAAAGTGTTCATTTTTAAGATCAACCCCAAATAAAAAAATTAATCAGTTAAGGTATAAAAAAGTGATAAAAATATACGTCAACAAGCAAATAACTACTGTTTCAGTCCAAATAACCACATCACTTATATTCTTGTTACATAAAAACGGATAATAACTTTAAATTATTGTATTTTGCCGTGTTATCATTTCCTAGAATTTGATCCTTATTAGCAACACCATTTTTTTTTTTTTTTTTTTTTTTTTTTTTTTTTTTTTTTTTTTGGGTGGGAAATTATCAAATAACTTCACTTCAACAAGGGCGTGTCAGACTCTTACTGACTAAAACCCACCCGTGTTCCTTCCGTTGCCTTTACGTTGCCAGGGGCCACGGTATCCCTTTCGGACTTTCCCGCAACCCCGGCAGGCATCGGTCCTATCGGACCCCTTCCGTTGTGCTGACATCTCTTTGAGGCGCGCGTGGAACACAACGCGCCGTCGACCCGGGCCTGGTCCTTATCGGACGGCGAGCTACCCATTGCTCACCGTCCGCAAGCCCGCGTCTACGGTGGCGGGGAATCGGCCTGCGATTCCCGACGCCCAGGGCGTCTCCTGCAGCGGCTAGGGGCGTGAGGGCGCGAAATTTGCCTCTCCCTCACGCGTTCTGCCTCCTCCTTCGCGAGCATTACTGCTTCGCAGAAGGAGGTGACGGCCTCCCATGCCCTCTCGATCCGTACCATGGCCTGGACTAGGGCCGGACGCGAGAGATCCCCGCCACCGATCGCCTCCACGAGGACACGGCGATGCTCTGCCCAAGCCGGACAGACCTCCACCGTATGCTCAACCGTGTCCTCCGGGCGATCCACGCAGTGATGACACCCGGGCGTTTCCTCCCGCCTGATACGAAATAGGAACCTCCCGAAACAACCATGTCCGGTGAGGACCTGCGTCAGGCGGAAGGTGAGGACGCCGTGGCGCCTCTCTAGCCACTCCTCAAAGAGGGGACTTATCGCCGCAATAGTGGCGTGCCCAGCACTGGGTTGCGACAATCGCACTCTCCATGACGCCATGAGATCCCGCCGGAGCTCTGTCCGCTGTGCCGCGATTTCTCGCGGGAACGGAGTTACGCCCCGGCGTTTCGACTCCTCGCGCCACTCCCAGATGTGCGCGAGGACTTTTCCCTCCAGATCCCATGGCGGTAATCCGGCAAGAAGGCTCGCCGCCTCACCGGAGATCGTGCGGTATCCCCGGACCAGCCGGGTGGCCATGACTCTCTGGGACGCGTTCAACCGGCGGGCTGGCCGCCGCCTCAATGAACGCGCCCAAACCGGAGCCCCGTAAAGGGCCATGGACCGCACGACCCCCGCGTATAGCCTCCGGTAGGAGGCGTTTGGACCCCCTAGATTGGGCAGGAGCCGCTTCAAAGCAGCGGCCCGCTCCAGTCTGGGAGCCAAACGTCGGAAGTGCTCCACGAAGTTCCACCGGCTGTCGAGGACGAGTCCAAGGTACTTCATCGTCGACTCGATGCCGATGTGAACTCCTCCTGCCGTTATTTGGGACCCCAACGGTGGCGCGTTCCGAGGACCATGAAAACACATGGCCTCGGACTTATACAGGGCCACCTCGAGTCCCAATTGCCGGATTCTGTCCACGATTGTCGCAACCCCGTGTGTCGCTAGTTCGGCCGCCGCCTGGTGCGACCTCCCCTGCGCCAGGACCAACGTGTCGTCAGCGTAGCAAACGACGCTGACGCCGCTAGGGAGGTCGGCGCGCAGCACCCAGTCGTATCCGATGTCCCACAGATGCGGCCCCAGGACCGATCCCTGTGGGACACCGCACGACATCTCTCGCCGGTTCCATTCTCCCTGGTGACCGGGGTAGATGACGGCCCTGTCCGTCAAATAGGCCTCGACCACACGACAGAGGTAGGTCGGCATCCGGTGATACCGGAGTGCCTCCCTGATGCAACTCCAGGGCAGGGTATTGAAGGCATTGGCGATATCTAGAGACACCGCCAAGACGACCCCACCCCGGGCCACAGCGTCCCCCGTCGTGAGGGCTCGCACGCGCATGATGGCGTCCACCGTAGAGCGCCCCCTGCGGAAACCAAACTGGCTCTCCGCCAAATCCGGCCCTACCCGCATTATTAGCAACACCATCGGACGGTGCATTCATTCGGGTGTGTTTTTTTCAAAATCATCGACTCCTTTAAGTATTGTTCACTAATTCAGTTTGGAATTTGGCATCCATGCTGATTTGAAACATTCACTCTGTATGTACAGACGAATTGATACCCTCCTTTTAGAAGTCGGTTGTGTGTTTTTAATTTGCAACTGGCGGCCTAAGCAGAAGTGTTGAGGGTTATTTAACAAAACTCATAAAAACGAACTGTCACTAAGAATTAGGGGCGATATCAATGACGATATCGGGTGCAGAGGTTCGTAGTTATAATAAAACCTTGAATAGAAAAGTGTTACTACGTAAAGAAGGCGTTACATTAATGATTTAGTTAATTTTAGTTTTTGTGGTTTTCCATCTTTGCCAACTTTATCAAACAATTGACGGGCACCTCTGAATATTTTCTTAAATGTTGATAGCTCCTTGGATAGCCAGTAAGATGAGGATGTTTTTCAAATAATTTGTTTGTTCAGTGAGGTAGTCAAATTTTGAAATAATTAACTCTCTTTATCGTGTACTCTGACGATATTCTAATTATGCTACTTAACGTTTAATAATTACTTTTAAATTTCTGAATACCGATAAAACTTCAAAAAATGGTCAGCTTTAAATTCAAATAGCAAACAAAGCTCTTCGATTCGTTGATTGAGAGATAAATGGTAAATGATGACCACTTTTGGTTACTTTCCTAAATCAATGAAATTCCGTTATATTTGTCAAAAGGCTCCATCAATTCGTTAGATATTTATATATTCACTATCAGGGTTAGCTACACAGAATAACTTTTATTCGCCCCGAATATCCTTTCAAAAATTGCCCAAATCTGAGTTTTCAAACTCGTCAGATTTAGGGAAAGCCCTCAATTTCTTCATAAGATTTGCCTATTTAAGTCATTATGAGTTAGGCCGCACACAATCATACCAAAATCAAAGGCTCTGAAATCACTTTATTTTTGGCCTAATTAAGAAATCTGAAAGTGGACTCCTGACCACGGGGCTCCTATCTGAAACTTTTCAAATATATTTTCGGTGTTCTCTCGTCATGCCGCACCAACTCAGCGATCAACTTTTCGCCTTGCAATTACTTGCTCAAAAACCCTCTGGGCTTCCCCCCTACCCCTACAATAAAATGTCAATGCAGTGCAATGTTAACGAGGAACACGTTTGCTTTGTTTTATTTTAACCTGTAATAAGTATATAATAGGTTGGGGAAAAAGTTTCTTCGTATTTTTTAAGAAAATTCAAAACATTTTTTAACATAGTATGTTTACATTTAACTAAAGTATGTAGGTACCATTTTGTTCGATAACTTTTTGCCATCTTGTAGGTAGGGACATGATCCCATTGCTATAGAAATTTTGGGACTTCTGATCAAAATACCGCGACAAGTGGTTTTGGCAGTCCTCCCGTGATGTTAACCTGACACTGCCTAAAGAATTCTGAAGAGACCGAAACAGGTGGAAATCTGAAGGTGCAAGGTCAGGACTATACGGCGGATGCATTAACACCTCCCAGCCAAACTCTCTTAATTTTTGCTGAGTGGCTAAAGATGTGTGAGGTCTAGCGTTATCATGATGAAAAACCACACCCCTTCTGTTGATTAATTCCGGCCGCTTTCTCTCAACTTCTTGCTTTAATCTCATCAGTTGTTCGCAGTAGAGTTCAGAATCGATGGTCCTGCCTGGTGGTAACAGCTCATAATGAATAATGCCCTTCCAATCCCACCACACACACAGCATCACCTTGTTGCGAGTTAACCCGGGTTTTGCCACAGTCTGTGAAGCCTGACCGGCCTTTGACCACGACCTTTTTCGCACGTTCTTGTCGTACGTGATCCACTTTTCATCACCAGTTATCAGCTTCTTCAAAAATGGTTCGGTTTCATTACGTCGTAATAAAGAATCACAAATGAGTACACGGTTCATTAGGTTTCTTTCAGTGAGCTCGTGAGGTACCCAAATATCGAGCTTTTTTGTGTACCCAGTTTTTTTCAAATGCGCCAAAACTGTTTTGTGGTCAATTCCCAGTTCTTCAGCTACGTCGTAACTACTAATATGCCGATCTTGCTCCACTTTTTCAAAAATGGCATCCATTTTATCCGTAATAGGGCGACCAGAGCGACGTGCATCTTTGACATCAAAATTTCCGGATTGAAAACGCTTAAACCAAATTTGTGCTACTCTCACAGACACTGCACTAGGTCCATAAACATCGCAAATTTTTTTCGCGGCTTGCGTTGCATTTTTACCTTTTTTGTAGTAAAATTTTAAAATGTATCGAATTTCTTCATTAGATTCACTCATCTTGACAGTACGAAAAACAAATAAAAATCACACATTTTCCTAATTTGAATTTGGAATTATGTTCTTTAAAATTTAAACTTTCAATGATACCAAAACCAGCCAGATACACATAGTATAGCCAAAGAGATTTTATTACAAGTTCATACATACTATAATGCGAAAAGACTTTTTCCCCAACCTAATACATAAGAACCCATACCTGTTAACTTTAATATTTAATGTACATACCTACAATGTATATTTTGGCGTACCTATCCATACTAATATTATAAATTCGAAATAACTTTGTCTGTCTGTCAGTATGCTACCTTTTCACGCCTAAACTACTGAACGGAGTTCGACAAAACTTTGGCAAGGAGATAGATGGCATCCTGGGGAAGGACATAGGGTACTTTTTGTTTAAAAAATCCCCATGGAGGTAAAATAGGGGATGATTTTAAAATTTACATATTTCTGTATACTTCATTAAAATAGATTTAAGGGATGGGAAATATAGTCATAGTCCGTATCATGAGATAATATTTAGTTTATTTAGCATTAAAATCGGTCCACTGCGTCAAAAGTTATTACAATTTATAATCTGTCTATCTGTTGTTACCTTTTCAGGCCTTAACGCCTGATTGACGGCACGGTTGGCGCAGTGGTTAAGCGATTGGCTGCTGCGCTGCGTGTCGCGGGATCGATTCCCGCACGGAACAAATATTTGTATGACCTACAATTAGTTGTTCCGGGTCTGGCCGTTTGTGTATGTGAGTTTATATGTTTGTAAACGCACCCACGACACAGGAGAAATTCTTAGTGTGGGGCAACGTTTTAAAAAAAAAAAAAAAAATCGATTTGGATGAAAAGCATACGGATAGGCTATGATTTGGGTTAGGACAAAGGATACTTTTATCCCGGAAGTACGTTCCCGTGGGACCATATCCGACCTCCACGCGAGCGAAGCCGCGAGCAAAAGCTATTTTTAAATAAATAAATAAACACGACTGATCGGAATATCAGCTTTTCCGCCCAAACTACTCATGAAAAAGTTAAGGTTTAGTCGGCCGACCGTTAATTAAAGGAATTACCTTGCTTACATACACAGAGCACAAAGACGTTTCGGCGGCGGCATTGCCGAAATTTTCCATACAAACCAAGCCATGTCACCATTTACTTGTACTAAACTGACGGGTTTGAAGGCAGTCCATGACAGAAGCAGTGCGCTCACTTCCGATGCCACGAGTTTTATTAGTACTGTCTTCTCTAAACGATTCCGTGCTCTGTGGTTACATACATTTTGAATGAACTTGCACACATTGGTCTGTCAAGCGCCTCTGGGCTCTCGATTTTGGAACGTATTTTGACATACACGGACTCTGAATTCCTAAGGTATGGACCCCGGTAGGCCTTGAATCAGATCTGCTGAGACTCGCCCTTTAAACATAGCGGTTTTTCATGCTAGCATGAACAGATTGAAGTTATTGAAACGGTTATCTCTGTAGTTTTCCCATATATTTATTAAACTCAATCTTTGTTCAAGTAAGGTTCGTGATAGGCTGTTTTTTAACCTTATCTTCTTAAAAGCAATATAACTTCTAACATTGAAATTCCATTTCAGCTACAACAAAAACCAAAGCCACAGACAGTCCAAAGACGAAGATAGCTAGTATCTTCACTAGAAGTCCTGCCACGAAGTCTCCTCGCAAGAAAGAAGAAAGCGCTTTAAGCGAAGAAGAGCGAGCAGCGATTAATGCTGATACAGTGAACAGCAAGCTGTGGGCTGAGTGCCTCATTGTGTGCGACACGAGGGGAAAGAAGGTGGGTTTTATGTTCTCTTCTATACAGGGTGGCGATGTAGTCGCTTGCATCCGTCAAGGGAGTGATTTTGCCCGTCATACTAAACAAATTTCGCTATGAAACTATCCAAATCGTGGAAAAAAAAACTATAAATCTGGCGGCCCACTTGCTTGTGGGTCACCGCCGCCCGCCTATGGGGCATTAGCAACACCATTCAAGTTGAAGAGTCAAAGTTGAAAAGTCTCATTTGGCTGTTGCACCACAACCATAAGCCTTCAAACCGTCACCATCTACCCTACTTAGCGGCAGAAATATTAGTAATGAAATTCCAGAACATATATTTATTTGTATGGTCTAAAGATGTGTTTAACAAGCTAGATTTGTGTCGGTAAATTCACCCGCGATACAGGAAAAACCGAACTAAAGAACTCAGGTGTTGCAGATTACTATAATTGTCATAGTTACGCCAACTATTATCCTTTGCAATTAAACGTATTTTTATTTCCAGGAATTCGTAGAGTACGTGACGCAAGTGTTCCTCTGTATCATTTGTCAAGACGTAGCTGTGAGTCCTGTAACTACACCTTGTTTGCACAACTTCTGCATGGTAAGTTTCAGTACTCCACTCCTAAATATGTATTGATCAATGATTTATTATTGTCTTCTTGTTAGAAATTTAAATGCCAAAGTTAATTTGTTTTACGAATTTGTAAAGAGTTTGTGTACTTGACGACTGGCTACATTAAGTTGAATCACGCGCGGGATGCGGAACGACTTCGTTCGCGTAGAAATCATAAGATAGCCAGTCATTAGCAAATAGGGTAATAATATATTGCCTATCCTATGAGCAGACCTTTAAGGAATATTTGTTCAAAATTTTAACAGAATCTATTCCTTAGTTTTTGCGCCAATCAGGAACATACAACCAGACAAACGGCAAAAACTCTTATAAAGTATATTTTCGCCATCAGAATCGTTCCCAACTTCCCACAATTCATACTTAAAAAAAAAATACAATGTACAGTTATGACTTCGTTACTATATTATTATTATATGTGATTGAAATCGCATTTCGTGTCCGTATGACCGCGTTGTTCTTCTAAACTACGCAACGGATTTTATTACGGTTTTATACCATCATTTAGACATTCATTCTGGACGGTTTATGTGCATAATAATAAAGAGATCACGATGTTTTGTCAAGTCGTAATAATCGTGCGAAACAAGGGTAGGTCGCCAGTATGAAATAAAATGATATTTGTTTCTGGTGGTAGATCTTTTGAAATAGAAACAGTTTCTTCTTTTTCTTTCAGGCATGTATAAAGCTGGCTTTCAAATCATCCGGCCTTCAGTGCCCCTGCTGCCGACACAATCTCGCAAAATACGAGGTGGAGCCGAACGAACAGCTCAAGACAGCACTGCAAAGCATCATGGCTGGCTATGACGCTGGCAAGAAATAGACTGATATATTTACTGTAAGTAAACAGTGAAGGAGGCAATGGGATGGTGTATATGCAACATTGAGGATTGTATGATGAATGTGACAGTCGTAATGTGACGGTTTAAGTCAGTTCGCCATGTATCGCCTCTTTTCTATGAATTTATATATATTATAAACTAGACAATATGTTCTTGTATATCTATTTTATTTATAATAATGAAACAAAAAAACCCACTCACAGACTAAGTATCTGCCATGTTATCTCTCCACCTGTGCCCACCGGCGGCACGGCATGGCAAGCGATTTTTATGCAAAGAATAGGAATATAACTTATATAACATGACATCATCATTGTCATCATTCTCCTGCCCTTATCCCAACTTGATAGTATGACAATAAAATTGAAATTTCAATGACAATAATCGTAAGTACAAAAACAAAGCTGCGGTCTGCTTAGGCATGCCGTGTCATTCAAATTTCAATGTTTTGGTAAGTTATATTCCTATTCGTCGCATAAAAATCCCTTGACGTGCAGTGCCGACAGTCGGCGCAGGCGGTCATTGCGCACAAAGTTTAATTAATAAAACCGGCGCGCTTGCAGCGTCTGCCGACGCGTCTCCGTGCACCGTGGCCATGCACAAAGATCATCTTTTCTTTGTAAAATACCATCTTTACAATACAATAGACAGTTGACTTAAAATGTGCATCAGAGATTAAGAAAAAGCTGTTTGCTTCTGATTACTTTACTCACGCGAAACTTTCTTGTACGATAAAATTGCAGGTGTTTGTCTTCTGATTTTTGTGACTCCATAGTTTCGATTATGTAATATATATATATAACCAGCCTATAATTTACCCACTGCTAGCACTCACGCCTCCTCTCTGTGAGAGCGAGTTCCTATTGCCTCAAGTGAAATACTTAGTTGATCTGATTATATATACTAGCCTAAGTAAATATACTGTAAGCAAAAGTAGATATAATCTGAGCGATCGTGTATATGTCGTAGATGGATTGTCGAATCCGCTGTTTTACAAAACAGCTCTGTTATATAAAAAAGCTGAACTGTCGTTATTGTGCAACGTTTAACAAAACCGCTATCCACGTTTAGACGTAATGCTGTATGGCTTATCTGCAGTCACAAAAAGCGTTTGGTGTGGCTTCTAATGCCGAATTGGTCGCAGTAACCAAGTTAGGGCACCATGACCAATTGGTTTAGATTAGGATAGAACAGTAACCACCCGCGCGCGAGCCGAGTGAGCACTACTTACAAGTTGGTCGCAGTTAGTTGACTATTTAGTATTTTTAGAAGTGACTTTCATAAAACTCTGACGTTTTCACTAGAGTTAGGGTCATTTTCACTCATATTACTCGTTTTATTTATTTCTGTGTCGGACGCTATTATAAATTGTTATGTCACACAGAGCCGCGTGCGATAAAATTTAGAAGTGTAATCTACAATCGGACGCTTCATTTCACGTTGTTTAACATAACCTCTAATCGTTGAACGTTTATGCAATTCTGCGTGTTAAAGTTCAGTAATTATGAAAAAACCGCTAAATGTTGATCAGCTACCTTGTAGCTCGCGGTTTTGTAAAACAGCGGATTGGACAATCTATCTGCGTCATAATATTACGCAATAGTGCCTTACTAAAGCCAGTGGTAAACTAATAATTAGGTAATAAAACGATTGCAAAGATTAGAAAGTAACCAATGCTTTATACTTTAAACTATAATTCTAAATTCAATTTCATTTATTTGCATAACATAGGTTTATGGTATGATCCAAAATATTGGATTAGGTAGACTGTATTATACATATTATGTAGTCAAATTTAAAATAAGGTCATACAAATTAAATAATGTCAGAATAATTGCTTTTTACGTTGATCATAATTACATTATTACATCATGTTTCATATTATTAAATTAATTACTATTATAAACACTTTGAGGGACAATAAATATCCCGTGAACAATAAAACTTCTATTGTGTCTCGTTCAGTGTGCGTAAACCGATTAAATTCAATTATTTATTTTTATTTTTTTGACTCTGTAATAACATTTATTAATTACAAAGGAGATGGATAACTGTGCCCTACAAGCTCAGCCCAGAATAGAAACAAATGAAACAATATATATTATGAAGCAATAATAGTATTTCATAGCCCTATATATTTATGTTCGTCATAAAACTTGATGAAGACTAGTTGAAAACATAAGAATGTTTCACCAAGTTTTATGACGAACCTCGAGGAAGCTTCCGAAATCTAATGACTTCAATAAATCAATTCAAACCTGCCGATCCCAGAGTAAAATTGTAGCCGAGGTAAATCGTAATGCGAAGATCCATAGTCCAACAAAGGCGAAATCACTCAGATATACAAAAAGGATAACCAGAAACATAGTGAATAATAACTTTAACACAAGAAATCACAACAAAAAAAATATCATGAACCTGTCACACGCATCCCCACAGAGAATCATATACGCTTATTATCAATAAACATAACCCTACTTGGCAGTCCCAAGTAGAATTATGTTTTTCACTCGTGACTTTGTGTGGTATATTATGTATGTTAGATTATTTATTGCCTCGTGGAGTGCATTTCATCAAATAGTTCCTTTGCCGTAATGTTGGCTCCACTGTTAAACTTTAACAACGGACCAATTAAGTAGCGCCGTAGGCTAAGGAACTGTGCCAGCATCTACATCGCCTCATGCGTACTACGCATCAAAGACCTGACGTCACACAAAATCCTGACGTCACACACGTCTTGCATAGCGCAATTAGAGTTTACCGCGCGAACGACATATATAAGACTATCCGACATCAATCGTCGGGCAGTTGCCCGCCAGACACTACACCTGTCTGGTCGGAAGATCCCCCCTTTTCTATAGAGGATGAGTGAACTTTACACCCTGTCTCTCATGCCTCTAAATTGGTGACCCCGAGTATGAACGTCAGCGCAGCCTTCGTGCAACTAGTTCAGCGTGACGTCATCATCACTCCCGCAAACTTTCCTGAGGCGAGTCACACAGCCAGCCAGCAACCACGACTTTAACGAGTATCCTGACCACCAGCATGCAGCGAACGCGCATTCCTGGTCATCACCCTCAGCCTCATCAGAAACCTTGGCACAGCACCTGCACTTTCGGCCGGTCTCACAAACAGAGCCCATTCCACCCTCTCCTGGTGCACGCCAGCAGTCAGCCACAACCCGGCGCTGTACCACATCCCACTCACTGGATCATGCCGCAGCGCCACCCCGACTCACTAGGGAATAACCGCAATCACCACAAACAGTTCCGACTCACCGCGACCTATGCGGCACCCGGTTCGACCCACTGGAACCTCAGCTGGTACTGCGAAACATCGCAAGATACAAGACTCGGCCCACTATTGATCGTCGGTTGCATGTACGCATGAAAGACCCGACGCCACAGAAATCCTGCATCGCGCAATTACAGTTTACCGCGCGAACGACATGTATAACACTATCCGACATCAATCGTCGGGCAGTTGCCCACCAGACACGACACCCGTCTGGTCGGAGGATCCTCCCTTTTCTATAGAGGATGAGTGAACTTTACACCCTGTTCCTCACAGCACACTGCACTCTGCCCTCTGCCTCTAAAGAACTATTTGATAAAACGCACTCTAGCTGGCTGGATGGATTTTTTAATTATTGATATGTCGTTAGATTTCTCGTGACCATCGCTGCGCCGGCAGCGACTAGTCCGAATTTGTCGTAACTAAGCGCAAGCTAGCTGTCACAGGGTCACACATTGTTCGCGTCTGCGTGCTCTGTGGTTTTGACCGTCCAGGTGACATACGTTAGGTTGATGTTTAAAATAAAACAACATGGCGGGTTTTAGACGTCAATAAGTAGTCGTGTAATGTCGCAGGAGCGTGGGGATTGGCCTCTTGAAAAGTGAGCCCTATGCCCCGCAGTGGGTGCAGACGGGCTGTGGATGATGATGACGAAGTAGTTGTGTAAACACTTTTTTAGTAATATGACGTACTAGCTGCTGCTAGCGGCTTCGCCTGCGTGGACACTATTTTTTTTTTTCTAAAATAAACGTGACCGAAATTACTCCTCATAACACCTATCTGCCAGTGAAAGTCCCGTCAAAATCGGCCCAGCCGTTTTGGAGATTACCTGGAACAAACAACCAGGCAGACAAACATTTAAAAAAATTGTTTTCTTTTCTCTTATAAGTGCCGTATGCTCTCATATGCATTTAGTAAAAAGCTGTTATCGTGACATGATAAATAGACACTTGACCAAAGATGACATACGTGACCCAGAGTCTACGACAAAAAAAAAATGGTGCGTACAGAAAAAAGAAATACAAATTGTGTTGCCTGTGCACTGCATAAACGGACGGATTACAATGAATATTAAAGATATAGGAGGTGATGCCATTACGTACTTTGAAGTGTGCACTTATCTATTTATTGATTTATAAATGAAATCATGAATCAATGCATGTTCATTGCTGTGTAGTAATTATTCACAGTACCCTTAAAATATTAGTTTAAATATTTCATGTGCTAAAAATACTAGTAAAATCATATCAATTCTTACAATAAGCATGTACAAATTGCCATTTTATTTCCAAAACTGGTAACATAACTATCTCCCCGAATACCTGAATCAAAATATTAATCGTGCAAAGTTTTACGAAGCTTTCCTAGCTGTCGTGGGATTTCAAATCATCACCATTCATCATTCTCCTGCCCTTATCCCGAGGGGCCGCAACATGTTTTTTCTTCCATATTTCAAATTTTAAAACATATTTTGAAACTTAATTAACTCTTGCTGGGCCGAAATTTATCCATGTCCTTTGTATAGGTAAGTACTACTTACATTGTGGAATTGGTAACTTTTTATATCATCTGGCAGTTTGTTGTGAATCAATGATGCCATACAAAGCATATATGTTGATTAGTGCTGTTTCCCCATAGGGAATCTCTATTTATAATCTTTGTTTTTGTAACGTTATTATCTAAAGTAGCTTTTAAAAGCAGTCTTATAGTTGTTTTGGTTTCATTTCACAAACAGATTTAATTCATAAATATAACGGGTGTCAAAAAACCGTTAACGAACTCGAGAGTCACGTTCTTCCCGATAATATGTTTTTTTTTTTGTACTGGACCGTACCTGTGAACCTTCTGGTGACGGAGATATTGAAGTTCCAATTTTTTGACGTTCTTTTTATGAAAACATGTTTCAAATGTTATTACTAAGTTTAAATACTCCCACGACCCCTGGGAGTCCACTGCCTAATCGAAATCCGTAGTATCGGCCGAAGTTATGGACACCTCGAGATCCGTCTCACTTAGGGACATACCGCAAGTGAGATCGAGCGCGTAGCTTCCGTAATTTCGGCCGAAACTACGGACATCGCTTAGGTAGTAGACCCCCTGTACCGTTGCATGTACCCATAAACACAATGTTGTGCGTGCGTTACATTGCGAATTTTCACACCAAAAATAAAAGCTTTTCCCAGCAACAATTTTTGCAGAAAGTTACTGAGTTTGATGTACAGTATGCGTAGATGACGGCTTCGCAAGCAATGTCAGAATATTTAAGGTTATAAAATGTGATTGACAGCTGTTAGTACTGTCTAGATAGCATCTTTGCTCTGATGCATTCATTCTTTTGAGCGTTGAATTTAATATTTTGTTTATGATATAATTGCCGCAACAGTACGTACTGTGATGATATGTTAACTATGGTCTATCAGAAATTAACCGCAGTCATTTTGATTCTACGTTTAGTATTCACAAGAACAGCATATGCATACGAATCTTCCGAAGAAAATGAGTATAATCGTTACGTAGGTACCTCGCGTGAATTACTAAAACTTTCTGTGATTACTTGCATTAAAAAGTTACTTTTTATTATACCAGGGGTGCCTTCGTATACTTACGTGAAAGTATTGTTTTAAGAACATAGTTTAACGAGACGTTGACTCGTTGAATTAATTATTACACTGCAAAGTATGTGTTTGAACATCCACTGCCCTTGGCTTCTTTTTTGTAATGTAATGTTAATCGGAAGACGCATTCATTGAAACTCGGGTGTCTGTGTTGGGATTGCCCCACTGTTACGGACTGAAATAAACTGCCTCGAGACGACTCGTAAATAATAAAACAGAGAATTCTGAAGCATTCTTGTGAATTAAACTGTAAAACTAATAGTCTAAACTAATATTACGAAGAGAAAAGATTTAGATTTTTTGTATTTTTGTTTGTAATGAATAAACTCAAAACCTAGTGGAGTGATTTTAAAAATTCTTTCACCAGTAGAATGCTATATTATAACTGAGTAACATAGGCTATAATTTATAAAGATATCACGCGGGCGAAGCCGCTGGTGGAAGCTAGTTGTAAATAAATGTATAGTTATAAGTACATGTGTATTGTAACTCGCCTTGAAACTGTGCTGTAGTTTAGATTAGTATTTAGACCGCGGTGAAATGAATACTTATAAGTGATGACTACCTCATTATGTACTTTTTAATTGCTTCTAGATAATTTCGTAGAATAATATTAAATTAGGGCATCATTTTATTGGCAAGGTCTTCAGCCTGAAATGTGTAACTAACCATTTCTTGGTGACGTCACCGTATTGTATTAAATATCCTACTTGGAAACAAAGCATATATTATATGTTGATGTGTGATTCTACTTTCGTTGACTTCGATTTCCTTAACAATACTGACGTGAAGTTTAAGTTTAGATTTATTGCTTGCTATAAGTAATTGAGTTAATTCATTGTGGCCAATTGACACCTACTACTACAGAAGCTACTTTACATTAGTATTATTCCCACCAGTGGACTGTAATAGGCTGAGCAGTTTTGTAATTTTAGTGCCTTGTAGATGTGCCGTTTATGTTTTTTTTTTAATTTTATAGAAACTCAAACGGTGTGGACCATTTTCCCATGTTTTGGTAATGGTCTGAAGATTACTAGTTATAGCTTTGGCACTCTGAAATGATGCGCCCCACTACCGCATTTTACGCACACGCAACACACATTTTTTTGCGCACGTATACGGTAGTGGGGCGCGTCATTTCAGAGTGGACAAGCTATGCTACACAGCCGTAATCAGCCTGTATATATCCACTGCTGGACGTAAATAAGATAAGATGTAGATTTTTACCTTTCGGCTTAATTTTATTTTAATTTATCTTTACTACCCACAATGTTGGGATGTCAGCATGACGTGCTTTACCATCGTGTTCCAATTATTGATCTTGTATAGTACAAATAATATAGTTTTTATTAAATATTTTTTTGTTAGGCTTATTAAAATAATTTGTTGGTTCTAGTATTCGTTTAAGGAATTGTTTTAAGAATAGAAGATTGATTTTAATTATCTATGTTTGATGAAACCCGAATTAGCTGAAATACACATTTCGTATCAAATCCACGTTATACTGTTACATATTAGATCATTTTTGTGATTTTTGTTTTCCTAGTTTAATTGTAAACGCGCACAGTGCAATTAGTGATTTGTAATGTCTCTTCTATCTAATGAAATGTTCCCTACATCTTAGATATTGCTAGACGATGTGCAATATTACCTTGAATAAGTACTGCTGTTGTGTTCTATGATTAATGCTTTATTATGTATTTTATTAACATTCATGAATTTACGACAATGTTTAAATATGTCATTGATGTTATATTTTTTGCATTTAAATGTGCGTTTAGAACATTATTTGTGTAGCTTAGGTTGCGGCTAGGATGCTAGATACAATTTAGGGAAAGGATGTGAGCGGCGAATTATATTGGTTTTTGTTGAAGTCGAATTTCTTTAACCTTTATGAATAAATATCATCTGGTAGAAATATCACAATAACCATGTAAAAAAGTTGCGAGATTATGGAATTGTTAATTTTTATTTGTGTGACAAAGTTTTTTATATAATGTCTATTTTTATTATTTGTACAGTTTAATCTTCTTGTATTTCTTTTATTATTATTTTTGTGGAAATTAAATGTGATTTTCGTAACACCCACAAACGTTAACGGTTGTGAGCACTTTGTTAACTTCTTGAAAGCTCTTCGTCTGTTCTTCTTAATTTGTTATTAAGTATCCGTACCTAGCCTCGGTGTAACTATTTAATTCTGCTTAATTGACGTGGATTAGCTATACGTCTTAGCTATGTGGTGGTTTCAGACTAATGGTTAAAATTCGGGATATTATTCCAATTACATGCATTTAAGCTTTATTACGATATTACTATGATAACTCAATTATTTTGTTTAATTTTATTTTATTTAATTTAAGCCAATGAAAAATTATGTCGATTTTCATTAATAAAACAATGTTGGAAAATAATTATATTCATTTTATTGTTGCTCCGAAGGCTTCGTGAATTAGAATCTGCTAATTTATGGTTTTGCCGTTCCATTGAACTATTGCATGACACAACATTAAAGAACAGTGACTTCATTTCTTACCTTACTGTCTGTGCCATGGCCGCGAAACGGCCAATCCACACATTTTGACCAAGTTGTAAGGTTTGTAGAGTTAGGCCTTGTACAGTTAGGGGCTTGGCTCTACATTAGATCTGATAACTTTTTAACAGTGATAGCGTTATGTAAGTCTTGGCAACCTACTTTACGTAAAATGTTTTAGGTGGGATCATTATTACTTTCTATATCCAAATGTTTTTGAATATACTGATTATTCCTAACCCTACCTGGAAACACGGCCTGATGTTATGTGTAATCACTTGTTACAGTTTTCCAATCCACATCAAGGTATATGTTTCAACTTTAATATAAATTGAAATAAAACACATAAAATATTATGATAATAATTTTATTATATTGGGTTTTACCTAGTTACACTTCTGAGCACATTATCACTGTCGTGTTCAACACACAGCACAACAATCAAATAATCGACACTACATGAATACATCCTAATAAATATATTATAACAACATCACAGTTTTATCAATATGCATGGCCGGAACACGCTTGGCATTTGTATGTCCTACAGATACGTCAAAGGAACTGTTTTAAAAGAGATCCCCATTTCAAAAATACATGTTTTAAACAAATATTTTTTTACAACATCAATTTAGATAGTAAACAATAATATTGATATAATCAAGGGATAGCCTAAAAGAATATGTTCATTTTTAGTCCGGTCACATACAACCAAAAGTTATATCGGTAACAATTTTAGCGAGGGTAAAATTTTATAACTAGATTTGCTATTTGATAGTAAAATTAATATAACACATCAAATTTAATTTATTAGTGCAAATAACTGAAGTGGCGAAGACAAAATCGATTGTAAGAAAATTTTACAGAGCATTTCATAAAGGTAAAAATTACTCCGATTGAAAATAGTGTTACGTCGGCGTTGTCGCGCGTCGGTCGCATTGTTCTACTTCCGAAGCAGGGGGTCTACTCCCTTGGTGAAATCCGTAGTTGCGACCGAAGTTACGGGTGGCACGTTCTGCGTCTAACTTATACCGTAAGTTAGTCGGAGAACGAAGAACCATAACAACGGCGGAAACTATGGATTTCACTTAGGCAGTAGGCCCCCAGAAGTCGATTACGTTAAATCTGTATCGTAACATAATTTTCAGCCAATGTAATTAAAATGAAATATAAACAAAGAAATAGTTTGATAAAGTTTTTTAAAGGTGCAACAGTTCGTTGTGTATAAAAAATAAAAAAGTCATGACTCTATCAAATATAATGCGTTCAGTTAAACTTGATCGATGTTCATAAATAAAATGTACAAGTTTCGTTAAAATAATAATTATAAATTTGCTTGATTTCTTATATAAAGTGAAAATTTCGTCCATTTTTTAAATGTTTGAAATACGTTATACAACAACAATTTTTAAAATTTTGGATTTGCGTTTGATGACCCAAATTTTAGCTCGTTTACGAACATCGAAGAAGAGTTTCTATATAAAATTAATACCTACTCTGATTGTACTTACGTTACTCTAGCAAAATGCCACCTTTTAACTAACATTCAATCTCACTGAATTAGGATAAACGCTTACCTTCGAATACTAATACTAACGACTTATTATTACTTACAACCGCTTATTGTTAACCCGACAACTTCAATGAGACTGGTATTTATATAGATAGGCATTTAAATTAATATTATAAATACCTATGTATTAACTAAATGCACGTATAGACATAAATATTTAGAGATAAAATTTTGTACGAGGGGCATAAATATATTTAGAAATATTGTTATGGAAATAATTTATAGATAATCTGATATTATTGGATTTATTATTATTATTACAAAATGTTATAGTGTGATAAAATTATATTCTATCGAGCAGCTAAGTGCAGATCAAGTTAATGAAACATAAATCTAATGCTTTGATCCATCGAGCAGCTTGTTATAGGTCAGGCTAGAACTTACATAATATTATTATGATTAAATGTCATCAGAGTCGTCGGGTACGGTTCATCAGCTCAGAAAATAGGCCAAAATTTATTATTTTTATTCAAAATTCTAATTCCGAATTAAAATAGTATCAATGATTCAATATTTTTTAAATACTTTTTTAACCTTTAATACTCAATTAATAATAAATAATTTTATTATTGCTGCATTAAATTAGATCACTGCAAACTTATGATTACTTTGATTGCATGGCGCCTCCACTGTTGCCTGTGAGACAACAGAGAAGAGTGTAGAGGTAATTAATTACAGCATAACATATTGTACCTACGTGAAACACTCGCACGTAGCATATCACACTAACCTACCACTAAAATAAAGCTGTCTTACGATTAATATGAGTCAACAATTCATAATACATCTCTTATAAACTATATGTTAACGTTTGCATGGAAAACGTCCATCAAAAAATACTTAGAAATCTATATACTATGTTGTGTACCTAAGAAGAATCGCTGCATTGTGAATGCGGGACGGTTCTGCGATGGCACTGTTGCGAGAGGGTTCAACGCTCTTGATAATTGACCTTCAGAGGGGTAGGGTTTCGTTGTGTGCGATGGTGTGGTTTGAAGCGGTTTCTATGCCGGCGGTGCCGAAGGTAGCGATGATGCGTTCGAGCGAGGTCCAGGTGCCGACGACGAGTCCTAGGGCTCCGAAGAGCACGACGATGGCGTTCTTGACGATCATGCGGATGCGCTCTGAGCGGGACACGTAGTACCAGTAGGTGCAGCTCTGGATGAGCGCAGGGAAGGCCAGCCCTAGCGCGGACAGGCACAGTGCGCCGAACAGAGAGATGAACAGCTCCAATGCGGGGACCGCGGCTGCGATGCCGACTGCACACAAATAATATTAGGTACCGTCAGTTTAACCTTCACAATATACTATACTTATGGGGAATAAATCCTCGCTGATTGGTTAAAATCGTGCCGACAAGATAGATAATTTTCCCAACTAATCATATTATGAGGGTCCAAAGGTATCTCCAGCTCAACATGAGACATTCACTTTTCATTTGGTCGGTTAACTGAATGGTATCGCAGAAAGAAAAAATCTGCTGATTGTTCAGAATTGTACCTTACAGTAGGTATACCTGTAAAGTTACAGAGCACCGAGACTTCCGGTGGCCTCTGCTAGAGGCGAGACTTTCCGTAAACCAAACGTATCACCGTTTACTCGCAGTACGACACTTACGGGTATAAAAACTGATGGCTTTGAATGGCGAAGATGACGGAAGTTCGACGCACTATCAGCGCCACGAATTTTATTAGTACTGCTGTCTGGATGTTATCTCTGGACCTAGTTCATCATTTTTAACTTCCAGCTACAGCTACATTTTGCTATATGTAAGCGAGCATGCCCTTTATGACTGGAGGCTTTTATTTAGATATTGTTTACGTTGTCTTTTTTTTTTTTTGCTGCCTGAATACAGTTCTTGATATTTTTGGTTGGTATATTGGCGTGTGCTAGCTGACATATGGCTATTAATTTATAATTTAAATTATGTTTTGTGTTGCGTAATGTTAATTATTTTGCATACTATTATATAGAATCCAGTTTTTTTTTTCTAACTGAACAGACAGCTGTGCTGCTGGGGAGTTTATTGGGGGACTGTCTTATGTAACGTTGACGTTAGAAAAGTGCTGATTCTCAGCCTAGTTTGAATAAATTAATTTTGAATTTTGAATGCCGGCCTTCTGTGCTCTGTAAGTCTGTAGTATACTTGGAGGTGGTTATACTCACAAGTCAAAAGCACAATAGCAGTCCTGAGGAGGTACTCCCAGATGATCCTGTGCTTGAAGTTCAGCATCCGGATGCCAATGTACTCGTTCCACAGGATGTCGATGGCGACGTAACATGCCAGGCCGTGGGTGATGAAGATCGCGAAGGCAAGCAGGCACTGGACCACGTTGGCAAGACTGGAGAGAGAATATCGTAAGTTAGAGTGACGTAAAGGTACGAAGTAAGTTTGGGATTCGAATCTAGTGCTTTAAACTCATTGACCGGTAAGGGCGGTCCAATCATTCCCAGAATTGCTTTATTTTACTCATGATGTTATAAGTCGTCACTGACACTGGCAGTTACCGGTTTTTTTCCTATGCCTATAGGTTTTCTACTGTAAGTGCAGCAATAGCTTCTTTCCGGTAAAGCAAGAAAGAAAATAAGAAGAAATCTTTAGCCAAACCCAAGCAGTTTTCGGTTTTTGGGTAACCTTACTACCAGAACTTTCGTTATTTGAACCTGCATTAAATAACAATTTCACGTTTCACTTACACATCTTCTTTGGACGGCAAGTTGAGTGTGATGCTGCCTTCGGCGTCGTCTCCGTACTGCAGGTATCCGAACAGGCCCATGCCGACGTACAGCACGATGATACTGATCATGGAGCAGTTTAGAACTCCGAACTTGCCCACGAAGTCACGAGGAGTCTTCATCTCGTTCTCCAGGGGCAGAATCTGGAAGAACGTGAGATGTTTAACACTATCGACTCCAGCCACTTTTCATAGAACTCATACGTCGCCGTACATATTCGAAGTGAACCCTCCGGGAGGGTTACCGGCATTACGTTAGCTCTAAAGTTAACCATCGCGGAAGGTGAACGGCATTAGGCTTAAAACCGTGTTATAAAACACTGTAAAACGAAATAAAATAGTGTTCTCAGGGGGTCTTGTCGATATACGTAGTTTCCAACCTTTTAAATTTTTTGTGAATATTTAAAAAAATTGTTAAAATGCTTTAAATGCTTTGATTTTAAAACCAACGAATATACTAATAAATCTTGTTAGAACATACATCAGATTTTATTTTTACGGTTTATAATGCTGTATTCGCTAAGAAAAACCTACATTTAAAATGAGCCCTCCGCGTTGGCTCTCGGCATCCTATAAGTGACTAGGTGAACCTCCCGACATTGAACGTGTTAATGAAAATTCTGGGACTTTTTAGTACCTTTTTAGGTACCTATATCAAAATGTTAGTAGGTAGGTGCCTAAATTATAATAGGTAATATGATCGTCAATGACATGGTTGGCTGCTAATCGAGACGAATTACTTACCCATATTTGCACAGTAATAAATGATTTGATTAGATTTTGAATAAAACATTTCAGCCGCATCGGGTGGTCGATATATTTATAAATGCTAAGCAAAAAATTGGTTATCTTATGACTTCTAAATAAAAAGGTAAACAGGAATTGCTTCGAGTAAAAGACGTTTAGTCGTAGGTAGGTACTTGTTCGACTTGGGATGGCGATTATGTAATTAAAGAACGGTCGGATAAATATTGAGTCAGCTTGTTATTGTATGTAGGTAGGTAACGTAAAAGAATGCTTACCACACCAATAGCTTCAAGTGCAAACAGCACGGTTCCAAAGAAGAGCGGGAAGTTGGCTAGTTTTCCAGCAGGCACCTTGCCTTCCAGAGTAGGGGTATCCTTGAAGATATAGTAGCAGATCATCCCGAAGCTCACAATGGTCACAACATTGGCTATCGCAGAAAACGGCGCCAGATACTTCAGGTCCCGCACCCAGTTGATCAGGACGAGGGGTAGTAGGACGCACAGCATCACTTGGAATACGGTTATCTCTATGCCAAAGTGCTTCGTGAGCACTAAGTAAATGTTCTCTGATACGAACACAACGTAGACGCAGCAGGTTCCGATCTGGTACACCAGTAGGAAAGCGTTTACCACGTGCCTGTTTACAAAAGAAGAATTTTAGATTTATGTCATACTGGCTGGTAATTTAATACAAAATCCGTTACGAACAGTTAGCCTATGTTCTTCTCCAGGTCCTGGGCTGTAGGCTAGGTACCTATCTATCAAAATTTATAGAGATCGGTTCAGCTGTTTAGGAGAGAAAAGTTAACCGTCAGACAGACAGAAGTTACCTTCGCTTTTATAATATGTATTAGTACAGATTGACTGTTTGACGAAAGGTGGGTGTCGACGTGACGTCTTTACAAGTTTATAGTGACGTGACGAGCACTATGCTATGGTACGTAGGTACACCTCTGCCTAACCCTTCATTGAATACAGGCGTGATGTCATGTTGTGACTTACAAAGTGACAAGAATGTAGCCAGTTTCGATCTAACCGGTGGAACCAAAACTGGGATAGTCTGTATTAAAGTTTAAAGGGTAGGTATCTACTACTACCAGATTTATATTCAGGTGGGTCTGAATAATCCTATGTCATCAGTATAATAATTAATCATAATTACCTATTCTGTTAATGATTCATAGTTATTTATCGAAGTATACGAATAATATTATTCGATAATAGATATGTAGATACAATCATATGCTAGTTATAGTTATGTAATGATTACCTACTGTATTGTTAATACGTGATACATACGTTTCTGTTCGTTTTGACGCCGATACAAATAAGTGGTCTAGTTCAAATACAAGCTGCACACTTGAAGTTCAAGATAAGTCGACTACATTGTTTCAAATTGGAAGTGTTATCTTTTTAAAGTGTTTACAGCTGAAAGAACGCAGAATAAGGTTACACCAACATGATAGCTACGTTAGATAAACATAAATATCAACATTTCCACACCCAAGTTTTACCAGAACAACAATTTGTTGTTGTAAACAGTTCAATCGACATGACATGTAATAACAGAATAATAACAAGATAAATGTAAAATAAAGGCTCTATCTATTAATTCAACACCCCTAAATATTAAGGTTCTTCAATTAGGTCCTACTAGCCTATTTGTTTATGAAGGTAAGTTGATTTTACTTTTCACCCGACTACGGCAAAGCTACTAAGGGTTATGATTTTGACCGAGTATGTATGTAAATATGTATGTTCATTTGTTACCTCAGAACTTCTAAACTACTGATCATAATTTGACAAATGAGGTATCGTTGGAAACGTCTTGATCGTCCGATGATTACCTATATACGCTATGTGACGTCACATTAAATTCAATATGGCGCCCTCTAAAGTCATGAACTAAAAACATTTATTTTATTTATGCTGTGTCGTGTATGAAATGAAAGGGCTTGACGAGCACATTACAAATATGTAGTGGTAAAAGTGAGACTGCTATGTACGGCGCGGCTGTAAAATTAATGCCTATGATACAATAAAACCTAAACAAAAAAATAATTAACCGGCTCTGTAAATACTTTATCACGAAATTATAATGCCAAAATAATTTAAATAAAAAGTAAGTTCAAAAACTAAAACCCGACTACTGAAAAATCACGCTCTAAAAAGTATGAAACAAGAAAATATTTCAGACAGAAATCAAGACAGGTATGGTCATTGTTGCATACCTGTACAGTGTACACCTACAAAATTATAATAGCATGCGACGACGGCTTTATCTTGACCATTTTTGTATGTCTTGATTTCTGGAAGTCCTTTTATTTTTTAATCCGAGTTAAAAGTGAAATTCCTATCGATAACACTTCCATGGGTGTTCATGAAAATAAGCACTACAAGTGGTTTATCAATAAGGTCCTTACACATACAAATTCAATACTTACGCAGCATAAGGTGCGCATGCTTTGCACCAGTCAGGTCCTTCCAGCAATGCTGCTTCCGCAGCCGCCGTGTACGACAGCGAAGGCACTTTTCTTCTCTTACACAGCACATAGCAGGAATCAAGCAGGATATGTATGCAGTAGGTGCAGAGGACTCCGATGACGATCGTGCCGACGGTCCCGACCACGTAGCCGGCATTGGAGAAGGCCTTCGGCATGGCTAGGATACCAGTGCCCAAACTACCTTTCATCAGGTGGAGGAAGGTTTCCAAGTTCCTGTTGGAGATATTATTTGGTTATTTTTAAGGCTAGCGGAAATAAGTGTGAGGCAAAAATACTCCTCCATCACTTTCGTACATTGTCTATGAACCAACGCTTACTACAGACGTGCAGCACCGCACTTTATTGTATGAAAATGCGTTGTGCTGCGGCTTGTCGTTGCGGTTGTAATGTGCGCTTGGATTTATGGGGATAGGCAGCATCACCGGTTCGGGTTGCTAAGAATTGGGAGTTTGGAACTATAGAAGTCCGTCTACTAGAGGAGGTGATTGATTTGTCCTGGTTTCTCCCGGATAGCGTCAAATTCAAAAATTCATAAATTCAAAAGTCATTTATTCAAACTAGGCTGAGAATCAGCACTTTTCGAACGTCAAAATTACATAAGACAGTCCCCCAAAACGCCCACCCTTCACCACTTCCTAGTGATTTAGCTGGGAAGAAGAAGTGGCGCAACAAACTCCCCAGCAGCACAGCTGTCTGTTCAGTAAAAAAGATTCTATCTAAATTTATAGTGGAGTACCTACCGTAGATCTTAGGAATCGAGAACCCTACAGTCAGCATAATATTCCATAGGTATGTCTCTATTATGCCGACAATACGGGGCTCATCATAGTCACCACTGAACGAATGATGGTTCAATAAGAATATGTCAGAAATCATTATTCAAATAATGCAATAACCTTCCTTATAAAACCACATTTCGTAATATTATAATTATTGTTTTATAGTTGTGGTTACACGTTAATCAATAAAACAGAACTAAGTACCTACCTATTCTGTTTAGGTAGGTAGGTACTTGGCAAGTTGTATTTGCAGGTAGACAAATATAATTACGGTTAGATATTCCGGTCACCAGATCACCTTTTCAAACGCTGCTCATACAAGAAAATCTTCCATAATTCCATTTATCACACCGTGTGACCGTGCCTAGAATAACATTTACTATAGGTAATGGACATAGCATAGTAATAGGAAAATCGCTTAAAAATCCAGAACGGAACAGGAAATACAACGTTGAGTCTATTTTCACATTATTGGAGGTATAGGTACTACAAGGGCTCCGCACCCTTATATATTACCGAGTAAAATAAATAAATGTCTTATTTTATATTAATCTCGTAATTATTCCTTAAAACGATGCTACACACATTACATCAAGACGCGCGCTGCCAGCTCTTCCAGCTAGCTGTGTGTTTATAATACAAGCTTTATATTATTAGCTATATTAGTAGCAGCCCGAAGTCTGGACCCGATATCAAATAGGCTCGCCCCATATAACATGGAACTTAAACACAACATAAATGTGGGTGCACCACTGCTTAACCCTTCGGGTAATACAGGTGTGATGTTATGTTAGATGAATCGATTACAATAAAATATTCATCGTTTATTGTTTAACATTTTCCGAACCTACCACTGGGTTATTTGAATACCAAACGAGCTGCATAGCAGCTTCAATACTAGATCTAAGACGAGTGCACGCGACTGTACACGCATACGCCTCGACGCACGTGTTTGTGATAATTATTTACTATTAGTGTAAACTGTGTCATAGAATCAACAATTATATGTCATTATTTACCTAAAATAGTAGCTTAATATATACGGTGCGTAGGGTGGCGGTTTTCTGGGCTGTTTAATGTAATTTGAATTTCGGAAAGCTACCTATATGAGTTTTGATTTGATTTAACTGCAGCCCATAGTCTTTTCCTGGATAAAGTTACTTTTCAGCCCCACGCCCATACACAGCCTGCGTGTGAAATATAATAATGCGTTCAGGGTGCTAATAAGGCTGCCCCGATTCTGAAGCGCATCAGGGATGTTCGCCGGGTCGCAAGTACCCAGACTGTTTCTACGAGTATGCCACTGTGCGAAAACGCTGCACATCCGTGGTGCGTAGCGTTCGGGCTAGCTCCAGCTGATCGGTTGGCAGTGCCTGAACCATGGCTGTATGGTTCACGTACTGAGCAATGAAAGTTTGTAATATGTACAAGTATGTGTATGTTCTATTGTATATTTTTATTAGTATATACCTAGTTCCGAGAACATTTCTAAATTAAAATATTAATCGGGCCCCAGATGAGAATTTTAATCTTTACTTTTGCTCTTTTAGGATTTTAAACTTTACTTTTATTTGTCTGACACACGTTTTAGTTTTCTTTCTCAGTTAATAACAATCGATCCTGACCCGTTGAAAAAAAAATGCAAAGGAATCGGCGGATTTGAGTATCTCAACCTTACAAAGTCCGATAAATTAGAAGAAAGTTTTCCAAATGTTGAAGTCGCTACACGAGCATTACTTGGTGATTACCAACTGTAGTGGACAGCGCTCATTTTCACAACTAAAGAGAATAAAAATAATTACGAACGACATTGTTACAAGAACGACTAACTAATTTGCCAATTATGTGCATAAAACGTGATATCCTTAAAATAATACACCGTGGATATAATAGAAGATTTAGCAGAACAGAAATCTCGAAAGAAACCACTATCGTAAATTCGAAACCAACGAAAACCTGCAGCATTTTATTTTATAACGTATCTACCTAAATTTCGTCATATTTGAACCACTTACCCATGGTAAATATAAAATCATAACAGAAAAATGATTTCTTGTCATTCACTTTTTTTATTTTCCAAGGGGACCGCAAATTCTTGTGTGCTCAGGGGCCCCGACTTGCCCTAATACGGCCTTGTAATGTAGGTACAGCGAACTTATGGACGTACGGAATGTCTGAATTCCAGTGCAAGAGTTTCCATAAACGAAGAAAATAACTTTTAAATAGGTACATCTACCTCGATAAAGTGTTGATTGGCCAGTTATAACAATTACTCTTGTGGGAACAATGTAAGCTCTTGATAGAAAATTATCTATTTTGTGTGTTATTGATTACATATTTCTATTATATTATTTTTAGCTTATATTCATAGAACTGGTTTTGAAGGAGATTCTTCAAGTAACAATGAAAGTGGCTCGAACTGGTTACTATTAATGACACTTGAAATTTGAGTAGGGCTGAATCATGCGCAGCTATCCAATTTCCTTCTCGTAGACTGTAGGAGTGCATAAACGTGTCTTGTAATTGATAGATCTTTGTTACAATCGGCTATACCTATTCCATATTCAAATCCTTACTTTCAAGTGATGCTATTTCCACTTAAATAAACATAGACTTTAAGCCAGTGTAAAGGCTTAAAGTCGATGTTTATTTAAGTGGAAATAGCATCACTTGAAAGTAAGGATTTGAATATGGACGTTGATTTGTGAATGAGTGTATTTAATTCCTTTGAAAAGCCATCAAAATTTGTAGCGCAAACTAAACTTGTATTATATTCAAAAACATATTTGTTTGAAATGTCTGGAAATTATATAGCGTACATAAGATAGGTACTACCGAAGAAGTTCACATCTAAGCAGTTTGAAAACAAAATCCCGTGAACACGAAGACCACATCTGTTACCGCCCGGTTCTATAGCCGCCGATCGCTGCAAGCAGAAATAGTCTTTACCATGTATAGATATGAAGTTCTTCGATGGTACTCCATCGGTGAACTGGATTGGAAAGCGAGAGGTTCTAAGGTCGATCTCCTATCATTGCTCTATTGTCGCGAAACTACTCCTGGCACAAGGCTATTTAAAGCACCTGAGCACATTTTGACATTGAAACTTACAACATCCCTCAAATCATCCACCATTGATTTATAAGTGTAGGTATCCGAATTCCCTGCACCATTTCCTAGTGTTTGAGCTGGGAAGAAGTGGTCGTGGTGAAACGAAGAACATCTTGCCGGTTTCCCCGAAGATTTAGGCAAAGGTATACTGATAGTACACCTACATTTCTATTTTTTCATTTTCCAGTTATGTTTAAGTTATGTAATAATTTGCGGCAACCGGGCACTAATCTAGACTCCGAGCTGCTACTAAAAAACCATAGACATTTTGATATACCTACCTATGAAAACCTACTTACGAAAAACCCAATAACACTGCACGACCTGGGTATCGAACCCAAGACCTCATGCTCGGCGGTAGTGCTTGCGACCACTAGACCAACGAGGCAAAGGAGAGTGGTGAAACAGATTGCCCAGCATAGGTAAAGTTTTCTGGCCGAGTCAACCACATAATCTATTATGACGCGGTCAAGTTCAATGTGTAGGTAAGTGTAATGACAATCAGCATTCCAGACATACTTTAGCTATTGGCATGACTTGTAACTTTATCGGTACCTATAAGGAAAAATCCTTGTTGCCATTTGTCATTAATGTTTTAAAAGGAAACCATGTAGGAAATAGTACTTACGGAAGTTACAATTTTGTATTCATGACACATTCATTCCACGTCTCGGGACGAATAAAAGGAAAGTAGACATGATTATTACCAAATTATAGGGCCTATAGTCTGTTCCAAAAGCAACTGATTAAAGTGTAAACAAACCCTGTTCAGGTAAAATTCCTACGCAATCACTACGCAATCACAATATGGAATTCTGTATTGCGAAGGTACAACTTTATACCGCACCATTTTTTCCAACAATTAGGTATTATATCATCGACGAAAACTGAGGTTATAAAATTAATTTCAATTGAAAAATGGAAAAAATCTGAAGATTTAAAAATAGAATTTCGGGTTTATTTATTCAAATAATCAAATCAAAGCACTCGATTTGTAAGTGGCACTACAAATTGGCGGACACAGGTTTCACACAGTTTTCTGATCCAGTTGTTTACATTTTCATCAGATACTTTTGTAACAGATCATACATACTATTTTGATCATTACCTATTATTGTAATATAATAGGTTCAGGACAGGGCGTGAGCTTACGGCCCGAGGATGTGCCTTCAATACGTAAAAATGTATACTTTGTAGTCAATTGACTGATGACGCCAAATAGGTATTACCGGTCTTCAGTGCAATGTTTATATTGGTTTATTAACATAGACCTCTACGTCAACTACCCTACAACTGCAACAAGTGATTGAGCTGTTGATTTTTCCTCAATTAATTGTAAGTGACACGATGTCGATAGCTGCATGTGCATGCGCATATTATGGTTTTATTGGCAGGTCCGTACAAACAGACACACGAGATTCATTTATAATAAATAAGAAACACGTGAAGATACAAAGTAACGGAAGAACTCTCTTTTATTGATGTTAAATGGAACTCGCTCCCCGAGTTCTAAAGCTTCAGCCAGGCAATCAAACATTTATTCTATTGTCATGACTCTTGTAAATTGTTTATGATTGTTTCTTCAATATCTAAACTTATCATAACAGTTTATAAGGAGATCGGACTGCTGATTTAAGCTTGATTGAGCTTTCAAAATTGAGCCCTATAAATCAATCTAAAAGTTGTTTTAAAATATCGCTATTAGAGATAACACCGCCCATTGCGTTTAAATCCTATGGCAATCTGTTATGGTGAAAGGGTATTCTATATTTTATTCAATTAGAATCTTCGTGAGTCATCTAGTGTTCTGCAAATTCTAACTTGCAATCTGCTTACGCCAGTCTCTGATCAACATAAAAAAAAAAAAAAAAATAAAAAAAAAAAAAATACAACCGAATTGATAACCTCCTCCTTTTTGGGAAGTCGGTTAAAAATAACACTTAACTATTCAAATAACAATCGGTTTATGTTAATATAAACGATAAAGTTGAAAATCGTAAAAATCATTAAACCTTTCTGTATCCTTTGGAGTAAAATTGTCTGTAATCAATAAGTATTTCCCAGTACTGTCCGCCTTCTTTTCCTTAGGTATAATAATAGGTTGATGAAATATTCATGAACATTATTAATAAGGGCTAGTTCGGGCTGTCGGCGTTTTTTATTGAACGTTATAATCAATACGAGGTTTGACCGCTACCAGGGACGCTTCAATCTCAGGCCGTGACTTTGACATCGAAAACCACTGCCAATGTATTAAACAATAGTAGTTTGACTTTACGATTATGAGTCTATTTAGATCCTGTAACGTATTGTAAAATGAAATAAGTAGGAAATGCCCGCGGACGGCGTGAAAATGTTCACAGTTCATTTTCCTGGATGAAAGCTACACCGTGTAAAAAGTATGTATTTAACACACAATTTACTTTTAAAAATTCTTTATGTATTATTCTAGCGTCAGAATATCTGGTTCCCAGTTCCTGGCAAGAATGAGGGTAAGTAGGTAGGATGCTCCACTATTGCTTTGGTTGTAGCAAAACGTAATTTTGAAGACCTATTAGCATTATTCTCAAAACACCATTTCAAAATTCAAAACGTTTTTTTTAGGTACTTTAACAAAACAAATGAGTTCGCTTTAGGTAGTGGAGAAGGGTTCTAAGTGAAGTATTCAGAATAACACTGCTTCAAAAAAAAAGACACATGTGCCAGAATTTCGCAGTTTTTGAACACCATGGGTTTCAAATTACTCTATTAAAAAATCGGATTCTGACTGAGCTATAAGTTTTCACGGTGAAATTATCACGGATTAGAACAACTTATCATCATCAACAGACACAATATAATTCGGTGGAGCCCTCCCCTGTTATGTGCGATTAAATAACGTCACTGCTGCGACCACCAACTCTCTCTCCAAGCTACAATACAATATTTACAGCCATAATCTCCTCGCGACCGCATATAAGTCAGCTGTCATTCAGCACATCAACTATAAGCGAGTGTTAACTTACGTAGTAGGATGGTCCACGACTCTGTTGTCATAAGGCTCGTATTCCTCCACCTCGGGAATGTTCTTCTCCTTCATGTTGACAAGGAAGATACTCTTGTCCCCTGGCCTCTTCTTCTCATCCTTGACCGGTGATAGGCTGCAGAGGAAAACAAGGTTTTATTTGAAAATGATAATTTAAAAGAAAATACAAATTGGACTAAATGAACAGGCATTCCATAACAGTTCAAAGATGGAGATAGAAAAATTAAAACAATCTCTAAAGAAATGCCGTTGGTACCTATAACTTGAGTTGCAAAGAGTTCGGGTATGTGAGTCTGAGGGGTAGTTAGCAGGGCAATCAAGGAAAGGTCAAAATATTACGAGTACTTGTATCCTAAAATAAACTGAAGGTTCGTTTTAACATCATACATAACGTAGTAGAAAGAACAAAAATGTTAACAGATAAAACTGTAAATAAAATGATTATTAATTTCGCACAAAGCAAGAAAACACTTTCAAAAGATTTCTCGCATAATTTATAACCGTAAAGTTGCCACTTACTTTCAACACTTGCAAATAGCCACTAGTTTTAAACAAAAACATTGTTAATTTACCTACCATGTTATAAAATTAAACTTTGTAAATAAATTGTAAATGTAAGGTGATGTAGACGTACCCCTCCATCGCCCTTTCAGTTTGCCATTGCTAGGAGACCGCTGTTGCTGTCTATTGATTTACAATTACACTGTTTATAGTCTGAACAACTGTTTTATAAAACCGCACTGAATACTGTAACCTTCATGAACAAGTAACTCGGGGTTCTGAAGGGTTGCGAGCTAACCTACATTCGATTAAAAGAGTTCGGTTGTTATGAAATACAACCACAAATAAATCTCGGTATCGATTATGGTTAACTAAAACTGGCTTGTCAGGTAGTTGCTGTGTGATTTTATACATTGCATTGGCATAATGCAGTAGTTTTAAGATCGATAAATGCTAAGCTCATAAAGGGTTATAAGAAAAGTTTACTTACTAACTAACATTGTTTCTACCATTTGTAGAAAAATTAAGGCATTGTTTCATTGGTAGGGGTGTAGGTCACTAGTGTAGGTCATAGTGTTATGACCGAATAAATTAGTGTTAAGAACTTGATTCTACCAGCTAGTAATATTGGGATGGTGTCTGCACGTCATAAAGCTATTGAAAAGATGATCGCGCGTGAATGAGACTTGATCAGAACTTACCTCGTGGCCTCATATATGGCTGGTATAATTTATTGATATGAGATTTTTTGGTAATAAATAAGTAAAATAGAAAATACACGATTTCTACTTTTATCTTTTTATAGTGGATCTGTAAAATAGCTGTTGTCTGTTCTCGATTTCCAATTTGGAACTGTTCGTCTGGGGTTCACTAGAGCTCATAACTATAGGGCATTTTAAGGGATTGTTTTCAAAATCTTCATTTTGGGCATTATAAAGGGGCATTTATTATCATTTGGTTTAACGTCAGAAACAAGACGAACAGATGCGTCACCGTGCACGCACCATGAATGAAGCTAACAGGACGCTGATTGGCTACGTAAACCTGTGCTTCTCCAAAGCAGGCACAAACATATTTTATATCATCATCGTATTGTTATTGTCACAATGGGTAATTAAGGGGTGACGTCACGAGCCTGGTCAATCTAGTTCTCGGCTGCAATAAAATTGTTGTTTTCTTTTATCGCTCGTTACATTGCCGGGGTCAAGGTGGTTCAGGGAAGAATTGACCTTATTGAAACCACAATGTAGGTAATGATTGGCTTGTAAGTATATAAAATGTTTCATTAAACGTTAATCCTTTCCAATGCGGTCGAATCACTAAATACTTTTTCTACCACTTCGGAGGAAAGGATAAGCGAATACTTATAACGTGCATAGGTAAGGTCGTTTTTTGTAGCGACTTGGTTCTTTCGGCAACTGTTGTAAGGTATACTTTGCGGTTTCTGACTTTGACATTCCACCAGACTCACTTTTTGTGGGTGTCGTAAGAATAATTTAGGGATTATCAGTACCCTGGGCCGCTGCACCAGCCTATCTGTCGGCTGCACCGCGCCATGTTACTATTGCATTTGAGGCTTTAAAATTACTTAAAATATTAATTAAACTAACCTTTGGGGTAGAAAGTCGTCGGGTTCGAACGAGGGATTGATCATAGGCCCGCTCTGCCGCCGAGCCCATTCTTCAGCCTCCTGAAAAAATAGCAAGGAAAGGTTTTAGTATATTATACTTATAGCTTAACTAGCTTCTGCCCGCGACATCGTGCGCGAGCAGTTTTTTGTTTTTACACAATATATATCATATGACATTCGATATCAATAGTGTATAGTTTCCTAATTTTCGGAATCGGATCAGTAGAACTTCCGAAGAGTGAGAGTGAGTTTGTATGTAGGGTAGACTGGGTACGGTTGTGACAGGGTTCGGTTGTGACAATCGCAATATTAGCGAAACTATAAGGAATACCGGAGGGGGGGGGGGGGTAAGGAGATAGAGGAGCGCCATGCGAGTCTGAACGTGTTTCACAGATATTATTATATACATTAGTGGTTAAATAGCAGTGCTTACTTTGTACGTACATTATTTTATATTGCCATAGTGATTGTTTTTTTTACGAAGGAATCCTTTGGGTACGGTTGTGACACATTTTTAGTATAGTTTGTATTTTGGCATTGTTACCGTATTGTATAATTAGAATTTTTTAATCAGCTTTTTTAGACTGATTATAATTTAAGACTGATTAAAGTACGAGTACTAGTTATAAGGAATCAGACTGCTACATGAAGATTTGTTATAATAGCCATAGATGCTACAGTACCTTATTACTTTAAAAAAATATATTTTTGTCTTACGTAAACGTTAAGTTTCTCGAGAAGAATGGATATTTCGTGCAATAAAAGTGATGACCATTTTGGTGTATTTTTTAACCTGTCACTACCTTACTATTAGGTACTCGTTTTTTTTTTGTTAAGAGTGTCTATTATTCGACATTCGGCGAACAGTTGTCTAAATAAAAATATACTTTTAATGAACAGAAAAAACTATGGACTCATAAATAATTAAACTTTTATTAGTATAAAAAGTTAGCTAAAAATCAGTCATGTTGAACTTAATTAGTTAGGTTTTTTAATTAATAATTTAATATTTAAATTCCAGAAGGGGCTAAAGCTAGTTCTTCTGCACGATTGGGACCAAGTCGGTTGCGCTTTTTTTCATAAATAAAACCTGCCTCAGAAAATAAATAAACTATATTATTATTTTAGAATAAAGAAACTTCTTTTATATTCTTTTTTTGTCGAGCAATAATGGCGAATGACCTATTCGCGGCATCTCTAGTTGTGACATTTTCAATTTTTTTTCTAACTTGCTTCTGTGAGTTAACCATAGTAGTTATAGTACTTAGAAATTCAATTTTAGTATTTATACGTAGGCAAATGTATAACTCTTCACATTAAAAAACTTATTTTTTACAGCTAACTGCTACACTAACAAAATTATTGGCTGTCAAATGAAAATTGTCACAACAGTACCCAGTCTAGTGGGTAACCCATATAAGCTCACAAATTTTACCTCTTTATAATATTATTAGTTCAAATAAAAGTGGTAGACAAGTCGTGTGAGTACCAGCTGTAAGTACAGCTGTGCTCTCACCATTGTTATAAAGTAATCGATACTCAACATTTGTTTTGCTAATAACTGTACTAACAACCAGCTAACAACTTAACAACAACGGTACAAATATGTAAAAAACCCTGTCCGATATGAAAGAGGCACATAGGTACTACAATAAGTAAAATTATCTAAAAGTAACAAAAAATCTTATTATTATTGAAAATAAAAATGTTATTGCTCTTTAAAATTCACATTTTTAGTACCTAAATTACCCCAAATCCATTAAAAATTTGAAAATTTTCAACAGGGGTCATAAGTTATGACCTGCTAAACGATGGCCGCCTGCGTCCCATGTAAGAACCCGGTAAAATTCAACATTGAAAAAAAATGAGGCGGTTTTGTTTTTCCTTGAAAATTACCACAAACAGACTCAGTACGATACCCAACAACAACTTTTTTACATGTAATGGTTTTTATAATAAGAGGTTAGTTACGCTAAGAATTCCTATAGGAGTTTGCTACAGATCATGAACGTATGTCAATTCAGACGGCGATTTTGGTCAAAACTACTCCAGATCTTCACCAGCATCATAGGGCATCATCATCATACTTTAGAATTGGAGAACCTATCATCCTTTAGATTCACGCCACATCATTTCGCCGGCATTCCTCGAGGGGATGAGTAGAGGTGTATGGTAACACCCACATGTCGCCAATTATGTTTAACTCCTTGATTGTCGTATGTGCACCCACTGGCTCATAAGAAAAAAATGGCCAAATGTCGTATGTGCACCCATGGTAACCCAACTACTCGGTCCTAATTGGCCAGCATTTTTTGACGTATAATTAATAAAACATATCATGTCAGTGTGAGGCCAGGTCAGTTTAAATTCCTTAAATATATATATCAACAAATAGGTAAACTCATAACGAATCCAGCAAGGTACAATTTATAATGTGTTAATATCTCTATATTGACGAAATCTTCATTTTTCCGAAGGTCTATCCAATATATTTATAAACGTATTTATATATTAATATACCTACAAAATGCTTCGACATCCGTGCGATTTTGAAACGGATTGTCTGAACTCGGGAAGGGTTAACTCCCATGAAATAGGGAGCGAGCCATTGCCATCAACCGGGCACAAATCCAGACTCTGGGCTGCTACTGGGAACATTTCTAATGGAAAAACTCAATAATGTTTTTGTCCAACCTGGGAATCGAACCCTCACGCTCAGCACTTGCGCGACCACTAAACCAACGAGGCAGATTTAGGGGTTGGCGAACTATTAGTAACAATGTTTACTTTCAAAGGACAAATAGCTCGTAATTCGAAACATTTTCGGGCATAGAAATCGACCAAGAAATGGAAGCCAACCAAATCTGTGATATCTCACTAAGATTGGCTCAGAATTTGTTTATTATAAGAGCTGCGCCCACGCATACGGCTCGTCGAAGCATCAGACACGACTATGATCTATTTGCACTCCGCAGTATTTTCGTCGTCATCACGTGTTTCTGTTTGTTACAAGTTACAATATCATAGTGGACGATGAGCCAGAAGAAACGTTATATTTTCCCAAGAAAATGTCTATAAGGGAACATTTTGTACGGCGTTCTATAATTATCTACATACCTATGTGGTGTTTCAGTGTCCTCATTCGTAAACCATTCTGTTTTCAGGTCATCATCAATATATGCCTGCGGGACGTTTTTGGAAGATGATTAGTAAATTAAGAATAATATTTTGATGATAATTTGCCATCAACGCATGTCAAATTAATAATTAAATTGATGTCACTGGAAATATTTTTATTCACAGGAATTTTTACACGTAATGATAAATAAATCCTTCAAACATGGTATTTACCATTATTTAGTAGGTTTGCGGTTAAACTTTACCTTTTTATTAAATAAAATACGTCATTCTATTACAGTGTGGGAATTTTAATATATAAAATAATCATTGTCCACTCATTGTTCTATAATAATACCTACTGTTTTAATGTTTATTTTCAATATAAATAATAAGACTTGATGTGTAGATTTTAGTTTTAAATTGGAAATTGTGTTACATTAAAGGATAATATTATTATTCTCTCGATCGATCTAACTATTAATATTCTATATCTATAAATCATTTTTATTTTTGTATCCGGCTGACGGCAATAGACTCGCGATATATTACAATAACTGGTGAAATGTGGGTATACTATTACGTACACTTCTGCCTAAACCTTCTCGGAATACAGGCGTGACGTTATGTTGTGTTGTAAAAATAAAAATACTTATGGGTATGTATCATGAAGTCGGCGGCGCCTATGTTCCAATTAAAGTAAACATCAATTCTTGGACCACGTCCTTCCTGTTTGAAGAGAGAGAGAGAGAGAGGCAAAAACCCGTGCATGTGGCGAGACGCCTCGCTTGCCCAAATACACCTGTACCTACGTATGTATATTTGTGTTTTTACAAGCAGTTGGATGTTTTATTTAAACATGAGTAGGCAGGTATTTTATTTAGAATTTAATAGAAATAATAAGTAGGTACCCATTTTGTTAATTAGCAAGTTTTTTTCATAAATTAAACACCTCTAGGCGATGTCAACCACTTATGTAGGTACATATTTTGATGAAGACCGTAGTCATGTAAACAAGTTAGATTTCTATGTAAAAATGGGCACGAGTTGTTTATGAGACAAGTAAATATAATTAAATGTTCACGAGTATTTTTGTGAAAAATATAATTTTGATAAACGACGTGCTTCATGATGATATGGCTAGAAAGGTGGTGACCACCGAGATGATGACTAATAGAAAAGTCTGGAAGAAAAACACATGTTGCACCGACCACGAATGAATTCGGATACGAGCAAGAGAATCACGAAAATGATGCCCCTTTTGGCTTTTCCGAACTTGGTTTCTGCCCTCTTTATAAAATTGCACAAAAATGGTCATCAAACTAACATCATGTAGTTTTGGACGAGCTAATCTCTAATATTAGCCTTCCTGAGTTTACCACAAAGTCATAGGTGCCTGACCAATAAAGAAACTCCAGAACTAATTTCTGGCAATCATTTTCTACCAACGAATGGCGGCAATTAGTTATCCGTCAACAACTGCTCGTCAGCGCTATTTACAAACAAACAACAGTGACAGTTGTTGGACCAGGCCCAGGTGTTCAGCTGCCCAGGGCTATCCAGGAGTATGATGTAAGCAGCTTTTGATAGGGATGACGTTTTAATTATACGCTTTTATGGTAAAACAAACAAAAATCCTAGATAAAAAGCGCATGGAGTAATCAACTGTAGAGTGCATTTTCTGAAAGAAAAGAAAGTGGGTTTGAAGTGAGCTGTCATGCCCTAGTGTCAGGTATGATAGCGACAGTTCACTTCAAGCTCATTTCACCTGAGTTTTTACGATGAGACTATTACAGAATAGGCTCGCTGGTCTTTATCGGAGATGCACTGCGTTATAAAAAAACGTGACAATCACAAGCCTGCCAATGACTCATCTCGTATCCAACTCAATACATTTATTGTCATACCGCCAACTATTGATCGTTTAATCATTAAAACGTACAATAAAATGTACAGTTGACCACAAAAATATGTATCTATCCATTAATAAAAGTTAATGTGAATAATAAATCGCGTATTATAAATTAGCTGTGCCCCGCGGTTTCACCAGCCGTTTAATTTTCTTTCTGACTTGTTTTCTCTTTACTCGGCTCCTATGGGTCGTAGCGTGATGTTATTAGCACATGACCTTCCTTAAGAATTGGGCTATCAAATGCAAACAACACCTTTTTAAATCTGACTGGTAGTTCCAGAGATTAAACAAGGAAACAAACAAACTCTTCAGCTTTATTATAAGCACCTGGGCGACCGCGCTCTGCTCTGGTGAAAGTAGAGAATGCTCATTTAATAGAATAGGGAAGTTCATACTAATTCCATGCTGCCATGATATAATTCTAAGGTAGCCATCTGGCATCTTGTTCTACGAGTAAGCTTTGTTTGACGTTCGAAAATTGCTGATTCTCAGCCTAGTTTTAATAAATGAATTTTGAATTTTGGGGCGACCGAGCTCCGCTTGTGTGAAACTACGGAGAAAACGATTTTTCCCAGATATGAGACCTAGCTAGATCGATTTTTTGGGCCCGAAAACCCCTATACTGCGACTTTCATCGAAATCGTTAGAGCCGTTTTCAAGAACGTGTTACAAATATATATATGTATATAGTAATATAGCGTAGTATATGTAGATTAAGTTACGTAATAAAATTACCAGTTTCGCATGTGTGCGCATGTAATTGTAATTAAATGTAATAAACGCAAGAGTTATGCATCGGCTTATCATAATACTGCCTATAACTGCTAATGAGTTAATAAAAACATTGATTTCTTGGACTTGAGGGAATGGAAATATGTACAGACGCCAGCAGGTCGACCTACCCGAAACTGTCAAATTTTCCCAATCTACTTTGAACCTTATGCTTTAGAGATAAAGTTGAAAATCTATTAAAGAAATTTGACAAGTGGTAGTAGGTTGATGTGCTGTCTGTACATACATCACATTAACATAGGCTAGTTTGGAATTCGGCACTAATTCCGGACTCCCCGTGGTAAAACCCTTCGTCCTACCCGGAAATCAAACCCAAAGCCTCACGCGACCCTCACTGGACCAGCATGGCTATGTAAATAGCCTATTGCTATTAACCAAATAATTAATAAATAAATTACTTGTTTATGAATAAATTACTATGACCGGGCACGAATTCCAGACTCCGGGCTCGTAGACTGATATTTTCCCAGAGGTCCAATTTCTCTTTGTCCAACCCGAGTATTGAACCCACCAGTACCTCACGCTCAGCAGTCCATTACTGGACCAACAAGGCCATACAAGGTCAAAAAAGTTAGGTAGCGAAACCTCGCAGTCGTGATTGGTATCCATATCTAAACATGAAGAAACATTTTTTTTTAACTTAAATTATGAGTTGAGAACATCAGTTTCTCTTTTGAGCGGAGTTTCGCTGACTAATTTAGTATGATCCTGTATTCTATATACATATTATTAAAAAAAGTCGCTTTTCGCGTTTGTCTGTATGTCCGCGTTGTTCTTCTAAAACACGCATCGGATTTTGATGAGGTTTTCACCATCGTTTAAAGAATTTATTCCGAAAGGTTTATGTGTATAATACATTCACGTTACATATAACTAAGAAATCTCAATGTTTTGTCAAGTCTTAAAAACCGTGCGAAGCAGGAGCGGGCCGCTAGTATGCAAATAATAATGAACAAATAACAATAACAGCTAAGTTCTGACAATCGCAGAGCAACCTGTAATGTGGACACAATATAGAACCGCTAAGCAACCTACACGAAGCGCCACGCGAATGCCGTTGACACTGCCTTACAAATATCAACCAGATGTCTGTGTCAATGTCCGGCACTCGTGGATAACAATAGCGAAAGGATTTTAAGTACACATTGTTATTCTGCCTGGAAAATACTTTTAAAGTTCACCCGTAGCTGAAGGATTACATTACCTATTTACCCAAGACTTCTGCTAATTAAACTGTTAATAGTTAAAGAAGCGATATGAATGAAGATATACGATATTTTGAAGAGCTGGAATGTAAATGTCCCACTGTATAGCAAAGGCCTACCGTCATCCAGAGAAGGATCTTGTTCCTTCTACGATGATCGAAGATAACATGAAATTATTATTTTATGTACTCACGGCTACACATCAAGCTAAACATTTCCAGTATAAGCTGACCTCGCATTGTACAGAAATCCTATACAATGCGAGATCAACACAAACTGGAAATGTATAGCTTGATGTGTAGCCGTGTGTACTACATGTTTGTAATGTTTGATTTGGTTACCATGCTAAAACCTGGACTTGAAAAGTCAGGAATGTAACCCACTTTCCTGACTTTTCAAGTCCAGGTTTTCTGACGTTTTCCTTCATCATCAAAATTAACTCGATAATAGATCAGTAATGTATCGACTACATAGCCTGTAAGTGCATAATATTACGATTATATGACATGATAGTAAGTACCGGTACATACCAACACATTTCCAATTTTCCGTAGCCATTCATTGAATATAACCGCTTGAGAATTTCCGTGTATTAGGGGCCCACATGTTAATTTAGATATTTTTGTACCTAACTGATGGAAGAGCAAATAACACCCATTTATCACGTTTAAAAATAATTTCGGGGAGATTCCACTTGTAAGTATTATTTTTAAGTATAAACTTATGGTATTGGAAACACAAATACGGGGCCTATCATACAATGACATAACCTTCATGAGCAAAACACTAATAGTTTCAGGAATTTACACCTTCAACCATTTTGGTCGTGACTTTACGATTTACGCATACTTAAAAACACGTGTTTTCGCACTGTGCAAATGTGTAGTAATTGATTTAATTGACTGTACTTTTGGTACATGATTGATTGCCAAAAGGATCGTGGTAAAGTAAAGGGATGATGATACGAGACCAAATGAATGTTGATATCATACGTGTGATGAATGCCTCCGTGAATTTTCCTCGACGTCAACGTTAGCAATGCAGTCAGTTTGGTTTGTATTTCGGAATTTGTTTGCAATAGTGATGTAAACTTATCTTATTTAGTGTTCAGATTCATATCCATGTTTATTACTGTCTGCATTTTCAATATTATAAAATATGTTTGTAAAAGTAAGGACTGCCTCGTTGGTGTAGTGGTCGCAAGCGCCACTGCTGAGCGATCCTGGGTTCGATACCCAGGTCGGGCAAACTGTTATTGCGATTTTCCATCTGGATTTTCCTCTGAGTCTGGATTAGTGCCCGGTTGATGGTAATGGGCTCGCCTCTATTACATGGGAATTAAATATAAACGGCGAAATGTGGCTGTAGATTAGGTATACCTCTGCCTAACCCTTTAAGGATTACAGGCGTGACGTTATGTTAAGTAAGGATCACTTGTACGCTTTTATGGTAAAGTAAAACTACCCCATACATTCCAAAGCTGTTGATGCCCGTGCCTTATATTGAATTTGTAAAATGAGCCCTCCTCCCTGGCGCTGGCCGCAAGGGATCATTTTAAATGTAGGTTTTTCTTAGCGAATACAGCATTATAAACCGTGAAAATAAAATCTGATGTATATTTTAATAAGATTTATTAGTTTATGCGTTGGTTTTAAAATCCAAGCTTTTTTTAGCGGCGGCGGGTTCCCGGGGGTTCACTTCCAATATGTATGGTGGCATGGCGTCTGAGTTCTATGAAAAGTGCGTGGGTCGAAAGTGTTAAGAGAAGTCCAAAAATGTATTTGGCAAGGTTATCATCTGATATTCTCGTTTTGGATTCCAACAACGTTTAGATGCACTTTTGATTGAATAACGACTTTTTGCTATTCAAACCTGAATGAACACAAAAAAAATATTAAGTATGTAGAAGAAACCACTTTTATATTAAGGTTCGTATATAATTATGTTAGTTATTATATGGCTATGTGTGTGTTAAGCAATACGGATCTGGTTTTAGAAGTTAACCTCGGCACCGTTCATTTAATAAGTTTACTTTGTAATGTCTTGACAAAATGCACTTGGGCATACGCTGGTGAAGGTTGCAGGAATCTAACAACAGTTTGTTTACTGAAAACCAATGCGCCTCACATCTCATGCCAAGTTATATTTATGACTGATTGACGTATTTTATTTGATCCATCACAACAGCGCATACAAAAGACAGAGGGGCAATTCCCGTAATTTTCAAGAACGTTCGCATTCGCATCTCATTCGCAATCTGTTTAAAATACAATCAATTTACCAAAATTTTTGACAACGTTGACAGATTCCAACTAGAATGTGAACGTTTTTAAGTTACGAGAATTGGCCTTCATATATTGGCCATCATTTTATCAATCTTTCAGTAATCAGGAGAAATAGTCAATTTTTTTTAAATACTTAGGTACATCAGGTGATTGTGGTAACAAACAATATGATAAAATAAAGAATCATGATGTAGATCTCTTCTTAAATGTATGAACATCCCATGCACCTACTGTAGCGCTTGAAGAGCGCTAGCTTGTAGAGCATCCCTGTACGCGCGTAGAATAATAGATGATCAATTTATATTATATTTGTCATCTTATCTCAGAAACGTGCACTCTTCTACGCGTCTATTTTAACACTCGTTTTTTCTTAAACAAAAACCTATTAATTTTTATTTAAAATTTTAAATTTTTATTTAAAATTAATTCCAAATTCGCTTGAATGATGCAACCACAGTTATTTTCCTATCAGCCTACGACTTATGGTCGCCTTTTGCATCTAACCACAATCGTGTTTTTGGCAAATATTTTACTTTGACTTTGATAGGACATTACATATGATATAACTATTCTCAAAAGGGCCAAGGCAAAAATAATTTTATAAGATCCCTGTTTGTCCAATCTACGTAATAAAAGTCTTATATTCAGGACACCTCATCTTAAATTCACTCATACCTACCATCCCCGATTTAACCCCTTGACCGGTTTCGCTCCAGGGGTTAAATCGGTGATGAAAGTTTGTATGAACTTTGTATGGAAGTTAATTTTTGCCGATAGTAAACCCCATCGGGCACACGACTTGTTTCTTTATAAAAGGAGACCTCGACTTTGTTACAGTCCTCTACCTTGTTAAGGACCCTTATCTCCCACACACGTCACTCCTAATAAGAGCCACATCGAGAGCATCCGTCGACTAAGGTCTATTCCGAGCACTCCGCTCAGGTAATCTGGCACTCTTCACCTTGCCATCGACCACCGGTACGAACCGGTTCCAGTCCACTTAACTCCTTGTTACACGCGCCTCTTATATACTAGTTATATCTAGTTATGAAAGGATTAATTTTAAGTGTTCGTTGGCAAATAGGTACAGTAGCGGTCCTTGAGACAAGTAATAGGCTAACAGCGAAAGTGGCTTAGTCCATGATTCGTTCTGAAAGGTTGTAAGTGAAGATAACGTTGCTGAACATACAGTTGTGGTCCTTGAAAAGGTGCGATTGACTGGTTGTACACAAGATGATGATGATGTTGGTGATAATACCAGCCTGTTACTGTCCCACTGTAGGGCTAAGGCCTCTTCTCTTACTGAGAAGGCACGAGCATTGATCTGCACGCTTACTTAAGACGGGTTGGCAATTACAAACTTATATTAACTGTAAGTCCAGGTTTCCTCACAATGTTTTCTTTCACCGATATCAGTAATATTCACGATAAACTCAGAAATTACATATAAATTGAAACAGTTACATTGGTACTTGCTCGTGCATGAGAAGTGAACACCAACAGTCACTCGGAATGTTGGTGATTACTTCAAAAAAGGTTGTAAGTGAAGAGTCTTTTTCACAAAATGCCCCGTTCAATCTGTAAACAAATCTTCAGAGACCTTGCAAGGAGCAAGGTCTCTGAAGATTTATCACGTTGTGTAGTTAGTTTCATAATAGCAGGAGTTGATAAGGATGGCCGTCATTGGCCCTTACAGGTCTTTCTTTGCCTGTTAAGGACTCCATTGTTGGCGTTTGTGTTGCTTCATTGAAGCTGCCATTAGTCCTGTGTGCAGTCATTTTGCAACAATTGACATACTTTAGAGCTCAAAGAAAATGCAGTTTCACAAGATTAATTAATTCTCTTTTGAAGTGCGATACATGTAAGATTTCAAATTGTTAAGAGTATATAGACGCTACCAGAGCAGGTCAATCCTAGTTGATGTGAAAGTTTGTATGTTTGGACATTCGTTACTCAATCACGGAAAAACAGCTGAACGGATTTGGATGAAATTTTGCACATAGATAATTTTTTTTTACCCGGATTAATACATAGGATACTTTTTATCCCGTGGGATAATTTTCGCGGGCAAAGGCTAATATTTGTATAAAATGAACGGATTACCTACATGTTACTTTTGCGACGTGACAAAATGATTCGTTTCCAGCTAAGACCGAAACTACTCGGAAAATCCTGAAATTCTGGTGTGGGTGACATGAATATGACTTTGAACTCCAAATATTTTTGCAATGCTAAAATTGCGACACATATTATATTTATAGCCGATCGACATTTCCCTTCAAAGAGCTAAATTAAAGTGTAGGTCACATCGTCTAAAGTTAGCCTGTCTTCAATCAGACGAGTAACGACCGACTTCCTGTCGGCTATGCAGATGACTCAATTGTCGACGTACTCTGACGAGATTCCCCACATCCTCGGTGTCCTAGGTCGATGAGCTATTGACAATTATCACGCCCACCAAATTGGGAAATGTCTTGTGTAAAAATAACTGGCGGTAAAAATAGAATGTTGCCAAATATGGCTAGCTGATTCATGTTCGCTTGAATGGCGTTATTTATTTATTTACTTTGCAGTTTAGATTGAGTGTTACAATGACGTTAAACACACATAAACCTAGATTTAAATATAGTGTCTATGGGAGTGTTGCAAAGTTTGTTAACCTTCAGAAAACGTAGGTAGCCTTAGAGTATACCGAGATGTTTTTCCTCAAATCCTCCTTGTGGGTTGTTTGGCAACGAGTGACCATCAGAATGCAAAATTTTCTTGTTACCACTGTACCTACATACATTGTAATTATATTCCATATAATAAAAGCAATAAAATAAGAAGCGCAATACTCATACTATATACAGACCCCTAATCTTTTAATCTTTCCATGAATAATTAATTAATAAACATTTATAAATCATCATAATACATTATTTTTTTTAGTTAATACGTTCTTTTAATGACTTAATTATTCAAATCACTGTATACAAACAATATTGTTGTCATGGAAAATTACAAAATTTAATAGCTTTTATAGATAGGTAGGTAGGTAGGTAGATAACTAATTGAACGTGTTTAACGCAAATACCACTCTGCGTTAGACACGTTTAATTTTTATTATTTCATAAAAATAATTATCTACCTATCTATATAAAAATACGATTTATATTCGCATGTGTTTTTGAATTAAATGTTTATGTTACGTCTGCGTAAAACTTCTTGTTTCAAAATAAAATATATCCTACGAAACTCGGCACTTACATAGCTACGTAGCTTCATAATAGTGAAAGAATTTTCAAAATCGGATCAGTAGTTCCGGAGATAACTCCCGACATACAAACTCACTTTATAATACATATTATTATAAGTATAGGTTAGCACTTAGCACAATGTACAAACAATTATGTATGTACCTAACTCAATAAATTCGCCCATCCTTTTCCAACTCCTATCTGACCTCCCCAGTAACTGGGTAACACGATACCCCTTAATAAGACTGGTTGGCAGACTTTGGGGCTTCTGGCAACCCGTAACGACTGTCAAAGGTCTACGAATGACAGGTGCTGGGTCCAACGGCTTAGCGTGCATGCTTTCCAGGCTCGGAGGGGTCTCGATAAATAATGGATGGTCACCCATCTACCGGCCGATTACACCAAGCGTAGCCTAACCTTCGATCGATCCCATGCGGCTGATAACTGTGTATGTACCTACTAGTTATAATGATTTTGACCTTTTTTTTTCAAACAATCAATCTGCAGATCTATTGCTGATAAACTATGCACTACTGGTTTACTGATATTGACTGTCATTATAGATAACATTTTATTTTGCGAATAGTTTTGTTTTTCACCGACTTCCAAATGGAGGAGGTTATCAATTCGGAAGTTTTATTTATATTTATTTTTTGGAAGAACATGCGCCTTTCTCTTGGCGGATTCTGGTGCAAATATAACAAAGCTAAAACGGGATGGTAGAGGGAGATCCGATCAAGTGGCAGAAGGCTATATAGAGACCTTCATTCAAAACAAATTTGATATCACCCAGCGTATCACAGAGCGCATCAATATTCTCCCAACTAGCCCACGACCGTCGACATCAAGGTATGAGTCGACTCAGCTGATTTTCTACCTCCTTCGAATGGTCTGACTATTCGAACGAGGTACCCTCAAACGTGGAACTACGTGTACCCACGTTTCCCCCACAGACATTTATCTTCACAGACTGAAATTAAGTTGCCGGGAAAAAACATCTCGTTAAAAATCCAGAATTGTACAAATTTTACATTTAATTTAATAATATAATAAACTATTTAATATTGTATTGGAATATTTTATTTTCTGGTAATCGTAGTGAAAAGTAGATTATAACTCACGGCGCTAAGAACCCATAATAACTCGGTTTCTGTTTACTCGTATACGGTACTAAAACCACCTCGCGTTATTTTAGCTCCTTGTATAACAATCTACTACCTATTTCACTTTGTAGTGTTTTTTTGGAAGTCGGTTTTTTTTCATTGTAAAAAACGATTTTGATGGTCTATAATTTTGATACCAATATTGTATCGTATTAGGGGCTCGTGGCTAACGCACGGGTCAGTATTCAAGGTTAAGCAACGCTTGCTGAGGTTGGTCCGTGGATGGGTGAAATTCAATAACGTATGGAGACCGTTCCTTGCCTCGGGAAGCACGATAAGCTGACGGCTTATCGTGTCTGTCGTTTGTAGATCTGTGACAGTCGTTATGGGTAGTCAGAAATTTGAATAATATATTTACGCTCGTGACGTAGGTACCTATCATAAATAAAACTGTTAAAAGCAATATTTTACTAACAAAATGGATCATGTCTGAAAAATGTATAAATAAATAAATAGGGGAAGTATGGGCCTATTGCCATCAACCAGGCACAAATACAGACGCCGCCGCTGCCGACGCCGCCCGGGCTGCTCCTGAGTAATTCCTGATAGAAAAACCCAAGAACACTTTGGCCCACCTGTGAATCGAACCCGGGACTTCATGCTCAGCAGTAGCGCTTGTGGCCACGAGGTCAACGAGGCAGAACATAAATATAAATCAAATCGTTAAAGCTTCAAATATTTTTTATTGACACCATGATTTATAAGACGGCGGGCGTTGTAAAGGTACCATGAATGAGTGCATTCATGGAGCAAATTGACACATTGCCCCCTCAGTACGTTTCCATAACCGGTTCTACAAGATTAGCGAGTGTTCATACTGTACTTACCTACTTGGGATATTCTTAATTGGTAGGTTAATTATGTCAAAGTTTAATTTTGTCCCACTGTTAGGCAAAGGCTTCTTCAATCTCAAAGCTCCACATAACATCACGCCTGTATTCCCCCTATAAGGGTTAGGTAGAGGCACACCTTTAGTACACCCACATTTTGCCAGTTATGCATAATTATATATTTTGCCGATTCTGACTTCTATACCGTGGGCATAAGGATGGCATTAAAAGCAAAAAAGTGGTTACAATACCAACGCAATTGTCATCCCACCAACCCAATAGAAGTCAAAATCGGTTGAACGGACTATAAAGGTTTAGTTATGTAAATGTCTAATCTTATTTCAAATGGAGTCGTCGGCGCGGCGGTGGGACAGGTGCCTAAGACGAATCGTAAACCTCCCCAAGTAAGAAATAAAACCAATCAAAGATAGTACATACGTCTACACCTCAAACTATACGATTCCAGTATAAGCTAACCTCTCATTGTACGGAAATCCTATACAATGCGAGATCAGCTTATACTGGAAATGTATTGTTTGATTTATAGCATTGTGTAAAATAATAACCAATACTTAAATTGTAGAGAACCCAGGAGAATTAGTAGAATGAGATAGTGACATAGAAAAGCTGCTTTTATTAAAATAATAATATGTTTCTAAAACTGTCTATGTGCATGTCTACTGTCCACATAATTATATTATATTAGTCATCGTGAAGACTGAAATTAACTACAGGTAAATGAATTTAATTTATTCGTCAGCTCTTAATTCAATCAGCCAGTTAAAATCAGGTAATATATTACAATATATTATTAAGTATTGTTCTTTCTTGAAACTCCTAATTGAAAACTTGATTTTTATTTGGTCTTGGGGGCTTGGGGGAACAAAATAATTAATTTACTGCGGCGTTTTTATTGCCCATTCTTGCTTTATCCTACACTAAAATGCGTACGACAGGCTATCGTGTTATGCACACAGTATACTCTATTTTCACGGTTTTCAGAATAGCACTTCAGGTTCGATTCGATGTCGTAATGGCCTAGTGGTGGTTAAGGCGTTGCCTCTCATGCACGAGATTGTGGGTTCAAATCGCGGCCTGTACCAATGTGACTTTTCCAATTCATATGTGCTTTCTGCGTTTATCTTGAACATTTTTGACATCGGTGAAGGAAAAACATCGTGGTGACACCTGAACCTATGATTAATATAAGTCTGAAATCATCAACCCATCTTGAGCAAGCGTGGTGATCAATGCTCGTGCCTTCTCTGTATGAGAAGAGGCCGTTGCCCTGCAGTGAGACAACAACAGGGGTGGTAGTCTCGACATAGATAGCGATCGCCATACGACCGAATTCGGTCGCAGTCCTTGACGGTCAAAATTACTTGATAAGCACGAAAAAATCCCGTGCTTGTGAAGCACGTCGCGCGCGTTTAGGGACGCCTTTGCGACCGAATTCGGTCGTATAGCGATCGCTATCTATGTCGAGACTGCCGCCCCTGCCTGGTATATTATTACGACAGATTCGATGTATCAATTTTTCATTTAGAATAGGTACAGGCTAATATGCCATATTAATATGTACTTACGTACATAGGTAATGCGCATATTTGCTAATTGGCGGTTTAGCAGGTCGTTCATACCTACATTAATATTATTTTTCTTGAAACGACACAGCTGTCTTGCTGTAGTTTTATTTAAAATTTACACCTTATGTATACATTATTACTATACATAACGTGATTTTTTTTACAATTTTAGCCGCATTTATTGTTTGTTTTAGTATACAAGGTCGATTTAAATTACATAGCGAAACTCCGCAGCCGTGATGGGTATCGTAATTTTTTACACGACAAAGACTAAGAATTCCATAATCTTGCATAGAATACATAGGTGTTTCAAATTTTAGGTCACACACATGTGTGAAAGTAAAGTAAATACCCATTATGCGTCTAAGATACCTACGGCAGCAAGCACAAAAAAGCTAATGACCTTGAAACGGCTGCAGACAGACACACACACAGAGCGGTCAAACGTATAACACCCCTTTTTTGCGTCGGGGATTGAAAAAAAGATTATTTTGCTGATATTTTTTTTGGGGTCTACGACCTCTGGTTGTGTTGTTACTTGAAGAATGAGTTGAGATATCTATATCTTTTTGTTCTATCAATTTTAGGTATCCATATAAATCGCGTCTGTGGAGTTCCGCTAGCTAATTTAATTTGACCCTGTATTGTTAAAATTTTTAACCTCGTGTAATAGAATCCAAGTTTTTAAGAAGGCTTCCTTTATGAAAAGTGCGTTCAGTCACGTATTAAAAGATGTTACAATTGGGCTCTTTTATATTTCGTATGGAATTATACAAGATGGAGACGACAATATGATAACAAATTAAACTGTGTGTATTTAATTACGTTCCCAGTGTGCATGCATACGAAAATTAAATCAATAGTTGAGGCAAAACCCATAGTCAGCGCATTAATACTATTTAGTTTGTTTGAAACACTTTTCCAATTTCGATGTTAGGATTTATTTGATAGTTTCAAAACACTCCTACGCATTAGCATTGTCAGTGTTTTACTGTTTTCATTTTAAATGTCTTATGGCCGTCTCGATATTGTATAATATAATAATAAGACACATTTAAATTTCCGTCCACGATATAGTTACAGCGTGCACCGATGTTTTTTAACGTCAACGGTAAACTTGACTACTATAGGTACCTGTTTATTTTCATTCCATGTTGCTTAGGTACTTTGTATTTAAGAGTAAGACGGATGTATTTTGTCTAAAACTAATGTGTATGTCACGTTTTATGTATTCGGTGTCAGTAAATAGTTAAACAGAAAAACTTTGTGTACACATTGTGTGGAAAAAAACCACCCATTGTGACCAGTAGTGTAAATATATGCTCATAATTACTTTTCGCGTTGGCCACCGAACTTAGAGAATACAAATAAAAATCAGTTTTGAAACGCACAACGAGAATTATCTCACCGACACGCGAACAACTTAAAGTGAGGTAAGTGCATTGAGCTTAAAAAAAGCAATTTTAGTCATTAACTTATTTTTTTTACTTTGAAAGAAATTGTTTTTCATAAACCTGAGGGCTTCCCAGAATCGCAGGCCGATTCCCGGCCACCGTAGGCGCGGTCTTGCGGACGGTGAGCAATGGGTAGCTCGCCGTCCGATAAGGACCAGGCCCGGGTCGACGGCGCGTTGTGTTCCACGCGCGCCTCAAAGAGATGTCAGCAAGTGAAGGGGTCCGATAGGACCAATGCCTGCTGGGGTTGCGGGAAAGTCCGAAAGCGATACCGTGGCCCCTGGCAACGTACAGGCAACGGAAGGAACACGGGTGGGTTTTAGTCAGTAAGAGTCTGACATGCCCTCCTGCTCCGCCCAGAGCGGGAGAAGTTATTTGATAATTTCCCACCCAAAAAAAAAAAAAAAGAAAAAAAAAGGGCCTCCCAGCAGTCAAATCGAATTATTTTGCTATTCATTCTTGCAAACGTAGAAACGAAATTATGTAGCAAGTTCGGTAACTTATGCCCGGTTGATGGCAACAGGCGCGCCCTCTGTGACATGTGGGTGTAGGTACACGAATACAGGCGTCATGTTATGTTAACTCCAATGTCTATTCTGTTTGGCACTGCACTTTGGCAAAATAATAGCAAACATTAAAATTATAATTTTGTTAAAATATAACCGATCAGGGACAGGTAAATAAATGTTGTTATCGACATGAGGTATACGACAATAATATTTTTATTATGGTGTCAGCAATTGGTTGCGAACCTTATGGTGAGACCGGCTGGGCCAGGTGCACACAGGGTCACCACTTTCGGTGCACAAATGGAAAAGAAAATTGGATACATAATGACTCAATGAGAAATATCGATACTTTGTGATGATTCGTGATTGTGTAATTCATCATCATTTATTTAAAGCCTGGGACCGCCTCCCCTTTCTTCTGCTAGGTGTCTTACTTCCCGGCTCCGTGCGTCCCTGATTCAGGTGTTGTTACCTCAGGTAAGCCTCCTCTCTTCCAGAGGGAGTGGGCTACAATATACCACGCGGGCCGTGTGCGGGTTGGTAGATGTCACATGTCTTCCAATTTTTGGTTCTAGGACATGCCGGTTTCCTCATGATGGTTTCCTTCACCTTGGAGATGAAATAATTTACACAAAGTAAGGTAATGTCGATTTGCCTGGGTTCGAACCCACGACCTAGAAGTCGGGGCCTGGGCCACCACTGCTCGTTGGCCTAGGTTGCTTTGGCCTAACCTTGACCACCATTCGGTTAAAGCTTTACTCCATCGGCAATCTTAATTGTGGGATTATTAATGCAAAAATGCAAATGTGCAAAAGTGTATGCAGAAATAAAATGAAAAATAAGTTTGACGAAGCTCGAAATAAGTAGGTACTTACCTAGTAGGTAAATGCATAGGTATTTTAACAATACTTTTATTTTTTAAACAAAATTCACTCACTCACGTGACTAAAGATTATCAAAGAGCGCAAATGTCCTAAGAATGTCGTAAGTGTCACTATACTCTCGAAAATTAGCACCCCCGTAGGTACATATATACTAGGTATGTACCAATGTGTGCATTGTGCATATTATCAACGAGACGTAGCTCGAACTATTAGAAATCATGTAGATTTGCGAGTTGCAGACCAACAGCTAAACTAAGTTAGCTTAACATAGCTCGCATAGCTGACATAATTTACCGCAAACTATGAACTCAAGTATGAGAAATTATCTCAGCTACATATGTGAGCTCCGCTAAACTAACTTAGCTTAGCTCTTGGTCTGCAACCCGCTTGATCAACGCCAAATATGTATTTTAGTGTTTTTTCACTATTCAGCAACATAAAAATATAACTTTTTTAAATAAATAGAATTGGTTTTATTTACAGAGAAATATATTTAAGTATACCTAATTAATAAACTAATCGTTTTAAAATAATGATAATAAATTGTACATGTATAATATACATGACAACAAATAATATTGGACAAAGAGGCAACCCTGCCCACGTCCAGCCTGCGCCGGCCCTCAGGCATTCGTCGATCAAACCAGATGCAACCGGATTTCACTGAGACTCAGGAATTATTACAGATGGGTAATTCTGCAACACATTCACACGTTATTTTTTAAATAAATTATTATGACCTTGCTTATGTAGGTTACGGCGTTTAGCTAAACAAAGATGATTTGTAGATTATGTACCATTTAATGTAGAAGACTTGGAGTCCAGATTCATTTAATTCGTTCTTCCTAATTTAATAGTTAGGTAGATAACTGTCGCAATAAAATAAAAAAGGTTAGAGACAGAAAACGCTCTGTCGAAATAACGAGTTACAATGATCTCATTACATAAAATATAATTGCAGGCAAATGAATGACACAATAAACTGTAATCCTATTACCTATTACCTCTCATTACATTAGACTAGAGTACCTAAATGAGCTAACAGCTAAGAGCTTAGCCATTCAAAAAAATCTTTTCATGCTTTCATGAAAAGATTTTTTGCTGACTATCATTCATACCGAATGATTCATGGTTCGATTACTCTAGTGTAGAATCTCTTAGATATAATTATATTATAGTCTGTTAGTATATGAAACTGCACATAACTAGGTAGTACCTGGTTATTTAATAGTTTCATAAACTACTAATTCGAAAATCGAATTCTTTCAGCATACTCCTCGGGGATAAAGGATTCTTCGTCTTGGGAGAGCTTGAAACCCTCGCTACACCCAGGATTAGTCTTAACTCCCGTCGCTTTGCTCAGCGGGGTAATTGCGTAAGACACTTACAGTAGCACTGGCTTTTATATTGACAGTTCCGCCACCGACACGCTAAAAATAAGAAGAAGATGAATAAATGGAACAACACCCAGCACCCTAAAATTGCGTCACACAGTCATGATCAATCACAATCCGTTTCATTTTGACAGTTCAACAACATTCATTGCGTTATTTACGCTGTTGAGCAGACAAATTTTTCGAACATATGAAGCAATGTATTAGCAATATCCTTCAAAATGATTCATATTGTGATTGAAAGTGTGTTACGTAGGTAATTAGGTTACAGGAGATAACTCAGAATCCTTCGATGCGTTTGGGATTTAATATAGTTCCCGTGACATTAGACACTGCTTTATCCCCTCAGTGAATATTCTTCAATTAGATCATTTTGTTTAGGGGGGCATCTCTTGGAAACCCCGACATAGTAGGCTTGGCATGTCATAGGTCAGTGTAAATTACTATCGATATTATCTATCTATAGTATTAATTATTCGAGCTGTCAGTCTAAACCATTATCACAGATTTGCGACAAATTGTCAATATCCCATTAAAAACAACTGCGATGAATAGTCACAATAGGTATACGCCCTAATGACAAAACATGAAAAAAATATAACAACTATAAAAAATAGCCGTTCCCTACTCCGTCATCCAGCGCAGTTGCGTAAGTTTTATCTAAAATTAAAACATCTTTCACGTTGTTGTCCCGTTCACGCGATTTATATACGCAATTTAAAAGCAATTTGTGACGTAAAGGAACAATTAAAGTGGCTAAAGCAATAATGGGGAAATCTCTAGACAGACACAAGGATTGCTTTAGTGCTATAGTTAAACGTAAGTGTAAATCAGTACCTAAGACAAAAGGTATAACAGGTACTCCATTGTCGAAGTCTTTGCAATTTTTTTTGTAACTTAAATGATTCAAGGCCGCGTTTAAAAACTAAACTAGGTTACGCAGACGTGCGTTTGTGTAACTATAGTAGTTCGTTCTAACTTTGTCATGGAGTAGCGTTCTTGCGTTACCCTATTTATTCTCAAACTAACGATTTATATTTTATTCTTCAGACCAGCTTCCTAAGCGCTGCGTTGGGAATTCGAAACATGGGAAATACCCAGGTGAGTTTTTGTGTTAAGGAAAACGTTGTGAAGTGGAGGTATCTTAAGGAAATCTGGACTTAATGATATAAAATTACCAACCGGCACTGAGCAGGCGTGGTTCAATGATATGTATGCTTTGTTATTTTAAAGATAATGTACCTAACGTTAACAAATCTTGTAAAAATATCTATGTTTCAAATGCCAATAGATCCCAAGGCCAAGAGATAGGAAGCCAATACTTTGCAAAAATGCACTTTCTAGGTCAACAACAAATCGTAGCGGAATCCCCCAGCTGCGTTCGCGGCGATTTCATTGCAATCGTTTAATGCCGCAGCGCGCATGCGCAGAGCCAGGACGCGCCCGCGCACCGCGAGCCCACGTCGTCGCCTTAATTACCGCTACTTAACTCCACCGGGCACTGCTTACTTACGAAAAAGAAATTTCCATAACAGGTTTCCGAAACCAAGGCCGGTTTGACAGACGATTGCCGTATTTTCGCAAAGTAACACCCAAAAACATACATGGAGGGGCAAAGTTGCATTCGGCCTCAAAAATATTTTGGCGGATGACGTCGGCGAAATGAAGTTCGGGTCAACGACTTTCAAAGCATCAACCTTATTCCCCAAAGATTTATTTTCGCATGTAGCAGTTTTTTTTCGTTGAAATTCATTAACAGCAAGTACCCTCACCGAAACTAAGTAGGCTGATACATAATTCAAAAAGATCTTTATGGCTTCATTAGAGTTGGTACTACTACTGGTAAAACATCTTGTCTGTAGCGAACAGACATGAACAGCAACACATCTAGTTCCTACACTACCAGTACCACCAACTACTAGGAGGTACCACAGCCGTCGGTAATACTGCCAGTTAATACTTGGAAGGCGGGGGTGTTCCAACAACAAACGCTTCGTCTATCATTACGACGAAGGTATTTATTGCTTGGCAATCAAGGATTGATCGAAACTGTTATTATCGGAGAGGCTTAGGTTTGGTCTACAAAGGCACAAGCCTTCAATTGCTGATAACAATGGGAAAGCTGAAAAGCTTAGCAAGATTGGTGGCAGGAACACTTATGGAATAGAATACTCTTTATTATTTATTACACCATACAAATGGAAAATACCAAACCAATGTCAACCCACCAACCATGCCAATGTAATCCATGTGTATGACCATACCAATATACCTTGTTTATAGTAACACATCCAGGCTCAAATCTGCCTCTTTTAGTCGGAAAATAATATGATTAGGAACTGACTTTAGATTGTTGCCAAAATTAGTAGTTCAAAGACCAATGCTCTATCTGAAGTTGTCAATAAAATTGGTCTAAGTTGGTGTAATATATTAATAATATATACATATATTAATTATTATACAATATTCGGCTAATTTATGGAGGAAAATAGCTGTACTACGAGTATGTAGGTATGTGACGAAAACAATCTTGTTTTTTTTCATCAATTATAAGGAAAAATGTTTCATATAATACACGAGGATCTTAATTAAGATGATCAATAAAACCCAGGCTATAACGAAGTATAATATATAGCATTGCTATTAATTGTATTGTCAAACCGCCTGTGTGCTAGACTTTATGTTGTTTCATTATCTATCTACGTATTAGACGTACGTACTTATGACAGAGGGACATAACACAAGGGTTATTTACTGTAATACCTACTTGGAAATTATATAATTGAGTTGTTCCAATCTTATTTGTATCAAGTTAACTTCAAGGATAGAAGGGTCTATAAATAATTTTAAGGAAGTATCTTAAGACCACCTACCTAACCGAACCTGGCGATTGAATATATACTATGAGCCATGAGGATACGGGTACATACGAGGTGCTGGACCCGAGCTTCGAACTCCGAAGATTCGAAGCGCGTTAATTACAAATATTGTACGCATGATGCATTACGTAACCTTTCAAATTAACATTTAAAGAGCATTCAAATAAAAAGAATATATTAATTCAACTAGTATTTTTTCTTCGTTATTCTGAAATTAAAAAAAGCAATCGTTTCTGGGAAAAATCGAATAACAATAAAAGATTGAAAAAAATGGTAGGTACCTACGCTAGAGTAAAAACAAGAATGTCAAAGACGTTTTATCACCATCACTATTGTTATTGATTACCTATTAAATAATTCGGAGAGCATACAACACCGCAACTGTGTAAACGTGTGACTAATTCGTTGAATGTAAATAATGACCATGTACAGGAGCAGGTATCTACTATGAGTCAGGGTTACTACAGAATATACTTAACGGAAAAATCTAAGTATCTTATTTTTGTGGGTACGTTTCCATGTTTACGAATAATTACACATCAATAGGTAACGCTATCGCAAACCGACGACAACAAACACCTGCAGGTTGAAGGCCGCTGGGATTCATTTGCACAAAAATAATGAACCGGACAATAAAAAGAAACAAAAAAGCTGCTGTGCCTATTTCGTCTCCATTTTATCTGATAACAGGTTAACCCCCTTGAGAAGGCTACCATCTTATTATTTTCAAACCGAAAGCCTGTTTCAACCAATATTAATATAACACTGGCTCACTTTTTTATTCATGTGCTACAACTAATTCACGGCTAAGTACTGCTAGATATGTGCACGCAAATGAAGCAGTGCTCGTAGGTAATTTGCTAGACTTTAGCCCACGCTTCTGCCGGCGGCAAATATGAAAACAACGACAAGAATTGATTGGCATAACGCACGTGCTTCAGATAGGCACGTGTGATAGGAAGGTAAACAGTCTGAAGAAGGTACAGATAGCGCAGTTTAGATCATTAACAATCGCTGTTCTTAAGAATAGTGACGGTTATTTAGTAGACACGCGAATGCATATTATAACTGGGGTAAAACAGCAGGACTAGGATATCATTAACATTATATATTATCAAAAGATAATGAAGAAGAAGACACTATGCTTGCAGCAGTAACAACTGCAGGACAGCCGTCCTATGAAAAGTGTGAGCATATTAAAGTTCTCTAGCTCTCTTATTTTGCGGCTATGATGATGTGTGCGTAGTATTTGATGTTCGGCGGGGCAGCTCTCCAACTGCACATTACTCCGAAATACAGAAACATGTGCTCGTCAATTAATGCGAACGACAAATATTACACACTTTGCGAAGCACGGGACTGGTATAAACATAGATATATTAAATAATACATGTATCGGTATAAATAACGTTGACATTACCGGCATCTACTCTGTGAATCGAACATGAAGTGTACAAATACGTATTACTGACATTTGTCATATGTTCATAACATCTTGTGAATTCCAAATTGTCTAGCTTTGCTTATTGGCTATTTCAAGCGCTTTAACATAAATTTCCAAAGGAATTGGAGATGTCTATGTCCAGCAGTGGAAGTTGTTGCTGATTAAGGTATTTTTGCTAAAGGAGGTGAGAATTCGTGTGAAAGTTACTGCCAAGCTTTTAAGCTGTACGGTCAACTGCACAATTTGACATTGACAGCACCTTAATATCGTATCGTAGGAGTGACTGTCGTAGTGGAAGTGATTCACTGTGGAAGTGAACCACTGATTCGCGGTTTACTGTACGTGTAATTGGCGAATACCACATGTTGTCCAGCGGTAGCATTACCAGGGTCTAGCCTAGGAGAGGTCTTGCTTTGGGCATAGTTCGTAAGCGTTATTGAGCTGTGCCATCGGCAAAGTCAACTTGAAAAATCAGTGGGCGATGTTGAATTGTTTCATTTACATTTCCAAAAGTCGTTAAACTTATGTTGTTAGTTATTATGAGTATATTCACCCCAGAAAGTTTTCCGACCACTGACATCACGGTGAACCATTTATTGCTTGCAGGCCTGTTGCCAAGATCCTCTGTTCCAAGACCTTTGGTTTTAGGAGACAGTGGTTCGTCGTATCACCAAGTAAGATGGACGTGGGTGCAAAGAAAATAGGTTATAATCATGAAGATGGCCATATTTTTAATATTTTTTTGTCGTCTACCGGGGGTTTCTGTTTAAAGGAAACTGCTATTAAGGAGGTAATTATTTACATCCTAGGAACAGATCATTCAATGCAGTCAGCTTCTTCACCAGCATCCTAATTGGGTTACACGCGATCAATCATAATCTGAATCATTTTGAAGGATATTGCAAATCCATTGCATCATAAGTACAAATAATTTGTTTGCTCAACAACATAAATAACGCAATGAATGTTGTTTAACTGTCAAAATGAAACAGATTGTGATTGATCGCGTGTGACGCAATTGGGGTGCATAGCACAGTAAGCTCGGGGCAATATTGGCATCACCGCCCCGTTTGGCTGACTTCAACATATTGTACATATATCTAAACATAGACGCAGAAATTAAACATATTGTCATGTAAACATTGTGCATGACTTAAAATAAATATTACATAGCTGTATTTATGTAGGTAATGCTTATTTAAAGTATTCTGTAGCTTATTTATATTTCCTACAACGGTTATATAAGACCAGCTGCGAGTGTCCGCCAAACTGTGCGTAACACTAAAGAGAATGTCTGAGTTTATTTATTTTTCAGTTTAACCTTGGACTTGAGACGATTCTTTCTACGTCTACTGCGGAAAGTACCTCAAATTGAAATCTAAACACTTGCCAATAAATTCTATTTCTTTTTTCTACTATCTACTTACTGGTCTTAGATTGGTTCCTTATAGGAAAGACTGCCAAGCTACGTGAATAAAGTAGGTACAGATATTATAGTCGAATGGATTAGATAGAATTTAATGATAGTTAGAGCGAGCAAAACAGGCACCGGTGTCGAAGTGAGGTTGACAAATGGCTCTTATGATTCCCAGAAGCTTTCACCTTTTGCCCGGTTTGAGAATGCTGTGAAAAATGTTGATTTATTTTCTTATTCTACGCCCTTGAAGTCGGTGCCAGAAGTTTTGCGTAGAATGCGCGTTTTTTTGTATTTCCACGTGATGGGTAATCAGCGCTCGGTACTTACATCGTCAGTTATTACTATTAGTCGTTATCAGAACATATTCGCTGCTGCATCGCGCTGCAATGCAACGACCTGACTCGTCTGCATCACGCAACGCTTCGTCGCTGACCTTGAACTTCAGTCAGTAAATCATTCGAGCGGGCTCCGTGTTCCGTGCGGCCAGGCGTGCCAAGTGCCAAGCGCCTGGCGCGACCGTTTGGCACGCGACCACACAATATCTGCCCATTCAGGTTTGGACGAATTGTGGACTATTCTAAAAGAGTCACCGCAAGCCTGCCAACGATGCGCGCACATTATAGTTCCGACAATTTTTCGGCTCCAGAAATGTTCCGATGGTGCGAGTTGTATGACGGCTGTGAAGGGCGCCAGTGTTCGAGTTTCACCTTGCTTGTAATACGAGTACGTTTTGTGAAAACCGCAGTGAAATAAATCATGTTTATTTTCGCTTCAAATAAAATATAAATATCCGAAAGAGTAACTCATAAGAACCGTTGGTCGTGTAAAAGATGAGCCCAAAATTCCTTATCGAAATAATTGAAGAGCTCTCTCCGTACCTAAGTGTTGGCGGTACCTACCCAACAGAGATGCAATCACTCGACGTGTTCAATGTTCCCTTGAAGGTATTACGCACCGACAGGCGGCGAGTCGGCGAGGAAAGCATGGAAAATTCCCAGGCATACCGGTCCCTCGCGCCGACCGGTCTCGCTGCGCACACGCACCGTATTTTCTACGTACAGCGGCCGCGGCCGCTTCATAATATCGTAACCACAGTCCTTGGAATCGATCGAAAGTAGATTTACTGAGGTATTACTTTATTAAACACTGTGTATTTGCGCGAGGTCAACGAATTTGTTGAAATGTAAACTAAGCACATGTTTGATTCTACAGCCTGAAAAGTCAAATCATTCCGCTTTGTCTTTGTTGATTGGTTTTACAAAATGATCACACAATTATTATCTACACTATAATATTAGAGGTAAAGAAGTAAGTTTTGATGTAGGAGGTAATTACCGAAACTTTTATACAATAACGTGTTCTTTTTGTTTTGTGTTTTTTGTTCGCGTCATGTTTACCGAAACAAACGTAGGTATTTTCTTTCTTTCCTTCACTGATAGAAACCTAGGCTATCGCAGAGGTGACACACGCGGACCAAGGTGCAGGCAAGACGCATCGCGAATTATGTATAAAACTGATAAGTTTATAAAATTTGTTCTTTGAGATAATATAAAGTTGTTCTTGACGAATGCAATACCTACATAAAAAGTTGTAAATACACATGACCTCGTTCTAAGAATGCAATTTGCATTGGGTATGTTAATTTTTTTATAACTGTTATGTAAATGAAAATATCCAGAGTATAATGTTAATAACGTGTTTCGTATTTCTTCTGTCTTTGCTGTCATCATCATTCTATTAAACTACATCCATTCTAATAAATTCTCTTTTCTAAATAAATAAATAAAACTGTATTTATTTATAATTATTATAGAAATTATAATGAGAATTAATTAATTAATTAATTATTATGAGAATTTATTTATTTCTGAATATTATAAAATATTTAAGTATATATTGGTGGTCGGCACAATGTGTCTTTTTTCCATAATTTTTTATTATCGTCATATCTTTGTAGTTTAATAATAATATAATTATTATTATTATCTATATCTATAATATAATAAATATTATTATCTTTTTTGACATAAATTATTAAGTACCTAATAGTTCAATGTATATGCTGTTGGCGTACCTATCTATCTATCTATCTATATAAATAAATAAAAATGAGTCGCTAAATGTGTTGCTAAGCGCAAAACTCCAGAACGGCTGGAACAATTCAACCATATTTTTTTTAAATTTTCCTTAAAGTTCGAGGAAGGTTCTTATGAAATTGTTTAATGGTTCAGATATTCAAAAAAAAAAAAAATTTTGGTTAGCTAATGAACTTATCTTCGATAAGCATTATAATCGATGTCGTATTTTTTATTTTCTTTCGTCTTTCTTAGCGAATACAGCATTCTAAACCGTGAAAATAAAATCTGATGTATACTTTAATAAGATTTATTAGTATATGCGTTGGTTGTAAAATCCAAGCATTCTTTTTAATTTTTTTTCCCTGTTAAAATTATTCACTAAAAATGTTTATTTATTTATTTATCTTAGCCAACAATTGTTTACACTTAACATTTAAAATAAATTCCTTAACAGTACGTTTATAAGTGCAACAATTACTTACAGGCTAACACAACATGCACCAATTATGGTTTTACGTAATACATATTATGTAAAACCATAATTGGTGCATGTTTTGTTGAAAAAATATTGGATAACTTAAATTGTAAATTTTCTTTTTGGCCTTGTATATACATTTATATACAAAGCCAAAAAGGAAATTTAAAATTTACGTTATTCAATAATTTTTGGTAATTCATGTGTAGCAATAATAATAACAAAAATTGCATTCTAAATATATAAAAAAATATAAAACAGATTGATAACAATGTTAAAGTTGGAAACTACGTATTGCAACTAGTCCCCCTGAACACACTATTTTACTTTGTTTTATAACACGGCTTTAAACCTAATGCCGTTGACCGTCCGCGATGGTTAACTTTAGCGCAAACGTAACGCCGGCAACCCTCCCGGAGGGTTCACTTCCAATATGTATAGCGGCATGGCGTATGAGTTCTATGAAAAGTGGGTGGAGTCCAAAATGTTTTGACAAACCATCGTTTATCGTACTAGTAGTAGTTATTGATATCGTAATCGCAATGACGGCCCGGCTGATAGAATTCATGTAGAACCGCCTGGAAACTATCCACTGTTTAAATATGAATAGTTTGTATGTGTTACTGTTACTGCGTATATATCTATCTATATATAAGTACATGTTATGAATTAATAATATAATAATTATAATTTTTATTCACAAAAACATAAACTATTTCAGTGTCTGTCTGTGTGACCACGTTGTTTTTGTAGATATAGCTATCTACGCAACTGATTTTGATACGGTTTTCACGATCATTTACGAGAATTCACGAGTTTTCACGAGAATTTAATCCGGAAGGTTTATTAAATGTGTATCGTCTTCCTAATAATTCTTCTGTACGTCTGTATGTCACTGGACTCCTCCTTAACAGCTGTACCAATTTTGATGTTTTTTTTGTGTGTGTTTGAGTAGGTCCCTGTATAGTTTAGATCTTTAAATTCACAATTGGACTCGGTAGGTGGCGATGCGTTCGGGCAGGCCAACGTCTGTAACGGCGGTAAAGTAATATATATATATATAATAAGGAAATCAAAAACTACGCAAAGCAGGGGTGGATTGAAAGAATTTTTATGTAATCGAAAAGTTGAGCGGATTCATATCTTCAATCCCATTTCATAAATAATTGGTAGAATAACTATAAGTGTATATATTTATAAAATATAACAATATCATAGTGTAATGCAACACAAATTAAGTTTATAGAACGTGTAATTTTATTACATTAGTAAGTTATTCTCATTATCTTTTATTTCATTACCTACAGTTTAAAACGCGTTCCAATTTAAAATCGCGTCTGGCCAGTATCATTAAATACAGAAACAGTGCTCGCATATTTTCATCGAGTGATTAGCTATATAGCCTCTAGCCAGTAAGATGTAGTGAAAGATAGTCCGCAGTAAAGCGGTCGCAAGGCCGCCTGTGTGCCAGTAATTGCGGAGAACGCCAGCCGCTCGCCTACTAAACGGAGCATCCCGCCGAGCAGAGGTGATCAGGTGACCAGATCTAGGCATTGATTACATCTAGCTAGTCGTAGCGGTGTTAATCAAACTACTTACGTACATGGCACATAATTATCATTCCGTTGCTTAAGGCGACGATAACCGACTTTTAATGATTTAATACTGAAGATCACGTCTAAACGAGTAGCGTTAATGATTTAGAAAAAATATATGTTAAATTAGAGCATTTTCTTAATAACTTTATATACGAATATTTTAGATTATGTTTATACTACATACTGAAATTAATTTGTAAAGTTATGTCTAACGCGGATAAAAAACTGAGAATCACGCTAAATCTGTCAAGCGTATTTTTCTGAAACCTTCACCATTTTAAAGATAATTTAATTATTGTTCTTTTAGTATACGTGTTTTATTAAAATACCTTTTGTTTTATGTATAATAAATTAAAAATGCGTCAAACTGGGGACAGCGCTACTTGATGGGCGAGCCCTATTACTGGCTGGACGTACGACGCGTTGCGTGAGCTCAGTACAGAACACGCAAGCTAACCGTTCAAGGTCACTGGCATATATCTGCGTCTTAATAACAGGGAGATGCGTGGATTATGTGACAAATGGTGGAAAGGGAATGGCTGACGGGAATGTGCGCTTTTATACATTCTAACGTGACGATATTATCGTGGACGTCCATAGAATGTGTGGCAACGTGCACGTTATACCGTTATCGTGGGAGAAAATTTAAAAGCGTATTCATATATGTGCATACATTTGACTTCCCTGTGTTACCGTGATGCTGTGACGTCTACGATAATAACATCACGTCAGAAAAGAGAAAACAAGGAGCATGTTTCACAATTTAAAAAGCAATGGATTTCCAGATTATGAACAAAGAAGTAAGTAACAAATTAATACCAGCACGCGTAGTATGACAACCATAGAAACGGTTTTTCTACGGGTTTTGTCGACGGAAGAACAGACAAAATGACAGATTGTGATTGTTTATACAATTTTGACTATTCTTCCGAAAAAGAAAAAAAAAACAACATGATAAACGATGAAAACAAAATGACAGATTGTGATTGTTTTTAAATATCTGTCATGTTGTCAATTCTTCCGTCAACAAAACCCGTATAAAACCCGTTTCTATGGTTGTCAAACTACGCGTGCTGGAAATAATTTGTTATTTCTTTAACACACTTAGTTTTTCTGATTAAAATAAGTTTTTTTTCAATAGTGAGTGACTGCACTGTGTAGCACTGTGTAGTACTGATTAGCTGTATAGCAAAATGCGGGTTACAGATAATTAAGTCTTATTCTAACTTGAAACGAGTTTACGAAGCCATCTAATTAAGGAAATTATTTTAATTTGTAGCGTGTGTTACAATTAAATATAGCCTTCACAAGGTAGGTGGATGTGTGAGCAAAATTGGCAATTTATGTAGAATACTTAATTAAATTAGCGCAACTTGTATGAATAATTGAGTCCGAACAGGAAATACCACGATACTCGTAATTTATTGAATGTGAATCTATTTCATTAACGACTGCGACTCCTTGAGATAAGCCAGAATGTTCAGTGGCGATCAACCAGCCAAGCATAGAAACGATAACGTTTTATATTTTAATTTATAAAGGGATACATTATATGATCAAATCTAGCAACTTAATTTCCTAAAAAACGACAAAGGAATGTAAATCTTATGTTGCTCTCATGAGGATTCAAATCCGGGCAAGCACCAGTCTGCCTTTTTCAACTTGTATGTGCTCTCTGAATTTATGTTAGAGATCGAAGACCGTACCGATACCGAAATCGATTAAAGAACAAAGGTTTAGTGGTTTAGGTCTGTGTGATAACTTGATAAGGTAAGAAACAGACAGAGGAACTTTCGTATTTATAAGTACAGCTATGGACTTCCGCCACCGACACGCTAAAAAGAAGAAGAAGATGAATAAATGGAACAAACCCAGCATCCTAAAATTGCGTCACACATGATCAATCACAATCCGTTTCATTTTGACAGTTCAACAACATTCATTGCGTTATTTACGTTGTTAAGCCGACAAATATTTCGAACATATAAAGCAATGGATTAGCAATCCTTCAAAATGATTCGGATCGTGTGGTAGGCAATTAGGGTTCTGAACCGATGTCAGCGCTGTGACTCGATCTCGCATAGGGTCGCAGCATTATGCTGAGTGATGGCCGTTTTGCGTGGATTGCGATCAACTTGTTATTTATTTTTTGTGTTCTTTGTTTGCGTCATGTTTATCGCAAATTAAGTTATTTTATTTATTATTCTTTTCTTTCAAACATAGTATTATCTGAACATGCTTTCACATCATGCATCCGAATCGGAACGATCGATGGCGCGAACTGCTTCGCCTGGCATGCAATAATATATGACGTGCAATAAGTGCCAAACATGTATGCTGTCATTTAACTACTTACGAATCTATTCTAATTCCACACTTAATATTTTAATAGTCTTGGTATGTCACCAACGCTTTCTAAATACCTAACGATCTGCTTATGTACGTAAATCAAGATCAAAGTTGTGAAGATTGATGCGCAAAGGGCTCAAGAATTACCACCAGCCTGATTAGTTGATTACGTACCTATGGTAATATTCAGGGTTTACTTATATCCAGGGCTCGGATAACGGTATATTTTTCGAAACGGTTGCGTCTTAAAAATCAAAGGAACGATTTGTGTTGAAGAAGAAAAAAATTTAAATCATTCTCGGTTAATAAAACGTTTTTAACCATTTTTAGGTTGATCGATAGGAAACTCGCATCACAACCCTTATCAATATGTAAGTGGCAAGCGCATTGGAATCAATGATGTAATGAAATAAAGATAAGGTACAATTTAACTAAACAAGTTCATGCTTCTCGGCGCACGCAAAGTGCGTGTTGCGTCCTGTGGAATCCAGTTTTTGAAAATGTTCTCATTTCGTTATCGTTCCGAACAAAATGTGAAAAAAGATGAACGAGAACTGTTAGAAACGTTTAAAAAAACGTTATTTTAAATAACGTTTCCGAGTCCTGTAGTTACATCTTTCTATTTGTAATTATACCTACATAAGTTCTGCCCGCGACTTCTTCCGCGTTCCGCGATTTCTTCATAATTTCTTGTTTTCATACGGATTTAGGTGCTTAGCCAGTAGCCTTGTGAACCTTCGACGTAGGTATGGACGGGATTTTAATAGGTTAGACGGAAACGTCATACGACATAGGAAATTTTATAAGTACAACATAATATTATGACGTACTAATATTAAAAAGAGCATTAGCTTTTGTGAGGGGTACCTAATCTTCGGAACTACTGATTCGATTTCGAAAATTCTTCCACTAATGAGAAGCTACAGTAGTGCCGAGTGTCATAGGATATATTTTATGTTAAAACTAAAGACTAAGTATTTAACATCACGCTACGAGTTTCAGGCTGCGTTTCAACCAGAAATGAGGATGTTTGTGAAACAAACCAATAATATCGCTTCACTGTCACAGGTTGAGCTAAGCTAGCGTTGTTAATGCTTAGTTTCACACTCATCCCTCGCCACGCATCCTCGCTCATCTCTGGTGGAAACGCAGCCTTAGAGAGAACGCTAAGCGTATATAAACGAAGTGATATCGCGGGCGGGCGATGCGATGCGACGCGGTGGCTCGGGGGGCAAAGTTTCACGTGGACGAAGTCGCGGGCAGAAGAAAGTCAGTTAATTATTCTGATGCGTCATTGAGCTTATCTTTCCGCTCTAGTTAAATTGGATGACGCTAAGTTTCATGACAATTTTAAATTAAGTACCTAGTTATGTGTTTTTGGTTGCAACCGTTTGTTTGGAGAAAGTGCTACATGTTTTCCTTATCAAAGGAACATTGTTCTGCACACATCAAGATTACTTAAACAGGCCTTTCCACGTCTGCAGATTTGACCACCTCTACTTATACCTACGTGGTCACGTTAAACAAACTGTATCATATCTAAATATGGTAAAACAAATAATAAATTATTTTAATGATTTATTTGTGGGGTCATCGACAGCCGTTACTCGTGTTCACTACACTACGTAAAATCATCATCTGCCTGCCTTATGCCAACTATGTTGGGGTTGACTTCCAGTCTAACCAAAAGCAGCTGAATTCCAGTATTTTACATGAAGCAACTGCCTACCTCCACAACCCAGTTACTGGGTAACACGATACCCCTTGGTAAGACTTTCGGGCTTCTGACAATCCGAAACAACTGTCAAAGATCTGCAGATGATAGCCGTGGCCAACGACTTTCCGTGCTTTTCGAGGCACGGAGTCTTTTTATGTAAAGATGATCACCCATCCACGGACCAACCACAGAAAGCGTAGCATAACCTAATCGATCGACCCGTGCGACTGTGTGCGCGTTTAATAGCCACAAGCCCCTCTACATGATCTACACTACATGAAATATCAGTTTTTAAAGAAAAACAGATGTTCTTGTGTAAACTTCACAGACGTCATGTGTATCTAAGCCCGATAGAACAAAAGAAAACAGAGGTTCTCAACTCATACTTCAAATAACACTGTTACTTGACGTATGAGTTGAAGACTTGTATAATATTGAACTGTACCGAGAGTAACAGATAAGGGGTCTTAGTAAGTATATTGAAGAGCAAGATGTGTGGCTGTTACGTGTTGGAATCCAATCCAGACATACAATATCCAGGATTTATTATTCTTACATTATAATTGGCCGACAAAGAAACGGACGAGATGCTATCGCTCATTACTATTGTACCTACTTGTCGGAGTGGTAGGCGTACAGTAGGATGATGGGCAAAAGACCAAACGGAAGATGATACCACCAGCAAGTACAAACTAAAACTATTTCTAAGAGTTTTCACTACTATGTGGTCATGTTATGTATTGCGTCTGCGCTCACTGACTTGGTTTCTATTAGATTTCACCAATAAGAGCTGTCATTACTAAGTTGTCGCTCATGTAATGAGTTGCGTTTTCTTGTGAAGATTCATACGATATTTAGTTTTGTTTTACACTGAAACTCTGTATAAGAATTGGTTAATAAGCAAGCATGCTGTACACTCCTGTAACCTATAAGCAATGAAGCATTTCGTTTTAACTATACGTAGGTACGTAGACACTGTAATTTTTTCCTTTCTTCCTGGCCGCAAATAGGAATTTTCCTTAAAAGTTTTTCCCGAGTTTATTGTGTTAGGTTATCCACCTAATTAAAGAGCGGGCGAGGACATCGACATTTAAATTAAAGTTTTTAATAATTCAAGTTCTTAATCAACATAAATAGAAGGTTGAAATTATAATTTTATTCTGTTCTGTGTTAAAAAAAATAACAAGGTGATTGAGAATTATATTATTGTCGGATGAATATCGATTGTTTTCTAACAATACTTTGTTAAATCTTCATTTGATGTGATTTGTTACATTTTTAATCCCCGACGCAATAAAGGAGTTGTTATGTTCTTAAGTAAAATCTTAGCAATTTCTTTAAAAGTTACTGTATTGTATTTCGTGTTACGTCCAATCAGAGGAGGCGCCATCTTGAATGTTGCCGTGCACATGCGCGTTGTGCGCTCTTAGAGCGGGAAGTTTTTGACGTTTGTTTAAGGCGACGATAACCGACTTTTAATGATTTTGCACTGATGATCCCGTCTAAACGAGTAAGGTTAATGATTTGGAAAAATTATGTGTCAAATTAGAGCATTTTCTTAATAACTTAATCTGTGAATATTTTAGATTATGTTTATATTACATAGTGAAATTAATTTGTAAAGTTATGTCTAACGCGGATACAAAACTAAGGATCACGCAAAATCTATCAAGCGTATTTTTCTGAAACCTTCACCATTTTAAAGATAATTTAATTATTGATCTTTTAGTATACGTTTTTTGTTAAAATACCTTTTGTTTTTAGTATAATAAATTAATAATGCGTCTAATTTAGGACAGCGCTCCTTGATGGGTCCTATTACTGGCTGGACGTACGACGCGTTGCGTGAGCTCAGTACAGAACATGCAAGCTAACCACTCAAGGTCACTGGCATATATCTGCGTCTTAAGAGATGGTTGATCGAGTTGAGTCATTGGACAGGGTATTATTTAGATAATTATAACACTTACATAGAAACTGGTTTAACAGTCTCGCGGTGACTAATAAACAAAAAATCTTTGTTACAGATAACTACAGTACTCGTAAGTCATTGAATGATTGTTAGGTACCTACTATGAATAATAGCTCATGTACTGAACGCGGAATCAAACCTGTTATCCTTCGAATGTTACTTGGTGCAAACCAAGTGCGCGGGTCCATGGTATCACGAAAAGGTGGTGAGAAAAAGTCTTCTTTGTGGCCATCAATGTGACAAAAAATCACTTTTGACAGGTCTTTAATTTGACCAACTCAGGGAAAACGCCTTTACCGCATGCAGTGGAACAATTTTTTTTTTCTGTGTGGATAGGTTCCCATACAGAGAAGAAACTCGCATGAACCATCAGAAGTGCGGGCTAGTGATTATATGATCTATTTTTCTCTTCTTTAGGCCCTTAAGTTGGCCCATGAAGTAAACGATTACGTAGATAAAATATGTCCAAACATCTACCTATATTATCTTCGAGTATGTGTCGCCCATACGACGAAGGAATCGTTCAGGAGGCGCTATCGGGCACGATGCACCGTAGAGTGAACTGAAATAGCGTGCACTCTGATCTAAATATCGATAGTTCACAGCCGTGGTGTTATGGACACGGTTCACGTGGGTAGCATGCGTGCGCGTGCGCAAGTCCTTCGCTACTTCCGTAATAGTTGTGCATATTAGTTCTGTGTTATTGTAAACGTATAGGTGTTATGGTACCGACTTTTTAAAGTTCGAGGTTCTGATTGGAAAACGTCAACGCACCATGAGCAAGTTAAGTTTGTTATTATGGTTACTTTAGAAAAAAAAATAGGAATCGAATACAAATAACCTGTAACGCTCGGTAATTTTTAGAAACCGGGTAAAATAGTCTTCCTTTGCTTTAAATTAATATTTTATGGTTGTATCGTAGGTACAGAAGATGTATGCCAGAAGTATGCCAGAAGTAGCCAATATTTTTCACAAACAACCTAATGTCCTATACTTGGCACATTCAAATAATAATTATGCAGCTAATATTAATATCTGTTTGTAAAATGATGTAAGCGTATAAACAGACCGGTGGCCGTGTCATCTCTAGAATATTCTGGAGACTCGTTATTTGAACATATGCAGAGATAGCTCGGTCCAACATAGATTGGTGCAAAATAATCCAATAAATCATAATAATTTACTGTTGTATATCAGCCCCTTCTTTAGCATCAGAAAACACATTTAATTTAATCTTGCGGCCGTTTGGGACAGCTAGCACGAACAGACCAAAAATTAATTTTCCAAATGATCAAGTGAATCTAAAATCGCTAAGAATTGTGTGACATCTATATCTCCCTAAGTAGAGTAACAGGTTGTGATGCCAGGCTGTCTGCTAATCTAGCTGAGCCAGTCAATTCCGCCGGCGGGCGCAAGCTGCGACCCTCGCATGTTTCATTAAACTTTATAGGCTCTCGATCGTTGCGCAACTCATGCGCAGGACCGATCCACATTGAGGTTTTGTGCATTTCCGTGTGATTTTGGTTGTGTAAGATTGGAGGGCTAAGCCCGCTGAGCCCACTAGAGCTTCTAATGATATATTTTACTTCTTTGCAAATTATGTCAGCCACTCAGCAACTTTGTAACGGGCATCTTGTGTAACTGAACAAGATGCGCCTGACCACTCATAAAAGCATCAAAATAATTACTAGAAGCAAATACAAAGTCCAAACACCTAACTGCATAGCTATGTCGTACACTGCAATAGGGGATATTGCATTTTCATGCTTGGCAGAGCTATTAAAGGTCGGTTGGTTAAACAAATGGCTTCAATAGGTACCCACTAATAGCAGACGTACCTATACTTATGCGAACAGCGGAACATTACCGGAGAAGCCGATATCAATAGATTGTGGGGTCAATTACTAATATGCGACAATACAATTGAAGACGACGAGCAGCGAGTTATGGCCGGTTATTCGTCAGTGTTATAGCGTACGAACAAAAAATATAACTGATTTCGCGACGCATGCAATATGCGCGGGCGCATGCGGCATGCGGATGCATTTTATTACCGATCAAATTCGATAAAAAACTATTGTAGTACTATATTTAAGATTTATATGGCCAAAGATGAAAGAAGGTAAAATCTTGGAAATCGCAAGGACCAAAACCGAGGTAAACAAAAAATTAAAAATATAGCAGCATAAACAATGAAATAGCGAATTAAACGATGTAATCTCTGCTTAATGACGGGCTTAGTAAACACTGCCATCCATTGGTTTAACTAAAGCATAGTATAATAAAGTAACAGTATTATGTTTCGGCAGTGGTCTTGAAACAATTAACTACAGCCGCTCGGTAGATAAAGCTTCCGCGTCCGTGCGTAACTGCCGCGCACTCGATACTGTTGCGTACTGATATACGAGTACACTGAGATTTTTGGATCACGTCGTTTCGGCCGTTTTATAAGAAAACATAATACTGTTACTTTTTTATTTTGTATTAAGTGTGGTTTTTATTTGATTTATACATTAACTATGTATCTATGTATGTTATCTTTATATAGTAATTTTGAAGGGTGCCTGTAGCACCGTCTCCTCCTTTTTTACTTCATTCTTTTACTTATTCATACTGTGACTAAAGCATTTTCATATGTAAGTACTAACTGAGCAATCATCATAGTAATTGCGTCGTTACAAAGTTACAATCTAGGAATTCTAATTTTAAATAGCCCGGCTAGCTACTAATATTATAAATGTGAAAGTTTGTATGTTTGGATGTTTGTAAAGCTCCATTCACATGGCGCGAGTTTCTGGAACGTTCAAGTGCAACAATCGCATGCCATAAAGCACGTTCAATTATTGCCATTCAAGAATTGCATCCAAGTGTTTACACGCATGCAATTTACATAAAATGGCATACAAATGATTGCAAGTTACACCAAGGCAATTTTATTGCAAGGCGATTATTTCATGCAAGTTTTGCCTCGTCTTAACGCAGATTTGCACGTCCTTGTACAATTGATTCAAGTATTGCCCGTATTTGCGCTGCCAAATATTTCATTAAAATGTTATGTCTCTCAAGATTTTTTTACTTATTTCGTTCGTTCATACTTGTAGAATTGAATGCAATTGTATTGTTGGTGTAATTTTATTGTACGTGCTGTTTTCACCTTTACAGTTTTGAACGGCAAATAACTTTCCCGGATCGTGCAACAATTGTACGTGTTGTTTAGACGGTGCCAGTCAATTGTTGCTTCGATTTTTAGGTATGCCACAGTCAATAAACTTGCACCGTGTAAATGGAGGTTTACTCAATGACGCAAAAACGGCTGAACGGAAATTTGGCACACAGATAGTTTATAACCCGGATGAACACATATAGGATGCTTACTTTTTATGTCGTAAGTATGTTCCCATGGGATAACTTCCGAAATTATAAAAGCTAGTAATTTAATAAAACATGGCAAATGTGGAACAGCCTTAACTGTCCTAATGATGTATCTGTGCAGCACGTGCACTGAGCCTATAGTAGGTAGGCCCATAAAGTGAGTTACGTAAAAGCTCGGTGTGCGGTCGAAGTTTTGCGGTTTAACTGACACCGGTTCACTTTGATTTGTGACGACGATCCGATCATCCGATGATCCGACCCATTCATCAGATTTATTTGTAATTTAAGTATGTGTTGTTTATTTCGCACACGTAATTGTACACGTTTAGATGTAGAATACATTGGTTTTCCCTGTTAGATTCTCAGAATACTCTAAAATTTTCCGTAGCCAGTGGTAGGTAGATTATCGCTATAAGCAACCTTATAACAGTTCACAGCTAAATTTGAACGTCAAAATTAACAGCCTATCTCGTGATAAATTCTTAATTATTTTAGGGATGACCATTGTATCAGTGGTCATCAAAAACTGATACTTGCCTAAATACAGGTGCCTAAACGATACATCCTTTCATAATCGAACAAAACATTTTAATGCCACTGCATCGTAAGTATATTCATGGTTCTCATTACAATTACAAGAGGCAGTAAAGACAGGTATGCCGATAAAATGCTGCGCATAAAGTGAACGATCAAGGACACCAGACTGCTGTAGAGCTAGTAGTAATATAATTAACAGGGGCATGGGAGAACGGATGACGTCAGGGCGTGCATCGCCTTACATTACTACCTATGAGTGTTTTGGAAAAGTTAACGAGAAATAGCGAAGTGTCTATTTATATCGAGGGGCCCAATAATAGCTGCGTGGAACGATGGCAAGAGCTCAAGCTGCGCCGGCGATGATCAGTCAATACCTAGCATAATCAGCCTATAACGTTGCCACTGCTGGGACTCAGGTCTCCGCTCTGTGCAAGGGAGTGGGCCGTAATCCACCACGCGGGCCCCGTGCGGGCTTGTAGAGGTCACATGTGTTGTGATGAGGACATGTGAGAGTAGCGGTGATGAAATAAATTGCACAAAATAAGCCTGCCTGGGTTCGGATCTTAAATCCTCGGTATTGGATAAATGTTCGAAAAACTGCTCCATCATTAGAAAATTTGCCGTTGGCACCTCACACTATGATTTCACCATCTTATTTACCAACTAATATAACTCCAACGTGCGAAAAGCTTACTTAGGGGAAAGTAAACTTACAAATTCATCCATTGCGAGGGAAATATTGGACATTTCATCATTTAAGGTATTGAACCCTTGTTCGAAACTGAGAAGAGGCCTTTGCCCTGCAGTGGGACAATAATAGGCTGGTATTATTATTACTAATAGAGAGTTATTTACCCCTCATTGTGTACGCTATAAAATATTTTATTAGAACGATAACGTTTTGATAAACACTTCAGTGTCTATTGTCCAACTAATAATTAATACTCAAGCGACAAAGTAATGGTAATTTTCCTTATTTACTGAATAATTTTCCACTAGGTTTTATAAAATAGTATCGTTATACTATTACTAAAAGAGGATAAAGTATTTTCGTTTGGTTTTCCCGCATTCTAAGTTTACTCTTACCCTACACACACAACGACTTGTTATGTACACACGGCTGCACATCAAGCTATACATTTCCAGTATAAACTGACCTCGCATTGTACGGAAATCTTATGCAAAGCGAGATCAGGCTAAACTGGAAATGTATAGCTTGATGTGTAGCCGTGTGTACGTGTATACGCCAACTGAAATACTTAATTGAATTGTTTCAACTTTAATATAAACATACGGAACAAAGTTTTTAGCAAATATGGTTCCCATTAAAAAAAGTAGGTAACAAATATTTCAGCTACAGTCAAGTCAAAGTAAGTTGTCCGAAGTGATTATGATGTGAATTACATCATAATCACTTCGGACAACTTACTTTTCATCCTGGATTGCAGACGAAGTTGCTGCCAACAGCTAGTTATGGCATAAATTGACCAGCGCGAAATATAAGCTGGTCACGCTGGTCAAAAGTTTAAAAAAAGAGTTGTATGTATGAATTTTTTGTTCTAGTACATGTCGGTTTCCTCACGATATTTTCCTTCACCGCTTTGAGAGCCACGGTGTTGAAATTATTTAAACAAAGTAAAGCGCCTGCTTGGGTTCGAACCCACGACTTACAACTCGTAAGTCGAGGCTGTTACCACTGAGCCACTACTGCTCTATGGAGTTGGTAGGTAATTAATTACGGAATGGGAAGGGTTCCTAATGATTTATACTGAATACACTAGCTTCTGACTTTCACCGCGTGAATGTCGAAAAATAGCACTTTGCATCACCCACTACTTCACCATGACATAAAATTAAAACTCACGTACTTAGGTATGTGGGAAAAAGTGTCCAGCCTGCAACGCAACTGTACCTGGGACAACCCATGGTGTACGTTTGCTAACAAATATAAATAATCATACGAGTTACTACATACATACGTCATCATCTACCTTTCCTTTTCCCATCTACATTGGGGTCGGGCTTGACTTGCAGTCTAACCGGATGCAGCTGGATACCAGTATTTTACATGAAACGACTGCCTATCTGACCTCTACAACCCAGTAAATGAGTAACACGGTAACCTTGGTAAGCCTGGTTGATTACTGTCAAAGATCTACGTTACAGCTGTGGGATCACCGGCTTTTAACCGCGTATTATTTGCTTTAAATCAGTTTTAAATCGGCTAGTGTGCTTTAGTGTTTACTATCTCTATACCACATATTCTGTGTTGTTTCTTACATATACGCTTGGGTTTTTTTAAAAGGAAAATGCAGGAAAATCTCGAGGGTTTACAAGGGTTTAAAACATTAACTAGACAGGCGAATTTATTAATTACCTACGTTTATCTTTTTCTAGAATTACCCGGCTAGGCTGCGTTAAATGGACAAGGAATAAAAATAAAAAACTAAGTAGGTAAGTATGTGGTTTTTTTCAAACGTAGTTGCAAGTTGCGGTTGTCAATAAATATCGTTTTTCAATCAGATGTCATTGATAATCTGATAGATGGACTCAGCAGAAGGCCTATCGGATGACATGTTGATGGAGTTTGCATAAATAACATCAGCTGTGCGGATGACATGGTGCTGCTGCCTCCATCTATCAGTGCTCTCAGAGAACTGCAGCAGATGTGTGAGAAGTCATGCCAGCCATGGCTTGCAATAATAATGCGTAAAAGAGCGAGTTCTTGGTTGTTGCCCCTAGATGCAGGAGATTGGATAAGGTTCCACCTGTTATGCTGTGTAAGACTGAACTTCGAAGAGACTGAATTCAAATATCCGGGGCATATAGTCACGGACTCTGAACGACGAATGTGGCACGGAAAGGGAACACAGAGCGTTGACGGTCAGGGCTAATATGCTGGCCCGCAGGTTTGCCCGCTGCACAAGAGAGGTAAAGATTTTGTTATTTTAATACTTTTGTTAGTCGTTTTAATCCAGCAGCCTTTGGGCAGTAGATACGCAAAGGGCTGTCAATGCTCACGGGTCCAATACAATACGCAGTCAGGATGCTGCCGAGGCTCCCTCCGTTTCGTAATGCGTCCGCCATGTTCACGGAGGCACGCACGCACAGGTCGCGGCTATTTTATGCAAGAAAGCGGTGTTACGGCTGCATAGAGTGCGTGTAAGTAACAACAGTATCCTGCGGGGCGAGCACGGCCTGTGACATGTTATCACATTTTATCACAGTTTGGGCGATAAAACCGTGTCTTAAATGCTAGCACGGCTGCACGGGTCAACCATGTGACATAATATAGAGGCACGACCTGTCTTTCTTGTTGCGACTTCGTGTGACATAGTAAACGGGTTTTTGGAGCGAAGTTTTTTAACGCGGCTTCATACGTGCTGTCTGTCTTCATCTAATTCGATAGAGAGAGAGACCACAAAAATTTTGAAAATACTGTTGGAGCTGCTGAAGATTGTAAGACCATCTTTGTAATGTATAAACTCAATCTCCTTTGTATTATATAATTGCAAGTACTTTGTACTAAAGAGCTACTATTTACCAGGTAATTTCTTTCATTGACATAAATGTGCCCTGGCGGATGTGAGTTTGTCATACTCACTCAGTCTCGCCGATGGTGGCGCGTGTGTTGGATCATTTAGCTCCCTTCAAAATGGTTGAGCTGAATGGTGATCATAAACGGGCGCCGTCAGTTGAGACTGGTCATATCTTAGCTGCCATGGCTTATTAAATTTTTGAATGGCTCTTTGTTTTTATATTTTTATTACGGACGCTTTTAACGTGCACGACTTTCTACATGTATAATTTCAACATATATGATGTAACCAATATTTTGTATCAATTTTTTTATTTAAAAGAGTGTCCGTGGAGTTTCTTGCCCGTTCTTATCCATAGGTACCTACTACGTTTTGGAATGGGCAACTAGCTTCATATTTCTGACTGACCGACTCCTGGACAAATCAAAGTGCCTGTAATGGTTTAATTGAAATTAATGGTTTGAGTTTGAGTTTGAGAGAGAAAGTGTGAATTTGGTTAAAACGAAAATCCAAGATGGCGGCTGTGAACATTTTCAAAATTTTCGTCATGGGTGTTGTTTTCTTAGTTTTATGCCGCAGCGATCTTGGATTTTCGTTTTGACCAAATTCCCACTTTTTCTCTCGCTCTCTCTCTCGATATATAATAATTAGCAATAATTAGCAGCGAAATCTAACCGAACGAACGTGATAAATTTTTCTTAGTCATCTGTCAAAATGTGAGATTTGTGGCAAAATGGGTGCACCCTTAGTAGCAAATAAGACATAGTGAGTCTCAACTCAAACTTCAAGAAGTTATGTCACAAGTCAAGAAATTATCAGCACAAATGCCCCTAGATTTATGTCACATGGTTAACCCGTGCTAGCATATAAGACATGACAAAAAAAAAACTTGTCACAAACGTCATGGGTTCGCCTGTGCTCGCCCCACTGAGTGTGATATGTATGCGTTTATGTGTGTACTAACATAGTTTCAAGCGATATTTTACTAACAAAATGGATCATGTTGTCTGAAAATAAATAAATAAATGAATGTTGTCTAATTTGCACATATTATTTTCAGGGTAAGCTGAAAAATAACATGAGTAAGGGTGATTCTCTGAACCATAATTATGTAAAACCTTGTTTTTTTATGTGTGTTTGATCAAGTCATTAAACTATATCGCCGGGTGCTATTTGCAGCACTTTCCTCGATGAGGTCGGAGGCCGCTCGGGAGTGACGCAAAATTCTATTCTATCTTAAGACCGTCGTGTCAGATACATTCTCATTTTTCTACAATACGTAAGAGGAAAGTGGGTGTGTTTGTGTACGTCACCTTGATATGTAATAACTGGCGCCCGGCTGGGCAGCGCCTGCGCAAGTGCGCGCGTACTGTCAAAAGTCCGGCGCGTTTTCTTTCAGCGACGTGATTAGTTACGTCTCTTTCAAAATATCTCAATGATAAATAGGATTTCTAAGAAAGGTGACTTTCAGTATTTGTTATTTTTTTCAGATTAAGTATATGAAAAAAAAATTGGCGCCTAGTTACGATTTACGAATTTATGATTTTATTTATCCCTGCGTTTTTTTAATATTTATTGCCTGAGTATAATAACCCTTGTTTGCAACACTTTCATAAAATAGCCTGGCTCAGGGGTTCCCAAACTTTGACAGTTCGCGGCGTACTGCAAGTTTAGTATTTTGTTTATATTTTACAATTTTCTTGTTACGTTAATACTACACATAACAAGAAAACTGTTAAACTTTGAAAAGTTCAGTCTTAATTATGTGCGTACCATCTCACATTTTGCGCATTATAAACAATAATATGTGAGTAACATAACATAACAGATTAGCGGTTAGGCAGAGGTGTACCGATGTACACCCACATTTCGCCAGTGTTTAAGTCCCATGTAATAGGGGGCGAGCCTATTGCCATCAAGCGGGCACAAATCTAGGCTCCGTGCTGCTACTGAGAATTCCAATTGAAAATACCCTATAACAATTTTATCAATTTGACGACCTGGGAATCGAACTCAATGCTCAACCGCTTGCGACCACTAGCCAAGAATGTGTGATGCTAATTTCGTTAACTTTTGTCGAGGTTGTCACATGCAAGACACACTACTTTCAAATAACTACTGCCAATGCCAGGCGCATGGCGACCTCATAAATAATTATTTATATTAATTATCAAGAATCACTTTTAGTAGCCTTCAATGATATCGATTGTCTTCAAGAGGTATGAAACAGACCCTTGTCCGATACTGAGGTAATGAAAACCGGTTATTATAATGGTGGAGCGGAATCTTACACCGCTATTAAGTTTGATCTTCAACACAAGATATAGGTAGTATCATAAATTATCATTGACTGATAGTCGCGTTGGTTAATAGTGCAGATTTGTAAAATTCCTGAACAGATTTTGTTATTTTGTGATTGTTGTAAAGGATGCTATTTATACAGGGTCAAATTACATCAGCTAGCGAAACGAAATATGATTTGATGATTTTTTAAGGGTTTAACAACCCATATTATTGTAGTTATTGAAGTATCTGTTGACAAAATCAGTTTATCATTATTATTTTATCATGTCTAGATAAATCACTTCAGTGAAATCAACATTAAAAAACTGATTTTTTAAACTGATATTTCTAGTAACTACGATCGTTGACACCAAAAAACATATCATCAAATCAAATCGATGTCTGTGGAGTTTCGCTAGGTAATTTAAATTGCCTTGTAAAATCAAGCAGTCGTATTTTTTTTTTTATTGTGATATGAGCCAACCCTTGACCTCGATCACGCCTCATGGAAAGCGATGGATGAGGTCTATGATGGAACGAGCGTGCCCAGAACATGCCTGTTCTCTCTAGCTTTGAATACAGACGAAGTGTTATATGGTAACTATTAAAATAACACTAAGTATACTTATGGACACAGTTCTGCTAGACTTAAGTTTTTGACAAAAATTAAACAATAGCTGTATTCACTGGCCGAACCCAATAACCTATTTTCAGTAGACAGATCGCTATTGATGGTAGATATAATTCTAACTGTCATTGAATGTCATCCCACAATGCCGTAAGATTCCTTATTCTCTGACAGATTATTAAATTGGGACGTTAAAACCATAGATATTTCTATCTCCAGTATGGTGATAGATAGGTTATTGGGTTTGGCCGTTAATAGTATAAGTAAATCAGTAGTTTACATATTTCTATAGCACAAAACACAAAATTTGAAAAAGGTTACCACATTCGCTATGGAACATTCGCAGTGCATACAAAACATTCGCTGTGCATCAAACCTAAACAACACAGCACATTATCAAAGTTATATTTTAGTGACGAATAAAAATAAATTGCGTCTCCTCTTGAGGAAAATTACGAAAAAAGTCATACCACACATTGTTATTAATTTTGAAGAGCAGCATGTAAGAAGGAGGTGTGTTTAAGGAAAACTGCACTAGATATAAATCCTACTATCTCCCTCACTTACTTTTTGAATACGACATAAATACCGCCTTTAATATAACTGGCGAAATGTGAGCGTACTATAGGTACACCTCTGCCTAACATTTCGAGGGTTGCCACCTCCTGTTAATCTAAATCTGGGAGAAAAAAAAACGACTTTTTTAAAACTTTAATAAACTAAAATAATGGTTCAAAATGTCTAGTCTTGAACAAGTTTTTCTTTTCTCGCTCTTTTTTAATTGAATAAGGTTTTGATTTCTGCCTTGACATGTTCGCGGTTTCTTCCTTTTGTCCATATATCGAATACTTTACAAAAAACACGCTCGCAGGCAGCGTTTGATAAAGGTATGGACAAAACGTAGTTTCGAGTGTTACTAGTTTGCGACTGCATAGGCTAGAAGGGCCAGTAGCGCGCTATCGGGCGCGGTCGTATGATTTTCGCCATTGTCAACTATTCCGCAAGCGCGCGGGTATTTTAAATTCCGGGAGAATTTTGTTTATTTGAAATTCCTTCCGGGATCCGAGAGATTTAAAAATCCATTGCTGAATTCCGGGAGACTCCCAGAATTCCGGGAGAGGTGGGGGATCCTAATTACAGCCGTGATGCTATTTCATTTAGTAATTGCCATTTATAGAAAGGGCAAAAAGCATCGTACATGTAGGTCCCTTCGCTTCTGGTACAGTTTTGGTAACAAATCAAAGCAATCAAAGCCCTACATTAGGTACAGTATCATATCTCCTAGCTTCCTCTGAGCAGTTCATTTACCTTCACTATTGTATTGTAAGTATTGTTTGTTGATAGCATTCGACGCCTCGCTATCTAGGACCACTTCAAAATGTCCACCAGAACAAATTGTTATGAAACCGAATTCACTTGGCGCACTGTACAACTATTCTCGAAGGTTTTTTGTATCCAACTGCTGGGCAATGGCCTCCAGCCAGCAAAAAATCTTTTCATCTTTCAAACATATATGTATACCTAGACAGGTCGTCTCAAATCTGTGTGGTTCTTTCTTCAAAAGGCCATTTCAGACACTAATCTACGTGGTCCGCATATGGCCTGACCAAGATTATGTTACCTACTCTAAAAGAGATTGTGAGTTGCTCAAGCTCATGTTTGTTTCGGTCTTTATTCTCAGAGTAGTCAGATAGGAAACACCGAACTCATCTAGTTTTAATAACCATATTTATATAAGACGAATAAAAGTGTTCGTACAAACCTACTTACAGAAGGTTAGAAGATTAGAAGGTTCCAAGATAAAAATGCTTGGAAACATGCTGGTCCTGCTCCATAGGACAATTTAGAATCTAGACAAAATCTAACTGGTTGCTAATTTAATTGTATAATATATATATATATATATATATTTATATTGGTTTTACATTCTGTGATTACTCGAACTCACACACTGAGTTATATTACTTGTAAAAATGCTAGGAATGTCGTATAATTTTACAATGTTTGTAAATATGTGAGCACCATGCATCTATCACATGATTAATTTATCTGTCATTCCTTAATTTTTCATTATTTTTACCTAACGTGGTATAGTAATCTTATTCTAGGTGCATCGTCTTCACATATATTTATATAATAGGTATACAAGATATTGTGAAAACATTTTAAAAGAGTAACGGTGGAGTTTCTTGCCCATTCTTCTCCATACGAAAACTACCTTTTGGAAGGGGCAACTAGAATCAATTATTATTTAAATGTTGACGTTCAAAAGTGCCTTTTTTGTGCCTAATTGAAATAAATTATTTGACTTTTGACTTTTTTTTAAATAAAATTATTTATCATTTAGATATCTATTGTTTGCAAACTCAAAGCTTTTGTTTATTATATCTAGTCGTTTTCTTTTAAGTAAATTCCTCTTGTTCAGAATATGCAACGGATCAAAGATCAAAAGTTAACTGATGGTAACTTGTTGGTTTGTATCCCAGCTTTGAAGGTTTTTGAGACCATTTTAAGGTCCTTTCCTCACTGGTCAGTACGTCAGCAGTGTGGGTTCAGCATGCTCGGTATACTCGGCACCGAAAGTTTACCGAGCGCCTGTACTTATTTCAACCATGAAATTCATAACTGCTATGACGGCGGCGGCGTCGCTCGCGTGGCAGCGCAGCGTCTCCAAAGACCAACTCTTTTCTCGTCGCGTCGCAACTACGTAGGCTATGTGCTATTATTGTACTTGTTATAATTATCTTGTCCTTTGTTTATCTACTTAACAAAAAAATACAATTTTTTTCTCATTCTGTCGTACTGCTGGGCAAAGGTCTCCCCTATAGCTTCCATTCATTTTTGTCAGCTGCCTTTTCTGATCATTTGTATTATAATAATTAACTTTATGTAGGTAATGGTAATATTACCTAAACTACCTAAATTTTTAACCCTGTTCCTGAGACCGGTGGCCCTCAATTTCTATTGAAACTATCTCCCTAATCTTTTCCCATCTATGTTGGGGTCGGCTTCCAGTCTAACTGGATGGCGCTGAATACCAGTAATTTACACTGGGTAACACGATACCCCTTGGTAAAATTAGTTGTCACACGTTTGGGCTTCTGACCACCCGTAACGGCTGTCAAAGATCTTCGAATGACAGCCAGGTGCTTTCCGATGCACGGGAGAGGTGCTCGATATGTAATGGATGGTCACCCATCCCCGAACCAACCTCCGCAAACGAAGCTTAACCTTCGATGGACCCGTGCGGCTGTTATTATTTATCCACGATCTGTAACTGGCCACCAGAAAACACCCGGTCTGAAGTCTACCGATACCTATAATCGTGATGAGCCATCCATCACAAGTTCACAACACATCTTGACTCTCCTGCGCCTCTTTGTTCGTTTGGCAGCCCGTGTTGGCGCCCTGCCGGCCGCGTCAGGTGGATCCCACACGACGGCTGGTAAAACGGAGAGTCGTCAGTTAACGTGCCTGAGAACGTGACTTATTGTTTCAGTACAAGAGAAAATATTGCCAGAATGTTTAAGCCCCAAGTCGACAGATAGACGAGATTATTTTTAAACTATTTGCACATGTATGTATTGTAGGTACTGTAATATATGTTATCACGTGTTTAAAGTCTAGTTATTTTAGTGAGCTAGTTTACGATATGTTTATTGCAAAATTATATTCATAGCTAAACACGACATCGTAAGTTTCAAGAGTTTTTTCCTTTTCGAGGGCGTCATTAAATTTTAATATGATAAATAATATACCTACGAACATATAATGTTTTTTCCATAGCATGTGTGTTTGTAACTTGCAGCGTCCTGTGCTTGTTATACCTACCTATAATAAGAAGCCGGATATGCGGATTAAAAATTGTTGTTTTACTAAAGCTGCTCAGCTGTTTATATTATGGTAGTGTTATCTATCAATACAATTTATAATACCAGCCTATTACTGTCCCACTGCAGGGCAAAGGCCTCTTCTCATACAGAGAAGGTACGAACATTGATCACCACGCTTTGGTGATTGCAGACTTATATTAATTACAACTCCAGTTTTCCTCACAATTTGAATTTTTGATAAAGAAACAAAAACCAAATGAATAACAATTTACTTTTTTTTAAATGTGTTTCTCAAATCCGACCAACCGACCAACCAATCAACTAGTTTTCATTTCAGTTGCAATATCATGCCGATTGGTATACATACATGTATAACTCAAACATCAAATTCAAGAAATACGATTTCCGTTCGACTGTTGTACCTATTAATCCCGCAAGTAAATGAAGCTTTTCCTAAACACGTGAATAAAAGTATACACATGATTCACATTGTTACAATTTAAACCATTTTCTGCGCCCACGCACTGAATAGTAACTATTTCTCTACACAATTTCTATACTTAGGTACCTAAGTTTTGACATTCGGTTATAGTTTTTCTTATGTAGTAAATCTGCCTAGCATTTTCCCAAACCGGATGCAGCTAAACATCAGTATTTTAGTCAACTGGGTAACACGATACTTACCCCTTGGTAGCCTTCCCAGGGGGATCGTGTTACCCAAACGTCTGACACCAGTCTTGGTTATCAGGTTTTTGGGCTTTTGGGCTTCTGTTCTGACTACCCGTAACGACTGTCAAAGATCTACTAATGACAGGCGGGACCAACGGCTTAGTGCTTTCCGAGGCCCAGATGCAATGGTTGGTCACCCATCCACGAATCGACCGCGGCAAGCGTAGCTTAACCTTCAATGGACCCGTATTGTCATTTGGCCACGAACCTCTCCAGTTATCTGATGTACCGATTGTCAAATTCTCTATGGATTGCCCATTTTCTTTGAACAAGATTCGGTGCAAAATGACGTAAGCTAAATTAAAAGGTTTCTAAGAAAACGATGTTCAAACAAATAGACAAGCGTGGTGTTAGTGCGGGGCTGTGATGTGGCAGTTAGCGCTCCCGAGCGCTTAGCGCTTGTTTCATCAGCTCACTGCGTAACTTAATTATCGCCTTACAATTCATCACACTGTCTGTTCTGCTCCGAATCGTTCATCTCGAGTTACACGTGACTTCCTGAATATAAGTTTGCAAAAATTATTGGCTATTAACATTTAAATAAGCCGATATTTTGTTGTTAATATTTTTTACGGAATAACTAGTACTTATTATTCAATTAAAGTAGGTCTGTATACTTCAATAATAAGTTTTCCTCTTATTTTCTAATCAAATACATACAAGTGAGGTTTGTCTGTATTTTTTTATTTCAAACCATTTGAATAGGTCGTATTATAATAAACGTCAAGACGTTTGTTAATGTTGGTATGTCTTAATTAAAACTTGTTTGCAAAACGGCAAATAACCTCACAGATTATTATATCTTTGAATGCATATTATGTGTTACTAGCTGCTTATATGGCTATAAGAGTAGGGGAAGACCAAAGAAACGATGGATGGCCCGTGTGAGAGATGATATGGATAGAAAGGGGGTGACTACCGAGATGAGAAATAATAGAGAAGTGTGGAAGAAAGGGCCATGTTGCGCCGACTGCAAATAAATTGGGGTAAGGGCTGGAGAATGAAGATGATGATATGGTTTCATATTGCACTCTAACCTACGTGAAGCATTTTGGTTGGAGGCCTTAAGAACTGTATCAAAATCTCCAATCAATCAAATAAGCTTAGTTATCGCTGCAGTCCTCTGCTGCAGAGGCCTCTCTCAAGTTGCACCACAACACTTAGATTTCGGTTTCCGCATCCATTCTGTCCCAGTAAGTAAAGGCAACTCCTTTATTGAATAGGGACGTGAAATCCACTTGAGTATAGAAAATAGGCAGAGAATCAGGGTCAAAAGATAAAAGACAGTCGCTAGAAAGGAGAAAAAGGCCACAGGAATTCCCAGCAACCAGCATCACGACATGCAGGCATAGCTGACTAGCCATTATACCTTTTTAACTCTGATAATTAATCATCATCATTAATTCTCACGCCCTTATCCAAATTTATTTGTGGTCGGCGCAACAGGTCCCTTTTTACATACTTCTATTAGTAGTCATCTCGGTAGTCACCCCCTTTCTAGCCATATCATCTTTCACACAGTCCATCCATTTCAACTCTGATAATAAAACTCCGATACTAGGCCTGATTACAATTTTCCACTATTTTCACTTAAGTTTTTCATCCTTATCAAAGCGGTATGCGTTTAGAGAGAGCATCTAGTTCTGTCTTATCATTGAGGAAGATTTAGGATGAAATGGATATGGAGCTGGAACCCATGGATGCGGGCAGCGTAGGACCATTCGGAAGCTCTAAGTCCAACAGTGGACGTATTTCGATGATGACGCAGGGTCATCAGCATTTTTCTCGGTTGAGATGCTATCAAAATTGGAAACGGTTTTGAAGGTGGCTAGCGTGTCGACCGTGACATCCTATGACCACGCTAAGTACTTGTGAATCCTCCTCAAACAAGGCTAGTTTTAATATATTCGATTATGCAGTCGTGTGTAAAACATATGTAAAGACTTAGTGCGTGTCATTAAGTTGTCATGTAGGTTAGCTGGTTTTTGTTATGATTATTAATTGAGTAGATTTACATACATAGAGTGCTTGGGTTGGGCTCAGATTGTATGAAATTTTGCAAAAATATGTAACAAACATAATATAAATATACCTTAAGGGTAGTTAGATACCTAAAAACGCGTCCTTAAGGTATATAAAAAAAAAACTGAAACAAGTGCCAGAATTTCGCAGTTTTTCGAGCACTATGGGAGCAGCATATGGTTTTCAGGGTTGCAAACTTGGGTATAAATTACTCTCAGGAAACATAAAATATCGTAGTTACTGCGCGTTTGCGACGTTTGCTTTTTTTGTGTCGATATTGACTGGGCGCTATGGTCTGGTATACTTCTACTTTTAATTCAAACACGTCTCAATATTAATGACTAGCCAGACAGGCGTATAAACGTTTTAAACTCACGGAAATATAGTTAATTTTGATGGATTCTCATTCCTAAATTGCTGTATAAAAGCTGCTGTATTGCTATAGTAAATAAATAAATGTATAATAAATACAGGTTCAATTACTAATCATATAAATGGTGTTACGTTCATAATTTCCAAGCGTTTTTGGAGAATCTTTACCATAATGCCGTCAGGCCAAATAGACGTAAGGACCAAAAACTAGTGTTTTAGAGGAAATACCTTAAAATCAGGCATCCCATATTAACTGAAATGTGAATATAATATGATGACATGCGAAAACACTGCGTGGGCGTCGGTAGATTTATTGTCAGGGGGAGCATCTTCAGCTCCACGAAGCGAGCTCGATCATTTTTGCGGTTCACCTCGGATATGTTCCGTTATCGTTTGTCAATTCAAACAAAGAGTAACTTTGTCGACTTATGCAGAAATAAGAGTTTTTTCTATGTCGCCTCGAATGGGGTAGGTTTTATTTTGTCCATTCATACAGAAAGAAGACTAATTGTGTCGACTTCAAAGAGAAGACTTAGGTTTTCTATGTGTTAGGCGTTTGCAGATATTTCTTTAATTTTTTTTTTTAATACCTATATTTTATTTTGAAGCCAGTGAGGTGGAAGTTTACCCCCTTGCACAGCTCATCAGCTCATGGGCCGGCCTATGAGCTGGCTCAACCACAAGAAAATTTATTAAGTTTTTAGTCTCTCCTGAAAAGTGACAGTTTTGTGGATAATAAAAAATAATAATATTTTGAGACCCGCGATATAAGAGACCGAATTAAAATAATTTTACTCTGATGGTAAAGTAGTAAAACCGTACAACAATAGAATAGGAACAATAGGTAGTGTTATTAATATTATTTTGAGTACTACTTTATTACAAGTTTACGAACATATTCAGATACAATTGGCCTTTTTAGGGTTCTCTATTTCACCATCTTCTATCCGTCTGTATTAATTCACCTTTTTACGTGCTTACCTAGATAGGTGCTAAAACCCTGGGCTGATTATTGATTAAGTGTGTGTATATTTTATAAACGTAGGTATCGCACCGTAATACCTATCTGGGTAACCTTTCAATAGTTTTGGGGGTGTGTAAGCTTCGCAGGACTGGAAGACAAAGTACCGGCCGGCGGCGGCGAGGTGGGCGGATGACATCGTTACCATCGCGGACTGAACCTTGACCAGGCTGGCACTGGAGCGTGGGGATTGGCGCAGGAACAGAGAGGTAATGCCCAGCAGTGGGTGCAGTCGGGTTGTGGATGACGATGATGATAAGCTGTTCGTCTATCATGCGTCGAACGAACATATTAACATCATACTTATGGCGAATTACCAACGAAACTGATCAGCACATCTGAACCCTGAAGTGTCATCATGCCGCTGACAGCTGAACGCGGTCTTTAAATTAAATTTTACTTAAATAATTATTGGGAAAACAAACGGTTACACATTACGGTTAGTATTACACAAAATTTCAGTTACAGAGTGAGTGCCCACGACATTTTCCACATACTATATGTTCAAAAGTCTTATACTTAAGGAGCTTTCTTGAATTTCTGTATTTTTCTTTTTTTGTGCCATTTTTTGAGTATTATATTTATATATATTAATAAATTACATATTCTTTACATTGTGTATTATATACATCTTAAGAATGAAAATTAATTTAATAAGTAAGTACTAAAATATAAAAAAAAAAATATAAAAATAAAAAATGTATTTGTTACCCTAGCGATTACTTTCACTGTATTGTATCCTATTATTAATCTGTGAACAGCGTTGTGGGCTGCAATGTTGTATATATGTTTTGTGTATTTCTTGTTCCTGTTTTATATTGTAGCTGTTTGTGGTTCTTCTTGAATAAAAATATTATAAGTTTAGATGTACTGATCGCGTTCAGTTTCGATGGTGCACTGTGCGCTTAGAATTGTTAATAGTAGATGTGAACTGGCGGCCGAGTGTACATAAACAGCGGCGACCTTCAAGACTTTTATATTTTACTGAGCTGCTACATATTCCATAATACAGAGATACACATCAAAATTATCTATATTTTTTGTTAAATAGATGAAATCTGGCGAACGTCCAATTTCAGTTAGCGCTTTATGGCGTTCGCAGCGAGTTTGAGATCGTATAAGTATCTTTCAGTATAAGCAGAAAGACAGGTTAGTACATTTCCCAGCTGTTCTTTTAGTTCGATTTGACGTCTTTGTTTTGTATGGCATAAGTACCTATTGATTTCCTGGAAATCGAAATATTATACCTATATACTTTTCCTCCCGGAAAAATAAAATATTTTTTCCCAAGTATATAAAAAAAATCTGTTAAAAGAAAGTAAATAACCAGAGGGTAGTATTGGAATAGGTATGCGTGTGCGCTCCTCGTGCGCCCGCGCCGTATATCAGTACCCGAGGGTAAGCGGTATTGACATTGTAACTAGCAATATGACGCTCCGGTAGGGTTTATTTTAGTCCGGCCATGAGCTTCGACTAGCCATTCATTCGGCTCGAATATCTCGAAATACCTATCGCATGTGATCGCTACAACGTATCGTAACTCCAGAATTCGCAGATTTTCCAAAAAAAGCGCAATTGCATATTTATTATACTAAAATATTAAAGACTTACCTTTTTGTTCTGCCTGGGTGTGAGGCCCACTTGGGACCCCATCTCGGCTAGGATATTCTTCGGCATTTTGTCACAGAACAGTCAGTTCACACAGTAAATAAATGAGTGTTTAGTATTTGAAAGTTCGCGCTTGTGGCACTAGCGGTGGTCCAGGTGACGCGAGGTGCGCGGCGCGCGCGCTGACGATCGAATGAGCGCGCGGATCTGATCGCGCACCAATATAACGCGGCAGCGCGAGTGACGTCACAAGCTCGCCGCAACCTGCGCCCTGCACCACGCCACAGCCTGGCCAGTCCCGACACCAGGATACATTTTCATATTAATTAATTGACTAACTAACTATACAAATAAATACAAAAACAATATGACACTTCGGCGTTAAAGTAGTCCTCCACATCGCTGTCATTCGAAAACGTGCCCAGAAGACTGGCAGCATTGCCACGTTGAATGGCAATGCTAATGCTTTGGCCAAAGAACGAGCCAGCCCTCTAGTTTTATTAATTGATTTGTAAGTTAGTCCCACAACAGAGACGTCCTTAAAAGGTAGAAAAGGAATTACCTACCTAGGTACCTACCTTTCTTATTATATTTATGTTTTCCCCTTTATTGTAATATCCTTACGTCTGTTTTCGAAGAAGGCTTACACTGAGTGTAGATCCCTATAATAAGTATTTGTCTGACGTCAAACATAACGATAAAGTATGCAAAGCACGTAAGTACTTTGAATTAGGCGGAAAATCAGTATTGTATAAACACTAAACTGTAACTTTGTAAAAACACATAGTTATTTACTTCCCTACCTACCTTTAATTACCTACATACTTTTGTATGTAATGTACCTACACAAATCAAGATATAAATTCCAGTATAAGCTGATCTCGCGTTGTATAGGATTTCCGTACAATGAAAGGTCAGCATATACTGGAAATAGTGAACTTGATGTGTAGCTCGTAGCTAAATGATAACAGCCGCAGCTAAGCTATGCTTGCGAGATCGGTCCGTGGATAGGTGACCATCCATAACATAACGAGGCCCTTCCCTTTTTTGTATCGGGCAACTCCTTTTTAAATCAAATAGCCGACCGTCGCCTGACTGCAGTCCAAATCCTAATGTCTCTACATATAGGTACATGCTTTTGTAACTCTGTCTTCTAGCATATCAGTGATACAAAGTTTAGCTTTAATATACATAAGGCATATTTCAGAATATAGAGCAGCCCGTCTGTTAAAAACAATAAAATTAAAATTACCTCCAGAAAACCAATCAGCCTACAAACGTTATAGAAATCAAGTGTTTACTAGGCATCATTGATTATCAACTTGTCGTACTATAAAGTACTTGTACAAACCAGAACCAAGTAATAATATCCTCATGTAGGTACACTACAAGCTTTGCCAATAAATACTCGTCGCTATAAACAAAGACATTTACTTCCTTCAATGATGATGTGAGCTTGAGCTCACCGTTTACTTTTGCTCGGAAGGGTCTGTGGCTGTACCTCCACCTGTGCTAAGGCGAAAGCGCTCAGATAGCCCACGCAATACGAAAATTTCTTATGCTTTTGTAAAGTAGAACTTACTTATAGTTGTATTGATGATTCCAATGATTATAATTCTGAAACACCTATTTGTTACGTTCGCGTAACTGACAAATAAAAGGTACGTCTTGCGCATCCGGGTCATGGGTATTCACGCAGAACAGATAAAAGAGGTATTCAGCTCCGCTATCTACCTTGCTGACAGGCACTTCAAGATGGTTTGAGCTATTTTCATCTATGTAATAAAAATCTTAAATTCACTCCTGACAGACAACGCACAGCCTATAACGTGGGTCCTTTTTCTTATATAACGAAAGTGAACACTAAGGAACATTTTTTATTTATTTATAGGCTAGCTTTCATTGTGGCGGGCCGCACCGCAGCGCAACACATTGCAATAAACCTCCTTCATCACTTTCGTACATTTTGTATAAACCATCGCACGCTACAGGCGGGTCGCAAGTTCGCAACTCACTTTTTATGTGAAAATGCGTTGCGCTGCGGCCCGTTGTGGCTGTAATGTGGGCTTGGCTTAAAGAGGAAACTTTGTCCATAATTCGGCATAAGTAATCTCTTCAGTAACCTTAAGGACCGGTGAGCTAACAGTTAAAATACGTGCACATTACAGCCGCAACGGGCTGCAACACAACGCATTTTCATGTGTTAGGACGAGTGAGGAGCTCGTAGCTAAATGATAACAGCCCTGCGGGTCGACCGAGATCGGGCAGTGGATAGGTGACCATCCAAAACATATAAGGTACAATTACCAATATAACTATGAAGTGTAAGTGTTTATTCCGTTAGTTTATTAAGTGGTCAACATGTTTACGGAGTAACAAAATAACGGCGGCATCGGCGCTGCCTTGGTACTGCCTAATCCTGCGCTGCCATGGTACTGCCTACCGCTGCGCTGCCTTGGTACTGCCTACCGCTGCGCTGCCTTGGCATTGTACTGCCTATCCCTGCGCTCTAACCGAAAGCGACCGTGTGGCGTGATTACGTGATCGTTTACTTATGAATTATAATGACGTACAAACCTGACGAAGAGCAGGAAAATGGCATAGGTATGAAATTCTAAACAAATATTCTATACAAAAAAATATTTGATCACGACACGTCACAAGCTAGGTGCACGGTTCCCAGTTTTATTTTCAAATATGTAATTTACTTTCATGATGTACCTGGGCAACCGAGCTCTGCTCGGGTGAAATTAGAGAAAACGACTTTTTGCAGATATGAGACCCCGATATTTCAACTTTGATCGAAATCGTCAGAGCCGTTTTCGAGAACGTGATTACAAATATTGCTCATTTAATCATATAGGATAGGATATTAGTATTCATTGAGATGTAGTATGTAAGGTCAGTGTAGGCCTGACAACAAGTACCTACCAGAATGTATAAAATCCTAATCTTACAACACAGGTAGCATAACATTATACGTCAAATGTATGTTTATGCTATGATTAAGGTATAATTAATAAATATTTTTTTATGTATTTAGCCCTTTATGTACCTGCCTACACAGAAAATAATGACTTAAGACTGGATAAATCAGCAACGTCATCTGGGGGGCTACATAAGTAGTTGGAAGAACACCGCGTGGTTTTAGCACATAGGAGTCTGAAGCCCTAGCACGAACGCGTGGCGTAGATAATGCAAATTCGAACGAACTTTGAATCGAAAACTATACAACTATCCTATACTTTGTATTTATTTGTATAGTAAATTAGTTAGGCTTTTAATTTGGTACCTAGTGTAAATAGTTAGTTATATTTATGAATTTGAATGTATCTATAGGAATAAATGAAAAGTTTCCTATAGCAGTTTGGTAAAAAAATTGCGACAAGCACAATAAGTATCACTCATTTATATGAATAAAGTCTTACCATCAAAGTTAAAAAATATTATGTACGAAACAAGTATTTTCAATTTTAAACGTGGTTAGGCAGAGGTGTACCTATAGTACACCCACATTTCGCCAGTTGTGTTTTTAAGTCCTATGTAACAGGGGGCGAGCCTGTTGCCATCACCCGGGCACGCATCCAGACTACGGGCTACTTCTGCTACTGAGAAATGCGAAAAATAAAGAGTTATTGGGTTTCAATTTTTAAATCGTCCAAATGATTGTTACGTTTACTCTGGGGGTTCATAGTGGTCCCAATGATAGGTATTGTATGAGTTGTCCACACGAAAAAAAGGAATAGCAGAGAAGCGCCACGAAAATGAAAAGTGGCGTTAAAATTATTTAGATAAATCCATCTTCGTCAACACAACGTTTTGGAATGGATGCAGTGCCAAGATTTTTTTACAGGTTATATATTTACAGGTACCTACTGCTAGTACTACTTTTTTCTACCTACTTAGGTATCAATGAAAGGAAATTTAAAAAATGAGAAATGAGAGTCAGTTAAAGAAAGCTTCATTTCACCTTACCGCTCATTTAATGATTGTTACTTTTGTACATTGTAAAAAATAAGGGCTTTTGTTTCGTTCGTTTTGTTCACTACTCATTTTTTTAAATAATAAAGACATACGTAACGACTTGTGTTATAATGGAGGAACACTGACTCCCAAGTCACAGGTATAAGCCTAGTTTGGGAGCCAGGGAAACTATGTTTAAGACGCTGACAATGTTGGCTTTTTTTTTTAAATAAGGTTTTTTTTTTGTTTTTAGGGAGTTGCCCAGCTGAATACTGCGTGTATAACCATTATGTATGGAGATAGTGCTGGAAATGTAGCAGCATTATATAGCCCACTAGCTTTTGCCCGCGGAATCGCCCGCTTAAAGATCGGAAATTATTCCACTGGAACGTACTACCGGGGTTCATAGTACCCTATGTCCTAAACCAGGTCATGACCTATACGTATGCCTTTAATCTAAATCTGTTCAGCCGTTACGGAATGTAAAGGTAATATAATAAATACAAATAATCTTTTTCAGGGTTATATACCTCAACATGAAAAATTGGAATCCTTATAGGATGACTTCGTTATCCGTCAAGACCCTTTTTCATTTATCATGTTGAAATAGTTATCAAAAACTTAGATCTACGGTCTCTTGGAGCTGTAACCAAAATCAAACTTCCAAGTGGACGCAATAAAACATACGGCCATTTATGCCGCATAAGTTGACACTCAAATAAACCAAAGCCCCGTTGATCTAGCAGCATGAAATGTTTTACAGTTCAAGTCAAGAGAAAAATTCGAAAATTGGTAATTTATAGTTATGTATCAACTGCAAAGTTAAGTTTGTTCTTCAATCTGTCTTGAAGTAACATTTAGTCTGTATTTCATTGAAATCGGCCCACTCCATTCTATTATTAGTAGATTGCTATACAAGAAATGAAAGGGACCTATTTAGGCACGAGCCTATTGTTCGAGTGCCTAAATAGGTCTTTCCCCCGAGGTAAACACTCTGCTCTTAATTCCGAATATGAGGAAATTAAATAAAAACCTAATTAGTTAAACAATCAACAATCAATCAACTTATTTTATACAAATATCTGTTTACGTAAAGAATTAGCAGTCGACAAAACAACTGAAGATCGAATTGCCGCTTTGTCGCCTTTTTTATGTTTCTTTTCCTGTGGAATTCTACCAGCCAGTATTTTTTATCATTGATGATGGTAAATATTTAGCTCAAATCTATGTAAATTAAATAATAATTCAGTGAAAAGTAAATTATAAGTAAGTCATGTTACAAAATTGTTGTTAATATTTTTTTAATTACAATTTTACGCCGCGATTTGTCAGAGTGGATGTACATTATAAGTTAAACAGTCTTTCGCGCATAAGTATATTCGAGCAAAAGTCCATTCGCTCAAAAGTCCCTTCGCGCAAAAATCCATTCGCGGAAATGTCTTTTCGCGCAAGTGTCCTGTCACCGTTAAATAGCAGTGCTTACTTTGTACGTGTAGGTACATTATTTAATAATGCCATAGTGATTGTTTTTTTACGCGAAGTAGTGCTTTGGGTACGATTCGGGGACAGTAAAGACACCAATAATTATAGACCCGTATCCGTGTTGCCGGTTTTCAGCAAGGTGTTTGAAAAGGTAATGCTTATTCAAATGCTCAATCATTTTAACACAAATAAAATCCTCCACGATCAACAGTATGGTTTCACCAAAGGACGTTGTACGACCGACGCCGGTGTAACCTTATTAAGACACATTTTTAACGCGTGGGAAGAAGCCCAAGACGCAATAGGAATTTTTTGTGACCTCTCCAAGGCATTTGATTGCGTCGATCACGAAACCTTACTCTTGAAACTTGAACATTACGGACTTGGAAAACTTGCGCTCAATTTAGTAAAATCTTATTTAAATGATAGACAACAGCAAGTTCAAATAAACGGTATCAATTCACCAGGTTTAAAAGTAAAAATGGGTGTGCCACAAGGCTCGATTTTGGGTCCATTCCTCTTTTTAGTGTATATTAACGATCTACTCCATTTATTAAAAAATCAACCACAAATGGTGTTATTTGCTGACGATACTTCCTTAATTTTTAAGGTAGATAGACGTGCTACAAATTTTGACGACGTAAATAACGCCCTACTGCAGGTCCAAAATTGGTTCACTGCTAATAATTTAGTATTAAATGGAAAAAAAACTAAGTGCATAAAATTTTCTTTACCAAATGTTAAAAGTAGTAATTGTGAGATAGTATTGAATCAAGAGAAACTAGAATTTGTCGATAAAACTGTTTTCCTGGGGATCACGCTCGACTCAAGGCTACAATGGGGTCCTCATTTAACATATCTTGCAGGACGGCTAAGTTCAGCAGCATATGCTGTCAGAAAAATCCGTCAATTAACTGATGTAGATACCGCGAGGCTAGTCTATTTCAGTTATTTTCATAGTATCATGTCTTATGGTATTCTGCTGTGGGGACGGGCTGCAGACATCGAGTCTATTTTTATTCTGCAGAAAAGAGCTATCAGAGCCATATATTATCTCCGTAGGCGCGATTCTCTAAGGGAACTGTTTAAGGACATTAACATCATGACGGTACCTTGTCAATATATCTATGAAAACATCATGTACGTAAGAAAAAATTTACATCTTTTTAGTAAAAGAGGTGATAGACATAATTATTGTACAAGAAATAGGGATCTTTTAGTTCAACCAGGTTTCAGACTGGCTAAAGTAGACTCATCTTTCATGGGGTACTGTTTAAAATGTTACAATAAAATTCCTCCCCACATACTTCAACTGAATGAGACGAAATTCAAATCTTGTATAAAACGCACACTATGTAGGCAGGCATATTATAAGTTGGGGGATTACATAATTGATAAAAATGCTTGGCTCACTGCTGGTCCTGCTCCACAAGCATAAACTAATTGATTAGCATTTGAAAATACCGTTGGAGCTGCTGAAGATTTTAAAAACTATCTTTGCATTGTATAAATTCAATGTCTTAGCATTGTATAATTGCATAGCACATGTGTGAGTACTATGTACCGACTATAAAGCTACCATTTAGGTACTGGGTATGTCTTTCATTGACTTGAATGTGCCCTGGCGGCTGAGAGTATGTCATGCTCACTTTAATGTCTCGCTGGCGGTGGCGCGTGTGTTGGATCATTTAGCTCCCTTCAAAATGGTTGAGCTAAATGGTGTTAATCCATGCGTCATGTTCGTGAACGGGCGCCGTCAGTAGGGACTGGTCATCTCTTAGCTGCCACGGCGATTTTAATTTAATTTATATTTTTATTTCTAACGGACGCTTTTAATGTTTTGCATCGTTCTCACATGTATAACTTCAATATGAATGATGTAACCAATATTATGTAACCATTTTATTTTATTTAAAAGAGTGTCCGTGGAGTTTCTTGCCCGTTCTTCTCCATAGGTACCTACTACGCTTTGGAATGGGCGACTAGCTTCATATTTCTGACTGGGGTCGGTCAGGCGCGATTCTCTAAGGGAACTGTTTAAGGACATTAACATCATGACGGTACCTTGTCAATATATCTATGAAAACATCATGTACGTAAGAAAAAATTTACATCTTTTTAGTAAAAGAGGTGATAGACATAATTATTGTACAAGAAATAGGGATCTTTTAGTTCAACCAGGTTTCAGACTGGCTAAAGTAGACTCATCTTTCATGGGGTACTGTTTAAAATGTTACAATAAAATTCCTCCCCACATACTTCAACTGAATGAGACGAAATTCAAATCTTGTATAAAACGCACACTATGTAGGCAGGCATATTATAAGTTGGGGGATTACATAATTGATAAAAATGCTTGGCTCACTGCTGGTCCTGCTCCACAAGCATAAACTAATTGATTAGCATTTGAAAATACCGTTGGAGCTGCTGAAGATTTTAAAAACTATCTTTGCATTGTATAAATTCAATGTCTTAGCATTGTATAATTGCATAGCACATGTGTGAGTACTATGTACCGACTATAAAGCTACCATTTAGGTACTGGGTATGTCTTTCATTGACTTGAATGTGCCCTGGCGGCTGAGAGTATGTCATGCTCACTTTAATGTCTCGCTGGCGGTGGCGCGTGTGTTGGATCATTTAGCTCCCTTCAAAATGGTTGAGCTAAATGGTGTTAATCCATGCGTCATGTTCGTGAACGGGCGCCGTCAGTAGGGACTGGTCATCTCTTAGCTGCCACGGCGATTTTAATTTAATTTATATTTTTATTTCTAACGGACGCTTTTAATGTTTTGCATCGTTCTCACATGTATAACTTCAATATGAATGATGTAACCAATATTATGTAACCATTTTATTTTATTTAAAAGAGTGTCCGTGGAGTTTCTTGCCCGTTCTTCTCCATAGGTACCTACTACGCTTTGGAATGGGCGACTAGCTTCATATTTCTGACTGACCGACCCCTTGACAATTCAAAAGTGCCTGTAATTGGTTTATTTGAAATAAATGCTTTGAGTTTGAGTTTGATTGTGACAATTTTTTTGGGTACGGTTGTGACGAATATTTAGTTTAGTTTATATTTTGACATTGTTACCGTACTGTATAATTAGAATTCTTTAGTTAGCTTTTGGGACTGATTGTAATTTAAGACTGATTAAAGTACTATTATAAGCAATCAGATTGCTACATGATTAGAAAGATTCTAAATCTTTAATTAAAATACTAACAATTCATTTTAATAATATTATCACCATTAATTTGTAATATCTACTCTAGTGCCGACATGTTAGAAAGGTTGGTTTACGACTTTAAATTGTAATACCTACCTTTTGACCGAGTGGGCCAATTTTAATGAAATAAAGATTAAAGACAAGATTAAACATTAAAACCTCCCGCGCTAGGCCAAGATACGGATACGGACTATGACTATATTTGTATTTCTAATCCCTTAAATCTCTTGAAAATAAGAAGGTACACAAACTATTAATTTACATGATAATTTAAAAATCATCCCTTTTTACTCCCTTGGGGGATGATTTTACAAAAACGGTAAAACACATATTTCTTTATTTCTTATCAAAACCATAAATTAGACTTTTTTATCCTTAACTTATGAAATGTTAGGTTTCCCATACAAACTTTATTTTATTTATTTATTAATATTTCAAGCACACAAATGTACAGAGGCGGGTTTCAACCCCTATATTAACTTTAAGATTATTTTTGAGACAAAAATTTACCTATGTCCATCTATCTCCTTGAAATGAAAAGGTAACACACAGACAGACAGAGTTACTTTGGAATTTATAATTATAATATAATAATATTATATTATACACCGTGAAATCTTAATGGTTGTTTTCCCGCAGCGAAATGGTTTTGTCTTGGTAATACAATCGTTATATAAATAAATAAAATATTAGAAACAATTTTGAAACAAATTTTGTATTGTTGCGTGCAAACTAGTTTATGCCGTATCACCACGTGCGAGAGTTTATTTTGCTTTGAAAATTTATGCATCGCTGTTCCCTTTGTCAGCGGCGCGTGCCATTAGAGTAGTACCTACAAGTTACATGTTACTATTGATTCTCACGTTTTCGAGTTTTTATGTTAAAACAAAAACATCTTTATGTTTTAACTTTTACTCTATGCTTCGAAAGTACTCCTTATAGCAAGTTGCTCTGCCGCGGGGAAACAACCATTAAGATTTCACGGTGTATTCAAGACAAAATTCAACAATTTGAGAAAACGCACAAATAATTATTCGAAGACAAATGCGCGCGCACAAATTAGTTGTTACTGACTGGAATTTATAGAATATATAGTTCATTATTAGTTTTTATACATCTCCGTTATAGCTTCAGTTGCTGGCAGTAATAATGATTCGATCACGCAGGGAAACTCCAAGCATAGCCCTATCCATTGCTCTTTGGATGACTTTTAGCCTTCAGATAAGGCCCATTGTGAGCGACCACGTTTCAGTGCCATAGGTCATCACTGGCAACACGCACTGGTCAAAGACTTTCGTCTTGAGACACTGCGGTAAGTGGGACGAGAATATATTGCGTAGTTTCCCGAACGCTGCCCAGCCGACTCGGATTGTACGAAGTTGGATCTATCTAACTGGGCAGTTTGTCCTAGGTCCCACCACTAGGTCACAACTTCGAGCGTAGCGTCTCCGATCTTCATGAGAGTGGGTGTTACATGGGCATTTGACATGACCTTTGTCTTGTCCATGTTCATTTTAAGACCCACTCTTTCGGAAGCTCTGCTGAGGTCGTCGAGCATTGTACTGAGGTCGCTAAAAGTCTCAGCCATGGCAACTATGTCGTAGGCAAACCGAAGGTTACTGATATACTCGCCATTGATGTTGATACCTAGCCCTTTCCAGTCCAGAACCTTGAAGACATCCTCCGGTGCAGTGGTGAACAGTTTCGGAGAGATAATGTCTCCCTGTCTCACACCTCGCTGCAGAAGGATAGGTTTTGAGGTCGGTCCTGGAGTCGGACTGACATAGCGGCGTTTTCGTACAGACACTTCAGCACCTCGATATACTGGTAGTAGATCTGGCCCATGTCTCGATCGAACAGATGGCTTCCTCGTAGTCCACAAACGCTATGCAAAAAAGCAGGTTATAGTCTTCGGTCTTCTGTATAACCTGCGGTGGCGTATGCATGTGGTCTACGGTGCTAAAGCCTTTGAGAACAAGCCGAATGCCTTAAAGGCATTCGGCTTGTTCAGGAGGCTGGAACTCTGGAAGTCATCAAACATGCGCGCGAGACGGTTCGTGGTGATTCTTGAAAACAGCTCGTAGACATGGCTCAGAAGTGAGATGGGCCTATAATTATTATGCGGCATTGTCGCTCTTCTTAAGAAAAGTATTACCACACCTGTTCCACGCCTGTGGCGTTTTGCCGTCGAGTATAACAGAATCAAACAACTTCTAGAGGGCGGGTTTTCCGCCGGCCTTTAGGAGTTCGTAATTCCGTCATCACCGGCGCCTTATTGTTTTTGAGCTGCTTCAGAGCCATCCTAATCTCGTATAAGCTGACGTCCAGGAAGTTTTCGGTGTAGTTTCGGGTCAATCCCCCTACTCTTATAGCCATCGACATTCATACTCAATATTTACCTCAGAAAAAAAAAAGTTATTGTATATTAATTTATTTAAAACAAAATTAATGATTATGTACCGTGGCTCAGCACTCATAGTTATTTTTGTTTACACCGGCACAACTAAAAAAACTCCGCGATATTTATGCAAAACTGGCACAATTCAAAAGTGACACTATTGCATAACATCAAGCGGGCGATAGCCGCGAGCGCATGCGGCCGATTAACGACGAATCGGTGTTGCATGAAAGAGACGCAACGTTATCGTTTATTCACTAATGACACATACACCTCCAACCGGGAAGTTTATGAACTAAAGGGTTGGGTCTTTAATGCATAAAATGAACTACCTAATTTAGAACAAGAATTAATTACTAACTTAAACTACCACAAATTCGACTTGTGCCACTATTGAATTCAGTTAACGATATAATTATATATGTTGGAAATACGTTACTGAGTTGACTAATCGGGCCAGCGCCAACAGAGTCTACAACATAACGCTTGGACCGGCCGGAGCTCAGCAGACTTCATGGGTGGCGGTCAAGCAGTGAAGACGTTTAGAAACTGTCGCGCATTCCAAATAGTTGTGTCGTGTATCTAAAGTGTGTAGTGTGATTAATTATAATGTGATCTGAACTGCAAACGGTTTTTGTATTACACAATAACCAACACTACTCATAGTACGCTCACAGTAGTTAAAATATGACTGATAATAACGAAAGAGACACACCCTCCATTATATATGTATTATGTACAAGTACATAAAAGAAAAAAACGAAAGAGCTCACGAGACAACAAAAAAATATGTTATTTCTCATCACTAAAATAAGTATATATTTAAAACATTTTCCATTAATCCACATTTCAAAGAGAGAAATACCCGTTTTAATTAGCTAAATACCTACTTGTACTAATCGTTACATTACGGATTTGAACGGTAACTGGTGTTAATTGCAATCGTTAACGTTGATCTTATCGCCTTCGGAAAATAACCGAAATGTGGGTCATGGAAGATTCTAATGGAATATGTTAAATTATAACAGAACTGCCGCACTGTCATTTTGGTATTATGACTGAGAACTGCCGCACTGACATTTTGCTATTCTCAACCACCTATTCTCTCCCTGCCCTTGTCCCATGTTACTTGGGGTCAGCGTAAAATTTTCTTCTTCCCTCTCCCCTGTCAACAGTCACGGTATCATTCACTCCCTTTTCTTTCATATCATTCCTGACACAATCCATCCGACTTTTCTTTGACCTTCCTGTTTCTTACACTGCGTTCGGCGCTTGACATGGCAACACGTCGTATCCGGGTTCGCAACAAGTCAACCGCCATCCTCAGGAGGCCTCGTTGAGAGGTGAAAGACGTGTCGATTTCTTACAGGGTTCTTTATGACTATTTCAGAACAGTTAAGCGGATTAGGTTAGTAAATATACGGTCGTCTATTGTATTTTTTAGGTGTTATGGTGTTAACTCGCCTGAGGGCACTATAACAAAGATTTTTCTTTTTGCTTCACACAAAAGTAAAATGTTTGTTATAGCGCCCTATTAGTCATAATATGTGTTGCATCTCTTCTCATAAAAGACTATATCAAGACAAACTCCCTTTATTTTTTTCTGTCACTGGCGCTACTTTCAAACTTATTGATTTCTTACTTTATCCATTCTCGTCACTCCACACTTGTATCTCATTTCATGTACAATAAACAAATGTAAAGCTAATGCTGGTTGAAACATGATCCTCGGAGAAGCTTGGGGCTGAAGTAGGATATCCTGGTCACATGCCAGCACACGAGAGAGCACACATCGAAGCCCTCAACAACCACCATGACGACCGGAAGCCACAGAATGCGGTCGTTGTGACCTACATCGGCTAGATGGCATTGGCATCATCATCATGATCTCCAAAGCACTACGTTACTTTATCGTTTTTCCCACGTACCGTAACATCACGTCTGTATCCCTGAAGGGTTGGGCAGAGGTGTACCTATAGTACACCGCCAACCACCTCTGTGTACTACTGCCTCGTTGATCTAGTAATTCAAAATTCAAATTCAAAAGTCATTTATTCAAACTAGGCTGAGAATCAGCACTTTTCGAACGTCAAAATTACATAAGACAGTCCCCCAAAACGCCCACCCTTCACCACTTCCTAGTGCTTTAGCTGGGAAGTAGAAGTGGCGCAACAAACTCCCCAGCAGCACAGCTGTCTGTTCAGTTAGAAAAAAATGATTCATAATATAGTATGCAAAATGATATTTACATCATACACGCAACACAAAACATAATTTAAAATTAATAGGCATAAAGGGCGTGCCCGCTTACATATAGCTGTAACTAGAAGTTATAATTGATAAACTAGGACTATCGAGGTAAGTTATCGAGGTCGCTAGCTAACCACATATTGCAATAATACTCATAAAAAACATGTAATGAGTAGATTATGTCAACAATAAATTAAAATAAAATAAATTGACTTATAAAGTAAAATTATAAACATTTATATAAACTCATATAACCTGTCAGTAAATAAGCTAATTCTGGAAGAAGAACGTAGTGGTCGCAAGCGCTCATGAAGTCCTGGGTTCAATTCCCAGGTCGGACAAAGTGTTATTTGGATTTTCCATCTGTAATTTCTTAGTAGTCTGGATGTGTGCCCGGTTGATGGCAATAGACTCACCCCCTGTTACATGGGACTTAAGCATAAATGGCGAAATGTGGATTATCTTTTTTCTTATTTATAAAGGCCATGGTTTATCTTCTGTTGTGACGACATGTATGTGATAAGAGCTAACTTTCTACAATAGGTCCTTATCGTGTCGTATCTTACCTAAGATCTTACCTAATCATTTACCCCATTATAAATGTTGCTTAAATTTAGGAGACGTTTAAACGTCAAAGATCTGTGGTTAAACATAAACTGCATGGTTAAACTTAACTTTAAGCAACGTTTATTATTAAACCTCAAGCAGTTTGATGAGATTAAACATATTAAATGTTGTATTACAGGTAGTGGTGATCGAAATTCGCTGGGCTCAAGGTACTTTGATTTCAAAACAATCACACATTATTGATCTGCGATTATTCAATCAATGAATGATTTTAATTCTCTCATTACAATACGAAAACACTGATTTCCTAAATAGCTGTTGTTTCGATTACACATCACATACATCTTAAGCGCGTCGTATTCATTAGCGACAGAAGCCTTTGTTTAAAAAACGGTAGACAGAGTGACGCTACAATGTTGTAAGGGTGTAATGCAAATCATTTCAAGTTACGTGATGGTTTTTACACGACTCCTCAAAAAGGAGTGTAATGATTTCAGTGTTCATGTAAAAACTCACATAGATACATACATACGTATGCATGGCTGAAAAATATAATTATAATTAAAAATATTACAATGTGGGTATCCGATTGAAGGCCTTGATGAGCAGATTCCAAAACTATATAATATATTAGCATATATTTTACATGTTTGTTTTGCATGTACCTACACTCTACGTGAACACACGGGTACATATCAAGCTATACATTTCCAGTTTAAGCTGATCTCGCATTGTTTAGGATTTCCGTGCAATGAGAGGTTTGGTTATATCGGAAATGTATAGCTTGATATGCAAAATAAACATTCCATCCCCATGCCATTGCCATCCACGCCGCGCCTCGCCGTGAGAGTATAAAACCACCTGTGCTTAAAAGCCAACCTAGCATGACAGGATAAAATAAAACTTGTAACTAAAATATACACACACTTTTTTTATTATTTATTTTCATTTTATGACAATTTAAAAATACATTTTCATTTAGTTTTCTTTTTTTTTATATGTGTATCAGCTCCGAATTGTCTTTGAATATGCAATAGGCAAAAAGGGTAAATAAACGAATATCTTAAAAAAAAAAGTGGCTTAACAGATTCGGATGAAATTTGGCACATGGGTAGACCATTTAACTTAATTTTTAATTTAATTTATTTATTTAAAAAAAAAGTGTGATACAGTCTGTTACAATAATTACAATTTACAATTTAGGCATAAATCTTAAGGAGAGTAACAATATACAGAATTGAATCTGGCGTCCTAGCTAGGTTACATAGTAACCTGTATTAAGGTTCGCCAGCCCAGGTTCCCAATAAAAGGAGTACAAACTTTATTATAGACTGCTTAGGACTATAAGTTGATCATGAATTGTTAACCATGATCTGAATTAGGACATAGGATCCCGATATTCCCACGGGATCGAGACTTGTCCGGGTGAAAGCGCGGGACTCAGCTAGTTCACGAATAAAATAAATTTCACTCCTGATAAAATTTCCATACCGGGGGCCTTTTTTTTTTTTTGGGTGCGAAATTATCGAATAACTTCTCCCGCTCTGGGTGGGACGGGAGGGCGTGTCAGACTCTTACTGACTAAAACCCACCCGTGTTCCTTCCGTTGCCTGTATGTTGCCAGGGGCCATGATATCCCTTTCGGACTTTCCCGCAACCCCGGCAGGCATCGGTCCTAACGGACCCCTTCACTTCTGCTGACATCTCTTTGAGGCGCGCGTGGAACACAACGCGCCGTCGACCCGGGCCTGGTCCTTATCGGACGGTGAGCTACCCATTGATTGCTCACCGTCCGCAAGCCCGCGCCTACGGTGGCCGGGAATCGGCCTGCGATTCCCGACGCCCGGGGCGTCTCCTGCGGCGGCTAGGGGCGTGAGGGCGCGAAATTTGCCTCTCCCTCACGCGTTCTGCCTCCTCCTTCGCGAGCATTACTGCTTCGCAGAAGGAGGTGACGGCCTCCCATGCCCTCTCGCTCCGTACCATGGCCTGGACTAGGGCCGGACGCGAGAGATCCCCGCCACCGATCGCCTCCACGAGGACACGGCGATGCTCTGCCCAAGCCGGACCGTATGCTCAACCGTGTCCTCCGGGCGATCCACGCAGTGATGACACCCGGGCGTTTCCTCCCGCCTGATACGAAACAGGAACCTCCCGAAATACCGGGGGCCTTAAATGAAAATCGATTCTTAGATTCCTACGAAAAATTTAAAAACATGAGAGTTTACCTACGTAAACTCTCAACTCGTGGACTTCGGTTAGGGCTATAGGAATATCCAGTGCTCGTTTAAAATCGAATGTTTTGAAACTTTGAGTTTAGGTAAGGGTGCCTACCTACACACTACACAGGATACACAGATATGCGCTGTTAGAAGAGTTGGTGTATCTATGACGATCTGCTGGTATATGTATGTATAATAACAATACAAGACTTCTCGGCAGTCCGTGTTTAGTCTCGCAAATAAGTAGTAAGCTGTAGTTGGTACTCGCGTAGAGTGAGTGGGGATCACAGTTCTAACTAGGTGGGTGTAGGTAACTCACGTCACTTTTGAAAACAAACATCACAGAACAATCCACTGTTTTTATAAAAATACAGATACTTAATGTTATAAATAATTGCTTTTTTGTTTTATTTTTGTTGTCGGTTTTTCATTTCTTATGGTGGGTAATGAAAACACAATGAATGCGTCGAATACTTTACACTAACTTAAGTGTAAAGTTCTCGACGCATTCATTGTGTTTTCCTTACCCCTTTTTGATTTGTTTAATATGAGCCACAGGCTGCGCGCTACGTTTACATGCTGCGTTCGTTTTTCACAATAAACAATCCTACACTAGAGGCTTAAGCGGATTGGTGCGGGCAGCGCCGCAACGCATTGTAAAAATCCTCCTTCATCACTTTCGTACATTTTCAATGAACCCAACGGATCCCTCCAAATGCGGTACGCACCGCACTTTTTAACAAAACGCGTTGCGCTGCGGCCTGGCTTAAGTAATGTGCGCTTGGCTTAAGTAGTCTGTTTTAGTGTAGCTTTCCGTAGGTGAAAGCATTTCGGAAATCGGATCTGAATTTCCAGAGATTACTATAATACCTACCTACCTAAATATTTTGTTCATGTTCATAAAACTCATTCAGGAATCCTGCACGTTAGTTTGCTCTAGACATGATTTCGAAGTTTTGTTAAAGTTCAACAAAATCTGGCCACTTTGCAGAAATTGTTCCTTAATTTTCTGTGAGCACTTTTAGTCAAGGAAATCAGAACCGATTAATTTCCGTCTTTATCTATCTCCCGTCAGTTGTCGGTACATAACTACATATTTACTACTAGCTTCTCCCCGCGAGTTCGTTCACGTGGAAGTCGTAAGACACTACAATATACTACAATAACAGCCACATTTTATAAACCCTGTATAGTACGTACGTTTGTAGTTTTGTTCTCAACAGCTAAAATATACAGTCAGGACTGGTGATGCGGGGCAAGCGACCTACAGTTATCCGTGTAAAAAAGCAGCTTGTCCTGAGGTCGACACCCGCAGCCTTCAGTGTCTGCCCTGTGACTTGTTGATAATCATCGCAAAGCAATGCTCATAGCGAATCGCACGCGCTTAAATTGGAAGGGGTAACTGTGGGGAATTAGTGGTATATGCGGTATAAACACTGTCTCGCCAACGCTACAACCAGTTAGAATGTTTGCCTCGATGACGTTTCTCTGCAAAGACACGACTTTGAGCCGTGTTCCATTACACAGCTTCGGCGGACTTAAATTCTCAAGGTACACAACAGTGTTCAATTTTCTCTCAAAAAAACTTCGCTCCCTTCAATTTGCAAGAGAATACTGTGGTTGATTGCCGCAGCTTGATCATTTTTGGGCGTTAAAATGGCCCGTTCACACACCCAAGAATTCTCTTGGTACCTACAGTATTCGACTGATGTCCCCGTTCACCACACGAATCAGATCTTCTTGAGTGGGAAATACTCTACCAAGAGTCTCTTGTGGAGCCACCTAGTAACTCTCCTCTGATGGAGTGCCTTCACCAACTTTTAGAAGAACATCGGATAATTTTTAAGCATGCGAATTCCCGCCAAGCCGAGCTCGCATGATGTTGGTCATGTGATATATCTGATTGTCAGTATTTAGGTGGGTACCTACCTAGCCATAATGTTTCGGATCTATAGACCATGCGTTGACCTCACAGACGCCAGAAAATAAATCAGTAGCCACGTGATATTATGTTATATTATTTTCAAGACATAATTTTCAATATCGCCGACCGCAGTATAAAACAATTTCACACTGTAATATTGCCTAGTTATCGTAACGATTAATAAACAATCTTTCTTTTCTCTGCTGAAGTATTTTAATTTAATATTGTAAAAACAAAGAGATGTTACCCACTTACCATTTTAGTTCCCACAGTTGGCTTGCCGGCCTAGGAATGCAAAGGTCAATAAATAATGTATCAGAGCTGAAGTCAAGGATTACAATTATTTATTACGTTACAGTTAAATTCAGTTCAGTAGCAGATCCTGAAATATTCCAGAAAGGTTATTGTTGTCAAAAATCAATGAAAGGTTATTGTTGCAATCAGATTTGTAGATTTAACGTTGCCTTCGTCTAGTCCATGTTCATTTATAAACCCACTCTTTCAAAAGATGTACCTGCTGAGGTTAATTAGCATCGAGATCTATGGTAGGTACCCACTGAGTTGTACCTCCTTCATGGTCTCAGTAATGGCTACTGTGAGGAGTGATGCACCTACCTTCTCTTAGCATAAGTAGATGTCTAGCCCTTTCTTAGTCCTAAATCATGAAGATATCCTCCAAGGCAGCAGTACATTTGAAAAGTCCTAGTGACGACTGCGAAAAGTGTTACGTAGCTGGGTCCTCCACAAGATGGATCGAATATCTCTGCTGCAAGTAAGAAGCTGGGCACGGTGGCCGTGGTGATTCTTTGGGAATGCTCTATAAGCCATAACTCGCATTTGGATCTTACCTCAGAGACTACATATATTAGGCATAGGATACTTTCTTAGGATTTACTGGAATATGTCTTAGCATTTGTTACAAAACCAGGTTTCACAGCAACAATAATGGGCACCTACACTATAATCCAGTGTGAATTGAAAACGTTCCAGACTCGTCTAAATTGTGTCTCAATTACTTGATGCGTGAAGTTCTGATTGCAACTGCTGCCAGGCCGGCTGCAATCGACTTTATCCTCAGGATGAGTCCACTTCTGCAACTTCCTCCGAATTCTGTAAATTTTATCATTTATTTTAAAATTTACGGAATATAACATATAACAATTTTCAGCAACTCGCCACATGCTTTTTTTTTTTTTTTGGGTGGGAAATTATCAAATAACTTCTCCCGCTCTGGGTGGAGCAGGAGGGCGTGTCAGACTCCTACTGACTAAAACCCACTCGTGCTCCTTCCGTTGCCTGTACGTTGCCAGGGGCCACGGTATCCCTTTCGGACTTTCCCGCAACCCCGGCAGGCATCGGTCACGAGGACACGGCGATGCTCTGCCCAAGCCGGACAGACCTCCACCGTATGCTCAACCGTGTCCTCCGGGCGATCCACGCAGTGATGACACCCGGGCGTTTCCTCCCGCCTGATACGAAACAGGAACCTCCCAAAACAACCATGTCCGGTGAGGACCTGCGTCAGGCGGAAGGTGAGGACGCCATGGCGCCTCTCTAACCACTCCTCAAAGATAGATAGACTTATCGCCGCAATAGTGGCGTGCCCAGCACTGGGTTGCGACAATCGCACTCTCCATGACGCCATGAGATCCCGCTGGAGCTCTGTCCGCTGTGCCGCGATTTCTCGCGGCAGCGGAGTTACGCCCCGGCGTTTCACCACCTCGCGCCACTCCCAAATGTGCGCGAGGACTTTTGCCTCCAGATCCCATGGCGGTAATCCGGCAAGGAGGCTCGCCGCCTCCCCGGAGAACGTGCGGTATCCCCGGACCAGCCGGGTGGCCATGACCCTCTGGGACGCGTTCAACCGGCGGGCTGGCCGCCGCCTCAAAGAACGCGCCCAAACCGGTGCCCCGTATAGGGCCATGGACCGCACGACCCCCGCGTATAACCTCCGGCAGGAGGCGTTTGGACCCCCTAGATTGGGCAGGAGCCGCTTCAAAGCAGCCCCGGCCCGCTCCAGTCTGGGAGCCAAACGTCGGAAGTGCTCCACGAAGTTCCACCGGCTGTCGAGCACGAGTCCTAGGTACTTCATCGTCGACTCGACGCCGATGTGAACTCCTCCTACCGTTATTTGGGAACCCGACGGTGGCGCGTTCCGAGGACCATGAAAACACATGGCCTCGGACTTGTGCAGGGCCACGTCGAGTCCCAACTGCCGGATTCTGTCAACAATTGTCGCAACCCCGTGTGTCGCTAGTACGGCCGCCGCCTGATGCGACCTCCCCTGCAACTCGCCACATGCTGCCCTGCGGGTTTATGTATCTCTCTGTTTTGGCAAAGTAAACCCTACCGGCACAGACCCAAAGTTCAAGAGCGCGCAAGCGCCACCACGACGTCAACGTAGAGATACGGCGGTGGGGTATTTTTATTATTGTTTGTGTGGATTTTTTTGGGTGTGTGGTGATAGGATATGTATGCACAACAATATATTTCAATAACTTATTTTACACTTAACAAAAACATCAAAAAAATAAATAATGCCTTAAAACCGAGTACTATGGAATAACTTAATAGGTATATGGCCCCTGCCTGACCTGAATGATATACAATATATACGGTTAAAATGGCAGAGGGTGACTTGCACACTCAATAATGGGCCCCTGGAAAGTGTCGCTAGCACGTAGTGACATAGCTACACGGGTGGTCATAGCAACATGTCTTGAGGTGCTTGAGGCGTGAAGTGGTATTCCATGGCTATCAGGACTATCCCGGCAGTACAGTAAAGATCCATACCTACCAGCATCTTACTGGAATACTTCCTTCCTCCGAGTACGATTGAAGGTGTTCCTATCAATATCATAGGTAATGAGCTGGTCAAAAAAACCAGGCATTTTTTAATGCACGTTAAATTGGCATTATAATGTACCGATGAATAATGCTAGCTATCGTAATGTATTGTCACTCGGTCACATACCGTAGCCTTGACAGTATTAGATGCTGATGTGAAGGTCGCGCTCATTAATGATCGAGCATCTTCTTATTAGTTCTTATTGTTATCGACAGACGAAGTACCTACCTACTTTTATCTACTATTCACATTCATTTCAAGCCTGTGTCTGTAAATTAAACATGAAATTCTTTAGTTAGAAGCAGTTATACTCACAGGTTAAGTTCTGTTTTTAGGAACTGCTGCGAATAGGAGCAGCTAACCCGTTTCTTTATTGCACCTGGCAATCGGAGTAATCCTGTACTAGTCTGTGAGGGCTCAAAGTGCAAGGAAATAGCGGATTTACAATCTGAACGAATAAATGACTTTAATTTAGTAAAATAACTGAGCAAATAGTAGGCGAAACAAACAAAAAGTCTATAAAAATAAGTATTTAAGCGAATTGCGTCGCTTACATAGCCCCACTCTAGTACTCTGCTAGTGCTGGCGCAGCACTTGCTATTCGAAGGAGACCTTAGCGACGCGAACCACATATATTTTCTGGCTGGGTAGCCATAAAAGATCTGTGGCTCGCGTCGCTAAGATCTGCAACTGCGTTTGTACTTGTACGGTCAGTACTTTGCATTACCTAACCACTCTTACAAAGAAGAAGAGGAGGAGAAGAGTGGTCGGGTTATGTATGCAGGTAGCTGACAGTACCACTCGCACTCTGCCGTCCTTTCCGGGAAAACTCCTCTATGATGCCTCGCGGCCACATGTTACGTGGCGCATCAGGGTTGGCGATAAACACTCTCCGATTTGTAGAGGTTTCTGCTGCCCGTCTTCGGTCCACTTTTGCCGTGGTATAATCGCAAGCACCACTTCGTTGACCCATGTTTTACAAAACATTATCGACAACCATTGTGCTATTCGCCATTGTCAACGACGGTACAGGTCAGAGTCTTGAAAGTTGTTTAGCTTCGGTGAAGTACATAGAAGACGAGCTCTTTGCCTTGAAGCCATCCTCTGAAGAGCCAAAATCACCGAATCGGTACTGACTACTGAGCGACGACACAATAGGTATCTCCAAATGAATGGCCCTAACAGTGAATAATGTGTTAACTGTATTGTATGCTGTTTTGGCACTCATTCGGTACGTCGGTGTTTGTGTATGCGAAGAATCTGCTACGAAATTGAATGCAGTGCTCACCTGTGCATCGTCAGTATTACCCGCTCCTGCTGCAGCGTGAGGTGACAACGATATGTTCACTCGCCGGTAACATCGTGGTATTCGCTTGCTACAGATAGGTACTTAGCAATGACACTAATAAATTGAGCGAGCGATAAGCCACGCGTTTTAGTCGCCGCATCAACAACAAAACAAAGTTTATTTTTGTTTGGGTTACCCCAAAATGAGGTAAGTACCAAGTATAAGTATTCGCGGATGACATATCTTTATTAGTCTCATATCAAAACAACACAAAGATAGAAGAAAAAATCAGTTCCACACTCACAAAAACATGTAATTGGGTGACCTCACATAATTTAGAAATTAATTATTTTAAAACAAAATTAATGACTTTCCACCCGTATCAAAAAGTACACTTAAATTTCTCCTTTATCGGCTCAGAATTCAATTTACATTACATGGACGAACAATAGATAAACATATTAACTGGAAAACACAAATACAAAAAACCCGTTCAAAAATTTCAAAATTCACATACGCTCTTCGCGAAATTAAAAAGACAACCCATCTACAAACTGCCCTCACCACCTATTATGCGTATGCTAATGGCTTAGCGCTACGGCATATCTCTCTGGGGAAATAGTACAGATGCACTGACATTACCCTACAAAAGAAATTAGTTAGAATCTTGGTAAACATTGATCAAACTGACAGCTGCAAACCCTATTTACTAAAACATATTATTCTAACTCTCCCCAGTATTTACAGTCTAGAAATATGTAAATTTGTCCGTAAGTTCTACACAAAACGCGAAGACATCCAATCACAGTACACACTTAGGCACCGATCTCGGCTAAACATACCAACATCCAAGCTAAAAATGCATTCTACAAGTCCCTACGTAATGTCTATGAACATTTATACAACGTTATAAATAGTATATGCGAAACCTGAATATAGTTTGTTCAGAATAAGTAACTGAATCGATTCCAATAATTTTTATACCATGTTATATTTTGTCCCAAAAATATTTAAAATAGGTTACAAGTTGGACACCGAGCGGCACTTAGTACCTATCCGCAATAATACGCGCACAACACAGCTCACGGCAGGTCGTAGCGGCATTAGGCGGTAGGCAGCGCGGGCGCACAGCGGCGCGGGGGTAAAACAACCCCTTCAGTCGCCCGGATGCTACAGGCTGACGCGCACGTGTTGCGCTCCCCGCTCCCGTTTGCGAGCGCGCGGTCGCCGTGCGTACAGTTGTGTTTCGCTTAATCGGGTGTGAAAAGTATCATTTAACCATGTCTTTTCAATACCTACACAAACGTCCAGTATACAGAGATGGTACGTACACTAGTGGTTTGTGGTGATAACGTGTCGTTGGCAGTGCGCGTTGCAGTTTATCACTTACGGCTACATTTACGAATAAAGTACATAATAATATCTACCTACACTTGACCATTATGACAACAGTCCAAAGCCTGCAAGTGTGATGGAAAATGTTATCACCAGTTAATTACAATACAATTGCCGTGGGGTTAGGTTAGGTTAGGTACCTACCACCAAACTATTATCAATGAGCGCAAGACGGCCTTGGAGGCGCGCGCGCGCGGGGGCGCCGCGCGGTGACCATGTTTTTGTACGGACAACCAGGTAACAAAACAAGCTTATAACTTTGTGATTTTTCATGGTACAGTTTTGAAATTTTGTACATAGATTCTTTTCATAAAAATACTAGACAGGTGTTTCGGGTTTCGCATATACTAATTATAACGTTGTATAACAAGCTACCTGAAATAATAAAGAAAGAAGAAAAGTTAAAAATAATTATAAATAAACTTAAAAAAATACTGATAAACAAATGCTATTACTCCTTAGATGAATATTTAAATGATAAACATAAGTAATAAAAATAAATGAAAATCACGCAATTAATAGGTATGTTTAAAATATATGATACAATAATTATTAATACATAATATATAATAGTAATCATTAATAAATAATATAACAAAAATAATAATCATAAAAAAAAGGAATAATAATAAATAAAAAAATATAGCAATAATAATTATTCAAAGAAAACCAATTTATACAAATGAATAAACAGAATTATAATACATATGTACAGGAATATAAAATAATCTAAAACATTTAAGTACATTTTGCAGATAAAATAATACATAAATAATAGATAAGCGAAATACTTAGTAACTTATTCGCGATCTCCTGACTTTGATTATAATATGTAAGTTAAAACTTGTTCCCACAAAAACAACTTAATTATCTCGTGAATACATAATTATCTCTTCCTCCCTCCTACCCTTTTGCTGTACCCTACAGGGTCCATAATGATCTAAATTATATAGTTACCACCTAAGTACACATTATGGTAAAGCAATAAAGATATTGAGTATTGCGTATTCATTGGTTTCGATAAATTTAAAATTTCCTTAGAAAGTCATTGTCTAACAAATGCTTAACATGCTCGTGGTACTTTTGTGCTTATCGTTCATGTAAAGACATTTTCTTCTCCAAATTATGGAGTCTAGACAGTGCCTTACGTCCAGAAATAGTAAGAAATATTTTGGACAGGTACTTACACAAAAGTTCTGGAAACTGGTGCTTTATGGTTCGCTATACTATTTGTATATAGAATGATATCCCATCACGTCTTCGTTGCACATCAGCGCGCTGTAGTCCCAGTGCCAAGCGTCCCGCGGCGCCCGCGGTTCCCGGCGCGAAACGCCAGCTCTGCACTGATTAGAGTTACAGAAGATCCATCGTCTAATAATACTTGTATTGATAATGTCGTTAGGTCCATGCACAGTTACGGGCAACGAGCAATACTCCCCGTTTTTTATAATATATCAGTTACTGTTTCAGGTGCCACCAGCGGCGGCTATGACGGTTCGGTTGCAGGATTGTTGTCACTGTTCAGTGCTTGAGGCACTTTGTAATGCAATAACTTGTGGTGTGGTTGACCACAGTTCTCGACGACACAATGACATGCTGCAGTTGGATAGCTTGCTCGATCGGGATCTGAATCCATGCATTTGAAGCATAACCGGTTTCGCTTTACGAATCTCCACCGATCTCTACGTAATTTTATGCTTTGTTATGCGACGGAATTGACATTTACCATTATTACCGCTACTTTTATTTAAAAACACTGTACCTTCTGTTTCTTTTGCAGCGTTTTTGTTGTTCAATAGAACCATAGACGAAATTTTAAAAGCTTCATCATTTAATAATTCCGAAATATCGATCCATGTTGGCTTTCTACCTTATTTGATGAATGTGTAGCTATAATCTGCCCACTTTAAGAGACTGGTGGCAACTTTGATAATGTGCAAGCAGTAATGCCTATACCTACCGTTCTGGTATCCATCGTGACCGATCACTTTGACTGCGGCTACACAATTTCTCACTTTAACTGAAAAAAGCACAATATCTTTGTAATATTCTTGTGACACTGGACGTATTTGCTTGATATAGACCATAACGCGTGACAAAATGATGTCAGGATTGCCAAACTGTACCTCAGGTGTAGACATTTCTGTTCCAGGCGAGGTTGCACTTATCAACTAGGCCGAGACAGCTTCGAGAACTAATCCTTTCAGACACTTCCTTAGGCGCCGTTTTTATTGTCATTGAAATTACAAACTTTTGACTATTCTTCATAAGCTTGTTTAAAGTGAGGTTACTCCATGGGTCACCAGAAAACAATGGCAAGTCCTTTGGTGTACAAATTCTACTTAACATTTTTGCGTTAAGTACGTTGTTCGTAGAAGCGGTTGCAGGATCCTTTAGTGCGCTGGCCAGAAGGTGAACTGATCGATCAGTGCCGACATTCCGTATGGTCGGCGGACACGGCACGTCCGATGTATGGTCCATGTCGTGGACAGGCTCTACTTCCAGTTCTCGGTTACTGCGCTCTAGCCACTCTTCAATACCCTTGTTAGTGTGATCTGACGTATGCTACATTCGTCGTCGATAAGTTTTCCTCTAGTCATTTTATTTCTGTGTTATTCTATCCTCGCCCACGCAGCTTTTAACTCTCTTTTGGCGACTTAATACGTTGTAGGCGGCAACATATCCACAGTGGATAGCGATTGTGGTTCCTTTTCTACTACACTTTCGAGGAGAGTTTATCACCTTGACACTGCAAGTCTTTCGCACTTACTTGTTCCTCGCTCGATGCTAATATTGGTGGAACCTCTTGGACCGAAAACTTCGCCTATTGTTCCGCTAGATTCTTTGAAGCATTTTTAGTGTTCATTTTCGGTGGTGTATGGAACATTAGATCCGGCTAGAAGGAGCAACTGTAGGTAATGTGGTCTTAGGACCAGGCACTCTAAAGACAATTTCCACGCAAGCTCCGCCCTCATGCACCCCGCCACTCCGATATTATGTGCTAAACGCTAAGCCCACGTCCGCACGGACGTAATAAAAACGCCTAGCGCGATTTTTTCCGGCCTTCAACTGAGTGTTCGAACGAGCGTTAAAAAAATACTTGAAACTGACTTCGTGCAGTGCGGACGTATGATGGGTTCCGCAAAATTATTAGCGGTAGCTACTTGTGAGGCCAGGAGACTACAAACATAATTATGGATGCATCCCTTGAATAATAATGAACTTTAATTAAAAGGCCCATTTTTGACGCCATAAAATTATTTAAGGAAATATCCTGAATAATTATAATAATTATCAATTAAATAACATGTTTCTTGTATTGTATTTTCTCAAATTAAACACGTTTAATGTAAACCCAAATACCAACCTATGCCCAGAACTGACTGTTTATTCCAATGTTTTATTACGGTCTTGAGCATGCGGCACCTCCGCACTCTGTGAGCCTTTGCGCGGGATTGACCAACGCACGCGATATTTTAGCGTCCGTGGGAACACAAGTATAGAACTTCGTATGTCGCATTAATTCAAGAAAATATGGAAAAACTGCGAGGAAAATAGTAATAACAACAATTTTATTTTCTCAAACAAACTGTTCCTAGCTTTCATGAATTCACGATAGTACCTATTAAACCTACCTATTTCAATAGGTAGGTAGGTACTCTATGTAGGTAATATGTATGTAGAGAGATAACGGTGCCTACGGTGCTTCGAAGGTTTCTCCCAGAAAACAAAAAAAAAAACAAAACAAAAAAAGGTATGGGTAGGTACTGTATGTAGTAATGTTAAAATCCGTTAGAAATTATATTTCTCTAGCGCGTTGTTTTATACGCTATCATTATAACACGTTACAAAACTCGGCCGCAGTCTAAACGCGGAAAAGTTGTCATTTTATTTGGCAACACGCTAGACGGACTTAATGATACACGAAATAATTTATAATAGTATCTCTTGAAGCGTTAGAAATCAATTAACTTTCCTTCATACTTTGCAGGCTTAGAACTGTCTATAATAAAATTGATTAAACGTTATTTTAAAAGTTTTGACATTTGTGCCGATTCTCTTGTATACCGAACTAAACTCTCACTAAAAATCCTTACTTTTAGCTATGAGAATTCTACAAAAAAAATCTTAAAATCTAAAAATAATTTTGATAAAACTAAAATCAAATTTGACAATCGCTACTCCACGTGTACTTGTTTGCCCTACCTCGCAATTTATTTTTAAGCCGGCGCGCTCGGGGGGCAGCCTCGACGTGTTTTATAAGGAATTTTTCACTTTTACTTGTCTTGTATGGAAAATATGAAAAATTATTACTTACTTGTTGAGTTTTGGGGGTATATGGGTTAATATTAAGGGGGTCGAAATGCCCATTATTTTTGCGATAGAACACACCATTTTCGAGATATAAGCATCAGAAAAAAAAAAGATACAGTACTGTTTTTGCACCTGAAGTCGAGGTTGATGTGACTTTTAGTTCATGACAACTAATGATATTCGTATTGGAAAGTTCAATTATTTTATTTACAAATGGACCAATATTGTTTTGACGCTAACGTCGAAAGCTGCTGCTAATTCAGCATCCACAATCGCCTTTAATTCGTCATTGTCGACCAGTCTTCGGACGACCGCGAGGTTCATTTTTCAGGTCGAAATTTCCAGAACGGAAGCGAGCAAACCAATAACAGGTGGTGCGTTGGTTTGTAGTGTAAGATCCGTAAACGTCGTTGATGTTGCGTGCCGCTTGTGCCGCGTTGCTGCCACGACGGTACTCATATTCCATAATTACTCGAATTTTTAACGTATCCATGATGACGAAAAAGATTGAAATGCGATGAAAATGTAACACTAATCAATAAACAAATGAATACTTTTGGAAAAAAAAATCCATGTTTTTAAAATAAAGTTAATTTGAAATTAGAATTCTTAGCCAAACAAACATTATTTTGATTTGAAATGGCCAGTACTGCAGAACGGCAATTTCATAGGTAAAGACCTAATAAATAAAAACGATGCAAATGATTCCGAGTGTCGTCCCTGAAATTGAAAAATAATAGGTAGGTACGTACGGAAACCTAGATAGCCTATCACTGCGCTTAGATGGATTTGCAGCCTTAAAAAGAATTTACATAATGTAGAAAATAACTATTAGGTATGACTACTTGTGATTTGTCACACTCCTATTATTTTCTTGTTAATATGCCAGTTTATTGGAAATCACGGATTTCTCACTTCATAACTATTTTACGATAGATACTTAAACTTGACTAACATTTATTTAACTTTAGCAAAACCACCATCATCATCATTAAACCGAAATACTTCCTCTGCTGGATCGGCCTCCCCGAGCATCCACAACGACCTCTCCCATGTTCCCGCATCCAGCGGATTCCTGTGACCTTCATCACGTCGGCCGTCGGTTCACACGCAGCAGCGGCTATCAACAAGTAGCTACCTAAGCATTATGTTTTAAAATGAAATTAAATGAAATTGTTTATTCTGTAAATAGGATATCGGAATCCCTTTTACACGTCATAATAAAAATAAAATAAGCTAGATGAGTTCGGCGTTTCCTATCTGACTACTCTGAGAAGAAAGTACGAAACAAACTCAGAGGATGCAGTCTCTTTTAAAGTCCAGTCATAATCTTGGTCAGGCCACATGAGGACCATATAGATTAATGTTTGAAATGGTCTTTTGAGGAAAGAACCACAAAGATTTGAGTGGACCTGGGGCCGTATTATGACGTATTAATGCCACCATTATTCCAGTGTGAGTGAGAGACGGAGCTATACAAGGCCGCTAGCACCATCCTTTTTTCGCAGTGGAATAATGATGCCATATACCGGGGCCTTATTATGAAGTATTCACTTCATAATAAGGCCCCGGTTCAGTCAGTACAAGCATTTGCCAGTAATCGTGGAGCTCAACTCGAACTTAAGGAGCTCATCGACTTGACGAACAATACCAAATAAAGGATATTTGGATAGGCCGCATAAACTTCTCAACTGACTGAGAAAGAAAAAATAAATGAAAGAAGAAAAATATCCACATAGTCCTCACATGATTCACAATAATTAAAATAATATACTACTTTACAAAGTAACCGTGTCATTTTGTATATAATATTCAACAATGTCAATGTGTATATAAAACTGGCCTATTTTGATTATGGTTTTATCACAAGGCTTAGCAGAGCGAGCAGCTCAATCCCAAGCTTTTTATCTTCTAAATAATCTGAAATTGGTACCCTTGTTTACAAGGTATGGTTTTAACAAGCTTTTAAATCTTTATCCGGTAAGTATCGAATGTCAATGGGAAGTTTGTTGTAAAAGCGTATACATTGAACCCATGAACGAGTTGCCTTCTCTGTAAGTCTGTGGAGACGAGTGCGATGTAGGTACAGTAAGATTGTGTTTATTCCTGGTATTTAAACTGTGAATATCAGACATTTTCTTAAAATTTTATATATTTTTATATACATTTATAATAGGTTTTTAATTAAATATTGTGAGGTACAGTTACAATATATATTTCTTGGAATTTTTCTCGAAGAGAATCTCTTGGTCCCATCCAAGAGATTCTAGAAAAATGCAGGTTAGGTTGTGAATGGCTTGAGCATTCCTTTTCTGTAAAACCATAATGTCCGTAAAATCATAATGTCCGTAAAATTTGTATTCAGGTCCTGACAATAAAAATTATCATAGATACATCCTTGTTTGAGGGAAATTCGTATTTTCGTGGGAATTTAAAGGTTGGATTTTTGAGTATAATAGATTTTTTTAAATAAACCCATAAATAGTATCAAATTCAGGCTACATCGGGTCGCGCTCAGTCCTGCGGGACGTCATCGAGGTTGGACCTGTGTCAGAAAATTTATTTTCAAATGTGCTCTCTCTGCAGTTGTTAACAAAAAAACAAATAAAAGAAGAACACATTAGATATGAAATTGCAACAGCTCAGAAAAAAATATCCCGTAATTATATTATAGTTTTAATTTAATATTAATATTATTGTTTTCGAAAGTGTGGTTGCGATGCGATATGATGACGTTTAATTGTCACCTTACAATAGTACCTGTGTTACACACATTACAGATTATTATCAATAAAATTATACTCAAGCGCGAGTCGTAAATAATTTTTTATCGTCGTTTATGAAGAAGTTTTAATAAAACACATTTTTCTAATATTTTTTTAATCAGATTCATCCTCGTTACTATATTCACTCTCCATCGAACTGTCTTTGCTACTATCATATCCTACATTAATAAACACATAATAAACAATGTGTCCGGTTGTTAGTTGTATTTAATATTTAAAACAACGTTCACTCTGGCAAGAAGAATGAAAATTAGAAAAAAATTGTTGTTAAACAAAAGTGCTATACTAACACGACCAAATGTAACGAACACGATAAAAATCGTAACGATGTTTTTCGATTAGCGGAGCTAATTAGCAACACACGATTTTTTTCTTGAATGTGTGAACAACTTTCAGTTTTGAATACAAAAATTCACCGTCACTAGCGCTACTGTATACGATAAAATGTCGTTATAAAATGATGATGTCCTAGAATAATAGATTCGATAAATTATAGCTGTAGCAGTAGCGTACGTCACAAAGTACGGCAATTGTTGCTTCATATATGTAGCTGTCAATATTTACGGATCTTCATGCGGTGGGAAACACCCAAAACAAAAGAATATGGTCACAGTATAAGCGAAACAGTAAGACCATTTTTAGCCCATTTTACTAAATAAAATATTAAATTCAAGATTGTTGAAAATTCTGCCACGGGTTAAATAGGGGATGAAAGTTTATATGGAAATTCACCATTTTTGTCTCAAATTCACTTACTTGATAAAATTCTTAAATTTCACTCACAGACAACGCACAACTGGGTCTAGAAAGATGAAATTTTGCACAAGAGTTCCTTTTATAATGAACGAAATTACGACTTTGGTATTTTCTATCAAATTTACATTTTGCGTGACTTTTGAGATTTATTTATTTATTCATTTTGAGATACCCAGTAGAACCATTGCAATTCTACACTTTCACCTTACTACCTTAAAGCCACTGATTAGTGGCTTGATACACTGATTCTTATAGATTATTCCTGACTACCCCGGCTATCACTAAAAAAATCCCGTGTACACTTTGTACACTGGATTTTTCATTAACTGTCACCTAGTTATAGATATTTATTTTTATTAAAACCATAGATGACAGAAGAGGCCTAAACTCCATGTTTTTCTGTGTACGTTCTACGAACTACCCCATAACAGTACAACCAAATGTAAAAAGTTTGTTTCTTTAATTAATAAAATTAATTGATTGTTACAACACAGCACATTAGCCGATAACGACACCGACACGACATCAACACGATATCGGCGGTCAGATGATCGGATAATACACACATCAACACGGTCTAGGGATATTTTTAAAAAAGCGAATTACTATCAATGTGTTAATTATTTATATGACATGTATATATTTAAAAGATACGTTATTTAATATTCTACCATTTTTTAATAATGGTTAAGGTACTTCGATTAAAATTTCAGGATTTTATGGAAAAAAAATGAAGCATAGACGGAAACCGTATATGAATTAACTTTTAATTTATGAGTAAAAACTGAAAAAAATAGAAAAATCATTTAATTTGTGTTTATAAACTTGAAGTTAGTAGTCTGAGAAAGCGCCCATGATGTTCATAACACATCGGCAACGATTCGGCATGCTCAGAACAAGGTTGTCAATGTCTTGCTGCGGAATATTGTCCCATGTCCTTCTGAGGTGCGCAAAAAGTTGATCTTCTGTAGCCAGATTTTCAGGAACTTCCTTTAGAGCTCTTCTTTGCAGCATATCCCACGCATGCTCAATGAGATTTAGATCTGGCGATTGAGCAGGCCAGTCTAAGGCCCTAACATTGTGTGTATGTAACCAAGCTGCTACCGTTCTCGCCGTGTGTGCCCGGGCATTGTCGTGCATGAGCAGGAAATCTTGCCCCATTTGTGTTCTGTGGGGCAAGATTACGGGCCCCAGCACCTGTTGGACGTATCGTTCTGCCGTCATATTGCCCCGCACCCAAACGAGATCCGTCCGTCCTCCAAGACGAATTCCTGCCCAAACCATAATTGTTCCTCCTTGGTATGGGTGAACTTCCTGAGGGTTCTGAAGACGGCTCCATCGTCCAGGAACTCGAAAAACACGCGTCCTTCGTGAATCTAGATGGAAGCCGAACCAGGATTCATCCGTGAACAGCACATTGGACCATTGCTCACGGCCCCAGTCCACGTGGTTCCGAACCCATTCTAATCGTCGTCCACGATTGCCTCTCCGTAAAGGTGGGACCCGGAGTGGTCTACGAGAGCGTAGATTGCTTTCATGCAGTCGCTTTCTTACAGTTTGGTCACTCACAAGCACTTGGTGTTCCACTCGCAGCCTTTGGACCAATTGAGTAGCCGTTGCAATTTGGTTGAGCTCGCGCAGTAATTTGCAAAAATCGATCTTGTCTGGGGGTAGTGATGCGACTTGGCCCCCGGTGCCTCTCCGCTACTTCACCTGTGGCACGATAGCGTGTCCACAATCTTGAAATTACATTTTGGTGGGTCCCTATGGCCTCAGCAACATTACGCTGAACAGACCCAGCTTCCAGCATTCCCACAGCTCGTAACATCTCCGCCCTCGTCAAATGTTGGCGTTGCATGGCTACAATACCTCAATTTTAACTTTATCTTTCGTTTAAAAATGAAAAAAAACTGTAACTAAACGTAATTCGTATTGTTTTCTAAATTTCGCACAAATGAAAATTCCCTCTCCTACACATCAAGACATTTTTATGCCACCGAAACAAAAGAATTTTCAAAAATTTGAATTTGGAATTAGTCTGAGATAAATTACAAACAAATCGGTGTATGAAAGATTACAATGCGGCCAGTACTTTTCGAGTTATTTAATTGAGTATGAAATATCCCTAGACCGTGTTGATGTGTGTATGTTTAGTGCGTACCAAACGGTTTTACATTACTAGGCTGTTCAAAAAGTAATGAAATGGTTTATATTTTCTATACTAATAATAAAGCTGAAGAGTTTTTTGTGTGTTTGAACGTGCTAATTTCTGGAACTGCGAGTCGGATTTGAAAAAATCTTTTTTTACGTTTGATAGCCCATTTCTTGAGGAAGGCGCCGAATAAAAAGAAAAATAACCGATTATCATTACTTTTTGAACAGCCTAGTATGTTTTTATTGTCACCTATATCGTCTCTCGCAGCTGTCTGCGACGATTTTTATGGTCATGGATTTTTATCGTCGCAGCTGTCTGCGACGATATAGGACCGAGGCCGATATCGGCACGATATCTACCGGCGAAGGCACAGTGCGGTGAGAGTAGCGGCATTCTTTCATTTGAACACACTTTTTCGCACTGCCGGTGCCGACTTCGAGACGTCGATACTTAGTCGGTAGGTACTGTGGTTGTTTGGTGCATCGCGATACGCATGGATATTCACCAATATCATCGGGCCGATAATAATTATTTCAGTATCGAATCAATGTCGGTATTTCTGCCGACTTATCAGTATCGGGTTAGTGTCGTTATCTGTTATTAATGTGAAAACACCCATTAGGTACAGGACATTTTTTAAGTAATCATTTTAGTTCACTACACCGTAGGTCCCATGAAATGTAAACTTGTGGAAAAAAATCAAACTAAGAAAAACTAGTTCAGTTGATCAACTGCAAATATTTTATGCAGTAGCATGGATTTTCCGCGAAATGGTTGGCGGTGCATCGTTAGTAAATACATTGCTCTGAATTTGGGAGAGGCGGAGGTAGCATTTCAAAGGCCTGGAAAACCTCGCCTTAACAAACGCACGGACAGTTCAATTATCATGATAACAGTGCTTCTGGTTTAGCGCGGATTGACAGCCGTTCAGCTCCCGTTCGTCACCCACCGCCTACATTAGCACAAGAATCTCATATACCTTCCTATAGAACCAAGAGCTGGCCCCCCTATAATATGTAGGTGCCTAGTTTTTACCTGAAGCTAAGAGTCCGCCATGTCCAAATGGAGAGCGGCTTTCCATGAGATCCGTCAATGCGTAAAAATTACTCAGGAAGCAGGAAGTATGAACTTTAAAGGGTTGAACACAGCCACTATCCGTTAAAATCTAAACAAAAAATACTTGCCTAACACTACAAAGAGTCAAACTGATTTATGTCCCATAAATCACAGATCGTTTCCAGGCGTTTCCTTGCCACCTGCGCACACGCATTTGGAGCTGTTAAGGAGTGCCGAGAATAACTCAAACCGGCTCACGCCGGTTATGACGGGTTCGCGAGCAGTAGGGGGCCACCGGGGCAATTATCAGACGCACAACGGACTGAACGCGAGCAATTATAAGTAGACAATTTATAGGTTACGTAATTAGGACGAAGACTAATGTTAAGATCGTGCAAATCATTTTCAAAATCTTGTGGTCCTCCTCTTGTTTTAATAATTGAGATTTTTTTTTTTAATCAGAACCTATCTAGCTAAGTTCAGGACAAGATGTCTGTTTGTCATGAGAACAGTAATACAACTCAGTGAATAATTCAGAGACAAGAAAAAAAAACAACTGCGGGTAATAATAATATTTAAAAATATACCTATATAAATATCGGAATTGATAACCTCCTCCTTTTGGAAGTCGGTTAAAAATTATATTGATGGTTTTGCCGACAGTAATAATGTCGGCAAAACCATAATTAAAATATATAATTTTAAAAATGTGAAAAATATGTGGATTCCTGATTCCCGTAAGTGTAGTGTAGGTATTATCTATGTCTCTGATGACGAGAGTTCGCGGCAGCACCAACAGTGTTTTCAATGTGTTTGCAGATCGGTGGGACTCCCCGATGTTGCAGAGGTAGATGCAGCTCCACGCTGAATCTTTTTTCACGTCAAAACACTCAATTGTTCATAGAATTCCTGTTTCAACACCTGTTTTAGATAGGCCAGACACGTTGGAAGCAGTAATAATGCTAGGCTTGTATCCGCTCCGTTTGCAGTGGCGCCTCGCTCTCGCTGCAGATTGTTAATTGACAGAGGTTTTGTTGAGAGCGGAACTTTATTGATGATGATGAAACTGCCGATTTATTATTGGTATTGATGTGACCAATAAATATAACGTTTTTATTAAGAGGTCTTCAATATCTGCTTCATACTGGTTTTAGATACCTACCTAATAAGGTGCCACTTTACAAGTGGGGAGACAATGCTTTTTACACAGTTTCGGCAGTGTACACCTATTGAACTTCCGTTTTATTGTGTGAACTGAAACTGTGCACTTCGTTAACGGGTAATTGGAGCATAATATCAATAAGATTTGCCGACCTTCGGCTGCAGAGCTGCAAATGGGCGGCATCCTGTTATTGCCCCACATACTCATCACCTTGACTCCATTCAGAGTCCCCAATGGGTCACAGTCACTTATTTGTATTGTAGACATAAGTGCCAGGAAGTTTCTCAGCAGACCTAGCCGTTTGCAAAATCTCTGCAATATGAGCCGCAGCTGCCCCGAGGCACTTCAGTTTTTTAACTCTATGTCGGTAACTACAGTTTATTTTTCGAATAATTCCATTGCGTATCTTATCCGTGGTATCCAGGCGCGGATACAACGGGGAGGTGCAACGGTGCAGTTGCCGCTCCCTGGGCTTCGACCAACCTGAGTCTAAAACTCTAAACTAGACATTAACATAGTTTTAACCCGTATTTTACTTTGAATGTATATTGCTAAGATATAACTGTAGATAAGTTGTCGTCATTCTTGAAAGGCGCGCAAATTCTTGAGTTTACAGAAAATAGGTGCTGAAAGACATCTTAAATCTTTATAAAAAAGGCTAAGTTGAGAAATCCACACAGAGAGAAATATCCCCCCGCCCCCTGGAGCGAAAACCGAGATCTGCATCTGGCCATGTCTTACATACAGGTATTAAAGACTTTATTACAATAGCAAGAAAGCGTATCAATTTAATAAATCCATTTATTTAAAAATACGTGACACTCGTTACACATTTTACAAACAAAGAAGTATTTAGACCGAACTTCACCCTTACAATAATTCAACTACAGTATAGATTTACAAACACAAACAATGTGTATAATTGGACCTTTGTCGATTTGTTAAAAAACGTTTTCAATTCTCGAGTAAGTTCTTTCGTCTCAAAAAGAGCAATAATTAACCATATGTACTGCACAATAGATAAACATTGCAACAACTTTCAGTCTACAATAGCAGTGATTATCATCAAAATAATTAATTGCCCAAACCTGGGCTCTGTACAACTGGATTGGATTCCTTTTGGTTTCGTTTCCTAAACCTGGCAATGACTACGACTCAATGATTTTGTACACACATTTTTAAACTGATTTCTGAATGATACTGATAATAGCTACCAAAGATATACATATAATGTTTTTGTAATATTTATGTAACAACTCTCAGATGCCACTAACATTTTTCTGTTAGGTCCAATTATACACTGACATAAAATTTTGTGACATCGTAAACACATATTTAATTTATTTCTAAAACCAATAATTATATCTACAGATTTATGTCTAAGTACTTATAATAATACTCAAAACATTTGGCCTCTACTTGGAATATGAAAAACAATAATTATTCTGATTATTTTTATAATTTATAATAATACACTAGTTTAAATAAACTGTAGCGTTAAATATAATGTCAAGAACGAAAAAGAAAAAAAAAGTTTTTTTTTTTAATTTAAATAGTGAACATAATTACGAAAGTCTTTCTTTTGGAAAAATCAAACCAACATACAACAATGTGAACAGATAATTTAATACAAAATTGACATTCTGTCCATTCTTTAAATATGCTAGAGGAATGCAAAACGCCTTGACGCATGGGAATTAGAGGTTTATATAATAATTCGATGGCCAGCTATCGAAATGTCTTGGTTAGGGTTCAGGTAATTTAAGCGATCGACCGAACAGTTAATGAAACCATTTAATTTTACATTATCATGTTACGTATATTAATCATTTGCGTGACATAATAATAGGATCTACAGTAGGCGCTCGGTAATCCCGGCATCCTTTTTTTTTCGCCAATTTTCCATAGGAAATTTCGAAATAATTTTAACACAGATTTGCAAAGTAAAAAAATCTTTATTAGTCTACGTACTACCTACTCGTAGAATCGGACCGGACTGCAGAACGACGGCGATCAATGCGCGCGCTCTGTAATCCGGCACTTTTGTATTAAACCATTTGATTACTGAGTTGGAGACGGATATCGATGGTAGGAGAGCTCAGTCAGCGGATTGCCGAGCGCCTACTGTAAATATACTTTTATTTTTCAAATTCAAATTTATATTGCATATGTCATGTGTATACAAGAACTTAATAATAGTTTCAAAGTGCACATGACCGGCACAACAATTAATTTTATATTACTCCAAACTAGCGAACTAACTAGTGTAAAATCGAAAAGTCGCACATTTCTCCTTAGTTGGAGACGTCACGCAAATGCATTGTAAAAGTTAAAAATATTAATTATTAAAAAACACCCCTGGGCGCCACGAATTTCGTTAGCTTCGGAAGTATTGCTCAGGTGTTATGATCTGTGCAAGCGATTTAACTAAGTCAACTGATAATTTGTATCGTTAATATCTAGCAAACTACTTAAGTGGTTTTAAATATAAAATTACTATCTGTTACTGCAAATGCCTTTAATCTAGAAATTATTACATCCGTAAACTAAACAAAGAAAATTCAATGTGAATTTCTTTTGCAATTATAGCAGTGCAAGTGAGTGTTTAATCTTATGCTTTTTGTTTAAATCTTAACTGAAAGAAAAAGCACGGTAACTCTTAAGATAATATAATAATTTTGTATATTTAACCGCTCCATAACTCTAGTAGCGGATGTTGGAGAAAACAACAGCCAGGCTAAAGTGGGAGTGGGCCGGCAGCGTCGCACGAGAGCACCCGCAGAGATGGGCAAGTCGACACTCACTGGACGGCTGAGGGAGGTCATCGCCGTCGAGGTAGACCATGTCGAAGGTGGTATGACGATCATGTTTGCGGGGCCAACATGGCCAGAGACCGCACAAAACAGAGATTTGGAAGGAAATAGGGGAGGCCTTTTCCCAGCAGTGGGATACAATACAGGCTAATTAAAAAAAAATGTTATTATGTAACTTCGTCATAGATTAGGCTTTTACAGTAACTCATAATAAGTAAACCATCTACATATCATCTAGTATTGCTTCTGGAATGATTATATTATATAACTTAAAGGTAGGCCTTCAGTGTAGTCATTCTACTAAAGTATATATTTCATTACGTGTCTTTTTTGGTAAACAAATATTATGGCGTATTGAAAACATTTTATTTAAGGCAAACATATGCGTCTTACCACAAACACTTACACGCTTGTTCAAAACGTATCTAATGTCAGTTTTAAAGTAGAAGTCCATAGGTACATGTATGTAGTACCTACGTTTTTCTGGTAAGGCAGTATATGTTCGAATGGAGCATAAAATTGGAGGACCATTTTTAGGGTTCGGTAGCCAACCGGACCCTATTACTAAGGCTTCGCTGTCCGTCCGTCTGTCACAGCTGTATCTTTTGATAATAGGTAGACACTTGAAATTTTCAAAGTGTGTACTTCTATGCCCGCTATAACAACAAAATAATAAAAATAAAATAAAAAGGGGTCCCCATAGGTAATGCGGGCTGTTGTCAGCATCTCTACGTCGAAGCCCGTATTTTTCGTAAGTATAAAAAAGTAGTGTTAATTATTGTACGGTGGTACGGAATGCGAGCCCGACTCACACTTGGCCGCTTTTTTTATTAATGGATACCGAATGTATTTTTCCAAAGATCAAGACGTCCATACCTAACGTTAGGTGTAATTGTTTCAAAAACTCTTGGTTTTCTTACCGTATTTGTTTATCAAATAAGATTTATAAGAAACATTTCACTGTATAAGTAATGCTACGTGCTACAAAAATCGATGATGTGGGTAATTAGAAATGTATCCTACATTAATAGAAATATCTTAATGCAGAAATAATATACATATAAAATTGGTACATGCAATACAAGCGAATTTCCTAGCTAGTCCGTGTGTGGCAGCTAACCGGACTGACTGGCTGCAGGTACGTAGTATATACACGCGTACATATGTAGGTGTTATCAATCAATTTATGACCTTGTTACAAGTGTCATTAACATTAAATTTGAACAGGCTGACAATTGCGGTGCTTGCAAGCGTTGCCGACTCCTTGATTCACAGGTCGACTAATGTACTTACTTTTTTATTAGATTACTTGGTTAGGCAGTTCTCAAAAGCAGTCTTTGATTTGGAAATTTGCGCATAGATCGCTGTCTTCTACTGGGTACCATAAATATATAACTAATAGTGACTTGGACATACTGATCAACACAATACGGTTTCAAGCGGAGAAATCCCTTAGCTGACGTTTTGTCATTACTCTCTCAATGCTGCCTTTACATAGCCTGCGCTGGCGCATGTAGTAACTAATCCCTAAGTTTAATACAAACGGTACTTTTTTAAATCCATGTTATTGATACTATTATTAAATTATGTTTTTTATCTATACATCTATCTTTTTTTCTATCTATATATGTAAAATAAATATTTGTATGTTTCTCCTTTATCCGTGCCCATCCTATTCATCGATTACGATGAAACTTTGTTAACTTATTGTGTGCACGCTCGCGAAGGTTTCAAAGTTGGTTGATTGAAGCTTTTGAATAATCATGAATATAATTACAAAATTGTCCTAACCTATTAAGGTCGATTTAGCCCAAACGAGCGTATGCACATTCTATCCCCACTCTACGAAATTATTTTTGTGTAAACAGGGACAGAACATTCCTTCGTTGGTCTCTCTCTACAAAAATGTCAAGAATATAAAAAAAAACATGATGTAGCTCTTGTTCAGGTTCTATGTTCGTTTGGTCTAAACCCACTTGTAGAAGTAGAAGAACAAAACAAACGTGGTTATACCACAGCAGAATTCATAAAACCATCTGCTTTTCTGCCCGTATATTTTAATTTACTTGCTAGATCAAGTAACTTGAGCTGGACATAACAGAATGAATTACGAATATTAGCTACAGAAGAGATTACGTAAAGCAAAAAGGGACGGGAATAAGAGACGTATACAAGACTAATAAGGAAGACCATAAAAATACCTCATAATAAGCCCTGTTTATACGATGAAGTGTCTAACCTGTGGCGTACAATAACATTTAAGCAACAAATGACTTACATCGTCTAAACACCGTTTAGTCGGTGCTACTTTAATATTGCCGCTTCAACTTAAATTGTCTACTGCAGGCAATAAAGTCGCACCGCGTAAACCAGGCTTTAGTCATAAACCTAGCAAATATATTTAACCTAACTAGTTCAAGGCAACTTCGATTTTTAGCTCGCTTGAGGCACTTATTGCATGCTGAGGAACTGACTGACAAACACCTGCGACTTGTGTAACACACTAACAATAAAATTGCAATGTCTTTCATTTATCAGATCGACAACATTCATTGCGTTATTTACGTTGTCGAGCAGAAGAATTTTTCAAACATTTCAAGCAAAGGATTAGGAATTTCTTTCAAAGTCCTTCAGTGGAAAGTGGGTCACGCAATTGGGATGCTGGTTTTGACGTTACAAATATTGGAAGACTATTTAACAATACAATGACGTCTATAGTTATTATTTTATGTTGTAATGTATACTTGGAAGACTATTATTCCATGTTATTGCTTGGCGTTGCTGTTCTATCTAAATTATATGCAATGAATATGCATTGCTCGGTTGTGGTAGGCTTCGCCAGGCTAGCACGTCAAGGCAGCAGAGAGTGGCAGGAAAACCAGTAGTTTATAAAGTCGGGCAAACTATTTAAAATCTACATTGACTACCCACTTCAATTGTCCGTATTTGAAATCACAACCGTAATTCTTTGACAGTTGTATAAAATGGCTGTAGCACGACAAACTGACGTAGATGTCAATTTGCTGAACAATTAATTTCCTTTACTGCAAATAAGCAATGAAATATACTGCGATAACTAAACGTGTTTAAATCTTTGTTGTTGTAACTGCCTCGTTGCTCTAGTGGTCACAAGCACGACTGCTGAGCATGTGGGTTTCGGTTCAATTCCCAGGTCGGGCATCGTTATTGCGCCTTTTCATTAGAGATTTCTCAGAAGCAGCCTGAATTCTGCATTTATGTCGAAAGGCAGGCCTTATATATAACTAGACAGATACCTACAATACACATTTGTCGTTTCAGGGAATGTTGTTACATACTTTACATTATTTGTTAATTTGTTACTTATAGTTACAAGATAATATCTCTCATTTTCCGGCAGTACAGTACACACTGACAGTATTTTCACTTAGAAATTATTAGGAAGCCGGTAACAGCTGTTATATATTATTATTTCTTTATTAACATTACATTGACCATTCATAATGGATGTATTGATACTATAAAGTAGTTAGTACGAAGTGATGTGTGCGCGCAAATATTTCCGAAGTTATCTCAAGTTTTACTCTGTTTGTTTAAGTGACATGTGTTTGAAAGAGGAACAAAATTTTAAGTTCACAAAATATTCGGATTAAAAAAAAAAAGGTAGTTTAAATGAAAGAAAATATCAGTGCTTAACCTAGTGAAGTGGTTTGCTTTTTAACATACCCAAACAACAGAGTATACTTCTTTCAATTATTAATACTTTCCTATTTTTTGTACGCACAATCACTGCATATCACCCTACTTAGCCTTACCAACAGTTCACACGACCTAACCACGCTGCGTACATACTTGTCTACGTACTCGTGGTACTTGCCGTACTCGTAGTACTTGTTCTCTTGGGTGTCATAGCATAGAGAAGTGCGTGTCGGCGTTGTGGTGCAGCGCGGCGGCCAGCGCGGAGTGGAGCGCGTGCGAGCGGCCCGGCGCGGGGAGGATTGAAAGCACGCGCGCCTCCGCCTCCGCGCCCCCGGACGCGCTCGACTGCGCGCCCGTGTAGCGCGCCACGCGGGCCATCGCTGCGGCGCTTATCTGCATAGCAAACATACAAATATTATTAAAAAAATTAATTAGTTTATTTGCAAAACAAAGATTTATGGAATATTACAAAATATTGAATTAGGTACACTGTTTTATAAAACAGTGTACCTAATTCAATATTTTGTGCAAGAAATTTTGAAAACCTCTTATGGTTATAACCATAAGAGATTTTCAAAATTTCTTGACTTCAAATTTTCTTGATTTTCAACTGACTATTGCAATCAAACTAAAAAAAAATACAAATTAAATAATGTCCGAACAATTGGTTTTAATGTAAATCGTTACATCTTGTTTCATATTACTGATCCTCTCAATACTTATTGAGCTTCTAATGATGGACATTTTTTTAAATTATTTAACCTCTAATATCTATGCTATGAAACATCTAATACGGCGGGTCAAACTGGCATTTGGCGTGGCGATGTAATGTCGTAGAATCGGTAAAAACTAAGATGCCCACCATTTTTTAAATATATTTACTTATTTGGCTCTCATACATCTATCATTACAGGGTAACAAATTGCGATAATGTACTTGTTGGATGTCAGAAACAAGAAGGATTTATATACCCCAAATTAATATTCGTCATAATTTGTTTTTTAATACAAGATATTGCAATTCTGAGATGGCCAATCTTAAGTGTAGTCCGTTGTGTGGCAGGCACTAGTCATTGTCACTGTAATTTGGGGTTCCGCAAATAACAATATAACAAAGCGCAAGAGGATTCCTGTAGAAATATAAATTGCGGTCGTCCGACGTGGACCAGACGATTTTGATAGCCTTAAAACATATTCGATACACGATCGATAAAAGTAATCCGACTGCACAGCACTGGAATCGATCTAATTCATGGACCCCAACAAAAGTACATACATATATAAAAGTATATAAAAGTACATAGTAATATGAAATCACTATGAAACCAAACCTATCAAAACAAAAGTTTCTCGGACATTTCTTGTTGGATTAGCTGGTTTTCTTAGATAATTACGTTGTTGTATTTATAGTAAATGTTGCATTCTTTCCATGGACTGCTGTTGGTGTACTAAATAAATAAATAAGACACAAAAACCGTATACCTTATCTAAGTATGACGACTTTTTTGCGAACCGTCATATGTTATCTATCGTTATATGTTATATTATGGGGTTTGGTTTCCGCACTTAATCCTTCAGATGGACCATTGTACGAAGGCCATGGCGGTCGGCGGTGGTTATTCCAACCAGCCCACCTCCCTCCTGATGTTGAGTAAATCTCCTGGCCTATTCAGAACATCCGAGAAAGATCTGGGTGACCTGTGGGTTTCTGTTCTAATCTGGGTGACGCCCGTGCATTCAAAGAGCACATCGCAACGGTTTTCCTCAGCCTCCATATATGCCCTGCACAGAGTGCGTTATAGCTATTGTGTGGAAGTGCTTGTTTAGCGAGCAGTGTCCCGTGATGGTCCCCGTCACCAGGCGCAGGCCGTTCCTGTTCAGGCGTAATAAAAGCCTGGTTAGCTTGCTATCCAAGGATGACATAGCCTCCCTGGACTGCCAGCAGCCCAGTGGCGAGGTCCAACAGTTCTCCGCTTGTGTGTGGCTGAACTCTTGTAGCCATCTGCTTAGTTGATTGAAGGGGATGGGTACGATAGGTTCGGGTCCATAGACTGACGTGCTGGATGCTCTCCTACCTAGTTCGTCAGCTACGTCGTTACCTTTTATGCTTTGTTGTGTCACTGTGTTGGGGCTAGATACCGTTACTCGTTCTAGTGCATTGAAATTCTAGTGTTAGCTTCAAGGTAATATATTTTCCCCTAAAGATTGGAGAACTAAGGACAGATTTTTTTCACGGAGGACAGATTTTTTACGATTAAAAACAACACAAAACAGCCAAATGAGGGATTGACTGATTTTCTTATGTTGTTCACAGTAACACCATTATTATAACTTTGATTAGAAAACCGTTAAAATGCGAAGAGTTATACATATTTCAAGCATCAGTACGTAATTGACATAAGCGCCATCTATATTAATGAATGCGCGTAACTTCATTCATAATAGTCTGCGATCACAAGCTTATATATGCGTAAGCGCGAGCGAGCGAACGTATCGAGGATGACGCATCCGAACGCGATGACATCTAGTAAAGTGAAGTGCATTAATTATTGTAACATAGTTATTTGTGAAGACCTGGCGTTTATTCAGAATACAGTAGACGTCATGGACGATGAGAGCGTTGTGCGGATATGTTCAACTTCGTTCACCGCGAAGGACATAATGGATACTAAGGGTTTGCTGTATGAATCGGTAACTTCTAAGAAACGTAGCGTAACACGGAAGCGGGATGGAAGATCGCCACGAGATCTCTACGATGTTATTTCTGTTTTTAAGGAGGCAGATCGAGGAAACTCCAATATTCGTAGCCAGATATATGCAGAAAGTACCACCTGTTACATTCGATCACATAGATGGTACAAGATTATTAATAGTAAATTACTGTCGCGGCCAGCAGTTAGGGCATTGATTGACGATCGAAGCCGAGGCACACATATGTGAGTCCATCAATGCCCGGTTGCGGCCAAGGCTTGTGTAGTACTTTTCTCAAATAACGCGCGGAAATTCTAACTATATAAATTAATAATAAATTCCATGACGAACAAAGAAAATGTTTCACGCGCCAATACGGTGATTTGGCGCGTGTCTTCTTTACTTTAAACAGCTACATTTGCTCAGCCACCATGAGGGTGTCCGTAACCCTCCTGGCTTCTATGGCGTGGACCGCTTGTATGATGCACACTCCGCCTGATAGACGGTGTTGAACATTCCCAAAGGGCTGGATATATTTATATTAAAAAGTTAACCCACCCATACATTCACTACCGAATACCAAGAGCCAGCTAACTGGCAGCCTAAGCTTCTGAAAAGTACTTACAAGAGCACGTTTCTTGGTCTGGTCTGGCTGATAAAAAAACCTGATACAATAGGATCATCATCATCATTTCAGCCAAAAGACGACCACTGCCGGACATAGACCTCCCCAACCGTCCCCAGATCGACCGGTTCTGTGCTTTTCGCATCCAGCGGATTTCTGCGGCCTTCACAAGGTCAAGGTCATACATACCTGGTACTCGTCGTCTTCATCAACTAATCGGGGTTCAATCACATTCGCCAGTCTCCCTTGCGTCACAATCAACTGCAAGTAATTATATCACATTTCATGTTTTTGTTATAGAAAATAGCTATGCATGTTATTAATTTAAGTACTCAGTACGCAACGGATTTTGATGCGGCTTTCACCATAATTTAAAGATTTTATTCCGAAAGGTGTGTGTGTCGCATCACATAACAGCATAATCAGCCCATAATGTTCACACCGGCCTCCTCTCTATGGGAGGGAGTGGGCTGCAATATACCACGCGGGCCCAGTGCGGGTTGATGTATGTCACATGTCTTTGAATTTTTGGTTCTAGGATATCGGTTTCCTCACGAAGTTTTCCTTCACCGTTTTGAAAGCAGTGGTGATGAAATAATTTACACAATGTAAAGCGCCTGTCAGGGCTCGAACTTACGACCTACAATTGTAATTCGCAGCCGTTACCACTGGGCCACCACTGCACTCTGGTTTATGTGTATAATAAAAATCTCGAGAGCGGGCCGCAAGTTAGGTATAAACTAAGTTTGTCTATCGCAAACTAAGTCGTGACTGATAATAAAATGAGACTAGGTTGACTATGAGTCAACTCACCTGAATGATTTCTCCTTCATAGGGGCCCAGGTTGCAGTACCGGAAGTCAATCATCTCAACAATGCGCTCCGACTCAGACTCCGCTACCACCAGGAACTGAAATATGGAATGAAATTTTACTTAAATACTATTCAAATTGTTTTAATTGAGGATGTCTGAAAGGGGCGCCGGTAACTGAAAAGTGTGTAGTGTGGAAGTCGGCTGTCATGGGCATGTGTATCAAAGGAATGAGGAAAGTGTCATGAGGAAAGTTTTGAGTATAAATAAATGTAGATGAGGGAAAACCGGGGTTATATAACTGATCTCAGTTGTCAAATTCAAAGGAGATTTAAAATTATCTATATATATTTTTAACCACAACTGGGAAATTCGTGGCCTTCATCTCACTGGTGGTAAGAGATGGTCAGGCCAAAGGTGGAAGCGATCTTCACCCGAAATCCTCAGCCACAGAGGAACTGGCTATCTTACCTCTAACTGCCGAAACACAACCATGCTGTTAACATTCGTTTTTATGGCGACAGACTTAGATAAGATGGTGGTAGCTAGCCAGGCGGACTTAGAACAAGCCCTACCACCAACCAAACCGAGCACAAACACTCAATTTGTAAGTTGCATTACAAATTGGCATCCACAAGTACGTTTTTACCATTTGTTTACATTTTCGTCAGGTACTTTTGGAACAGACTATAATAACAGTAATGGCGTTCATACAAGGTGATGATACAGCGGTCCAGGGTGTAGGTACCTTGTGTGTGAGCAGTAATTGCACGTGAGCGTGCTCCAGTAGCACCTCGTAGCCGGCCATTGCTGAGAGCTCGCACAGGCGGAACATCCAGCGCACGCAGTCGCGGTGCCAGCCTGCTACCGTGCGCGCCTCGATGGCAGACCGGAGGCAACGAGGCTGTAACACAAAACATGTCATCATCACATCACACCACCTGCTTGATAATGTCATACAAATCTAACCTCAAGACCATTATAAGCCTAGGGTCCAGGCGGGCAATAATATTCTACTGAATTTTATAACCCGCTGGTCAATAAAGTGATTTGGATTTGGAAACTTGACTAAAAATGAATTAATAACATACGAAAAATAAAAAACTCGCAGTAAGTAAATAATGTTTTTTTTTTATGCTATGGCCAAAAAAAACCGGCCAAGTGCGTGTCGGACCACAACGAACCCTTCATTGTGGTACGACACGCACTTGGCCGGTTTTTTTTGATACCCTACATGGCCATATTACATGTTAATAACGTTTGTAATAAGCTACGCTCCATTATCAGTAAATTGAAGTCTTAAATAGCTTTAGTTGCACACGGGTTTTTAATTATTCATTTTTACGGTTCTCTACCCGAAGGGTGCCAAACGAAACCCTATTACTAAGCTTCCGCTGTCTGTCCGTTCGTCCGTCTGTCTGTCAGCGGGCTATGTATGTCTCACGAACCGTAATAGGTAGACAGTTGAAATTTTCACAAATTGTGTATTTCTATTGCTGCTATGACAATAAATAATAAAAATGTAATAAAGTTAATAATTAAATATACAATAAACTTTAAAAAATCGAACTCTGGCATCATCATTGTCTAAAGCTCATTGCGTAGAGTACAAATATATATATATTTTATTTTTCATGAGAAATAAAAATAGGGAGTCTTAAAAGTAGGTAGTCAATATTAGACCATTTTTGTACGAGCTCTATAGCAACTAAATAAGTTAGGAATTTGAAACTTCTGTTCATATAATTAACAACTATGTATACAATTATTCTGTACGTGCGTCACTGAACTGCTCCTAATCGGCTGGACCGATTTTGATGAAACTTTTTGTGTGTTTGGGTGGATGGTGTTAATTCAGAATTAAACCCAGATGGTGCTGTTATCGAGTTCTAGGAAACTGGTCACCGTCTGTGCGGTCAGCTAGTATACATACGTATGTATAATTATAATACTTAAGAATGGCACAACAATGAAAAATATAGAATAAATATCCAAGAAAGTTCCTTATATGGGAGCATATTATCATGCAAACATGTCAATATGTTCTAAAGTCCTATTGTAGAAATCGATCATTCTGAGAACAGGCGAACGCAAGTCAAGGCTTACTAGTGTATGTACCTTCGTTAACGTACGACAGCTCATACATCATACCTCGGGCACAGGATCCCAGCCAGTCTGTCGCAGTAGCCCGGAGCCGGCATAGGCCACCAGGTCGGCGGTGGCACTGAGTGGCTTGGTCAACGCTCCTAGTAGACCGCGGCGTAACGCCGCCGCGCCGCTCTCGGTCTCACCGACTGCGACGCCTACGAGTGGATGATGTGCGAGACCGCCAACAGCACCTGGGAATTAACGTTAGTTTGTATAAACATTACGTGGACACATTAAGCTTAGCTTAATCAAACTAAATAATAATGCCTTTATAATTCCTTAATTTCATAAATAAAATAAAGTGCTTAATTCTACTGAGTAATACTAATTAATTAATTAAGGACCTCTCCGCCAGTAATTTTCTGCTCTTTTCTGTTTTTTGCTTTCATCAGCCATGATTTACCAATCAAGCTTAGCTTTAGGCATCGGTAATTTGTCCAGTATGGTCTATTTATGGCCAAGTAGCCTAAACCGGGAATTTCACCAACGACAGATATCTTTTATCCGTGGAATAAAATTGACGTCGTCTTAAAGTTCAACTCACACACAAGGCGGGTGCGTGTCGGGCGCGGGTCCGGCAGGTAGTACGGCGGGCGTTTACAGATTGTAATTCCTTGTATTGTTTGGCTCCCGCTACCGACCCGCTCCGCGCCCGGCACGCACCCGCTTTGTGTGTGAGTTGAGCTTTACGGTAATGTGAGCAGGCTCAAGATGCCGGCGAAAATTGGTTGGTAAGATACCAAAAAATATTTCGAATGTTGCTTGAGGGCAGTGTGTATGGTTTACTGTTGTACCTGCTAGTTACCTAAAATATACGTGGCGACTTACCAATCGCTCTGAACAAAAAAATTATTAAACTAGAACATCATCATTCTCTCGCCCTTATTCCAATTTATTTGGGTCGGCGCGGCGTAGCACGTGTTCTCCCATACTTCTCTATGAGTCGTCTCCTCAGTAGTCACCCCCTTTATACCATCAGTCACAAGTAACCATTTCTTTGTTCCTCCTCTCCTTTTATAGCCACCCGAGGTTTTACTCAAATCTTTCCTCACAAAACTAATGAACCTAGAACATCGATAAATAAATAGTTTTACCCAGTATATTAATAGCGAAGTTCGTGATGCCTGCCACAAGTCCCGCCACGAAGCTCGGAGGTGGTCTTCTCCTGGCCGCAGCCGCCCGTCGTGCATGCTCTTCATCACCAGCCAACAGGTCCAGGTTCCTAGCCAGGGATCCTGCCCAGGCGCTGAGGGACCGCAGAAGTGCGGCTGCCGTGGCGGAGGCTACGCCCCTCACGCCACCCGTGGCGCCTCCCAAGCGCGCCGCGAGAGCGCCCGGGGCGCCTAGAAGTTCAAGGCCGCCGACTACCCAACCTGTTGTTATTGTATTTAGATTTAGCTATTTAACTATAGTTTATAAAAAATATTGTACCAAGAATAAATCGTCAAAGATACGGTACAGAATTTCGACCTTATTTTGCTATAAAATACAATTAATCAATTATACAAAATTGTGACAAACCTGCTCCCAATATGGCGGCGGACAGATAGTGAACGGTGAGTGCATGCGTGAGGCGTTCTGCTGACGTGATCATGTCGTGTAACTTGAACGCACTCAGGCGCAGCGGACTCTGGTCCAGGGCTATGTACATTCGCACCTGGAAACAGACATACGGGATCCGACTATCATATTTGACTCGAATAGACAACGTTCGGGAAGCAACGCGAATACCTGCTGACTTGCTGGAACCGTTTTCTCCATCAACTGATCATTATTTCTCTTGACAGTTTATTTTGTTTATAAGTATGTATGTATTTAAAACAAACAACATCGCGCCTGTATCCCCAAGGGCGTTATGTATTTATATTTGTATTTTATAATAAGATATTTTCTAGAAATGAAATGAAATGAAATTGTTTATTCTGTGAATAGGATATTGCAATCACGTTTACACGTCATATTAAAAAAAAATAAGAAGAAAATGCTAGATGAGTTCGGCGTTTCCTATCTGACTACTCTGAGAAGAAAGACCGAAACAAACTCAGAGGTCACAGTCTCTTTTAAAGTCCAGACATAATCTTGGTCAGGCCATATGAGGACCATGTAGATTAGTGTCTGAAATGGTCTTTTGAGGAAAGAACCACACAGATTTGAGTGGACCTGTCCAGTCAGTGCAAGCATTTGTCAGTAATCGTAGAGCTCAACTCAGAACTTAAGGAGCTCAACTCGACGAACAATACCAAAGAAAGGACATTTGGGTAGGTCGCATAAAGTACTCAAACTGCCAGACCATCATTTAAACTAGCTAATATATAGTCTAATATCTATATTATAGTCTAATAATCTTGATGTTGCAAATTAGATGTTTTGGAAATGCATGGTAGAAAATGCCTCAGGTAATAAGTCCGCCTTTGTATCCATAAAGACGCGGTCTTCTTCCTAATCGCTTACAATACAGTAATCGCATTTAGAATGAAGAGTGGGGCGCGTCTTCGTGGAAGGCACTACCTATACAGTATCATTTACTGGTGCACCACTGGACTTATGGATTATTTATATTTATTTATTTAATACTTCAAGCACAGAAATGTACAGAGGCGGACTTAATGCCATAAGCATTTTCTACCAGTCAACCTTTGGGTGATGCAGAGACAAACAGTGGTAGGTGCAATTACGAGAAATTGGGGAATATTTTTAAAGTAACTCATATACTAAAGATACACATATACCTATTACAAACTATTATTTATAGATTTAAAAAAACGAATTAAATAAATAATCTTATAATATATTAAATCTTTTCGTGTTTATTTTACATTACGCATAACAATTCGATGAATCATATTTATTTCTTTGTGTATATCTTATCTTATTATTATTCCGAGCAACAACAAGCGTCATACTCATAGCTACATTATGGGTACTGTTAACATTAGCATGTGGGTGACGCGAGTCCATAAGATTTTCGTCTACCAAAATCGCTCAAAGCGCCTAAAGAAGTCTTCACTTTAAAAAAAACGTGTGCGTTCGTGGGAATCTCGTCAGGAACGAAGTTCCTTCTCACGCATCATTTAAAACAAAAACAAAATTTTCTTATCCAATAGTGAACGTTTTTTAATTAGTGGTTTTTGTCCTTTAAATCCCATATTGTTTTTGTCAGTAGAATTTGTATGACTCACTGGACAGCCCTAGAGGCCAGAAGGAATTCTACCAGATTACAAAAGAGAAAGGAGAACGAGAGCATTACATGTATAAAAGACGACGCCGGTAAGGTTATGTCCTAAGAGGACGAAATAAAAGAACGATGGAAGATTTATTTTGAAAAGCTAATGAATAAAGAGAATAAATGGAATGGTGTTCTCGAAGAGGTACAAGTAAATATGGGTTTGGTGAGGGAAATTAGCATGGATGAAGTTAGAAAGGCAGTTTAAAGTATGAAAAATGGAAAGGCCATGGGCCCAGATGATATACCAGTAGAAGTATGGAAGTGTTTAAAAGAAGATGGATGTTTGTGGCTGACTTTATTCTTTAATAAGTTGTTGCATGAAGGGGTATCCTCAGAATGGTGCAATGGTTCGCTAGTGCCCATCTTCAAGAATCAAAACCTCTGTTCAGTTATCTTGATGGAATTCACAAATACTCTAATCTAAAAATTATCCTACTAAGTATTTACACAACAATATTTCCTAAAATTATTAGTAATTAATATGTTTTTAAAATAATGTTTGATGGATATTAACTGGGGCGAAAAGTACTGTTTTTGAGCTTAACAGCGCACGGATGGCGTAAACGGCAGCCATTTCGCCGATGATTCGTCAAATACAATTGAAGAATGTTATTCAAACAATAATTATTAGAAAAAGTGGTAAGATATAAAGTTGAAATCGCAGATGGAATGTGATACTAATTCCCTTTAGTGAATAACTAACTTTGTTTACACTTTCATCAGATACTTTTCGAACAGACCATAGTTGCAAGTTGTTGGTACTCACGGCTGTGTGCAGCGTGAGCGTGAGGTCTAACGGGTGCACGTGCAGCAGGCGCAGGCGCAGCGGGCACTGCATGGAGCGCTCCTCGCTGAGGCTCGTGTCCTGACTGTTTGAAGGCACCACCAGCCGTGATAAGTCTACCAAAGCCTTCACGTACGCATCCTCTACGTACAGGGCCAGCGTGCCCACACGTATCTCCAACTCCGTCAGTTCTGAAGAGGGGATAAAGTTAAAAATTAATGTGAAAAGTAAAAGGGTAATAAATTAAAATGTATATCTCAATGACCCATTATGTATATCTCAATGACCCATTATGTATATCTCAATGACCCATTATGAATGACACAAAGGGAGTTTCAGGAAGAATACGTCATTTTTAGTGTTGTTTTAGTATGTTCTTTTTCGTTCTGATAATTTTGAACAGCCTGTTTGATTGTACAGAGGCATGAGTATCAGGGTGGAAAATTCTTCATCCTTCATTTAAAGGGAGGATCTGACCAGAAGGGTGTTCTGTCTGGTGGGCCAGACAGTTATGGTCGGGTTTCTGAATATTTGCCAATCGCGGCGATAAGTCAACTTGCGCGATGCAGGAGTTGCGTGACGTCAGATGTGAAGCGTAGTTTGCAAGCAGCGTTGGAAACGCCGCCACTGTGAGACGGCTACCCACCATCATATTTGTTGTTGACGACTTCCCACTTATCGTGCGTCAGTTTGAGCAGCAGGCGTGCAGAACTAGACCTGGCCGCGAAGGTCTCTCCCTCGGCGAACATGTTCCACAGCGGCGGCCACCGGTCGGCCTCGAGCGGAGCCGCGCGCGTGCTCGCGACCACGGCGAAATCATACTGTCCCGAGTCGTATTGTAAGTTGTCGATCTGTGCGTCTGCTATTGATAATATTGTTTTTGTAATCTGTGGGGAATAAAGTATTTATCTATTTAATATATTCGCATACAACAAAACAGATAAAATATATCGACGCCGTTTTAAAATTTAAAAAATACACGAGAAATGAACCAAATAAGAAACTATGATAAAATAAAAATGCATCTAAAGAAAAATACAATGATTTTCTTCTATCCTATACTATCTATATTTCATCCACCATATCACAGAATGTTAAACATTCACAATACAGAGTCTTGCCGAGCTTTTTATTTTTTTGTCGGCTTCCAGTCTAACCGGATGCAGCTGAATACCAGTATTTTACATTCACGACACACAGTATGTCTATTAAATTGCCTGGAAGTCAGTAAGTTATAACTTTAGATACGCAATCACTAGTAAGGGCGGTTATGGTGTTATACGCATTAACCCATATGTGTGCTACCCGCAATGTTCCGTTTCATGGCATGGCCAAACCCGCGTGCGTGAGCAAATCTTCTCGTTACACTATGGACCACGGGTTGACTACATCTTGTATAGTTGAACATAGAACTGCTTTATCACCGTAAGGGTGATAGTCACTTGCACGCGTCATAAAACGACAAAGTCCATTTTCGCTTTCAAGACCTATATGACGGTTCAATCTGAGTGCCGTTTAAAATTTTACTGAGTTTTGCCAAAAGTGGTAACACATGGTCGACTATAATATGTAGTGATTTAACCTTTTAAATGGTTATCATCACGCTATATCTTTATGGGGTTAATGCTGCAGATTTTTAAGATGGGGCAGTAAGGGCAGGTACCTTAACCGTTGATCGACGTGTCACGTTTTATATTTATGGCGCAAATCAATGCAGTTTCAGATAAAGATCCAGGCTCTTCGGGATTCACTGAAGTTAGAATAGTAAAAAAGCCACAAAACGCAAAATCTTTTCCCATACATATCGTTGTGATCAATCATCTCATCTACGATCTTTTACAACATTTGCTATCACTTATGAAAAGAAAGTGACAACTTACTATTATAAAAACAACGATTAAAATAATTAATAATACCAGCCTGTTACTGTCCCACTGCAGGGCAAAGGCCTCATCTCATACAGAGAACGCACGAGCATTGATCACCACGCTTGCTCAAGACGGGTTGGTGATTTCAGACTTATATTAACTATAAAGTCCTGGTTTCCTCACGATGTTTTCCTTCACCGATGTCAGTAATATCCAAGATCAACTCAGCAAGTACATATGAATTGAAAAAGTCACATTGGTACTTGCTCGGATTTGAACCCACAACCTCGTGCATGAGAGGCGAGGCCATCTTGAACATCGATTGGCAACGTAAAAATAAAACGTGTGAATTGTGGTTTTTGAGGTGTTGAATGTACCATTTTTTTCAAACTCTGTGAAATCAAACACAAACCATTTATTTTGATTTATTTTAATTAAACACAGGTACTTTTGAATTGTCAAAGAGTCGGTCAGTTAGTCAGAAAGTTGTAGTTGCCCATTGCAAAACGTAGATCTCTATGAAGAAGAACGGGCAAGAAACTACAAAGACTTTTGAATCAATATATTATTAAAATGGGTATATTATCTCAAAAAGTTAAGGCCAGTTAAGGTATCTGCACCATCCCAAACCAACCCAGCATATTAATAAAGATTACGGTCGTTTTGCACGGATGTGACGCATATTTTCCCCCAGCTTGTTCTTTTTGTGTTTCTGTTTATTCGTAATGTTTACCGTAACTAAAATGTGTTTTGTTTCTTTCTATTACCTTATTATGAGCCGTCACCAGCAGCGCGGTGCGGTCTAGATGCAGCGCCAGCAGTGGCGTGATGTCACCCGCGGCCGCCAGCTCCACCGCCACGCCGGCGACGACGCAGCGGAACCGCTCTGAGTCCGCCCACGATTCGTCGAGATCGTTGAGATCTGCATTTAACAAATAACATTCATTAAGGTTACGCTAATCAGTCATTCTTCCATACTAACGTCTTATGGAGTTTACTCCACTGTTTGACAGTGTACATTAAAAATTATATATAATTGACTCGGTCATTATCTAGCCCTGTACGGAAACAGAATTTAAAAAAATATTGGTTTGATAGTTATGACCGTCGGTACTTCCATATTTCAACACAAATTTTAACGCATCTTTGGGCGTAAATAAATAACTCCCAGGATAGATAATTTATTCAAGAATTCAAATAACTTTCTTTTGAATTAATACATCCAGTAGTTTTTTCATAATATCTTTGCACTCAAAGGTCTATTCATGAAACTTTACGCGCTCGTATTCGTTATAAATCATCATCTATTTCACACACATAACATCTCGCCTTGTTTCCGCTAAGGAATAGAACAACCCAAGTTGTTCTATTTCAGTAAATAAATAAATAAAAACGAATAAATAAACTAAATAGCATGCATATTAGGCACGCCCAACAACTAACGCAACTTTAAAGGCACTTCCTACTAGGACCTGCGACAATTTATTTTTTATTTTTTAAGAAAAGTGGGTGTAAAGAATTTATTCTCATAAAAAACACAAATAGTTCACTTAAAATAAGATATAAGTATACAAATAAATCATGCAGGTATTAGGTAACAATTAATGAGTGATTAATTGTTACCGTGAGTCGATAAAGAGAAGACAGAATATTTAAAAGTAGGCTTCTAAAGATTATAAACTAAAACAAAATGTTATGAAAGGTTATATTAAACTCATACAATGTCATTGTGATCAAACACTAATAAAAGACCGAAAACTGTTCCAGATATTTTTACTTTCACTTTACGTGGGTACTCGTCGCCAATGTTAAGTACGAGTATAGACGAGTGCAACAACTGCTTGCTAGTAACGCACTGACGTTTATTCGCTTATCGGCGCATAGGCACACGCACATATACTCAACAGTAAGGAATTTAAACAGACCGTGTTACATAGATAAAGCTTTTCAACACTTTGGTCCGTCCAATACTAGAATATAGCCACGGAAGTGGTACGGGATCCGCATTAAGAGGTTTACTCCAAGCGATTAGTGTCCTAAAGCGGTTCCTTTACAATGTGTGCTACGGAGATCACTTGGCTAAACAACTCACTAGCTACACTGACAGATTCAAACACTATCACATGGATATACTAGCCAGTCGTAGGAAGAAACAAGACCGCATCATCCTTCACAAGTTATTGAGTGGAACGATATATTGCAGTGAACTTTAGAGCTCATAGAGATTAAACTTCCGACTCGGATTCCCAGCATAACACATACAATTTATTTTACATTCCGGGTTCTAAAACGAACCTTGGGTCATTACGCCACTGTGCCAAGATTTTGTAGGCAATATAACATGTTAGCTAAAACTAAGAACTTAGACATCTGCGAGTTTCTGTCCAAATACGATAATTGTTTATTAGATTTAATTTAATTTAAGTATCCCTAAATGTGATATTTTCTTAATTTTTTAATGTCCTTTATGAATTAATTTTGTTTTCCAAATTTTACCTGTTATTAATGTTTTAAACTTTGTTAGCTTAGTTTTAACGTTATTGTGCATGCTGTGGCCATAAGTGAAGGAGTACACCTACTTAATGCCCGATGTTGCCCTTTAATTATGTGTCATGTATTGTGTACATCTTTTGTTGGAGATCCTAAATAAATAATATTTTGTTATTTTTGTCTGTTGTGTTTTATGGTTACTATTTGACGGCGCGTCTAAAGGTTTTACAAACTTACAGAGTTGATTTTAAACCTATTAATCTTACAGAGTTGATTTTAGAACGATTATGACAGCTGCTAACTTGACGTCACCCTGAGCTCTGACGAGGCGTCCGACCGCCACATGGAGATGGATCTGTCGTGGCCAGATCTTAAAATTGATAATTTCATTAAATGAACATCGACTACTGGTCACATCTTGATGTGGCCTGGCCAGATCGTTGAATACTCAACGTTTAACGATATGTCCAGTTAAACGCACGCCTATTTCTTGATGTGGCCAAACATTAGTGATCATATCGTAAAAAAGTTGGATTATCCACCGGTAGAGGCGTTGTTGTCGCTTTGTTTTTGTTATGCATCATGGTGGCGGCATACAACAAATCAAACAAACAAGGGTGACCACGCAAAAAAAGTTGATGGACTTTTATCGGGTTTCCAACTATAATATTATGGAAAGCGATCAACTCGGAAGTAGCGCTCGCCGGCCGCTGCCGCGGCGTGAAGTGCAACATAGCAATTAATAACAGTTTTTAAAAATTAAAAATGTACGCACGCACTTTATGTGGCACCCCGACCAAATGGGTTAGGTTAGGTTAGAACTGTGACCAACCGCGCGCGAGCTGAGCGAGCGCTACTTCCAACTTGGTCGCAGTTACTTGGCTATTTTTAATATACGTTACACCATGGATACCCTACATTAATGATATGGCCAAACGTCAACTGACATATCATTAAACGTTGACGTTTTAACGATATGGCCAATGTTAGCTGGTCATTTCATGAAATAATCAATTCTAAGATCTGGCCACGACAGATCGAACCCGGCATTGATTAATGGCGACTGAGATACTGAAAATCATTATGACTACCCAGGGCACTGAGTTGATTTTACTTGGTGGAACATCGTTTACATTATTCTTCATTCCCTAATGTGATCAGAGATTTGTGATTATTAAGAATATTATTGAGTTCCATTTACTTACATCTCCTAGCCCGCAAAACCATGCATAAGAGACAATAAAGGCTTCGCCACATAGAACGCGTACTTTGCGCGCGTAACGTGCGTAACCCACTACTGGCGCTCTGTTTGACAGTAAATGTGCGTCATACTACAACACAATTCAGCGCTATAACGCGCGCTAAGTACGCGTTCTATTTGGCGAAGCCTGAGACATCTTCTGCCTTTATATACTTTATTTTTTATGTCTGATCCCTTACAATTTTTCTATTTCATATTGTTGCCTTTTGAATGTTTTTTGTGTCATGTATTTTGATTTATTTTAATTAATTTATCCATAACAAACTTATTTTACCTAGATTATAAATAAATGGTGTGGTCTCCTATAATTGGAAGCACACACTTATCTTTATCTTTATTTCTTAATTGTGTAGCCTCTGTTGGAGATCCAATAAATAAATAAATTTATTCTGCACACTCACCAGAGTCGATGTAAACGCCGCGGAACGTAGTTTCCGACGTGAACCTGTACGCGGAGCTCCCGCTCTTGTGAAGAATAGCAGTTTTGGTGTCTGCACCGGCGGCATCCGGTATGAACGAATCTATAAATAGATAAAGAAAGAAAAAAAAAATTTATTCGACCCAGGTTAATGCACACAATACACACATTCAACATGAGTCATCATCATAATCATTTCTGCCGAAAGACGTGTATTGCTGGACATAGGCCTCCCCCAAGTGCCGCCACATCGACCGGTCCTGTGCTTCAAAATCAAAATGATTGATGATGATATTACTGTAAAGAAACTTATTAACATAGGGGCCCGATAAGAGGGTTCAATCAAAAAATAAATTGAACCACCGCAAAATAGTTAATTCATATAGCTATGTTTCTTCTAAATAATTGTAATATGAATGTTCAAGCTTGACATGTTAATATTATTATATTTTTCCTCAAATTTCGTCACTTATTTTCTCTATATTTACTATTATCCTGTTTACACCTAGTTATATGCGCATGCCATGGTCTCCTCTAAATGAAAGAGTACACGAAAAAACCTTTTTTATTAATGTGTTTTATATTAAATCAAAATCAAAAGTCATTTATTCAAACTAGGCTGAGAATCTGCACTTTTCGAAAAGCAAAATTACATAAGACAGTCCCCAAAACGCATTAAAAGGCGAATCTAGCAAAGAAGAGGGTAGTTTGTTAAAAAAGGTTATACCAAGTCCAACAAATGAGTTATGAACCTTATGAAGCTGGTGAAAAGCTCGCAGTTTGTCCTTATTTCTAGTGTTAACATTGTGAATATCACCGTTTTTTAGTGTATAAGTGTATAATATATAAGATGTTAGCGAAGACGAATTATAATGCCACCGTGAGAATACCAAAATTTTAAAAAAGCTCTCCGTGAAACTCTGGCCCCTAGCTGGTAAATTGCTGATATGTGTAATTGTGTATCCTTTGTTGCAGATCCCAAATAAATAAATAATCAGAAAATTGGCGACGTCGAAAATAGCTTTTAAATATTACGCTGTTCCGAGTAATTTGACAACTACTAAATGAAATTATGAAATGTCGCCTCTGTAGTGCACAAAGATATTGATTATGAATTGCAATAATTAATATCGTCATACTGAATACTGAACGTAACTTTAAAAAAAGTATTTGGAAGCTTTTCAAATGCTTATTTAAGATAAACTAAATATTTGACAGCTATTTGCGACGTTGCCAACTTTATGAATGCATCCTCTTCCTATCTAAAACGAACGGTTTTGTTCCCTTTTTTTGTTTTATTTCTTCGCTTATGAATACTTAACTTTCCAAAAGCCCTCAGAGCCGATTGGTTCAAAAAGAATCGACTGTGACAGAAAAAAACATTCTCTTCATTAATTTCGGAACGGTAAATGAACTAACCTTTTATATTGTCGTTTTCAGGGCGCATCTGTTTGTCGGGCAATTGGTTGAGCACATTGGCTTTAGTAATGTCGGGTTTCTCCCGACAGGACTGTTTGTTCGGGATGGCATGTGTCAACGGAGGCGGCGGTACATTGGTCTCGGGGTTCACTGCAACTATTCAATAGTCATCAATGCAAATGTCATTAATTGCATTCCACAATGTTTACTTATTAATAACTTAAAATACAATAAGATCATTGTGGACCCTGTCGCGCACAGCAAAATAGTAAGAGAGAGAAAGCTTTAAAAACATAATTTATCAGTCTTCTTAACTAATTCTAACGTTATTAGGGTTTTTTTCTCTAATATGTATGAATTTTCAAATATAGTTTACTGTACTAATAATTATAAGACTCAAAAGAAGAACACTCCCGGACACCTGAATCGAGCTGATATCATTTAAATAATGGTAGGACTAAGATAAAATAAAATTTGTTGAAGCCAGTCACTCACTTTCATTTCTGTTTGTCATTGTTCAAAAATGGGTAACAGGTTAGTTGCAATAATCAAACGCGTTTCTCATAGGCATGGAATTAATAAAAAGAACAATGGTTTACATAGAGAAAACTTTATTTAGTAAATTGTTGTACCTCCGAGAGTATTTATCACGGCCGTCATGCGGTTCGGCATGGAATTTATTAATGCCACTATGACGTGTGTGGAATGTTCTCTCATGCATCCAAGATGGTAGTTTTCAGCTCCATTAAAGTTTCTGGGGCTGGATGGTTAGTTCGAACACGCTTCTTCAGCTCATTAGTACTCTATTGGATTCCTATCAGGGCTTCTTGCTGGCCCCTCTATTACTGCGAAACTAACGTCATGCAGGTATTCTCGAACAATTCTTGCAGTGTGCGCCCTTGCATTATCATGCATAAAATCCTGGCCCACAAACTCAGCATATGACATCACATCATCCTCTAGGCATTAACGAATGTATCGGTCGTTATTTGGTGGTAGCAACCGTGGTCAGAACCTCAAAGCCAAGGTTTTCCTTCGGTGGAAATTCCGCCCCAGACTGTCCATGTCCCACCGCCATAACTCAAGGTGAGTTATGGAGGTAGCTTCAATGAAACATTGGTGAAAATGCTCTCTCGATTTTCCTACGTCCATCATTGCTTTACAACATAATCTTGTTTTCATCCGTAAAAAAAACCTGGCTCCATTGACGTTGAGTCCAATGCAAATGTTCGCGTGCAAAGAGTAGGCTAGCCATTCTGTGAGCTAGTGGCAGTTTGTGATCATTGGCTGGCCTATGAGGTGTCGGGCCACGTTCTTCGAGCCTCCTTCTAACAGTTTCAGCGCAAACAGTCAGTCCACGAAAGCCTCGAAGCTGTTCTTGGACCTGTACTGAGGTCAGGTGCCGATTACTCAGGCTGGTGGTAAAGATAAACCCATTTTATCGTGCTGTAGTCAGCTGGTTTCGTGGTCCGCTTGGACGGCTCACGAAGCTACAAGAATCCAGGTCCAGATGGTAAATTCTTTAAATGGCAGAAAGACTTATATGCAGTTGTGCAATTATGTTTTGCTGACTAAGCATAGACTGAAGAAGTGCAACCGCTTGCGCGGCGACCTCAGGTGCAGTATCCATGATATGAACATCAGAATGTATTAAAAAATAAGGAAAAACAACTTCGATATTCTTTTAATGCAAAACAAAACAAATAACGAAATAACTATTGACTTATAGTTGCTCTAATCAAAGCTTGTTGTGTCTTTAAGATGGGAACGAATTATCGGACGCGTCCTTAAGCCACGGCTGACAGTCGCGACTTATTTGTATCTGGATAGTACATTTAGCACTATACTGTGCAAACTATCGGTTGTAAGTCGCGTACGTGACTTTGTGCCATCCTTGATCGTTTACACTCAAAACAACGTGCACACTCATCGGACGCGACTGTCAGCCACGGCTTACCGAGGCGTCCGATAATTTATTCCCAGCTTTATGAGCGACCAAACTCCGTTTTTTTTTTCTTTTTCCCATTCGAAAATTTGGAACGATGGAGATACCGAAATGATGGCCGTCAGCTTCTAAAATGCATAAAAACTTTTTCTCTGACTTGTCATTATTTTGATGTTTTGGGCCTAAAAGCATAAAAACCGGCCAAGTGCGAGTCGGACTCGCACACGAAACGTTCCATACCGTATGAGGAGTGAGCAAAAAACGCCGAAAAGAAACGTGTTTTTTTACTCCCTATTTCCTTAATTATTAACTATATTTATTTTTTACTAGCTGTTGCCCACGGTTTCGTCTGCAATCTAGATTAAAAAGTAGCCCTTTTCCAGGTCATAGTCTATCCATGAGCTAAGTTTCATCCAAACTCACTTTCACATTTATAATATTTTATAGAATTATTAATATATTTTATAGTTCTTATAGCGATAACAGAAATACACAATCTGTGAAAATTTCACCTGTTTACTTATTTTGGTTCATGAGACACAGTCCGCTGACAAACAGACGGATGGACAGCGGAGGCTTAGAAATAGGGTTCCGGTTGGAAACCTTTGGGTACGGAACCCTAAAATGGCACGCTGGCTCGATTTAGGAGTCCGGGATTGTATATCACTTAGATGATTCAGCAATTAGTACTTAGATTTTATCGTTTAAATATTCGTTGCAACAATTGTCAACAAATGAAGAAGTAAATTCACTTGGTCGTTAGCCCGCATACGGCTATCAGAATTACACAGGTAACCTCGGCGTTTATAAAATCTGACAACGAAGCTAGACATAAATCCATGGGTAATTTCCGACGGACGTAAGTAACTTCCACTCTTGATTATGAAGATAAAGCAGCTACATCAATTAACAAGTGTGAAAGTGTAGGGGTGCACTTTTCCAATGAAACTGAACGAGATCAGCACATCTAAACCGCGCAATATTCCACAACAATGATGACACTGACGGCTCTTAATCGCGGTTTAGATGTACTGATCACGTTCAGTTATCATTTGCCCTAAAAGTGATAAAAGTTTGCGCCAAGATGACAGTTGAGAGTCTTACGTTTAAACATGGCTTCGGTTCGCTCCAAAATAGCAGAGGCAGCCCCCTGCAACACAACCAAAATTCTAAATCAAAATATTTTACTTCACATAAACCTACATGGACACTTATGAAACGTCAGAAGCTAGATACTCGGTTCCAACACATCGTTGCCTATTGAGAAAGGCCGGCATGAAACTCCACGGTTACTCTTTTAAAAATATTTACGTTAATCAATTAATAATACTATAACTAGAATGAAATGAAATGAAATTGTTTATTCTGTAAATAGGATATCGGAATCATTTTTAACACATCATATTAAAAACAAGCATGATGGAGTCGGCATTTCCTATCTCACTACCTCTGAGAAGACATGGCGCCCATTTTTTTTAAAGGTTCTCATTAAACTTATTTTATGAAATTTTCCCAGTCTATCAATAATTAAGGTACTTTTTAAAGCTATGTGCACGTACTCGGTAGTACATTTTGTTTAATCTGGGCTTAGAAAGTTTCGGAAAAGTTAGAAAAGACAAGTAAAAATAAAATCTGAAGCATGCAGAGCCACACTGAACGTAAATAAGAAAATAATCATGTACCTACACTATCAAGGCATCATCCAGCTAGATTTGAACTCGCTACGTCGAAAATTCTGTTTAACTCGAAAAATCGAAGTGAAAGTGTAAAATTTCTTGAAAATTATTAAATTTGCGAAATTTTCTGAAGTGTGGAGAATATCCCAATTTTATTTTTTTTATGGTAGGCCACCTCCACTTTACCCGACTTGACTTTGGAAGTAAATTGCACACATGAAATGCAGGATTTATAAAAAGCACTTACCGGGACATTATCTTCCGAAAGAGCGCCCTGTAGTCGTCGCCGTATGTCGCTCGCCGATATATCATTCTGAAATATTTGTATTTTCAATCATTTACGATGCACTGTACTTTTTCTTGGCGAAGGGCAAAGAAAACACGGATGGATTGTGTCAGGAAAGATATGAAAGAAAAGGGAGTGAATGATAGCGTGACTGTGAACAGGGGAGAATGGATGAAGAAAACGTGTTGCACCGACCGCACGTAATATAGGAAGAGGGCAGGGAGATGAGGATTATTTACTTTTTGCTTGGAGGTCTAGCAGTGTACGTCGTAACTTAGGGGAGGCTTATGTCCAGCGTTGAACGTGTTTTGGCTTCAATGATGAACAAATATTTTCGCGGACATTCTAAGAAGCATGCAAGCACTCAAAATTATACTTTTAGGGTTCTGTCACAGCATTTTCTGAACATAAAGAAAAAATTTGGCGTATATTAATTTCTGTCACAGCCAATTTCCTCTGAATCTAATGGACCGACCATTAGATTCGGAGCAAATTGGCTGTGACAGAAATTATAATACGCCAATTTTTTTTTTTTGTATACATAAATTGGTTCGTTACTCATAGATTACAGGAAAACTATAAGAAGTCTATGGTCTTAAAATAACATGATAAATCTCTAAATATTGTACGTTCAAACTTACATTTGCAGTTGGAATGTATGGGAGAACATGTTTTTCAACAACAATGTTAAGTTTGTTCTTGGGATAAATTCATCCCAACTACGGAACCCTTCATTGTGCGTGCACCTGCCGGTTTTTAGGGTTTTGAACCTCAAAAGGAAGAAACGAAACCCTTATAGGATCTGTCTGTCCGTCTGTCACAGCCAATTTGCTCAGAATCTAAAGGACCGATTAAGTTGAAATTTTGTACACATTTGCATTTCTGTGACCCAAATACGGACGTGTAGCGTAAATAAATGAATTTTGAATATGGGGGTCACTTTTGGGGGCAAATAAGAAAATAGAAAAAGGAGATTTGTAAACTGTACCGTGTGACATATCAAATAAAAGGGCTTCCTATAAATACTTGGAATGATTCAGACATACGCCGACCCCATGTAATATGGCCCAAGGGCAGAAAGATGATGACTTGCCATCCGGCATACCTGGTCAACATCCTGCAGCTCGAGCAGCGTGGTGTGCGGGTGCGTGCGCACGCGCAGCTTGATGGTGATGCCGCCAAAGTACTGTATTAGCTGCTCGCCTTCCGCCGCCACCACGGGCGCACACCACTCTTTCCAATCTTGTTGTGTCTTGTCTGTGGGATGCGGAGTATGTGAGGTCTTGTGGATACTAATTAGTATGTGAAGACGTGTTTTTTTAAATTAAACATAATAATTTTATATACTGCTATTTTCCTTTTTATCGAGGTTTTATGGGTTCAAATCTGGGCAAAATTATCTCGCAGCGATCGCTAATTGCCATAAGAGGCCCATTCCGTCACTCTTTTTGTATCTTTATAAAATCACTTTTTTTCCCGTCTGTCACAGTTGTTTATCTCGAGATCAATGCAACATAGGAATTTGAGTTTTAGCATAAATAATATTTAAATCTCGGTGACGCGCACACAGGCAAAAACAAAAGTAGTAGTAGTTATTTTTCTGGCGTCAAATTGACTCTTAAGATTTTTTTTAACAAATCCATGTTGTTTAGGTGTAAAGCTTAAAAGCTAGCGCAAAATTATTTACTTCGCGCAATAAAAAGGCATACCAGCGACCATGCTGTGGTGGCAGCTACATCGCCACATGCGAACTACGCATCACACTGACGTCAGCCAAAATCCCGCATCGCGCAAGCAGGATTTACCTCGCAACTAGTATATATACAACTTCCCGATATCAATCGTCGGGCAGTTGTCCACCAGACACAACAACCGTCTGGTCCAGGACCTTCCATTTTTTATGGAGGATGAGTGAACTTTACACCCTGTTCCTCATAATGCTGTAGTATAGTATTTATGCCGTAGTGTAGTTCGGTTCGGAACCCATAATGTGCGAGCCCGATTAGCCCACGGTCGGTTTTATTTTATTCATACCCAAATAATCATTATATAGTATTAAGTTTGTCGATTACCGTTCCCCATAGCGAAGGTGAGGATAGGCGAGGCCATGGAGGCGGGCGCCATGGCGTCGGGCGGGAAGCGCGCGCAGTGTGCCGGCGTGGAGTAGTGCACGGCAGTCTTAGGAGGTACCACACGCCACCATACGGTTCCCGCGCATTCTGATGTAGCCTGCAAATTCATTAGTATCGGGCATTAGAAAAAATCTGGGTTTTGATTATAGATAGATAAACCATTTATTTAGTGCACACAAAAGAAAAAATTCGAAAAAATAAAAAGCTATCAGAGGTTCCAAAAACCTGTTAATGTTTCGAAATTACTTTCGGGACCTTTGACAGGTTATTTTAATGAACTTGTCACTCAATATGTCTAATGCCTTAACAAAGATTATCCCGATGATAAATCTTAACTAGTATGTATTTCGCCGATTATATGTACTTGGGTATTAACATATGTACACTAGATCGCTGCACAATAGTAACCATGGAGTTTCTTGCCCATTCTTCTCCATACAAAACTACCTTTTAGTAGGGACAACTAGAATCATTTCTATTATTTGTTTTTGAAGTTTTGACATTCAGAAGTGCTTTTTACGTGCCTAAATGAAATAAATGATTTGACTTTGTTGTAGTTAATATGTACAAAATTCTGTACGCAAAATTGTTAACTTTGTTTAAGGATAAAGTAATTTAGCGTTGCTATCAACGCTGAATATCCCGAATAGGCATGTATTTTTGTTTTCACAAAATCAATAATAGACAATTATTTATACCTAAGAACAGTATTCAAAGTTATATATATACTGCAATTTGCTCAAAAAAAATGAAAATCCAACAATATTTTACTACAGTTCAAACGTACTTTTCTACCACAGTCCTGATATGATGTCATTTACCACGATTTACATCTGTTTTTTTAGCCCAGAATAATATAAATAAAATAATTTTAATTAATAAAATTATTCAAGCAGAAATCGCGCTTACTTTACTTTACCTTAGTGCAAAAATTGTTAAGGCATATTGTCAAGTTTTTTACTCGTGCAGCCTTTGGACTAGTTTCACTCAAAAAGCTGTTAATGCTCTTCGTGTTCAAAGTCAAAGTCAAAGTCAAATCATTTATTTCAAGTAGGCCCGTATAAGGCACTTTTGAACGTCAAAAATTTACAAAAAAAATTAATTGATTCTAGTTGCCCCTTCCAAAAGGTAGTTTTCGTATGGAGAAGAATGGGCAAGAAACTCCACCGTTACTCTTTTAAAATGTTTTACAATATTTTGTATAAGTACATTAGTTATATAATTATATGTGAGGACGATGCACCTAGAATAAAATTATTATACCACAATAGGTAAAAAGAATTAAGAATTAAAAATGAAGCAACAACAGATAAACTAATTATGTGATAGATACATGGTGCTCACATATTTACAAACATTGTAAAAGTAGACGATCCTCCTAAGATTCCACAATTAATAAGTCAGTGTGCGAGGAATTGGTCATAGAAAGTAAAATCAATGTCATATAATAAAAAATAATAATAAAATATACACTTAAATTTGCAACCAGTTTGATTTTGTCTTGATTCTAAATTATCCTATGGAGCAGGACCAGCATGTTTCCAAGCATTCTTATCTTGGATATAAGTACAGTAAGTAATATATAAGTTCAGTACAACAATGCATTCAGGATGCTGTTGGGGCTGCCACGCTTTTGTAGTGCCTCAGGTATGTTCACCGACGCGCAAACTGACGGCTTCGCTGCGATCAGACGCAAGCGTGCAGCATCCCTGTTGCGCAGAGTGCGTGCCGGCTCCAACAGTCTCCTGGTTGTCATTGCTAGCAAACTGGACTCTGTCCTATCATTTACTTTTCAAGCCAGTTGCATGTTCCTTCTAATGGTTAATTGTTTGTGTTCGTGGAACTTTGTTCGTTTTTGTTGTTTTAGTTGTGTATAGATATTACTAACATAGTTTGTAAGTAAATTGCTACTAACGATATGAGTTCATGTGAATAAATTATTTATTATATTAAAAATTAGATATTTATTCACATGGTTTTTTACGTCACTTCCGGTATAGTCGAAGACGATGTGTTTTGAGTTAGCGTTCCGTTCCTCCAATAAAACGCAACATAAATTAATGAATTGTGAAATAAGTAATGAATTAAATGTTAAAAAAGGGAATTTGTTTCTTGACTCCTATAGAATGTATATGATAATGAATAAGTTTATATATATTATTTGCATATTGCCTATTACTTAATGACAACATCTATAATTACGTTGTCATTTAATTTTAACTGAATTTAATTCTGTAATTAAAGTGCAATTTTAGATACCTCTTACAAATAGGCGTACAAATATCAGTAATATTTGTACGCCGTCATCGGCAAAACATAGTGACCCCATCACATAGTGATACATATTTTATTTACAACACCTGTTTTTACATCCAAATTATCAACTATACACCCACCTGTGTTTTATAAATAAAAACTTTGACTTTACCTCTATGCTTGCAGAGGACGCTTCATCCGGGGAGTGTATGGGCTGCGCAACGGCCAGCGTCAGACACGTGTGGTTTTGTACCATGAACTGGGGACAAGGGTCCGGAGCCACCACCACCAACCAGCGGCTGTCCTGCTTCATCTGAGTCACCACTATCGGGATCTGAGGGTGAAATTAAATACACTCGTACAGGATTAGTTGAAATTGGATTCTACTAAAAATAACAAGCTGTGTGCATTTCTCATCGGCAAAAATGACGAACTTCCATACAAAATTTCATTCCCTATTACCCCTTTAGGGGTAACATTTTCAAAAACCCTTATCACCTTTGTCATAAAAAGTTTAGAGAGGGCTTATATACTGAAACTGCAATTTTATGTCTAAAAATGCTATAAAATATTACACATGCAACAAGACTTCTGCCTTGGATATGTCAAAGGCACTTCACATAACTGACAGCACTTCAGACTTGACAGCATAAAAACCTAACAGTATATTTAAATTATTACTCACCTACTTTAAGATGGGCAATTGATACTGGGAGAATTAAATATTCGACATTGGATCAGGTATAAAAAATATGAGTACCTACATATTATCCTCAGAATGGAATACAAAGTTTCAATTTAATAAGCTGTTTTTTTTTGTTCAGTTTTTACCCGACTACGGCGAAGCAAAAAAGAGGGTTATGATTTTGACCGGTATTTAAGTATGTATGTATGTTCATTTGTTCCCTCATAACTTTTAAACTTGTCATCATAATTTGACAAATGAGGTAACGTTGGAAGCGTCTTTATCGGCAGCTGGTTATAGGCTATGTGACGTCTAACACATGTGACTCCGGATCTTTAATTCGTCTGTCTGTGATGTGTTGTTTATACCTTTTTAGTTGACTTGTTTGTCGTAGTTGGGTTAGTTAGTTTGTATAACTTTTATTTTTATGGTATTGAAAGACTGCGTTTCCTCTCTCCTCATCACATGCCCACACCAGAGTAACATAGGCTGCAATTTATAAAAATATAACGCGGGCGAAGCCGCTGGCGGAAGCTAGTCTTAAATAAATAAATAAAATACTAACCGATTTATCTTCGGAGTCAATAAGCGCTACCGCTCTCCTGAACGGTGGCTGCCCCAGTCGTATGGGCACGGTGAGGTTCGACGGGTTCGAGGTCCCGGGCAGGGCGAGGCACAGGAATACTCGCAACTCGGCCGGGTCGCCGCCACGCCAGCGCCCGCGCATCCAGAACTTACACAATGGTGTACCGCAAGCAGAGCTGGAAGTGTGGGTACAGAGTTAGGCCACACAAATAAAATACTCTTTATTATGTGAACCTTACTAATTACAGATATAAATTTTACATAGGGTAGCAAAATGGGCGGTCTTATAGCTAAAACCTATCTGTGTGGTGTACCTTTTATATATACAATAAATACATACATACAAAAAGCATATACTTATATACAGGGTGGATTTATGAGACAGGGCAGTAAGGGCAGGTACCTTAACCGTTGTAGCTACAGGAAAACAGTCTTTGGACACTGTCCTTAATCTTACGAGACAATTTAATTTGTATTAACAGGTTTTGATAAAAAAAGGTAAAAAAAAGTACAGATAAGAAAATTCGTAATTTTTACAAAAACTTTATTTGATCTATTCTTAATCGATTCAGTTACCTATAAGGATCAGAACGTAGGAAAGCAGCTGATTTTTTATATACTTTGTATATTTGAACATAATCTTATTTTACTATAACATTAATGTAAGAATTTGGATGTGACTTGGATACTTGAAACTCAATCACGCTTTGATCGATTTAAACGAGTTTGGCACTCAGGCAGCGCAAAGGTCTCTTCTCATACACAGAAGGCAGGAAAATTGATCACCACGATTGCTCAAGACGGTTTGGTGATTTGAGACTTATATTTACTAATTATTTAGTCCAGGTTTCCTCACGATGTTTTCCTTCACCGATGTCAGTATTGCCCAAGAGAAACTTAGAAAGTACTCAGTAGGTTATAACCTGGATTAATATATTGGACAGCTTTTGATCCGCGTATGGGGCAATGGAGGACCGTCCTTCGCTATCCAGGGTGTCGACAGATCCAGGGGAATTATTAGCCTGTATGGATTAACCGGGTAATATTTCGAGGTGACAGTTTGAGTCCAACTTGGTTTGGACTCAAAATGTCACCTCGAAAGCTGGAGGATTCATGTCTAGGCTATCGATTGACAAGACCAGTCAGGTCATATCTCACCTTCTCTATATGAATGATTTGAAACTCTTGGCCCTCAACAAATTTAGACTTATGGAGCTACTGAAAGTTTCAGTAAAGTACTTTCTGTAGCTCCATAAGTCGAAATTTGTTGTACTTAACAGAAACTTTCAGTAGCGCCATCAGGATGGAATTTAGTGTGGACAAATGTGCAGTCATGTATGTGAAGCGAGGGACGATTATGGAATCCGAGGGAATTCAACTCTCGAATTCCATAAAACTTAGATCCCTCTTCTCATTCGAAAGCTACAAGTATTTGGGTATGTCGTAAGCGTTAGGCATCAACGTTGCTGAGATGAAACAATTGTTGAAGGAGCGTTTCTTTGGTCGCCTGAAGAAGGTATTAATTAGTCTTATTTCAGTCGGAAACAAGGTGCGCCTTCAACGGTTGGGTCATCGGTCACCGGTCTTGATGTACTCTTTCGGCATACTCAAATGGACTCAGACCGAACTCGACGCCCTGGATACGAGGTTCCGGACACTTCTGACCGCAAATCGGATGCATCACCCACGATCATCGGGGATGAGACTACATCTGGCAGGAGTGCGGGGGTCGAGGCTTTTTAAATGCGAGGACCCTCCACAACCGCGAGGTGTGCAGCCTCAGGGAATATTTTTTTAAAGCCGAAGTGAGTATGCACCGTGATGTGGTCGCAGTGGACAAGGGTCTCACCCCGCTCTCCATGGCTAAAGAGAACTGGCGCAAACCTGTAGTACTTACTAGATATGATCACAAGGAGGTATGGCGAAACAAGGAGCTTCACGGTCGCTTCTATCGGGCTCTTCATGAGCATGAGATTTCTTAGCATCTGTGACATTTTCGCGGAAACTGAAGTTCTTTTTTGTGCATCATGGACGAAGTTATCTTAACGAATAACTACCGGGAACATATTATGAAGGACGGGACGGTTGACGAGTGCCGGCCATGCCACCGTGCGGTGGAGTCCATCAGACATATTATCTCTGATAGTTCCCGTCTGGCTAACGGCGAGTACTTGCACAGGCATAACCAAGTGGCCAGGATTACTCACCAGCAACTTGCTTTGAAATATAAACTTGTGGACTCTGAGGTAAGTATGTGCCCGACCCAGTTCTTACAAATGACCATGTCACTTTGTACTGGGATCGGTCTATCATTACTGACTATTGTCGCCAATAAGCCTGATATAGTGGTGATATATAGATTAGCACGCCCGCCGTGCAATGATTGTCGATGTTACCATTACACATGACCAAACCCTCGTGAAAGCTGAGAAAGAGTAACAAATAAAATATCTCGACTTAGGACACGAGGTTGTTGATATGTGAAATGTGAGCTCGGCTGTCCTTGTGCCGATCGTCGTAACGGCCAAAGGCCTGATGGTCGAAAGCCTCGATCAACATCTTTCGATGATCTCGTTAGGCGGTTGGATCAAGGGCCTGATTCAGAAGGCAGTAGGTACTCCTCGATGGAGCTCGCATTGTGAGGAGGTTCCTGTCTCTGGAGCATTAACCACCGGTATTTTCGACCCTGCTCCCGTCACCAGTGGACCACAATTTTTTATATTTTTAACGTTTTTATATTTTTTTTAAGAAATGATTAAAAATGTATTTATATGGAAAAAAATATACCAAATAAATTAGTTAATTAGTTTTATTATTAAATAAACTAGAAATAAATTAGTTTTATTATTAAATAAACATATTAAAGAAATAATAATGAATTATTTATTGGCATAAAAAAAATATACAAACAAAGTGAAGCCCTGACTCCTGCGCTAGGAAAAAAATACATGTTTCAGGAGCCAAAGCCATTTTTAGAAAAGCAAAATAGCAATTAATTTGGGGTTCAATTAAATACATGCTCAGCGTGGCCACCTACAGGGCCAAAGTAATCTAGTTAACTAGACGAATGTTGTATCATCGATTCGAATAGAAGAAGAAGTAAATGGTGTTACGAATGCTACAATACTGACCTACTGCTGTCTTTATTCGGCGGGACCTCAGCGAAGTCTTTGGGGCGCAGCGTGGTCCTTTCCTCTAACTCGTCCGGAACTACGATTGCTGATACCTGCCAAAAACGAAGATTTCAAATAAATTAAGGTAAATAGTACAAATAAAGATTGATTAGTCGACTAATGTTATTTCGGTAGTCAAATTGCAACCGTGATAAGTAAATAATCTCCAAATTGATGCTTAAGCACACGCGCAGCAGGCAAAAGTACACGTAGTAGCAACAAAAGTGTTTTCTTTTTTATGATTTAAAATGAATTCTTTAAAAAAGGGGCAACCACTTAAATATATAATAATATAAAAATAATTTTCAATGTGCACGAATTTATGAAGAAAGAAGCTCAGGAGTCTAAGAACACAACATTTATAAGATCGATTTTTGAAAATTATTGACCGAACGGCCGAAGCTACACAAATTTCAAAACAATAACGAAAATTCTTAAAGAGAAGGATCAACATACGAGTGAAAACACTGAGGGGCCTTCTTTTAGAACGCCGAAAAAGCCAAATTGAAAAAAACTTATCGTAAGGAATTGGACGATTTTTCATACCAAGCCATACACAGGAAAATTTGTGACTTTCACCGCGGAAAATAGCCTATTTTCTTGCTGTCTGTACCTTCTTTTTAAATCCGTTAAATTTCTCAAGGACGGTTTTACTATAGCAATAACGGATACGGTACCTGCCCTTAGTGCCCCATCTCAAAAATCCAACCTGTATATCGTCACCCTCCCCGCTAACTGTCCTAACTAGCAATTGATATTTTTCCAGGGCAACAGTTTATCAGTCGGGCGCTACAATCGTGTTAATGAATTAGTAACTTTTTTATATTGCTCTTGGCTTACTCTTTGAGTTAGTAGTTGCCCTAAAGCCCTAAGGCCATGAAACTTTTTTCCGAATAGTTATGAACACTTTGGTAATGTCAGTATATACGTCAGTTTGTGAGAAACAACATTTAGCGGGGATGGTGAAGGTATGTGAGACCAAAGGAGATACAAAAAAAAAATTGCGTAAAGCTTAGTACGGTGTTTAGTCCCCCCACAAGATGGACCAACGACTAGCCGATATCACCGTGCAAAAAAAAACCCCAAAAATACTTCGATGAATTAAGTTGTCATTCCGAGATTGACACAATAGGGAATATTATTTAAAGTTAAATTCAACTACTGCTTGTTGCTCAAAAAAATTATGAAACTTCAACAATTTCCTATGTTTTGACGTCCGTTTCTGTCGTGATCATGATGTGACTTCATTTACCATGTTACTGATTTGTTTACTTTTAAGGATTTTTAGTCCTAAATCATATAAATTTAATTATTTTTCGTGCTTTATTCAAGCAGAAATCACAAACTTACTTTAGTGAGAATTCAAGCAGTTTGCTAATAGTGGAGTGCCTTCCCCAGGCGCTCCACTATTAGCAAACTGCTTTTTGACCTCGGACTTTTGTAACAGTGAATGAATTTTTAAGATCGAGGTGGGGTTTTGTTTTTATACTATAAATTGTAATATTAACCAAAAAATGTTTTGTGCTTTTGATTTTTAGCATTGAAAATCTTTTTCGATCGCTTCAGTAGGGTACCCGTTTTCAAGAAAAGTCCGATCTCTTTCATTCCTTTATCTTAATAATTGAGGACCCTGGGGGCTAGCGTCCTCAATTATTAAGGGCGCGTTTTCAAATCGGACAAAATTCTGCTGTTTTTCGGTTCATTTTGTGACAAAACTAAACCGAATTTTATATAACTAATAACTACCACATATAGATTGGTTCTTCATCTTCAAATGCAAGTAACTTTTGTGTTAAAAATTATAGTTTTTTATATTGTAAAAACGATCTTCCGATGCCATTTTCCACAAAATTAACGATACTGGGTCGAGTTTCAGTACAGTTTTTATTCTATTATCAACATATTTTGAGATTTAAAAAATACTTTAAGTAGGCAAACATACTTATTTCTAAAATCTAGAAAAAAAAATGTTTCAAAATGTCACAAATAGTCGCAAAAAAAATAAAAACCAAAACTATTTTTTTCACATATTTTGCTATTACGGATGAATCTTAATGGATTGCGTTAAGGGTTATTTTATTTTTGGTTCCTGTTTTGATTATTGCACAAACATTTCGAAAGAAACCTCAGTCCGCGCCAGTGCTGAGAAACTCCGAACAAATATTTTTTGTATGGGATTTGTGACCGTTCTTTAGCCAACATTCAGAAACACACGTCAAAACGGTCAAAATGACATAATCACATAATGACCAACATTACATTACGAAGTGGTCACAAACATGTCTGCCTTCGCGCAAGTATTATTGTTTGTGTTGTGATTTATCTGTTTGTTTTTCCTTTTTCTGTATGATTTCGGTATATAACATATCAGAATAATTGACGGTGATTCCAAGTTTGTGAACCATCATGGGTAAGGGTCACAGAATATGTGGAGTTTGCGGTATCAAGGAGGCCTGGCATACTGTAAAAATGTTGCATTTTTCCAAGTTTTCACTGAATCCATACCGGTGAGTACCGATATTTATTGCTAATGTGACCTTGTGCTCACCTAACACAATGCTATTAATTTACAATCAGGAAATTAAAGCATCATTCAAATTCTATAATACGACTGGAGCCATCAATGAAGATTAATTATTATTGAAACTTGAAGAAATGGTTTAAAACATTGTGCCTACTGTAATATTTGTCTAATTGTAATCTAATTTAGTCTAACTAGGTTGACTTATAGATATATGGGTCAGAGAGACTCATATTATCTATCTGTGACACCATTATGTAAATACTGGGAAAATGAAATAAATCTTTTTCAGTTTCATATTCAAAGTATAATAATCTATTCCATTTAGTTATGCTGATAGTGTAAATTGGGGGATCTCTTAACTTTAAATCACACTAAATTAATTCACAGTCAAACTTAGTCAGTTAAACGAGTAACCTTAGTTATATGAGTAAGCGAGTAAACTTTTAAATTTTGTGTCTTCCAGCTGTCGAGAGTGGCTAAAAGCAGTTGGTCACTTAGAACTAGTGCATCTACCAATAGAAAAACTGCATGAGCAGCGAAATGTATGTGCTAACATTTTGGAAGAAAGTATTTTAACAAATAGGGAAGTCGTCTACAGAAGTGAAGTAGTTTCAGTATAATCCTCCATTAAGCTTTTCATGAGATGATGTTACAAACAGACAGAGAAATAAATTCTCAAAATTGATTGAGATGATTAATAGAGCACAAATTAATTGTGCTCTATTAATCATTTCAAATGAAAAGATCCCTGCGTTTTATATGCAGAGAAATGTTTACAAGTCTAATCGAAAATGTTGCTTATATTTAATTAATTATGTTTACAGATTTAACACAAAGGGAAAATCAGTTGATGGAACAATTGCAAAAAACTAAATGCAGCCTGGCATCACTAAGACGAAGTGCAAATATCTTGGAAAAATTTGAGTCAGATGTCTAAAAGGAATTGTGACGTTGGTGCTAAAAAACAAAAAACGAAGCCATTTTGCCCTGATACCGATGTTGCTTGCTCATTTATATAAATTAATAAATACTGAAATCATTTAAATCTGTTTTATTTTACCGATTTATCTAAATAAATTAGGTTTGGAGCCTCACTATTATCTGCATAGAATGCATTTTATCGATATCGATAAGTTTATTGATTTCTATACGTTGCGCATCCCTATTTATGACAGTTCTTCCCTTCAAGGACATTGTTGTCAAGTTTGTTATAATTTTCATGTTGGTAGCTATGTTTTTTTTTATGTGGTTGGCTAAAGACGGTCACAAATTCTCAAAAGCTGAATGTTCTAAGTTCCGCCTCTTAATTACATGCTCTGTGGTCCGCGCTAGACCGCTGTCGTGAGTGGACTCTGTGTTGCCTGTTTGCAGCGGTTCGTGTGGAAAAGATCGCTGTACCAATACAAAATATTCTGTAAACCAAATTTGATACTTGATATTGTGGTAAGATAATTTTATAATTACACATTTTTATTTCGGTAAAAGTAAGTAGTTTATAAATGCCTATTCGTCTGGGACTTGATGGAGTGACCTGAAGGTGTACTTCGGTGACTGCTACTGGTACTCCTCGACTAGTACAACTAGGTCTGCCGAGTTTGAGCTCGTTTTGTTAGTTATGATGAGACCTTACCACCGGACTTGATGGAGTGACCTGAAGGTGTACTTTGGTGACTGCTACTGGTACTCCTCGACTAGTAGAATTAAATCTGCCGAGTTTGGGCTCGTTTTGTTAGTTATGATGAGACCTTACCACCGGACTTGATGGAGTGACCTGAAGGTGTACTTTGGTGACTGCTACTGGTACTCCTCGACTAGTAGAATTAAATCTGCCGAGTTTGGGCTCGTTTTGTTAGTTATGATGAGACCTCACCACCGGACTTGATGGAGTGACCTGAAGGTGTACTTTGGTGACTGCTACTGGTACTCCTCGACGAGTACAACTAGGTCTGCCGAGTTTGGGCTCGTTTTGTTAGTTATGATGAGACCTCACCACTGGACTTGATGGAGTGACCTGAAGGTGTACTTTGGTGACTGCTACTGGTACTCCTCGACGAGTACAACTAGGTCTGCCGAGTTTGGGCTCGTTTTGTTAGTTATGATGAGACCTTACCACCGGACTTGATGGAGTGACCTGAAGGTGTACTTTGGTGACTGCTACTGGTACTCTACGACGAGTAGAACTAGATCTGCCGAGTTTGGGCTCGTTTTGTTAGTTATGATGAGACCTCACCACCGGACTTGATGGAGTGACCTGAAGGTGTACTTTGGTGACTGCTACTGGTACTCCTCGACGAGTACAACTAGGTCTGCCGAGTTTGGGCTCGTTTTGTTAGTTATGATGAGACCTCACCACTGGACTTGATGGAGTGACCTGAAGGTGTACTTTGGTGACTGCTACTGGTACTCCTCGACGAGTACAACTAGGTCTGCCGAGTTTGGGCTCGTTTTGTTAGTTATGATGAGACCTTACCACCGGACTTGATGGAGTGACCTGAAGGTGTACTTTGGTGACTGCTACTGGTACTCTACGACGAGTAGAACTAGATCTGCCGAGTTTGGGCTCGTTTTGTTAGTTATGATGAGACCTTATCTCCGGACTTGATGGAGTGACCTGAAGGTGTACTTTGGTGACTGCTACTGGTACTCTACGACGAGTAAAACTAGATCTGCCGAGTTTGGGCTCGTTTTGTTAGTTATGATGAGACCTTACCTCCGGACTTGATGGAGTGACCTGAAGGTGTACTTTGGTGACTGCTACTGGTACTCCTCGACTATTAGAATTAGATGTGCCGAGTTTGGGCTTGTTTTGTAAGTTATGACGAGACCTTACCTCCGGACTAGATGGAGTGACCTGAAGGTGTACTTTGGTGACTGCTACTGGTACTCCTCGACGAGTACAACTAGGTCTGCCGAGTTTGGGCTCGCTTTGTTAGTTATGACGAGACCTTACCTCCGGACTAGATGGAATGACCTGAAGGTGTACTTCAGTGACTGCTACTGGTACTCCTCGACTATTAGAATTAGATGTGCCGAGTTTGGGCTTGTTTTGTAAGTTATGACGAGACCTTACCTCCGGACTAGATGGAGTGACCTGAAGGTGTACTTTGGTGACTGCTACTGGTACTCCTCGACTAGTAGAATTAAATCTGCCGAGTTTGGGCTCGTTTTGTTAGTTATGATGAGACCTCACCACCGGACTTGATGGAGTGACCTGAAGGTGTACTTTGGTGACTGCTACTGGTACTCCTCGACGAGTACAACTAGGTCTGCCGAGTTTGGGCTTGTTTTGTAAGTTATGACGAGACCTTACCTCCGGACTTGAAGGAGTGACCTGAAGGTGTACTTCGGTGACTGCTACTGGTTCTCCTTGACGAGTAGACCTAGGTGGTCACTCCATTGAGTTCGGTGGTGAGGTCTCATCATAACTAACAAAACGAGCCCAAACTCGGCAGACCTAGTTCTACTCGTCGAGGAGTACCAGTAGCAGTCACCAAAGTATACCTTCAGGTTACTCCATTGAGTTCGGTGGTGAGGTCTCATTATAACTAACAAAACGAGCCCAAACTCGGCACACTTAGTTCTACTCGTCGAGGATTACCAGTAGCAGTGTCTGAAGTACACCTTCAGGTCACTCCATCAAGTCCGGAGGTACGGTCTCGTCATACCTTACAAAACGAACCCAAACTCGGCAGACCTAGTTGTACTCGTCGAGGAGTACCAGTAGCAGTCACCAAAGTACACCTTCAGGTCACTCCATCAAGTCCGGAGGTAAGGTCTCATCATAACTAACAAAACGAGCCCAAACTCGGCAGATCTAGTTCTACTCGTCGAGGAGTACCAGTAGCAGTCACCAAAGTACACCTTCAGGTCACTCCATCAAGTCCGGAGGTAAGGTTCCATCATAACTAACAAAACGAGCCCAAACTCGGCAGATCTAGTTCTACTCGTCGAGGATTACCAGTAGCAGTGTCTGAAGTACACCTTCAGGTCACTCCATCAAGTCCGGAGGTACGGTCTCGTCATACCTTACAAAACGAACCCAAACTCGGCAGACCTAGTTGTACTCGTCGAGGAGTACCAGTAGCAGTCACCAAAGTACACCTTCAGGTCACTCCATTGAGTTCGGTGGTGAGGTCTCATTATAACTAACAAAACGAGCCTAAACTCGGCAGACCTAGTTGTACTCGTCGAGGAGTACCAGTAGCAGTCACCAAAGTACACCTTCAGGTCACTCCATCAAGTCCGGTGGTGAGGTCTCATCATAACTAACAAAACGAGCCCAAACTCGGCAGACCTAGTTGTACTCGTCGAGGAGTACCAGTAGCAGTCACCAAAGTACACCTTCAGGTCACTCCATCAAGTCCGGAGGTAAAGTCTCATCATAACTAGTAAAACTAGCCCAAAATCCACAGCCCACATCTTTCTACTAGAAGAGGGCTTCCAGTGCCTCCTAGCAGTCACTGAAGTAAGCATTTGTATCTAAGTATTATTTAGTAAAAATACAAACTACAATACGAAATATTTTTTGTAGATGCCTATGTATTATAAAGAATATAGAGAAAAAAAAAAATCAAAGTACCAAAATTAGTTCACTTGACTACTATTCCCGCAATTAACCGTGCGTACACTTGTGTATGTGTGACCTTTGTCAATGTAGTAGTTCCATTCTATACCTATCAAATTTGTAAACGCGTCCTTAAGATAGAGAAATGAAAATGGTAATAGAAATATTTGTCAAATGTATAATGAAGTCGAAGAAAATATTTTATATAGACAAAATGTAAATTGTTTAAATGAAAAAATATTTTATTAATTATTTATATGTATTTATTTATACATGTCGCCGCGAAAACATCTACCTTCAAAGATTAAAACATAATCTTATGCGTAACTATTTATTTATAATTTTTATTCACTATAAAGTCGTTGATCCTGCCCTCTATGGGTTACTGTGGAGTACTGTTACAACCATTAGCATGCATCTGTGAATGCTATAGATTCCTTTGAGATCAAACGCCATCTATTGCCCAGCTTGTGAAATCAGTCAATATACTGTGTGTACTGTGTTTGTTGGAGCTAAAACTAAAGTTAAAATTAAAAGGAAACATTTTTTTTTTTAGGTTTTACGTCATATTATTAACAAGTGGTCATTTGACATAGTAAATTTGTTTATGACAAAGCGCTACCTAAGGTCACGAAGATGGCGCGATTTGCGAATATTAAGATCAATAACTGAATGTAATAATTTAATACGAGAACTAAATAAGTTTCAATGATAGAAAACCAACTACAAAGTAATAAGATTATTTTACTCTGCAATTTACTAATAAATACCTGTTGTTTGATTAAATTCCTTGAATCACAGGAAGTGTTGTCAAAATAGTAATAGTGAAGTTGTAGAAAGTAATAAAGCTTCTAATTTAACTTTAATCCAAATAACCTTTGTATTTGTGAATATAGCATTGTTTCATTATAAAAGAAATAACTGATAAGCATTTTAGCATTGTTTGTAAGTTTTATTGAACAAACTAAGTAATAAGAATTTGTATTGAAATGCGGGGTATGTCCGCCGACTTTGAGAAAAGGGTCGTGCACGAAATGGCGTATGTGGGTAAAACAATATGAAGAGAAAAGTTTTTTTTTTTGTAATTTCTGATATTGTAATCAGAGGTATTGAACAAATACCTCTGTAACATAATGTTCTGATTTAAAAGATTGATCATGGAGTTTCTTGCCCGTTCTTCTCCATCAAGAACCTACTTCGTTTGGAATGGGCGAATAGCTTCACCAAATAACTCAAACTGAATGACTCCTTGATAAGTGATAACTCAAAAGTGCCTGTAAATGTTATAATTGAAATAAATGCTTTGAGTTTGAGTTAAGAGTTGTGTGTGATTGGCAACACGCCCCTACTTCGTACTGTTTTTACAACTTGACAAAACATTGAGATTTCTTTATTATGTATGATGAATATTAATGTATTACACACAAACCTTCCGGAATAAATTCTATAAATTATGGTGAAAATCGCATCAAAATCCATTGCGTAGTTCAGAAAAAGAACGCGGTCACACAGACGCGACTTTAATTCATAATAAGTGCATATACAGATTAAGTGATCTATTATGTAAAGCAGGGTAGTGTGACAGCAAAAGCAAGAGTTGTCATTAAAGCCGCTCAAAATTCACTGTCAAACTATTTTCATAATTAAAGAAAGAAAGAAAAACTTTTTTATAATATAAAACAACCGACTTCCAAGAAAACACTACAAAGTGAAGAAATACTTAAATTTTGGGAGTCTATGGTTTTGTAAGAAAATATATTTATTCACATGCCTTTTGAAGTCACTTTCGCACACGCGTTTCGATTTTGCGTTCCGTTCCATCATAAAACCCAACTTAAAATAATACATTGTAATAGTAGATTGTTTGCCTAGGGAGCAAACAACTATTTTTAAGGCGAGAGTGGTTCTTTGAATCCAGAGCGGAGCGAAGGATTCAAATGCCTGTTTACGAAGAATAAACTAGCTCTTTTTGAATAGATGTGATAAAAAATAAGTAATGCATAAAAAAATGTAAAATAAATAGGAATTTGTATCTTGACTCCTATACAATGTATATTTAAATAATGAAAAAGTTTTGAATTATGTGCATATTCCCTATTGACAGCTCACTTCACCTGAGTTTTTACGGTGAGAATAGATCAGAGGTCGTGAAGGTCGTGAGCATCCGCTAAATGTGAGAAGTATAGGACCGGTCATTGTGTCGTCTTTCAGCTGATTGATGATGCTGATGATGGATAGCATACCAGTATGTTAGTGTCGAGCCTGTTGGTGAGCACGTGGGACGACGACACGCCTAGAACGTTGATCTGCAACTTGATCTCGTAGTACAGCGTCAGGAGCGCCACCTAGGGAGCAATCCAGTAAAGTCAGCGAAATTAATTGTTAAGCAAATTGTACTTACGTATATATAAATCATAACTGTCATTATTTGACAGTTGTATGTAAAATAATAAATAAATCATTTATTTTGGACCAAACACTTGTATACATTTTATAAACCTGTCAAACTACGTGACAGTTTGTCGGCAGGGTAATGTAATGGCTATAGCACGGGAAATTGACTTAGGGTCTCAATTTGCTTAAAATTAATTTCTGTGGCTGTACTATAATTTATAGAAGTCAATAACTGAGAGCGTCCGTACAGAGGCAGTGTACTTACTGACTGTATACGTAAGGCTATAACAGTCTACTACTATTCACAACCATTCGATACGCTTCCATGCCGAATCGAACATCAATCCATGTTATCTAAGGAGTCCTCTAAATTCGTTAACTCGAGAATTATAATAGTTTCAATCAAATAGACGCCCGCTATTCTTTTCAACAAATATTTGCTGTCAGTTAGGCAAATCAGGTAACCGAAAACGGGTAATTTACGACACGACAGACCGTCGAATGGCTGTGAACAGCTTTGCTGATCGAAGTTCATAGGTAATCAAACCTTAAGAAATGGCTCAATAATAATAATAATGCGTTCTACACAATAATTGAGTTCTTAAATTATAAGCAAAGTTCGAAATATGATCTCACTAGTAATATAATTAAATAACGTAATTTTAAAGACTAGTATTTTTTTTTTATCTCATGATCTCAATAGTAAAAATTGTAGTATTTTTGTTAATAATTTTATTATAAGGTATTTTTTGCATGCTGAAATATGTAAGTAAGCAAAGTATGTGGAACTTCTTACATTTTAAGAGCTTTTATGTGTGTGTAAATTTCCAGTATAAGCTGACCTCTCATTAAACGGAAATTCTATACAACGCGGGATCAGTTTATATAGTAAATGTATAGCTTGATTTTGTACCTTATTTTATGCAAAATAAAGAAACTAATTCAAATCAGATTATGGGGGGAGACATCTAGACATCGGCATAGGCTCTAGGAGAGCTTATATTATCCTTTTTTTACCTCTACAGCTTTTTGGAGCAGCTATGAGGCGCACACACACACATATTATTTTTCAAAGCATTTCAAATTATTATTTTGTATTTCGTGTTAACGATTGCCAAATGAATATTATATTTTTCATTAGTGGTGTTTCCATTTACTGGGAATTGTTGTTAAAAGTGGTGGCAATTACTATATAAGATCTTGACACTTGACAAACCATCGAGATTTATTTATTATATATGTATTGTGTGGTAGAATGTGAAGAATGTATCACACATAAACCTTCCGGAATAAATTCTTTAAATTATGGTAAAACCGTATCAAAACCTATAGCGTAATTTAGAAGAATAAGGCGGTTACACAGGCAACACGAAAAGTGACTTTAATGTATAATATGTATAGTGTCACCTTCTGGTTGCACAGTATGGCGAAGTTGGTGGCGTGGTCTAGAGCCACGTGTCCGGGCGGCAGCGTGCCGTACCGGCCCGGGTCCTCTGTGGACACCTGCAGTCGAGAGCTCACGAACGTCTCGCGACCCAGCTCTATTGACATGAAGAATGGTTTCTGAAAAGAACATAACATAAAACACATAACATCGCCTCTATTCCCCGAAGGGTTGGGCAGAGGTGGACCTACAGTACACCCACATTTCGCCAGTTTTATTTAAGTGTCATGTAATAAGCCGGTTGATGGCCTCGACTATTGCCATCAACCATACATCACAGGACCAGTGAATAACTTTGTTTGTTTCTAATCCTGAATATACCTGTATAATGGTTGTAGGCGGTGATATGGCGGTCCCGGGCTGCAGCTTGCAGAGCGGCGCGGCGTCGAACGAGCGTAGCGTCATCGACACAGGTGAGGCGTTGCACAACAACACCATGGGACACAGCTGGACTTCCAGGCTGCAACCACCGCCAGCGCGCACGGCTGTGTAGCGAATCTGCAGGGAATTATTACATTTATCAATATGGATATTGGGAATAACGCGCGCCTGAGCAATGAAACAATTACATGTGGTTCCGTTTGCTGTCTAGTCACACTTTGGTCTAAGGCGTCTGAATTATCAGTACCCTAATTATGTAATACACGTTCAATTGGAATTTGAACCATTTTGAAACAAATTGGCTAATCCATTGTTTCATAAGTTCGAAAAAAAAAATGTTCAACAACGTAAATAACGCAATGAATGTTGTTGAACTGTCAAAATAAAACAAATTTGTCGTAATCGTTTACGGAAATATGTTGCGTAATTAGATAGCAGGTCAATAACAAGCCTTCGCACTTACAGTTACATCGGACCGCGGCTGCAGTGTCGCAGGCTGCCACTCGCCCTGCCAATGCTTCTGCACTACCGAGTAAGGCCAAGACTTAGTCGCGTGACGACCCGAGCGCTTCAACCTGCAGAGACATACATCGAACTCAAACTCAAAGCATTTTATTCAATTAATCCAATTACAGGCACTTTTGAATTGTGAAGGAGTCAATCCGTCAGAAAGAGGAAGCTAGTTGCCCATTTCAAAGCGTCGTAGTTTCCTTTGGAGAACGGGTGACAAGAAGCTCCATGGACACGATTTTAAACAATTATATTAGAAGTAAAAAGACTTGATAGCTACTCAACATTCGATCTTCAGAAACGTGGAAGTAGGATGGCATATCATAATTATCGTGAGCGAAAAAGAGACAAGACGAAGAAAGTTTTGACGTGTCAATTGCGGAGCGTATATAATCTATCTACCTCTTTTTACTTATATGATCATTGATTTAATATAAAAATATTATCATTTTACATAACATTTTAGGGTGGTTTAGAGTGTTCGACAGCTGTTTGACAGCTGTTTGCGACGTTGCCAACTTTCAGAATGCACAGCTTTAATCAAAGGAAGGAAAGCGCGTCAATGTCACAAAGTAGTTCTCTATTGATTGCTATTTCCGTTTAAACTTTTAAAGGTTGACTAACCATTTTGCGATATCCTTGATGACGTCAACGATGTTCGTGACTGGCGACCGTTTGTCGAACACAGATGTGTCCGTCACGCCGTAGTGCATCGGAACCGCCTCGCGGGTCACCGGGCATTGTAAGTTCCTGTGGACATATCATCATTACATAAAAACTTATATTATAAACGAAAATCAATGGCAATAACCATATCAGTTAGTTATGTATTATTTGACCAGAACGAAATAAAGCCAACTACACTGATAAGACACTTTACACATTATGTATTTCACATGTACCTCACATACAAAATATCACAAAAACATTGACATACGTATAGTATATAGGTAACGCTATATTATAAGTTATGAATTAACCCTTTCACCCAATATAAAAAAGATGTTTCTACTACCGAAGAAAACATAAACTACCTAACTTAAAAGCTATTACTAAAATCTTTTTGTCACTGCAGTACGCCTTAAAGTGAGAGAGAGACAGCATTATAGAGTTACGCTGACTTAAAATAGAGCTGTGTTCGGCTGTCAGTTACAATGTGAGTGTTAGCACAGATTAATACACATAGTTATTCCGTAAATTAATTTAAATAAAAAGCGACTCTTGCTACGACACAATAAAGTGCAATCCAGGTCGCACAGCGCTAATTACCTACAGTTATATTCATCTAGAAGTTGCCTCTCTTTCTATCGCGTAACTCTTATATCTTCTGACTACGTTACGCTCACTGAATTGGCCCGACAAAACGAGCCCGCCGCGTACTTGTAGCTTCATACCTAAGGGGTCGTCCATCAATCACGTGATGTTTTTTTAGCAACTTTTAACCCCCCTCCCCCTGGTGATAAGTGGTGACGTTTTAGACTAAAAATATATGATTTTGGGTTAGGGTAAAATCATATATCTTTTTGGTAAAAAGTATCTTAAAATAAATCAGATAATTTTATCTTTAAATACTGGTTTATATCGTTACCTGGCAACGGCGAGTCAAGGTCACGCGCCGCTCAACGTAATACCTGTGATATTTCGTGATTTTTTCCGAACACCCTCTCCCCCTTTCGAGCTTCATGTGATTAATGGACGATCCCTAAAATGCGGAGTGTGCCTTCTGTACTATTCTGTGGTGTTAGTTACAATTATTTACCCACAGGTCATGTTGGTCTCTTTGTGCAATATTAGCACCCGGGCTATGTACTTTAGGGGTTACTGATTAGTTAACTGGACACATTGAATGAAACTACGTGTACACATTGGTATGTATGGAAAAACTGACAAAAATTCTAAATGATTCCCTAAGATAGATAGAAAAAATGCCCTTACATAATTACAATCATAAGCTCTAAGAGATCTATAGAGAGAACTTAGACTTTACAAGTGCAGTAGCGTTTCATACTAAAATGAACCTTATTCGTATGAAGTAATGTGTGTATATTCCTATAAGCGACTGTGATCAAGCGTTTCATACGAACATTAACTGTATACAGAGGTTCATTTTCGTATGAAATGCTGTTGTACTTAGCTTGAGCAGTCTAAGTAAACTCTTTAGATCGCAGGTTAGAGCGCCATTTACACGGTGCAAGTTTCTGGAACGTTCAAGAGTAATAATCGCATGCTATAAAGCACGTTAAATTATTGCCATTCAAGAACTGCATGCAAGTGTTTACACGCATGCAATTTACATAAAATGGCACACAATAATTGAATGTCAGTTTTACCATTCAATAATTGCATGCGACTTCTGTTTCCACCAAGGCAATTATTGCAAGGCGATTATTGCATGCAAGTTTTGCCACGTCTAAACACACAGTTGCACTGTACAGTACAATTGATTCACGTATTGCCTGTATTTGCGTTGCCAAATATTCCATTCAATTTTATTAAACGTCTTTTCAAGATTTGTTTTAACTTATTTCGTTCGCTCATATTTGAATGATTGAAAATTTTCATACCAGAATTGAATGCAAATTATTGTACGTGCTGTTTATACCTATACCAGTTTTGAACGGCAACTAACTTGCCCGTATCGTGCAACAATTGTACGTGTTGTTTAGACGGTGCTAGTCAATTGTTGCTTCAAATGCATGGTATGCCACAGGCAATAAACTTGCACCGTGTAAATGGTGTTTTATTCTTAAGTTTTGAAATATGTAAATATCAACTAAGTACTGAATTACTGATGCCATCGAGGCTCCCGACATACATTTACATAAGAATAAGAATACCTATATATTTTATTTTTCAATAGGACACTTACATGGCTGATATGCTATAAAACATTAAGAAATATTAATCAAAAATATTTTATAAGTTCAGGAAACAAGAGAAATGAAGGATGAATCTATTGTTATAACTGTATGCTGATTGAACCAAAATAATATTATATTCGATTATATTGGGGCAAGTAATATAACGCATATGGTACAAGGAATTAACACAACTGATGGACAATTGGACATGGGTGTATACCTATGATGGTGTTAGGTAACTAAACGAAACTGGTCGTAGTAATTGTGTAGCTTATTGGTTATGTATTTTTCATCAGAACACAAAATGAATACAGCAAAATACAAAAACAAGATCGAATTGATTTTGAAAGTCACAATTACAAGAGCAGCTATACATACGTACGACTAGGTTAACTAGTGAGTATGCAACGTATTTGCACCATTTTAATTCGTGCAAAAACGCGCTCTACATGTGACCAGTCTTACAAGAAAATGACCGTCGGCACTTCATTTCGTTTTGAGAAAATATTTGCGTTACTTTGCTTATGCAAAATGAACTTTACTCAAATGAAAATAGGGTATATGTTGTTTTGTCCACCTAACACGATTTTCGAAAAATACGCCGCACACAACCTGGCGTGAACACCCACCTATATTGGAAGGACAGACTATGCCTAGCTGAGGTGGTGCCAAGCGCCTGCAAATGCGTGCTGGTGCCGCGACCCGGCGTCATCTGCAGAATCGGCGGCTTGACCGTTTGCGGCTGCGGCGTCGTCGGCTCCACGCTCGTCGATTGAGATTCAGTTTCTATTAGCACCTGGGGGAAGAAACACGTGAGATTTGTGTCATGAGCGACATTAAAACCTTAGTCAAAATTATGATCATCAAGAAGAAGAGAAGAAAATTCTCAATTGGGGTCTTGCCATTGGTCAATTTTGAATTAGAATATTATATTATAACAGGAAAAGAAATAAAAATTGGTTTAATGTCACAGAAACGAGTACATAATATAAAAAGTTAACTTGAATAAATTATACTTGTACCAAAAACAAAATAAATCTATTAACTGAAAGGGTGTAACGTATAAGCGTTCAATATTGCTGTATAAGAACTAAGGCCGCCATCTTTTTTTTGTGTTCCGTACCCGAAGGGTGCCAAACGGAACCCCATTACTGAGGCTCCGCTGTCCATCTGTCCGTCTGTCTGTCAGCGGGCTGTATCTCATGAAGCGTAATTTTTTCGGCGATTTTTGTTTAATCTATACGGTACGGAACCCTTCGTGTCCGACTCGTAATTGTCGGGTTTTTTTCAATACAATACACAAAACTATTCCACAAATGTTTACCAACTGCGCCTCCCTGTCAAGGTCATTCGAGCGCCAAAATAACCTTGTACACTGCGTACTCACGTCTGTGTCGAGCGGTAGGTGCGAGTGGAGTATGTATAGCGGCCACATGGCCGCCAGGATGCGCCCATCGCCGCGCCCGCGCACCACGCGGCACCACACTGACACGAATTGAGAGTCGCCTTCCTGTGGCACTGAGATGTTGTAAACAATTAATCATTATACAAGGTGATGGAAAAATGATATGATACAATTTCAGTCGTGATAGTCCAATGTGCTCAAAACTGGGCAACCAATGTGACTAATTCAATTAATAGGTTCTTTCTAAGTTTCTCTTATATATCACTGATATCAGTGAAAGAAAAATATTGTGAAGAAAATAATTTCAGATGTCTTACATCGGTCGTAAAACCGTACAGAAATTTTTAAATAATCGAAGAATGCTTGCATCATAAATAATGTAATGAGCCTAAACAGTATCAGAAACGTATAAAAAGTATAAGATGTCGCCTCATCTGCACAGAACTGAAAAATATCAGTGAAAGCTTACTTCATAAGGAATGCAATGAGCCTACTAAGTCCAGTAACGAACAAATACAAAGGCTACGGCAGTATCTGAAAATGTAAGATAATTTTTTACAAGAACCTATGTTAAATCTGCTCGAAATTGTGAAAAAACGACAATCGATGAAAGTTTACATCAAGTCTAGTTATGGGCGGATATAAAAGCTAGGGTAGCACCGGGAAACTTTAAAAAAATCTTTGGATATTGTCGTGTATTATCAATTGGCGGCGCCGTGTATCATGCAAGTATGCGTGAACATTGGGAGGTTTCAAATGCAAAGAAAAGGAGTAGTTTATTTGTACAAGGTGGAGCTAAACTAACTTTCTTTAGGAATGAAAAATTTTGGTTCTACTTGTGGAATATGTTTATTTAATGAATTAGATTGTTTTCCCTCAAGTCGAGAAAATGATATCGGTCAAGTGGCCACCGTCAGAATTGATGACCATACGGCCCCGTATGGTCATCGTCGTTTTGGCTTTTTCCATCACTTTTTACACTTGTTACTTCGCTCAGTGATCCACCTTATTTTATAAATCTATGTGTTTCACAACGGCTGCCCATAATGGACGAACGAAAACCCGAAATGATGTCAATTTATCCCGCCACTCATAGTGCGGGAGGTTTTAATGATATTGGACCTTACATGATTTATTAACTTATAATCGACTTCCAAAAAGGAAGTTTAAGTCCGTAGCGAATGTTTTTTATTTTTTTATGTCCGATATTTTTGTCAATAATATGTGGAGGGATTTTGAAAATAAATTTTTCATATTATGCAAAAAGAAGTGATTCACAGTTACTGTTAAGTTGTATTTTCTAAGAAAATCATTTGATTTGTAACGAGCTCGATGTTATTTTACACAGTACTAGAGTTCGACTTAAAATGGTTTTTCACTGTTATTGTGCTTTTAGTTGTAACTATCGATTTACTCTGAATAAATGAATTGAAAGTATTGATAAGCCGGCACTAAATATATTGTCGGCCGAAAACGAATATGGCGAAAATGTATATTTCGGCCGAATATTGCCGACTTCTTCTGACTATAACTATAACAATAAATAATGTATTTTTTTTTGCCATAATACTTGTGGACAAGTGTATGATCTTACCTTTGACCAGCCATGGGACGTTCTCCTTGGGGCACTCCTTTAGCGGAATGTCGCCTGACCAGCACGTGTTTTGTGATTTGAACTTTATTCTGAAATTACAAATTTAATTCAGTGTAAATTAAGAGATTGTAATTAATCAGTATTAAGCTCGCAAAAATTACTTATTTTATTAATTTCCATATAAACTCTCATCCCCTATTTAACCCATTAAGGAGATGAATTTTCAAAAATCCTTCCTTAGTGCTAACCTTCGTTATATACTTAATAAACTTTTGTACATTTCATGATTATAGACCCAGCGGTTTAGGCTGTGCGATATCTGTTAGTGAAGTTAGTAAGTTTAAGTTTTCCTTTATTAAGAGACAGCTTATTTATCTAATGTTCTGTGTATGACTAACGGCTTTTGCCCTGCAGTGGGGTAATAATCGACTGGTATGATCTATAAATATAATAAATTTAAGTGGCTTATTCTTCTGTGTGACTGCATTGTTCTTCTAAACTACGCAACGGATTTTGATGCAACCGCATTCATTCAGCATCGGCAAATAAACTTCATACGAAAACTACCTTTTGGAAGGGGCGACTAGAAACAATTCGATATTTTTGGAAATTTTGACTTTCAAAAGTACCGTTTATGTGCCTATTTAACATAATTGATTTGACTTTGAATAATTTAGGAAATTTATTCCGGAAGGTTTATGTTAATATTTAACTTAGATATAGCACAGAAATCTTCATGCTTTGTCAAGTCGTAAAACTTAGCAGGGGCGGTGGTTATTATAACAAAATAATTACTTGAGCACCATCTCGCACTCGGCGGTGCAGACGACGGTTTGGCCGACGGTTTCAATATTCACCTCGCCGGAGCTTACCGTGTACCACTGCGGCGTGTGTACGTCGATGGACCGGACCTGCACATAAATAACATCCATTGTAAACAACAACACAGTGTAAATACCCTACAGTTACGCAAAATTTAAAAGCGTTTTGCTCGTGAAATAAAAATTGGTTTTTACCTTGAGAAAAGAACTACTTCATAATATTATGGTTTCGATAATACCATGTTCTTAAGACCATAAAGAATCTATCAAAACTTTAGGAGAAAATCGCTTTTAAATCTTGCGTAAGTAGATATTTATGACCGTCACTGTACAGTATACGGGCGCTCTTTACAACATGTCCCGGAATTAACGCACACCACAAACACCCCAATTAGACTATTATGTTATAATCATAATACATACACGGAATTTTTGTGTACATATTATGATTATGTATTGTTTATTTATTGAATAAGTTATACTGATTGTAAGAGAAAATTGTGGTCACATTATAAATTTATGCACGCAGACAGTTGTACACGTATACGGGTTCAGCGTAATATACTTCGTCCATTTTGGTTTGTTTTGACTGTACAGTGGAAGTGTGACTGTGACTGTAATTTACTTAGTTTTAATTATTTGGGATAAAAAATTACATCATATTAAAAATGACAGAAATCGATTCAGTAAACGATACTGAACAAACTACTTTCACAATGTGCATTTTACGAAAGTATAATGTATGTTCAGTTACACTTTGTATACTATATAAAGATCATTAATGATCACGGAGTTTTGACAGAGACTGACACACGGTCTTGTTAGACATAGATGGCGAACGAGACCCGACGTCGGTACATAAGGATACGCACCATTTCCGATCTTTCTTAAATTCCTTGCTTGTAGCGATATTGACATCGATGGTCTAGCTAGTAGCAGTGTCTAACACTATAACATTATTTTTCAATTCATTCAACCAAAAAATAATCAAACATCTCTCGGGCGTTCGTTGTTGCATGTTAACGGTCACGTACGTGTAAAAGCATGCGCTTCGGGAATCATCGTGTTTCCGAGTTAGCACGAACGTCGCGTCATAGGGGAACCCCAACAGAGGCATTGCTTCTATGTTTTGTACTACCGGACTTTGTAGTGGTGTACCTGTCATTGTGCGTTAGTTTATAGTTTACTCTCTGTCGGGTTGTCTACACCAGTCTCATGTCGTCATTTGTCACGACTGACGTTGGGTGCCATCCGACCTTTGCCGAGCGGCGACAAGCCGCATGAGGCGTGTGACTAAAATCGACCATGTAAATGGTCAGTTTCAGGCGATCGTCCGCCGCATGAGGTGTGTTTTGCGGTGTGTTGTTCCGCTACGTTGTCGGTACAGATCGCGACTTTTGTCGACCGGTGTAAATGGGGTGGGGATTCGATTTTTACAAGCGATTCGGTTGGTGACTTCCCGCATAAATCTATTCCGCTAAAATCTACCCGTATAAATGGGGGGTCCCATTAGATCTCATCATCGCGCATTCATATTTCCGAAGATAGGCGATGATTCCCAAAGAGTATATATTTCTGGGGATGATAATGAGTGTGCAAGTCACATCGTTGGCACCATTTTTCCGAACATGTCATCGTATCTACAAAGTGATCATTTTTTCTGACCTTATACAGCAGGGTTGTCCTCAGCATGTTGGCTAGCACAAGTCTACCAGACAGATGCATGTGCCGACTGGCGCCCGTCTCCTTAACCCTCACATAGAGGAACGAGCCGATGGGGAACCGGTCGTCGTTATCCGTGTCCTGAGTCACAAAACTCAGCCGATAGGTCCCCGCGATGAATGGTATACCTGAAAAATAGTAGGTATTTGTTACTAAATGAACGGCAAATCTAAAAGCTATTTACAAGGCAGATGTGTGTGGAAACGCCGAGAAGGGTCGCCCTAACAGGACATATGGTAAAATTACTGATGATGTTCTTTAGAATCCATTTTACGCAACGAAATCATGAAGACATTAATACTTCATAATATCGGCCCAGGTATAAAAACTAGTACTTACTGGAGGACCACTTCCAATCAGCTGTGGGGCCGGCTAGAGCAAATCGCACTCTCTTTTGAGCCGTTGGGTAGTGCCATCTGTAATGCGAACAGATATTTAGAAATACCTACATTAATCCATTTCCAAATCAAATAATTTTAATGTTTTTGTAATTGTTTCTTTGTAATGTGGTTTAAATCTTAAAACAGCACTCGGTCTCTATCATCTTCAAAAGATTGACAGGAATGATTTTTAAATGCGTTAGTTTAGTTTAAAAGCATTAAAGACACATACAAGGCGGGTGCGTTGAGCTTTAGTGATTTGTAGTGCGACCGGGTCTAATAGTTTAACAGTTGAGTTGTTCCTAAAGAGAAGCCTCACCTGTACGCGAGACGGCCTCCGGGCGCCAGCGGCACCACCTCGTCCGTGTCCTCCTGGCGCAAGCGCACGGCGCTGGAGCAGTTGTTGTGTATCCACAGCGACACGCGGCCCTCTAACGCGCGGGCCGCCGCCTTCGCTACCTCTTGCGTACACTTGTTGCTGGTTTCAAAACGAAGGGTATTGTGTTTCAATGGTGGTTCGCGGATGTACTGCAACGAAAGGAATTACGTATGTGACATAATATTACGTCTGCATTCCCCGATGGGTTAGTCAGAGGTGAACCTATAATACACCCACATTTCACTAAGTCTCATGTAATAAGGGGCGAGCCTATTGACATTAACCGCGCACTAATCCAGACTCCGGGCTGCTTCCTCTTCTTCCTGCCATTATCCCATGTTACTTGGGGTCAGTACAACACGTTTTTCCTGCATTCTCAGCCGTCACTCTATCATTAACTCCTTTTATTCGATCAATATGTTCGAAAAAAACCTGCGTTAGATTCACAGGACGACTAAGAACTGACCTCGTCATAGGCAATGTTCCAGTCGGTGACAAGAGAACGCAGGGTCTGAAGCTTCGGCACCTGCATCGCCATATGTATGCCAGTGGTCACGACACGAGAGCGCGCGGTCAACAACGACTCCTTGGCTGATATGCCGCTTTGCAGACGGAATTCTTCGATTATCTCTTCCATAGTCCCCGTTGAACAATCTACCATGTCGCAACTGAGGACAATGACAAACTATGTTAAGAGCGTTTATTCTGAAAGTTGGCAACGTCGCAAATAGATGTCAAATATTTGGCTGTTTTGATTAATTTAGCAATTGCAATTATAACACGGAATTTGATGTTGTAACCCGTTTTAAGAGTAAAAAAGGCATTTGGAAAAATTAAAAAAAAAATTTTTTTACGTCTAAAACTAAATATTAGGTGTTACGATATTAATTATTGCATTTCATAATAAACATTTTAGTTAGCTAGTTAGCCACATTTCATATTTCCATACAGTAATATTGCTAAATAAATCAAAACAGGTAAATATTTGACAGCTATTTGCGACGTTGCCAAACGCTCTTAAAATTGTGCATTCTGAAAGTTGGCAACGTCACAAATAGCTGTCAAATATTTCGCTGATTTTATTATTTGTAAATATCGGTCTGTGTCGCAATAAAATATTGAATAAGAATTACAATAGTAACATTGGATTAGGTGTGGCAACAATTTTAGGTCTAATAAAGCTTTTGGAGACCAGAGCTTTATTACATCTAAAATTGAGTATTCACTGACACGATATTAGTCATTGCAATATTCATTTATACTATAATAATATTATAAAGAGGTAAACTTTGTTTGTTTGTAAGTTTGTATCTAGGGGTAATTCTCCGGAACTACCAGTCGGATTTGAAAAAATATTTTTGCATTGGGTAGCCCAATGAAGGTAAAAGGAAGGTAGGCTCGTGAACGTGAAGGTTATAAGTCACAAGGTAAGGTTATAAGGACAGAAGCTAGTAATCAATGTGTTGGTGCACTTCAGAGCGATATTTCGTATTTCCATACAGTAATATTGATGAACTAATCAAAACAAGTATTTGACAGCTATTTGCGACGTTGCCAGATTGCTTAGTACACAACTTTAAATCATGAAGTCAAGGCTAAGGCATAGCTAAGGTAAAGGCATAAGGTACGCAGTGAGTGCGCGTCATTATCAGGTCGGGTAGGTTATAGCTTGTCCAATCTGAAATGACGCGCCCCACGAACGCATTATACGCACAAGGTAATGCGGTAGCGGGGCGCGTCATTTCAGAGTGGACAAGCTATAATAAGTAGAGTTCTTGGGGTCTAGATATGGCCCCCGACCCTTGCTCGACGATGCACCAGCTCGCGTCGATGCTGAGCCAGTAGCTTTAAACTCCCCGACTAATAATAATATATCTTTGATCCAGCCTGTCTCATCTTGCTGTCCTCCCCCAGCAACACCCTAAGCCGAGGTCCGTGCCCCACAGGGGGTGCCCTTAGCGAGCGCTCGCCTAGTTTATAATTAGAATAGTTTTTGCCCCTGGCTGGAGGCTTTGAGTGTAGAAGCTTAAGGCAGCCACAGGAAAGTCCGGTTAAGCAGCTACGACCCTCTTCTGAGGTCAACTGCGAGATGAACTAGTCGAAAAAAAAAATGTTCTAGATATGGGCGCTTCGCGCTCCGTCTAACTGACGGTCATATCGCTCATTTGCGCCAAGGTCGACATTTCTCAAAAAATATAATTTTACAGGAAAGCAATTTTATTGTTTTAAGTTAAGATTAGACCATAATCGTTGATTTTTTTACATAACTTACTTAGGCAAAAATGTACTGTGGTTAGTATAGTTTTTCGTTAAAATATTAAATCTTACGCATAAAGCACACGTGACTTACTATGCTATTTTTTTCTCAGCGAGGAAACACTTATGTCGTTGTTGCTGATAAAAATATAAATATTTTTGTAGTATTTTGATTTACGACGTTACACTCAATAATGATTTTAAATTTGAGGTAAACTTGAAGTAATTAATAACAAAATATGTCGATATTGAAAAAACGTTTTATTAATATAAATGGAAAGTGAACTACAACATAGTCACATTAACACCTTAAAAAAAATCAACAGTTGGTATTACGCTTAAATCTAACTAAGTTATAACATTGAAATGGCACACCATCAGTCTTATAAATCAACTCTCCCAATCACAAAATCAGCCTCAATAATTAAGATCTCACTTATTATACTTTTGTCAACTTAGTAACATAATCATAATGTTGTCAAAAAATAAGTATCAACAATGAAATTTCAGTCTCTAACGCAAATATCTATAAAATTCAAAACAATGTTCAAAAATACTATCGGAATCATAATATTATTGTAGAAATAAAAAAAACCTTACAGAGAATTGTAAAACTGAGCATAGAACTGTGGAATTAGGTTTTTGTTTAACAAGTCCAACAAATCTGCTTTCTTTCTGTCCGATATGCCTGGTTTACAATCATAAGCTTTCTTGACGTTAACGTCGATTCTTTTCTTCTTTCTGATAATTTCTGCTTTTTTAAATTCTTCTTCTCCGTAAGAGTTCTTGTAAAACAATATGCGTGGTTTATCTTTTTCAACCTTCAAAATTTTTATATCTCCAATCTTTACTGAATTTCCTTCTTCATCCTTCGTCAAATTGACTCCCATTTGGGTACATGCATCTTTCCAATCAACAAAATCCTCTGTGCACATTTCATTCACATGAAATGGTTCAGGTTTTTTTCTAGCCATTTTTATAGCACCGATAAAGGCATCTGGCGAGTACATTGGTCCAGCTTTAAGTAATTTTTTGACCTGTCTTTCTATTAGTGAATGAGCTGCATCACCCTCATTTTGGGTATGCCCTTTTATGAGATATTTATGTGTAATCGTTTGGAGGTTAGGGAACTTTTGTAAAGCGAATAAATATATTGCAATCATTGTCTTGTTTTTTTGCTGACCTGCGCAATTATCCGAGTAAAAGACAATGTCAAGACTCCTATCATTATTAAGTAACGAAAGCTGTTCTAGATACTTATACACGCAAGTTCCCAAGTCATTTACACCTCTATTAGCATTGGATTCGTCCCAAACAAAACATTCTACTTTGTTTGTTTTTAAATCGCAAATTGTAAAATTCAATACATTCAACTTACATTTATAATAAAAGACTGATACATCGCCTTTGGGGCATTGAAATACAGCCTGGAGATCATAGACAGCTGTTACAATATTTTCATCTGCTTTATCTTTTGCCTTCTCTGCGCGACATAGTTCTTTTTCCTTCAAATGTTTATCATGTTCTTCTTTAAGGTTTTCTTTATTATCAGAGTTTTCAAAGGCAGCACACACATCACACATATCCTTTTTTGGGCTAAAAAAAGATATGTTATATTCTTGAGTGAAAATTTTGTAAAAAAGGACGTAATTGCCAAAACCTATTTTTTTTTTCTGTTGAATTGCCACATAGTCATTGTGGATGTCGGCTATATTTTTACTACCATCTATGAAAACTCTGTTTGTATTGGCTCTTGTATAATGAGACTCGATTTTTGGTATCGCATCTATGTATTCACGAATGCCATTTTTTATTGCTTCGTCAACTCGCGGATGTTTGCCATGTTTACCGCGTTTGTCATCAGCCAATAGACAATTTGCCACTTGGTCTTCTTTTTCTAAAACAGTGCGAATTGGCCGGTCATTAATTCCTAAAGTGTTCTTAAAGAAAATTTTACAAACTCTCACCGATTTATCGGGCAGTTTGAAATGAAATGCGTGATTCTTTTGACGAGGTTTTCTTATTCCTCCTTCACGAATATAACGATATTTTGGTGTAATGATCGTCATACACTTCGAAATGTATTCCCATTGTTTTTTGTTATCACCTAACGCCCAGTAGTTCTTAAATAATAACATCCTTTCATCTTCTGATAGTGTAGATTTACATTGTAACCGACATTTATCTCCGCACGGCTCTTTCATTTTTCTCTCTTCTTTTATTTTGTTGGTAGCAGTTTTATAAGCTTGTCCAGTATTTCGCAGCATTTTCTTCACATTTCTGTTCCAATTTGATTCATTCCTTTTGCGTTTTCTTCCTTGTTTTGCCTTCGGACTTACAGGAGACACAGTTATGATCCTATTTTCTGTTGAAATTGATGACAATGGAATTATGCTATCCAAATTGTTAGTTGCAATGGAATTATCATTTGTCTGTTCAGCTGGCAACTCAGGACTGCGCTGCAGAGGAGAGGATTCGGAAATAGTTATGTTTCTATCTGCCGTTGAAGTAGATGGTAATGGAATTGAATACTCAATTGTCTCTATCAATTTAGCACTATTCTGCTGAAAAAGTTGCTCAGGTGGAATGTACATCGGATCTTTGACAGAATCGTCACTATCTGCAAAAAAAAATGAACATAATAAGTATTTAATTTAAGATTTTCGTAAGCAAATTCGATTCACTACAATAACAAAACACTATAAAATCTAACCTTCAATAAACGTGTCATCTGATGAATCCGAATCACCTGATGAATCCGAATCAGATGAGGAGCTGGGAGAAGAACTACTCTGATTTGATAAATATTTCATCTCGTTTGATGTTTGGTTAGCTATTTCATTGCCTGAAAAGTAAGTGCATAGGTAAATTTTTCATAGATAGAGGCAAGAAATATAATTACTAAAGAAAAAAAAAAGTGCATACTGGTTTCTTTAGGCGTAACCTCTTCATTGGGCGAATTATTATGTTTGTCAATCAATGCTACAATTTTTTTGCCTCTAGAGGTATGTGTAAACACCATTGTCTCCTAAAAATGCAAAAAAATGTTTTTAAGAAAAATACATAAATGAGAAAGCGTGACTTGAATTATTGTCTAAAACGTTATATTACAAAATATTGCAATAATTCACCATAAATAACGCAAATTATTTTTAAGTAAAACGACATAAGTGTAGATATTTTTTTTTGTAATGTTAAATCATTGTTTTCTTGGATAACAACAACGTCATAATTCATAATAATACTCTAACGGTTGTTAATTTTCTCAGCAATATCGTCATAACACGAAATATGCGTACACTGATTTATTCAAATATTATCAGCATTAACGGCACATTTATACTAAACACGTTATTTTTGAAAAGATATTAAAATCAATTGGACTTAACTTACCGGTAAGAGCGTCGTTACGTAAAAAATGTCGTTCTTCAAGAGCACAAATATAACCTATCGCTTGCACTGTTAAATCACAACTAAATAATGTCGTTGTTGCCCCGAGTCACCAAAACGAAAGAGACAATACTATAACGGCACAATTGTGAATATCTGCTCTCTCTCCCTTACTATAGAGTTTAGAGAAATGATGTTTTTACAGTAAACGAAACACAATTTTTTCAACACAATTGTATTATTAACTAAAAAATCATCAATTTTGAGATATGTCGACCTTGTAGCAAATAAGTGAGACGGACAACGAAGCGGCCGTTACCACGGCTTTCGCTTACGGAGTAGAGCCCCTACTTTGAAAGGAGTTGGTGCCGGTGGTTACAGGCACATGATACATTTCAGGTTTATCCCTGGGATTGCAGCACAATCTGCGCGGCCGCTGATATTACAGATATCCATAGGTAGTCGCGATCACTTACCATTAGGTGGGCCCGTGCCGTCAAAAACAAAAGAATTACTGCTGTTGCAACCGATTTTTTTTAAATCACAACTGGGCGTTTCCTGTCCTGCATCTCACCTGATGGTAAGTGATGGTCAGGCCGAAGGTGGAAGCGAGCTTCATTCGGAATTTTCAGTCACAGAGGAACTGGCTATCTTACCTATAACTGCCGAAACACAACCATGCTGTTAACATTCGTTTTTATGGCGACAGACTTAGATAAGATGGTGGTAGCTAGCCAGGCGGACTTAGAACAAGCCCTACCAGCAACCAAACCGAGCAGAAAATGTTGCCCCACAGGGAATCGAACCAATAATATCCCATATTTAAAAACGATTACATGAAAAAGTCACTTAGAAGCGTCATAATCTTTTTAACCATGGGATCTAATGATAACCCACACGCCCCATACAATACCAAACAAGATTACGCAACCACTAATCATTTTCTTCACAGAATACATCTCACCAATTTTCATCGATATTGTGAAAATAGTCTCCGAGTCAAATGGCTGTGTGACATCCGGACAGACGGACTTGACGAAATTATAAGGTTTCCGTTTGTGCCATTTGGGTGCGGAACCCTAAAAAACTACTACAATGATGATTCACTCACGATAGCTTAGTATCCACAACGAGTAGTTTCCCCGCGGGTGAGCCAACCAACGCGTGCGCCGCAGTACTGCGCGCGGCGAGTGTGAGCACGCGGTGAGTTCGCTTCAGCGGTTTGGACACGTAGTAGCCTTCTATGTACGTCGCGTTGCTGAGAAACAGAAAGACAATATTAAAAAAAAACATTTTTGGAAGTAATCCATACTAATACTGTAAATTGGAAAGTAAGCTGTGTCTTTTTCCGTTTTCACGCCTTAACGGCTCAACCGATTTGGTCTGGTCTATCAGTCTGCTAAATTTCATTCAAATTCGTTTGGCCGTTAACACAGACAACGTTTTTTTCGCATTTCTAATATTAGTATGGAGTACTGGACGAATTTGCAAAAATAATTGATTTTAATAAATCTCATTTGAATATTGCATATAGTGCGACAATATAGGTAAAGCTTTAATTTTTAACTTAACATTATAGTTCATTGACTTTTCAAAGACGTGAATTCGGTCATTACTCATTGTTTAAGTTACGTTATAAACGAATATAATGTGTTTAAAATATATTATATTATACTACCTTTTTTTGTCGGAATATGGTATCCTGCTGGGATACCAATTTCCACCGTCAAGTTACTGAATATGCTTATAAGTCCAAGCTAAATTAAAGTCTAAGTACGCTTTGTAGATCTCATTGTAAGTCACCTGATGAACGTAGGCAGCGAGTTGTGCATGTGCACGTGTACAGTGGCGACGCGCACCACGGCATTGTCGCGCGGCAGCAGGCGCGGCGCGAAGTACGAGTCCACGCGCAGCACGCCCGACAGCTGCTCCGCTGTCACTTCCGACGAGGCCTTCACGTGTTGGGGCTCTTGTGGCTCCTCAGTCACCTGTAAGTTACATGTTATGGGATCAAGCGTGTCCATGTCAAGTAAAATGTTATGTAAAAATATTGTCTTGATCCGGATCCTTGGATGCAGAATGCATCACCACCCGCAAAAATATCTACTTGCAGAAGGTGCGATAATTATATTACAACATACAACCCATCCGCCCGACTACGGCAAAGCCATGGGAGGTTTTTGATTTTAACAGGCTCATATAGAAGTATTTATTCTCTCATAAGTCCTAAACTACTCATCATAATTTGACAAACGAGGTAACATGGCGGTTTATACAGCGTGTATCAGAAAGAAACATCTTCTCTCTTCAACAAAACTTTTGAAGCGATCAATGACAAGGAGCTTAGTTTTGCTACTATTTTCCTTCCGATCGATTAAACCCTTTCTTAGGCTGGTTACTTCCAACTTATTCAGTAATTCCGCCATTTCAGCTTCTGATGATGCAAAGAGAGTGGTATCATCTGCGTACCTATAACTATTGGTTATCTATAACTATAAATTATATATATATATATATAACTAATTAAAATAGAACATTCATAAAAATATATCTGTTGAATTTTCCCAAACGAAAGAAGTAGTAGGTACTTACCCTCAATGATATCTAGCCCCAAAATAAACTGGTTTCCATAATTTATAATAAGTTTTCCGGTGGAATGCCCGTGTCTCTAGCTGTGAATCAGGTGTGGTAACAAACTTACCGACGCATCTTGTTTTGGCAAGAACTTTTTCATGTCGAACTCATACGGCGGCAGCTCCGGCTCGGGGTCCAAGCACGCTCGGAATCGCCACAGTACCGCGAACACCGTCTCTGTTCCCAGATTATAAATTCAAATATAAACGGGTACAAGGATTACCCAGTAAGAATACACAGTAAGTTGTAGCGACTGCCTATCTGACCTCCACGGTCAGATAGGCAGTCGCTTCATGTAAAATACTGGTATTCAGCTACATCCGGTTAGAAAGTTATCACACTGGCTTTTGCCAGCGTTTTTCCAGTGAACGTGCTCTCCGCGAGTGCGAAGCGAGCTAGCCGCGATCACGCGACGTATCCATTGCTCTCGTTTCCAAAATGCGGCGAACACATTGCGCGCACGTGGCGTCCTCGCTACGCGCACGTAGCGCCCGTGTTCAATATTCGCCTCGCCGGTAACTCGCTGGTAAATCGCCAGTGTGATACGGGCCCTAGACTGGAAGTCGTTCCCGACATGGTTGGGGAAAGGCAGATGATGACTGCTTCAAGGATCTTTGGGCGCAGAATGACGTTGACAGGATGGCGCTATTGGTAAACATTTAGAGCAATGGTTTTGTGAAATGTATTGGGAACGTTTTAAAATGGTTATGCTATGCTTTTTCTTACGTGGATGACCATGACCACCAAAATTAATTGGGATAAGGGCAGGATAGTGATGACCTTACCTGGTGGATTGACAAAAAGCTGAAGTTCCCGCGGCTCGCCGACGGGCAGCTTGAAGTACGTGTGCGGCTCCCAGCGGCCCAGCAACGAGCTGTACAGCTCCAACACGCAGTCTATCTCCTTGTTCTAAGCATTCACAAAGAAAAATATCTTTTTACAAATCAAAAGACATTTATTCAAATTAGGCTGAGAATTACAGCAATTATTGAATGTCAAAATTAGTTAAGACTGTGCTCCAAAACGCCCGCCCTGCACCACTTCCTAGTGCTTTTGCTGGGAAGAAGAAGTGGCGCAACAAACTGTCCAGCAGCACGCTGTCTGTTAAAAAGGCGCACCGAGCTTATTAAGATGTGCATCGTTTTTACTTAACCTTTAATTATGCAATTAATATGTAAGATATTTTAGGATTCACTTTATACATCATACACTTTAGAAACACGATTACTTGTAGTTTCCTCTATAGAAAAAAAATCCAAAGTAATCTCTAAAATACAATATAAACCCTTAGTACGGCGTACATACTTGACGGAAGGTCATCAGATTTTTAATGTAACAAAACTACATGTTTTCGATAATATACATTTTCAAAATGTGTATTTGTTACCGAAATTCGCGCGCGTACCGCCAATTCTTTATCCCGGTCTATCTCATTCATTAGCGGCAAAAGCTTGGTGCGCCCTTTAGTTAGAAGAACTTAATTCTATATAATAATATGCACGGGGGCGTTCCTTTCACTAAAGCCGAAAACCTCGGCGTTCATTCGTGCAAACGTGAGCCTATCAATAAAAATAAAAAAACTACATAGGTACACCTGTAAACGGCGGCAATGCCGCTGGCACTATCCCGGACTTCCCGCCGGGTTAGCCGCAGTGCGCTGGCTTTCCGCCTAACAAAGGAGTGCTGCTCGGGAAAAGCCGGCGGTCCGTGCAACACTATGTGTTTTTAGCCTTAATTGTTACCTTGTTACATCCTGTATGTATAGTTCATAATGACCTGTCCGGGCAAGGGAAACGCGACGACCCTGGTGATGGCCCTCGGGTGCGGGTAGCGCCACGAGACCGCGTCATTACACAGCATCACCTGGTACGCCATCGGCAGCTGACCTCCACTCAGGATCTTGAATGCACCGCTCCTGTAATCCGTAAAATATTTATTATTGGTATGAAATTAAACTCAATTGTATCAACAAAGATTCATAAAAAAACACAGTTTTTTTTTGTTCTGTCTACCTACTCACAATTCAACAACATTATGGTATGGTAACCTAGATGGCCTATATTATTTCTTATTTCAACAAATAATATTTAAAACGTTTGGATATTAATAAATTCGACTTTTGATAAGCGTCGGGATGTTTTATAAATAAACTTTCGAAATAGCAACTTACTGCTGTTTAATAGCAGTTAAGTAACAGATGATTTCACGCTTGAATTCCTCGTAGGTAATACACCCACAGTTTGAAGTCCGCAAGTTGACTCTATAAAGCCCCATATTTATAGTAAAATTAACTAGGCGCAGTTCGAGTCCGCACCATTGTCGTGAAAACGTTCGGCCACAGCTGTAACCTAATCTAGTGACAGGAGTTCCCTGAACAATCGTCAGCCGGTGCCAACGCGTCGCCAGCCACTATCACTTGCTCTATCCCACCGAATGAGTGGTGTTCTCATTCACATCACACATCACTTTAGCGTACTTCGAACATTGTGTTATACGATACAAATTTCGAAGTCTAAAACGACGACTCGTTACTTGCCAATTAGCATGTAACGAGTTGTGCAGCAGTTGTGGAGCAGTGATGACCCATTGGTAATGGCCCCGATATACGAGTTGAAGGTCGCGGGATAAAAATCAGGCTTGTGAAATTAATTTCATCACCACTGCTCTCAAAACGGTGAAATAAAACATCGCGAGGAAACCGGCATGCCATGTGTGAACCAAAAATTCGAAGACATGTGACATCTACCAACCCGCACTGGGCCCGCGTGGTGGATAGCGGCCCACTGCCTCTCGCAGAGATGAGGCCTGTGTCCCAGCAGCGGGTACATTATAGGCTGATTATGCATGAGTTGTGCACCGTCAAGTCTTTTATATCTTCGGCAGTTTTTATTTTTTTCCCATTATCAAGACAGGACACAGAATATCTATTGAAGTTACGGCACTGAACAGACTATTGCGTAGAAAACTATTAATTCGTTGATGGTCAAGTTTAAAATAACATACACCTTTGACAAATGTTGAGTTGACATCAACCTAATACCTTTTTAATAGCCTGCCCACTTTATGAAATAGAAATCTTTTTTGTCATAGACTGTCACAATATTAATTTTGAGAACTGACATGTAGAGAAGATGGCTGAATGTGATTCTGCGGTTTTGATATTACGACGCAATATATAATGTTAATGAGCAGACAAAAATAGCCCTTAAGGTGACGAACATATTTTGGATGTGACTGTACCTGAGGTCGTCCTTATAGAAGTGGTCAGAATCGTCGATTTCTGACTCGAGTAAGGGCGATGGGCGTCTCGATGGTTGTGTCGATGGTTCTGTCGATGGTTGTGTTGATGGTGATTGCAACTCTTGTTGCAATGATTCTGACTCGACGATATTCAAGTTAAGAGCTCGCGATGAGCTGGCGACTGTCTGGCGCTTCTTGTACGCAGTTTCCGGCATGCGCTTGGGAGCGGCGACGGAATGCTGGGAAAAAACCATACCGTTGTTATTACTAAGCAAACTACAGGTGACAGGCAAAAAGGGGACAAAATCTTGTATTTATAATAAAACTAGCTTCTTTTACAACTTGACAAAACATTTTCATTTATTCAATAACAATTTACATTGTGCCTGAATGTTTTACAATGATACCTACACAAATAACAAGTTAAACACATTGCCTACCTACATTTATATTTACACTCATAAAAGTTCAAAATAATTAGTAGTAATTTCATTTAACTTCCAATAATAATAATACACACATCAACACGGTCTAGGGATATTTTTAAAAAAGCGAATTACTATCAATGTGTTAATTATTTATATGACATGTATATATTTAAAAGATACGTTATTTAATATTCTACCATTTTTTAATAATGGTTAAGGTACTTCGATTAAAATTTCAGGATTTTATGGAAAAAATATGAAGCATAGACGGAAACCGTATATGAATTAACTTTTAATTTATGAGTAAAAACTGAAAAAAATAGAAAAATCATTTAATTTGTGTTTATAAACTTGAAGTTAGTAGTCTGAGAAAGCGCCCATGATGTTCATAACACATCGGCAACGATTCGGCATGCTCAGAACAAGGTTGTCAATGTCTTGCTGCGGAATATTGTCCCATGTCCTTCTGAGGTGCGCAAAAAGTTGATCTTCTGTAGCCAGATTTTCAGGAACTTCCTTCAGAGCTCTTCTTTGCAGCATATCCCACGCATGCTCAATGGGATTTAGATCTGGCGATTGAGCAGGCCAGTCTAAGGCCCTAACATTGTGTGTATGTAACCAAGATGCTACCGTTCTCGCCGTGTGTGCCCGGGCATTGTCGTGCATGAGCAGGAAATCTTGCCCCATTTGTGTTCTGTGGGGCAAGATTACGGGCCCCGGCACCTGTTGGATGTATCGTTCTGCCGTCATATTGCCCCGCACCCAAACGAGATCCGTCCGTCCTCCAAGACGAATTCCTGCCCAAACCATAATTGTTCCTCCTTGGTATGGGTGAACTTCCTGAGGGTTCTGAAGACGGCTCCATCGTCCAGGAACTCGCCAAACACGCGTCCTTTGTGAATCTGGATGGAAGCCGAACCTGGATTCATCCGTGAACAGCACATTGGACCATTGCTCACGGCCCCAGTCCACGTGGTTCCGAACCCATTCTAATCGTCGTCCACGATTGCCTCTCCGTAAAGGTGGGACCCGGAGTGGTCTACGAGAGCGTAGATTGCTTTCATGCAGTCGCCTTCTTACAGTTTGGTCACTCACAAGCACTTGGTGTTCCACTCGCAGCCTTTGGACCAATTGAGTCGCGGTTGCATTTGGTTGAGCTCGCGCAATAATTTGCAAAAATCGATCTTGTCTGGGGGTAGTGATGTGACTTGGCCCCCGGTGCCTCTCCGCTACTTCACCTGTGGCACGATAGCGTGTCCACAATCTTGAAATTACATTTTGGTGGGTCCCTATGGCCTCAGCAACATTACGCTGAACAGACCCAGCTTCCAGCATTCCCACAGCTCGTAACATCTCCGCCCTCGTCAAATGTTGGCGTTGCATGGCTACAATACCTCAATTTTAACTTTATCTTTCGTTTAAAAATGAAAAAAAACTGTAACTAAACGTAATTCGTATTGTTTTCTAAATTTCGCACAAATGAAAATTCCCTCTCCTACACATCAAGACATTTTTATGCCACCGAAACAAAAGAATTTTCATAAATTTGAATTTGGAATTAGTTTGAGATAAATTACAAACAAATCGGTGTATGAAAGATTACAATGCGGCCAGTACTTTTCGAGTTATTTAATTGAGTATGAAATATCCCTAGACCGTGTTGATGTGTTTAAATTTAAAATTAATGTACAATGTCCACTATCCAGGTTCTCTAATTCCATATGTAGTACAATTTGATCGATTGAAAACTTGCCGCATGTCTAACCACTTTCATATGTGGATGTATGTAAGTGCTGCAAGTCCTTACGCCTTGTAGCTTCTCGCCTATTTCTTTCTTCTGAACCTGTTCAGTTTTTTCATAAGGTCAGTGAGTACTACTAGAATATACAAGCACGGCACAGTTTAATATCTATAGATCATTAAAATAATTCTTGCACGATACCCAGTGTGGAATTCTCACTATAGTTTATAGGCCCTTTTGTTTAACAAAATATTAACCGCTTAAAAAAAATTGCTTAGAAAAATTGAATTTCGTGGGCTATCTCAACGCATCCTATATCTATTCATATGATTTATATTATAAATTAAAGTCACTTTTTGTGTCTGTCTGTGCGTAGTGCGTAGTGTAGTTTAGAAGTAACTACACTACGCTACGCGATAAGGTTTTCACCATCATTTAGAAAATTTATTCCGGAAGTGTATTTTATGTGCCTATTTGAAATAAATTATTTGACTTTGAATTTGAAGGTTTCTGCGTATATTACATTAAAATTGAACTTAGATATAACACACAAATCTCGCCACATCAGTACATTGCTCCCTAGCGAAACAGGGGCGACTCGCTAGTCTATACAATGGTAACGTTAAATGCGCAAAACCTCAGACACCCCAACTGATTGATTAATTCAAAAGACCTATTACAGAGAGAAAAAATAATTAAATTATTGTAAAGGTTTTAGGTGCTGTTTTAGTTTTACTGGCAATTCTGATATTTTCTTGCGTTTGCGACGACGCTCTTGTCTTATTCATGGTACTGTATGGAAGATTCGTATTTGCATTGAAATAAAAGCTATTATTATCCCGCGTATGAGAAAATTTTAATTGGTCATCAATAATTTGTGTTTGTTTACCAATTTTGGCGGGTTTGCGCATGTGATGGCTTGAACTATTAATAAATAGACACGGCAACGTTTTTGATGAATATTTTTTGAAAAAAGTGATCTACCTATATTAAAAATTGGTTCAATTGATTCTGCTCGATATTCTGATCAAACTTTTTCAGGTTTTGCGCATTTAACGTTACTCGTTGTATACATAAAAATCAATTGCCGTTCATTAGTCTCGCAATAGCAATTTTTTTTTTTTTTGTTTTTTGCGCCACTATACTGGCTTGGTTTCATCATATCAGCCGAAAGACGTCCACTGCTGGACATAGGTCTCCCCAAGCACCGCCACTTCGACCGTTTCTGTGCTACCCGCATCCAGCGGATTCCTGCGGCCTTCACAAGATCATCGGTCCACCTTGTGGGCGGCATTCCAACGCTACGTCTCCCGGCACCCGGTCGTCACCTCAGAACCTTTCGACCCCATCAGCCATCTGTTCTGCGAGCAATGTTCCCTGCCCACTGCCACTTAAGTTTGATAATTCTTCGGGCTATGTCGGTTACTCTGGTTCTCCTGCGGATCTCTTAATTTCTGGTTCGATCACGTAGGGAAACTCACAGTCCTCTCCATTGCTCTTTGGGTGACTTTGAGCCTTCTAATAAGGCCCATTGTAAGCGACCACGTTTCAGTGCCATAAGTCATCACTGGCAACACGCACTGGTCAAAAATGTTCGTCTTGAGACACTGCGGTATGTGGGACGAGAAGATATTGTGTAGCTTCCTGAACGCTGCCCAGCCGAGTCGGATTTGACGATTAACCTCTTTCTCGAAGTTGGACTTACCTAACTGGACAGTTTGTCTTAGGTAAACATACACAACTTCGAGTTTATCGTCTCCGATCTTCATGAGAGTGGGTGTTACATGAGCATTTGACATGACTTTTGTCTTGTCCATGTTCATTTTAAGACCCACTCTTTCGGAAGCCCTACTGAGGTAATCGAGCACTGTATTGAGGTTCTCCATAGCCATGGCAACTATGTCAACCGGCAACCCGAAGGTTAGTGATGTACTCGCCATCGATGTTGGTTTTGCTCGCGCGTATGACGAAATCAAACAGTTTCTGAATGGCCTTAAGAACGGGTTTTCCGGCTTTTAGGAGTTCAGTCGTAATTCCGTCATCACCCGGCGCCATATTGTTTCTGAGCTGTTTCAGAGCCATCCTAAACTCGTACAAGCTGATGTCCGGCATGCCACCGGTGTAGTGTCGGGTCGATCTAGCTCTTGGGTCGTTTGCCAGATTCGTAAAGGGGTTACTTGTTGACGTATATAACCGTCCATACAACCTCTCGATCTCTCTCAACAGCTCAGGTTTGACGGATACGATCCTGCCATTATCGGTCTTCTGTTTCGCAAGCTGGCTCTGCCCAATAGACATAACTCTTGCAAAGACCTTGGAGCTCTTATTCCGCTCTATCGCGTTCTTAATGCAGTCTACTAAAGCGGTGAAGGTCGCTTTTCAAGGACTTACAGATTCGTCTATTGAGTACTTGAGCGCATCGTCTGAAGACTGCAGGATCATGTCGCGTCTCTCCTCCATGAGCTGTATAGTAGGATCAGAGAGCCTCTTATTTCCATTTGATCTTGAAGGTCAAATAAGTCAAAATGTCAAAATGTCAAATGCAAAAGTTGAAAAGTCCACAGATTATGTATGAAGTAAGATTGACGTATTAATCGGATACGTTTCACGACTTATTCATATTATTTTTTATTTTTTTTATGTCGTCTTAGTGTTAGCGTAATATTTTATTTGTGTAAATTTCGTTTTTTTATCTTGTTATTATTACTATTTTATTCTGCATGACCGTTACACTCTTTTATTGTTATGTGTCGCTGTGTGCTTTTATCTTTTAACGTCTAAGTTTTAAATGCTTAGAATTAGATGATGTTGTGAGCTGGCGGGTGGTGCAGAGTTGCAAACGTCGTACCAGTCATTCTAGCATTGTATATAATTATATTATATTTATAGATATTCATTTTATTTTACATATTTATGACATCTGATAACGAATCATTTTATTCTGCCAATGAATCTAGTGCCTCTTCCAGCGATGAAACTTTCACTTCTCTTACTGACACCTTAGGTGTTCTATTACGCCAAAATTTCAGCCAAAATTCTTGCCGGCTATTTAATGTATGCCACCTCAATGCCCAGAGTATTCCCAGTCACTACAACGAACTATACGACACGTTTTCCGACAACAACGTTCACGCCGTCCTGATTTCCGAGACTTGGCTCAAACCAGACCTGCTTTCAACCACTTACCCGCTCCCCGGTTTCGTTCTTCTTCGGAATGACCGGATCGGAAGGAGGGGGGGTGGTGTAGCCATCTACCTTCGTGATGATTTCCCATTTAAAATTCTAGCTTCTTCTTCTTCCAATGAATCCGCAGAGTTTCTTTTCCTCGAGGTTTGTGTCAAAGGTGTTAAAGCCGTCCTCGGCGTAGTCTATTGCCCCCCTACCATTGATTACTTCACTGAATTCGAATCGGTACTTGAATCTTTGGGTTCGGAATATGCACATCACATTGTTATGGGAGATTTTAATACCAATCTCCTTGCCCTCAACTCCCCTCGGTCCCGTAAACTCCTGCACTTAGTCGAGTCAGCATGTCTGCATATTTTGCCTCTTCAACCCACTCATCACAATATAGTCGGTGATGATACTTGGCTTGACCTGATCCTGACCTCTAATCCTTCCCTAGTTTCCTCACATGGTCAACACGATGCTCCTGGTTTTTCCCATCACGACATTATTTTCTTATCCTATGTCCTTAAACCCCCTAAACCTAAACCAATGTTCCAGTACAGGCGTGCCTTTGCGCGTATGAATGGCGAGAGGCTTCAACAAGATGCGTCCAATATTGACTAGTCATCTCTGGAAGCTGCTGCTTCAGTTGAGGAAAAAGTAAAATTTTTCAACGATGTTGTGGTAAAGCTATTTGATGCCCATGCCCCTATCAAGAAAATCAAGTTGAAGCGTCCGCCTGCGCCTTGGATGAACAGGGGAGTTCGGATGGCAATGCGACGGAGGGACCGCGCGTTTCGGAAGTTTAAAAAGGATCGCTCGGATGACAATTGGGCCTTGTTTAAGGCTGCTAGGAATCGGTGTAATCAGATGATACGCAACGCTAAACGCCGTCACATCTTAAATAATATCACTTCTTCTTCTCCTGCCGATATTTGGAAGTTCCTTGGAACTTTGGGCATCGGTAAATCGCGACATTCGGACCTTCCTAACACAATTGGTTTGGACGATCTAAATCGCCATTTCTCCACTGTTCCCACTCTAGATAGTCTAACCAAATGTCAAACCCTAGACTACCTTGCTGGTCTGACGCGTCCCAATATTAACCCCTTTGTCTTCACCCCTGTCGACCCGGGAGAGATCAAAAAGATAATCCTTTCCATTAAATCCAAAGCTGTGGGCTGCGATAATATCAGCCGCCATATGATTGTAGCAGCTCTTGATCAACTCCTTCCTGCAATCTCCCACATCATAAACTTTTCCCTTTACACCGGTGTTTTCCCTTCCCTCTGGCGTAAAGCCCTTGTTCGGCCTCTGCCTAAGATACCCAATCCCTCTCTTCCTAGTCACTTTCGCCCAATTTCCATCCTTCCCTTTCTATCTAAAGTGCTCGAGGCCAGTGTTCATAAGCAATTCTCCCACTTTATTCACCGCAACTCCCTCATCAGTCCATTTCAATCCGGTTTCAGGCCTGGGCACAGTACCGTTTCAGCTCTCCTTAAAGTGACTGACGATATAAGGCGGGGAATGGAAGACACTAAAGTTACAGTCTTAGTGTTAATTGACTTCTCCAATGCTTTTAATACCGTCAGTCACGAAGTCCTTTTATCCATCCTTTCCTATCTTATGGTCTCTCGGGAGGTATTGGAATGGTTTTCGTCTTATCTTCAGGAGCGTCAGCAGTCTGTTCGTGCTGGAGACTCTTCGTCTGGTTGGTGTGAACTTGCAGCTGGCGTCCCTCAGGGCGGTATATTATCTCCTCTTTTGTTCTCAATTTTTATTAATCTCATTACCACTGAACTTCGAACTGCGTATCATCTTTATGCTGACGATTTGCAGCTTTACTGCCAGGCAAGTGTGCAGAACATATCCGATGCGATTGAGGAGCTAAACCGGGATTTAGCTGTAGTTAAAAGCTGGTCTGATCGTTTTGGGTTGGCGGTTAATCCTACCAAGTGTCAGGCTGTCATTGTAGGGAGCACCCACAGTATGAGGAAGCTGAATGGCTTAACTGTGCCACCTGTAATGTTTGACAACTCAGTCATCCCGTTTAGCTCCGATGTTAAGGATCTTGGTCTGCATGTTGACACATGTCTTGACTGGCGTAAGCAGGTCACGACTGTAAGTAAAAAAGTCACCGGAACGCTGCGGTCGCTCTATCGGTTGAAAAACCTTCTCCCATCACACATAAAGGCAATGCTTGTACAGTCCCTAATCTTTCCCATAATAGACTATGGTGATGTGTGTTACTATGACCTGAATGCAGATCTCCTCAATAAACTTGACCGCCTTCTAAATAACTGCATTCGATTCGTATTCAATCTTCGAAAGTATGATCATATATCTGCGCATCGATTGCTTTTAAAATGGTTACCCATACGTCAGCGTAGAGAGTTGAGGGCTCTGTCTATGTTGTATTCTATACTCGACAAACCCACTTCTCCTTCTTACCTGACTTCCCATGTTCAATACCTATGCTCTGCCCACAGTAAAAATCTTCGTTCTACCAACAATCGTCTTCTACGATGTCCTTCTCACCGCTCTGGTTTTATTCACTCTTCTTTCTTTGTCCAGGCGGTATTTCTTTGGAATGCGCTTCCTCTGAACATCAGGATGGCAACCAGTCGGTTATCTTTCAAACTGAAGGCACGTGAATATATTCGTGAAAAGTTGGCAGAATCTTTGCAGCGCTGATTTGCTGGATTTGTTTTCTTCTCTACCTATCGTTATTTCTCCTGACAAAGTTTATTCGGTTTATAATATATGTATGTATCTATGTATGTATGTAGTAGTAAGTATTAATTTTCAAGTTATCTATTACTCATGTTGCACCTGCCATGTTTTGTCTCTGCTCCACCCTAAGGTTGACTGGTAGAAAATGCCTCAGGCATTAAGTCCGCCTTTGTACAGTATTTTTTTTACTTGTGCATAAAGTTTTAATAAATAAATAAATAAATAAGATCTTGGACCCGACCGTATGGACAGTTTCCACGAACCATTCGTTAAAATCGTCCACGGAGCTCCCTAGGCACTCGAAACGATTCTGAAGTTCGAGCTGAAGCTTGATATTTAAGTTCAATGTGCCTCTTACCATGCGGTGTTCACTTCCGGTTTTCACCGCGTTGATGACAGAGACATCATTAAATACTAGCTTCTTCGTCGACATAATTAAGTCAATCTCATTTTTTGTTGCACCATCAGGGCTCTACAAGGTCCACTTTCTATGCTCACGTTTTCTGAAGAAGGAGTTCTTCATAAAGAGGCCTTCCTTCTCTATAAAAGTGGCCAGTAGGTGACCCCGATGATTGCGACGTCCAACTCCAAATTGCCCCACTCGCAGCTCATCATCGCTTCGTTTGCCCAGTATCGCGTCCTCCAAGTCCCCCATGACAACGGTGAAGTGAGTTTTAGAGCCATGCATGGCTCTAGAAATATCCTCATACATGGTCTCCATCTCATCGTTGGGGTGTGACGAGGTCGGGGCATAAACCTGTACGCCCTTCAGCGAATATCTTGCGGATATTCTGAGAATAAGGTACGCCACCCTGGCCGTCACACTCGCGATCACAAGGGACTTATGGACGATAAGCCCACACCACCTTGGGACTGCTGGTCGCCCTTCCGGAAATAGAGCAAGTTCCCGGATTTGAGGATTATCGAGTTCTCCCCCTATATCCCCGTAAATTATCCCACGAAATCATACTAACGAGATGAAAAGTATCCTATGTTCTAGTTCTAACCCAGGTCATGGTGAGCCATATGTAATCGAAATCCGTTCAGTCATAAAGACATGCAATGTAACAAGCAGACATACAGAGTTAACTTTCACACATCATTCATTCGCATTTATAATATTAAGTATGCAGTATATTAAATATTGCTACTGAATGCTGCGGGTTTAAACCTTAAGACGAGCTGCTTCTCACACGGACAACTGTACGTCGCTTGCTCTCGCGTCACCATTCCTAAGTCTCTGTATATTTTTGAGACCAAAACTACAAACGTACTGTACAGGGAAGTTTTATAAAATGTGGCCGTTATTTTAGTATATTGTGATGTCTTACGACTTCCACGTTAAAACAGAGGCGGGCAGAAGCTAGTTATAGATAAACTTGGTTTTGCGGTAGTTAGGTGAAAGTTTAAAATTGTAATGGTTCTACTGGGTATCCCAAAAGTCACGCAGAATGTAATTTTAATAAATATACCAAAGTTGTAAATTCGTTCGTTAAAAAAAGAACTCTTGTGCAAAATAAGCCGCTTCGGAGTTTTGAACTTTGCTAGTTTATTGATCAATTTGGTCAGAGGTGGTTCTGAACTTGTTGCGGCCCGATTCGTGATGATTATGCATGAGTGGGACGCCAGACTAAAATTATAAATGCGTAAGTAACTCTGTCTGTTACTTTTTCGCGTCTAAACCACTGAACCGACCGTGATGAAATTTGACAGATAGGTAGCCTGGAACCTGAGAAGGGACTACTTTCATCCTGGATCGCAGACGAAGTAGCGGGCAACAGCTAGTAATAAATAAATTTACACTTTGCGAACGCGCTGCAAATAGCGACAGTAAATGAACTGCGCAAAACGGCTATTCCTCTATATTCTCTGAGTTGAACTCCACGATTACTGACAAATGCGTGCACTGACTGGACAGGGCCACTCAAATCTATGTAGGTTTTTCCTCAAAATACTATATCAGACACTAATCTACATGGTCCTCTCATGATCTTACCAAGGTAAAGTCTGGACTTAAAAAGAGACCGTGACCTCTGAGTTTTTTTCGGTGTTTCTTTTCAGAGTAGTCGGATAGGAAACATCGACCTCATCGGTTTTTAAAATATTATTGATGAATACAAAGTTATAATCACCGTTTGTTTCGTCAACAGCTCTTTGTACTCGCCCCGCAGCCGGTTCAAGACGGCCAGCTCGGAGGGCCTCAGGTCCAAGGTGACGTCATCCAATTCGACGCTGATATTCACGGTCGGCTCGCGGGCAGACAGACCGCCCTCTGCGCGCCGCCACGCCTCCCAAAATGCTTCGCCTTCTATGCTGCAAACATTATTTTAACACTTTTTTAATACGTAGTGACAGAAATTGAAAAGAGTATTCTTAGATAGTTTGGTCATGTTGAGACGATGAATGAAAGGCGACTAACAAAAGGTTTACAAGGCAGATGTGAGTGAAAACGCCGCGAGGGGTTCTTTAGAAAGATCAGGTGCGTTGAACCCGCAACGTTGACCAGATATATGAATGTAAACGGAATGTATTTACAAATATTGTAACTGTAGACGATTTTCCTAACATTTTAACAAATAATGAATCAGTGTGTACGTTAAGGTAATCACGAATGTAGAATTAATATAATAAAGTTAAGGTAAACACAGAATATAGAATTAATTTCATAATATGCTAAGAGTTATACATACCCCAGCATGAGCGGCTGCAACACCACATGCCGCGGGTCCCCGGGGTGGCCCGCAGTCAGCAACAGCGCAGTGATGAGACACCTCCCGTCCACTTTCTCAGGCCTAGCGTTGGTGCACACCTGGAGGGATAAACTGTCCCAGCCCAGAACGCCCTCGTGCCCGCTCACGCTTATCTGACCCGTATGGATCGTTATGTTTTCAACGCCTTCGTTTACTGTGAACATTTATTTGTATTATTAGCAGCTGTATGGCGGCTTTTAGGAGTGTGTTGGGGTCTATTAGTGTTTTAGGGCTCCGAACCCGAAGGATAAGGCCCAAACTCTACCAAAGTGGAAACGAGACAAGAGGAGATGTGTTTTACACAAGCAATAGAATTTCGTTATTCACACATCTCGTCTCCACTCAACTTCAGTGGATACCACTGAGCGGAGATGTATCGTATTTGTATAGCGCGATCGAAGCTAAGATGTGAGCTGGGCCTCACCGAGATTGAGCTGGGCGGCGTTATAAAGAGGATATGTGAGCTGTACTTCGCAAGCTGGCGACGGCGCGCAGCGGGGACGAGAAGATATGTGAGCGACGCCGCTAGTTCCGCCCGCATCACATCACACAAATCTCTACTCCAGTCTAGCCAGTACGCATGTCCGCACAGCTTCGGTGGAAACACTCTAGCTGAAAAACATCTCTTCTCGTCTCCGCTTTGGTGGAGTCCAGGCCCGAGCCTCCGCTGTCCGTCCGTCCCTACGTCTGTCTGTCAGCGGGCTGTATCTCATGAAACCTTTTTTTTTTTCATACAAGGAACGTGTTTTTTTAAACTGAAGATTTTTGTTTTCAAATATGTTTTTTTTTAAAATATGGTACGGTGTTTCGGAACCCTTCGTGTGCGAGTCCGACTCGCACTTGGCCGGATTTTCTTTTATAATATTAAACCTAAATCATAACAAAAGTATGCGCTTTGGGAATCATCATCTATCTTAGAAAAAACGAACGCACGATGACGAGATCTAATATAGAGCAGTAACAACCATGGAAGTACTTACCTATGATGTATTACCATGTTTATAAAATTATAGATTAGCAAGTTTATGCAATTCCAAAAAACTTTTCGAAACTTTTGCAGCACTCCCCAGCGACCCGCCCCACCCCTGGTTTGCCCGGTTTCTACGACTTGAAAAACATCGAGATTTGTTCATCCTGGTCGACCGAACTCTGCTCGGGTGAAAATGGCTAATGTTCATGTAATAGTATAGAATAGTTCATACTAATTCCATGTACATGTACATACTATCATGGCAGCATGGAATGTACTTCCATGCTGCCATGATAGTAGGTACTAAATAATTCCATGCTGTCATTATAGTAGGTACTTTGTAATTCCATGCTGCCATGTCATTATTCTAATGTAGCCATCTTGTTCTAATCTTTAGGCGACCGAGCTCTGGTGAAAACTCTCGGGTGAAAATATGGAGGAAACGAATTAGCTATATCGATTTTTCGCCTACGTAAACCCCTACAATTTTCACGAAATCCTTAGAGCCGTTTTCGAGAACGTAATTACAAATATATATCATCATCATCATCATCATTTCAGCCGAAAGACGTCCACTGCTGGACATAGGCCTCCCCCAAGCACCGCCGCTTCGACCGATTCTGTGCCTCCCGCATCCAGCGGATTCCTGCAGCCTTTGCAAGTCATCATGCAAGTCATCGGTCCATCTTGTCCAACGCTACGTCTTCCGGTACGCGGTCGCCACTCCAGAACCTTTCGGCCCCATCGGCCATCTGTTCTGCGAGCAATGTGCCCTGCCCATTGTCACTTAAGTTTGGGAATTCTTCGGGCTATGTCGGTTACCTTGGTTCTCGTACGGATCTCTTCAATTCTGATTCGATCACGGAGGGAAACTCCAAGCATAGCCCTATCCATTGCCCTTTGGGTGACTTTTAGCCTTCTGATAAGGCCCATTGTGAGCGACCACGTTTCAGTGCCACTGGCAACACCCACTGATCAAAGACTTTCGTCTTGAGACACTACAGTAGAAGATATTGCGTAGTTTCCCGACCGCTGCCCAGCCGAGTCGGATTCGACCATTGACCTCTTTCTCGAAGTTGGACCTACCTAGCTGGACAGTTTGAACTAGGTAAACATACCCGTTCACAACTTCGAGAGTAGCGTCTCCGATCTTCATAGGAGTGGGTGTTATATGGGCAAATATATATATATATAAATTGCTCATTTAATAGTATAGGATGTATTAAACACTACGTGTTTAGCAGAAAACGTATTCCGAACCTTTTTCAAAGTTTTTTTTTTAAACCGTTTCGACATCCGTTTAAAAGAACGATGAGGTCATACAGAAAAGAGACTTAAATTTGGTCCATTAAGACGCTAATGAAGCGCGATCTGCCGATCTACCTGAAGCGCAAACTAATCGACATGTGTATCCTGCGCGTCCTAACTTACGGCGCTCTGACCTGATCGCTCACCGAGTCGCAAAAGTTCCGCCTTGGAGTCTGCCAAAAATCGATGGAACGCAGCATCTTGGGTGTAACAAGACAGGACAGCACGCTGTGTTCCAAAACGGGTAAAATGGACGTAGGCTATAAGGCTGCCAGGCTCGAAGGGGATTGGGCGGGTCACATCAGCCACATGTACGATGACCGCTGGGCTAAAGTCTCCACACGATGGATGCCTAAAGAAGCGCGGGAAAAGAGTTCCTGGAAAGACTTTAGGGGAGGTCTTTGCCCAGTTTAAATAGGCTAAGTGAAAAATATGGATTTAGATAAGTAACTCACTCAATTTATTCTTCAATTCGTACAGGAAAGGGTTGTGAGATTCCTGCGTCGGCGTGTCAGGCCAATGAATGTTTCGCTTCAGCTGCAACAAACGATTACGTGCTTACACACAATTGTATTAGGCGAGGTCTTTAATGAAATAAAAAAGAATGATATTCGTAACTTACGAGGCGGAGAAGACTAGTGATTCTCAGCAGCTTGTCAGTGGACACATTTAGTTGCACGGGTCGCTCGATTTCGAGGCGCATGGAGCCTCGCGCGCTCAAGTTCGACGGTGCGACGCCACCTGTATCAATTGATTTGAGTTTATTGTCGTACACTCATCATTAAACGCTTATTTATCTACTAAAGCCCCTAAATATATTTTTCGTTATTTCACTACACCATTGTTTAGCGGTGCACAGAATACACCCTTTTTCCAATTTTCATCGAAATACGGAGTGCTAATAGTCTCGGAGTAGAATGGTTGTGTGGCATGACGAAATTATGAGGGTTCCGTTTATACCACTGGACTAGGGAACGCTGAAAATGACAACAGTAAGGTGATGTTATACTTTTTACTAGTCGTGTACCCGAAAAAATGACGAATTTCCTTACTTACATCCTCTATTTAAAAGGTGAATGTTCAAAAATCCTTCCTTAGTGTTCACACCTTCGATATAAAAGGAAGTCTTGCACACAATTTCATGCTTCTAGAGTCTAGAACCTATCCTCGCTGGGTCTAGAACCTAAACCCAGCGGTTTAGGCTGTGCATTGTCAGTCATGAATGAATGAATTTAAGAATGTTATTATTCTTAACAGCTGACTGCACCTAAGTTTCACGGTGAGATCTTCACAAAATAGACCGGCTGTAGTTTCACGGTGAGATCTTTACAAAATAGATCGGCTGTAGTTTCACGGTGAGATCTTTACAAAATAGACCGGCTGTAGTTTTAAAGGTACTGAAGCCACTCACTGTTGATAGGAGTGACGAGCTTGAAGGTTGCGAGTGCAGGCGGGATGTCCGTGACGGGGTCGGGCACACCCTTCGCCGTAGACAGTAGCACAGTGTGCCATTGCCCCTCCGCTCTCGTGCCGAACGCCAGCCACGTGTTGAACAGGGATAGCTGTAGAGGATTACATTATTTATTTTACTTTTTACTAGCTAACCCAACACACACTGTCCTGTCAAAATTTCAATAATTCATACAAAAGTCCCATAGAAAACACCGTTTGCAGTAATCCCCGTATTTTCCGGGCAACTTTTCCAATTTTTATTTACCTAAACCTTTATTCGGATTATAATACGAGCATTAAAAAAAAAAAAATCTAGCACATCGGTTCTAAAAAGACTCGGCCCAGCATTCGACTACGTGTTTGGCGCCATCACTAGAGTCCATCAGTTCCTATAACGCGCAGCTGACATGTTTATTTTTATAGACAGATACTGCTAGTGTGTACAAGGCAAATTTTCCGTGACATTGTCCCTGTGACACCCACGTGCGTCCAGGCTTTAAACCGTCAGATTTATGGTAGCTTAGAAGGTTTTTGAGCCAGCATATACAGGACGAAAAGTTGATACCTTGTAAGTGCGGCATGATGACAGAACACCAAATATATATTTGAAAAGTTTCAGATGCGAGCCCGTGGCCGCATGACCTCGTATCTGACCAGCTTACGCGTCGCCTAACAACAGTCTTAAAATATTGACAGACACCGAATATGTCTTAAAAACCAAACCTGTAAGTTTTGAAAAGTAATTTTGACAGTCTTGTTTGTTATAACTGCCAAAAAAGTAGATTTTTAAACTTACGGGTGTCTAAAGTCCTTTCACAGTTATTTTTCCTCTGAGTTTGCATTACACTTAACTAGCCCCTGCTTAGCTTGGCTTTAGTGAAAACGGACTTGTGTAATTTTGGAGCACGCGTGTTATGGATGGGTGAAGCATGAAATGTCGTGTAGGACGCAGTGTTTTGTCAGTGACACGAAGAAGAAGGTGATTTAACAATCATTTATCGGTAATTCATAGTGTAGAACTGATGTTACTTAAAACATAAATCTATTACATATTACAATAAAAATACCTCCTACCAACTAAAATTAATGAATTTTGTGATGTGAGAGCGTATCGCGATCATACTAGGCGCGCAACAGTTTCGAGGAGGTAAGTCAAAATTGAAAGTTTCATCGTCCTTAGTTGTACACAATTATTAAGGTGGGCGCGTGGATCTTACCAGGCGCAGCCGTTTAGTGTAGATAAGTAGGTAAAAAAGGTTCTTGCAGTGAAAAATAAAACTATTGACATGATTTATAAAGCAAAACAACACAAAAATTCAATTGTGTCTATTTTGAAGTAGCCATTTGTTTACTGGGCATTATTATTGTGATAGAAATATAACAAGTAGGAACGCTAATCTGAGCATAAAAAATCTATCTATAACATAAGTGCCCCTTGTCTATTTAAACAACATGCAAATCAAACTTGTTTCTAAATGTAATGGTAAAAATGTGATATGCTTTTTTTTACTGTTTGTTGAGTCTTGTTGACTGTTTGTCGACAATTATTGTAATTTGTTAAATATTTCTAAGAAAATTCTTATAGCGATAAAAAGCATTTTATTCATAAATTTAAAATGTATTGTTTTTTCTCTGCTTGGATATTAAAGAATGAATTCTTTTGACAACCTTCTTCGAGATAAATCGAAAATGCTGTACTGGTCAAATACATGCGAATAAGCGGCCGACAACTAGTGGAGTGCCTGGAGCGTTAAAAACATGAAAACCTCGGATTTCAGCTACAGTGAATGAAATTAAAAAAATCTAAATGGAATATTTAGCTAATAATATATATTTAAAAAGTATACCTATTAAAAAATGTTGATAAAGATTTAAAAATGTGATATGCTTTACCTGTAAATTTTTCTGTGTCTTCCTCCTCCAATAATAGACGTTGGGCTGGAACAGCGTGAATTGCAGCAGCGGCAACGTATCTTCTACTTGTTTTATTGCCTGTAACACACATACATATTATTAACTAGCTGACCCGACGACCTGTCCAAACAATAGTTCATACAAAAATCCCATAGAAAAAAGGACTTTCAGTTTTTCCTATTTTTCAAATGACGATAAGCATTAATTTATGCCTTAACCATGTCTAGCCAATTCATATTTTTAAGTATCCTTCACTTATTCAAACTAGATTTTAGATTTTTGATAATAGTCTAGGAGTCAAACACAGCATTTTAAAAGTGTGTGTGGATGCGAAATCGTAGAATCATGTTCATTTACGCTGTATATTTCCCCTTACTTCCATGCAGGTGACTATTTTTCTTTTGGGATGGAGAAGATCACATAAATCGTTAGGTAAGTACCTAAGGATTTGGCGCGGCATGAAATTACTTTTTCATTTCTCATACTCGGAAAGTAGTGTTTGTTTGATCCGAGTAGTGGGTGGAAGACGCTGCTCCCCATCTATGGGTGGGAAAGACTCGTAGTAAATTACTATGAGTTTAACTAATTAAGTTCTATTTTTTTTCCATCATCATACATTGTCATCTGTTTCATGTATAGAATCAATTTTGGAGTTGCATAGAGTTATTAATCTATAATTTTGTAAACATAGTAATACATAACTAATAGTGGTTAATAAAACGTAAAGCGCCAAAACATAACACGTTATGTGTACAAAGCATCTAGCGTTTGCTAGATCAACTGACTTCGCGCTAGAATATAACACCTCAACGAACTAAACGTCTAAAAGTCTTAACGCGCACAGTGGAGCCAGAACGGGAAAGCGATATAGTTTTATAGTCTTACACAGTGCGTCGTCTGTTATAACGTAATGCGTACGACATAAATAGTTATTTGTTTGTAAATAAAATCAATGAACTTTTCAATACGAATATAATTAGTTGTCATGAACTAAAATTCACATCAATACCTCGACTTCAGGTGCACTAATGAAAGTTTCGACCCCCTTTATGTAACCCACAAACCCCTAAAATTCAATAAGTAGGTAATCATATTTCATATTTTCCATACAAAAAGTGAAAAATTCCATATAAAACACACCGAGGCTGCCCCCAGAGCGCGCCTCCGGCTCTAAAACAAATTCACAGAGTCGCGATAGTCAAATTCGATTTTAGTTTTGTCAAAATTATTTTTAAATTTAGAGATTTTTTTTTTGCAGAATTCCCTTAGCCCAAAGTAAGGAATTTTTGAATACAAGAGAATCGGCACAAATGTCTCACAAAACTTTTATAATCACATTTAATCAATTTTATTATAGACAGTCTTAAGCCTGTTAAGTATGAAGGAAAGTTCATTTATTTCTAACGCTTCAAGAGATAACACGTCTATAGATCCTAGCGGATTTGAACATCCATCACTAGACATAAGGGGTAATACTTCCATGGTTGTTACAGTTCTATATTAGATCTCTTCAACGCATTTTCGTATTTACGAAGATAGAAGATTACCGAAGTGCATACTTTTCTCTGGAAAGCTGAATATAAGTGTGTCTCACCAGTATGTCAAGCTTCGTAAAATGTCCGTGGTCTGCATCGCGCCGCATCTCGGTGAGGCTGGCGACGCTCTGCTGCGACATGGAGTCGGTCTCGACCTTCTCTTTCTTACGAGTTTTCAAGGAACGCTGCTTTTGCTACGAACATTACGAAGCGTTTATGAACAGGATAGATATCAAATAATATAATTAATCCCAAGCATAGCTACTTCGACCGGTTCTGTGCTTCTGCCATCGCTCCAACTTGTGGAAAGCCTTCCAACGCTACGTCTTCCAGTACGCGGTCGCCAGTCCAGAACTTTTCGGGCTCATCGACCCTTTGTTCTGCGAGCAATATGCCCTGCCCACTGCCACTTTAGTTTGGCAATGTTTTGGACGATCTACCTACTCGTAATGACTTTATAGTGGCTGGGGCCGCCAAGGAGCGATCTATAACATCCATGGCGGCGGGCGCAGTGCGGCCACCTGGGTACTACCGTTGTCCGTCACGTACATGTCAATCTGTCTAGCCTTTTTCCAATCATGTTGGGGTCAGCTTCCAGTCTAACCGGATGAATACCAGTATTTACCAGTGTTTGCCAGTATTTATTGCCTATCTGACCTTTGGGCTTGTGACGACCCGTAACGACTGTCAAAGATCTACAAATGACAGTCGGGACCAACGGCTTAACGTGCTTTTTGAGGCACGGAGGGTTCTCGATATGGTCACCAATCCACAAACCGACCGCGGAAATTGTAGCTTAACCTTCGATCGACCCGTGCGTTATCATTTAGCCACAAGTCCGTGACATACAGTCTATACCCTTACCCGTAATGACTCCGTATTGGTCACCGGGGCCGGCGTCGGGGCCGGGAACGGGGACGGGGCCGGCACGGAGGCGTCTACAACAGACTTGGCAGGCGGGCGCAGAGCGACCACCTCGGGACTGCCATCGTCCGCCACATACAGGGTCAGGTCGATCACGCCCATTGTCACGAACACCTCTAGGAATTGCGACGCGTCCCCCCTTAGAAATAAGATTACAATTATTTTTTAAAGTTACTAAAACCCGACTACGACAAAACGCCGACCAAAACGGTATATAAAAATAAAAATAACATCGATTTTAAAACACGTAATCTGTACGATTTATGCTTTAATTACATGACTTACTTAGTAATGACATGTGACTCCGGTTTGTCAAAATACCTACATACATAGCCTGTGCCCAGTTGTTGGCAATAGGCTCGCCCCCTATTACATGGGACTCAAATATTACAGGCGAAATGTGGGTGTACTATAACACCTCTACCTAACCCTTCCGGGAATATAGGCAGAAACCCAATTTATCAGCCCCCATGCTGAAATTTTTGTTATATAACTGTAGACTAATAAACGGTTTTTTTTTTTCAAATTTTAGTATTTTTCAGTAAGGATTAAGAATTAATTTTAATCCGAAATAACATTATTTTCCAAATGTGGGCACCATCTGAAACTATATTTTACCATTTATCCGCATAGTGCTGATTTATGATATTTATCTTATTTCAATACATAACTTTTCTGTTTGTTGAGTCTTGTTGAGTGTTTGTCGACAATTATTGTAATTTGTTAAATATTTTAATAATAATATTCATTTTTTTTCCAAAAGTAGTCATTTGTTTATTGATTAGTGTAACATTTTCCACCTGTTATTGGTTTGCTCGCTTCCGTTCTGGAAATTTCGACCTGAAAAATGAACCTCGCGGTCGTCCGAAGACTTTGGTCGACAATGACGAATTAAAGGCGATTGTGGAAGCTGATGATACACAATCTACGGCTGAATTAGCAGCAGCTTTCGACGTTAGCGTCAAAACAATATTGGTCCATTTGCATCAAATTGGCAAGGTAAAAAAGCTTGACAAATGGGTGCCCCACGAACTCAATGATCACCAGCGCGAAGTACGCGCCGAGACGTGCCTTGCACTGCTCAACCGACACACAAATGAAGGAATTTTGAACCGCATTGTTACCTACGATGAAAAATGGATTCTGTTTGATAACCGCAAGCGCTCAGCAAGTTGGTTGGATCCTGGTTCAGCACCTAAACAATGCCCTAAACGAAAACTTACCCCTAGAAAAATGATGGTCACTGTTTGGTGGTCTAGCGCGGGTGTGATTCATCACAGCTTCTTACCAAACGGGGTGAGCATTACTGCAGATGTGTACTGTGAAGAACTGAACACAATGATGGAGAAGCTGGCACATCTCCAACCAGCATTGGTCGATCGCTCGTCTCCGCTGCTCCTGCACGACAACGCGCGACCTCATACTGCACAGCAGACGGTCTCCAAGTTGCAAGAACTGGGGTTGGAAACTCTCCGTCATCCGCCCTACTCACCAGACCTTGCGCCTACAGACTACTACTTTTTCCAGAATTTGGATAACTTCTTGGCGGGAAAAAAATCAATACCCGAGAGGCAGTACAAAATGCCTTTGAAGAATTTGTTGCCTCCCATCCAGCTGATTTCTTTAAGAAGGGCATCAATAAACTGCCACTGCGTTGGCAAAGATGCATTGATTGCATGGGTGATTACTTCGATTACTACAAATAAAAAATACATGAAAAAAAATCGTTTAAATTTTTTCATACAAAACGGCAATTTCATAGGTAAAGATCTATTATTTAAAAAGTTTACCTATTAAAAAATGTTGATATTGATTTAAAAAGAAAAAAGATTTTGGAACAATTCAAATGGCTGAAATACATAATAGGCTGTAGAATATTTTTGTATATCAAATTTAAGTTAACCTATTTAAGATAGAAAAAAGAAAATGGTATCAAAAGATGCGTCAAAAAAGAGATTTCGCGCTCAGGATTCTACTAAACACTCTCGCCTTAAAAATTGTTGTTTGCTTCCTAGGCAAACAATCTACCATTTGAGCTATCTGTAGATCCTTTAGATTAGTTTTTGGCGCGTTGATTGTGTTGATTTCAATGAGGTACATCACTTTTGGCTTCGCTAATGAGTTATAAATGGCCTGGCGCACTCGATGAGGAAGGCAATGAACAACATTGCGCAATGAGCCCAAAAATGAGGGAAACTTGGATCCGATGTGAACATCTCGCCATCAAACGTAAAAGTTTGGCGAGTTTAGAATTAAGTAACACCTCTGTATTACAATATAATTAAATAAAAAAACAAAATAAAAAAAAAATGGATTTTCCAGTTTAACTGTCACTCTCAGTCCAAGGTATTTTTACAAGCTTTTATTTTACTTGCTATTTTTGTATTTTAGCTAGTTTGTTTGTTTGTTTAGGCCGAATCTTGCAAGCTGAATTAAAAACACTTCCTCTTATCCTACGGAGCTGACATTTTACATGTTGGTTCAGTTTCAAAGACAATTCATTTTTATGATAAGCATGACCTGATTTTACACCCAGTATTGGTCCAGACGAAGGAACTTCTCAACGGTCAACAGTACAAACCCGACATTTTATATACGCTTTAATTATGATGGTCCGTTCTAAAGTCCACCATGACCTGGCTGCTGCACCCAGAATAGGCTCCAGACGAGGGATACATGCTTTTCAATTGTCAATTGAGGTTAATTTTATAACACCAGTTTTTGTCGGTGATTTATCAATTTCAATTTAATAATCTTATTGTTAGCCAGCGTCATCCCACTGCTGGTCAAAGGCCTTTCCCATGACTTCTAGCTCTTTCGATCTGGGGCTAATGTGGACCAATAATAATGTTATTCAAACAATAATTGCTGGAAAAAGTGGTGAGAAATAAAGTTGGTTTCAACTTTATTTCTAAAGCGTTACTATTATTCCCTTCTGTTACCGATTGCGTGAGAATTTAACCTTAACAGGGGTTGTTTACACTGTCATGAGATAGTTTTGGACAGACCATACGTATGATTGTTGTCACTCACGTTTCCACGAAGGCTACGGCCGACTTCTTCGTGTGCAAGTCGTCCGTCAGCTTTGTTCTGAAGGAAGAGGCCCCGGTCTCCACGCCGGAGTCGGACGCCATGAGACCAAAGTCCTCTGGAACCAATAATAATCAATTAATTTCCCTCTCAAAGTACAACAAAAACTTTAAAGAGTGTTTGATAGTTGTAAAGAAGCATATGATTGACCAACTCCTAAGCTAAGTCAAGGTTGTAGTTTGGGAGTTACTGGTTCATAAGATCCAGGACATAGACACAATCTTGTAGCCTAGGAAATACGATACAGCGTATATAGGAATATGCTAGTAATTCAAAACGTTTTCATCATTGACGTAAAAACGTCTTTTCACTTTGTGTACTGGTGGTAACTCTAATATTTCTGACCGACAAAAACATTTGAGATTTCAACCACTAGTCACTACACAACTTTTAATGCTAGAGTAATGGTTGAGCATTCAAGGTAATGGTGGTGTAGAGCGCGCTTACACATGACAAGAGCGAGTACAGCGAGCGAGAGAAGAAAAGCGAATGTATCGAGCACAGTTTCGTGCCGAGAGAGCGAAACGCGCCCAATGACGCCACATTTCAGACATCGTGCCTCCCCGGCCATATCGTCTCATTTAACAAATAAAACCAAAAGGTCAATTTATAATTAGATAGTTTCAAATAGAACGCCTACAAGTATTTTTTTTCTTAATTTTTCGGTATCTTTATGTTCACCTATTTTTACAGAACACTTAAAGGTATCACTGCCTCGTCTAATGGTCGCAAGCGCTACTGCTAAGTTTGAGGTCCTGGGGCCGTATTATGACCTATTAATGCCACCATTATTCCAGTGTGAGTGAGAGACGGAGCTATACAAGGCCGCTAGCACCATCCTTTTTTCGCAGTGGAATAATAAGGCCCCATGTTGCGTTTCCCAGGTCGGGCAAAGTGTTATTGGGTTTTTCCATCAGGAATAATAGCGGCCCGGTGTCTGGATTTGGGACTAGTTGATGGCAATAGGCTCCTACCCTATTACATGGCACTTAAACATAGCTGGCGAAATGTGGGTCACCTCTGCCTAACCTTTCGGGGAGGACAGGCTGTAATGGGATGTTATGTATGTACTAAAAAGTATTACCGACGGACGTCGCTTGGCAGAGCGGATTGATCACTGGCTGGATGAACATCGCGTACGGACACATGTTGTGCTTGTCGAAAGCGCCCGGCTCGGCACCGAAGGTGTGATCCCAACTAACAATTTGAAAAAAATACATTTATTGAGTAAAAGTAATGTAAAATAACTGTTGTCGCGGATTTGCTTCTGTGTAGCGAATGTTTGATGGATTGTCCGTCCTGTTTTTTCACACTAGAGGGATGAATTGAAGATTGGTTGGTCGATGGATTTATTGGTTGAGTTTATGTTGGACATGACTGACATGAAGGAAAAACATCGTGAGGAAACCTGGACTTGCAGTTAGTACTGTTGAACCTAGTCCCCACCCCCAAAACATCACCCCAGCGATTGGTCCTGTGCCCGTATGCAGCGGAGTCCTTTAAAAGGTCGTCAAAAGATTTATTGGTATCCATATTACGGTACTAACTGCGCCCCGCGGTTTCACCCGCATAAATCTCGACCCCGTAGGAATATTGGGATAAAAAGTACCCTATGTCCTAATCCAGGTTGCGGTCTTTCCATGTGCCAAATTTCATCCAAATCTGTTCAGTATTTTAGCGTGAAAGCGTAACAAACAAAAAAACAAACAACCTCACTTTTGCATTTATAATATTTATTAATTAGGATTATACGAGTATTTATCATCGATAAATTACGTCGCACGAATTCCATGATTTTTGCAAACGCCTTCCTCCCCCCCCTTGTGGTCATATTTGTGTAAACTTTGCTATTTTAATACAAACCTTATACTTACGCCGGTAGCACATCTCCGCGAAACCATAGCAGCGACACCGCATTAGTTCAATTCAACTGACTCGCGTCATGTTCCGCTATTCGAAGTTCGGGTAACGCGAGCCAGTTGGATTGTGACGAAGTGAGGAATTAAACTTGAACAGATTAACGCTTTCATTCTACTTTTGGAAAAGACATTGTGCGCTTTTATAATATCTAACGTGACAATATTATCGTGGATATCCGCATCCATGTCACGGATAACACAGGGAAGTAAAATGTATGGCATTATATGAAGACCCTTTTAAATTTCCGGCCACGATAATGTTATAACGTGCACGTATTTGCACACATTTTATGGACGCGAAGGTACGGCTTCGATAATATCGTGATGTTAGAAATTATGAAACCGCACATTAGGCCTATGATGAATCTTATTAGCGCAGCCGTGCACACTCTGTTTTTGTTAAACGATTTTACTTTTTTTTATTTGTGTGTTGTGTTTTACGAACTAAATTGCCATTGATTGCCAAATAAATGTTATTCTTTCTTTTTAACCTGGGGTCACCCATAGCTTCGAGGAAGTCGGCACTCAGTTGTCTGAGCAGCCGGTACTGCGCTATGCTGAACTCGATGCTGCAGTCCGATACCAGGTTCAGTTCGACCACGGGGCCGCAGGTCAGAACGCCGCCTAAGTACAACGCAGGCGCGAAAATGCAACTGAGTTCCACTCTGAAAATAAAGCGTAAGTATATAATATTATCTACTAATTACTCTAAATTAATCACTTACAGTTGTTCATCGTCCATAAATAGGACGAGGTTTGAGAAACATTCCTAAATAATGCCCAAGAGAAACAAACAGCCAGAGTCGGGTTCAATCACTAAAATTTTCAAGCGATCGATTACTTAAAATGAAAATTTGTGACTAAATTAGTTTCATTAAATTAATCACGAATGAAAGATTTAGTTTTAACTTAATACTCAGTCATTAATTTTAACACACAGGCAGTGTCGGGCTCAATCTATAAAAATTTCAAGCGAGTGACTAGTCAAACTAAAAAAATTGTAACTAAATTAGTTTTACTAAATTAACCAATTCAATCAAATCAAATCCTTTTAATGTGAGCATAGGTTATACACCGATGATGTTAAAAACAGATGTTAGGTCATTGGCTGTGTCAATTCAAAAATTTAGTTTTAGTTTCAACTTAATACTCATTTATTTATTTCTTAACATAGGTATAAAAATACAGATCTTATGTTTGCCAGGAGGCGTACAAATATGGTGTGCAAATCAAGCTGAGATTGCAAATTAAAATTGACTAAAAATATTTGAAAATCATGCATAATTATGGTATTCAATTAGAAAATAAATTGAATAATTCCATATTATTTAATACTCCAATTATGTCAGACCTAAATGAGATTATAAAAAAATTACGTACACGTAATTTTTATTTTTTTACGTAATCAAAAGATTACGGCGATAGATTGAGTTAAAATGTGCCATAACTTTACGAGTATGTAGATTTTATACTTACTTCTGACATATCAACCCCCACTCCCCACCTTTTATGCGTTTTATCTAAGTCATTTTTTATTAATATGATAAAGCAAAAAATACGAGTCTATTTTTTTTTTATCAACTGACGCACTAAATAGTTTTTTTTTTTACCCTGGCGTCATCCCTATTATAGTTCCCTACATAAATCACGAGAGTTTCGTCATCATCAACAACTGCCTGTAAGAAATTGAATAGATTTTTTAGTAGGTACGCACGGCTACACATCAACTATACATTTCCAGTTTATGCTGATCTCGCATTGTAAAGGATTTCCGTACAATGCGAGGCTTATACTGGAAATGTATAGCTTGATGTGTTTACCTACTAATTTTATAATAAATGTATTATTCGTTATTTTCAGATAAACTAACAGGATTATTATATTTTCGGTATTTTTGTCTGAATTTCTCTTTTTCAGAAAGAGCCTTAATAAGCGAGTCCGAACACACAGTGGGAAATTTTGACTTTTTTCTTTGTATATTTCGGTAAAAATTTATCGATGGCGTTCTGTAGTATTATGATAAAATGGGATTGCAGTTGTACTTACATGTGATATGATAAATTCGCTGCGTTTGCTTTTTTATATTATGAGTCACATCCAGGTACTGCAGACGTAACCAATATTAATTAACGTACCGTAAACACAAATTTTTTCTTTAAATCCTCAGTTTTTTTTTTAAATAAGCCTTTTTTTTATTTTGTTCACGACTGACGTTGGCCGATACTGGCCGATAATGTGTACGTGATTGGTCTCGTCTATCTATCTCGCTCTAACCTACGCTTAGGCTATACCTTTCTCTTTTGCATTACCAATCCAACGCTAGTTTTAATAATACATCTATTACATCTATGATGTAGACAACAAGGTATTCGTACATACTTTAATATTATCCCAATTACGTAGGTACATATTAATAAATAATGGAGACTAAACAAATTAAACTACCGACCGCAGATTTTCAGATTAATTATTCTTTAATAGATGACAACCTTAACGTGGTCAGAGGGATAGCGTGGCCCCTGGCAACGTACAGGCAACGGAAGGAACACGGGTGGGTTTTAGTCAGTAAGAGTCTGACATGCCTTCCTGCTCCGCCCAGAGCGGGAGAAGTTATTTGATAATTTCCCACACAAAAAAAAAAAAAAAAAAAAGGGGTATACCTTCTGACCATGTTGAGGTTGTAAAAATTACGCGATAGAAAGAGAGGTAACTTGGAGGTGAATATAACTGTAGATAATTAGCGTTGTGCGACCCGAATCGCACTTTATTGTATCGTAGCAAGAGTCGCTTTTTATTTCAATAATTTTGCGGAGTGTCCCATTTGTATTAATCTGTGCCAGAACCTTAGAGTGAACAACAGTTTTTTTCCACAAAAAGCCTCACCGACTTTTTTTACACGACTAAAACTAGTTCAATCGTCAATCTTTAGTTCAACTAATTACGTTAGTTTTAGTTTTTAAAGGTCAATCAAACTAAATTTTTGCCAACAATGCATACGGGTAAAGCAAAAAAAAAAAAAATTGTGCGTTTGTATAAAGTTTTTCTCTCTGTCGGGTCATACTCCAATCACAGATCGTTAATTGTCACTCGATAGTTTTGAAAAGTTTTTTTCTGGAGTTGTTAATCAATGTAATATTGTAAATAATAAGCATAGTAATGCGAAATTGGCAAATACTTCCATGGTTTTTACAACTCTTTATAAGTATTATTCGATCTGATCATCGCGCGTTCTTATTCCGAAGAAAGACGATAATTTCGGAGGCGAATACTTTTCTTTGTCTCTCACACGATCTACTTTCAGAAATAAACATATCATTTCATTTCAAAAGAACACCTGTTTGTTTACAAATAACATTTACATGAATCCAATCCAACAAGGCTGAGAGGCTATTCAATTTAAACTGCTGCAGAACTCACATTAGTTTATATGATTAGCTGTTATTATTTTAGTAAAGACCAATCACAACAACACACATATTGACACACCTTGAATAAAATCAAAATGTAAATCGTTAGATTCGCCCGACCGCGGCAAGACAGTATTCGTAGTCTCGCTCACTCATACTGAAAATCGTATTAATCGTTCCACGCGGATGTGTGAGCTCACTATTCTCAATATAGACACTTTTTCTCGCGACCTACGTACGGTGAGAGCAAATGTAACGATTTAAATCTTTGAATAAAACACATGGAGTTTGTGAAATACTTACGAATGTAAAATGGGCACCATTTGAGGCATATCGATTCTCCGGGCCCATTTCAGAGCCGGGTTCTCAGTACCCGTGGCCTTTTTGGACTCAGCGCCTGCCGCCTGGTGACATACAGAAATAAATTGTTTTTGGTAAGGATCAACACGAAATAGTTACAGCAAAGGACCGTACGTTTACAAATGACTGTACGGTATTTTGCTGTGGGGACGGGCTGCAAATATTGTTTCTATCTGTATTCTGCAAAAGAGGGCTGTCAGAGCCATCTACAACCTCCGCAGACGCGAATCACTAAGGGAACTGGTTCAAAAAAAATAACATCATGACGCCGGCTGGCGTTCATATGTCCATTAGCAATCTCACAAAGCAATAGATAATCTTCGTGGTTGGGTTAGGCATGGCGATACTTTTCAAGTCATACTTTCCCGTATTTCTTAAGGTTTTCAGCTCTGTATCTTCAGATTGTTTTCTTGCCAACTCATCGTAGTCAATTGGTGTTGGACAGGTTATGGTTTCTATTCGGGAGAGTGCGTCTGCGACTTAGTTGTCCTTGCCGGTTATGTGTTGAATATTTGACGTGTACTGTCCTATATATTCAAGATATTTTGTTCTTCTTGGTGTTTCGTTGTTACCGGTGGCCGTCAGTGCATGAATCAATGGCTTGTGGTCCTTATAAATGAATAGATCGCGGCCTTCACATATGCGTCGGAAATACCGTATTGCTATATATATGGACAACAGTTCTCGCTCGTACGTGCTGTATTTTTGTTGTGCCTCGTTGAATTTCTTGGAGAAATATCCTAGTAGTCTCCATTTCCTATGGATTTTCTGTTGAATGACTGCGCCAGCACAGGTGTTCGACGCGTCTGTCATGATAGCGAATGGGTCGTTCTCAGATGGGTAGGAGATGAGAACTGCATCTTCAATATCTTGCTTACACTTGTTAAATGTATGTTTTGTCGCTTCGCTAAACTGGATCTTCGTTTTGTCGTTTTTTTTGGCGTTATGGAAATGTTTGCTCAATTCTTTTTGGTGTTCGGCAGCGTGTGAGATGTTCGAACGGTAGAAGTTTAACATTCCGACAAAACGAGGAAGATCTTGAATCGTTGTTGGTAGTGGGTATGATTTGATGGTCTTTATCTTCTCTTCTGTAGGATGTATGCCTTCTGAGCATAATAAGTAGCCCAGGAAATCTAGTTTTCATCACTTAGCGACGTTGATTTGCAAACCGTTGTCATTGAGTCGCTGTAACACTTCTTCTGTGTTCTTCTTTGTTTTCAGAAGCCACCAAAATATCGTCGACGAATGGGAAAACTGGCAATCCTTGTAGCACGTTGTCAATGTGCCGCTGGAATGTTTGGCCGGCATTTACATATATATATATATTTACAAAATAAATGGTTGATTGATTGATTGATTTATTTCTTAATCCGAAGCACATCCTCGTAAACTCGTACAGATCGAACGGGGTAATCTGTCTGTTTCTTATCTGATAATATGCCTTGTGAAGATCGATTTGACTTTTGAGGATAGCGGTCTGGTTGTGTTGAGTCTGCGGTAGTCGCCTTATAGCCTGTGTTTGCCGTCTTTCTTAAGCACCATTTGTAGTGGACTTGCCCATGGACTATTCGACGGTCGACAAATGCCTTGTCCCATCATTAATTGTATTTCTTCCTTGGCTTTGTTATATTTGTGTGGCGAAGGCGAGCTTTTGAGGGCCGGTAGTCTCGATGTAATGTTCGAATTCACTGTTGTACATTTTCCACGAGCTTGGTCTTGTGATATCAGGAGATACTTGGCTAGTAGTAGGTCGTGATATGGAAGATTGTCGTCGATGGTGCGTATGCTTCCTTCCGGTGCAGATAACAGGAACCCAGACGTTGATAAGGTTTTTTTTTGGTCCACCAGTCGCCGTCTATGCAGGTTCACCATTAGTGCGTAGTGATGCAAAAAATCAGCGCCTATGATCAGCCTACTGACTGTTGCGATCACAAATCGCCACTTGTACTGACGCCTTAATCCAATATTCAATTTGACGGTTCGCTCGCCGAATGTAGGTATTTGCGTTTCATTTGCTGCGTAAAGGTAGTTGCTCGGATCCCGATTCTTTTTTTCATTCACATTTGCGGGTAGAACAGAAAAATGTGCGCTGTGTCGAGTGATAGTGGCGCGTGTGTTGGATCATTCGGTTCTCTACAAAATGGTTGAGTTGGATGCATAGACTACTATAGGTAGGTATATGTTGGATGGTCCTGATCGACGCATTATGTTCGTGATCGGGTGCCATCAGTTGAGACTGGTCATCTCTTATCTACCAGGGCTTATTTTTATCTTATATTTTGAATTGTTTTGTAATTCAAAACAATTCAAAATATAAGAAAAAATGTAAGCCTATTCTTTTTTACATTGTTCTCACATACAGAAGCACCAAGAATAATGTACCCAGGATGTTGATTTAAACAAAGTTTCCTCAGAGTTTCTTACCCTTTCTTCTCCATAGAGATCTACATTTTGCAATGAGCAACTGCTTTAATTTTCTGACTAACTGACCGACTATTTGACAATTCAAAACTGCCTGTAAATGGTTTAATTGAATTAAATGCTTTGAGTTTGCGTACTCGCCGCCGCGGTGACGTCCTTACTACAAGGTGATATTAAAATAGCTAGTGACACTCCACAGACGCGATGAAACCGAAAATCTGGGGTTTTCTTTTATCATTTTTAGATATCGATACTAGAGATGTGCCACCTATGATTTTAGCCGACTAGTCGGCCAGGCCGATCACGGTTTCGGGGGTAGTTGGCAATTTCCGTGACGCTTCGTTTACAGCAGATTCGCGCGCAAGTTGCAACCGCCGTCTGCGAGCGTGTCGGAACATGTTTTGTTCTTATTTTTTGCTTTTGCACGGGTCAGTAGTGTTTTTAGAGACTGATTACCAAAGGAAAGGTTGCTTTATATTTCAAAATGTATAAAACGGATTCTAAAATAAAAATATTAATTAACAATCAAGCTTTTATTTAATTTAATTCCTCCTATATACATTTTATTGAGAAATACATACAAAATAAGAAGCCGGATAGTAGGCGCTTATTGCCGAATAGTCTCGTAGTATAGTAGACTATCTGGCCACTTTCGTCGACTACGAAAGTGGCCAGATAGTCGGCTTTACCGACTAGTAGGAACATCTCGATACCCATCACGTCTGCTGAGTTTAGCTGGCTAAATTAATTAGACCCTACTGACTTACCTCAGCAAGGGTAATTTTCTTGAACCTGCTGGACTGGATCGACAAGCTCTTGACGATGAACTCGTACTGACGGCCTTCGAAGCCACCGCTAGCCCCCAGCCAGCTGCCTTCAGGGCCTACGCTTACCGGATGTCTGCGCATTTTTTTAATGTTTGTGTTTATTGTATTGTATTCATGTCATTTTAATATTTAATCATAGCATATAAATTGTTTATTTTTATGTATTCTTAATGTTTTTTTTTTTAATTTTTATACTACCTGTTTCCTAAATCATTTATAAAACCTAGGCGGAATGTAGGCTTTACATAATATCACAAAAAATTGACTGAAAAATTTAACGTCACTATTTAGACCATCCTGTATACAAGGTGTTCCTTTTGCTATACCATTACTCTAGGGTATTAAAGAGACCATGTCAAATAATCAACTAGCATATTTTATTTTTTCAATTAATATTTTATTTTTAAGATAACACAACACTAGATTCTCCATGTGTGTATCTAAGTTTCATTGACAAGTACGACAAAATCATTGTCATTCAAACCAATCATACATATTTAAAGTTAATAAAATGCGACGTTGTTATATAATTTTTTTATGAACAATAATAGTCTAAATTCGTTTGTTTATTTTTTTATATTTCACGTGAGTGTCGTCGTTATATTTTGAATGAACTAAGTAAAAAAATGTATTAATTACAAAATTTACATGCCAGTTGATTCTTTGACATAGTCTCATTAATACTCAAGAGTTATGGGATATCAAAATGAACATGTTGTATAGATGTTTTACGTTAGCTACAAATTTATAAAGTTAACGTGAACTTAAAAGTCCATATTAAAGGATAACAACTTAGATAAGAAACAACAAAATACATACCGGCAAACAGGATTTTCTGGATGTGGATTGATAGTTATTTTTCCGACCTGAAAAATATAATATTTATATCTCAGTTTCGAAACAAACTGTTCAGTTTGGCAGCAACACAATTGAGATTGCTTTTAACTAAATGTATATATAAAGAGAACTAATTCCCTATACGCACAGTACGCACAAAACGACTGTAGCGAGCAGGTTGACGGCTGCGGTCGCCTTCGGAAGAGCATCTATAAGGTGATCAATATCGACTTATTGGCGTCGATCGACCGATCTGCCTAAAAGCAGGGAATACTTACCGAAAATACGATGGTATCATCCGAACCAGTGTCTTTTTCCGCCTGCTCACCAATGACGAGCAATCGTATGCCGCCAGCCGTCAGGTAAATGTATGGCCATTGCCAGTACGGTGCACTGGAAATTTTACATGCAATTTAATTTATGAACTAGAACATTGATGTATTAAACAGTATGGCTATCAAGTGAACGTAGAAAAACGAAACTCTGAGGTGAGACCTTAAATAAATAAGAAAGAAAAAAGAAAGTTACCCGAAAGTAGACATGACCCATTATTGATATTATGAATCAATTAAAACTTACATATACCTACTATTCGGTGTACGGCAACGTTCACTATACTATTGATAGCTGACGTCACGCAAAGCATCAAATGAACAGAGCGCTTGTGCAATAAACACCAACTATCAGTGAACCCCCTACAACTACCACCTATCCGAGCCTATCTACTGAGACCAAGTCCCGAAACTACAATACTTTCAAAAGCATTTCAACATAATAGTCACAGAAGAACAGTCTGACTACTCAGGCCCGAGAGTAATGAGAGTATTCACCGACGGATCAAAGACTGACTCTAGAACCGGAGTCGGAGTTTTTCACACGAGTTTAACATAAATATATCTAGCCTGCTGGGAATGTTGAACACCGTCTACCAGGCGGACTGTGTGGCATTATACAAGTTATGGACACCCACCGACAGCGCCTCAGTTCTCCAATACGGAAAAAATATATTATCTCGAGACTATCACTAGAATAATACAATGCACTGGAACGGTAACACTGCAATGGATAAAAGGACACAGCGGATCACTAGGTAACGACGCGTAGATGAACTAGCAAGGAGAGCATCCAGCACGTCAGTCTGTGGACCCGAACCTATCGTACCCATCCCATTCAACCAGCTACGCAGATGGTTACAGGAGTTTACCCACACACTAGCCGAGGGCTGGTGGACCTCGACACCAGGTTGCAGGCAGTCCAGGGAGGCTATGGCATCCTTAGATGGCAAGCTGACCAGGCACATATTACGCTTGGACAGGAAATACCTGCGCCTGGTGACGGGGACCATCACGGGGCACTGCTCGCTAAACAAACACTTCCATACAATAGGCATAATGGACAGTCCTCTGTGCAGGGCGTGCATGGAGGCTGAGGAAACCGTTTTGCATGTGCTCTTTGAATGCACGAGCGTCACCCAGATTTAACAGAAACCCTCAGGTCACCCAGATCTTTTGCAGATGTTCTAAACAGACCAGGAGACCTAATTAACTTCTGGAGGGAGATGGGCTGGTTGGAATAATCATCGACGGCCGCCATGGCCCACGTACAATGGTCCGCCTGAAGGACTAAGTGCGAAAACCAAACCCTTTAAAATAGAACAGAGCGTACCTGTTGTCTATCTCGCTACTTAGCGGGCAAGACGATCGCGGCGCCATTTCTCTGGCCAGAGACATCAGATTGTCCACGATGTTCGGCTGAACAACGGCTTCCAACGGGGCCAGCGTTGCGAACACCTCCCACATGTAGTCTAGGCCCTAAAATTAATATAAGGGAAATATTTAATTGATCCTCTAAAAACTTGTGAACTTCTAAAAATTTACGTTTTTTTTAAAAATAAATGTGCTTCTTTCTAACTTTCTGGCCTTTTCACAAAGTTGGTCGGAGTAACTAAGCTAGGGCTGCCCGGCCAAATGGGTTAGGTTAGGTCAGAACTGTGACCAACCACATTTATTATATTAGAGTGTCCATTAATATTTTTACATCAAAATGGGAATAATTTGGGGTTCGATTGCATGCCTTGATAAAACATCGGTCAAGTAAGCGAAGTACACATTGTTAGCGCTCTTTTATACACTCTGGCTGCCAGATAGCCGGCGAATAGACGGAAAACCCTGTTAGACTCTGCCAATACGAGTGGATGCTTTCATTGTTACCCGTACACTTCGCTACGGGGTATCCGGCGTCACTAGATTCCACAATTATTTTACTTCTGATTTTGCATCACTGTCAAAATTACAGTGATCTTTATTCTTCTTACAATAAGGTTGCTGTTGGGTTGATGCTGTCAGATAATATAACTATGAAAGGACTACACATAGTGAAACGTAGTGATCTAGGGACGACGATAAATATTCCGTGGGCACAGCTAGCAATTTTTTTTTTGTCTTATCTAATTGGACCCAAAAAACTAGACTGGCGAAATTAACCAAGTTTTAGTAAAAAAATATCATATTATATGTCACTCATCGCGCGAGCTATTAGGACACTTGTAGGTCCATTGCACGATCATTTTCATCGTGCGACGAAATCGCATCGTTAACTCGTACGATCGTTAGCCAATTAGGACGACGCCTTAGTCTCGGATCATTATCAATTCTATTCTTGTAAGACGGACTAAGTTATAAGATGAGGCAGACTAACTGACAAAGATATATAAAAATTATTTTATGTGTTATCAAAGTAAATAAGTTATATCGCAAGAAGAAAGTATAAAACTCTTTCACGTAACTTACAGGGGCCTTTTCGAGTAATTTAGGATGTAGCTCTTCTTTCCAGCTCGGAGGCAAGTCAGATACCCTTAAAAGAACAAATAATTAGTATGAACAGCCGCACGGGTCAATCCATCAGGTTAAGTTATGCTTGCCGGGGTTGGTCCGTGAATGGGTGACCATCTTTAAATACCGAGACTCTTCCGTGCCTCGGAAAGCACGTTAAGTCGTTGGTCCCGGCTGTCATTCTTGGATCTTTGACAGTCGTTACGGGTCGTCAGAAGCCCGAAAGTTTGACAACCAGTCCTTACCAAGGAGTATCGTATTACCCAGTTACTGGGCTGTGGAGGTCAGGTAGACAGTTGCTCCATGTAAAATACTGGTATTCAGTTGCATCCGGTTAGACTGGAAGCCGACCCCAGCATAGTTGGGAAAAGGCTAGGTAGATTATAGTAGGTTTTTTTTTGACTTAAGTATAAGCTTTCTACTAGACTATAAGCCTTGTTAAGAAAACTTATAAAAAACACAGAAACAACACGTTTTCAGGGTCGGCTACTATCTGGCTGAGTCGTTATAAATGATATTACCACGGCCTCAGTTGTAGTTTTATAATTCGTGCTATTAAAAAGAACAGCACAGCAATATGATATTTTTAGAAGTATTTATTTATATATACTTTATTGTACACCAGATTACAAAAAGAAAAAGTTACCTATTATTTAGTATTTATCTAAGAAAACAAAAAGGAAGAAATTTGTTACAAATAGTCATTGAAATATCAACTTAGAAATTAAAACGCTTATGTAGATAGTTGATTAAGTAGCAATTGATGTAAATTATTTCGACAAGCCATGTGCACGATGGCATAGCCACTGGGCAAAAACGACCTTCCTTACAAAGTTTCATCCCCTATTAACCCCATAAGGCGAAGAATTTTCAAAAATCCTTCCGTAGTGCTCATTTTAGTTATATATCGAACGTTTGTGCAATAGTTTATGCTTTTAGACCCAGCGGCTTAGGCTGTGGATTGTATGTCAGTGAATTTAAGATTTTTATTAAGTATATATTGTGTGTTCAAGTATAGAATGTTAGTAACAAACTCACTGCGCCTGCGTGATGGTGACGGACAAGAAGTGCGCGTCTTCCTCTGCGTTACTCGGCTCGCGCGCCTCCAGCACGCGCCCGCCGATCACGCCGGCCGTCCACTCGTCGGCGAAGTCCCTGAGAAAAATGTTACTTACAGTACTCGCCCGTTTTATGCCACATCGAGCCTAAGGCACCTGTTCCACCGCCGACGAGGAAGCGACTAGCTATCGACTATTTAATCGCTCAAGAAACGTAAAATAGATGTAGGGCCTATGTCACTAAAAGAAGAAGTAAAAGAGATACATCATATATTAATAGTTGATCGCTGACTGTTCTCACTGCCGGCGAGAAGTCCCTTTCCCCTATTTTATCGCAGCGACAAGAGCTATCAAAGAAAAAACTCGTTCTGAGCAGCCAAGCGCTGCTGGCCAAACCGTTTCTAATCGCTAGCTTTACTCGCTTTTCACTAATGGAGGTGGGGGGGGGGGGGGACAGATATGAGTCAAAGAGACACACACACAAGTAGCACCTCCACAAAACTAGTATATTTTTTAAAATTGATGGGATTATATTGACGACCACGTACTGTTAATGTAAACGATTTTACGAAATATGTTAAATCGTATACCTTAATTAAATACGAAAAATGTTGTGAGGAATGTTAAGAGTTTGCGTGCGGGATGGCTGAAACAATGTGGGAGAAGCAAAAAAGCGATAGATGGAATTTGGTGGGTGACTTGAAGGCTGGTACAGACGTAAGAAAGAAAAACACATGCTGCGCTGACCTCCAATAAGGGGCCATCCTTAAATTATGTTCCACGAATTACAGGATTTTTCGAGCCACCTCCGTCCTTGTCACAAGTGGTCATATTTGTATGACCCCTTCCCTCGCCCTTAACGAGTGACGTTATGGATGGCCTCTAAATTGGGATAAGAGCAGGACGATGATGCTCAATTACAATTACCAATGATCTGACCAAGATTATTTCTGGACTTTTGTTGGACCTCTGATGTGTTTCGGTGTTTCTTCTCAGAGTAATCGGATAGGAAACACCCATCTCATCTAGTTTCTAAAATATTATTGACGAGTAAAAGTGTTCATATAAACCTTCTTACAGAAATAAACTTCATTTATCGTTACCGTTTAAAATATTTGATAGACGCCGAGGCCAGCTTGATCTTGAGCTGGTTGTACGGAGTCTGAATGTCCACGGTGCCGATGACGTCATCGATGTCCAGCACCAGTTTCACGGTCTCCGAGGCCACCACCAGCGTCACGCGACTCACCACCCATTGGAACCAGAAGAACGTCTTCAGCTCACGCTCTGGGAATTATATTTTATTACAATACTAGATGAACCGACAGACGTTGTCCTGTCAGAATTTTTATAGTTCATACAAGAAACCCATAGAAAACATCATGTTCAGTTTTTCCCGAATTTTCCAATTTTACAGGAAATTTTTCCAATTATTCTTTCCCTAAAAACATAATTCAGACTCGATATTTATAACTGTGCGCTTGGAGCTGTCAAAGTCGTAGGTTGTTAGTATTGAATTCACCCGCCCGGTTACCTCCCGGTGCCCCAACGCCTTAATACGGGCTACACAACTCGTGTCGTCTCCACAGTTCCGTCATATTCATTAAGAGGCCGGGGAGCACGTCTCGCAACTACAAGTCGAAATGTGTGCAATATTGCTATAAATTCGTTTGGAATATTGCTATCTGTGTTTGACAAACGAAAGCGCCGTCCGCCACCGCCGGCCGACGCGGTTGCAGCCATGTGTGTGTGAATGGATAGATAGATATTATTAGCTGTACTTGCTACGGCAGGTATATTTCTTATTAGTAATTAGGTATGTTCATTATTTTCTTTATTTTCGTTGACTAATTTGGGGAATCGTTAGTGAATGTACAGACTAGTAATGCGTTTTTTGGAAATTTATATTCCATGCCGATATATCGACTAATCTCCAGATAGGCCAGAGAGGCTGGCTTATCTGGAGATTAGTCGAGATATCGGCCTTCAAGAGAAAATCGAGAAGAAGGAGAAGGCATCTAGGCCTTGAAGAGAAAATCTAGCTAGTATATATGTATACAAATAAGGTACCTACCTATACATCGTTATCGAACGTGGCCTTGGAGGCAAATCGGCCGACGAACGGCGCTAGTTGTCACACGCACTTCGCGTAAATATACATTATTGGGACATTTATTATTATTGTTTTTATTTATTGTTAGCCCAAGTCCGCACGGGCAATTATTTTCTGCGGCGACTTTATCGCGCTCGGACGAGAGTGCGACTCAGCGCGTTGGATTCTCAACGCTCGGCTCAACACTGAGAGTTGAAAATCCGGTACCCCATAAAATCCCGCCGCGATATGTTTACGTCCGTGCGTACGCGGGCTTAGCCTGTTTATGTTTATTTATTCCTTCAACTTTGAAAAACTGAGGCTTTTTCTGTCTTATTGCAGTAAATACCTATTCCTTTTACTAAACTTCAAATATTGTTATTACTGAGTACCTACTGAATAGAAGTCAAATAATAAAAGTGTTATGCAAAGTGCATATATGTAAAAGACAAATATTCCAATAATTTATATTTACGCGATGTCCGTAAATTCAGATAAATAACAGCATTCCGAGCTTAGAATAATATAAAACAAGGATTTTGAATAACCATTTATTTAGTTATGTTCTTACTTCAGAGATATTCATATATTCAGAATTAAAAAAAAATAGTTGATACGTGATAAAGTCGTGTAGGGTGACCATAATACTATCGACCTCGTTCAAATTACAAAAAATACAATTATGGTAATCAGAATACATAGTGTCAAAGAGTGGAACATTGACACTATGTATAACTATGTAGTACTAAACTCGCTGATTTATAAGATTTGGCTTGTTACCACAGGTTATCAGCAGTACCATCCATACGATGATAATCAACCGTAATCAAGCGGCAAGAAGTTTTATTACATAAACATTTTGCTCAAAGAAAGACCTCGTTTTTCATTGCATTCCGGTTGGCATTATCAAATACCTCTTCCAGATCACCTTTCCAGATTTGGCGTTTCATATTTGCCGTGTCCGTATTTCTGCATTTCTCTTTGGCCAATTTTGGTATTCCATATAGAGTTTTTGAATGCCAGCTCGAATATTCACGTCTGTCTTGACAGGTAGCCTTCTTCCACACTTCTTGCAGTTGAATACTTATCGACTTAGTGGTGTCTCTTGTTTTTCTTTGTGATGGTGTAAAAAAACCAACAACACTTGTTCCTTGGAAGGAAGTCGAGCTCCTAAAAAGTTATCACAAGAAACCCTCTCGAGTAACCAAATTCCTCGTCTACTATTCATATTTACATTAAAATATGCTTGAATGATTTAAAAGCCACACTTAAATCACTTACTACCCTCCACTTCAGATAATAAACTTGAAATATTTGCTACCCTCCACTACACCGATATCAATTACTTGACATAAAACTCATCAAACTGTGCAACCTCTAGATGTTAACCGATTTTACTGATTTTTGGCGTATGAACCTTGTATATGAGTCGGATCAAGAATTCGAGCGAAGTTAAAGAAAAATCGAAAATTTGGAAAAATGAAACACCCTAATAAACAATATTAAAATCCCATCAAGCAAAGTAAATGCGACACAATACGAAATGTATTGGTACTGAGCTCGACGCAGAATGTTTATGTAGGTATGTGCTACAGCCAAATAATATCTCAATATAGCTTTGCATATATCGTAGGTATAATTTGAGGTTTTACTGCTCCACTTTACATGTAAGTACTGTATTATCATCAGTCAACACTCGCTGAGGCTCTTAAGACGTATAAAAGTAGGTACCTATCGATTAATATTAATGCACAGCACAGTAAAGTACCTAACTGTCTATACTGACAAAAGATACCCCGAACGAATTCCAACCAAGCACGTTGTGCTAGTGTGAGTGCCTTTCGGAGCGATATACACCTACAGCGAGCAGTACGACCACGCACACATTGACAATTATTGCTTGACGCAATAGCATTACCAGCTATCGAAAATTTATGATAAATTTTGATATGTACCAGATGAATTAAAACTTAATGATTTTCTGATTTATTTATTACTAGCTGTTGCCCGCGACTTCGTCTGCAATCCAGGATGAAAAGTACGCTATGTCTTTCTCCAGGTCATGGTCTACCCATGTGCTAAATTTCATACAAATCCAGTCAGCCGTTTTAGCGTGAAAGCGTAATAAACAAACAAACTCACTTTCGCATTTATAATATTAGCTAGTATGAATAAATACTAAAACGAGTCTTTTGTAAAAAAAAAACTAAGAATAATATAATAATAAATAAGGAACGAAAAAAAAAAATTCTAGGTGAAACTTCATAGACACGATGGGTATTTCGGTATCGAATAACAATGTTATCATAATGTTTTTGACAGTCATCATAAATAGTATGAAGCCGAAAAATCTGAATCCAATTTCAGAATATTGGTTTGAAATTGGAAAGAAAACAAATTATACAGGGTCAAATTAAATTACCTAGCGAAACTGTGCAGAAGTGATTGTTATCGATATATAAACACGATAAAATAAAAAATAACTATATTAGATTTTGGGGGGGGTCAATGACCTCTTGTCGTCTTGTTAGTTGAAGTATGAGTTGAGAAAATATCGTGTTTACCTATCACGTCTGTGAAGTTTACACAAAAAAAAAAACTGATTCTTTCAACTCTTATTTCAAGTGACTACAGTAACTACGGTCCCCACAATAAAACAACATCATTTTTTTTTTTCACTCGTACATAATTCTCGTACGTAGAAAGAGAGAGAAAGTCGCATGGAGGGGCCATAACGCTTTATTTCCTTACATGGCGATATCTACCAGTCAACTCCTGCCGGGTAATAAATAATAATAATACGATATTACTTACGGATCTGTTGCGAGCGATCGAATATCGTCAACATTTCAGATTGATCGCTCATGTCTTCTGATGCAGATGGTATTTCTTCCATTTCCGAAACTGACCTGAAATCGAACACCAATTATTATGAGAATCAATTGAAATCTATCACATACCGTACCCAACATAATAACATAATTTCTTTCATTAAAAAAGAAAGTTATAAAGTAAAACCTGACTACGACAAAAACGCCAATAAAAAGGTATAAACAAGACAGCACGGACGAACAAATTAAATAACATCTATTTTCGTAAAACCGGAGTCACATGTAATCTATACGATTTATGCTCAACACACACACAAAGCGGGGGTGTGTCAGGGGGGGGGGAGGGACGGCAGTGCAGCGGGCTTGTTTATATTGTATTCCTTGTAATAAATGGATGTCAGCACACGAAACGCGTGCGCGAGTCGGGAGCCGCAAAAAACATTCAGTCGAATTGATAACCTTCTCCTTTTTGCAGTCAGTTAAAAAGAACAATACAAGTGCATACCGTATGATCGATCGATTAGAGTCGGAGAAGAGGTCAGTTTTGGAAGACGCCAACAGTGGTCGGTTGAGCAAGCTAACTATGTGAGTGAAGCAGTGTATCGCTGCGTCCACAGTGAGGACCTGGAAACAGAATAATAATTATTAGCTATGCAGTATCATCTATCATCTGATAGAATTTAAATTCCTTTAGTTTTCGTACGTTTGCTGAAGTAAGCTAACAGTTGGTTTCGGCAGTATTTGTTAAACAACAAAGCCGATCTGAAATAATCACGCGACATTTTCGGGTTTCATTCGGCTCGTGCCGATCGGCAAATTTTGTTCGGCATCTACCCTCGCTTAATCATGTGTGGTTCAGCTCGGCACAATTCGAACTAAACCAAGCGGTTTTTTCCCAAATAAATATCTACATATATTCGATTTTTCCGCCCCGATGTGCTAAATCATGGTGAGACGAACATACTCGTATGCTAAGCCACCTAGCATCAAGTATCACATGATAATTATTATTAAAATAAACAAATCTCAATTTAAATTTGTTTTGTTTTCGGTCGCACTAAGCTAACAGTTAGCGCTCGAAACAATTTTCAACAGTTTCTCTGAACACTGTTTTTGAATGTAAGCTTTTACTCAAGGCAACGCAACCACAGCAGCAAACCTTCAAAATTTGAAATAACTAACTACAGACTCAGTGAGTTCACTATAACTTTTTCCTTGCCGTCATGTTGGCACCATTGCTTGTCAAGCTTAGTTTCAATACCAATAGAATTCAAAATGGCGACTGACAGAACAGTACTACCATTCGCGTCACGGGTCCAGTTATAAGGATCGCACTGTTATTGACCAGTAGTGGCCCAGCGGTGGGATGCACCCCACTCCGCTCCGCTAATTACTAAAGTATATAGTATAGGTTACAGTACAGTAGTCGCGGAGTGGGGCGCGTCTTCGTGGATGGCAGTATCAACAACGGCCCCGACTTACGAGTCGTAGGTCATGGGTCCAAACCCAGGAAGGCGCTTTACTTTGTGTAAGCAATTTCGTCACCACTGCTCTGAAAACGGTGAAGGAAAACATCGTGAAAATATCGAAACGTCCTAGAACCAAAAACTCGAAGACATGTGACATTTACCAACCCGCACTGGGCCCGCGTGGTAAATTACAGCCCACTCCGTCTCGAAGAGACAGTGAGAAAATTATAGGCTGATTATGATTCAATTATTATATTTTTTCTATTCAAATAAAGTGATCAATCAATCTCGTCTTCTGTCAGCGTGTGAATTCATTTACGACGTGTGTTCATATGTTTTACGTTTACTGTGAAACACATCATCTATCTCGTTTTATGCAAATACGATCGCTAAAAATAAAACAACAATTAAAATTGACATATTATCACAATACGTTTTTTTTTATTACAAAAACTCAAAAGCTTTTTTTATTATTTTTCACGTAAAACACAACATATTTATCTCGTTTTGTGATCCAAAGATAGCTTTAAAAATTATGAACTTAGTCATACATAATTTCGCTGAATACCATACTCCTGGGGACAATCAAAGAAGAGATTCATTAGAATAGGCCACATTCGGGAAAACTGAGTGGTTAGTATTCGCATTATAATCGTCGGAGTACCTCGAATGATATCGGTCACTCACTGCTCAAGCGTTCGGGAAGGAAGACAAGTCTAGAGCGAACGTGAGATTGATAATAAGCGGGCTGCTCGCAGGCGCACTTGCCAACTGCAAACGAAATACACAAACGTTACCACTTGCCTTCCTTTCTGCAAACCAAATAATATGGTAAACTAACAGACATTAAGGGGAATTTTGGGACTTGGAGAAAAGATAGGGTAGAATAATAATACCTGCCGGGGGTAGCAAGCGGGGTACGGCGGCAAGGGGTAAGCGCGAGCACTCCAGCCCCGCGGCCGAAGTTAATTGGAGCGATTTCGTGTGATTTTAGTCATTAAGAGATTCACAGACTCGTCCCCGCGGCGGTAAGATAAGACCTTAAAAGGATTGGAATTGAGCTGCCTTTACACAGTGAATGTTGATTTTATTTTTGCTAACTATGTTTTTCTATATATCATTTTACATATACAATGACATGAATATTTCCTCTGTAAAATATTATACTCGTAGATTTTTTAAATTATTGCGCTGACTAGACAAGTCCACTGAAATCTGTGTGGTTATTTTCTCAGAAAACCATTTCAGACACCAATGTACATGGTTCTTCATCTGACCACGATTATGTCTGCAATTTAAAAGAGACTGTGACCTCTGAGTTTGTTTTGCCCTTTTTTTTCAGAGTAGTCAGATAGGAAAAGTCGACCTCATATCGTTTAAAAAAGTATAATTATTGACGTGCAAAAGTGTTTGTACAAACCTACTTACACAAATAAAATCAGGTAACATTTGAATGATAATAAAACACATTTTACGACACAATCTAAATGAGACTCAGCGACGCTCAGCGACTTATAACAGCCCATGAAAACTTTGTCTGTACTTAGAACCTTGTTATATTACACGACGTGACTTTAAAAAGTGAAGCGTCTACGATTTTATGCACACACAAGTGATAAACACAGCTACAACACAAGAATCTTTTAGCGCGTGACCAGTATCGGAATGTGTATGTCGTCTTATTTTTTCAATAATTTTTTTGTGATATTTTCACAAATGTTTACCAACACTTGAACTTCGCGACAAACATTAAAAATGGGCAACGTTTGCGATAGGAATAACAGAATGTTTGTCATCGATGTCGATCGATGTCATCGACCGTACAGATCGATCCAGTGGTGCATGGCAGCCGGATTACGTTCATTGATCGATTACCGATTACGACCATCGATTGTTTTGAGGCAATCAATATTGACTGGTGGGCGTTTATCGACCGTAATCTAGTACCAACTTAAAGGGGATGCCATAAGGTAGCCCGCGAAATTTAATTTTTCTTACTTTTTTTGGGAATTGCAGCTGTGTATTGGTCGTATGTTATTACAATGTAAAACGCGGCAGTAATGATTTATATTTACTGATCATATCAGAATTGTTCTATTTTACTAGGAAACGGCAATTTCAGTAACGATTGGCTCATGTTTGACTACTATCTCACCAGGGGCCTTATTCAAAATTCAAAATATTTTATTTCACATAAACCTATAAGGGCACTTATGAAACGTCAGAAGCTAGATGCACGGTTCCAATTGGTCGTTTCCTATGGAGAAGAGCCGGCAAGAAACTCCATGGTTACTCTTTTAAAAGTAAATGGTATTTACAATGCTTTCAAATTACAGAGTTAATAGGTATGAGAGGACAGTGTAGGCCTATCGACAAGTACCAGGTACTTAGCAAGATAGAAAATGGTCGACAGATCTACAGTCTGTTAAGCCTACAACGTTCTCACATTCACAAAATCTAAAAGAAAAGAATCTATATAAAAGCAAAATCAAATAATAACCATTATGAAGTATTAATGCCATCATTATTCCACTGCGAAAAAACGATGGTGCTAGCGGCCTTGTATAGCTCCGTCTCTCACTCACACTGGGATAATGGTGGCATTAATACGTCACAAGCCCCAGAAGGCCAATTCCTGTAAATAAAAACGTTCAAAATATAGTCGCAGTCTCACCTCGAAAAGAGTCAGATGTCAAAAATGTAGTCCGAACATTAGAAGTTTTGGGCAGATTGAGACTGACACTAGAATGCGAACGTTTTTAAAAATACGATATTTGCTCCTCTGATGATTCCATTAAATAGTCATATCCCCTTAGTCTTAAATAGTCATGTCCCCTGCTAGGTAAAGTACAGTACCTGATCCCGTTCGAGACGTAGGAGGATCGGTGGAGTGTCAGCGTGGAGGTGGATGCCTAGGGACACCATGGGCCCCTTCGTAATGGTGAACTGTTCGGTGGATGTCTCTTTTGGCTGCTGCGTCGACGGGTTATCAGACACCTGTACACACATTATAGATTACTTCTACCAAAGTTTGAGATGTTTAATTTTTAAATAATAATAATAGAAACCTTATTGTTCATGAGAGCATTGCAAATTCAAATAGCACTAGCGAGCATACAAGAATTCCCTGTGTCGAGTACAAGAGAATGAGATAGAAGGTAGGCAGGCATATACATCGGTCGGAAAGATTTTCGTTTTTGGTTCTCGTTATCTCAATTTTGTTCGAATAAACACTTTATGATTCTCAGATTAAACTTTAAAAGCGTTTACGTTTAGTGCGGGAAGTCAAGTTTAGGTAAATTCTTTGCAAAACTCACTCACACAGAAGCGCGCGTACATGCGTGCGATTCAGAGTAATAAGTGTTATAGTAAATATTTAATTGGAATTTAAATCCAACTATAATTTATTGTTATAGTTATGATTTATACATAAAAAACGAATTAAATACATAATTTTATATATTATTTATTTATACGCTTGTTCTCGTGTTTATTTTACATTAGGCATAACAATTAGATGAATAATATTTATTTATTTATGTACATCTTATATTATTATTACTCCGAGCAACAACAAGCGCAACACGTCATGCTCATTGCTGTACACCGCACTCGTCTCCACAGAGTTGGCAACTCGTTCATGGGTCAATGTATACGCTTTTTCAACAAACTTCCCATTGCCATTCGAAACTTACCCATTAAACGATTTAAAAGCTGTATTCAAACCAAACTTTGTAAAAAAGGGTACTATCAAGTTTCAGATTATTTAGAGTTTTTGCAGCCGCCATCTTGGATTTACATTTTGACCTCACTATTGACTTTAGCACCCTAAATTAGTTTACCTCAATAAAATATTTTACTTACTAAAGTACTAAAATTTGGCGGTCATACTATACTCGTGTATTATCGTTGTACGCAGGACAAAGGTCAACAGCGGTCAGGCAGAGCGCCGAGCGACACGCCCACTCTCTGGAAGACCTCACGACGGCTATTTGAAACGATTTGCGCGTGTAGTTTAATAGTAATTTAAAAATATTTCTAGAAAAATAATAGAACTCATTTAGTTAAAATTTTAAATTGTTAAGAAGATCTTCTATTACAGTAACCCATTAATATATTAAAATATCGAAGACGTATTGGTAAAAAAAAACATTTTATTGACCAAGATTTCTTTATAATTTCGCTTTGTTTGGATTTTTATTTCTCATTTAGAGAACCTAAATATTTTTTTTTTAACTAAATATTTTCCTAAGGATCTTTGTAGTTAGATAAAAAATATTGTTTGTTAGATTGATCAGTGATTTAGGATATTGTAAGCTTCTAAATTGACGGTCGAAGTGAAATTATCAAAACCTCTGTTCAGTTATCATGATAGAATTCACAAATACTCTATTAATCTAAAAATTTCCCTTACTAAGTTTTTAGACTACAATATTTCCTAAAATTATATTAGTAATTAATATGTTTTTAAAATAATGTTTGATGGATATTAACTAGGTCGAAAAGTACTGTTTTTGAGCCAAACAGTGCACGGATGGCGGAAACGCACTTAAGTTTGTGAAAACTAGGCTAACAAGGCTTTTGTTTTGGCCAATCTAAGACTCTTTAATATCATCATTTAAAGGAATTGTAGGTATCAATGTTTATTAGCCTATATTCAGTCCCACAGCTGGGCAAAAATAATATTATGTAGGAATACATTCAAAATTTAAAAATATGTATTCAAGTATTGTTAGTTAGGTTAAAATACTTACTCCATCAGGGGATTTATTTGCTCTGAAACAGAAAATGTTATATTTATTAATAACTAGCTTTAGCCCACAGCTTCCGTTCACGTGGAAGTCAACTAAAGCATCAAACATACTCTATGGCACTTGGCACTAGTGTAGCTTTTCAAGTGTCAGATTGATTGATCAGTGCTTTCCGAGTTTACCTCTTACAAACAAATAATTTTACATCGTTGTAGTTCACAGTTTTAGTTGAACTAATGTGCCAACTTCAAGAAGGTAACGACCGAATATTGGATTTGTCTTTTCATAAAAAATACCGTGCTTCGAGTGAAAAATAAAGATTTGGACACATATTTTACAGTGGCCAATGTAACCGAACATCGTATCTTCTGCTAAATATTTAAAAAAAAATGTATAATCAGTACCTTGCAGACGGACCGCGTACAAATTCCTTTAATGTTGTCGGTTTGAAGTCCATTCCAGACGTAAAGTACTTCATTTTCTGTTGAAAGACAACATTACATTTAGAACACTGGTTTTTATAAATCTAAAATAAGTCAAATAAACAAGTGTTAAATAACAAGTGTTTGCACACCAAATATCAAGATGATGCCCGAACCGTTAAAGAGATATCTCGTGTGGAAACGTTCCAGCCGCAGCATCAATCAATTAAACATTTCGTAAGTATGACTTCCTCACATTATATCTCTTTATAAACAGCATCCGCTTTTATAACAAGTTGCCAAAGTTGGTTACAGAACTTAGCGATGGAAAGTTCAAAACCCACATCAAACGTGTCCTTATCAAAAAAGCATATTATAAGATTAAAGACTTCGTTGAAAACAAGGAAGTTTGGCAATAATTCCTTCTGCACATGTGGCTTCACTGGTGTACCTACCTCATACTCAATACTTTATTGCATTCCACAATGTATGTGCTTGTAAACATTTGCTTAAGAAACAATCGTGAACCCTGTCGGGCACAGCAAAAGAAAGATACTAGGTAGGTAGAGACATTAATGTCTACTAACTGCTCGCAAATTACAATGTTTAAAATTTTGTCATTTTCTTCAGCTGAAATAGAAAGGTTATCACTTCGCCCCGGATAGTCTTTGGAAGTACTAGGTTGCGGAGAGAATTCCGCGGAATGTACATTTTTCGTTTTTGTTACTGAGGCCCTAGTGCGAGTTTATTTTAATCATCTCGAATTTACGCATCGACCGCGTTCGGCGCTCCGATTGACAGCCGGCCGGCCTTCACCTGTGAAGTCGATGCGTAAAGTCGAGATGGTTAAAAGAAACTCACACTAGGGTCTCAGATTCTTGTATGTATCCTTCGGCTACTTTACTAAATTTCCATCCTCTGTCTCTTAGAATTGTTGTCTAATCATCGCCTCAATCAGCTAACAAAGTAGCTGAAGTTCTGTGGAAGCAGTGACCAGAATATAAGTTTGGTTTCGTAAATTAATATACGTGGCTATCTGTTTCGGGATACCAGATATTCTGTTTTTGCCAATTACTTGCCTCAAACATTTCCCTTTTTGGTAATTTAGGAAAAAACTATCAGTTTCCAAATATCTGTACGTCAATAATGAGCACTCGAGAAAACAACTGAAGATCGAATTGCCGCTTTCCCGCCTTTTTTATTATATTTCTTTTTCTGTGGCATTCTACAAGCAGTATTTTGTACCACTGATGTTGGTAAATATTTTGTTTAAATCTATGTAAATTATATAATAATTTAGTGAGAAGTAAATTATAAGTAAAAAGTTGCCATGGACACGGCTTGCAGAGTTTTTTTTTTTTTTGACAGCAGGAAAAATCGTTTCCCTGGGACAAAAAGTACTATTTTCATCCCTCTGATCAGGTAACTTCAAGCGTATTTTCCAAGCATGAGAAATGAAAAACCAACCTTTTCTTCAGCGGTTAATTTTTCTTTTTGCACCGGCTGATCTGTCTTGGATAGTGTCTTGTACTGCACCGACTTGGTTACCACGGACACCGTGATGGTGGTGGTGACCAGCTCGAGCACAGTCCTCGGCGTGGCCATCTTGAAGTAAAAGAAAGAAAACTGGTTTATAATAATAATAATAAAACTTTAATAATAAAAAAATTAAGTATCTTGAGGTTGTCGATATGTGGGAGGTGGGCTCTGCAGTCATTGTACCGATAATATTTACGGTTAATGGCCTAATAGCGAAGAGCCTCAACCAACAGCTCAGGAGGCTTTCATTTCGCGGCTCTATTAAGGGCTTTATAGTACTCCTGGACACGGCACGCATAGTGACGAGAGGAGGTTCCTCTCTCTAGAGCCCTGACCAGCGGCAGCTTGGACCCTGTTCCTGATGCCGATGAGCTACTATTTTTTATATTTTAAACATTTATAAAAATATGTTAAAATGTAAACAATATGTATTGAAAATGAAATAATGGAAATAAAACATTTATTTCAGACAGAGTCCATATCAAAACAAATTTAAAAAAGAACCGGCCAAGTGCTTGTCAGACCACGCACAATTTCGGGTTCCGTGGTTGGGATGAATTTATCCCAAAAATATACTTATCATTGTAGTTAAAAAACATGTTCTCCCATACATCGATATACGTCACAGTCAAGTCTCCAACTGCAAATGTAAGAAAATCACAAAGGAAAAAAGTGATAAAACCACAAATTATGGATTTTCGGACATTTTCCTTTATATGTGCTGAGGCCTTGGTTCTTGCCAAATTTCATGATTCCAGGTCAACGGGAAGTACCCTATAGGTTTTAATTTATTTGCGAGTATCAAAATATGTCGCAGAAATGGCCTTATTTCGTTGACTTAGAAGCTTGATTTTTTTAGAGTTCTCAGGGACCGTAAACCTACGTCTTTGATATTAATTTTAACTTGATACCTTTTCGCGTTCCTGAGAAAAAGGGTCTTGACAGACAGTCAGACAGAGAGACCAACAGACAGACAGACGGACAACGAAATGATCCAATAAGGGTTCCGTTTTTCCTTTTGAGGTACGGAACCACATTGTTTAAATATAATTGCTGTTTCAGATTCGCGATAAATGGTATGTAATAAAAATTGGGGGACTAGAAAAAAAAAACTTTTTGTGGGCGGTTGGCAAAATAAGGTTGGGAATTGATGGCCTAGGCCGTTCATGGACCCATTGGATATATCATTTTATGCACACTGTTATTTATGAAATAATCGCGAACCCGGTAATTTTTTTTTATAAGAAGCCGCTTTTGTGCCCTATGCTAGGAAAAATATACTTTAGGTAAATTATACATTCGAATATCCGATGTTGACTTAAAAGAGCATGGCAGTTGAGAGTATAATGATCACTTAAATGTCTCTGACTTACTGACCGACTCTTTGAAAAAAGTGCCTGTAAATGGTTTAATTGAAATAATGGTTTGAGTTTGAATGTTTACATAAATATAATAATTAAATGGGAACATTTCATGCTGTCGGCAACGACCCTCGCGCCCCGGTTTAAAGTCACTTGTGCGCGCAGCTGTTATAAATTATTATGATATGTTAAATTTATTTAAAATAGGAATAAGACTCCTACCACGGGTATCTTGAGCTTGGACTTGAGCCTGGCGGACGCGCCCGAATGCTCCGCCTCCATCACGTTACTGGCGCCCACGAAGGCGGCGCGCACCTCCAGCGTGTAACAAGACACGTCCGCCAGTTTGATCTTCCACGGAAACGAGTCCTCTTTCAGCTCTGAAATTACGACAATCGAGTCAGTCACAATATTTCATTTCACATAAGCCTACATGGGCACTTTTGAAACATCAGAAGCTACATGCACGGTTCCAATTGCTATGGAAAAGAGCCGGCACGAAACTCCGCGGTTACTCTTTAAAAATAATTGGCTTTTACATTGTTTTCAAAATACACTGAAAATTGGTATGGGAGTACATTGTAGTCCTGTCAACCAGTACTAGGTACATAACAAAATAGAAAATGGTCTACAAGACCGACAACGTTGTCACATTCACAAAATAGAAAAGAATAACAAAAAACTAATTTAATAGATAGATAAATCGTTTATTTAGTGCACACAAAAAAACAGCACAACATACAAAAACACGATTAAATAATGACTAGGTATTAACTATTAGGAAATAGCTGCAAGGTGCCAATATAAAAAACAAATAAAAAAGGAAGAAAACAACACAAAACAATCCAAATGACATGATTTTCATTACAACTTTAAATTCAACAACAGCATTGTTAACTCTCGTGTTCATACTGGGCACGTACCTGACTGGTCACTTCCCGTTGACCTGGAATCCACATTGACTGTGATCAAGGTGGATTACAGGGCAACAGGAAGTGCACTGTATAGGTTTTGATTTATTTGCGAGTATCAAAATATGTCGCATAAATGGCTTTTTTTGTTGCGTTGACTTAGAAGCTTGATTTTGTTTAGAGTCAAGGGACCATAGACCTACGTATTTGATATTAATATCAACTTGATACCTCCACGCGTTCCTGAGAAAAAGGGTCTTGACAGACTGACGGACGGACAACGAAGTGACCCTTTAAGGTTTCCGTTTTTTCGTTTCGAGGTACGGAACCCTAAAAAGACCAAAATTTACAGACATTTTGTCAAAATCGACTATACATATCCATTATGAATTTGCTTCTTGGATCCTCTGAGATTTCAACATTCTATTTATAAATTTAATAACACTTTCGAATCTTTTCAATCAATAATTCGTCCAATTATCAGATGCATGACAAAGGTGTTCTGTTACTATCTTAGAAAAAAGAAAATTGTTTATAACTCACTCTCTTTTACGTATGTGGGACCGTCTTGTCGCAGCTGTTCCCACAGCGAGTCCATCATAAAGTTCGATTTCATCGACAGGCGACCCAGGCTGAAATCAGACTTTTTTTACAAACACTGAAAAATAATATAATCAGTTGACGGATTCACTTTCGGTAAATCATTATTCTCTTGCCCAATTTATTTGGAGTAAGGGCAAGTCGTCATCGCGGTAGTCACCCCCTTCCTAGCCACATCATCTTTCACACAGTCCATCCATCGTTTCTTTGGGTTTCCCCTACTCTTATGGACATCAATCATCTTATGGGCTCAATCGGACTTTATAATAAAATAATTATTGGACTTTATTAAAATAGGTGTAATACCATAAATCACAATTATCAACGTAAGTAGGAAGTAGTACGATGAAATGCTCGTAGTGAATCGCGTTGTGAGCTGAGTGAAGGGTAGGTCGAGCACCGGCTGTCGCGTACCGGGTTCGGTACCCCGAAGCATCTCGCCTTCCCCGCGGTCTATCACGCGCATATATGATGCACCGACAACCATTCAGTTTCCTCAAGAATTTATTCTCGTCCTCCATATTACAAAGTAATTTTCTAAAAAAAAAACTGTTTTGAAAGAATGAGTTGTGATTTGAATATATGGATAATTTAGGCTGGTAAATTTTCCTGACCTTAGCATAGCATATTCAGCCTATAATGTCCCCACTGCTGGGTGGCAGGCCTCTTCTCGGTGAGAAAGAGTGTGCCGTAATCCACCACACGGGCCCAGTGCGGGTTGGTAGATGCTACATGTCTTAAAATTTTGGGTTCATGGACATCCCGGTTTCCACACGATGTTTTCCTTCACCGTTTTGAGAGCAGTGGTGATTAAATTATTTACACAAAGTAAAGCGCCTGCCTGAATTCGAACCCACGACTTTGTAAGACACGGGCGTCAACACTGGGCCACTACTGCTCCTTACATCGGTCCCTTACATTCGCGGATGGCTGAAAGGCGGGCGTTTTGGGGACTGTCTTATATGTAATGTTGACGTGTTAAAGTGCTGATACACAGTCAAACCAAGTCGACGAAAATGTATGGAGCAATGGTGCCTTTTTTTTGGCAGCCATTAACGAAACTTTACAAATACGGTACAATTTTTATTTCCTTTACTAAGTATCACAGTCGGTGATACAAGTTACATCAATTGCCGCCAAGAAAAAAGGCACCAATTTTAGCCAAGCCCGTCACGACGATTTTGATTGACGTGACAGACAAAAGGTCGCGTCTACATGTCTCGTGCGTGTATACGTATGGTCCGTACCAGATGCCCAGCACGTGCTGCGAGCTGGCTGCGTGGCGCTCCATGGCGTCGCGCAGCGTGGCGCAGTCGATAGCGCTCGCTGTGTTCATGGTCACGTACAGAAGCGCCAAGCCTAGCTCCACGTTGATCAGCATGCTGCGCAGCCGGTGGTGCAGAGCAGTCAGCCGCTCGGCAGAAAGCCACGTTTTCCGCGGGTGTTGTGACTGTCGATTATTTTAGCTCATTAGTTTTTAGGCGAAAGCGCCTGGCTAGCAGCGAAATTCTAAATTTCTTACGTGTTGCCAAATTGCGGCGCTGTTTTACTTTGTATGATGATCAAAATATGTTTCTCCATTTATTGTAGACGACACTACCAGCCGCGCTACCGGTAGTGTCGTTGACAATGAACGACACTACCGCGGTTTATGTACAGTTACAAACAATCCACCGTAATATATAGGGTGATCCAATTCGAGGTTTCTATATTGGCAACACAAATTTTCACAGCTGTTAGTAATGGCGCGTGTTTCAAAAGTCAAATGTTAGTTTGTAACAATACATTATTCGATTTGGACTCAGCAAAACGGCCCAACTTGCCATACAGCGCGTGAAACGTTCAGACGTCGTATCATTTCACGTTACGGTAACGTCTCCTGGTCTACAAGATCGTGGGATTTAACGCCATTGGATTTTTTTTGTGGGGTTTTCTTACGAGTCGCGTCTATACCAACACACCTGCAACGTTGGAGCACCTAAAAAGTAACATCTGCCAAGTTATTGCCAAGATAACCCACGAAGCGAAAAGTCATCGAAAATAACCTCGAAGAAATCGACTGCTGCAGAAGATCCAGAGGCGGCCATTTACCTGACGTCATCATTTAATAAATGAATAACGCTAAATATTAGATTAAAGAAGATATTGTTACATTTTCTGTATTTTTTTAATTTAGTCATCTCGAATTAGATCACCTATATATGACCTTTAAAAATCATCAGTGCAACTCTTCAAAATCCAAATTCCGCTATTCAATGACTATTTCATGAAATCATGACATTTAAGGCCAATTCTAACTTGACTTGTATTGATGATGCTCCCTTAGCGCATCACCTCTAAAGGAGATCCGTCAATGTAGCCTATTTCGTGAAAATATGACGATTTGTAGCAGTATAATTTCGAGAGCTATAATTTATGTCTTAACTGATAATAATTTAGTTAATTATTTTATCAGAATTTAGATCAACACACCGTAAAACAGAACAGCAATTTACAAAAAGAGTAAGAAATTTTGAATTGACTACGGTCGCATTGGGAATTGTACTTCTATAATCATCATCATGTCAACCAAAAAACCCCACAAGTTTCACCCATATTAAAGGTGGTCTCAAATCCATTCTATTAAACTTGTAATATAATTAGCCAAATGTGCGAGCTTATTACCATTAACCTAGCACTAATATTCAGTAGGATATTCTCCTCAAAAGTACAGTCAAGTCTCTATTACATCTTCGACAGTTTTAAATTATTTCCTTTCTCAAATCAGGACACATTATACCTTTTGAAGCTGCGGCACCGAACAGAATTTTGTATAGAAAACTATATTTGATTACTTGATAACAAACATCAAAATAGCATACACCGTTGAGATCTACCTGGAACCTTTTTAATGGCCTGACCATTTTATGAAATATGAATCTTTTTTTAGAGTCAGTTGTGCCATATTTTTAATAATTCGGTTTGACATGTAAAGAAAATGGTTGAATATAAATTTAATTTGAACCTGTATGGGTACCGCAGGCATGGGCTGTATTTTGACCTCCTTCTTCTCGCTGGGCTCGCTGCTGGAGCCGTGGCTGCGCGAGCGCAAGTGCACGAGCTCGGCGCCTGGAACAGACGTGCGACTACCGCCGCGCCCGCTCGACGACTGCGAATGCACTCTTATATGTATAGTATGCAATGACGTTAAAACTTTTTATTTTTCACTTTTTAATTGTAGGACGGCAAATTCGTATACCACTACTTGCTATGTAAACAACAGTGAGTGGTACTTACAATAAAATCATCAACATAGACAACGTGGAATAAATACGTATTATTGAAGCTAAGTTTTTGGCCACCAAAATTTGAATTACTGGTGTGCCAGGGACACGAAGAAGATCGAAGCTATTTCGAAAACGGGTAGTTTTTGAGATAGCTTCAATCTTCTTCAAGCAAAGTTATTAACATTTATATGGGACCACGCCGTCCTCTATCAAATGAAACACATAAATAAGGCAACTTGGCGACGCGTGATTATATCGATAGTTTGTATTTGAATTTGTTTAGTAGGTAATTAATTATGTTTGAACCTAGATTTATTTGATAATAATAAATCCAGGGCTCGTAAGGGATTCGATTACCTTATTTACCTTCCCCTCGAGAGAAAATAGCTGTCGTCTATTTGATTCAAACTGACAAAACTTTCGGGTTTCGGATTTGTGAACAATGTTAAGATGACTCCTTCAATAACATTGACTGAAGTTCGATTCGGCACGGAAGCGTATCGAATGGTCGTGAATATACTGGTCTACAATTCTACGTTTAAAATTATATTTTGATGGTGCTTATTTACGACGCAAATCGTCACGCTGTATGACAGTGCTGATGCTAAATTGTAGTAAAAGAAACAGTTTAGTGTACTGACCGGTGGCGTGGGGCGGCGTCGTAAGTTTACGTGCGCTGAAGACACGCCCTTCACTATGCCAGACATATGATACGACACTGTGGAAGAACAATAGAATGTATACAACACATACACTAATATCATGATGTACTTAGTTGATGCTCGTGCAGACTCAAACATAAACTCAATCATAGAAATTTAACTTCTAAAGTGTGTAACTTCTCCATAATTACACCGAATTTATTTTATTTTTGACATTATTCTGTAACATCTAATATTAGTTAATAACAACAATCAACATAAGCCTAATAATAATACCTGCCTATTGCAGGCAAAAGCCTTTTCTCATTGACAGAAGGCACGAGCATTGATCATCACCAGTGATAGGGCATTCAGACGCATAGTTACCTAAAGTTGAGGTGTTGGCTATTATGGAATGCACTTTTGTACTGAAAAAATCCTGGGATTCCGGGATCGACAAATAGAATAGAGTAGAATAGAATGTATATTTACTTAAGTTCAGGTGTTGGCTAATACGGAAAGCAATTTTGTATCGATCGTAAAAATCTCGCGATTCCGGAATTGATTAATTTTGTAATTTTGTCTTTTTTTCTATGCAAATGCTAGCTAATGTTGTAAAGTAGGTTGCCAAACTGGCATAGCGACAAACAACTCGGTGCCTTGAGTTTCGTTCAAAAATGTTTAGTTTATTAATTTTTATGGTAACACCACGAAAGTAACCTTTATAAGACGGTTGATAATTTGCTTCCATACCATGTATCCGATTAGTTGTGCATTCCCGGATTTTCTGAAAATTCCGGGATTTACATATATGAAGAATTTTTTTTATTAAGAAGCCGCTTCTATAATTTCTTTGCCAAAAATAATGTTTAGGTATATGCAACCGATTATCCGATCTCTGATCATCACACTTGAATCCATGTACAGAGTGCGCGCCACGAGAGAAGGCTCTAGCGCCGCGTCAGAAGGACTTCTGTGGTGGTACGGACTCTATTTTTAATAGTTGTCAAATACTCTATTACATTGTCGTCCTTCAAGGTAGGCCGGCTTCATAGTAGGCTTGTAGGCGAGCCAGGATATGAGCAGCGGGTCCACGGACATAGCCAGCGGCTCCGTCCAGATGCCGCAGTAGTCGAACGAGGTTTCCATCGGTTCTGTGCACCATTGGACCGCCATGCGGAGGTAGGGGCTGGAAGTTTGAGGTCAAATTATGAAAACCCTAATCATACTTGTCTTACACGAGTGCTACAAGGCTCTTTTGGCGCCTGAGTGACATTGACAGGAGGGTGCCGTTGGTAAACATTTGTGAAATTGTCACAGAAATTGTATTGAAAAAGAAGATGGCGGCGTTAGTTCCGATTTTGGCCACGCGCCGAAAGAACCTTGTACCACTGTAGACCCATGTCATATTATACGATGCTAATATGGACGTCAAAAATGTGACGCATTACGCGTTACACCAATTGACAAATAACAAGTCGAATAAATGTAGTTTAAGGTGTAAAAAATGGATTCATAAATTCATTAAGTAATATTGATAAATGAATCAAAACAGCTATTAGCGACATTGCCAACTTTTTGATTGCACCCTCCTGATATAACACTAGCTTCCACCAGCGGCTTCGCCCGCGTGATATCTTTATAAATTATAGCCTATGTTACTCAGTGATAATAAGGCATTCTACTGGTGAAAGAATTGTTGAAATCGATCCAGTAGTTTAAAAAAAAACTAATATTTTTTTCTTTATAGTATTAGTTTGGATAACGTGGCTCTTCACAAACTATACCACAGTTCGAGTGCCCCACACGACGATCTACAAACCAAACGGTGTTTTACAACTCACTGTGCACTATTTCCGGCCGGGTATACTGTACTTTACTTCACACGGTGAGTACTAAACTCCCCCAGGCGTAAAAATAAAACTTGTATTGAGTCTCGTTCAGTGTCCTTCAACCGATTAACATCACCGTGTATAGGCGTCTCTGCCCCATAGGGGGCGCGAGGAATCGGTTTTTGGACTTTTTAGCCCCTAACCCGAGGAATTGGTTAAGAGACCAATTCCTCTGCCCTGGAAATCGGGGGCCGGCCATTGGGTTCCGCTCCCCCTCCTAGGAGGGGGTGGGATCGACAAACATCCTATTTCGTAATCTATACTTCTTTTACTTTTGTTTTTTTTTCTGTCAGCTTCCATCCCTTATCTCAAAAGATTGTCTATTTTTATATTGTTGTTATTTGCTACTTACGAGGTTGTAGGCGCGTCAGGAGCTGACAAGAGCCACGCTTGTCTAATTTCACCATCCCCTGTAATTTATTTCAGCTAACTCAATACACGTAATACAGTCAGTTGACAACTTAAGAAATGATAATGAAAGCCATGTATTCACAAACTTTCCACGACACATAACGACGTGTGTCTTCAGACACAGCACGACGTCATATCGCCCGACTTCACACGACATTTCTGGCAACATAACCTTCGTAGTTTTCAATGTCGCTAGTCATGGCGTGCGAAGTCGGGCGTAAACGCGCGATGTCTCTGGAGACACATAATTCGGGGCATTTGTAGTGACATGGCTTAATTCTTATATACTGCAGTTAACCATACGTCGTATGTTCTAAGAACCACACAGACACGCCTCGACGGCCGGTGATAGAGGCGGCTTTGTCAACAATTTGAAACACAAACCAAGCGTAACGCCCAAACTGACGACGGCTTTGAATGGCGTCCGTGACAAAAGTAGTGCGGTCAACATTTTTTCGGCGCCGCGAGATTTACTAGTACCGTCGTTTCTAGACGCTGCCCGCGCGGCTAATCCGTGCGCTGTTATTCCAATACATGCTCCCGGTCTACATCGGTGTTGGCACACCTGCACAGGGCTTTCCGGTAGACCGTAGCGTGTATGGCCGCCATTATAACGGGTGTAAAAACTCACTTAATGGAGCCGAGAAGAACTTTTACTCCACGGCATAGAATTATTTTGTACTGAACCATACCTGGGAACATTCTGGTTACGAAAATATTGAAGTGCAGCTTTCAGCTAGCCAACTTTTTTTTTTACGAATAAAAAAAACTCTTGTACCGATGAATGCACCCAATGTCATGTGTGCATTACATTGTGCGATTTTAAAACTAAAAGTAGTTTACTAGAAATAATTTTTGCTCAATGTTACTTAGTTTGATATACAGAATGCGTAGATAACAGCCGTTATTTTGATGGGTCTTGTTAGAGCCTGTATTTGAGTAAATCTACTTTGATGACGGAGACAAAACACTTACTCGGTTCGTGTAGCGCGGTGATCTTAGCCGATTGCATCGACATCAAGTGCATGTTCACATTATCGGTGATCCAGCCGCGCATGCCGAAGTTTTCCAGGGTTATATCTATGGCTACTGAATCTGGAAATCAGAAAGAAGTAATTTACCTTATTGATTGTATTTTTTTTATTTTTTTTGTTTAAATTGGGTTTTACTTTGAATAAAACAAATTAAAAAATAACTAATATGGAGTTATTTCGTTATTTGGTTTGCATAAAAAGAGTATGGAAATTGTTAATCCTTATTTTTTTACCAATCTGACGTTTAAATGATGGAATTATACTCCATCTGAAGTAACCGCGTAAGCTATGGAACTTCAGATCTTCACTTGACAACTTTATGTAAGCCGTTCTGCCGTTCAAAGAATTTACCTGGAGACTGGTGGCTTCGTGCGCCGTCCAGGAGGGCCACGAAACCGGGTCATTACAGCACGACTATATCGGTTTATCTATCGGTTCGAGACTCATGGACTCTCTGTTTGCGCTGTCTGCGCTCGAACTGTTAGAAGGAGACTCGAAGAACGTGGCCCGACATCTCATAGGCCAGCCAATGATCCCAAACTGACACGAGCTCACAGAGTGGCGCGCCTTCAGTTTGCACGCGAATAATTGCATTGGACTCAACGTCAATGGAGCCAGGTTCTTTTTACTCGGTTCTTTTTACCAGGGTTTTTTTACGGCGAAGCAAAAAGGAGGGTTATGATTTTGACCGGTACGTATTTTCATCTTTTATGTGTGTCTTTGGTTTTGTATTTTCGTTTTTTGCCACCGACTACCAAAAATACAGTTATTCTGCACATTTTTTTAAAGTCGGTTCTTCTTTTTTTGTAAAAAGTTTTTATTTTTCACTTTTTAGTTGTGTTACCTACCCCACACAAATTCAAATACCACTACCTGCAATGTAAATAACAGGTACAGGAACTTATAACATCATCCATATTATACTAAGTGGGAAAAATACCTATTATTGAAGCTAACTCAAAAACTACCCAAGCAAAGTTAATAATATTTATATGGGACCACCTCTGAAGTATGACCTACCAAACAAAAAAATAATCATCAATTGGCGGAGCAATCACGTAACAAATATACAAAAAAATTAAAAGTAACATACAATCGAAACGAGAACCTCCTCCTTTTTGAAGTCGGTTAAAAAGGTATAAACAAGACATCACAGACAGACAAATTAAAAATTCGGAAGCGCACGATTTATTCCTAACAGACTAAATCGAACAGATTACGTGTGACTCCGGATTTTTTATTTCCCAGAAACTTTGCAGAAGCTGAAAACTGACATCTTGGAAGCATGGTAGAACATTCAACAGCACGACATAGTAACATTAATTAATTCCATGCCGAACCGCATGACGGCCGTCGTAAATGCTCTCGGAGGTAACAAAAGTTACTAAATAATTGTTTTCTCTATACAAATCAATATTTTCTTCAAAAATTTCACGCTAATTTTGCCCATGAGAAACGCAAAAGACGACTTTTTTGCAATTTATACGTTTTTTGTTATTCCTTTTCAAATTTGAAACAGTAAATATATATATATATATATTCAGGTGTACGGGAATGTATATACTCGTAAAGTGAATATTTATTTCTTAAAAAATATCTCGAAGAGAATCATTTGGACCTAGGTTGTAAATGGCTGGAACAACCCTTTTCTGTAAACAAAGATAAGTAATATAAATGTCCGCAAAGGTTTCCCAGAGAAGAATCCCATAAGGCATGAGACTATGAAAATAACTAAAATAAACAATTCTGGCTGTCTACAGTGTAGTTATCTGTCGAACTTTTTTAACAGCATAGGCGGCCGTATTACACCTTCCTGGCAGTGTTTCTATGTGTGGGCCCCATTATAATTTACCGTCAATAATTATTCCAAGAAAAGAAAGAAAGAAAGAATAATATTTATTTGGAGACAGTTCGTGAAACACATAATACCAAAAAACTGAAAATAATTATAAAGCAATAATAGTGTGTGCCTCACGGCTGCGCCAAAAAGGTTCATTTCAGCATTAATGCCCGACAAATGCTGTCTGACGCTGGTTTTCTAATGAACCCTTATGGACAAGTGACGGGGAGTACCAACAGCTTCAACATATCCAATACATAATTTTTATACCTCTAAATAAATAAATAAACTACATAAGGTCTATTTAAATAATTGTTTCCAATTGATGTTAATTGATGTTAAATGTCAATTGTTGGTTGTTATGAAGAAAAACTGTCGACTCAACAGGGTCCAACTCTATTCCATTAAGGTGAACATTGGTAGTTCGCTGCCTGACATTTGGCATTGAGAATTTAATGAGGATAGTCTTTTTTCGTTCAGGAAATGATTTACATTAAACCAATGAACAACTTTAAAGAGTACATCGTTTTAACTTGTTCAAAGTTGAGAAAAAATGAGGGAAATGTCATCTGCGAATACAATCTTGAGATTATCCCTTATGTGATAAGGTATGTCATTTATTTAAATTAGAAACAAGAATGAACCTAGAATTGAACCCTGCGGAACACCCATGGTGACCGCTGATCCTGCAAATCCCTTAATGCCATTAACATCAACGCTCTGAATTCTGATGTTCAGATAAGAAGTCAGAAGGTCGAGAGCGCTATCCCTCATACCCAAGTGGTACAGTTTCCTGATGAGTGTAGCATAATGTACGCGCAATTTCAGTCTTTAAAATAATAATGTGGGTAGATGTCGCTAGACTTACCCTCATCGTTGAGCGCGTCCTGGGGCAGCGTGCTGTGTTTGATCGGAACGGAGCGCCGCTGGGTGACCAACGACTTCAGCACTTCCAGGGCCGCCTGCAGCCGCGCCGACGACCCGCATATACTTGTCTCCTCTGAACACAATATTAGTCAACTATTAACACCTTATTCAAAGCCACCTTTTTGGCAAACCCCAACAATATTCGGTACTCTTTACAACATGACGGGCATTTAGAGACTAAAATGGACTAAATGTAAAAAGTAGCAGTCACGTGGTGTTGATCATTTGTTTTAAAGCAGCTAATTCTATTCATCAACAACGTCACACGAATTTCATGATTTTTTTAGAACGTCCTTCCCACAGGTCTTATTTGTGTCACCCCTCTCCTGGTCACATATTTTGCCACTTTAAATTAAACCTGGAAAAGGATGCTTAGAAGGAAGGCCTTTTTTTTTTTTTTTTTTTGCGTGTGAAATTATCAAATAACTTCTGTCAGACTCTTACTGACTAAAACCCACCCGTGTTCCTTCCGTTGCCTGTACGTTGCCAGGGGCCACGGTATCCCTTTCGGACTTTCCCGCGACCCCGGCAGGCATCGGTCCTATCGGACCCCTTCACTTGCTGACATCTCTTTGAGGCGCGCGTGGAACACAACGCGCCGTCGACCCGGGCCTGGTCCTTATCGGACGGCGAGCTACCCATTGCTCACCGTCCGCAAGCCCGCGCCTACGGTGGCCGGGAATCGGCCTGCGATTCCCGACGCCCAGGGCGTCTCCTGCGGCGGCTAGGGGCGTGAGGGCGCGAAATTTGCCTCTCCCTCACGCGTTCTGCCTCCTCCTTCGCGAGCATTACTGCTTCGCAGAAGGAGGTGACGGCCTCCCATGCCCTCTCGCTCCGTACCATGGCCTGGACTAGGGCCGGACGCGAGAGATCCCCGCCGCCGATCGCCTCCACGAGGACACGGCGATGCTCTGCCCAAGCCGGACAGACCTCCACCGTATGCTCAACCGTGTCCTCCGGGCGATCCACGCAGTGATGACACCCGGGCGTTTCCTTCCGCCTGATACGAAACAGGAACCTCCCGAAACAACCATGTCCGGTGAGGACCTGCGTTAGGCGGAAGGTGAGGACGCCGTGGCGCCTCTCTAGCCACTCCTCAAAGAGGGGACTTATCGCCGCAATAGTGGCGTGCCCAGCACTGGGTTGCGACAATCGCACTCTCCATGACGCCATGAGATCCCGCCGGAGCTCTGTCCACTGTGCCGCGATTTCTCGCGGAAACGGAGTTACGCCCCGGCGTTTCGACTCCTCGCGCCACTCCCAGATATGCGCGAGGACTAGAAGGAAGGCCTTTGCTCAGCATTGGGACAGTGCAGGCAAAATAATAAATAAACCTTAATAAAGTTAGTAATATTTTAAAGTTTTTCGTTACAGTTGGAGTTTGAATACTTAAGATTTATGCATGTGACGTCACGAAGCTTATAACGTGCGGCAAGGGGTCGACTGCCGCACGATGTCACTCTTTGTTGACGTACGAATAAGGATTCATACAGTCTCTTTATGGCAATTTCAACTTGATATCTCCACGCGTTCCCGAGAACATGGGTTTTGACAGACTGACGGACGGACAACAAAGTGATCCTATAAGGGTTCCGTTTTTTCCTTTTGAGGCACGGAACCCTAAAAAGTGGCTTCAACTTACTAATCTTCAAACGATAAACGAACTCAATCGAGTTCCTTTCCTCGAAGAAGGCCTTATGAAGAAGCTCGTGCGTGACAAGTTTGATGTCTGCCCGGGCACAGGGGCGGGTCTCAGTGCGGTCGCTATTTGTGAGGCGAACTTGCAGACCAGTGGTTGTGACGGTGATGTGGCGCTGCGCGCTCTGCCAAAGCGAGCCGCCGTCGGACGGCAGCTGACTGGCGGCGGAACACACTCTGTGGGATGATGAACAGGCTTATGCAGCTTTCCAAAGAAAATTATGCGCTTCGGGAGTCATCGTCTATCTTCCGATATACGAACGCGCGATGATAAGACAGATCTCATCATCGCGCGTTCGTATAAGAAATAATAATAAATATAATATTAGAATATAGAGCTGTTACAACCATTGTAATACTTACATATTTTGTATTACCATGTTTACAAAATTATAGATTAATCATGCAATTGGGCAATTCCAAAAAAACTTTTCAAATACTATTGAGTGACAAATGACGATGTGAGATCTGAGTTTACCTACTCCGATGAGTTACCACTCCACAGAGAAACAAATTATACAAACGTGCAATGAAACTAAAGCGCGGCACTACAAAAATTAGAAGATTTTCCTCTTTGGGGGTTACTCTATAGGCCAAGTTGATTTTTGTGCAATTTGATATAAAAATGTTCTAAATACAGGTTGTAATGAAACTATGTACTTTTTCATGTATAAGATTGAGTTTGTTGTATACTCTAACTACATTCTAAGATTTTGAATTGAAAACTAGTATAAGCAACGATCGTATTTTAGAACTGAGCTAGATCTATCTCAGATTCGGATTTTGCCGTAACTCGATCCCGTTCTGCCGCTCAAAACGAACAGTTCACTAGTAAGTAGTCTCTGGAAGTACTGCATAGCAAAAGGTGTTAGCGTTGCTGAGTTCTGGGCCAAACGGGAAATTTAAATTATATTTCCCATAGACACGCTCAGAAGAAGACTGCATAGCTATTCACAACCATTCGATACGCTTTCGTGCCGAATCGAACATCAATCAATGTTATCATAGGAGTCTTCTAAACACTTTTCACATATCTTAAGCAGACATTTTTGTCAGCTTAAATCAAATAGACGAACTCTGTTCTTTCGACAGTTATTTGCTGTCGGGGAAGGTGAATCAGGTTATCCAAAATATGTAATTTTCTATACGACAGCCTGTCGAATGGTTGTGAATTATGCAGATCCAATTTCACTGATACAAAGCTAAAACTTATTGCCGATTGCCTCAAAATGTTTCTTCGACACGGACGAAGTTGCGAGCAGAAGGTAGGCTAATCTATATATTCTTGTAGACTTCAGTACAAAAATCGGAACAAATATTAGTGTGTGCTTCCAATTATAGGAGACCACAACGACATCATTCACTTATAAGAAGTTAATCAAGGTACGATAAATTTGATAGACGAAAATATTAAAATCGTGTAATGGGGGTTTACCAAAACACAAAATGAAATGGAAAATACAATAAATGCAAATTAATAATAACAAAAAAAAACATACAAAAATATGAAAACATTATGATTTGGATACTAGATCTGCTCAATCTGCCGAGCCTTTTCCCAACTATATAGGTGTCGGCTTCCAGTCTAACCGGATGCAGCTAAATAATGCAGTATTTTACATAGAGCGACTGCCTATCTGACCTCCAAAACCCAGTTACTGGGTAACACGATGCCTCTTGGTAAGACTTGTTGTCAGACTTTTAGGCTTCTGACGCTTTAGGCTTTTGATAACTATCAAAGATCTGAAGAATGACACCCTGGACCAACGGCTTAACGTGCTTTCCGAGACACGGAGCAGTCTCGATAATGTTATGAATCGATCGACCCGTGCGGCTGTTACCAATTAGCTACGAACCCCCTATGATTTGGAAACAAAGACTAAATAAACTCACCTGTGAGGGTACATGGGTGACGTAACAACGGCACTAGTGTCCGGCAGTTCCACCTCCAACACCACTACGGCCAGCGTGGGCCGCTCCGACAGCGAGTGGTTCCACGGGACCAGGGACACTTGCAAGTTTCTCACGTTCATCTTTATCTGCCTCTGTGGCAGGTTCTCGTTTAAAGACTCGTTTTCTTCCACTGTCAGTGTACGCTTGGGTAGGTCTGTGCAATAAATTGATACATTTCATAATCTATACTATAATATTAGGTCTTTACCTATGAAATTGCCGTTCTACAGTACTGGCTATTTCAAATCAAAATAATTTTTGTTTGGCTAAGAATTCTAATTTCAAATTAATATTATTTTAAAAACATGGTTTTTTTTTTCAAAAGTAGTCATTTGTTTATTGATTAGTGTTACATTTTCATCGCATTTCAATCTTTTTCGTCATCATGGATACGTTAAAAATTCGAGTAATTATGGAATATGAGTACCGTCGTGGCAGCAACGCGGCACAAGCGGCACGCAACATCAACGACGTTTACGGAGCTAACACTACAAACCATCGCACCACCTGTTATTGGTTTGCTCGCTTCCGTTCTGAAAATTTCGACCTGAAAAATGAACCTCGCGGTCGTCCGAAGACTGGTCGACAATGACGAATTAAAGGCGATTATCGAAGCTGATGATACACAATCTACGGCTGAATTAGCAGCAGCTTTCGACGTTACCGTCAAAACAATATTGGTCCATTTGCGTCAAATTGGCAAGGTAAAAAAGCTTGACAAACGGGTGCAGACACACAAATGAAGGAATTTTGAACCGCATTGTTACCTGCGATGAAAAATGGATTCTGTTTGATAACCGCAAGCGCTCAGCAAGTTGGTTGGATCCTGGTTCAGCACCTAAACAATGCCCTAAACGAAAACTTACCCCTAGAAAAGTGATGGTCACTGTTTGGTGGTCTAGCGCCGGTGTGATTCATCACAGCTTCTTACCAAACGGGGTGAGCATTTCTGCAGATGTGTACTGTGAAGAACTGAACACAATGATGGAGAAGCTGGCACATCTCCAACCAGCATTGGTCAATCGCTCGTCTCCGCTGCTCCTGCACGACAACGCGCGACCTCATACTGCACAGCAGACGGTCTCCAAGTTGCAAGAACTGGGGTTGGAAGCTCTCCGTCATCCGCCCTACTCACCAGACCTTGCGCCTACAGACTACTACTTTTTCCAGAATTTGGATAACTTCTTGGCGGGAAAAAAAATCAATACCCGAGAGGCAGTACAAAATGCCTTTGAAGAATTTGTTGCCTCCCGTCCAGCTGATTTCTTTAAGAAGGGCATCAATAAACTGCCACTGCGTTGGCAAAGATGCATTGATTGCATGGGTGATTACTTCGATTAATACAAATAAAAAAATACACGAAAAAAAATTCGTTTAAATTTTTTCATACAAAATGGCAATTTCATAGGTAAAGACCTATTATAATATATAATACTAGCGACCCCCTGCTTCGCAAGGTTTTTATGACTTGACAAAACATCGAGATTGTAATTATCTATAAGTTTAATATTAATGTATCATACACATAAATCTTCCAGAATACATTCTCTAAATTATGTTGAAAACCCCAGCAAATTCCGTTGCGTATTTTAGAAGAACAAAGCGGACATACAAACGCGAAACGCGACTTTGTTTTAGAATATGTATAGATAATAATATCATAAAGAGGTAAAATTGGTTTGTTTGTAGAGATTAATCTCCGGAACTGCAAGTCGTATTTGAAAAAATATTTTTGTATTGGATAGCCCAATTATTGAGGAAGGTTATAAGCTCGCGGACGAAGTCGGGGGCAGAAGCTAGTCTAAGATAATTTACATTCCATAGAGGTATGAGGAAAAGGGAGGAAAGTTCCTCATCCTTCATAGAATCATCCGACCAGGGCGTTGTCTCTAGTGCGCTACTGCCCGAAGGTTGATGTCGGGATGTTAATCGCGCGAATAACATTGCTTGCGCGATGCAGGACTTGTGTGAAGTCTGGTTTTTTATGCGTATTTAGTGGTATTGTTTTGGTTCGCATGTGCCACTGTAGATGCCGCCACAATTCTATCGCCGGTAACTCCACACACCAGACCATGTGTAATAAAATGGAACCTCCGTCTTGGGAAGAATGAAGGTTAGATTAGGTTAGTGTGAGACGCGCGGTGACCTCACAGGTTCCAGTCTGTATTACCTTCTGTAAGTATAACGTATGTGCAAGTGTTACCTGGTTCTTGCGGCACCTGCTCCTTGTAGATGTTCGCCAGCGCCATCAGCCGGTGTATCAGGCCCATGCACACACTCAGATTCACCGGCTCCACCACTATCGACATGGTGCACTCTTCTACCCAGTCACTGCGCACAAATACACAATGTTACACGATATTTCAATGTATACAGATAAAATACTTTCGTCACCTTATAGGCTATTTTTATCTGCTATCGTGCATCGCACGACAAAATCTGTTTTATCTGCTCAGCATTAATTATACAACGTGTTTCTTTTGATATCCCATAAGTCTAAGGTTATATGCTATAAGTAAAGATGACACACGAATTTCATGATTTTTGGATGCGAAACATTTTTCCAATAAATGCGGGGCACAATAGATTTGCTCACCTATACTCGAAGTCCTTAGGCGGGTTATCATAGGGGTTGGTCAGCGGATTAGGCGCCGATCGTTCGTGCACGTAGTCTACGTACACAAGCGGCGCCATGTTTGCCCAAAGTGCATCGACCTCGTCTCGTTCCGGCTTGTCTGGTATCTGTTTCTCAGATTTTATGTTTTCTGTGGTAGACTGTCCGGTGTCACCTACGATAACCTGATAACGTGGAGATGTAAGTTCACTATTAACATATTACAACGCTGAAATATTATTAGTATTATTAGCGGTTATTAATCAGTTCTTGGATCCGGTTGTCTAGTTGCAAAAAGACAAAAAGAACTGACTAAGTTCATGTCAGACTACGCACAGTGAACGGTTCCGTAGTCGGGATGAATATTTACGCATGCACAGTTTTGATTTTATCGACCGCAGAAATAAAAAGCAATTAAATAAATTAAGCACAGTTCGAGTCCGCACCGTTGTCGTGAAAACGTTCGGTCACAGCTGTAACCTAACCTAGTGAGAGGAGTTCCCTGAACAATCGTCAGCCGGTGCCAGCGCTTCGCCAGCCACTACCACGCCAAGCTTGCTCTATCCCACCGAATGAGCGGTGGTCACATTCACATCAAGCTAAGCTGGCTTAACGATGGGATTCCCTAACTCAGCTTAGTGCAACGAGCAGTTTCGTGACAAGCGAGCGAAGCGAACCCACGCCAGGCAAGCGAGTGCAACATATTCACAAAACGAACGACCGAAGCGAGCCTACCTGCGCCACAATTAACATGAGAAAAGCGAGCCACAGCACCACAAAACAAAAACCACTTTCGCCACGTAGTCGGTGACACTCAATTAGGTGAAAAATGTATGAATTTAATTTTTCACACGAAAATTTGATGTAAGAATAGAAATTAATTAGGTAACGGTTTTAGTTTACGCTGTCTCTAGTTAAATGAGTTCCTATCTATCAGTATCATATAGTTAATTGACACAAATTCTATTTTAAAATGATTTTTCCATTTTAGGGTTCTGTCTGTCTGTCTGTTTGCGGCTTAGCTCAGAGACTGTTAGTACTAGAAAGCTGTAATTTGGCATGGGTATACAATACATATTAAACACGCCGACAAAGTGGTAAAATAAAATCAAGAAAAAAAAAAAGTTTCATTCAAAACAAGGACATATTTTCATAATAGAATTTTCCTGTAGTTGAGTATGTAAACGACATGCGCGATCGTAGTAGAACTTATAGTAATAGTGGTATTTTCTCGAACAGTTTGTGGCGTGTACTTGTAGTAAAGAGTATTTGTATCTTGGATGATCTTATATTTGAGAGCTAGTTTATGATGACTGACGTTTGCTACCTGATTGTGTTTAAGAAAGAAAGAAAATACATTTATTTTCAATTCACGTGACGCATAAAGAAAAAAATTAAGCTACCATATAAAATTGAAACTTACTAAAATGAAATCCATATGAATGTGTTACTAAATCCCTTTAGTGATTACGTATTTAACCTGAACAAGGTTAGTTTCCACTTTTATCACACACGTTTGGAATAGACATTGAGCACATACCTTAGACTGGCCGGGCATCCGTTCCGTTGGCGTGGCCGAGGAGTTCTCTTCCACAGCTACCCCGGTCTCGACCACCTTTTCATTGAGCAATTCTTCGGGCCACGTCCACGGCCCTTCCTCGGATCCCACCGGTTTCGAAGCTTTTTGCAGGAACACAGTCGGCTGGAACTTGGACTGTGATGAAAATTTTTTGTTTGATTAGTATAAGTAGTTCTTAGTCGCCTGTAGTGGAACTATACGGGCTCTTAATAATAAATAAATAAAATCATTTTAATTCGGACAACTAAGAGATCCATAAATTGTTAGTAACAGGTTTGCACTATAAACACTATTGCTAGTAACTTAAACTAAAGACGAATTAATGAGAAGACCAACTAGACAACGTGAAATGGAAACTAGGGTATAAGTCTTCTCAGAAATTGCCTTATTATGGCCGAGGAAGAATAAGAGTTTTAATTTTTTTTATTCTAGCATTTTTTTTTATTTGAATATAGTATACATAATACATGTACAATAAAAATAAACGAAATAATAGTAGTATAAGTAGTAGGTGTAAGGGCAGTCCCTTATTATACCAGTGTATATTAAAGAACAATGGCGACAACATAGTTGAAATTACAAAAACGTTGTAAAATAAATACATAATTAAAAAGCCATTTATTGTACTTTCCAATTACACTTTTTTTTACAAAATGTTTGTAGCGTGCGTACAAACTTTCTATTAAAATATTGCCTATTCTTTTAAAAATGAGTCTAGAAAAAAAGATTATCTATACTAATCTCTGGAACTACCAGTCGGTCTCAATTCTTGAGGAAGGTTAGGTTATTTAATATCACGGTACGACCGGTACGAACGCTAAGCAAAAACGAAATAAACGTGCGGGCGGGCGCTGCGATGCGATGCGGTGGGGCGAAGGCCAAGGGAGTTTTATAAAAATGTGACTGTTATTTTAGTATATTGTGAACGCATCTACTATCACCAAGTTATCGCCTACAACACTCATAGCATGCATACTCAATGTTCCGACTGGGACACAAGCCTCATCTTTGCGAGAGCGAGTGGATCTGCCACGCGGGCACAGTGCGAGTTGGTGGATGTTAGGTACAGGATTTCGTTTTTTTTTTGTTTGTGTTATTGTCCTACACAATCAAACACGGCGAAGGAAAACATAGTGAGGACACTATGCGTTCCTTCAGCGTGTTGAGAGCAGTGGTGATGAAATAATTTACACAGAGTCAAATGCCTGTCTGGGTTGGAATCTATGACCCACAACTCGTAAGTCGGGGCCGTTACCTATCTATGGGTAATACTAATTGTGATTGTCGCAAAAAAAAATACCAAAAAGCTTTAGGATAGTTGTGTTTTGAAAAAGTAATATTTCTTTATTTTTCATCTAAAATAACCTACAATACTCACCGATTTAAAGTTAATAAAGCCACAGACGCACTTCCCAGTCGAGCGCACTGTAACCTCTCTGGCGCCGAAGCGCACGCGCTGGAAGGTGGGGCTGCAGATGGACGACTTGAGCGCCGCGTACGTCGCGTACACTTCCAGTACACAGCGCGCACGCTTGCGGTTGGCGCCCTCCATCTCCATTATCTGGAAATTAATCATGTTATGTACAAGCACAGCAAACATTATGATAAAAATAAAGGAAAGAAATAATGTAAAACGAATGAAGACAACTGTATGCAGCTGAGATGAGAATACTAAAAGGGATGTTTTGTGTTAAGCGAATGGATAGAATAAGAAATGAGTACATAAGAGGAAGTCTGAAAGTGGCGCCGGTGACGGAAAAGTTGTGTGGAAATCAGTTGGAAATAGTATGGACATGTGATGCGGCGGAATGAGGAAAATGTCGTGAGGAAAGTTTATAGTTTTAATTTGGATAAGAGTAGAGAAATACCAAAGCAACGATGGATGGACTGTTTTGAATAATATGGCTAGAAAGACTACCCAGATTACGACTAAGAGAGAAGTATGGAAGAAAAAGACATGTGGCGCCGACCACAAATAGATTGGGTTAAGGGCAAGAGAATGATGATAACGGTAATGAGTTACAGCCAAAAAATGTGCGTCATCTTAAGGGCTCAATATAATCTACTTTACCGTCTCAGCATTATATATTGTATGGTAATGTCAATACCGCAAAATGACATTCAGCTATCTTCTTTACATATCAGACCGAATTAAATTTATGTGACTCTGACAGATCCAAGCAATGAAAAAAAAATGCATAAAACGACCAGACCATTATTAAGGTTTTAAGTATATGAGAGGTGTAACAGCTTTTTATTAGATCTAGCATTTCCAAAAATTGATGATGATTCCCAAAGCACATACCTTTTCTTGTTTAATTGTACGTGTATTATGAATGAATGTTACCTTAAACACCAGCGACACATCATCGAGGTAGGCGTTGAAATTGACGGGCAGCGCCGTGGCGGGCACGGGCGCCTCTTCCACACCACTTTCGCGGTCTGCCAGCGATGGCAGCCACGACCACGCCCACTCCGTCCAGCTCTCCGTGCGCGCCGGCTCTGCTGAGTTCGCTGACAACGTGTCTGTAATGAAATGAAATCATGTTTATTTCTGTAAGTAGATCTTTTAAAAAGCTTTTACACGTACTATTTTTGATCAATATTTTAAAACTATAAATGGGCTCGTGGCTACATCACACAGCCGCTCGGGTCGATCGAAAGTTAAGCTACATTTGCCGCGGTTGATTCGTCGATGGGTGCCCATCCGTTATATATCACGACCCCTCCGTGGCTCGGATATCACGTTAAATCGTTGGTCCCGTCATTCGCACATATTTGACAACCAGTCTTACCAAAGGGTATCGTGTTACCCAGTAATTGGGTTGTGGAGGTCTGATAGGCAGCCTCGCTCCATGTAAAATACTGGAATTCAGCTGCATCCGGTTAGACTGGAAGCCGAGCTGGATTTAGACAGACTAATTGATTTTAAAACAAGATGGCGCGCGCATTTCCTAGCTGACTGATTCCTTAAAAGAAATGACGAAACAAACTCAGATGTCGTAGTCTCTTTTAAAGTTCAGATGTCGTGGTCTCTTTTAAACTCAAACATTATATTATTATGTGAGTCTAACAATGCAGGGCCATGTCTGGAAGGGTATTTTCAAGAAAGACCCATTGCAGCTTTGACCCTGACAGACGGCATGCATGCATGAGTCGCTCATCTCTGTACCAGATAATCACATTTTTTGAACTAAGGCGATCATATTCACTCAATTGCAATCATTATCATAATTTCTGCTTCCGCTTTTTTGCTTCTCGAATACAGCGGATTCCCGCAACATTCAACAGGTCAACTGGTGGTAAGGTGGGGGGCTTGCGGGAGAACTGCTGTACAACCAAACAATATAGACTGGTGTAAGAACAATATGCAATCTACGCAATTTCGACAATTTAGATTGAATCAGTTAAGTTGTCGTTGATTTTCCCAGATTTTCGTGCTGTTTACATTGTGGAAAATGGACTGTTTGTGCAGAGGCGTTCCTTCAGCAGTCTGGTCAGTAAGTCCAGCTGTTTGATGTAACAACAGCTGGTAATAACTAGTACTTACGTTGAGGAGCCGGGGATACGGTCTGCTTGGGCGGTGGCGGCGCCATGCTGGTCGTCGGCCGTTCCTTCAGTAGTCTGAGCAGTAAGACCAGCTGTTCATTGGTTACACTCCACGCTAGCTTGCTAGATCTCATCTGGACGTCCAAGCTGGTCGCGCGACGAGTGTTGGCTGATATCAGCCGAGTCAGCACTCTGGTGGAAACGTAACAGAGAAATATTTAGAGAAGCGTGACTTTAAGAGCGTTTATACAGAAAGTGGGCAACATCGCAAATAGCTCAAATATCAAATATTTGGCTGTTTTGATTAATTTGGTAATATTACTGTATGGGCATAAGAAATATGGCTTTACGGAAATATGGCTTTTTGGGGTCACAGAAATTCATATGTGTAAATTGGTCCAGTAGATTCGGAACAAATTGGCTGTGACAGACGGACACACAGACACCCAGCCAGACAGACACAAGGGTTCCGTTTTTTCCTTTTGAGGTACGGAACAGTGATATTGCCAAATTAATCAAAACAGGTAAATAATTGACAGCTATTTGCGACGTTGCCAGCTTTTCAGATGAACGCTATTAAGGCCCCCTTGCACCACAAATCACTAAATTCTTTTTTAAACGTATTTGATACATCTTTCTGTTTCTGTCAATCCTTTGAAGAACGATGTTTTAAATTCGTAACGTATTTAATTATTTGTGATGCAAGTGGGCCTAAGAGTATCCTATACTATTAAATAATGTATATATATATATATATATATGTAATCACGTTCTCGAAAACGGCTTAACATAGGTTTAACTAAGCTCTTACTCCCTTATTCATAAACGCTGCTTAAAGTTAAGTAATAATTATCGCCATTGTTGTTTAACCATACATTTTTGACGTTTATGAATAGAGGGTTAAAATTTGCATGAAATCTAATATGATCTTGGTTCAACATTGTTTCGGTTATTCGTTTTCGTTATTTCATTGTTCACCCATTTTTTTGCAACACGGTTATGTGACTATATAACTGCAGTTTGTAACATTTGAAAAACGTCTGATTATGAAGAAGCTGTATGTATCATGTATGTTTCCTTTGCTCAATAGATTCGATGAAATTTGAATAGACATTCATGCGACCTGCCTTGTGGGGTGGGCACATAACACGAGACACTGATCTTTACTGAGTGAAAATCGACCAGTTGGATTTTTCAAGTAGATTACGATGTTCGCTTTGTCCTATCTATCGTAAGTATAATTAAATATCGGTTGTACCTGAGATGAAGCTGGCACCTGTACAGCAGAGGTTCCTGAAAGAACCGTATCTTGCCGTCTGCGTCGGACTTGTCGAGACACAGCGTCAGGTCATCGAGGCGCACCAGCCTTCTGATCAGCGGGTGAACCTGGTCGATGTCTGGAATGCGGATTAGAGGCCGCCCATTAACAACGTCACACGAGTTTCATGATTTTTGGAGCCCCATCGTTGTCGTCCCACATGTGGTCATATTTGTGTCCCTTGGTATGACGTCACAAATTTTACATTTTAAATTAAACGGAGGTCTTCTGTTATAGATATCTCCATACTTAAAAGAAGGCCTCTACAACTTATTTGTTAAAACATGTCGATTATGAAATAAACTTTTTTTTTTCATAATATTGATAGTGTTGGTAACATTTTTAAGTTTTTGTTTAGAGTTTTAATTCCATAGATTTTTGTGACGTCACGAAGCTTGACTCGTCCCCCCCGTCGTCTCACGATATCACACTTTGTGACCCCCTCCATCCCCTTAACGAGTGACTTAATTTATGGATGGCCACTTACAGACAGGAAGTCTAAAACTTATATGTTAGGCTGCCTTGCATGCAAACATTAAGGAAAAATATTATGGAAAAATTCGTTAGTCTCTTCAAGAAATTTTACGCGCTTGTTTTCGTTGAAAATCATCGTCTATTTCACTAAATAAATTAATAAATAAATATATAAATAAAAACTAGATAAATAAATAAATAATTAGCATGCATATTAGTCACGCCCACCAACGAGTTCGAGCCGTCGACTCCCTTAAGAGTAACAAATTTGGAATTCGTGTTATGGCAAATACATTAATCGCTCAATGCGATACAACAAAGAATTATTTATTTTTATGTTTTCGTCTACGCACACCATATCATTCTGATATAAATCTTTGAAATAAAGGAGATCGGACATTTTAGTATGGACTTTGGTCCAAGTGGCGTCGGATGATGAAACCTAGTCCATTTAGTATTTCATGAATGTAGGATATTTTTTTACTATGATTTCATTTACTGATCTATATATATAAAAATGAGTCCTTATTTTTCTGGTCACACCATAACTTGAGAACGGGACAATTATTTTTTTATTGTGTTCGTTATTCTCAGGACAAGGTTCTTAGGATAGGTAGGTGAAGGTAGAGTAGATAGGTACCCGTGCGAAGCCGGGGCGGGCAGCTAGTATAGATTAGTTGGTGAAAACAGGAAAATAGTTGACAGCTATTTGCTTCAGAATGCTCAGCCTTAAAATACTGAACAGAAATTAACCTACAGGAAATTTTAAAATCTGTCCGGTCTCTGTTGTAGTATTTCATACCTGCAAAAGTCGGTTCCCAGTTGGCTCCAGCGCTGTCTACGGCCAGATGTTTGACGTTAAGCGAGAGCACGATGTCATCCTGCACGTACTTGACGATGAGATGATGTACCCTCAACGCGATGTTGCTGACTATGCGCCGGACTAACGCCTGCATGTACCCAGGCGGCGCTTCCACCACTTGAGCACTGCGGCTGTTTTTTAAAAGAAAGGATAAATAGTCACCAAAAACATACTAACCTAAAGGCGCAGCCACACGCTCAATTTACTCTATCACAAGCACAATGTAATGCAAAAGCCTGATTTACACGGTGCGATTTATATGTCTGCGGCATACAATAAGTTGCAACAACAATAAAAGTTACACCGTCTAAATCGTTTTCAGACGATACAAATATTTTTTTTCTTCAATTCTATTGTCCACAGGAAAGAAACTTGCATCATGTAAATAGGGCTTAAGATGCCGCGCAAACTGTTCGTTATCGTGTGGACGCCACACGTCTTGTTTGCTTAAACTTTCGTAGGTAACAACTGTTTGCATGCAAGTAACTGCGCGTGTGGCCAGAACCCAACCTAAATGATTATATTTGGGTACATCTTATTTATATTTTGGTAAAATACGCTTGATGCATTAAGAAATTTCCCCCTTTCTCCCGCAACGACTTTTTAAGTCAACTCACGTGGTTGTGTGCCTGCCAGTCTCACATATAACAATTTGACATTGACAGCGTCTGTATGTCGTAGCAGTAACGCCACGTCCTATTTAAAAACGATCGTTACATAAATATATCACTTTTTGTTCGGAAAACCAGAAAGCGACCTGTCGGCGCGACCACGCGTTCTGTTTCCCCGAACAAAAAGTTTTAACGATCGTGTATTCACGCAACAATCGCTTTTAAATAGGACGCGGGGGTAAGGGCGGTTGAGTCAGAGTGTCACCACTCACGTGCGGTTGAACGAAAATATTTTGTTGATCAGTGTACTTACTGCTTGCTGCTCAAGCATTGAACTAAATCAAATCAAATATGTTTATTTGTATGCGAGTGCTTTGCCAATACTCAATAATTTATTGCACTCCACAATGTGTATTTTATGAAATCATTATGGACCCTGTCAGGCACAGCAAAATAATAGGAGAGAGGAAGCTTTAAAAACTTCACTTGTCAAGTTGTCAAGTTATCAGTCTTCTTAACTTATCTAATGTTACTAGTGTTTTTCTACCTTGGTGACGGCGTCGGCGGCAACGGGGTACCATCGGGTGGGGCAGGTGGATTCAGGCTTAGGACACATTCTGAAATAAACAGGACGTTCTATAAGCAAATCACCACTAGAATTATATGCAATACATTTCTAAATCAGCGTGCGTCCACGGTCGGGGTCGGCTCACCTTGATCATACTACGCACCTTGTCATAATATTTACGATGCAAATGGAAATGTCTAAAATGGCGCGTCAGGGACGTACTACAGAAGCAATATAAATTATCTGTTCCAAAAGAATCTGATGAGAATGTAAACAAATGGCTCAGAAAACGAACCTGCGCATGCCAATTTCTTGTGCCACTTATAAATTGAGTGCTTTAAAGTTGAAACGTCTTAATACTGATGAAAGTGTTAATAATTTATATTATTAAAAATGTAACCGGGCTTGCTTTCAGATACTTTTGGAACAGACTATAGACAGCTACATATTCACAAATACGTAAGTAACAAGTTCGATATGAGAAAGTCCTAGAGTGATCAACACGATCGTAAGGGTACCTACCTATAGTATCGATGGTGACGACGATCGGCTCGGACATGATCTTGGTCCAGGGCACCTGTATAAGAAGCTCGTGGATCCGGCCGGAGACCAGCGTGAACGGTAGCGCCACCTCCTGCTGCAGCACATCCGCCTTGAGCACCAGGTTGTGGAGCGCCACGCCTCCGCCCCATAGTGACACCTGCGGAACATTGTACAAGTTAGACCATGCTTCATCATCATTTCAGCCGAAAGACGCCGACGGCTGGACATAGGCCACCCCAAGCGTCGCCACATCGACAAGTCCTGTGCTTCTCGCTTCCAGCGGATTCCTGCGGCCTTTGCAAGTCTACCTTGTGAGAGGCCTTCCAACGATACGCTTTTGCTACGCGGTCGCCACTCCAGAACTCCAGACCATATTCTTGGACTACGAAAATATAGGGGCCGTCCTATAAAGTAACACCTGTAGTTCTCGAATAGGTAGGCAGAAGTGTATAGTAGCACGCTAAGTTCCATGTATAATGAGCGGCAGTAAATATAGCACTTTAATAAGTTTAAAATAAGTTCAACTCTGTGGATCGTTATCTATCGTTAGAATACTCATTATTATGTACACCATAGGAATTACAGATATAACTCTAGAAATTCTACATGGGGTGACACAATGGGAGGTCTAAACGCTAAAGCTATCTTAGACAACCTTTGATTTAAAAGGAGAAGGAGAGACAATGCTGCAGGTAGTCTGTGGTGTACCATTTACATATACAATAAATACATACATAACGCATAAACGTATCTAAACACATAGATATAATAATAACTATACAATAAAAATAAAAACAAAGAACTATAAACAATGATGTAGGTTAAGGAGTGAGGAGCTGGGTGAAAGGAGAGGGAAAGATATCGTTACAATACGTGAGACAGTCTCTTTCTTAAATTTAAGTGCGTTATTAATGCCAGGCTACTATAATAATTAGGAGGCGAGCTTATTGTCATTAACCAGGCACTAAAACAGACTTCAGGCTGCTACAATGAATTTTCTAAAGGAAACCCCAATTCTCCGGACTCGAGGATCGAACCCCCAAAGCCCATGCTCAGCATTCGCACTTGCGACCACTTCCGAAGAAGCGGACTGATAATAAGTAACTGTTGAGAATTTGAAAACTGGCCAACTTGCAGTCAATAGCAAGCCTAAAAGTACCTAATATAAGCGTTCTATAACCTCCGTAGAACTGAGCACCCATCTAGATCTCAGTTCTTTTATCAACATGGCCACTTTATAACATTTATATTTTTGAAATAATTAAAATTAAAAGAAAATCTCGAGGTTTTGTAAAGTCCTAAAAAAATCGTGCGAAGGAGGGGCGGGACTAAGGCCGCATTTCCACCAGAGATGTACTATGCAGCTATGCTGTGAGGATGTGAAAGCTAAGCTACGAAACTATGTGACCATTTCCAGTAATGCTAAGCTGTGTAGCGGAGCGAGTAAGATGTGCTATGAAGATGCGCAGCCGCGAGGTAGCTGTGCGAGGCAGATTCGCAGCTCGAGCTATGAGATGTATCTACAGTAGCAGTATGAAGGGCACGACTAGCTCTGAGTGGCACATTGCACCACTCGCTTGCGCATCCATAGCTCCCATCCCACGCATCTTTCCATATAAAAACATAGCTTTGAACCCGTTTTGAACCCGTTTCCACCAGTGCTATGCTATGTGGACCAATGATTGTGATAGATGGATATCAAACGCATCCATAGCAACGTAGCGTAGCACATCTCATGTGAAAAGGCACAAATAATAACATGTGTGGTTTAATCGATTTATCGATTGACTCGAGCCTTAATTGGCTAGTGCTGTGTTGCTAATACCTATGTCATAAAAGGCCTTGGTTCTGTGGATCATTATAATGGTACTTGTTTGACACATTCCATGTTATCGAAACATGTTATCTACAAAATGTACATATACATACAATATATTGTGCGTAAGGACTAGACTTCAAGTACAGCACAGTAACAATTAAATTCAATTGTATTTCGATTGAATAGTCAGAACACCGACTTTCGGTAGCTGCCTTGCTTCAGCCTTGCCCTAGAAAGATGGACAAGTAAGTAAGAAAAATTCAAGACTTTGTTCGGTGAATCATAGTCATAAATTAAATTCTAAATAATAAGTAAGCTATTTTATCATGATTAAATTGTTATCTACAAGCGACCCGCCCCTTCCTCGCACGGTTTTTATGACTTGGCAAAACATCTAGATTTCTTTATTATATATTATGTAAGTTTGATAAAACGTGTTATACACATAAGCCCTCCAGAATAAATTGTCATAATGTTGAAAACCGCATCAAATCCATTGCGTAGTTTAGTTAGAAGAACAACGCGGTCACACAGACCGACACGAAAAGACGACTTCAATTTATAATATTATGTATAACCCCATGACGGTGATGTCTACCGACTGATAATATGTACTTCCCCTACTACTTAGTCTGTGAATTCCCCTGTTGACAGTGGACAAGAGAGCACCAGCCTGTCATTCAGCCACCACCTTCCGTTCAGTGAAATTGTATTGTGAAATTCGAATATCGATAAATATACATCAGGTTACCAACTCTACTAATGACAAAGGCTAATGCTAATGACTCATTGGTTTTTGTGTTAGACGATATTTCACAACTTTTTTTTAAATTACATCATTATTAAAAGTTGATAAAGGCATTCATTACTTCTTATGCAACCATATAATTTTGTAATATAACGTAAACAGTTATTGAGGATTTGAATTGTGGTAAATATAAAATATAATGATAAAATCATGTGACTGACCATTTATTACTTAACAGCTTTTGCTCACTGACATATACCTTGTGTGCATTTCATTATTTATAACCGTCTATGAATGAGCCGTGAATCTATATTGTAATATGGCGTTGGATGGGGGGTGGTGAGACGCAGCAAAAGAGCGACGCTAGCGTCGCCTAGACCTGATTTAAACTAAAGTCACATCACCACGGCGTTGTCGAAGCGAATACACTCGACGAACGCATACGCTAAAATTGCAGTGAGCCATATTATCTCCCTTGAAAATTTTCCCCCTAAAGGGGTTAAGTAGGGGATGAAAGTTTATATGGAAGTTCGCCATTTTTGCCGATGAGAAATCCCATCGGACACAAGGCTTGTACTGTTATAAAAGATCATTACCTGAGCATCAGCTGGTTTGAAGTCCCTCACATACTTGTCCACATAGCTCAGCAGGATAGGTGTCACATACGATTCTATTTTAAACATCTTTCAAGGTGGCTGCTAAGCTGTTGTACTCTGCATCATGGGTTATTTTTTAACTGAAACTGATAATAAATAAATGCAATCAATATAATGAGGTAATCAATGTATGGTTTGTCACATGAGTCACTTTTGGATAAAAACATGTACAAATTATGGCCATTCTTGGCATTACATAGAAATGAGTGAATATTTTAGTAAATAGACGCTGTTTCACAGATCTGTGCCCAAGACTATTCTTATACACTTCTCATCTGCACTACATAGTATCAAGCAAGGGAAAAAAATACCGGAACTATATAATTAACCTAAGTACCGTTTTGTATTTGATAAAGATGAATACTAAATAGGCTAAAGGGCCTTCATAAGTACGCATCGACGCACGTATTATTGGATTTTCCTATTTTTTCAGCTACAATTACACTGCTCTTGGTAGCTTTTCAAATAAACAACTTATCAGTTTTTGTTTTACTAGTACCAATACTATAAAATAAATAAATCATTGAAGTGTCTTACGAAATAATAAGTGAATGAATTAAAATAATAGTAACTAAAAGAGAAACAACAATAATAAACAAAATACTTCTCAATGAAAATATAAACAAGATTAACTAAATCTATACTTATAATATAATATATAAAGTAATAGTAATATTATAAAGAGGAAAGTTTTTTTTGTTGGTTTGTTTGTACCAAATAAACTCCGAAACTACTGGACCGATTAAAAAAAAAAAACAACTCTAGAAAGCTAAACTATCAGGAAGTAACATAGGCTATAACCTTTTTTGGATGTTCCGAAACACCATGTTCGCACTTGATGTCAACTTAGCTGCCATAGTATAAATTAAAGAATACCCCAAAAGCTTTCACATGGCATAAGTTTCATCACTGCAGAGACTCTACCTACCTATGTACCATATCTACCTACATACCCACATACCTACCATCTACCCTATCTACCTACCTACCTACCTACCCTATCTACCTACCCTATTTACTTACATACCTACCTGCCCTGACCTAACCTAATTATATTTTATTTTTGTTTCTGTGTTGAAAATTGTCATGGATGTCGTCCACCCTCTCATGAATTTGCTCCGCTCTGTCATGGACGTGCTTCGCCCTCTCATTGCACCTAATCTAACCTAACCTTTTTTAGATGTTCCAAAAGATCATGTTCGCGCTCGATTGAGATTTAGCTGCCATAGTGTAAATTAAATAATACCCCAAAAGCTTGCACATGGCACAAGTTTCATCACTGTTGAGAGTTGGGACCAGAATCCATACAAAGTTGCCCGTGGTCTTTTGGCACACATATAGTTTTTAACCTGGATTTATTTATTTATTTATTTATTTATTTATTTGATCTTACAAGCTAACAGATGTACATCCAAAACGCTTACAAGATTAATTTAATTTAGTGTACTAATAATTTAACAAAGAGTAATAATTAATGAAAATGACAAAGTAGACAAAATTCATAACGGTCACTTTTACAATAAATTTGTTACAAATGTCAACAGTTATAAAGTCAATAAAATAATAATAGCGATAAATTATATAAGTAATGATTAATTGAATGTCAGAATAGGAATTTAATATATAAAACGGAATTAATGTCAGATAATTATAATAATGTCAATATATGTTTATGCTACGTCATTTAAAATTATGCGGAATTTATTTAACAAATGTCCAAATCCATCGGCAAATAAATCTAGTTCGTGGTGCTGCACAAGTATGTCCCCAATAGTGCGAAGTGCGCGGTTAATAGGCGCGTGTCGTCCGCGCTCGGTGCGCGCGGAGGGCGGCTCCAGCAGGCGCGGGTATCGGCGCGGCGCTACCTGCCCCGCACAGTCCCTAGATATGTTCCGAGGGACTAGGATACGGACTCGCTCTAGTATTTCAGGACTATCGATCCTATTTCGAATTATCGAAAGAATGTGTGCAACTTGAGACATGGCCCTTCTAAATTTTAGCGTGTCAATGTTCACCATACCTGAGACGAATAACGATGGATATAAGTAGGGATAGTATCCGTACTGTTTCTTGTATACCCACCGAGCAAATTTACGTTGTATTTTTTCTATAATTAGAACGTACTTTTCCTCGTAAGGGTTCCAAACAACAGCGCCATATTCGAGTTTGCTGCGCACATAAGCATTATATAATACTTTTGCAACCCCTATATTGTCGAACTGTGAAGCAGTCCTTATAACAAACCCTAACATTTTGTTCGCTGATTTGCAATTATTGATTATGTGCATATGGAAGTCTAATTTGCAGTCTAAGTCTAATCCTAAATCTCTAATTTTACTAACTCTATCCAAAGGAGCGTCCATTAATTTATAATCAGTAGTCTTGAGCTGCGATTTTCGTGAAAATGTTATAATTTTGCATTTGGAACTATTGAATGGGAGGTGGTTGTCTTGACTCCACCTAGTTACTGCATTAATATCTCTTTGCAATGCCACCGCGTCCGCCTCAGTTTCAATACCCAAGCTTAGCTTAAGGTCATCTGCGAACAGAAGACACTCGGAGGCTGATACAACGTCCGGTAAATCGTTGATAAATATCACGAATAGCAAAGGTCCTAATGTACTGCCCTGACTTACTCCGGACCTTGTAAAATAGTCACTGGACTCATATCCACTTAGTCGCACATACTGACGGCGATTGCTGAGATAGCAAGAGAAAAAACTGAGGAGCTGTGGCGTGAATCCAATGGCTGCCAATTTTTCCAACAGTCTATCATTATCTACCAGATCAAAGGCTTTTTTAAAATCAAAGTAAGCCGCATCGACCTGCTTACGCCTGTCCATTTGCGAGCATACGTAGTCTACATGTGCGACCAAGTTGGTGGTGGTGGAGCGAGCACTACGAAATCCATGCTGACTGTTATGTAGGTGGTGGCAGATTTGGCTATTAATGCGAGCGCTTAGTATTGCCTCAAAGATCTTGGCAAACACCGATAGGACTGCAATAGGTCTGAAAGAAGAGACGTTAGTGCCTCCCTCTCCTTTAGGAACCGGAGTCACCCTGGATAACTTCCAGCTTTCAGGATACCTCGACTGAGTTAACGAAAGGTTATAGAGATACAGTAGGGGTCCTCGAATAACCGATATGCAATCCTTTGCCAGAAATACAGGAATGCCGTCTGGCCCACCAGCTGACCGCGGCTTAAGTCGTTTCACTGCCTTTCTTAGGTCGAATTCGTCAACTGCTACAATCGAAACGGTAGCTGCATCTCGGTTATTATGTGCAGCATTAACAGCCACATCCGGGTTCAATGTAGGTATGTCAGCATGGAATACAGATGCAAAATATCCAGCAAAAGCGTCGGCTGCTGCTTGATCCTTCACTTCCGCATCCTCAAACATATATGTGTCCATGCACCTTCTGTCTTTTTTTTTCTCTTTCACAAATTTCCAAAATTGTACCGGGTCATCAATGATGGTTTTTTGGAGTCCTGTCATATATTTCCGATACTCATGGTCAATCATTTTTTTCACTCTGTCTCTATAGAATACAAACATTGCCTTGTTAAACTCTTTACCCTCTTGCCTATATCTCTTATGATGGAAGTGCTTATTTTGTATATTTTTTATTATTTCTACGCTGTACCATTTTGGATATACGTATCGTCGATTATACTCTATTTGTTTTTTAAATGGCACAAACCGAGTTATGGTTTCATATAACTTATCATAAAACAACTGAACTGCATTATTGACATCACTTATTGTTCGCAAATCAGACCAGTCTATTTCAGCTAGGGACTTATATAAGCCCTGAAAATCCGCCTTGCGCCAGTTCCACTCTGGACAAGTTTCCCTGCGACGCGTAACTGCTTGCGGTGATAATGTTTTTGGTGATATCCCAATATATGGATATGTTATAACTATATCCAGCATAGGATGGTATTGGTCAATATTTACTAAGGGATCATGTCCGAGGGATACCGCTACCTGATAGGGTTTAAAATTTCCCAGCACGAGATCAAGCATACTACCACGATTATTATAAATTGTGTTATATTGCTTTAGCGAACAAAAGTCACAAAAGAAATCAAAATTAGTTTTAACGAACCGACTGCAAGAGTTTAAATTAAAGTCACCTAGGATTAGAACATTAACTAATAGGATTAACACATAGGGTACTTTTAATCCCAGTAGTATGTATGTTGCCTTGGGACATTTTCCGACATCCATGCGAGCGAAGCCATGGGCAAAACCTAGTTAACAATAAGATTAGTTTGCCTAACTTCAGCATAGTTGGATTAGGTAAGATTTGTGCGCTGAACAGTCACACTGTGGACTCTGGGCTGATATACGAGTGCCACCAGAACCTTAACCAGGTGGGTGACCTCAATAACATAACCATTCAATGGATCAAAGGACACAGCGGTTCGCTGGGGAACGATGCAGCCGACGAACTTGCTAGAAGGGGGTCGAACATGGCACCAGTGGGGCCCGAACCCATTGTACCACTCCCCTTCGGTTACCTACGCACTCTGGTAAGGAAACGAACTAGGGATCAGCATCACAAACTATGGACCAAGGTGAGTGCAGGCAGGCTAAGGAGGCACTGCCTTCAATCGATGGCCGCCTCACGAAACAGGTTCTCCGATTAACTAAACAGCAGCTGCGTACGGTTACTGCAGCTATAACTGGCCATGGGTCATTTAATAAACACCTCTTTGTCATAGGAGTTACAGACAGTCCGCTCTGCAGAGCCTGCATGGAGGACGACGAGACAGCAGCTCACGTGCTGTTAAACTGCCCGGTGGTAGCCACTTACAGGGCAAAGTACTTCGGTAACCCAGGTACCCTACGCGAGATTGCCAGTAACACCAAGGCGTTGCTGGCCTTCTTTGAGGAGCTGGGGTGGATCGAATAACAGATTTTTCCCACCCATACGCAAAATACGCGCTTTGACGTGGAGTTGCGGAAACCAGCCCGTATTACCTATTACCTATTACCTAGGTAAGATTTTTTATATGTTGCAGTCAAGGCCAATCTCATTGTGATTGAAAGTACTAATTTGTGCTTTTGGTAAAATAGTAACCAAGAAACTACTCTAATGAGGGCAGAAATTAAACTGTTCCATGACTGAAGGGACAAAAATTATTCCTTGGTGAATGTAGAGGTATACTTCATCTGCCTAGCCTTCTCCCAACTATCTTAGTGTTGTGGTACTAAATAAATCAATATTCTGAACCAAGGTAGAGTTTCAAGCTTAATTCAAGTCAAGATTTTGGGGTATATTTGTAAAGTTGTGGGCAACTGTCAAGCGCAGGCCACACCGGGAAAACGGTAGTATTAAAAGGCGCAGAGGAACTAAGTGAACTAAGTGTGAAAACCAAACCTCATAACAAAGAACAGAAGACGCAGAGGAAAGCTAAATGTACTTGTTTTGTTTTGCCTCATTCCCTGTATGGGCTGCACTTTAATCTCATTATAGTGTGTTTAAGATCTCAAACAGCTAAGACATAGTTGTTTTGAGAAGTGCACAATGACAGAAGTCTAGAGTGGAATATTTCCCATCACATTGCTTGTGTCCTTTGGGGTTCTGTTTTGTAATCTCCCACTTCACTGTTAGGTCACCAAGGCCGAAAACAAAGTTCATTTGAAAGAAAACAAATAGTTTATACAGTGTTGTTTCCATTTTAGAATCAGTTACATACAATATAAATAGTGGTACTGTGATGCAAAACTTTCTTAACAAGTTTTCTTCATGGTTGGTTAAAATTGCGAAACGTTACAAAAAGTTAAATGTTTTCATAGACAGTCGTTCTGATAAGGAACTATTCAAAACTCAAAAAAGAACTTCATAAACCACCGTGGTACGTGGAAAAATAAATAAACACAAATTCTGCCGGAAGTAATTCCTTACCTATTATGCCTTACCTATTGAATGCCATAAAGTTTCGGGAAGAAGACGCTATTGGATTATTACTTTTAACATTACTTTCACAGAAATTTAACTACAATTTCGAGTAATGTGTTGATAAAATGGGAAAAAGCAAAATAAACACCGCACTTCAGTTTTTTTAATCTGTAGTGAACTTCAAATTTTACGTCAAGCTGTCAAACAGACAATGCTACTGCCAACTGGATTTCGTTCAGAAATATTAGGAAAATCCGATGGAATTAGTATTTTAGCTCAATTGACTGTGTTTCTTTTGGTATTATTATATCATATCAGCCCGAGCCCGTGCACAAAGTATTCCCATGTTGGACTGAAACTGAATTATAAAAAAGTTAAAAACAAGTAAAATAATAGGTGACAACTCCTGTATGAGCACACAGTGCTCATAAAGGAGTTGTCACACTGGAGGCGTTCTGCGTCCTGCTGTCCGGTCAACTCAAACGCTGCCCGCACCCTATGTGAACTAAATCATAGTAAAGGCAACCGGTCAGCGAACCGGACCGGTCAACAGTTCAGCAATCCGGGCACGGCAACCGGTCAGCGATCCGAGCACGGCAACCGGTCAGCGATCTCAATTTTTTATCACACAAGAAGGCATTTACAAAAGTTATTTTATAAATTATTTGTCATGTCATTTTTTTCGTCAAAATTAGTGCCCAGACCGCCGCCCGTTGCCCCCCGCCCTCTGCCCGCCTACCCGCAACTGGGTTCAATTTTTTATCTTTTTCGTATAACAAAAGTTCTCTTTTCTCTTTTTAGTATAACAAAAGTTCAGAATACTCAAATCGGGGGGTTAATTGCACAAAGATGGCACAACCCCTGTTAATCATTTTTGCCCTCTATACTTCACTAGCTGTTGCACGTGGCTTCGCATGCGTTGAAGTCGGGAATTGTTCCAGGGATCGTTCAACAGAAAAAAAAATGTCTTAACCCAAGTCATAGTCTAGGTATGTACCAAATTTCATACAAACACACATACATTACGTGAAAAGGTATTCTAGACATACTTTTGTATTATTATATTATTAGTATTGATAATGTGAATTAAAACTGTTCTAAAATATTTGTTACCTGTTTTCCAAGGAAACGGACAGGTAACGCACGTTGTGTTACTTTATATCTCTGGCATTTCTAAAACAAATTGGGTATTTTTTTTATTTGAGAGAGTGAACCTCCGATGGCTTCAGTGTAGTCTCACATTAATTTTGTGAGGACCAATTCTTCGGAGATGGAATATAGAACTTTTCAATGTATACAAAAACACTTCCACACAAACGATCATTCCCTATTTACCTCCCGTAGAAGTGAGATTTCCAGAAATATGTGGGATTTTTTTGCGATTTCTGACTTTTTTTGTATTCAAACAGCAATTAGTCCGATAAAGTTTTTTGATCTCTTTAATAAACATGTTTTTATTGACATCAAAAATTGTTTTTGTGAAAAATACCCATTTTCTTGCTGACTAGACATTTTTTTCAATATCTGATAAAATGCTAACCAAAATATTTCAAAAAGTTAAGGACATGCTACAAAGAGCATGTCCTTAACTTTTTGCGCCATCTCTTAAATCCAACCTGTATACATATGTCATGTTCGAGTGCTTAGCTCCTTAAAGGTATAGCGTGATACTGATCATTTAAAAAGGTTCAATATGTAACTATCTGCAATATTTTAACCTTCATCTTTTAACAATTTGATGTAAACTATAGAAGATTACGAACAAATTGCAAACTCAAACTCAAAGCATTTACACTATACATTGCACTATACACTTGCATACTATACACTTGCAATTGCACTATACTTTGCACTATACATTGGATAATTATTTTTGAAGAAAAAGTAATTGCTACGACGTCAGGGGCGGCAGTTTCGACATAGATAGCGATAGCTATAAGACCGAATTCGGTTGCAGTCTTAATGGCATCCCTAGACGGTCAAAATAACTTGACAAGCCCGAAAAAAACCTGTGCTTGCGAAGCACGTCGCGCGCGTCTAGGGACGCCATTACGACTTTGCGACTGAATTCGGTCGTACTTATAGCGATCGCTATCTGTGTCAAGACTGCAGCCCCTGGGAACGATTATAATGCCGAAAATAATAGTTTGAAAAATATATACGCAATTTTGCATAATAGCAATATTGCGTATAAAACGCACACTATGTAGGCAGGCATATTATAAGTTGGGGGATTACATAATTGATAAAAATGCTTGGCTCATTGCTGGTCCTGCTCCACAAGCATAAACTAATTGATTAGCAATTGAAAATACCGTTGGAGCTGCTGAAGATTTAAAAACTATCTTTGCATTGTATAAAATTAATGTCTTAGCATTGTAATAGGTTGGGGAAAAAGTCTTTTCGCATTATAGTATGTATGAACTTGTAATAAAATCTCTTTGGCTATACTATGTGTATCTGGCTGGTTTTGGTATCATTGAAAGTTTAAATTTTAAAGAACATAATTCCAAATTCAAATTAGGAAAATGTGTGATTTTTATTTGTTTTTCGTACTGTCAAGATGAGTGAATCTAATGAAGAAATTCGATACATTTTAAAATTTTACTACAAAAAAGGTAAAAATGCAAAGCAAGCCGCGAAAAAAATTTGCGATGTTTATGGACCTAGTGCAGTGTCTGTGAGAGTAGCACAAATTTGGTTTAAGCGTTTTCAATCCGGAAATTTTGATGTCAAAGATGCACGTCGCTCTGGTCGCCCTATTACGGATAAAATGGATGCCATTTTTGAAAAAGTGGAGCAAGATCGGCATATTAGTAGTTACGACGTAGCTGAAGAACTGGGAATTGACCACAAAACAGTTTTGGCGCATTTGAAAAAAACTGGGTACACAAAAAAGCTCGATATTTGGGTACCTCACGAGCTCACTGAAAGAAACCTAATGAACCGTGTACTCATTTGTGATTCTTTATTACGACGTAATGAAACCGAACCATTTTTGAAGAAGCTGATAACTGGTGATGAAAAGTGGATCACGTACGACAAGAACGTGCGAAAAAGGTCGTGGTCAAAGGCCGGTCAGGCTTCACAGACTGTGGCAAAACCCGGGTTAACTCGCAACAAGGTGATGCTGTGTGTGTGGTGGGATTGGAAGGGCATTATTCATTATGAGCTGTTACCACCAGGCAGGACCATCGATTCTGAACTCTACTGCGAACAACTGATGAGATTAAAGCAAGAAGTTGAGAGAAAGCGGCCGGAATTAATCAACAGAAGGGGTGTGGTTTTTCATCATGATAACGCTAGACCTCACACATCTTTAGCCACTCAGCAAAAATTAAGAGAGTTTGGCTGGGAGGTGTTAATGCATCCGCCGTATAGTCCTGACCTTGCACCTTCAGATTTCCACCTGTTTCGGTCTCTTCAGAATTCTTTAGGCAGTGTCAGGTTAACATCACGGGAGGACTGCCAAAACCACTTGTCGCGGTATTTTGATCAGAAGTCCCAAAATTTCTATAGCAATGGGATCATGTCCCTACCTACAAGATGGCAAAAAGTTATCGAACAAAATGGTACCTACATACTTTAGTTAAATGTAAACATACTATGTTAAAAAATGTTTTGAATTTTCTTAAAAAATGCGAAGAAACTTTTTCCCCAACCTAATATAATTGCATAGCACATGTGTGAGTACTATGTACCGACTATAAAGCTACCATTTAGGTACTGGGTATGTCTTTCATTGACTTGAATGTGCCCTGGCGGATGAGATTATGTCATGCTCACTCTAATGTCTCGCTGGCGGTGGCGCGTGTGTTGGATCATTTAGCTCCTTTCAAAATGGTTGAGCTGAATGGTGCTAATCCATGCGTCATGTTCGTGAACGGGCGCCGTCAGTAGAGACTGGTCATCTCTTAGCATGCTCTGTGCTCTTAGCTGCCATGGCTTATTATAATTTTTGAATTGTTCTTTGTTTTTTATATTTTTATTACGGACGCTTTTAACGTGCACGTCTTTCTGTTTCTACATTGTTCTCACATGTATAATTTCAACGTTAATGATGTAACCAATATTTTGTAACAATTTTTTGATTTAAAAGAGTGTCCGTGGAGTTTCTTGCCCGTTCTTCTCCATAGGTACCTACTACGCTTTGGAATGGGCAACTAGCTTCATATTTCTGACTGACCGACTTCTTGACTATTCAAAAGTGCCTGTAAATGGTTTAAACTTCACTACGATTTTATTATATTGACAATATTGCAATTATCGGTATATTGACTGAGCAGCGATAATGCTAGATTATGTGATCAATCAGATATTCTCCTTTAAATTATGAATAATCCAACACATGCATGTCTGCCCTTACCACTAAAACATTAAGTCAGTCACTCTACTGATGTTTCTATTGACTCTAGGCACATAATGTAAACTGTTTTGGGTTCTTCAATAAACAGAGCATACTATTGTAAAGCGTAAACAATATTTGTATTACGAGAGTTGTATTTATAAACAAATTATATTATCAGAGAACTGCCTGAAAGTGTGTTTGTTTGTTTAGATTCTAGATTATCCTACGGAGCAGGACCAGCATGTTTCCAAGCATTCTTATCTTTGATATAATCCTCTAATTTGTAATATGCTTGTTTACAAAGTGTACTTTTAATATGAGTTTTAAATTTTCTCCGCCGGCTTCGTAAACATGTACGTGTGAATTCTTTTTACCTGTTGTGGTAGGTATGGTAATTTTATTCTAGGTGCATCGTCTTCACATGTAATTAAATAACTAATGTACAGACGCCAGCACATCAACCTACAACAATCTGTAAAATTTCTTTATATTTTCAACTTTATAACTAAAAAAAATATTTTTTAGTTATAAAGTTTGGTTATAAAATTTGGTTCAAAGTTTATTGGGAAAATTTGACAGTTTCGGGTAGGTTGATATGCTGGCGTCTGTACCTATACAAAATATTGTAATACATTTTAAGAGTAACGGTGGAGTTCCTTTTCCATTCTTCTCCATGCGAAAACTTCCTTTTGGAAGGGGCAACTAGAATTTTTTGTAAATTTTGTCGTTCTAAAGTGCCTTCTAAGGGATTATTTATTTTGAAATAAATGATTTGGTTACACGTCTGTGTTTAGGTGACAGTGCTTTTGATACCTACCATTTTCATTTCGGACGCTAGCCCCCGGTCGCATTTTTATTTAAAACGGATACCCTACTGAAGCGATCGAAAAAGCTTTGTCAATGCTAAAAACAAACCCCCAAACAAAAACCTCTGTTTAAGCCCAAGTTCGCAGGGAAGTAAATATATTGCAGCGGGATTTTATCGCGCACTGGATTTTCAACTCTCGGTGTTAAGCCGAGCGTTGAGAATCTAACGCATTGACTCTCGTCCCAGCGCGTTGAAAAACACACTGTTGGATTTTCAACTCTCGGCGCTAAGCATGGCGTTAAAAATTCAGTGCACGAAATAAAATCGCCGCAGGAAATAATTGCCCATGCGGACTTGGGCTTACAATAAATAAAAACAATAATAATAAATGTCCCAATAATTTATATTGACGCGACGTGCATGTGACAACTAGCGCCGTTCGTCGGCCGATTTGCCCCCAAGGCCACGTTTGATAACGACGTATAGGTAGGTACCTTATTTGTATGACGTATCTACTAGCTACATTTTCTTTCTTAGAGCATTGTTGGTTTAATGCTCTAAGTTTTCTTTACATAGGGATTAGTCGAGATATCCTAATATCGACCGCTTTCCGAATTAGAACATAATCGCTCACAGCGCTGAAATCGATAATTGGCGTTCCGATTAAGATATCACGATTATGACAGCTGAGGGCTGTCAACAATTCGGAACGCTCGTGAACGCACTCACAGTACTCGCTCAACGTCAAAACTTGCATATCATATTTCTTTGTGTTTAAACCACAATTTTCTTCTTCTTCTTTGGTTAGGTGGCGAACGGTAGCCAGAAGCACAATTTCGAAAATACCACGTTAGTTTAAAGATAGGATGCGAGTCAAAACAAAACAGCACAATACTGTCATTTTTGACAGTGCTCACGGTGATATTAGTAAAAGGCATGTTCGGCGTTATCGCAAGATGGCGCATGTCATGACGTCATCTATGACGATTCAAGACACACGTTATCGCGCCCAGGTTAATTCGGTACAGGGGTTAGCGCGCTCAAATCGATTACAGCGTAACTAAATGGTAAATAAATTTCCAAAAAACGCTTGTTCAAAAATTAATAGTCTCTGTACGTTCACTAACGATTCCCTAAATTAGTCAACAAAAATAAAGCAAATAATTAACATACCTAATTAACTAATTACTAATAAAAAATAAAACTGCGTCCGTGCGTGGGCAAAAAAAAATGGAGTACTAACTTGTACATAACGCTACTGTGCCTTAGAGCATTAAACCTACCACAGAGCATGTAATTAAAACCTACTGTGCCTACTGACTGGGTGCATTCCGAATTTCCGAACTCGATCGATCAACTGCTGTCTTGATGACAGCAACAGCAAGTTGACAGATGAGAGACACGATACGAAAGGTCGATGGGTCAGTAAAAAATGTATTTTTACAGTAGATTTTAGATGTCTGTCATGGTTTTTGCTCTTTGCCATTAAATGCTAAATGCTATGGTTTTGTTTGTATGCATGTAAGTTACTTTTGTTCTCATTAAAAATATTCCGACTAGGTTACAATATGTTGTCATTGTTGCAATGTTTTGTCGCATTTCCAACGATTTGTTTTGGTGTTGTATTTGACGAAATAAAGTTATATAATAGTTAAATGCGCTGTTGGCTACATGAAAATATTTTAAATGACTATTTGACGATGTTTGGTCAGGAATATATTATGTTTCGAACAATAGCTGTGTCAATTTTTTCAAGCTTACCTACCTTATTTTTTATTCGTAATGTGTTATCTTACCAACTAAAAAGTTCAGTTTAAACCAGAATATATTTTGTCATAGTTTTATTATAGTAACGTTTTACGCTTGTTATCTATTATGAAACAAAGATGTTTGTTTTGTTATGATACAGTTTTCTACACCTTAGTTGGGCTATAGCTTCTTTTCTCATCTATCATTATCGAGAACTGGTAGACATTTCTATTCCTTGGCGTATGAAGCAGACACTTAACTTTATAAGTAGGGCCCATTATAAAAAGAAAGATTATACAAATAGGTATCACATTGTTGAAAAACAAAATCACTTTGCAATTGCACTGGCAAAACATTCACTTAAAAATATGCTGAATACTCTGTTTTCTGTCACTATATCAAACCACATATGCTTTGTTACACAACTTGTTTAAAGATTTTACAAACCAATAACATCATAAAGTTTGTTTAAAGCTTGCAACATGATGGGTGATTACATGTTTCAGTGGTTAACAACTTATTTGGAAAACTCTAAATGCTAGCTAAAGACAAGACCTAATCAAATAGCAGTGCGAACATCAAACTTGACAAATCCCTATATAAACATGTCCATTCAATACGATTTTATTCATGGCGAATGCATCTAATCCTGAGAGTTGGCAAAAAAATTACTCAGTTTCATATAGGTATGTAGGTACTTAGTGCGAACCCAAATTCAACAAAATATGTTGTGAGATTTGTTTATACATATGACATATGTTATGTTTTTGGGTGCAAATGCATAGTTAATAAAGCTTCTGTAAATTGATATAGTCATTCAGAAATATAACTAAACTTGTGCAAATATTTCTCATTTACCTAACAATTGATTATTATATTTTAAAAAAGCTTACTTATGGTGTAGACTAGTTGATTTTAGTCGATATTTCCTATTAGATAAATTTTGGGATTCTGACAGTAAGACAGCCAGAAAATAAAATACCTTTACTTATGAAATGTTATAGATTTCTGCTACAGCCAAATTTTGCTGCTTACTATAATAGACATCCTTGTTTTATTAGACTGGTCATGACCATCCTCTTGGTCCTATCATATCCATTTATTTATGGTTGGTACTGCTTGGCATTTTTTCTCATACACCTCTATCAGCTATCATCTTAGTAGATGTCCCTCTTTTCCATTCCATCTTTCACAAAATTCATTCAATGCTTTCCTTGTTCCTTCATTTATTCTTATAGCCATCCTCATTCAATTTCAAAATCTTACCTACAGGCACTCCTTTTTCCTTAAGATTAAAGTTTTAGTATCCTATAACAAAATCATAACCAGTAAGATTCACAATATGCCTTGAATACCTATTTGTTACATCCAAAACAATAACAATATATATATCTATAACAGTGCGGGCTTTTTCAAACACAAGACAATAAAAAAACTGATTTATGCCACAGTAATCGCGTAGAAATCGGTGTACTGTCGTATATGACATAAATGGAAAAAACCCAACTTATTCAGTAAAAAAAATGAGAATCCCATAAAACTAAAAAATCATGTTATTTTTGAAGTCTTTAGTTAGCATAACATCACAAATAAATATAAAATACAATGCCAGTTATGCCGAAGACATGTTAGGTACAATAACAACATACTGGTTCCTGATCTAGTCTCCGAACAGCTACTGAGAAATCCTTATGTTTCCATAACCACTTAATACGCACTAGTCACAATTATACACCATTTATGATTAGACTGAGGCCAACTATACAGTCAGTCTAGCATTCTACTACAACCGTTAGCTCAAGAACGCTAGTTTCGGACGCTAGTCGACCACTTGCCGAAATAGATACTGCGCTCGACACCAGTTTTTTTGGCCGAAACGAACCGAGTCTGTAACTTCGGGCGATCTCTCTCTATTTGCACGTTATTTTAAATACGTAAATAAATATCGTGCAAAAAGTTAATATTTATGGTAGTTCCTTTCAAAGTTTCCTAGGTAACAATTTTCTATATATTATTGTTTTGGTCCACCAAATGGGTAGTAAAAAAGAATTTTAAAGATCAACAATCGGCAAAAAATCTTCGTTTACATTTTTTTCAATAAAAACTGTTAAAGTATTTGAATAACCCTTGAAGTAATAAAAACAAAACAGTATAGATTTATTATCCTCATGAAGGACACACATTGTTTGTATGAAGTTAGTTTTAAAATAATTGTGTATGTCTAATGAGAGTGACACAGGAGAGTGATTTTAATTTAAATGTTGAAAAACTACACCTTAGTTGGCAGATTTTCGTTCGCTTTCTGGTTTATTCGATCATTGCATTATTTGATATTTGCATGTCAAACAGCTATAAATGTGGCAACATATTCATATTTTTGTAATTATTATCAAATCAGTTTTTACCATCTGTAGGCTGATATTTGGGGGAACATTTAAAACTATAAAATATTTCAACTTATAATGATTTTGTTTCAGGATGCAAAAGTAACAACAGAGCAAATTTCATGTCAACAATAATAAAAAATATATTAAGCATAACAATAGCACGTCAAGGACATTAGTAATGCATGTACAGAACGCTCTTAGAAAACTTTATGTAGCTAGGCTAGTTTGAAAATTTAAATATGATTCATATAAATGTAAGACATATCCATAGAAAGCTATGCTGAAATTGACAAATAGTTTTTACAGATATTTAGTGTTTACATGTGAGAAGGTTAACAAGGCACATGTGAGGAGATTCTCGCATTTGAATTGTGATCGGAAGACATGTGGTACGGAGCGTGCGGACATAAAACTAATTGCACAGTTCCATTCGAGCCTTCAGTTGCGACAACACGGCCACGGGAAGAAGCGGTTGAAGATCAAAATACCGCCTTTGAATTCCAATGAGTGCAAGAAAAATAAGCCAATGAGTGATCCGCTGCAACCATCTATTAATCATGCAAGCTATGGAGGACAATTTGACGTGTAAGTCATTAGAATACTATAATTATATTTTACTAGCAACCCGCCCCGAGCATATATGCCTACATCAGTCGGCATGATTTTTTCCGAGATCTTCAACAATCATCGTCATATTTCAGCCAATTTACACAAAACTCTAATGAATTATACACCTAAAACTTCATCATGAATCACGCCGTCCATTGGTGAAAACCGTATGAAAATCCGTTCGGTAATTTCTGAGTTTATCGCGTTCAGACAGAAAGACGCGTCGGGGTGTTTTTACCGTTCCCTACCCTAAGGGTGCTGAACGGAACCCTATTACTAAGCTTCCGCTGTCCGTCCATCTGTCTGTCAGCGGGCTGAAATGTAATGAATGTAATAATCAATAATAATCTCATGAACTGTAATAGGTAGACAGTTGAAATGTTTACAGATTGTGTATTTTTATTACTGCTATAACAACAATTATTATCACCGTAAAATAAAATAAAGTAAAAAATTAAAGGGGCACTTTATCCGATAGTGATGGAATGCAAAATAAAAGGAGTCCTTTTACAACGAACGTGTTTTTATAGAAGTACCAAAAAAAAAGTATTAATTATTATACAGGGGTATGGAACCCTTCGCGAGTCAGACTCGCACTTGGCCGCTTTTTTTTCAATTCTGTGAGCATAAAATAATTGTGTGAAAAAACCGAAATTTTAATCGTCTTTCGATGCTGACTGTTCGTGATCACATAGTTAAGGGGTGGTACACACTTGTTCAGGATGTCACAATTCGAACTAAGCCGAGTGGCTTTTCTCGAACATAAGGTATTTACAAGACAGATGGACAGACGTCCCGGCGTATCTATAGTATGGCGTGTGTGTTGGATCGTTAAGTTCCCTTCAAAATGGTTGAGCTAAACGGTGCTGATCCATGCGTCATGTTCGTGAACGGGCGCCGTCAGTAGGGACTGGTCATCTCTTATCTGCCACGGCTTATTTTAATTTTTGAATTGTTTTTATCTTTTTATAACGGACGCTTTTTACGTGCACGTCTTTCTACATTGGTCTCACATGTATAATTTCAACATGAATGATGTAACCAATATTTTGTAACAACATCATGATTTAAAAGAGTGTCCGTGGAGTTTCTTGCCCGTTCTTCTCCATAGGAACCTACGCTTTGGAATGGGCAACTAGCTTCATATTTCTGACTGACTGACCCCTTGACAATTCAAAAGTGCCTGTAAATGGTTTAATTGAAATAAATGCTTTGAGTTTGAGTTTGAGTTTATGTATATTAAAATATCCACCCAGGATACGCCGGGACGCCCTAGGAGGACATATAGTGACCTTATTGGTGATGTTCTTTAGAAAGGTCAGGTGCGTAGTAAGTACTGGCATGCGGCGTGTGTGTATGACCAGATGTATGAACGTAAACGAAGCAAAAAGACGTAACAGGTGGCGTTCTGTAGTTTCTGTCTGCACCCAAGCGAAGAAGGCGTGAGTTTATGTAAGTACAGACGCCAGCAGGTCAACCTACCCGAAACTGTCAAATTTTCTCAATCAACTTTGAACCTTATGCTTTAGTGATAAAGTTGAAAATCTATTAAATAAATTTGACAGATTGTAGTAGGTTGATGTGCTGGCGTCTGTATGTATATTAAGGATTTTGCCGCTGGGCTGTGCCGAATCATGCCGACCCGAGCAAGTGTGTAGCGCGCCTATAGTTCAAGTTATCCATTATTAGCTCTGTGATTTTTAGCGTTCTGACCTTATTATGCAAAGACTTTTGATCAATTATTGTTTGTCATAAAACCTCTTCCCCTATATTTTTTTTATTGACTGACACTGATACGTGACTGACACAAAGAGTACTATAATCCATATTTAAAGTGTATTATCTATGCTATAGTATAACGGGTACTGACAGATCTATAGTATATTAAAATATTTTATTTAAGGTTGAATTATTCTGCTGTGATTTTAGCTTTGTTTACGGATAAACGTTTAACAGGCATTATTACGGCAAAGGCATCCCAATAGACTGGTAAGTATGTTGTTTCAACTATCTATTATGTAATAATTTATTTTCTCTACAATAATCATTGACAATAATACTGACCATCATCAGCCCTTATCCCTATATATTTGGGTGCTGCGCAGCATGTCCTCTTCTTTCTTACTCTCTAATAGCCGACATCTCAGTAGTCATCTCCTTTGATAGAATCCGAAGGTCTACCGTATTGGCAGTGGTTAAAGACTCCCATATTTCGCCAATGTTATTGGCAATTTTTTTTGTCACTAACCGGGTTGTCGAGTCCAGACTTCGAAATGGCAACACCCCGGGGCCGCGGTGGTTGAATCTAGATCCCGACGCCTAGCAGTCGTGCTTGCTGTCTACTACCATGTTGTTGCATGTTGTAATAAAGTGTTTTTACAGGTTTAAGATGTGACCACATCTACTACGAGTGCAGGGCATCAGATAATAAAGGCACTGACTGTACCGTTCGTTCAGACAACTTTGAAACACCTGCTGTTTGTGGCACTAATGTGGTCAATCTGAGAGCCTGATTACATAGGCTGATAGATACAAAGCAAAGTCTGCGGAACACATTTGTTATGTTATGGATTAAATGAAAACAATCTTGATCAGTGTTTCATTTATTTTTATTTAATTAGTTTAGAGTTCAACTGTCACTAACAAGACACAATAGAATTTTTATTGTTATCGACTTCTAAAGGCAAATCGACAGTTGAGCGGTGAGGAATAAATGTTTCTCTTGAATTATTTTATAATTCAGAGCAGCAACTTGTAACTGAATCTGTTCCCGTTAAAACCTTTCCTATAAATAGCTATAAAAACTTTTCCCCCACGTTCTTGATGAATCGAACGATCTTATTTCAGTTTGAGATCACGGTAACTTTATACACTATACTCCGTGTACCTACAAAAGAGACATTTCTGAGCCTGACGCACAGAGGAAACCCGCTTTTAGAATGAATATATTGATATTGTGTGTTACTAACAAATATAAAGTTTAATTAAGTGTTCTAATCATTTGTTTATTGTTCAGTACGGCGGGTAATAATGAGGAGTGGCTGCGGCAGTCTGGCGAGATGGCGTCGTCGGGCGAGGGCCGAAGGGCGCCTCTTAATATACCATCTGACTTCAGGGTGTGGGAGACTGTAGCAGGCGGCCGAGATAATAGGCAGGGTGTGTATTTTATTCCTTTCAATCTTGATTCCAAACTAACCCATTACGACAATCCGATTTTTCAAAAATGATTGTCGTGTTTGAGATGATGAGGTAAAGTGCGGTTTGATAATGTCACAACTTTTTGAATTTTTCGTCCTTATTATTCTTAAATGTTTTTTTTTAACTTATATATTGCCCCTAAACACACAATAGAAATTTCTGAAGCTGCATAGAAAAAGTCTGTCTGCACAGTCACTGCTTACGGAAGGACTGGTTTCCGCAGGTCCGTCGCTGAAGTTTAAGGTGCTGTCGTACAACTTGCTGGCTCAATACCTGCTGGAGTGCCACCCCTACTTGTACACAGACTGCTCGCCGCGCGACCTCAAGTGGAAATCCAGGGCTGCACGACTCTTCGATGAAATCACCAGTTTGTCACCTGATGTATGTCCTTATTTATGATGTTTTTTATAAGAGTTGTGATAATATGGTCAACTAAACAACAAATATGGTCACTCTCACTGGTCACTTTCTCTTGAGCTATCAAGTTGAAAAATTGTAGACTCAAGCTTCGTGCAGACTAGCGCGACGCAACAGCGCGACGCAACAGCGCGACGCGACACCGGATATTCTTATTCCGCGAAGTTTTCTTAGAAATTGTATTGTTCGCGTCGCGTCGCGCCTTCGCGTAGCGCTGGTCTGCACGCGCTTTCATTCAGTTACAATGACAATACATTTACCTGGTAGATATGACCTGATGCTGCATCCAGGATTGAAACCGCCATGTTGCGATCACTTTTGATCCTCAGTTTGAACAACCTAAAATCGCTGTTCCGAATGGGAGAAATAACTTGAATGCTCATGTGTTTCAGATACTATGTTTACAAGAAGTACAATCGTCGCACTTAGAAAGTTTCTTCTCGAAGTTCGAGCAGATCGGCTACACCCAGATATTTAAGAAGAAGACTGGGCACCGGCATGATGGGTGCGCCATCTACTTCAGGACCTCGATGTTTGAACTGAAGGGGCATGTCGGTGTAAGTACAAGCATTTAATCTGAGTTGAAAAACCTGTCGCACTATTACACTGCTGGGCATAGGCTTCTCCCGAGTCGCACCGTATTTCGTTTCTCCTGTTCATCTCAGCCGCTTTTTAAAGATCTTTGCTCACACGTTACAAATAAAATTTACGTACGGTGTAAAAGCCGGTACAAAAGGTGCGCTTAAGGGAAGAAATAACCTAAAATATGGTAAAGTTTTAGTGCGGGAGCAACTCTTTGAGTCAATGAATGTGACATTGTAAAAGCTACGCTAGTAGGACCAATATAACAGGAATAATTTTCAAATAAATGTTGATTCATACTTTAAAAAAATGTTTTTAAGTTCACCTCTAAACCCTTACGGGTGCGTTAATATTTGTTAGTACTTAAGGCTTTGCGTCACTCCGTCAATTAGCCACTTAGTCAGGGAAGTGTTTTATATGTAAAGATATGAAATAAGTGCAAACATATCCAGTATCCATGCTGTGCTCTCTATTATTCCAATACTCGTGTGTGAGGTCACCTAGGTCATTGGGAAACTGGGGGGGCTCCATTGTGTCTACATTTTCCTCAAAATGACTGCCAAAATTTACAATGCAAACTCCAGGAATAAAGCTTGGCCTTTCTATTCAGCTGCGACCTTGTCCGATACAGTCGCGGAGATAACTAGTTCAGCTGTCAGTTGATTTATAGCACCATTGTCACCAAGTGGCGCGTTCATATTATCAACGCGGCCCATTCATTGTTTATCTATCGCTGTATCTAATAGTACTTATTATACGCACACGAGGATTTAAATGTGAATGTAATCTTTATCTACGGATAAATGTATGCTATTGTGTGAAATGCTCTGCTGTTGTCTGATACACGCGTCGTTTCGTTTGATTGGTAAACTCTGAGATCTTTCTGTCTACGGATTCTATTACGCTGATGCTTTGGTGTTGGCACTTATCTTGCTATGGGTAGCGATCGCAGCAATGCTGGTGCCAGGCGATAGTATAATAACACTCACCTGCAAAGTACCCTAACTTCTTATTGTTTGCTCTTGAATGCCTGCCATGTCTTCATTTTGCTGGAAACAAATATTATGGTTCTTTCTAGGAGTTCAACTCTGAATGACCATCGATTTTGATAGTGATTGGTCAACAGCAATCAGCAAGTATTTGTTATGGCAGTTTTTTTACTGCTACTTCAGAAATAAAATAGCTTTCAGGCTGTACAAAATTGTTCTAAACTACAAGGCAAATTCCGCTTCTCGGAGAAAAACTGAACATCTATACCTACATATTATAGAACAAAGTCGCTTTTCGCTTTTGTCTGTATGTCCGCGTTGTTCTTCTAAACCACGCAACAGATTTTAATGCCGTTTTCACCATCGCTTATAGAATTTATTCCGGAAGGTTTGTGTGTATAATACGTTCGTATTAAAGTTACGTTAACCTGAGAAATCTCGATTTTTGTCAAGTCGTAAAAACCGTGCGAAGCAGGAGCGGGCCGCTAGTACATAATATATTGATCACTATACATAACACGGCGACTGCGTGCTTGCTATTTTATATAATAGGTTAATTATTCTCATCAATTTAGAATTTCATGACTGTTAGATAACGACGGACGGATCTCGTTTGGGTGCGGGGCAATATGACGGCAGAACGATACGTCCAACAGGTGCTGGGGCCCGTAATCTTGCCCCACAGAACACAAATGGGGCAAGATTTCCTGCTCATGCACGACAATGCCCGGGCACACACGGCGAGGACGGTAGCAGCTTGGTTACATACACACAATGTTAGGGCCTTAGACTGGCCTGCTCAATCGCCAGATCTAAATCCCATTGAGCATGCGTGGGATATGCTGCAAAGAAGAGCTCTGAAGGAAGTTCCTGAAAATCTGGCTACAGAAGATCAACTTTTTGCGCACCTCAGAAGGACATGGGACAATATTCCGCAGCAAGACATTGACAACCTTGTTCAGAGCATGCCAAATCGTTGCCGATGTGTTATGAACATCATGGGCGCTTTCTCAGACTACTAACTTCAAGTTTATAAACACAAATTAAATGATTTTTCTATTTTTTTCAGTTTTTACTCATAAATTAAAAGTTAATTCATATACGGTTTCCGTCTATGCTTCATTTTTTTTCCATAAAATCCTGAAATTTTAATCGAAGTACCTTAACCATTATTAAAAAATGGTAGAATATTAAATAACAATATATACATGTCATATAAATAATTAACACATTGATAGTAATTCGCTTTTTTAAAAATATCCCTAGACCGTGTTGATGTGTGTATAATTCGAAATTAAACTTCTATTACAAAGTAACTGATAGGTAATTTCTGCTGTTACTTAGGCACTTAACTAGTCAGTAAAGGCAAGCGTACAATGCAGCCGCATCGGGCCGCAGCGCATCGCATTTCAATACATAAAAGTGCGGGGCGGCGCGCCTGTAATGTGCGATGGCTCATTTAAAATGTGGGAAAGGGATGTAGAAGAATGTTAGCGTTGCGGTGCGGCCCGTCCTGCAGATTTTATATAGGGAAATAAATAAATATGAATAGTGGGTTATTAGCGTAGTTTTTATTATTGACTGTCTTGACTACTGAGCCGCGGCTTGGGTTCGATTCCCGGGTTGAGCAAAGTGTTGTGTTTTTCCATCAGGAATTTCTTAATAGCAGTCCTGTCTGATTTTGTCCACGGTTAATGTCAATAAGTTTTCTCTTATTACTGTGGGTTTCCCTTTTGGGAAAGTGATGTGATTATGTTTAGAATGTGCTTATTCTAGCGAATTTATAATAGCTTTATGTTATCCAGTTTAACGTCAACTTGTTTTCAACAACATGCTTTGTTTGAGTCCGTTGTAATAGCGTACAATTGTGCAATAATTAAAATCAACTACTTATTTGTTTACATAAATCTGCTATAGCGTTACTCCTTGGCGATTGTTTATTTGCATAAATTGCTTACGATTTGAGCATGGCTAGCTGTAAAAAAAAGTATTGCTAAATCTGAACAGCTTATTAAATCATCATCAACGACAGCCCGACTTCGCCCACTGCTGGGCCTCCCCCTGCTTGTGCCAATCTCCTCGCTCCTGTGCCTCATTCAATGTGAACCCACCTTACCTTGATAATTTTATGAACTTTTAGGTTTAGGTGTTTCCTAATTTTAGTGCGATACATAAGTAGGGGAAGGCAGAAACTACACAACGGCACTGCATCGAACCTAGAGTGCTACAAGGATCGGTTGGCGCCTGATTGACAGTCTGGCGTCAACAGAATAATTGCTTTTCGATTTTTGTGAAATTGTCGTAGTAATGACAAAACAAGATGGCGCAGTTCGTTCAAATTTTGGCCACGCGCCAAAAGAACCTTGTAGCTTTATAACATACTCCTGTTGTACTGTGTGTCCTTGTGTTTCGTTTGTATTCAAATATCTAATTATACACGTGCGCCTGTTACGAGTAGTACGCACCAAATTGGTGAAACTAACTCATAAAACTTGTCCTTCCGCAGGTGGAATTCAACCAGCCTGACCTTCCAATCCTGAACCGGGACAACATCGGGATTATGGTGAAGTTGGCGCCCTTCGAAGTGCCCGGCTCGCCAGTGGTGGTAGCCACCACGCACCTGCTGTTTAACCCGAAGAGGACCGACGTGAGGCTGGCACAGATGCAGGTCTTCCTAGCTGAGATTGACCGCTTCGCTTTCTATGATAATGGGAGAGGGTAAGTTAACCCCTACTCCAATCCACTCCAGGGCAAGGGCAAGGGCATCTTCTCAAACAGAGAAGACACGATATTTGATTACCACGCTTACTCAAGATATTAATCACAACGCCAGGTTTTCTTACGATGTTTATCCTTCACACGATGTGTTTGTAATGTCCAAGATAAACTCAGAAAGTACATATGAATTAAAAATGTCACGTTGGTACTTCCCTGGATTTGAACCCACACTCGAAGTGTTGCAAAATTCAACATTCAAGTCATTTATTCAAAATAGGCTGAGAATCAGCACTTTTCGAACTTCAAAATGACATAAGACAGGCCTCTAAAAACGCCCGAACTTCACCACTTCCTAGTGCTTTAGCTGGGAAGAAGAAGTGGCGCACCAAACTCCCCAGCAGCACAGCTGTCTGTTCAGTTAGAAAAACTTGATTTTATATAATAGTACTTATGCAAAAATAATTAACATTACCACATATTGCAATACAACTCATAAAAAAAACACTGTAGTGAGTAGATTATTTCAATAATAAATTCAAATAAATTGACTTATACAGTCAAATTAAATAAACTAAACAATTATATGAGCTCATATAGTTTCATGTATTCGTTGATTCTAAAACACTTGTATGTTGCTTGCTTAAGAAAATTAGTAATTCATTTAAGTGCCTGGTGGGGGCACTTAAATGAATTACTAATTTTTCGGAACCTAGTCCTGGGCACAATAAATAAATCTTTGTTTCTAGTATTTATCATCATTTGTCATTATGTTTATTTCGTTAAATTTATCCTTCAGTGAATGCCTACAACTTAGGTTATAAATTGCTCGAATGGCTCGTATCTGCAACACACATATAGCCTGAATGTCGGCTGCATTTCCCCACAACAAAATGCCGTACGACATTAATCAGTCAAATGACGGATTTTATAGACCGCATAGGCTGCATAGCTTAGCCGCTTTGACAATTTGGTTATATGTGGGCCCCTCTGAAGCTTTTAACACTTAACCGATGCACTATTTTAGAGAGAGCATTACTTACATCGTCAGTAACTGTCTGTTGTAGCTTAACCTTAAATATAAGTGATGTGTCGTCTGCAAATAACACAATTTCATGAATGTTCTTTATAAGGCAAGGTAGATTATTAATATATACGAGAGATAAAAAAGGGCCAAGAATTGAGCCCTGCGGAACTCCCATAGTCACAATAGAACCCGGGGATCGCTTGCTGTTAACGTCCACTCTTTGGATCCTTTTATCCAAATAAGAAATAAGAATATCCTCGGCAGCGTTTCTAACACTATAGTGATGCAATTTCCTGACCAATGTATCATGAGAAACAAAATCGAAAACCTTAGATAAGTCACAAAAAATACCTAGGGCATCATGCGACTTCACCCTATAATTGGTACTTCAAGCGCTACAATGTTGATTATGCATTTTACAACCTCTATGGAATTTCCCCATAGATCAGCAGTTTTTTTAACATTGAGTGTATTGAAAGTTTTTAATAATACCTCGAGCACTAAAATAGTCGAAATTAAACTCACGGTTGCAAATATCAACATTTTCTTGGCAACAGTGGGTGAAGAATTTAAAGATTATAGTGGTTGAGACTGGAATATCTGCAAATAAATTTTCAAAAGCTGTGGCGATTTCTAAATCATTTTTAATAACTGTATTAAAGTTGTAGTCACTACTACGCTTTCTGTCTCTTCCAGTTTAATTGTTTATAATTTCCCAAGTCGTTTTTATTTTGACTATTTTAAATTTTTGAGCTTAAATATCGACTCTTAGTTTTGCTACAAACTTGTTTAAATAATTTGGAATACACACAACATATTGATAAAATTCTTTACTTTTATTATAATTTCTTTCTTCCTACAGTTCAAAGAGTTTGATTCTACTCTTAAATAACCTTTTAGTTGCCCATTCACTGAAAGTTGCAGAACCATTAACTGAAATCAGCTTTTTTTTTAAATGTTTCCCCGCACTATGAATTTGACCTTTGTATTGTGGGTGCGTTTACAAACATTTAAACTCACATATACAAACAGCCAGACCCGGAAAAACTACTTGTAGGTCATACAAATATTTGTTACGTGCGGGAATCGAACCCGCGACACGCAGTGCAGCCGTCAATCGCTTAACCACTGCGCCAACCGTGCCGTCTAAAATTGCTTAGTTAACAGTATCAATGAGCCACCATGTACTGCATTTTCTCAGCTGAATGAACTAGCAACCTGGTGGTTACTGAAATTAAACATGAGCTGATTGCTTTTTAACCAATGTCCTGTAATACATAAAGTATCAATATTGTTACAGTTCATGAATAATTCAATTTCGAGGTCTTTTCTCAACATAGCTTGAATATTTAGGTTGCTTTAGATAAAGTTAAATCCGTATCATACGCAACGACTGTGATATGATATGGAACTTGTTTGGGGCTTATAATACGTTAGACGAAATATTGTAACGTGTGGTCCAGTACAGTTCCGTGCGGCTCTAATTACGACCACTACCTGAGGCGGTAGCACGAACGCGCGACGTATGCGTAACGTAAATTGTAACGTTTTTTTGACGTATGCAAAACAACATTTCCTATAGTATTTTGGTTATTTTTTTTGCGTCAAGCACAATTATTATCACCTATAATATGAAAACGTCGTGCGAAACGAGATTTTTCAACTTTTAAATCGTACGAATTTACGTCACTTTTGCTCTACGTGCCTCCCTAGTATCATAAAATAGTTGTAAACGTGACATTGATGACGCCTAGGTACTAGTGCTTGGCATTTTACCAACTACTTGGTTATTTGATGAACCGACACTTTTCTCACTTGTTATTACATCAGTACATTTTCTATTGTTTTCAGATCGGGACACCTTCCTATAATATTGACGGGTGATTTCAATTCTACACCCGACAGTGCTGTTATAAAATTGTTAGATAGAGGACATGTTAGGTATGTCATATTTCTATGTATTGTAATATTCACTGAATTGGTTGTGGATATCTATAACCACGTACGAACTATGCATGATATCTGCGATTACACAAATCCTGCAGCACGCAAGCAACGTTTTCCGCGAGATTATAATGTATAAAAGCCTGACAAAATCCATCGGGCAGTAGTCCACCAGGCAAAACGTCTGGTCGGACGATTCTCCCTTTTCAATAGAGGATGAAGAACTTTCCACCCTGATCCTCATATCTCTAAAAGGAAAAATAAAATTATGTTTCAAGTGATAAACTACGAGTTCCTTTCTATTTAAAAATATAAACACAGGGAAGGGAGAACTAATTAATTAATTTACTTGAATCCACAGTGCAGGCGCATACCGAGACGGTTCAGATTGGAGGCGGATAGGCGTGACTGACAACTGTCAGCACCTGTCAGTGATCCTGGACAGACAGCAGGGCCGCGACACTAACTTCACTAAAGTGAGCCACACATGCGCTCGTTAATAATAGCTTCGTGTTTCATTTTTAAAACAATTTTTAATGTAATTTGCGAGGGGACAAAGTCGCGCTACATGTCACGGGGTGTCGCGGCACTTCTTTTCTAATCTTTGAGGTTAGGTTAGAAAAGAAGTGCTGCGGAATGAAGTAGGAAAATGGCAAATAAACACAAATTCTCGGGAATCCATGTAATATAGAAATAGCATTGAATTCTAAATGTCACAACCAAACCTAGTATATTCCCATATTTATTAGGTTTGGTTGTGACTGGCAGAGTTAGAGTTTGGTTCGGGGTGCCATGGATTGGACCGCATTCTCCTTTGTGTGTGGCCAATAAATTGGCGAACTACTAGGTGAGCTGTATAATAATAATAAATAATAGAGGTCCCTCAAGTTTCACTACGGCGACCGGTCTTACGCTTCCCGCGACCTTCACGAATTTACCGATCTGTTTTGTTAAATCCTAACTTAATATTGTAAATGCGAAAGTGAGCATGTTTGTTTATTTGTTCGTTGTAACGCTTTCTCGCTATTATGGCCGAACAGATTTGAATGAAATTTGGAACAGGGGTAAACTTTGACCTGGATTAGGAAATAGGATACTTTTATCCCGATATTCCCACGGGATCGAGATTTATGCGGGTGAAACAGCGGGGCGCAGCTAGTTATATCATAATTATGTATTCCTTAGCTATACAACTCGGAGTGCTGCGCGGACGCGCCGCCGAGCGGGCAGGGCGCCGCGCTAGTGGACCAGTTCAGCACGATGTTCAACAGCAGCGCCATCTGCCACTCGCTCAAGCTCGGCTCGGTCTACGACAGCCGCTGCGGCGCCACCACCTTCCAGGACTATTGGGTCACCGTCGACTATATTTATTTTAGGTAAGTTGTGTATTGTCAATCGTGTTATAGTCTATACCAAGAGTATCGGAAGTAGGTAACTAAAGTATCAGGTTAGTGGTGAGATGTCAAGTTGGAACAGGTGTTCCAACTTGACATCTCACCACTTTTTCATACTGTTATTATTAAATAGAATTTGAAAAATCATCGACGAGAATTGAGCTTATAAAGTTAAACTAAATTATCAAATGAAAAACATCCAAGATAATTTAAAATTAGAATAACGGGTTTAAGTGTTCAAATAGTAAAATCAGAGCACTCAATTTGTAACTGGCGCTACGAATTGGCATCCACAGCAGATCCATTTGTTTACATTCTCATTAGATGCTTTTGAAACAGACCATAGATATAGTCACGGCTAGCATGATGGCAACTGTTCAGGATAACATGTCATAAATTATCTTTTGTTTCAGTTGCCGCAGTCCGTTGAAACTGGTGGAACGCTTGCGGTTGCCTACGCAGACGGAATGCGAGGTACTGGGCCGCCTGCCCAACCACATGTATGGCTCCGACCACCTCGCGCTGGCGGCCGCCTTCGAGCTCAAGCAATACCGCTCGACCTTATAACGGACACACTACCGTTCTGTGACACTGCGGTACATTTCATACGTCTAATAGCGATCATGTGTGCGGCCAATGATTGGCACTATCGACCGTATTAACAACGTGGCTAAGCGAATTTAACACTTAATGCGCTCGGCAGACAATGACTGCGAGAGAGTTCATCCGGCAAGCATCGGGGGCGCAGTCGTTTTGTCCTCCATAGATGTCTTGTCTATCGTCTGCTCAGTGCCTAAAGATCCATATCTGTTTTGATAATAAGAGCGAGTACAGGTAGCGGCAGGAGTAAGCCATTTTAGCTGGAACAAGATACAACGTTTAATGAATGTCTCGCCATTTTGATGCCGTTGCGAACACTTATTTATTAAACCAGTTCCGCTCAGTTCCGTGGCTTAAACCGAGTGAAACTTCAGCTATAAGTCTTCACACAAAACAAGTAACTTTAGTAATTTATTGTCCATTTTCGTATGTAATTTATTTTCCGTCTTCAAATACCTCGTTACCTATATAACGTAGTGCAGGATTTAATGTTTTTAATCATAATCGTTTGTGGATATACTTTTAAGTATAGATCTTGCAAAACAGCAGTGTGCGGGGTGTTACTTGTATTTGTATCTACGTGTGATAGGCCCCCAGTACACGTTGGGCGATCCCGTCGTCCGGCCAACGTGTACTGGGCTTTTTGCGTAATTTGCCGTTTAATATGCGTGTATTTTGTGCTGGGCTATCGGGCTCGCCCAACGTATACTGGGCGCTATAGAATGCGCGAGCTCGCACTGTACACTTGTTTTCGTATCCGGTGCCTCGGTCATTGATACACGTACATAATGTACATCTTTACTACAACCAAAGGCCACGAGTGCTCATGAATTAAATGATCTCTATAGGCTATGTTTGTAAGCTGTGCTTCCACTAATTAAATTTACGGTAATAAAATAGATTTTGTGAGCTCATACACGGGACTGACGTTTTCTTTACATATATGTCATAATCAATTGTCAATTTAGAACGGATTATCGTATTTTTGTAATATTTTAGTAGTGTCACGGAAATAAATGTGTTAAGTATAATATTGCATGAAAATAATTGTAAATGTCGATACCAAGGCTCATGGTTTGAGGCTCAGGTGAGGGAACGAAAACAGCTATTTAAAAAAATGGGTATAATTAGTCGTGTTATGGAGAATTCTCATATTCATGTTTTAATTTATATTTTGAATGAATAATATTGAATTATTTTTAATATTTTAAATAAAAATTGAAACTTTGATAAATGACTGTTGTAAATTCAAACAAAAATGGTAAAATCATTGCGCATGAAACAAGTAGGTACTTGACTTATTTGAACTTGTCATACAAGCTGGGTAAGGCGAAAATAAAGAAATCAATGTTTTATAAATTTTGTAATATAATGTATAGTAAGAACAGAACAGTCAATCAAGAGGCATATACCTACTGGCTAAGGGGAGCTGCGTCTTTCGTTTGTACATTTATGATAGCTTTGAAAGCAGTAGTTGGTATGTTTTTGTAATTACACCTCAATCTAAATATTCGGACATTTCTATAAAACAAAAAAACAATATGGGTTTCTTCACATTACATTTGTTCAGATTACGTTCACACTTCGGTCTTTGAAGCTACGGTTTCCTAGAAGAGTTATTTGATAAAGTGCGAGCTCACTCTTAGTATGGACACTTTTTCGTGTAAGTAAGTACGATGACGGCAAATCTGGCGATTTAAATCTTTGGCCAGCGGGGTTTGACTAAAAACGCTCTCTAGGAAAATACACCAACTTAGTTTCATAAACAATGTTTCAGTGACATCATTCAACGGTAAATTGCGGACACTGTGTGGTGGCCACCGCTCTTTCAAGAAATCGTAGCTTTACAAAGATATAGATCAGCAGCTGGTATTTGTTTTGCTTTAGAGTCCCCCCCCCCCGTTCTTCATTATAAATTTGTTACTAACACCTGGAAATTTCGCGTAGTTTTTAAATAAGGGGGCAATCGTGTGCATACTGTTACCACTTAAATATTATAACTTCTTCTCTGAATTATAATGTTTTCCGTAATCTAACACGTGACGAATAATAATAGAGGTGTGCATGTGCGAAGAAACTCATCCGAATAATTTGCTGTCTGTTTCTGAAGTTGTGTTACGTAATTGTTGTAATATATTTTGTTTTATTTTATAGATTTTTAATGTGACGGAAAGAATAAATGGTTATTTTATAACATGAGGTTTTCATTTGGCAGCTTTGCTTGTATTTGATCGAAACATCTGGATGGCAAGCAAGCCGACGGGCCATTTGGTGGTAAGAGGTCACCGCTAACCTCTCCCTATGAACACCTCGAATTTAACGATCGATATGTGCTCGCTTCGTTCAATCCCCCGTGATGCCACCAAATTTGACACCACCGCTGCTGTCACAGGCAGAAATAACAGTTCTATCCAGAATAATTAGTGATATCCAGCGAATTTATTTATAATAATAGCTTCTGCCCGCGATTTTATTCGCGTGAAAATCTTCCCCGATCCACCGCGTCGCATTGCATTGCCCGCCCGCGCTATTACTTAATTTTCGCTTAGCTCCACAAGAATTGTAGCCCAATTCTTGTGGAGCTAAGCGAAAATTAAGTCACATCACGATCAAAAAATTTTTTTTAAATCCGACTGGTAGTTCCAGAGAACGTGTTCAAACTGACAAACTCTTCAGCTTTATTATATTAAGTACCTATATATAGATATGTTTATGTAGGTAGGTAATAAAGGGTAAAAAAAACCTAAAAACAAAAAAGATCTATCCGGTAGGCCTAAGAAAAACGATGTAAGGAACAATGGGCACAGTAAAAAAAAGAAAAGTGTGATGAAAATTTATTTTTAAAAGTTGTAGGGAGGTATACTCGACAACGTATTTTCTTTTAAGAAAATATTCTGCCTCTAGATCACATTACAAACTAAATAATTTATGGCAATTATAGGTTAAAAGTATAAATGTATATCTTTATATTTAAATATAAAAAAATCTTCAATTCTCGCTATTGCACCTACCACTGTTTGTTTCTGCATCACCCGAAGGTAGACTGGTAGAAAATGCCTATGGCATTAAGTCCGCCTCTGTACATTTGTGTCCTTGAAGTATTAAATCAATAAATAAAAGTTATCTTAAATATTCAAATAAAATCAAAACATTTATTTGCTTGAACATATTATGGTGATGCATATAACAATACTGTCTGCTCGTGGCCAATAGCTATTATAATAAATATATTTCTTACATTAATCATTCAATTATCTAATATTAATATTACAGTTTTTATGAAATTGATAAAAAATATTATTACATTTATTAAATTTTTGGACTTATAAAATACATTTTTAAATATCTCTTAAAAATATATAAAAAAAACATTATAAATATAAAAATTGTGGTCCACCGTATCGACGAGAACTGCCTTCTAAATTAGGCCCTTGATTCAACCGCCTAACGAGAGCCTCTAGAGATGTTGGTTATTATAATTACTTAACTTAAAAATTTAATTACCGGTGTTAACAATCCTATGGTATGGTGACATAATATAAAACAAAATGTGAAATCCTAGCAAAAAACCAATCCAAATTATAGCTTCAGCCCGCGATTTCTTGTTTTAACATAAAATATTTATCCTATATCTACCTGTGCCCCGTTATATACTTACTTCGTTTTCACTTAGCGTTCTTTCCGTCTTTTTCTATTTGCTCGGCATTTATGGGTCGTAGCGTGATCTTAAATAGCCCTATAACCTTCCTCAAGAATTGGCCTATCAAAGACAAAAAGGTTTTTTCAAATCATTCTGGTAGTTCGCGTTCAAACAAAAAGCAACGCAAGTGATTCATGGCCCTCGATATAAATCCGTTTTATTCAAGAGTTGCATACTATACTTTATACCATGACTACGGGAAAAAGAAAGATTTAAGCGAAAATACACATTTAATGCAGAAAAAAGGAAGCTTAAATTAATTAAAATGCACATTAAAATTGGAACAATTTGTCTTCGTACAACTTACAGTATTCCAAAATACCTAGCGCCAAATTACTTATGACAGCAAAGAACACAAAACAGTTTTAATTCTCATGCTAAACTCCTTGTCGAAAATGTCGACCAATGAAATCTAGAAGAGCTAATTGCACAAGGAGTTTGTATGTCGAGTAATTTTTCGCAAGCAGGTTGTATAGCATTGAGATGGAGGTCAAATATAAATATTGATGTGTTCTAAATTCAAACACTAAAATAGTGATTAAAATAGTTTTTAAAATAGTGTTTATACCATTCGGTATAAACACTATTTTACTTCGTTTTACAGTGTTTTATAACACGGTTTCAAACCTAATGCCGTTGACCGCGATGGTTAACTTTAGCGCAAACGCAATGCCGCCAACCCTCCCGGAGGGTTCACTTCCAATATGTATGGCGGCATGGCGTATGAGTTCTATGAAAAATCGGTGGAGTGATAAAGCAAACTACTTATACATAGACAAAGAAAAAAACCGGGTAAGATATCTGAACAACAACATACATTTTGAATTTAAACAAGAATACTTTCTTCAAGAAAACTCAATCATACGGTGTTAATTTTCATAGTGCCGTTTTGATATTTATATCTAATCGGCGCAACATATTGTATTTTTCTTCTATACTTCTCTATTAGTCGTCATCTCGGCAGTCACCCCCTTTGAAACCATATCATCTTTCCCACAGTCCATCAATCGTTTTTTTGGTGTTGCCACTCATTTATACTCAAAACTTTCCTCACAACATTTTCCCCAGTCCTCCGCATCACATGTCCATGCCATGACAACCAATTTCCACACACCTTTTCCCCGGTGCCACTTTCTGACTTCCTCTTATAATTCATAATTCATTTATTCATCAAAACATAAGCTTACAGTTTACAAACCAAGTCGCTTATATCTATACTATAGGTGCTATTCATTTTAATTATATTACTATATTATAAGATAATGTCAAAAAATAATAATAATAATACAATAATTAAATATTCCAAATAATTCAATAATCAATTATATATATAATATGTAAAAAAAAAACCCTGTCCGATCCGATCCGAAAGAGGTACAATATTATTGAAAATAAAAAAGTTATTGCTATTTCGAATTCTCATTTTTTGTAGCCCAAATCCATTTAAAATTAGTAAATTTTCAACAGGGGTCATAACTTATGTTATGACTTGCAGACACCCGCTAAACGACGGCCGCCTGCGCCTAATGTAATAATCCGGTAATATTCCCCATTGAAAAAAAATGGAGCGAACTTTTTTTTTCTTCTATCCTGAAAATTTCCACATAAATATACTTTTGGTGCGATACTAACAACACCCTCACCATTCCTATCCATTCGCGGACCAACGGATAGAATAAGAAATGTCTTATTCTATCCATTCGCGTAACACTACACATCCCTCTTTGCATTCTCATATCAGCTGCATGTAATTGCCTTTTCTTCATCCCTTTTGTGGCCTAACATTCTAATCTATACAAGACAGCAGATCTAACTATTGTTTTATAAATCTTCCCCTTAAGCTTAAGCGGAATGCCTATGCAAACATTATGTCAAAAAATGTTAGGTCAAAGTATTATTATGCCATTAAAAATGATGCCAGACTCGTTATTTTAATAAAATATAAGTAAAACTCTTTTTAAAACAAGCTTTTAATGAACTAAAAAGTAATTAATAAAACTTACGTAATTATAGAACTTTAATATTTTCTTAAAAGCTTTATGTGTAAGAAAGAATTTATAGCCCAGTCAATATCGACACACAAAAATGCAAACGTCGCAAATGCGCATGTAACTATGATTCTATTATATGGTGTTAGGTATCCTGAGAGTAGTTTATACCCAAGTTTACAACCCTGAAAACCTTGTGCTACTCCCATGGTACCTCCAAGAAAAACAGCGTTATTCTGGCACGTGTTTCAGTTTTTTTGAAAAATAAACCTTAAGGACGCATTTTTAGGTAAAAAGCTAAATTTCATACAATTTGAGGCCAACTCAAGCACTCTAGATCTATTGGTTGCGAAGGTACAGCTAGTCCAAGATGAGTATATTTTTTACAAAAAGTGAAAAATTGTCGGTTTAGGGTCATTTGCCAAGACACGTACCGGATGAACTAATGGTACCCTTTCGACAAAGTGTTTAACAAAAGAGTTGATGTTGATCCCCTTACCATATTCCAGAGGGTCTGCGTGACAACAAAACAATCAGATGAACAAGTGAAGCAGGTTTTTGCGTATGAGCTAGCACCGTATCCCTTGCGCTTGTTCATTGAAGAAGGAATGTGCAAGGACACGAAATTTTCCTTCTACTCAACTCAACTAAAGCACTACAAGAACTACAACACTTTCTATAGGACTATTAGTTCAGCCGGTACGTGTCTAGTTTTTCGAGCACTATGGGAGTAGCACAAGGTTTTTAGGGTTGCAAACTTGGATATAAACTACTCTTAGGGGACCTAACAGTAGATTAATATTAAAATTGTTAACACATATCTATAATAGCCCTCCTCCTAATTTTTATGTTGTTATGCCCGACAGGGCCCACAATGCTCCAAAACGAATGTATGTCTTTATGTTCCTACCACCTAAGTTCACATTGTGGAATGCAATAAACGTATTGAGTATTAACAAGATATAAAAGAAAAAAAAAATAATTATTAAAGTTCAATGTTTACTTATATTTTATTTTATACTTTTAAGCATTTTAATTTGTTTGAATATTATTTTGTTCCATCAGCTTTAAAAAATTAAAGGGGCGCAACACCACAGGGCTATCTTGTATGTTCGAGGAGTTCCTGTGGCCACCTTCCGCATCTATAATTAGACCCTGGACACCTTAGGCTGCCACGAGCCCAAAATACATCAGGGCTATGGAATTCCTGTTGCCACCTTCTAGCTCCATCATCAGACCTTGGGCTGCACCTTTGGCTATAGTTTTTGCCAAGACAAATCAAACGAACCTAAACAGAAGGAGGCTATCTTCTTTAGTTGAGGAGATGCTATGGCGAGCTTTCAACTCCATCGTCAGATCTTGAACTACACTTTGGGATAATGTACCAACTAGTAAAAAAAAAACAAATGGCCGAAACAAAACAGGGCTATCTTGTTTGGTTGAAGAGTGCCGTGACCACCTTGCGGCTCCATCATCAGACCCTGGACACCACCTAGTTCAATAGCACGTGATAATACATATCCAATGAGTCCAATCACGACTTTGCTATCTTGTTCGATGGAGGAATTCCTATGGCCACCTTCCAACTCCATCATCCGGTCCTGCACACCACCTAGTGTAATAGCACTTGTCAATACATAACCAATGAGTCCAAACACGATGCTACTATATTGACTGATTGAGGTGTTCTTATGGACAACTTCTGGTTCCACCATCTGTTCCTGCACACCACCTAATGTAATAGCACTTGTCAATACATTACCAATGAGTCCAAATACAACGATGGTGCTCTCTTGTTTGATTGAGGAGTTCCTATGGGCAACTTCCGGTTCCATCATCAGACTGGACATAATTATAGTGTGATATAACTTGTTAATGCATAACCAATGAGTTCAAACACGATTGTGCTGTCTTGTTTGATTGAGGAATTGAAATTTTTGTGAATCTGACTATACTGGGATATGTGCACTCTATCCTTCTAGTTTTGGCTCACTCATAGATATCTACGAGGGTTTCGACTTCTTACGTTCATCTGTTTTTAGTTGACACTATCGGTGATGTGCGCACAGCGAGCTCATATCTACTAATTGCAGCATATTAGTACATATTAGCAATTTAGTGTTAGTTCGTTGCATAGCATGACACAGTACAGAATTATTATGAAAAATCGCTTTTGGTTAGACAGTAGGGTTTCTAAAATGAAACATCGATGTTCGTTTTATTTAGTCATTTATACAATTTGGATTCACAACTTATACGAAAAAGAAAATCATCCTTACAGTACAGCTTAGCACTGCCACGTTACAACTTAAGTACAAAAATTGGAAAAAGCTCCAGACATACCATGGAATTGTTCGAAACGGGTATTGTTAGCAATATAGTTTCGTGTTGAAGTGTTTGGACACGTAGACGTTATTGAAATCCGGTCTGAATAGCTGATTGTTTCTTGAAAACTTTCGTAAGCTGGTTTAATAGCTAAATTCTGTTTCCGAGTTACAAATCCGTTACATCGACTCTGTCTGGGCGACACTACACGAAGTGGGGTCTAAATTAGGGTACTTCTTACAATCAAACAGACGCAATACAGTTACAAACGTTTATTAGAGGTACAAGTGCGGGCGTTTTTATCCAAGTCCGTCAACAGGTTTACAGAACACAAGTATTATCTACTTGGAGATATTACGTTCAACATCCTAGTATCAGTCGACTGCTATAAAAACGCGTACGGTATTGAAGCCAGTGGAAGAAGATCCTACCTGAACACCACTGTTGTTGCTATGGGTACGCATTGCGATATAGTGTTCATATATTCCCGAAGTGACAATAAGGTCTATAGTCCAAACTAGCCTTCCACAAAGTTATCAGAAATATTATTTTACTTTCGCATCATTCAGAAACATTGCTCTGTTTCATAATAATATGTATATCTAGCCATCGACAAAAAGATGGCTGCTTTGTGAGCATTTCTGAATAATACAGTTGGCTCCATATAAGCATTAAATTACAATTTATCCGTATTAACTATACCAATGAGCCTTCGCTTCGCATGTCAGATGCAGTAGACAACCACCACATTAAAATAAAAATGATCACTGGCCTCAGTGCCTTCAAATATATGCACGTCGTGGCGAAAGTGATCTAGAGTTAAAAAAATGACGTGTTCAATGTACAGTGTATGTATTCCAGCTGGTGGATGACGTCACTGATGACGTCGTTGTGCTGTCGTATCGCGTACTCGCCCACCGACTACGTATTAGTGATCACAACGATACTCTTCGATTGGTGCCGCACAAATAAGGAGACAGCAACATGGTGCATACTTCTCTCTGTACTCAAATTATCGCCAGTGACTTAGTAAATAAATTTCTCAAACTATTCGTTACTGTTCTTGTCGTCGTATATCCTTATTTGTTCGTCTGGTGCGTTAGAGGGATGTCTTTAAAAGATATAGGGTAGCATCTCTTTTAGGTCATCGCTAATACGTATTGGGAGCTAAACACGTTAACTGTCATCTTTGTTCTTTCCAAATTCTTTATCGTCCACGATAGCATCACAACGTTGATCTTTACATTCACATTTCCACTAACTCTATTTAAAAAATAAACCGTGATTTATAAATTAATATATTTCGACTTAACAGGACTATGGTATGGAATCGCTCGTTACATTTACCAAATATTTTTGCACGTACGCTTGATGAACTCCGAAACAGACTCATGAACGCGAATCGTAGTAACTTTTGAACGGACAGAAGTTCCTTAAAATGACGAACTTCAGTAGAGCATCCAGCGATGACTTCTTCGATCCTTATATCAGCACTTAACATTGCACCATTGATTTTAATATTTCAAGTTATTATTATCCCAATAGAGGATATAAATTTTAATATATTCAAGTCATGATAACAATCCTTGCTCTTTTATCAAAGTCGATAAATGACAGGCTAGTTATTAGTTAAGAGTATAATAATAACGGAATAGATTCCATCATTAGGAATATTTATCAACTTCGATAAAATCATAATATAACCATCCTAGATTAATACAATATAACAAACATTTCCAAATTTTATTTGATATTACCTCTAGGTGGGTGTTGTGCCAATGACGTGACAAGGGAGCAATGCAAAGTTCGTTCGTTCTGACGTTGTTTCAATTAAACACTTACAATTTAGAATTTCATGTTTATACAATACAGGTTACTGTGTGGTTATCAAAACAACATCGACGACCTACCTACACTTATATGTATATATTACTTTTTTTCACGAGCGATGGGACCGAGATAAATCAAAAATATTTTATTCGGAAAATTTGTACTTAATTAAGAATTATCTGTTGGCCAATTACTGAACCTATGTTACATTAACTATAGGAGCTAGAAAATGGCAATTTTTCACCATTACACCTATTTATCTAATAATACTGGATGGATATTAAATATAATAAATTATCGCGAAAAATTCAGATTATTTCATAAGATCTCATTTTTTTTGTAAGTATACTAATCGAAAAGCTCTTAATATTATAAATCCTTAATGTTATGTATTGTAAGAGGATAATGTAATTATGTAACTAGAGAATTCGCTCCAATTTAACTTACATTAGGTGATGTAAAATACAAGAAGTTATTACATATCATTAAAATTCAAATAATAAGTTAAGCTCGTAGCTAGCGTAACCCGAATTATTGTTTATGATATAGGCGACCAAATCAGCTCAACAAACTATATTATCAAAGATTGTAGACACGTGAAACTATTTTGAAAAAATAATTCGTAACGTGTACTTTAGTATAATAATTAAGATATCTTTAAATAACGCCAATCATGAGTGAACATTTTATATAAATAAATTATGTAAATATTTCATCGATGCTTGTATACGATATCCAATTTGAAATTTGTGATTTTATATCCAATATATGAACACGCTTTGACCTGGACGGAGAGGGGGCCGGTGAATAAGGAAAATTATAGCTACAAGATAGTGTATACGACTCCTGCGCCTGTCACACTCCTCGCGAGTCCTTCGTACTGGAGAAAACAATGAAATCCGCAGTGTGAGCAGCGTGACAAGCCCTAGACATTATATTAACATTAAGTTTCAGCACTGCGATGACTATATATTGGAACGTTAAGCGCAATAACACGCGTAAAGGCATCTATCAAGAAGTAAAACTGGCACATTTTTATTAAATCCGCAACATATACAGCGGGGTCCCATCGTACGTTTCGGAATTCATGCAAACACAACGGCCACGCTCGTCCCTCAGCCGAAACAATCCAAGCAAAATATATCAAATAACCTAAAAAAAATAACAAATTTATAGATATACCACACACTGCTAAAAGTTTGCAGATATCACCTAACTATAAATCTTAAATTAAATTCAATTTAATTTACAGATAAAATTACTGATTACAGTTGTTTCCTAAAGACCATATTACATATAGTCTGTCATAACGGACATTTCAGACTTCTTAATAAATTTAAAATTTTTCCAACTCCTTCCTAACTACGAGATTGATATTAAGTAGTACTCAAGTAAATAGAAAATTGTGATTTCTCCTGTGAAATCTATGTGGTTTTACTATCTATGATAATTTAATATTTTTCGTCTCGTTAACATAATAATTAGAGAATGTTTTACGAAGTGTGATGGTTGAGAAATAAATCTTTCTGCTTGCACCGGGCCCGTGTTAGCCTCTGTATACATACACTACGTACGAAATATCAACTAATAATACTGAGCGAAAATTATAATACGCCTATTTTAACTGGCGTAACTACAATTTTGGCCAACTTGAGTAATTCACAATTTACCACTATTCTGTTTCTTGTATATGAGAGTCGACCACACAGGTCTTCACGATCCTTTACACGCGAACGTTGCCGGGACAAGGCAAACGTCTGAAGCCGCGTCCTGAGCCCTTAACACTTGTAAACGCGTTTTGTACTCATTTCTACATTTCCGGATACTACTAGCATTGAACACGCTGCTGGATGTTAACATACCGGTACACCTGTTTAGGGCACAGGGCTGGGCCGAAGACGTCGACACCATCTCAATAGGAGATGCCACTTGTGACGTCCGTGCGCAACAACGCAGCAATATTTAAACGGCAGACAAGAATAGAGATTGCGGGACTAGGTGAAGATCACACGGCTATCGACCAATGGGCGCGCTTGTCTCAAATGTGAACGTACAATAAATCTGATAAAAGTATATAGGTAACAATCGACCAAGACTCATTTACACCATATTTCTAATCTACGACGTATGTTCTGAAGCGCAAGGAGTCTAAGCTGAAGATCGTGTCATATCTCTGTAAATTGAGACTGATTTCTAAATGCGGGAATTTACTAGACATTAATTTGCTATGATTAAACAGACACACATAATGTAAATGAGATTTAGTCACATCTTCACATCACAGCGTTACTGCAACACAACTGATATACACGAACACCAAGTTTAAGATTTAGCACAAGTTATCACTATAACGTATTTTAACACTTTCAATAAAATCATAATAATGTCTGGTCATGGGCAAATAACACAACAAATCAATGACTATTATATATACTAATGCTAATGACAACTAATCTGCTATAGTGTGAAATTATAACATAACTTGCACTGGCAAGCGTAATTAGCAGTGAACTGTATGAGGATGTTGGGTGAGAGTAGGAGTCGGACTTCCAAGTGCCAGTTTTGTTGGCTCGGCACTCCACCCATTTCAGAATTTCTGTCACTGCTTAGATCAACATTCAATTCCAGAATTCTCGAATTCTCAATCTCATAACTGGAACAACTGAGAAACGGTTGTCATTCGGATTGCAAGCGCTGAGGTTAACTTTGTCAATAATTGCTTGGGATTGGTACGTTGGCGTTAATGAGTGGACATATACTAACGTGCTATAATATTTTATTAACATCATAAATGTTACCCATGGATGACAGACATTTGTAAAGTTTTATCAAAACCAGTGTCCAAAGGCAATTGGTAGTTAGTTTTCAGAATGTCGAAAAAAACATTCAGGTTTGTCTCTCTATGCTCTTTCTTAACAGTCGAGAAATGAGTAAAGCTTCAAACAGTTCTACCATGCTGGCTGGATGTTCCGGGAGATTGAGATACCGGAACGAAGCCAAGGTTATTGACGCCAGGGCAAAGATTGCTTCGGTGTTGTGAGCCAATGTAATAAACTGGGTGTTCGGTTATCGTGGCGAGTTGGTCAGTCATTGCCGCGTTGCAGCTTCCTTCACAAGTTCAAAAACAGGACCCGTGTGCTATCCGATTACATAAACTATAATATAACATAACGTGCTTTCTACACTTTATACTTGGTACATTAAACATTGATTGACATTTAATATATTCGTCGCAACAGCCTCGGCGTTTTACGTATATGTTGTAACATGTAGTATACACTGTCTACTAACTCCGCACATTTAACACAAATCGAATATATTGACAAATGAAGTGACCATATGATAGTCTTTACATATTGCTTATCTGTAATATGTACTAGACAATGACTGAATCTTTTGACGATGCGTTGCTTTCAGGGGTACTGTTCATAACGTTCGGTATGATAAGCAACGTTACAGTAACATATTAGGAAAAGTTGTGACATTGTGACACGTAACTCGTTGCTGTGTCGGCTGCATGCAGTCTCTGATCTAATGCAACGTTGCTCATGATATTAGTGCTTCCATTTACCGTCAATCATTTCTACACCAGACGACACTAACGCAGTACAATCAAGACTATCATAACAAATTAATTTGCCAAACAATTCGAATCTAATTGACAGACATTATTGATATTCATTACAACGAAGACACTCAAAATATTATAATGTACTCAGTTAACATGCTTGCCCAGCATATAATTATAATTGTCCAAGTCGCTAGTTGAATGACTTTACTTGTCATGGCCGAGGTTTGAGCTTTAGCTCTGCGTCATTTTCTTAGCGAGTTTTGTAACAGTGACTGTCGACTTATAACAATTCGCTACTCTCCGTCCTGCTATTGCTCAATCTCAGCAGTAAATATATATACAAAAGGAGAATCATAGCACATCCATCAATCTTCATATATATATTGCTTCATGACAAATCTCTTCATGTCCCATTATTCGCGCGCGATCCGGCTCCCGTGAGCCTCAGTCACTGTTACTGAACCGCGTCATCAATAGCTATTATATTATATAACCAAAACAGGATATTATTATTAAACACCAATTGACACTGAAACATTGATCTCTGAACAATCTACTATTATTCACAACAAATAATTTTCCGTCAGAAGGAATGATCGGGGTTGAAGACCAACTAAAGATTGACAGCTTGCTATAAGATCGTTCGCTGAGCTGAAGCATGACGGTGCGATGTACGCAGCGGACATCCTCAATCGTTCACTCGTTAAATCTGTTTCTAGCAAAAAGTCCTTTTAAGTAGCGTGATCTAGCTGCGTGAAGGACTATGAATGCTCGATGCTGCGAAGCGATCAGCTGAATCAAGTTGTAATCTTTACTTTGGCCTTATTGCAATAGACGGACAATAAGTGGGTCGAGGGATATTATATACCCAGTATAAGGGCAGCACTTAAACTACTATCAATATCTACTAAACTACACTAGACTATAATATAGGGCGTAAATATGTCTTTTCACCTAGATGTTTAAACGCTATGAAATGTGTAATGATATGATGAAATAATTATTTCGGGTGTATCTATACCTAATAATTAATTGTCTTCTTTACAACTCAAGTCTAAACAAGTCCATGGACAGACAGACGGGAACTGTGAAAATAATCAGAAATACTATGCTGCACGCTTTCCTGGCAGTTGTTGATGTGAGGCTCTGAAGTTATTTAGTCAATCGAAAACGGTGCTCATGAAATAACAGAAAATGCAGCATATAAAATAGAAACCATTTTTTTTCCCTTTGAATACAATCCTTTCCAGACATTCGCGAAACTAAAGTGACTGACGCGCAAAGCCGTTAAACCCACTAATATACTTTGGACAACGAACGGCAAACGGGTATTTATATTTTTATAAACGAGGAGAGCAGCGGTTAGGGAGTTCTTGTGACGAAATGGAAAGTCTTTGCTAGGCGAATAAACAGCAAGGTTACAGAAAACAAGTTTTTTTTAAAATGAAATCTGGTAAAGTCACAATTGTAACAGATCCGCCATCAACAACTGAGGTTCACCCAGTAAACTGCGTTGTGTTAAAGCTCCTAACGTTAAAATAATCAAGTAGAGGAGGTCTGCTGTTCTGAGCCATTCTGTGTCGGTCGAGTCACGTCTGTCGCCTGCCTTACTTACGAACATATATTAATAAATTCACTTCTTTCTAGATATGTTTAAACTGTATAAGCTAATACAATCGTTATGATTTCGTAAACGACCGAAAATATAACCGTCCTTGCATACGACCTAGCGCTAGCGGCGCACTCGCAACCTACGCGCCCCGCGTGCCGGCGAGCCTCGCGCGGCGTTAGCGCAGGCCGCTGTGCGCGCGCACAACCACCCTCTGCTCTACATACAAACAATTAACATCAATAAATTATCAATAAAATAACAACAATGATGATAGACAAGTACGTTGCCGTCACATTACACCTATTACATTAAATAATTATAATATAACCGAGACTGTTGCGCGACGTGACAGGGCACGGGGACCAGGGCAGGGGACCAGGGCAGGGGACATCGAGGGTGAACGTGTACATCACTGTTATACTGGAATATTATACTGATATTGTTCCACGCACGACGATATAACAACAACATAAATTTTAATATACGGTAACTTATTCTAAGATTCCTGGTTTCACGAACTTCCTGCACATGATTGTGGTTAATGCTTGAGTTGTGAGCTGGGCGTTAGTCAGTGGCAGTAGACGCGGAGTGATCGGCCTCGCGACTGTCTGCGGGCAGGGGCCCTGGGGCCAGGAGTCAGTGAGTGTACGATGTGCGCATGTCCGTGTGTCGTGTCCAGGGAGTCGTCTGTCCGAGAGTGCGGATTGCGGCGCGCGCATCCCGCCCGTTACAACTATTTACAAACTATGGTCAAGCGCAAGCGACACTTGATAAAATGTCCTCCGCGAACGGATTTTCTATAGGCCTATTCTGATTATTTTATTTGTCACAAAGAACCTAATTATTTATTACACAGTGTTGATAATGTAGAAAGTGTATACAAGCTTTTATAAGCATCTTGATTATTATTTACAATCGGAGCCGATGGCCGCAGCGGATCGGACTCACTGTAAGCATATTTAAAATAATTTTTTTATTGTTTTTTTAATGTTTTTTTTTTGAAAACTTGTTCTTCCTAACATTAATATGAGTAATCTAATTGGGTTTCAGATTGAGTGAAGCAGTTATTTGTGTAGTTCACAGTTTGGTTATGGTGTCGGGTTAGTCGGCGGGATCGTGTGTGTCGGGGGGTGTGTGGGCGGGGGGGCGCGTTGGGCGCGGGGAGCGCGGGGGGCGGCGGAGTCAGGCGCTTTTCAAACGTGGCAGGGTGGCGGGGAGCGCGCCGGCAGTCGGCCGCGCCACACTGCCGCTGCGTTGTAGCGCCGGCTCGCCACGTCTGGAATCATTGTGGGGTTCTATTTAAAACATGGAAATCAAGTTCATCTCAACAAACCGATAATAATCAGCCAGGCCATCAGTGTTTTGAAACACAGGGACGTATCTACAACGGGTTATAATAACATCACAGGACAAAACAAACTAAACACGAGCGGACGAACATCACGGCGTTTAGGCGCAGTGATAGTGCTGATGCCTCCCTAAATTACAGAGAGACTTGTTTGTGTTTATACTCCCGACGTAATTTAACATCATTAAACATTATTTTTTACCTTGATTCACTGGATCTAACTGCATCTAATTAGTCTTTCACGTAAAAATTACTTTCCATTCCAGTCTACCGACAGTCTAAGTGACAATATCTTTCTACACAAGACTACTGACAGCCTTTCAAGTAAAAATATCTTTCCATTCAAGGCTACCGACAGTTTGTCAGTAAAACTATCTATCCACTCAAGACTACCGACAGTTTTTCAAGTAAAATTATCTTTCCACTCTAGACTACCGACAGCCTTTCAACTGATAAGGTACTATATTAATTCTACTCAAGACTACCGACAGCCTTTCAAGAGAATATATATTATTCCACTTAAGGCTTCCGACGGTCTTTGCCGGGGTTGCGGGAAAGTCCGAAAAGGATACCGTGGCCTCTGGCAACGTACAGGCAACTGAAGGAACACGGGTGGGTTTTAGTCAGTAAGAGTCTGACACGGCCTCCCGCTCCACCCAGAGCGGGGGATTTTATTTGAAAATTTCTAACACAAAAAAAAGGCTTCCGACAGTCTTTCAAGTGTAAATATCATTTAATTCAAATCTGTTATTTTTGCCTCGTCAAGTTATTGCACAGTACGTGTTTATCTACACGTTTTTAGGGTTCCGTACGCCCGCATGAAAAAACGGAACCCTCAAAACTGAACACTCGTGTATCTGTCTGTCTGTCCTGTTTTTCAAACTGTACCGTGTGAAATATCAAAAATAAAAAGGCTTACTGTGAGGGACTTTTTTTTTTTTTTTTTTGGGTGGGAAATTATCAAATAACTTCTCCCGCTCTGGGCGGAGCAGGAGGGCGTGTCAGACTCTTATTGACTAAAACCCACCCGTGTTCCTTCCGTTGCCGGTACGTTGCCAGGGGTCACGGTATCCCTTTCGGACTTTCCCGCAACCCCGGCAGGCATCGGTCCTAACGGACCCCTTCACTTCTGCTGACATCTCTTTGAGGCGCGCGTGGAACACAACGCGCCGTCGACCCGGGCCTGGTCCTTATCGGACGGCGAGCTACCCATTGCTCACCGTCCGCAAGCCCACGCCTACGGTGGCCGGGAATCGGCCTGTGATTCCCGTCGCCCAGGGCGTCTCCTGCGGCGGCTAGGGGCGTGAGGGCGCGAAGTTTGCCTCTCCCTCACGCGTTCTGCCTCCTCCTTCGCGAGCATTACTGCTTCGCAGAAGGAGGTGACGGCCTCCCATGCCCTCTCGCTCCGTACCATGGCCTGGACTAGGGCCGGACGCGAGAGATCCCCGCCGCCGATCGCCTCCACGAGGACACGGCGATGCTCTGCCCAAGCCGGACAGACCTCCACCGTATGCTCAACCGTGTCCTCCGGGCGATCCACGCAGTGATGACACCGGGCGTTTCCTCCCGCCTGATACGAAACAGGAACCTCCCGAAACAACCATGTCCGGTGAGGACCTGCGTCAGGCGGAAGGTGAGGACGCCGTGGCGCCTCTCTAGCCACTCCTCAAAGAGGGGACTTATCGCCGCAATAGTGGCGTGCCCATACTGTGAGGGTCTCAAATATATTTTAAAATAAATAGTTTCATAGTTATTTTAGAAAATAAATGAAACTTGACCCTTTATAGGAAACTAAAGAGCCTAAACGTTTAAAAAAATACAGAAAATAGTTCTTTCTATACTTATAGATTACATGAAAACCTATAAGAGGCTATGGTCTTAAAATAACATGGTAAATCTCCCAATATTGTTCGTACAACTTACATTTGCAGTTGGAATGTATGGGAGAACATGTCTTTCAACTATATACTCTTGACCGGTTTTTCCGTAGATCACCTAGATATTCTTCATCATTCCAAAAGTTAGCCAGGCAATGTTATGATTGTTTATACCTGCTGAAAATATTATTCTTATGTTTGAACCGTTAATTCGTTACCTAAACTGAATCTTGTTTCAAAAGATCCGAGATTCATCGAAAAGGATTTCAAAATATTTCTCGTAACTTCCAAAACTAATCGTTCAATATTAAATTAGCGAAAAATTGAAGAAAGAAAATGTGGTCAGAACGTTGCATCAACGGTTGCGTCACTAACCTGTGACTGTCTACATCAGACGTTACAAAATGGCGCAGCAGCTTATTTACTGCTAACACGTCCGGTTGTTGTCGGTGGCTGATAACGACGGGGTCAACAGTTGCTGTGTTATGCTGTGGTCACTTGCGTGCGGACAGTGACGTCATGGACTGCCGCAATAGATCGATGGCTGGTCCATTCAAGCCGCCGCAAGGACCTGCACCATTGCATGGTGCAATTTACTCAACAGTTCACCATCGTTCATAAAACTTGTAACGACTCCTGGGTGGGGGGCTACCCTCTCACCCCCACCTCCTACTTCAAGCTCGTTAATTATATCGGTGATTATAAAAGGCCCAGTGCTGGGAATAGTACGTGTTTACTTACACGTTTTTCATACATTTGTAGTTATTAATGTTTAATTTAATTAGTAAAGTGGTCGGCATTGGTCTGGTTCTATAAATTGACGGAATATCAGACAACATTATTGATTAATAAGTTGACAAAAAGGAAAGTTTCCAACTTGACTTGAGAAGAGTGCTACAATTATTTTACTAAGACGTACAAGGTGCAGGTAGCTCCTCTGACGTTAAATTGCGGTTAGGTTCTTTACAAACCTTGAGAAATGGAATACAAATTTAATTAAAGGTCAAAACTCTCTTGTTTTCGAGAACTTCGAGAATTTCGAGACCAAGTCTTTAATTAAATAATGTATTTTTAAATCTGGTTAACTTTGTGACTGAAACTACTGCAAAGTTATTTCAGTTTAGCTAAAACCCGACGTGTCGAAGAAAAGTTGTAGGTTCAATATTGCAGTTTACTTTTTTAAATCGACCCAAGAGATAAGACGTCACTTTTTCGTCATGAGGGACTGAAGTAACTATTAAAGAAAAAACGTGTCGATTGTCAAAAATTGAGCGAATCTTAGGCATTTTTAAAATAATATAACGAGTCGACTAGTTAACGAAAAGCGGCTAACCATGTAGCAACCCAGAATATCGATCATCGAGTGCAACTTACCTATGTAGTAGGTACTATACTGTTTCCAAAAGATGAATCACTAGGTAGGTATCGTTACGCTATATTTGGCCACTGATTCACCTATCATCAAACATACTACAACCGTAAAATCTGCCAGATCCGACATATTGAAATCATTATAAAATCCATTATTGCCGATACTAAACAATAAATTATTCTGTCACAAATTTCCAACTCTCTGAAGCTTACATGGAAATCGTAATATTAGCTAGGTATTGGAGCTAAGCTGAGCTGAGCTGAGCTAGGCATCTCATATCCGGCCTTTACTGCGCGGTGAAATGAAGGAACTCTTCATTTCCTGCTTACGATTGTTGACGGTTCCCCTCATAAGCATGTCACCTTAGAGACCTAATTCAAAATTGTATTTTGTATTGGAAAGGAAATCAGTGTCCGTATTCAAGAGATGAACGTATGGATCTTCGTTAACGTTACGTTTTTATGTCATAGGGCAATGTTATATTTCCTAAAACTACAAAATTCGATAGCTACGCGAAATATTAGGCTGTTGTCGACATTGCGAATTCGATTGCTTTACGTCCTATTCAGCTTTTCAATAATTTGCATTTGTTTCACAATGTTGTTAGGCCCATAGGTAAGGGTTATAACAATTAAATACAGAAAATAGAAAATTGGCATGTCTATTGAAAAATATATAGAAACCTTTGTGTGTTTGTCCCACTTAATTTAACTTGTATTGTAGATTTGGAATTAATTTAGTTTTAACTCCGCGATGTCACTAAAAAACCTAAAAAATATATTTTCTTTACAGAACAATTGGCCGATCTGAAAGTAGGTAAAACATCTTCAAATTCACTGTTTTAATGTACCTACCTGATAAAAAAATACCTAAATTAAAAAATAAGTATACAATTTTGAAACCATCTGATGTAGGTAGGTAAGTACTCACCTTACAAGTAATATCGTCAAAAATATTTACACTAGAAATCGTTAAAAACAAAAGCTTTGGCTTAATTCGCCAGTATGATGCAAAAATGTTGAATAAAGCGCAAAAATATTTGTGAATGTTACGCGTTAGAACACGACGTACAACGCAACGTGCGATATGAAACATGGGGCGACGTGCTACAGTGTGTCGACAAAAATGTGCTCGGTGGCTTATTAAAGCTACATTATTAGCTGCTCTTTTATAAAAAACGTCCTGATTATTTTGGCTTTTTTATACGGGTCTAACTAAATCGATTGCTATATTGCTAGCGATTTTCTGTTTCTCACTAAATGAGAAATATATTGTCAACAACTCCTCGGTCAACTCCTTGATCAAAAATGATACGCTAATATTGATAATAAATACTGAATAATAAATTTAATAATATAAAAATATGCTCTATTGCTAGTCTCTCTGTATGTTTACTTCATTGTCTACTTCATTATTTTGTGGTGAAAACAGTTCATCGCTACGATGTCTACAATGTATGTATTCTGTTTCTATTGGCAATCAGCTAAGTAGCTAAAACTGGAGTTTAAGGAGCGGATGGACTTTAGGTATGGTCAATAGTTAACTCCTTTACCAAGCAAGGGCGTACAATTGCTTTGCACACCCTCATAAGGCCACTTCGCTTCTTGAAAATTAAAAAGCTTAACTTGAACAGTGAGAAAATTTTATTATAAAAAAGAAGAAAAGCGAAGCATTACTTAAAACGGTTGGCAGCTGGGACCAGAACCTTATGAGGGTTGCCCAATAGAGCGTTAAATGTGTGCTGGTGAGGAAATGATGACCTGGCTGAATGCTGTAGATACTACCGACCTGATAGTCAGACGTCAGTCTCAATAGCCTCTGCGGCGTGCAGGTTGTTGACGCGCACGGTGCAGGTGGCGCGGCGGCGCGCGGTCTGGTCGCGGCGGCCGTGCGCATAGCCGTGCGCGTGGCTGTGCGAGTGGCCGTGCCCATGCGCGTGCTCGCCGAGCGCCAGCGCCTGCGCGCGCAGCAGCCGCTGCGCAATCATAGCCTGCTGTTTCTGCAGCTCAGCTTGCCGCAGCTGTCGATTGTTCAGGCAATATACATTTATAACACGTTTACACACTCTTTAATTGATTAGTTTGTTCAAAATGAATTCAGAGGCAGTGTACATCGTCATAGCCTTCGGTTGCTGCTTGTATCGTCATCATTATAAAGGCAGTGTAAATAAACAACAGGTTTACGTTTCTATCAGGAACATTAGCACCTAATAAAATATAATTTCGTTAGATACATGTGGCGACAAATATTTGTATCTGAGCTTCTGTTAGAAGGATTCTGTTTACTCTCAAACAAAGGCAGTTTAGCCTAAGGACGTTAGAAGTCCAGTTCACGTGTTGGAAGAAGTTGCATGGAAGGACCGACATCTAGTCGCTACCATGAAGAGTGGAAGACCCAAACGTGTTAATAAGATTTTTTAATTATGAGGCAACTCACGGCGTTGTGTATGTAGCTGACAATTGACTCTTGAACTAAACATTTCACTTCAATTTAATTTTATTAGGCTTTTAAATGTATTGTTTCTGCATGTGATAATTTTATTTAACATGTATTGTTCAACACAATGTTATTTGTTAATGAATAAATAAACGAAATTAAATTCAAAACGCAATAACGTTGCCTCATAATTCGTTTAATGATAAAAATAAAAGGAACCACTTTCTTGGATTCAAACAGTTAAAAAAAAATATACCAAAAGAAAAAAACTACCCCTGGTTTACAAATTGCCCCCTTTTCCTCACATTGTTTGGTCTGAACAGTTTCTACGTCGAAAGAGGAACCTTTCAAAGTCCCGAACTCCAGTTTTTTGTCCATAAAATATTTTCTCAAGATCATTCCTTCTCACGAGGCTCACAGTCCTGACCTTTCGAAGGAATACGCAGAAAGTCTGAAAATAGTCACGCGGTCACGGTTGATATATTTTTGCTGTTTCGCAAGTAGGTAAAAGTTTTCACATTTTTCAATCTTTGCAAACGTTACGAAGAACAAGATTTTTTTAATAAACACTGAAGCTTCTTTAATAATCTTATGTTTTACTTAAGGTTAACTATGCGACTTTTATGTTTCGTTTCATCGGAAAACATTATTTACTTTTTTCAAGGTTTTGTCTAGATTGATTCTCTACAAACTCTACATTAACACAAGGAAAGATGATTACATCATTTCCATGGAGTTTCTTGCCCGCTATTCTCAATATGAACCAAGCTACTACGCCTTGGAATGGGCAACTAGTTTCATCTTTCTGACTGACCGACTCATTTGACTATTCAAAACTGCCTGTGAAAGAGATGCTTTGAGTTTGAGTTTGCATCGCCTTATAGTACAACACCTAACTACTACTACTACTAAGCAACGACTTACATGGTTCAGCCGCAGTGCGTCCTGATGCTCAAGGGCGGCGATGTCATCACAACCGCTGGCCTCCATAGTGGCTTGCTGCTCCAGCAGGACCCTCTCCTCCTCCTGCAGGCGACGAAGATTCTGCTCCAAGTGAGGGTCGGCCACCAGCGAGCCATCGTCCAGCTCCATCATGTCCGAGGATGAGTCGTCGCTCACCGAAGACTTCTTATGAATAGGCCCTGAAACTGTAGCCGGAGTATTGTATCCTGTATTGTGCTGGATGGCTAAGCATATTATACTTGGTGTTATGTAACTTTTAATTAATTTACGGTTTAATTGTTTAACGGCTAGGTTGTGATTTTGTTACTTTTGTTAGATATATCGGATTAGATCTATTGGAGATTTGCGGTTCAGTATTTATTATGGTGTAGTTGATTAGTTAGTTAAATGTGATAAAAGTTTATAAGCCCCACGAGTTGCGATACCTACCAACATATACGTCCTGTACTACGCACCAAGGTATGCGGCTCTAATATCGATGATCGAATTGACGCGTAGGATGATGAAAAAGAATGTAAAAAACACAATTTTATATGAAAAAAAAAATATTGACGTTAATATAATTTTTAGGTAAAAAATATAACTGCCATTTATTTTTTAGACCATTTTCTGACAAGTAAATTACGTTTATTAATTGAAACTGCTACTAAAGTACTACGAAAATGCTACGAAGCTGCGGGTTTAAAACATTAGACCTTACTCGTAAAAGTATTTTTTTAAACATTTGTATTATTCTTTACAGACTTCATATTGTACAAAGTAACTTCAAATAAATCGCGATAATAAAGCGATTGGATAAAACTTATGGTACAAACACTATAAAATGTATTTTTCTTGCCAGAATGATAAATATTGTTTATCTTTGTTAACAGATGAACTTCAATACTAGCTGAGATATTGAATACTTCAAACAAATTAAAACTTTCGTACTTAGTTTATTTTATTAAAAAAATAATTCTTTTTTATTTTAGTTTAACATGATAAGTAGTAAACGTAATTATTTTTATTGGCAACGCCAATTACTTTTAATTTGAGTTTAGAACATAATGTTTTAACGGTTTGTTGATGATAATAGTGTTGTAGCTTTCGAGGAATCAAAAGTTTGGGATTAAAGAGAATCGAGAAGTTACTTTGAAAAATTTATCAACTATATGTAGAATTGAATCAGTTTAATGGAAGTAGTAGGAAACTGTGGTACTAGCCAATACTACAAATACAAACAAAATATCGGGGTCCATCGAGCGTGTAGTCTGGCGGGCTGCCACCGCACGCGACTTCGGCCGCCGTTGATTTACAACTTAATTGTAAGTAACACTACGCGGTTTATATGCGCGCACGCAGCGTTCCAATATTATGACGTATGTGTTGTTATCTTCTATTGGATTTTGACTACACACGATTTTTGTTTGTTTTAAATCGGAAATCTTGAACGTATTCGATTTTGATTTTATACAATTATATTTAATTTTGTTTTTTTTTTTAATTTGGTTAATAAGCTGACGAAAATAAAGTGAGTTGATTCAGTGGGTTTAGTAAGAACTGTTTTCTTAGGATTTTAAAATATATTTATCTTCATTTTAGTTTGTCAAAAAGGGTGGTATTTTATGAAAACTACCAATATAAGTCGTGATAAGTAAATTCTAGCTGTTAGTATTGATAAGTATGAAAAATATTAGTCTATGAACCGATCTATAATGTTCATTATATAAAATTGTTACATGTTTAGCTAAAACATGTAACAATTTTATTTAATGGTAGACAACAATGAAAATTTTAATTACGTTACCCACAAATATACTCTAAAATAACTGCAAAACTACTCTCACGAATATTCTCAAATAAAAGAAAGCCGGCAATTCATTCAAACCGGGAATTCTTTAATAATACGACGTCACTGAAGCACTGGCACAAAATAAAACATAAAATAAATAAATATAGGTACTTACGTTAAAAAAGCGAACGTAGTTTCACATAATATAAATAAAGAAAAAGAAATCGAAAATAAGCCAGCCAGTTATTTCGGTACGCTTGTTTATCTAGTCATAAGGGCCATTCACATGCCAGCATGCCAGCGAGCCAACCTATTGAATGGACAGCTTGGATGTGAATGCCAACATAACAGCTATAAAGGGGTTGCTCGTACTTAATGAGGTCAGTAGGATAGACATCGAATAGTGATGTCTGACACAATTCGTTTCAGTTCTTTGTTTTGTGTTTAGTATTTGGGAGTGCAAGAATCAGCTGATTGTGCGTGAGTCAGCCGAAGAATTTGGCGCGGAACGTTGAGTTTCAGTAGTGTTGTGTAAATAAGTACGTGTGTATACATCCATCTAAACGTCTTCTTCGCGTGAATTCCTCAAAATGGTTCCCTAAAATATTTAAATAAGTTTAAATAAATCCTATCTTCCGATGTAACACAAAACATGAGAACGCAAAAAATAAACACGTTATAAATGTTGACAGCGTGCACGCACGTATTGTTTGTGTATGTTTGCTCGATATGTGCGTGGCACATGTCCGTTTGCAGTTCAGTGCTCGCACACAACACGGCGCATATCGGCCACCAGACAGCTCGACAGATGAAACGCCACCGGTTCATCTCTTTACCATGCCGTTGTAAAAGTTTTCATTATTGAAACAGCCGCGATCCCTACGATCCCCGCGACTAATTTGTGTGGCACTAATGCCCGTTTTCACCTTCACTAAGTGACACTTAAATTAATCCCTAAATAAAAGTGCACGGTTGGATTTTCAACGCTAGAATCAACGCAGAACAAAAAAACAGAAAATTAAACAGTGCACTTTTATTAAGGGATTCATTTAAGTGTCACTTAGTTGTCGATGAAAACGGGTATTACCTTAACAAAAACTAATGCACTCGCGGAAAATATAAAACAAAAGAAAATAAAACGTTGAAACCTAAAACAAACTCGAACATAACTAAAAGAAAATAAATAACATTTTTTATTTCAATTATTTTTTACATCGCTTACTAACTAAAAATATTTACACAAAAAAATAACAAAAAACAGTGCACTCCTTTGTCCCTTACGCGGTAATATCACGGATATCGTCTCTGGCGATTATTTAAGTCCTCATAATACAAATATAAACAACAACACTGTCATACAGTCATTGATCACTGCAAACCTCGTCCTTTTCATCGTCCTTTCCACCTGAAATTACCGAAAATCAACATAAAAGAAACGAATAACAACAAAACAAAAATGAAAAAGAAAAACCAAAGCATGCTGTCAGAAATCATATTGGAAATCTACGCATGCTGTGAATGAAACTAAAAAAAAATACGTTTATAAAGGGACTATCACAATGATTGAACATAGAAAACGGTTGGTACTTAGTACTTTATTACAGTTGTCAACATTCGCAGCGTGTAGCAGAGCACAATAGAATGTTGGAAACGGTAACAATTGTGAAGTGATGATGAAGAAACGTGAAGAACTTACTAAGATAGGGCTCGCCCATAGTTCCAGGCAGGTACGGACAGCTGGTGACGTGGTTGAAGTTCTGAGACTGCATCTCCTCCTGGTCAGTCTCGCGATGATAGAAGTAGTTGAAGTTCGACACGATGACGGGAACGGGCAGAGCGATGGTGAGCACACCGGCGATAGCGCACAGGGAACCGACAATCTTTCCCCATACTCCAACCGGCCTATACCATAAAAACATTTCATTAAAACACAGACCTACACACCGTCCTCATCCAGCTAATAAAATAAAAACAAACTAATGATCGAACTAAAGAATATTTTGTTAATAAACATAAACGCGACTGATGATGTTCATGCGTTAATATTTTCAATACATACCGTTGTAGATCAACTAAATAAGATAGTAGAAATAAACAAAATTTTGGGATTCTATTAAACATGTGAAATAATAAAGTAAACGTGAAGTGAGATGGATAGTAGTTTAAAATTGGCAAGACCAATCGCTCGGCAAAATTAAGGGCGCAGGCAATACAATATCATTCTTCCCCACACATACTCGCCAGCATGTCACAGGGTCACTGTAACATCAGTATGTTATTGCAATGCAGTTTTTTTAACGCTAGCAAGTAAGTCCAAATGAAAAACTGAATCGCCGAATTCGAGGACGTATTAAGGTATATCATTTGATTCTCAGCTAAATGTTGCCAAGAACTGAAGATATTCCCCAAAACATCTCCAGTCAACGATCACGTCTATCAAAGGACGTCAAGGTTTAAAGAAAAACATGTCAACGGATAAAAACGGAACCTAAATAGACATATAATACTAAAACATCGACTACGAGTATTGTTCTCAGACCTACAGAACGACTTCACAGACATGCACTCAGACGTTTAACGGCTAAACATAAATACAAATACTTCTCTATCGAAAATGGTGTGTGAAAGCTAATGATTGGAAGCCAATGATATAAACAAGCAATGAATCATTCTGAACATCAATTTTGCATAGTAGCATTCATGTGTAAAATTTACCATCGGAGACAGGTTTGCAGGGCATTCCAACAACTAGACAGAGAGAGATAGTGGCGATGATAGTTGGAACACGGGGTGCAGAAGCGATGCTATAGAATTCTACTGCACACTATGAAGAAGAAGTACACGACGTGATGTCAATGTGTGCGTCTGAGATGGATCACCATTTTCGATATGTTTACGTTGGTAACATTCGTATAGCCACAACACCGACACAGGACACATCGGACGGTACACATCTAGCGAAAGCGATACAGAGGAGTAAACATTCGACAGTGGACAAGTATTCGGTACACAACGAGTCACTTCAAGTGCTGAGAGCGTGCGCTCGAGCTGGTGCCGGCAGCGACACATCGCCACACTTGAAGTGTACAACTAAAGCTGTTCTCTCTCATAATCATAGAATACGCTTTGGGAGGGGCGATAGTCACACGGACGACGGGGCCTGTGGTACACTAGCACCCTATGTGTACATGTCTTGTCAATGAAAAATTTTACAACTGAGCTTCCATGTAAAATTGTAAAAGTTCAGGACAGAAATGATGACACAAACATTTTATAAAAAAATAAAAGAAACAAGACAATAAGAAACGTTCTCGAACGTGCAAGAGTCTCAGTATAAAGGTGAATAAAACGTGTAATCGGTTAAGTTCTAAGCGAACCGACGATCAAATCAAACTGAAGCATAGTTACATGAATGTGGCGAAAGAATATCACAATAGTGTTAAATGTACCAATGTAAGGGTTGGGGGTAAAATGAAATGACGAGAAGGCAAAGATGAAACTTAGGGTGAAGTCGCTGTATCATACGTCATATCTCCGTATCCTACGGTCGTCATTGTCACGACCGCCCACCAAAACGCATCTGGTATGGATTTGAAGAAGCTGTTCTCACTTCCCGCCTCAGCGAAGTACACCGCGGATGAAAACAGCACCACACCTTGAAGAACAAGCACACACCAACGGAGAATACAGTGCGACATACAGTGGTGGGGATGGCTTGCGAGCGGCGGGGCGGGGAAGGCGGGGCGGGGTGGCGGCGCGACACAGGTTACCTCATATCTCCATAGCCGACTGTGGTCATCGTAATTACTGCCCACCAGAAGGCATCAGGAATGCTATCGAAATTAGTGTCATGGCAGTCTTTGTCAGCAAAAAAGACAGCACTGGAAAAAACCACGACACCTGCGAACGCAAAATAACATGTGAACGCACCGTCATGATGTGGCCGCGCTAGAGTTGAGGATTAATTACTTTAGGAATAAATAAATTGATTATGTATATAATGTTATAGGATTCAACATTGGAAAAGATTTTACTGAATAAATGGAATTGGAATTGAAGTAACCGGCACCGCGCTCGCCGCTCGCGCCGCCCACCGGCCCGTCTGCTGCGTCGCAATACTCATCCCGAGATCTTCTCTCCGTATCTCAAATACTCCTTGAGGACACGCTTTGTCTTACTAGGTCAAGTATGTATGCATATTAGATCAGCTAGAACACTATTTGGACTCTATTGTTATAAATAAGATAATACTAGTACGTACTTGTTGACTCGATTATTAAAATTCTCTGGCTAAATAATGTTTGTGATTAAAATTATTTAAGAATAGACTAACATGTTTAAGAACGCATTTAAGTCGTACATCACTATTTAATGCAACGTGATACTTACCAATGAACAAGAAAAATATCAATAAGCCAAGTTCCCTCATCGAAGCCTTCAACGTTCGTCCCAGAATCTGTAAGCCTTTGGAGTGTCGTGATAATTTGAAGATACGGAACACGCGCACCAGTCGGATCACCCGTAATATCGCAAGACTCATGGCTTGGTTGGTGGATTTGTCTTGCGGAGATACGGGCGCGCGTGGTAGGTTCAGAGTGTCTTCCTCCTCCGCGACGACTGTCGCCAATGTAATGAAGTAGGGGATGATGGCGATGATGTCGATTATGTTCATCACATCCCGGAAGAAGTTGAACTTGTTCGGACAGGCTAGAAACCGTACTATCAACTCGAACGTAAACCATATTATACAAAGGGTCTCTATCAAGAAGAATGGGTCAGTGATGTCAGGGACTTCGTCTTCTTCTATTTTAGTGCCGTTGGTTGTTGTATTGAAGACCTTGTAGTGCTTGAACTCCGGGAGAGTTTCCAGGCAGAAGATTACGATGGACAGCAAGATGACAAATACTGAGATGATAGCCACGACGCGTGCGGCCTGGGAGCTCTCAGGGTATTCGAAGAGCAGCCAGATTTTGCGCTGGCGCTCATTGGAAGGAAGTGGTTTCTCCTCCTCCTTGATGAAGCCCTCATCCTCACTGAAATAGTTTTAATAGGTTACAACTTATATTTGCAGCAAGTAGACTTGTAGAGGCGTTTCTTGCGCATGTGCTTGAACTCACCGGAATTTGTTGGTGGCCTGTTCTCCGAGTTCATAGAACTTAATCTCCTCGGAAAATACATCTAGGGGTACGTTTACTGGGCGCCGCAGGCGGCCGCCGCTTTGGTAGTAATACAGGATTGCGTCGAATGAGGGGCGGTTCCGGTCGAAAAAATATTCGTTCCTGTTGGCAAATTACGCGAGTTTCAGAATACGGACGGTGTTAGTCACTGAGCCAACCAAGACACGCCTATTTCTAATGATTTTTCACCTTAATGACGTATGTACATCCTCTGGTAATAACGGACTCTATCAATTATTTTATTGTGAGTTGCTTTGCCTTAACTCATAAATACTTACCTCAAGGGATCGAAGTAGCGTATTCTCCGGGCTGGATCCCCAAGAAGGGTTTCCGGGAATTGGTTGAGTGTACGTAGTTGCGTCTCGAACTTCAGGCCGCTTACCTACGAATAAAGAAACAAACACTCTTATTAAGCCCTGAAGTATACAGAACTCGTTGTTTACAGTTGAATTATTGACTATGTTATGAAGGCATTCATGATCAATTCTAATTTCAGGTTTGCATAACCTTTTTAAAATCCCTTGACACACAAGTATAATGGTAATTGATAAATATTTCTCGAATTACAAAGTCATCAGCCTATGCAGTAGGTATTCAGGGAAAAGTTAGAAACGTAATGTCGTTTGTATTCGAGACCTACTGACCTTCAATCTTGCTGCCGGGATTAATAGCATTATTGACCACCTTGGTAACGTGTGATAAGCGTTGAAACTGTAAACCTGCTTCTAGTAGGAACTCTTCTAGGTCTTTGATTAATAAATTATGCCAACAAGATAATTACTTAATTAGGTACAATAATTGTCTGTTGTGAGAATCACAGATAGTTCTGATAATATACCTACTCGAATAACAGTGTACATAATGCCGGCCTAGAAAGCTTGAACATACCTATTTGGAATCCAGTCATCTAAGACGTGTGACCAGAGTAAAAAAATCTAACATTCTAAACCCATGACAAATGTTTTATTAATTTGTTATATTTCGACGATTTATTATATAGAGAATGGCAATAAAAAACTCATATAAAACCATGAAAAAGCAATTGAACAATCTGTGCCTTAACTGCCAACAGGATTGATGGCATAAAGAAACTGTTGATGAGATATAAACAACGCGCTCAGCATGTCAAAACCCTTAGCATTCCCACAGTGTGTTCAAACATACACTCTCACGCAGTGGCAGTAGCGTCTACTCTATAATTGTAACACCCTTGAACTTTTTATTTGCGTATACCACGTGGATGTGGCTTCCAGTGTCGCTTGAACTATTTGACAAACCACACGTGGGGGAATGATAGCTAAACGACTCACCAACTTAATAATTTAAATAATTTACTGCACAGAAAACTACTGTGTTACTTCAATAGCTGTATGATGGCTTGTGACGTTTGTTGAGAAAACTACATTGTTGGTATACCGTGATAATGACGTACCGCTAGAACTGTAATTTATCAAATGGATAACCTAAATATTTTATATAATTTGTAAACTGTCACAAGCGCCATCATACACTGCCGCAGGTATAGTTCTCATTTATCATAATCATATAAAAAGTGTAGAAAGTAATGCTCGGCGCCATGGTGACCTTTCTCGTATTGACAGGATATGGTATATAAGGTAAAAATTAAAGTCTCGAATTATAAGGGAAATAACTATATTAAATCACTAACACTTTGGTAAAATGGTAATGGTAACGGTTTTGAGTCGTGGTGTCTTTGAACGAGAACTGGTCCACATTTGTGTGTTTAATGTGCATATTTGCGTTCGATGCAATTATGCATTTTCGCTGAGTGTTCGATTAACTCGAACATATTCCCGAGAGCGATAACAATTGCGGGATGATAGCTAAAGCTACATGATATGGTGTGTACAAAAACATTTAACTACTTAACACATTCGTTTCAAGTAATCTTAACTGGTAGGTTATTTTTTGCGTTTACTATGCTTTTTCAATGTTTTTATACATTGATAAAGCATAGTAAACGCAAAAAATAAAAGTATATCAAATTTGTCTACATAAATAATTATAGTTATAAACACATCCTATCAATACAAGAAAGGTGTGTAAGGTCACCATGGCGCCGAGCATTACTTTTACATGGTCCTTCTCGCCGGATCTACCACAACCAAACTGAGAGTAGTTTTTAACGCCTCAGCAAAATCATCAACAGGGTACAGTTTAATTGACGTCATGCGCAGGAGTCAAAATATACATAAGGATCTTCAACAGCTTATCCTGAAATGGAGACAATTTCAATTTGCATATACTTCCGATTTCGAGAAGATGTAGAAGATGATCTTTCTCGTATTGACAGGATATGGTATATATGGTAAAAGTTAAAGTCTCGATTTATAAGGGAAATGGCTATATTGAATCACTAACACTTAGTTACAAGAACTGGTATAAAATGGTAAACTATGTAACTAACTTATTGGTAAAATGTATGGTAAAATAGTAATAGGTTTCGAGTCGTGGTGTCTAATGAGATCTGAACGCGAACTGGCCCACTTTAAGGTGAACGAGCGAATGTGCATATTTGCGTTCGATGCAATTATGCATTTTCGCTGAGTGTTCGATTAACTTGAACAGACAGTTTCGGTGGAAGTGCCACCTTGCTTTTTTAACCTACCTATAAGTAATTTGAATTCGTCTTAAACTGGACGTAGTTCGGCTAGTGCATTCATATGAAGCTACCTGGTAGTCGTGCGTCGTGCGTGACACGTTCAGACTCCATTTCTCTACCAGGGTCACCTTCTCTAAATCATCGTCATCGTCATCACTATCTTGCCCTTATCCCAATTTATTCGGGATCGGCACAACACGTCTCCTTCCATTCTTCTCTATTAGTCGTCATCTCGGTATTTACTCACATATTCTTCAATTTCTCTAAGTGTTAAGGCCAATAATGTTCCATTTTAGCAAAAGGATTGTTGTGGTAACGAAACTTTCATTACGTTAAATAAACTGTCAGACAATAAGTGGCTTGCCAAAGCAATAATCCATTTCTCTAATAGTCTCAATACTCTCAATCATGAATATATTGACAGCTACAAAAAGTCTGTGACCTAACAGTTGGTCTATAAAATGAAACGAAGCTTTAATGAATTAACTGTATCACAGTAACACGTTGACAACAGACAGCGTCGGGCTAAAACATTTTCGAGACATTATTTGTAGTCGGCGCAGACAATATCTGTCGAAGTCTAAAGTATGATGCATAGTTCACAAAATAAACAGCCTACTATCTACTACAATGCAGCAAAATCAAGTATAAATTGGACTATTTTCAGCACAGACAGACGCAGTTTCAATCAATTTTGTACCTATCAATGCCACTATTAGACTAACGTCCACGTAACGTATTTTCGGAAAAAGGATCCGTCACACATTTCAGATTTATATACCGAAGGCTTAATTAATAAATGGATGGACAGAGATGAATAAAGTGCATTTGTATCAGACGCGGTTTGCTTTTAATGCATTTATATTGGTTAGGTTAGCCTTCGCTTTATATTCGCCATTATTGAAAGTGTGCAACCTGTGTGTTAGTGTGTTAATTGCCTATTTTTATGGGTTGACCTTTATTATATTAAATGCAGTTAATTGTATTAAATGTAACTACTCAAAGTATTTGGGACCAAAATACCAGTAAATAAATAAAAGTAGGAAAGTAGATCACAGATGTTGAATATTTGTAGTATATCAAGGTTTCCGAAGTATGATTTTGTGTCTACAAATAGTTGCTGCCAATCCGCCCAATATAATCCCTTCGTTGCTCCGCGCCCACGGGAAGATAAAGTGGCTTATTGCAGTCGGAGACCACATAATACACCAACTAAATAACATTATAGTTATATATGTAGCTATGTTGTTTCGACACAGGAAAACGTAATTTGTATTTACGGAAAATCGCAAGAAGTTCTGGGAGAACTCAAAAGTTCAAAAGAAAGGTCCAAAGATAATTTGCCAAATAATACGTCTTTTGAATGTCAAGAATTTAAGTGGAGTGGAGTTAAGACGCCTTCTCTATAATAGAGGTATTGTTTCACAAGGAAAATGTACAATAAGATCTAAAATAATAAGGCTAAAAAAGAAGATGCATCGGCAGAATGCAGTTGCATTACACAATAGAACTAGTGATAAAGTAGTTGCATTATATACCTCTACTCTCCTCTTCACGGGACACAGGCGCGATGTTGTTTATGTTGTTGTTATTTTAAAGCGAGAATATTCGAGTGCATGTTCTTTGAACCTAAGTACAAGGTGAGAACACTTTCAAGGCGTTTGACCGGTTCGTGGAAGCCGATGGAAAGGCAACAGGTGTCAGAAATATTGGAATATTTTATAGACTTTTACCCTCACTTTGTTTGTGTCAAGGTTTCAACATTTCAGCGTAAACGTTCACAATATTTGAACACGAACGTGAAATTAAAGGTCAGACTATTTGTGCTATCACCATGTGTGATGACGGCTCGGAATTGAATTTATAGTTATTATTGTACGAATGAGGGCTCTTCATATTCAACCCATTCTCTACTCTGATTATGATTACTCACACTGCATAGAAAAGGGATGGTAAAGACCTTTGCGGACAGTACAGTGCCTAGATTACGAACTCGTCACCATCATATCAAGAACTGTACAGTGCTGTATTTAGAATTTAGCAATCACTAGGACGAACATTTGATAAACGCTTACGTATAGACATTAGCGAAGGCAAATTTTAATGTGACAACATTATGTGAGTGTCGAATAAACACGTTAAAATAAAATTTATAGATTACATCCGTGCTCCCGCTAATATTTTCTGAAGCATTATATTTATACCTTAGGTACGTCATATGTTAAGCGTTAACAAGATACTTTCTACCTTTAAATGCTCCACAACACGTGAAGTGGACGCTCCGGTCTAATGGTCTTGTTAGCGATAAAAATAAACTTAATGGCAACGTCCTAGTAACGATAGTTTTATTTCCATGTTTATATTTGTTGTATAAAACGGTACGCAAATAAAATGTAATAAATAATGTATGAATGCTGTTTTTATGTGTATCTGAACACAAAATAGAAACGGAGTCATCTTGTGGAGGGAAGCTGCGGCTTAGTGTTGTACCTACACATGTGTTGGGCCGGCAATGTGACGGTTTTAACCGAGGCAAGTTGTCCCAATTCTATAGTTATTGGATTAGGGGGCTATGGGCAAGTTAGGACAGCATTTAAATGTCTGTGTTAGAGTCCTTGACGTCATGAAATTTCGAATGTGTATAAATAAAGCGTGAGAACCCTATTCCGGTTCAAAGCGGTTCAAATAGCGGCGTTGCGTGGCGACGCACGTAAGAATAGCAGCGCACGCGGCGCGGTGGACGCGGCCGATCGACACGCCGCCAAATTAATCAAATCAATATTTACAAGCAAACGCGCGTACATTCACTCTCCGCGGACGCAAAGTTTCACACAGTATTTCTTTCGGCGCGGATGTACCTCCGCGGCTGGCAATGGGCGTATCCAAAAATACATTTTATTGTGTGTTCCCCAAGGGCGGAGCGAGTTGTACGTCGTACTGCAGCGAGCTTTTATGAAGAGATTTTAATTAATTTTCCGTTGTAAACGCTAACCGCGAATGGTTCCATGTTTTAAGGTCGGGTTTCTTTTTATAAGCCGTGGGAGACGCGCGGTGGCGAGACTGTGCCGCGCGTTTCGGCGCCCGCGCCTGTCCAGCTGAGCGAGCGCGCAACAAACGTACGTCGACAGTGACGCTTCTATAATAATCTTGTCAACTCATATTAAAACTTCGTCTACTCCAGTTAATATTCCATGAAACTAACATTCTCATAATACGAGTAACATCGTCGTCACTAATTACACAGTCACAGTTTTACTACATCGAAACCCAATTCATATATTCTTGGAACGCCAAATACTATTTTAAAATAGCATTCATTTATAACTATCGTCATCTCGGTTCGATTCACCGAATCATTTCGAGCCTCTACAATTTTGCAACAGAGTGCACTAAGCGGAAATTGGAATGTAAACCTAAAGGCAATAAGTCACGGACTGAAAATTTTCTATAAACGTTAGTGCGGCACTCAACTCCCACGCGCGGGTAACGTGCTGCACTTACATAGGCGATTTGTCAAAACCGTGTAATGTGACTGCCCCGCGTTTACTATTATAGCCTACCGTGCTCCGCTAATTAAAGGATAAGGCATCTATAGCCGAGCAGAATAAACCTAAATAGATCCCTTGGCTGATCATCCTTCTCAAAGTACTCCCTGTCTGCTGTTAATTAGTCAGAGAAGATATTTGAAGTAGCACTTGGCACGTTGATTTAATTAACGAAAAGCGAAAGTTACAATTATTATTGCCGATTGCATAACGCTTACTTCGATTTTGACGTAATGCAGGAATAGTAAAATGTTAACTGCCCATTCGGCGCTGACGAAACTGCGGACGTTGAGTGCCTTTTTGCTTTGAAGAAGTTTCACAAAGTTCAAAGCGATATTTACTAACAAGGCAGTGAAATCGTGATATATCAACAGGTAGGCATAATTACGAGTCGTTGACCAATGGCCGGTGAGAAAATTAGTGTAAATTGACACGCGACCGAGCTTCGCGTAATGGGGGATCGATAACAGTTGAAGCAAGTCACTGAATGGTACGTCCCAAAAAATAAACAAAAACGCGACATTGTTTTAATTTATTTGGAGTTGCTTTGGCTTTTCCAAATTATCTTTAGAATTGGACGGTTCCTCGTAATCCAAAGTCAGCCAAAACTTCAACTGTCACAACAGAAATCAACAGAGAGTTCTGCGAACACGTCGTGCTTACCATTAGTCAGCTGTGATAATCCACTAGAAAAACGTGCGGTTTAAAAATAGTTGTTTCGATTAAATACGCGTCGTAACCCCGACACATTGTAAACCATTCAATCGGGTTCTTTCGAAAGATTAATGGATCTAACATTATTGGAGAAACCAATTAACTGCAACGTACACTGGAGTTTAATCCCGTTTTCTTTACAAAACATGCTGTTCTCGAATGCCTGGAGCTATGTATTAGGGTTTATTAGAGGGTAGGTAACAAATAGAACATCTATTTAGTTCAAGATGTTTAAACGGGAGATATAACTGAAGTTCCTTAGGATACGTCATCTAAATATAGCTAATGACCCATCACTACTTGGTGAGAGAACTGGCTCGATTAGAGACATGATAATTTCCAATGATACTAAAAAGAACACACGTCAAGTCACGTTCTGGTATATATCACGTTGAAAAGATTGTGTTGAAACAAATCACTCTGGAAGGACTGGCGTGTGTCACCGAGGACCTTGCAGATCAAGCCAACGTCGCACGAGAACGCAGTGCCCATAAAGATGTAACGTATTACCACTTACTACAAGTCTGATGTAATATCCCTCGCACACTCTCTGCGCTCAGCGCTCCTGGGCTGTGCTCGCAGACGAATGGAAGAAGATTTTGTCAAGCACTATATCTGGAGTATTAGGAGATGAGCTTATGACTGTCGTGTAGTTGTATGCTTTATTTTATAGTTTTTGTCTTATGTTTTTGGTCTTGGCCGCTTTATCTATCTATCTATCTTCTATATAAATAAAAATGAATGAAAAACTCGAGAACGACTGGACCAATTTAGAAATTAAAAAACAATATTCCTTGTAGTGCGAGGAATGTTCTTATGAAGAGAAAATTTTGAAAAATTACCCAGAAAAACGTAAAAGCCCCACTTTTCTTTTTCCAATACAAACTGTTCTAAAACCAAAAGAAATAAAAGACGTTTGTCGGGTCGGCTAGGTAGGCGTAGGTAGGTATGTAGGTAGGCGTAGGTAGGTATGTAGGTAGGCGTAGGTAGGTATGTAGGTAGGCGTAGGTAGGTATGTAGGTAGGCGTAGGTAGGTATGTAGGTAGGTGTAGGTAGGTATGTAGGTAGGCGTAGGTAGGTATGTAGGTAGGCGTAGGTAGGTATGTAGGTAGGCGTAGGTAGGTATGTAGGTAGGCGTAGGTAGGTAGGCGTAGGTAGGTATGTAGGTAGGCGTAGGTAGGTATGTAAGTAGGTAGGTAGGTGTAGGTAGGTGCGCCGTAGATAAGCACATAGTGCTAGCCGTGTGAAGCCGGGGCGGGCAACTAAAATGAATAAATGAGTAATATGGGGCGGCTAAGGTCATATTGGTTACTAACTATTGTAAAGCTTTAGACAGTTCAATTAAAATAATGTCCGCAATTATTACAAACGAGTAAACCGCGGATTTGCTCGCCTCATATTATATTGAAACTTCTGTAAACAACTGTTAATTTATTAAAAACCGATTTATAAATGCCATAGTTCGATTTTTTTATCAATTGTTGGAGACTTCCGTTCATAATATAGTAACGTTTCATGTGTGATAAAGAAAAGTTTGCGAAAAAAAAAAAAAATATCGTGGACCAGTCCTTGTTGAAGGAGTCCAGCTCGTCCCACCATCTCCAATCGGGTCGTAAGTTTGGCCCATTGGTTGTCTGACATGCTGCAGATATGTCCAACCCAATTCCATTTTAGCGTGGCAGCTTTCCCAGTGACATCTTTGTGACGGAACGGATGGTCGTATTTCCAACCCGGTCTGTTAGTTTGATACCCAGAATACTCCGTTCCATAGCCCTCTGGCTAACCTCGAGCGTGGACCTCTGACGATCAGTCCTCAGTAGCTTTAAACAGAGAGAAGTGGAAAGAGAGTAGGGAGGTCTTTGCCCTGCAGTGGGACGTCATAGGCTTTTAATAATAATATCGAGGACTTAAAAAAAAAACTCTAATCTCGAAGCTCTATTCCATATTCAAACTTTATTCTTCATGACAATTCCATCCTTATGCCACCTCCACACTGCATCGCTCCTGGCTCGAATCGTTAAACGTATGTTTGGTGCTCTCCGCGGCCAGTAAACACCTTAGCGTTGATGGCTACCTGAGTGCCGCTGAACGCTACATTTCATCGTTCTTAATTATTTATTTATTTTAGCAACAATCCACGATGATCGCACTAAACTTGGGCGCAGCTCGTTATTCTCTCAGTTCCAGAGATGTTGGTTTGTTTGGCAGAAGGTATTGATTTGCTCTATTGTAGGAGTTTGACTCTTTATTGCGAGTAATAGAGAATGGCAAACATTTTCTAAGAATTTCTTTGCTGTTTTAGTCTGCCCTATTGCCAGTTCTTTATTATTCATCAGGTGTAACAGTCGCGCATAATATTCGATTGAAATAAAAAATATGAACTAACTAACATTTAACAAAGACTGTTCTTGAAGACTAAGTTGTATCCGACTAGGTCTTATAGCTTAGACTTCAAAGTGAGTGGCAATATTACTACGATGCAATATTTTTAGAAAGTTCCCGTATTATAAAGTCATGTTAACTTCCGAAGGTTTCTAGAAAACCACACTTTATCGGGGGGCACGGCAGCGCCCCCACCAAGTCGAGCAAAACAAATACAAATAAAGTTTACTGCGACCCTGGTACTAGTTATCTAAGATTTCTCATTAAAACTATCTCTGTTACCAGCTTTCTCATACAAAACGGTTTACTTTTACAAAAAAAATAAACAACCGACTTCAAAAGAAACACTACAAAGTGAATAACAAGTTTGATTTCGGAAGTCGTTGTCTTTAATCCGGCAGTGACAGGAAGTTATTACAACATCATCAACATACACTAAGTGGAAAAAATACGTATAATCCTATATTTATATATATATATATTTATTTGTAATCACGTTCTTGAAAACGGCTCTAACGATTTCGCTGAAAGTTGCAATATAGGGGTTTAAGGGGGCAAAAAATCGATCTAGCTAGGGTCTCATATCTGGTAAAATTCGTTTTTACCCGAGCACAGCTCGGTCGCCCAAAATTTAGAACACGAGGGCTACCTTAGTATAATGACAAGCAGCATGGAATAAGTAAATACCTATTATCATGACAGCATGGAATTTGTAAGTACCTACTATCATGGGAATTTGTATGAACTATTTGTATGAGCATTCTCTATTTTCACCCGAGCAGAGCTCGGTCGACCAGGTACTAAAATTTATATGGGACCACCGCGGAAACTTCGTCTACCAAATTAAAATATAAAATTACAAAATTTATCTTCAATTGACGAAAATATCGTTGAACACAAATAAATAAAAAATACAGACGAAATGAGAACGTGCTCCTATTTTAAGAAGTCGTTTAAAAATGTCATTTCCGAGCACGGTTTTAGCAATGTCCTCTCTCGACAAGTTGCATAAAGGTTAGGTTTATAATTTCTCTGAATCATTAATACTCAAAGTACTGAAGTCCGACACAAAAATGACCATGATTATGAAATTAATTATTTGTTCATTGCAAGTCGAGACTGAGCAGCATCTAATAACGAAGCTCCTACAAAGGATGCTTAAAGGCCAACGTCAGAAATTTCAGATGTATAAAAGATAAATAAACGAACAGACTACACAACTGCATTCTCAGGCAAAGTATGGTAGTGCCCTTCATATTGCAGCTGAATGTCAAGGGTAAGTCCTGGCGGAGTACGGGGATATATCGTAAAATGAAATATCAAGCTCCGGCAGGGCTCAGCTTTGAGAAAGCTTCGCCGCTCAAACTGATGTCTTTTGTACATGCCTCCTGTGTTTATTAAATTGAAGCCTGCGCTGCGGGTTGAGCGTAATATGAGTCACGTAATATGAGTGTAATATGAGAATAAGCGCGAGTTGCAACTTATTCTCATATTACATCCGTATTTATATATTTTAATCTGAGACGCAGTATGTAATAAAATATGTGGTTATTTGAAGGCTTACGTAATCTTGACTTACGTGACTCGTAATCGAAACGTAATCGTTAATAAAATATCAGCTCTAGTGCAGCAGAGACTTTTACAACAGCAGCTATTATTAGAGAAACTCGTTAGAGTCCATCCGCCTCCGTTCCAAACACTTCCAAATAAAGATGCTCATTGGAACGATGTTCACAATATTTTGTTCCGTTTATGTCGAGTACATACGCAAAGAACCACAAAAAAAGAATACGGAAGTAGGAGCTGACATGAATAGTAGGAGTTCATTTGGTTGTCATGTTTCTAACCTACTGGAGTATGAGGAACTTATCGGCTGTCTCAAACAGAATTGTGAAAGCTTGTGTTTGGATTTTCTTTTGAACTGTTTATATCAAATCTGAGGTTCCATTTTATGAAAATACATCCAAAAGGAAGTAAAACGTCACGAAATAAAGCATAAGTCGCTTCTAAACCAGAATAAACATTTTAAGTGGTGAGCATTACGTTACAAGGCCGCTTTTATTTTCATTCATGAGTGGACATTATAATTAGTGGTTTAGCCTCGTACACAATTTTACCGTCTTGTTTAGGGACGCTAGCAGTGCGAGCATAGCTTATAAGAGAGAGCAGAGTACAGAAATGGCCACAGATTACGTCCTTCCGGAGTATTTTTGCGGTAGGTGTATGTGCGCCTTGTACCGTCTGTATGTTTGTGTGCGCTATTTATAGAGGGATGCTAAATGAATTATGTAGTCTGATTATTATTATCATGAAAACGTTAAGTAGGTGTATGTTTATCTCGTTATATTTTGTTAGGTACTCAGTTGTTATTTACTTGTACGGTACCTACCGTTTACCGTCTTTATTCCAAGGGTCGCAGGCCTTGACCAAAAGTCACAGATTGCAGGATTCGCGTTTCATACCTGGTGACACAGTTACCGGTCGAGCCAATAAAAGCTTGTTAAAAAAGAGAAATAATGGCCTGAACATATGAGATTTGTGTGTGTAAATAGTAATGATAAGTGGTCAATTGGAGGGTGTGTGTGTGTGCATGATTAATATGGCTGCGTGTTTACGTTACAGTTGTAATGTTAGATTTACAATTTCTTATTCCTGGCGGATCATTCTTTTGTGCGAGAAATTATTCAAATCGAGGAGCGGTTCTTGTAGAAAAATGGAATCAAGTTTTGGTAGCACTGGTTTCAAATGAATAATCATTGAACTTAGTAACTCCTAATTGTAGTATTTTTTTTGGTAATTTGTTATTAACAATGGTAAAACAATTATAGGTTAAACAATGTAGACATCGTTTTGCGTGGATGTGACGCATATTTTCCCCCAATTTGTTATTCTCGTGTTTTTTTTGTTTTTTTTTCTCTTTGCGTCATATCTACCGCAAATAAACGTATTTTCTTTCTTTTCTTTCTTTCTTTCTTTCTTATCGTTGTATGGAGGTGCATCAAAATATTGCTAGATAAGTAGTTATAGTCATACGTTCAGTGATTGACACATTGGCAAAGATTGGAATGTGAAGAGAAACAAAAGTGAGTTCAGTGGCCTTCCAGACAGAAAATAATATCTGTGAAGATGATATTACTGATGATTTTGGTAAAGAGGGTGATTTTTGAGGTGACTTGAATAGTTCTAGAAATGGTAAAGATAGTGACATTGATAAAAACGGTAATGATGATATTGGTATTTTGAGAAACAGTGTACGGCCACAAAATTCTTAAACACTAAGCGAAAAACACAACAAAATTCTTGTACGCGCGCATGTTTAAATGTCTGTATGTTATCGAAATCGGGGTGCGTGAGAGATTAGGTGATGTGACTCCGTGTAGGCATAGTCCCTCTCTAGTAGCCACTCTGTTACTTTAGTTTTTACCGCATGGGTTTAGTTTTAGGATTTTTAATTCTTTATAAATTTTATTGCATATATAATTACTACTAATTGTATAAAATTGATGCGTTGCGAAAGTGGTTGAAATTATATGTTGAAATCCAGTGATGATTTGTAGTCCCGTATTGTGATTTGGCGGCGGCAGCTTAGTATGAGTTCTTAAAATCGATCGAAGCATGAAAAGCTGACGTACCGTAAGGATTTTGCAGTTAGAGTATAGTTAACTATACTATAGTCACTACTTTAAGTATGGCTCTTTGTGCTCTTTCTACTCTTAACATTTTGGTAATACAATATCCAATAACAGATTGGCAAAGACCATAATAGACCATCTTCAGTGTCAAGTTTGGCCGACTGTCAGTGACTTAAAAACGTGCATAAGGTGCATTGTGCAAGGTGCAAGGGCGTCAATCTGTTTGTCCCATCGTAGTCAATCTGTACTCCGAGATATTTTATATTGTCAGATCTAGTAAGAGTTGGATACTCACAAGACGATGATGATGATCGACGTTATTGACCATAAAATCAGAGATCGTGATCAAAGTTATATTTTATATTGGTCAGAGTACAGTAAAAATATAAGTCAAATCTTGTGTTGTTGGGGATACTTCTGTCAAGGTTTTTTAGAAGGTGCTAAATAGTGGAACTGGGAATATCTTTTTCATGTTTGAAAATCGATTCTGTGAAAACCTTTTTCTGAATTTCCATGTTTATAATGACAATGAAAATGAAAGAGCGCCCGTGGAGTTTCATGTCGGCTCTTCTCCATAGGAAACGACCAATTGGAACCGTGCACCTAACTTCTGACGTTTTATAAATGCCTATATAGGTTTATGTGAAATAAAATATTTGATTTTTGATGATTTAGATGTTACTCAAAGTCTGCTCTCCGCGGAGATCCTAGGCTTCTTCCGTCGCCAAAAAAGTTTGAGAACCGCTGAGTTAAATATACCAAGATGATGATAAAAGTGATGCTAAAGTATCTACTTACGTTGATAACAACTCTCTCGCAGAAGTCGTGGTCGTGTTGTATAGGTTCGAACGTCACCACCCCTCCCTGGGGTGGGCGTCCAGGCTCTTCTTCCTGGTTGCACAATTTCGGCAGTGACCTGTGGAAGAAAGTTATGTTTAGAAAAATGTTTCATACAGAATATGCTTAGGACAGCTTTTGAGAGAAAGTTTATAATAATAGTAATATTAATGAACAGCAAACGAGGAAATTAATGAAAAAAACGTTTTTGTGTTCCAAGCGGAACACTTATTTTTTGGACATTAAATCCTTACACGATACAAGTTTCTTGCCTGTGGCATACAATAAAGCTGTAGAAACAAATGACTTGCATCATCTAAACACTGTTTAGAAGGTGCAACTTTTATTGTTGCCTCAAACGTATGGTGTGCCACAGATAAAAATACGAAAAACCACTTTTCATTTATATCCAGGCGCCAGGTAGTACTTTCAACCAAACCACCACTTCGCTCATTCACGACCCTTCAAGGCTGCCTACGACAATGTATAAGCCCCGGCTTCCCCAGTCAAACGTGCTCAAACATGCCACTCATATCCTCTTAATAGTCCCAGTTTGGCTGCGAAAGCTGCCAGCTTCAACTACAGCCTCAGGGTTGTCGGGTATATACTGAGGAATATTATTTATTTATTAATTAAAACTTTATGCACAAGTAAAAAAATACTGTACAAAGGCGGACTTAATGCCTGCCATTTTCTACCAGTCAACCTTAGGGTGGTGCAGAGACAAAACATGGCAGGTCCAACATAACTGATAGATAGCTTGAAAATGAATACCTAGTAATACGTTCATAGATAAACGAAGTTAAGATCAAGTTGTTGTTGTTACATAGCCTTATGTGTTGAAGAAATAGTTGAAGCATACTCTTATAAGAATATACCTTAGATTGACTTATTTGATCTTCTACAAAATAGTTTCAGGAGCGGTATCAGCGAATCAATGACTCTATCTATAATTGCTTAGCATGTCAAAATAGATAAAGAACCTATAAGACAGTAGTCTAGGTAGGTATGTCATTTCTGATCAATTGAAAATATGCAAGTACCGTTCAAATCAAACGTCAAAGCGATAACCCTAAAATGGAGAGGTGCTGTAAAACCGCTGCGTGGTTCGTCGTCAGCAGGCACTTGGAGCCGAGAGCCGATTGGCATTGTTTTTCTAAAACGCTCCCTTATCCGATCGCTCTCCAGTCGGCTTCAGAACCTCTCCACACGAGATGGCTTGACGACGGCGCTACAAATGTGCCGATTACAGGCACACTTGACACTGCCACGCCATTTTATTACCCTTTTTTATTTACTTGGTTTTCGTTTCATGAATTTGTGATGATGCTGCGATAGGTCAGATAGATATATTTATATAATAGTCTGGCTCCTTATTACATGGGACTTAAACATAACTGGCGAAATTTGGGTGTACGCAGGTACACTTCTGCTTAGCCCTACGAGGATTACAGGCGTGATTGTTTTGTTTTATTGCAAACCAATAGTTGTACAGGTTAAATACTTACGAACGTTTCTAATAGATAAAACGGCTATAGGAAGAACACCACAACACAAGAACAACCTTTCCTTCCTAAACATCTAGAAAAAAACACAATAAAACCGATACTGTCTCGAGTAAGTCAAGGTTTTTACAAGTCTTCATAGGCATAAACATCGAGTGGAAGTAATTGGCTGCAATTGGAAAAGGAAAAGGTGTATTTAAGGATTGTAGCAGGTGGCGGGCGTTCTGTTGTTTCCGTTTTCCTCATAGGAGCCCTACAGTCTTCCCGTCACAGGAAACTACGCGTGATTTTGAACTTGTCAGGTGAAAAGCAAAATAAGACAGTGTCTCTTTGGATACAGCAGGGCCCAGAAATAATTGGATACTGGATACTGTGAGAAAATGAAAAGCTGTTCCAAGTGTTCAATTGAGTAAACAACACTTTATTGCGAATTTGTTTTTCATTTCTATTGTTTACTTTCTTGTGCGAAGCAATTTAATAATTGTGTGAAACTAGCTTCTGCAGGCGCCTTCGTCTGCGTGGACTTCAGAATTGGGTCCAGAGAGAGAGAGAGAGAGAGAAGGTAGTTTTAACATACATTGATAACAGTCGGTAAGCTATGCCATTTTTAGGGATAAAAGTACCCTATGTCTTAATCCAGGTTATATACTGTCTGTGTGCCTTTCATACGAATTTGTTCAGCCGTTTTTGCGTGATTCAGGAACAAACATCCAAACATACAAACTTTTATATTTATAATAGTAGTAGGATTAGTAGGATGAGTGACTGTTAGTTAAATCAGTGAAATATTAATTATGTGTTTTCATTTCCGTTTTAAATATATAATAAAATTATTTGTGTGCCGACATATTTAAATGATTAAACTCAGCTTATCATGTAGTGACGCAATTCAAAAATGTTCCATTAGTTGAATCGATAATGATTTAATTAAAACAATAGAACAGAATAAAATCATTATATCAGTACCTAACTATTGAGTTTCAAGTACAAATATCAATAATACTCGCCGTCGTTTTATTGAAAACGTGGTCTGCTGTAGTACCCACCAGATTATAACAGTGCCAGCGGCAATGTCACCAGCCTTGCCGCCGGGCAAGCCACGGTGCTTGCGGCACAAATGAACCGCCAAACAAAGGTGTGCCGCTCGGCAAAAGCCGGCAGTCCATGCCGTCGGCACTGTCATGTGTGTAGACTTTATAATAATGTGTTCTACACTATAAGTGAATTCTTAAATTATAAGCAAAGTTCCTATGATCTCGCTAGCAGGGTTGAAACCGATTTTGAAATACCGGTTAATATTGTTCTTAATACCGTTATAATACCGGTTGTAGATTAACCGCTAATTACAAAACGGTTGTTACGGGTTATTACAGAAAATATAACTTTAAAACTCGCGCTTTTCTGAATAAACCGGTGTTACTCAGATGCACGCCCGCTGCCGCTGTTTGTCTCATTAATTTGCGTATTCGTTGGCGTAGAGCGAGAGCTTTGTTATTGTAGGTATAAGAGAGATACCTTCTCCCATTAACCGATTAAGATACTGGTAACCGAAACAAATACCGAAACCGGTTTGGAAAATTAACCTGTTTCCGAGCTCTGCTCACTAGTAATAAAATTTAATTTAAATGATTTCATTCAGTATTTTTACCGATTTCAGTAGTAATAATTGAAGTATTTTTGTTTTGAATTGAAGTAGGTTTATTTTTAGGTATTTTTGCATCCTGAAATAGGTAAGCAAAATAAGTGGAACTATTTTATATTTATGACATTTTACGAGTATGTACTTTAACATATTTTATGCAAAATACAGTTATTCTATTCCATTCTTTTCAAATAATTCGGAACTCATTTTTAGGGTTTAAGAGTTTTAAGAGTTAATGTATCTTGCTAGGAAAACCAACACACGACACGACACGTCTAATATAGTAGTTTTCAACAACCTTGTTAATTATAAAACACCGGTACTGATGCGAAATCTTCTAATTTCGTAGTTATATCTAAGAAACACTGTTCATTAAATTTATTAATTTAATCATTACTTATGGCTGATTTAAACTCAACTGGATTAAAACATCTTTGGAGGAGGCCTTCACCTGTAGTAGGGTTCTTGCAGAGTAAATAATATAATATGCCTAGTATACTTAGAAATTAAATAATATAGGCATACTTTAACATACAACTTAGAATAGAATAACTAGCTACTGACTTTAGTTTAAGTTTTTTTTATTTTGTAAACTAGAATAAGGTTGCAATATTATTTTAATTTCATTTTTGTAACGAAATTCTTTAACGCGGCTTGCGGTAGGAGTTGAATGGTAGAAATCGTCATGTAACAAAAAAGCGTTATGTCCGAAAAAGTTAGTTTCATGGTCCCAAGTTTCAAGTGTGAATATTTTTGTTTTGTAATACAGAGCCATATGGTATAAGTTTTTAGCTTCTAAAAACTTCTGATTTGTGATGGCTTTGTATAAATATACAGTGAAAGGAGCTTCGTTCCGACTTGGTGTCTCGCGACCCCTCCCGACTTTCTATTTTATTATTTTTGTCTACTTATAATCTCCAAGATTAATTATTAAGTGCAATTTACTTGTTTTCTGAACGAATCAATACACCGGAAAGTTACTAAATCCTTGTCAATTGCTTTTCTAGCACATCATTATCTAAAAGAACACTTACCATTGATAACTGGTACTGATAATAGCTGAGATTATAACTAAGTGTAGGTAAAGAAAATTATAAATACAACTTTATAGACTTCCTGTTTTTCTTGCGAACCGATCTTTCTACGCTGAGTTCAAACAAACACAGTCACTACTCTGCAAGCTCAAGCTCAAGCTTGTTACCTCAATAATTGCGGGAAGAAATATATTATATACGCATGGAAATTTTCTAAAAGTCAACCTTAGGTTGATACATAGACAAACAGTGGTAGATGCAATAGCGAGAATTGAGGAAAACAAAAAAATATTTAAATATAAAGATATGCATATATCTATTATAACCATAAATATAATATATATACCTAGTTATATAGAAATATCCTTGAGCGTCTCGACATCCATCCGAGCAAAACAACGCCTGTACAGAACCATGGGCTTAGGTTTGGGTGGTTTCAGGATATATGAAAGGAAAATCATGTCGGGATGGGAAAAGCCAGGAGCGTCATGTTGACCGTGGGAGGAAATGAGGGAAGGATTCGAGGTGAGGATCAGGTCGAGCCAGGTGTCATCGCCGACAGTGTTATGATGAGTCGGTTGGAGCGGCAACTCGTGCAGACTAGCTGACTCGATAAGGTTTGTGTTGAAACCACCCATAATGATGTGATGTGCACACTCCGAATCCAAAGATTCAATTATTGATTCGATATTAGTGAAGCAATCAACAAAGGGAGGACAATAAGACAACGCAAATAATGGTTTTAGCTCCTTTGAGATAGACTTCAAGGAAAATAAACTCGTCAGAAACCAAATAATGTGAAGAGGAAGTAGCAAGTATCTTATAAGGAAAGCCACTGCAAAAGTATATGGCCGGAAAAATTAGATTCACTTTCTGACATAAAAATAATGTTCTCGTCACAAAAAGGATAATTAATTATTTAAAAAAAAAAAAAAAAAAATAACTGTTTCAAAGATTATGATTCCGACATAAAATTAAGTAGGTTATTAAGTTTAAATAAAAGTATAATATATAAAATAAATTATGCTTTTTAACTAACAGGTGCAAGACACTGCACCACCCGCCAGCTTACACCCTCACTAAGAGCAGTTAAACAAATATGCTATTCAGCAAATAATTAAATACATAACAAAACTTCAGTTCACATTTTTTGTATACTCTACTGGAGGCCAAGCGAAAACCGTATTTCTCAAAAATATAAAGTGTTAAACACAAATAGGTTAAGAAGAAAAAATGGCACACCCAAATGCAGATTGAGTAAATGAAGCGCATCCTGAAATTAAACTTTAACGTTTTATCGACTCACGGATCCACTATGTCACCTTTGTTTTTTTACATATTTGTAAATCTCATAATTATGTTAAGAGAACTGTGTGTGAGAATAAAATTCTTTAAACCGATAATTGGACAAAGCTCGGGATGGAAAACGAATACGTTTATTTTATTTCGAAACTTTTGAAATACGCAACGTTTCGTAATTAAAGCCTGGAAAAAACATCACTGAAATTTTAATCAATTATTTCCGCGTTCATGATTACAGTTTGCAGAATGATTAATTGCTTTGTTTTGATTGATCAAACATGGGTTGAGGTTTCCATGTAATAAAGTATTTAAACTAATCTAAAATATAACTTAACAAAAATTTGCTCGAAATATTTTGTGCGCAGAATTCCCTCAGATACCGTTAAGGGATTTTTTTTTCGGAAATGTTGTTGCAAACAGATTCTTAGAAAAATAATTAGGTTATACTTATAATATATTTTTCGAAACAAATGTTAGCAACATATTATGTTTTTAACTGTCTATATGTTTCTCGTTCCATTTAATCTCTTTTCCATGTAAAACGTTAATCTAGAAGTGACACTGTCATAAGTCATAACTCATACTAAGTCAGTCCTGTTAAAAAAGCTAAATATTTTTAAAATTATTTAAAAACAGAACCCTGTAAAAGTGTCGTGATTGAAAACTAAAACCGTTTATTTCCATCATAGACTAACAAAGAAAAGAAAATAAAACAATTAAATAAAATTAAATAAATATTTAATTATAAAGCCAAGAAATACACAAATAATACAAAAAGTAAACAAATTGATATCGCTCTATTAAACTCACTGGCGTTCAACCTCGGAGTCGTCTTTGTCGTTGGCGTCTGGGTCCCGACCGCGGATGAGCCGCAAGTACGACTCCACCTCCATCATAGTCGGGCCGGTGTGTTAACTTGCGGAGTGATCGCGATGAACTAACAGAACAGCCCTGGAGTACCTAGAGCGTTGCATCCACCCCGACCCCCGGAAGCCTGCGAGCTGCCCGCGGTGCATGCTGACCACTTAAACTATCTAACAATGTCAACATTTCTAAAACTCACCCATTCATTTCCAAATTCGAAAATTTGGTATTTTATTTTTACACTCGACATTTCCAATATTGATTCAATTTAATTCAAAATATTTTATTTCACATAAACCTACAAGGGCACTTATGAAACGTCAGAAGCTAGGTGCACGGTTCCAATTGGTTGTTTCCTATGGAGAAGAGCCGGCAAGAAAATCCACGGTTACTCTTTTAAAAATAAGGTTTAACAGTGTTATTAGGTATGGGAGGACAGTGTAGGTCTTTCAACAAGTACCAGGTACTTAACAGAATAATGATGGTCAACAAATCTACAGACTCTCACATTCACAAAATTGAAGAGAATCTATATAAAGATAAATAAATTAATAAAAATAAAAACGTATTTTAAACGAAATGACGTGATTGCTATTACAGCTGTATCAAATTTGAATAATTATCATGTCCACAAAAGCCACTAATAAAGAGTTCAAATTAAATTTTATTACATTTTTTTTTTTACATTCTGCCTTTACATAATCACCCGATTATGTAAAGGCAGAATGTAAAAAAAAAAATGTAAACATGGTAATTTGGGAGCAGTTAATAGACTCTTACATAATTTGCCGTTAATGAGGTACCTACCAGGGAAGCCACATGTGCCACATGTGCACGATATCCATCGTCCTACACAAGTTATACTTAGATATGTGTCCTAGACACGTAACTTGAAATAAATGTTCCTTCGATTATCTATTACTAGCTCTTTCCCGCGGTTTCGCCCGCGTGGATGTCGAAATATTTCCCATGGGAACATACTACAGGGTTACCTTTTGTGTAAATCCAGGTAAACAATGTATTACGGAATTAATACATTGTTTACCTGAACAATGTATTAATTCCGTAATACATTGTTTTCAAATAACTCGGTTTACGCGGCGCAAATAACTCGGTGTAATCACTGATGTCTAATGAAAATGATTTTTCCGACATCTTCAACAATCATCGTCATATTTTAGACAATTTACTAAAAACATTAATAAATTATACACCTAAACCATCCTGATGAATCTCTAGTGAAAACCGTATTAAAATCCGTTCAGCAGTTTTTGAGTTTATCGCGTTCACATAGACAGACGCGGCAGGAGAACTTTGTTTTGTAATAATATGTAGTGATTACTGAGGAAACAAAGGTACTATTTATAAAATTTAACTCTGATCTAACTATGGTCTTGAATTATTACGCCACAAAAAAGGAGTGTAATGTGTTCAGGGTTCATGTATGTATCAGAGATATATACGAGTAAAAACTCCCATAGATCTCTTAGATTAAAAAGTGTTCCACAGTGCGGTCCCCTGACTGCAATGATAATTTTATTTATCTGTTTAGTCAGCGAGTAAATGAGTAACCTTTCGTTTTTTATATACAGATTAACTAATACAACTTGTTTTTAACCCCCGAAGCAAAAAGAGTTATAAGTTGGACCGCTATGTCTGTGGCACCGTACATCTTAAACGGGTGAACCGATTTGAATGCGGTTTTTTTATTTGAAAGCAGGTTTTCTAGCGATATATCTTAGATATGTTTTATCGAAATCGGTTCAGCCGTTGAAGATTATCAGCTCTTTTCTAGTTGATGGATGGATGTGAGCGTCTTCCACAGATCTGATCGATTTGAAGTTTGGTATTTTATTACTTCAATGATATTAGAAGAACCTTGAACTGACAGATGCTGCGGCATCACCTGGAATTTGCAGGATTCCCAACTCCCTTACCAACTTACAGTACGGGTATAGTGTTTGGGCTCATTGGAATGGTCTCAATGAATAGGTTATAGATAAATGATAAACAGGGTCTGGTGATGGAGTTGGAAAGAGAAATGAAGAAATGTTTGTGTCGGGGGTTTTTAAATTTTAATATAATTTCACTTGTTTACTTAGTTCGTTTTTTGGTAGGGCAGACGGCGGTTTGGTAGGCTTTGAGGATGCGCGGTTTGCAAAACACGCATTTTTTTAGTATTTACCTAACATGCTATGTAAAATATGTAATGTAACACAGTTTCATTACAAAATAAGGTATCCGTTAAACCAAGGAAAAAGTTATAGTTTCGCGACTGAAACCGAAATATTGTGCGAAAAAATTGGCACAGTCCATTTCAACGCGGTTTTGTTGGATGCTGTAAAACATATATAAAATCTTTTTTTTTGTATACAAACTGTTTGTGAATGAATGTGGTGGCTTGGATTGGAGTGCAAATTCCGGGGATTAAAAACCTGTTAGATGCGTGGGCCAGGGTCAACTATTTTATCTATGTATCAAATATTGAATACAATCCAATCTTTAAAGATGCACTCTAAAAAATGTGACTGGTTTCTGTTTGACATAGGATTGTTTAAAATATCTTACGGCTGGATGTGCCCGTGCAGTGCAGAGGATTTATGGGCTAAGCACTGGTTTGTTTTGGGATGTAAGGAAAGAGAATACCTAATAGGAAACAAAAGTCATAGAGCATAATTATGCGTCAAACGTTCGCCAGTAGAAGTGGGTGGTGTGTTTGTCCAGCGGCAATTTGTCACACGCTATGAACAATAGTGATCATTACACATTTCAGAGGGCAATTTAATAGAGCAATAAATAGCAGTACAAGTGTAGCGTTGTTTGAGGCGTAAACTTCGATCGGAACAACAGTTTGCTCGCGTAGTGTTCCGTACACAAACATCGTTCGGCGCAATTTAGTGTATTGGCCGCGGGCTAATTAGTAAATGCACTTTATTAGCGAGATGCCGAACTGGGTTTTTTAGGAGAGACTGACCACCTTGCTCTGTGGCTCCTTCCTAACCCCACATACTGTGATACTAAAACCAATTCTTACATTAACATGTAGACGAATAAACATGTAAACAACTACGTATATCTGCATACGTTATGCAATCTCGGGAATGTATTAAAACACGCTGTTTAAAATACTCTCACGTCTAAAAATAGGTGACATATTCTAAATTCCGACGACATAATATCGTGTGAAGACCAGTATTTCCCACTTAGCGTGTGTGTTTGTGCGTTTGCGCATTAACAGAGTTTCCAGCCAGCCTCTAAAATAAGGTTGTGCTAATAATAGGCGCGTGTTGAGCGTACGCTTAGGTAAATCATAATAAATAGATACACACGCGTATGCACCGGCCGCAGTGACAGCACTTACAGAGCTTACTGTGTACGGAACTCTTTCAGTCTCCGATCAAGAATTTTTAGTGCATGTCAAAGATTAAGTTCTAACAGTTATCACGATCTTTTCTAGGTCACAGGTCATAAAGAAAGATGGATGCAATAAAAGGTTTTACATGAGAGTTATTTCGACCTTTAAAGACCGATACTAAAGGGACTTGCACCATTCCCTGAGTACATAGAGGCAAGTAAAAACTACGTGACACAACATAATATCGAGCGATACTTTCAGGGTTAAACACATTTATTCAGGGCAGTCTGAACTTGAAGGCGCACTCGTGTGATTTTAGCCGACTGTTATACTGTATCCGAGTGTGATGCTGTCGGCACATCAACAAGATGCATGGGGAACGTTCACACACATAGGTACATTTGCATTTAGTTCATAGAGTATGTGTACTCCTTAGTATATAAGTGTGTTTCGTGTGTTTGGATAGTACAGCAAATGGAATATCTAGTACATTTTGATAGGGATAGAGTAGTTTAGATTTTAATCTATTCAGGTTTAAAAAAAACTAATTTCGCTGTGCAGAGTTAGTAATTTAATATTATAGAAATTGCATCCTATTACCAAATGAGATTTATGTTTTATATGGCGTATTAACGGCTTCCTGATTCGAATAAAAACAATGAGTTTGTCGTAGGATTCGCATGCAAAGCACAGATAAAAAAAATCCTAGAATTATAATTACAATTAGTATTCAATTCTCTACTTCGCCGTATTTTTTGGAGTCATATCGTACGGATAACATTCCTATGTTAAAATATGAGTAAGTATTTAAAATTGTGGGAAGTTTAGAATTAGGGCGCTGGTTAGTTTTCCCAAGATCAATATACATTGCTGTCTTACGTGCTAGTTAATTTGGGACTGCAGTGTGTGGCGAGCATTCTTCGCGACACATTTAGATTACACGCTTACGCGCTTTCGTTCAATGTCGGTCGGGCACCCGGCGGCATGTTTTCAAGGTTTCATTAAAATCATTTCAGTTGTTTCGGAGATTAGTACCTACGTAATATGTTAATTGTGTGAGTTTAGTTTGTTTATATTCGCTTGGCGGATGTCACAATGTGATGATATTGTTATTGGAATGGGTTGCACAATTCTTGATAATAATTTTTATGCTATTACTTATTATAATTTAGTGAGTTGACTTAGTAAATCTAGAATGAAGCTCGAGCGTAGGCTCATTTAGAATATTACAAAAATACGCCTCACTTACTAATACATGTATTAGAAACATTTATCCAACTATTCCCATAACTATCCTTTTACTATCTTCCACGAACATATTCAAATCTCAGCTGAGACGAAAACAAACATATCACGCGTTCATCTGCGATCTTTAGAAACGCCATTTTTAATTCGTCGTATTGACGTGGCCTGTCAGCCTAACGTCACGCTACTTCCTACTCAAAACACTGTCAATAATTATATTTCTGAATGATTTCTTCACGAAACGAGTGATTTCTCATTTTCTTTATAACTTTAATGTGTTGTTTCAAGTTCACGAAAAATTATAACTTTTAAATATTTCTCTTGGGGTAGTTTTGTCAAGATGGATGAACTTGTACTTGAGATTTTTCTCACGTGAAGGTAGGAAGACTTAGGAAATGTTCTTATTGTGATTGATTATTGTTGTGGACACTACCTTAGAACTAATCTATTACAGATTTGCAACATGGCGCCCTGAGAGCAGTGTCAAAAAGTTAACAAAATTAAAAGGTCACCAGAATATACTACGTACCTGTAAAAAAATTAGTTTCTCAAGGTGTAATCAACCGTCACTTAAGTAGGTCTCAAATGTGAGTCATTTAAAATTCCGTAATGACGTTTTACGACCCAGATATCCGCCAGCTCATGAATGATAGAAGTATGAAGAATGTCTCTAGGGTATGAGCGTCCCAAGAGTCCCAACTCAGAAACTAAAGATAATGTTACACCCTTGCTCTGTTTCTTAAGTGAAAGAGTGTAAATCCGTAACTAATGCTAACTTTAAAAGCAAATGAGTTCGATTGTCACATTCAATTGTGTATGTTCACTTGAGTGAGATAAGATAAACCAGCATTAATATTATGATGCTCCTCAGACTGATGTGTGATAACCATATTCTTATTAGACAATGAATATCTACCCAATTACCATATTTTTTTACTTAACCTATGATGTCCTAGTGCTGGGTAAAGGTATTCTCCATATTTTTAAAATGTTTTTAATGCCCGCCAATCATTTAGGAAGTAGTCCAAATAGTCACGCCAGCGTTTCTTAGGCCTGCCTCGGTAGATATGGAAAACCATTTTCCGAATACAGAACATAATCCCAAATAAGTATCATTATCGAAGACTAGCGATTTGTCGTTTCCTGGAATATTAATTTTCCTAACTAATGCTGGCAGAAAAATTGGAAAAACTAAACTTTACTAGTAAGCATCACAATGTGAATTCTCACTACGGAGAGAAAACCTATTTTTCGCAGAAAATACAGGGTCAGTTGTAGAACCGTTGAGTGTAGGTAGGTGCTGATCACACAGTGTAGGCAATTCGTGACAGTTCGTGAGCAAAATCTCCTAAGCTGTCGTATAAGCGGACTTATGACGCAAATATACTGTGTATCGGGATTTATATAGCTGTATAAATATTTTTTTTATTTTTTTTTTATCTCGGGCTTAATAATTTTTTTTTAATATTTATTTTACGTGCTAAGCTCGAAGAGAAGAGTTAGAATTAAAATATATTTATTTGCGTAAAGCATGGTATACAAATGTGGTATAAATATTATATTAAGAGATCCTGCATGTTTTGCCTAAAAACGAAAGCGTGCAAACTTGTAAATATTATAATGTATGGTCAAGAAACACCAACAATGGAGTAGAAAATATTTTTATTCAGCCATTCATACAATTAATTTTTAAATTGCGTGCCATTTAGTGTGTTTAATGTAGGTATTTGGTATTTTTTAATAAATTTATGTATGTATTTCGTTTTCGTGTTTTACTACAAGTTATTGGTTAATTATTCGTTACTGTCAAAGCATACTTAGTTAAGTGAGTGTGAGTGGAGCTCAAGAGATGAACTCTTGAGCTCCAGAAAATTTTCGAAGAATTAGTTAGGCGTTCCTAATACTTACTTTTGGTTAGACACAAATATCTATGTATTTCAATACTATGATCACTTCATCTCAAGCATGATATCAAAGCATTAGGCCTTTGATTTATACCAACCGAAGACATGAAATTCATGATAATAATATGGTCAAAGTTCAAACTCCATAGTCCTAGAAGTAGAATGCAATATCCCACAAATTTGTAATTTCTTGTTTGTAATAGCTAATCTTGCAGCTGCTAATGACGTACGGCCTTATTCATTAAGCAGAGGAGGTCGGAATGTTGGGACAACGCGAGGGGAGAACTGACACGATCGACCCATTTCTAATTAAAGCAGGTAGTATCTTCAGGAGACGGGTCAGTGACGTAAGCGGCTGACATGGTTACAGTTTTCTTTAACAGATAGTGTTATAAGTTGTTGGGTGTTTTGATCACATTTTTGATAAGGGCGGGAGAATGGTGATGTATAAAGACGTTTTGTTTTCAATTCTGTCGGCAGTCCCCATGACTGTCTATATTATTTAAAATTATATAAAGTGTTGTTTAGTTTCGGCGCTTTTATTAAGCTTCCCAGCTTTATGGATTCTAGCAAACTAGCTTTGGATAAGTTCTTCTTGAACTATTAACTGGAAAGTTTGCGTACTTCGCCTGTTACGGTAACGATTAATTTGTTTGGTGAATAGATGACCTGGTTTTGCAGCCAGGATCGTTTCGCACGAGGCAACTTAAAAGGTTTCTGGTATTGTCTTACCTAAACTTTAGTAACTTTGAAATAGGAGTTTAGTTATGTTCGCATTGACATACATCACGCCTGTATTGCCAGAAGTGTTGGGCAGATGTGCAATAACACCCACATTTCGCCAGACTGCTAAAGCATATAAGTACAGGATGGCTATTTCGCTAACTCATAACCGATTCGTAAAAAAAACTTTTCACATTTGGTACTTCCATGTCGAAAAGGATTTCATCATAATATTAATTTATTTAAACGTTTTCTGAAACAGGTTCAGCTATAGTTCTTTATTCATAAAGGCTGTAGTCTTATCGTGTCTTAGGTAAGCGACCAGGGCCGGCGGCAAAGCCCGCTGATCGGCTAATCTGTTTACAGCGGCTTGAGTTCCCTATTAGCTATCTCGTGCCGGCACAAGATGAGATTAATGTAGGTAACCTTTAACAACGTGGCTTCTTGTTTGAGTTATTCATTTACAAAGTTGTTCCAGGTCGTCGCGCGGCCAGTACCTATCGATTGAATTCTTTTTAGAACTGTGGCTTAAGGAGCATGTGGTTTTGCTTATTTTATTATTTATTCTAGTTTTCCTGGGAATTAGCGGGATCTAATATAGGTCACATTTTGGTAGTATTGTTTGAGGCGATTATGGGTTTGTTTTTACTTCTGGTAGTGAAAACAAAAGTAAAGCCGAATTAACTTAATTATTCATTGAGACTTTCATGTGTAAATAATTATCTATTTACAGTTGAAACTATCAATGAATAACTAAGTTTGCGCAACTAGTTTCGTAATGTAAATCCAGTTTAAGGGTTATTTTTGTTATTCTTCCAAGAAGAGTAGAAATAACCAAATTTGATTTATTTATTTAGGATTTTATAAAATAAAAGGCCATAAAGTTGTTACTTCCAATCCGAGTGTGGCATAGTTTCAGAGAAAATTACCTATGACTGACAACACGGTGATTTTTGAGCGTGAACACAAGAATGTTGAACACAAGAGAATGCAGACTCACAAGCTTGATAATGACGATCGAACGCCGACTGAGAGAACAAGCGCCATTTATATTAATATTTTATCTTCCGCGAATTTTAAAACACAGTTTCCGCTTTACTGCAAAATCAAATGTAGCCGCGTCTACTGGCGCACTCAGAATAAATTAAATCAAAATCTTTAGTGCCATTACTTATTTATCTTGCACTGCGCTCTAGAATCGTACTGTTATAATTTACTTAGCTATCCTCTTCCGAAGGGGCTAGCAAAACTTTTCCTTTTAAGAATTAAACGGGAAATCTCAAGATTCGAGTTGAGATGACGCAAATATTTGCTGTCAGACTAGGTATAGCGAGTATGAAAACGACGAAACCATGGCATATTTATATCAACATACATAAGTAGAACAAACTTTAGCGGATGGTCCCCAAAGGGAAAAGTTATATAACGCGTCGTGAAGATGCCAGAGATGTTGAAGGGTGGAAGAAAATATACAACGGACTCAAAATATATGGAGCTCAAGTCGCGATTTATGCGAACATTTGTAAGAGAAACAAACAAAAGCTCACAAATGAATGAGAGCACACGATTCGGCTCTCGCGGGTGAGTCGCGCCGCTGTCGTGTCGGTGTCGAGCCGGAGCGCATTCACTTTTTAGACTTGCAAATATGATAACAACGTACACCGTTCGCTAAGTACATGGTAACTGTTCATCGTAGATTGCATTATAAGCGGTCTCTTGTTCCTTCCGAAAGCGGCGACCGAGCGATTGTTCAAACGAAATGGAGTTAAAAGGAGTAAACTCGATTACGTTGGCACATTTGCTACATCGTTGGATGCGGAACAATGCGGAGAGTTAGATAATATCTAGGATGGCTGGAATTTCGCAAAATGAGCTTGCAGGCAATGATGTGGAGTTGTGCATAGTGCTCATTGTTGCCACGACTTGTTTGTTCAAGCGATTTTGAGAATAGTCAAATGTTTGACACATTCATCTAAGCGTGTTTACTGATTGAATTATTGACTTAAAGGGTACGTTTGAACCTTTGTTATCTCGTTTGGGCGAATGGTTAAGCCAAAAACATCTGACTTTATTGAACGACTATACGGTTTCCCGTCTCTCTTTAGTTTTGTGTGAAAGATTTATGCATTTCTTTTCCGTCTCTCGTCATCAAGTCGGGTCGATGACGTTTCGCTACATCTTGAACTTCGTTCTGACAGTTCAGACGCGGCGTATGCAACCACCTCAAGTGTACACTAGTCGACGGCTCGAACGGTTTGTTGGGCGTGACTGATATGCATGCCAATTAGTCAAATTATTTATTTATTCAGTTTTATTTATTTAGTATTTATTTATCTAGTTTTTATTAATATATTTATTTAATGAAATATACGATGACTTATAACGGAAATATTATGGAAAAATTACTGGATGTATTTACTCAAATTAACATTATTTGAACTTTTGAATAAATTATCTATCCCTGTACAATAATTTGTATTGAAATATGGAAGTTACGACGCTCATAACATCCAAACCAATTTTTTTCTTCTAATTCTGTTTCCTTATAGGGCTAGATAATGACAAGACAAATTGATATAATTTTTAGTTTTGAACGAACACCGTCAACCAGACGAGTAATCACCATAGTACGTTTGTATGGAAGAATAACCGACTAGCGTACCTTTAATCATAACAAATGCGTAAACTGTTTATATGTTAGTCACTCACGTCAGCGGAGTGGCGAAATGAAACAAAAGTTCGTAGAGAGGGTTCCCACGTCATGCAAGTACTTTTATACGGGTTTAGACAAGCTTTTCTTTGTCTTGTAATTCTCATGGGAAGGAGGGCGGAATGTCGTTCTCTTTCGTGATTTTAATAAGCCGTGAAGGATCAATACTTTGATTCTGTGCATCTGCGAATGGAACTGGTTCAGAAAGTCCGGTTTCAATATCTGCTGGTTCAGACTATGCGCAGATGCGCAAAACTGGGTTTTATTGAGCAATTTTTCAGGGGTGACAGCGATAGGCCTAGCAGCTATTAATTATAATTTAATTGATGGCAACTCGGAACGAGCAAATAAACGGCACGTAATGGATTCAACGACTATTCGCTCTTATTATGCTCATTTGTGTAATTAACTTAATTAGATAAGACTTTCCATTTTCGATTAATGAGTGCTATTGATTTTAATACCTAGTTTAACTTGATACAGTTATAATGACTAATGTTGTTCCTGGAAAATCACTATTATTTTAAATAATGATATCGTTATCGATGAAAACTTTCAACAGTCTGGGCACTTGATTGGCACTTTTGTTAAACATAGATGGTCAGTTATGCACTGAATTGAGTAAGTTGCCTGACATATCCTGGGTCTTGCACTGGAGTGAGTTCTTTATGATCTCTTTCCCTTTAACAAATTAACTGCCATACTTCATAAAGATATAACAATAAAAGCGTTTGAAACATATTGTTAGCGAGCTATAGCAATATACACAGTATCAATCAACATAGTTTGAAACGTTTACGTTACTCTTCATATTCCTCTCCGCATGTTATCCTCAATATCATAGAACACTCTTTAAGCTTCATAATAACTTCCATCAACAAAATAACGGAAGCATCGAACGTTTTTAATATTGCGATTGAAATTCGGCAAATCATCTCGCGCTCCGCGTCGATACATCATTCATATTTTTCCAAAGCACATATGTTATCGAGGCCATATACAATCAATGCGAATGAAAGTCACCACTGCTGCTAGTGAAGATGTTATAATAATAAATGCAAGGACAGCCGCAGTGGCTGATGATCGTAAGACCCACTGCGTTGAAGTCAGCTGTAAAACGGAATCAAACGAAGTAGTGAGCGAAGCGAGCGGCGGGCGGAGTAGCCACGAGCGGTAATCCGAAGCAAAGCATGCAGCCGAGGAGGTACAGCCGCTGAGCCGGCCCGGCGCCGCCCGCAGGCTTCAAACGTCATTCCGACAATTTATTGGCTTTAACGGATAGAAGCAAGTCGGAATATAAACTCAATAATCTCAAATAATTTGCTTTTACGTCCTGCAGTTCACGATATTTCAAAGTTATCAAATGGAGCGCTCGTAAAATGAGTATCGACCACTAAAGATTAATTGATATAGATTTTTGCGAGTTCACTATAAAGTAATCCACATACCTACATATATCAATTTGATTGAAAAATTTATTGTCTACTAAACCTATTTTATGACCTATATTTCAATGTCAGCGTTTAGCTGTCTGTTGGAGCTTCGAGATTGTTTTATACACACAACAAATGTACTATATTATAAAATGTTGTCGTCCCGTGGTCGCGCATACTCGCGCGCTGGCGCTAGTGCGACATCAACAAATAATCACTGTAATGCATGCATGGCGCATTAACTCAATCATTTCCGATGACTGGCTCATCGGCGCATAATACGCGGCGTAGTGCTCATGACTCATGCTTGTTATTATAATATCTTTATTGATCCCGATTGAGAGCTGTAATTCGAACGTAATCCCGCAGAGTGTGGCCGGTCTGCAGCATCCAGCGCGTTACGTTTACGACCTCAATCATCGATATTTTTACAGCTCCCGGAGGTCGTGTCGACAAACGATCTGTTGTTGTCTCGTTGCCTGCCCAGCGAGCAATGCCGCAGTGAGAACACCCATGAATACAAACATCGCCTGGAGTTCAACAAAGCTATGTACGGAAACAAGAGGAAAGCGAACGAAGGGTCTCAGGTACTACGACGGTGTATACTGGAGCCACGACGATGTTACCGTCTTGAGGCGTGCGGGCCCGGCCAGAGATGAACGTCTTTTGTGACGGCGATGTATGAATAATGCGAAAACGCCGTTCAAATGTAGGCGGACGCGAGATATGATGCGGACGTTAACGGAATTCCTAAGACGGCACTCACCGGATGTCAGGTCACAAGTGTTAGGTGTTAGTAGCGACGTCTGCTGCAACCCCCGACTCACCAGCACATGTCGAAGTAGTCCATCGCGCGGAGCAGCGCGTGCGACGAGCAGCACGCGCGCGTGTGTGCCGCCGGCGCAACGCCGCACATGTATTGTGACGTCAGCGGGACACATCCTCACCTCAAACCACTTTACGACCGATGAATAGCTGCCGCCCCCGTAGCTGCCTCGCGACTCTAGGTCGATGATGCTGTGACTGTATTTGCTACTGGCGATACGTACCTTTGGTCTCCACCTTCCTCTGGGGCCCGGGGGCATTCCTGCCTCGGCCTGAGGACAGGCGTCAGCCCCCATTTCTCGACCAACTCTATGCGAGCAATGGTGGCTGCTCAACGACAATGTGTCATCGGCTCGGAGCTGGTGCGCTGCAGCGGGGACGCGGCGGAGAGGCCGGCTGGCCCGCGGCGCCGCCCGGCCGGCTCGTGGCGCGCGCCGCCCCCGCCACCTCACGAGCGCGCCATGCCAAGCCTCGCTCCTGGCTTGCCGCGCTACGCTCGATCCTGGCCCGCAACGCTCCTCATAATGTGCTCAGAGCGGTGCGCGGGTCCGCGGTCGCATCGCGCCGCCCGCGACACTGCGGCACGCCCGACGGCCGGGCCGCCTCACGCACCGCGCACTACTCGCGACCTGCGCAACTTTACCGCCGAATTCTGACCGCCCCGAGCGCGCGTTCTGCCGCGCGAAGTTTTATCGCTGTCGATGGACGACTAACGTTAACTAGTATTACGATGATTATGTGAAAACGATTCGATATATATATTGGATATGTACGGTATGGCGACCGCCGGTGGCGGAGCGTCGTCAGCGACGGTTCCTTACGTAATGCGTAATCGGGACGCGTGCGGAGGCGCCTCACCGGGTGCGGCGAGTCATGTCTCGGCGAAGATCCGCGTGGCGGTCGCAAGGCACGGGCCGACGAGTGTATCGCCGCGGCGCGACGGCAGAGTACTGGAGCGGGCGCGCGTGCGTGCTCCCGGGCGCCCCGCGCTCCCAGCCCTCCCTCACCCCGCGCGCAGCACCCGCGCCCCGCGCTCCGCGCCGCACGCGTATCGACACCGGCCGCTAACCGCCGCAGCGCACGGCGCGGCCCGCGCCTGCCACGCGCGCGTCACGCCGCGCCGCTGCACGCCCGCACCGCCGCACCGCCGCACCATCACACGCAACCCCCTACACACCACTTCCTAGGAAAACATTCGCTTTCCTTGCCCTTATTATTACGGGCTGGAATTTAATTCACTTTCCGATGTTTGTCGTCGACGAGGTTCCGCGCAAACGATATAGGGACGCGCTTCGGGTTTGACGATGTATGAGATTACTTATTAGGTAAAGCAAGAAGCATGATTCGTATTAGAGATGGTAAAGCTTGAGTAGTTATATAAGAAGGGTTTACATGGGCTGCAGATTCTCTACGTGTTGTGAGTAACGTCCGGCGCGGCGAGGCGTGGAGCGGCCGCAGTGTGTCGGATGCACGTAGGTACTATCACAAGTGGTGCACGACGTGGCAGAGCAGACTGGGTGCCACCGGTTCACTCACTAATCTAGATCAAAGGTTGCTGCGGCTCGAGATTGCAACTTGAGCCAAGTAGCGGGGGCCTTCATGTGGAGTGAACAACATTTAATCAGATCGTTACGATAGGTATACTTTTGTAGTATAGGTACCTCAGCTTTAAATGCAACGACTGTAGACTGCATTTCTTGTAAACAGACGTGAAAGGCGAGGCAGATCGAATATGCAAATGTTGGAGAAAATATAAATAATAAAGACAATTTGCTCGTTTGCCAGCTGCATAAGAAAGTCGTTAAAGAGCTCTCTTGTTATATTTTCATGGGGGAAATAAACTCGAGATGTAAGCACTGTGTATAGTGTCATTTTAATGCTGTGCTTACATAATACCAGGTACATGCTGTAGTTAGCAGAAATTCGAGGTGACATAACGCGACCCCGCGGCGTCGGACTCCGTTGCACTGGATGCAATTTGGGAAATTAATCAAGCAACCCGACCCAGCCTAACTGGATAGTTAGCTATACTAACGTGTAGTACAACCTCGAGATTGGCATGTGCTTTCCTTGCTACGACGGAATCATGTGTTTTGACTTTTCGTGAACAGTAGAAATGTAAAGTAACAAGTTACTTAAATCGCTACACAATATATCACTTTTGCCAAAGACATTGCACGAAGTCTGCTGCAAAATTGTCTCTAAATTTTCCACAATAGAAAACAAGAAAACCGATCCCTTTCAACAAATAATTCAGCTCCACGTGATACCACCTGACCTTTACACCCGACGCATGTAATATCACCCTCTCTATCGACGACCAATACCTTATGACGACGTCTCGGGCGCGCCTCACTTCTCATTTATTTCTATCATGTAGGCAACATAGAAAATTCAAAGGTGAGATGCAAGGTATACTAAGCCTATATATTGACCGCTGCGGAATTCAAAATGTGCGCTCATATCATTGCGCGTGCGCGATGCACAAAACGCGAGGAGAATGGACAAATGGAATGCCATTTCACCTGAATGCTTATTATCATTTCGTTTATGATAAATCTTATTACGTAATAGAAAATACTGCAATAACAAGAAAAGTTGTTAATGACGTATCTTCATTGAAAGTACAGGGTGGAGGTATTTTCCCTCCTTACGGCATAAGTAGGGCAGCGGGGCCACCGGGCCGGACTTAAGTGTGTCAGTGCCACTCGGGATTACGCAGGATCGAATCGATGCTTTTGTTCGTGGAGATATTGCATTTCCTACCGAGCCAGACCTTGGAAACATTTTCCTTCATTGAGTATAATTGTTGTTTACAGCTAATGTTGTTTAACATTCACCTTGATTTTAGAAAAATAGAAGCGAAGAGTTAAACTTTAATACAAAGATTTTGTTAAGATACCATTAAGTTCTTAAGGAGTGCTTTCGGGAATACGTAACACCCACCGCAGATAGTCAAGACTTAGCGCACGGAAATACGAAAGTGAGTCTACATTGCCCCAAACATAAAATATTACTTTATCTACGATCTCCCCCCCCAAACAGCTGACACTCAACGACAATTTCAATCAAATATAGTTCTTTAGTCGACAGTAACTGCGACGGGGAGACATGGAAATATTTTTAGATGTCTTATGACCTTATATGGGTCCATTGAGTAAATTGTGGACAGAAATAGGGCTGTTTGTTAGTGGTGGAGCAAAGATGGTGTGCGACGGGCCGCACGGGGGCCGCACGGGGGCCGCTCGGGGGCCGCACTCACCGCAGCCGGGGGTGCCGCCGCGCTGCGATTTCGCAGGACTTACGTATTGCGGATTGACCCGACTGAAATGTATCTGTCCGAGCAAAAGCTTTTTTGTACTGAGTTTTGTTTTGCTGATAACCTTATAGTGCCGAACGAGCTCTGCTCCGGTAAAAATAGAGAATGTTCATTTAATAGTATAGGATAGTTCATACTAATTTCATGCAGCCATGATAGCAGGTACTTACTAATTCCATGCTGTCATGTCATTATTCTAAGGCTTGTTCTAAACTTTGGGCGACCGAGCTCTGCTTGGGTGAAAATACGGAGTAAACGAATTTTCGCAGACCTAGCTAGATCGATTTTTCACCCCCGTAAATCCATATATTGCAACTTTCACCGAAATCGTTAGAACCGTTTTCGAGAACGTGATTTCAAATATAAATATATACAATATTGTAATTGTAATGTTTTTGTGAATCCTTGTCTGTATAATTGCATCAAGGATTATCTGGACAATATTTTTATCCGTAGAAGGTATACCTATGAGTAAACGGTAATGGCAATGGTATACCCATTTTGGGTACAAGCAGTACCAATGATTCAACAATAAAAATCTGCTCCTACAAACTGAACTCCAAAACAAAAGCTTGACTCAAGTAAGCAAAATTTCAAAGTTCTATCAAAACTGTGAGACCTAGACCAACAGTTTTAAATAAATAGTTCGAAACCATCGTCCGCAAAGTTGAGTCGATGAAAACTTCGAACAAATGTCGATTGCCCTGCAGACAAGGGAGCCAATACTGTCGATCAACTGACTGCTTATCGGACTTGTCTCCCGCATGTCAGCTGGCGGTGATGGCAGCTGAATACCGCAGTTGTCGTGCCGCAAACAGCGCTGACACGCTTCACTCAGCGCTTTCCAGCTTCACTTCTAATTTGCTAAACATTTTGTAAAACTATTTAATACATTTACCTTACTATTCCGTATGATGATTTTCTTGGAAACTGAAGCTATCCAACAGGCACAAGATTCCACATGACATAACTAGTATAACTGCCAGAGGCACACGAAACAGCCATAACACAGATGCACTAATGGTGACATCAAACCCTCGGAGAATGCCGAATTCCGACTAATTGGGTTTCAGAAATTCATAGTATTATCATAGGATTGCTTCGCCAATCGTTGTGTTTCAAAGACAATGTAGGAGAGGATTCCTAGGAGGCGAATTTTCCGGTACTCCAGTACTCCGGAATTTATCGAGCGCCTGTGGGAGTGCATCCGTAGAATATCGTCGTGACATACATTGCTTATATAGTATGGAGATTAATCGCTTTTGCATTCTGGAGCGAGGAAGCTGATTCCAATCGCATAGGAAGGAATCGTAATATTACATACATAGCCGATGGAAATATGAGATAGTACGGAAATTGGATTTGTGTCTGAGCTAAAGTGTAGGATTTTATTTATGGATAGGAAACTAGCAATTCGTTAGATTTTGTGAGAAGTATCTTTAGATTATTTTAGTTAACAAGCAAAAAAAAAATCAAATCTTGCATAACTTCAAACTACCGTATTTTCTTGTAATACTTGATTCGAAACTACCCACGACACGCCGCGACAACATTGCAGCATGCAATCTGCGCGCGGAGACTCTGAGGCCTTTTATCGAATGTGGGTAGTGCAAACACGGCCATTATGTGGCCGCATAGTGGCGGCCATCCACCGCTTGTTACGACTCTCCGTGACACTATCTGTGCTATCACAGCCTTATGAAAGACTCTCATTGTGGGGACACGACTCGCGAGAGCCTCCCATTTTTCGCTAGATTTCATTTCATGATTGTTAAAAATATATGCGAATGTTTGTTTATCTAGTTATAGTTTAATACTTATAGACTGGAACCATTGTGCTGTGTGTACCATGAGACCAGTTACGGCATCATTTTACTGTTAGTACAAGAGTATATAGGTATATAGTTGGTAGTCAAAAATCTGTAATGCCCGAACTAAACTTCCCAGAAAAATGCATAATTTTCAGTAATTACTGCAAAAATCGTCATAGTTTGCTTTAAGATAACGTGATCGCGAAAACGGTGAAGGAAAAGGCAACATGTGGAAACTAGCATGTCCTAGAACCAAAGAAATTGAGGACTTGTGACATCCACCAACACGCTGTGGGCCCGCGTGGTGGATTACGGCCCAGTCCCTCTCACAGAAAGAGCAGGTCTTTGTCCTAGCAGTGGGAACATTATAGGCTGAATATGTGGCGTGATCGCCGCCTAGGTTTGTTTATGGCAGGTCTGTCTGTTTAATTATTCTGCAGCGATGCACAAGGAAATGAATAAATACAACTCCTCTGAGTAGCCATGACGTAACCTTATACACAATTGCAATTTCTTGTACATAATATTATAATGAATTTTTCGCTTCATTTTCCAGAGTAAGCCTTGACTCTGGAAAATGAAGACTTGCAATTGGATATAAGCTGTAGATTAGTTTCAAAGACCAAGTAACCAGGTAAACTACCCATCATGTTTATTCGTTGTTGTGTAAGGCTGCAAGTAACAACCTGACCTTTTTCCTGGAGCCTGGCCTCATTATAAATAAGCCCTACAAGATTATTTTGTATCTGGGATACCATAATTATTATAGGTGAAATGGTTAAAATATTTTCGGGAGAGCAGTGGAACGGTGTTTGGGCCCTGTTCGTGATAAAAGAGGATTTTTCTTTAAATTAGTAAACAAAGGGAAGGGGGTTTTATTAAAAGAATGTTTATTGATGATTTTATGCTTAAAGAATATGTATGTTTTAATTAAATGAAGCAGTTTTTGGATAATATAAACTAAAGTAACACCTTCTAAAGTTGATTAAAATCTATCAACCCAGAAGAAATTATTTTGACCAAAGAATCGTTCACAAAATATCACTAATTCAAAGGGGATTGAATTGCCGCGCTGTCTGCTTGGCCGCGGCGCTGTACTGCAGGTTGGATGACGTCACGGCGCGGTGGGATGCCCTATTTTCGGTTGAAAAATGGGCCTGTGTCCTCTTTGCGCGGTCACGGGGCCTCCCTAGTAATGAAGGGCCACTTCGGGCTGTGTTTAGCGGCTCGGTTTTAAATGTCAGCTCGAAATATGCATGTCGTGTTCTTCCAACTGCGGTTCTTGGCATTTTGTAAGGTCGCAGTTTAATTTGAATACTTAGGTAACGGCAGATACAGAGATATTTAGATTATAGATTTCTATTCTTGAATAAGGCAATATTGAAAGCATACTAAACTTTATTCTTGAGCAGAAAGTGTGAAAGGAGTAGAAGACAGTTAGTTATATCCTCCTTATAATACGCTTCGGCTCTGTTCTTTCCGAAAAGTTATGTAGTGACACGATATCTTCTACCAACATGGAACATTATGATACTTCCTACAGTATTATTTTCACAGCTATTTACTTGATTAAGTTTTACTTTTACCAACTTGTGATATTGCATGATAACGTCGCCTGACGACACCGTTATATTCGCTTAGCATTATTTCAGAGCTACGAACCTTGTGATTAACTATATTAGTTGCATAACTTTGGAAAACTAGTTGTATACTAATATAATACGGAGTTTCCACTTTATAAATTTCCAATAAAATTATAAAAAAGAAGAGAACATAAATTAATAAACGGATAGAATCTACTATGGTAATTTTGATCCCGATACATGAAGATGCTGCTCACAAGACATGTAAGTAAACACAGAGGACCGATATCGTTTGCCAAATTCGATTTTACCATGCTCATACTATTTATCATCCGCGCAAAATAAATCAACAGTGATTTTAATCTTCATCTAATACAAAACGTGAGATAAAACATCGTTATTTAGATCAAATAAATACTCGAAGCAACCTAATGCTTGTTCCTTTTTCCACTTAGCCGCGTCGGCCGACCGACTAATGAAACTGCAGTGTACAACTACTGAGGTTGTAGGTACGTACATAATATCTTTTTAATGATAAACTGTTATCTCGGGGGGTTTTATTCGGGCCTGCCAGATGACTGTACTAAGAGAGGTGAAGAACTACGGTGGATTGTGTAATGATAATTCTTGTACGGTCGTATAGTCAGGGAAATGCACCATTTCATACAACTGTCAAAGAATAACAGTTGTGATTTGATTATACGGACAATTTAAGTTGGTCGTCAATTTACTTAGCAGTTAACTTTCACGACTTTGTTTATTAAACGGAAAATCTTTAATTACATAGTAAGAAAACTTTCAGTTATGTGATTGTTTTGTGAATTTATTGAACGATCAAATTATGGAAAATATGTTATTTTTTAAAGTAAAACCTCTGTGTTTTAGTAGATATGAAATGTTAGTTTTTAAAGACTAAAAAGTCCTAATTACGTCAATTTTAGTTTCGTAGCGATCAATTTTTTCTATTCACGAATGATTTACACGAAAAAAGATAACAATATTTCATAGGTCGTACTCAAGCAGGGCCTTCGCAAAGTGCGTCAGCAGAAACGAGATGTGATGCCAAGTAAGCAGAACCAAGATGTGATGCCAAGTAAGCATACTCAATGCTGTTATTAGGTTTTTGGCAGAGCCATGTTCCAGTAATACCAGTAAAATATTATTCAACTAATATTTATCGATAATGTATCAGATTTTCATGTCATAAATAATAATGGTTCGGATATTTTAGTATCTGCTAAAGATGAGCTATAGCGATAATGTCACATTCTGTAGCAGTTTCGTTATTTAACAAACGAATTAATTTAACGTCCTGGTAATAGGAAATAATGGAAAGTTAATCTTAGAACTGGATATTAATATCATTTAAAAAATATGTAATGTATACAAATGGATATATCCGGCAAGGCGTCGACAAGCTTGAGCGCTGAATATCCGATTGCCGGATACCCACAAGTTGATCGCTTTGCAAGTCACAACCCGTCATTGGCGCAATACATTTCAAACCGGTAGTAGGGTTGTTTACTAAAAGCGTTATTTTACAGCGTAATTTGGCTTATCGAAGCATTAACAACAACAAATCATTCTCGAATTAAAAACGTATTTTTGTGACATAACGACAAGAATCAATAAACAATGCATATATGTAGTTCAAGTATTGTAAGTATATTACATAGATCTGTCTTTCAGCCATTTTAGTCTAATGTATCTCATTGCAATCTTGGTATTAGCGCTACTGAAGGTACTATTTTACATACTAATAATCTTAGTACATTTAAATTGCCATTAGCACACTTTTCTTATTTAAATACATAATATAAAATAAAATATCCGTTTATTTCCTGCCTAAGCGAATTCTGGATCTAATCAAATATTCATGTACTTATGCTAGTCAGCGTATTATGATAAAGTTAATAACGATTACAAACTAACTAACAAAAAGTTTCCATTCATACATCCTTATAATCCTGCTCTTATAAGGAGGATCTCTACTGACCCACAAAGCCTATAAGGAGGATCTCTACTGACCCACAAAGCAGGTCGGGCTGGCGTCGCGGCGTCTGCCCTCTCCCTGTGTCGGCGTCGCACTGCTGTATCATTCCCGGAGTCACGGGGTGGGTCCCCGGTCCCCCCACTACTTGCGCCCCCAACCTTGGCAGGCGAGGCGCCACGCTGCCTACAACTCCAGCTAAGCTCGAATCATTTTGCGCTCCGTGACGTGGTTTTGATCCTGTGCGGCATTACCGGCATTCAATCGGTTTCCTTGGATGTTTGAGAGCAGTCGTGTGCAATGAAAATTGTTGGTATTGATTTTGTAAAACTAATTGTATATACTCAGAGAAATAACGCTTCTTATGGGTCAAGAATGTTTACATTAATGGCAATTTTCGTGGGAGGCCCACGCCCATCATTGATAGTCGGGTCGATTTGATTTCAAAAAGATTGCGGTGCATGTGATCTATCATGTTATCATGACGTTTACATAAATATTAATGGATAAGGTGTTTCTTTCAAAGAAGGAGTTAATGTAGTATTTTGAGAGAAGGCGTTGCCAATCGATGGGTAGAAACACGGACAGATTTGACCGACTGAACAAAGGATAGTTAAAATCAAACAGTTATCTTTTATCAATGGGCCCAGTAATAATGGATAGTATATAAACAAATGAACGGAAATAAGATAGAGGTAGTAAATTATATGAATACGATTTAACGCCGGTTTTAGTAACGTCAATATGATTTTAATTCTTGGAAAATCAAGTTCCAAAACCATAAAATTGCAATCATTTATTTTTCATGGTATCATTTAAATGTTTTCTTGCGTGATTACCCAAATCCTATAAGTTAGGCAAATAATTCTTTTGAGATCTCTTTTTTATACTTATTTGAAATCTTTCTTCTATGTATCTGGGTTACACACGTAAGACATTATTCCCACTAAACCTACTGCGCCAAAAAGAAACGCCAAGATGGTTGAAACGCTACTTTTGCTTCATCGGTGTATCTTTTGTTACGGAACATTTAATTTTTACAACTTTTCTTTGATGTTTATTATTTCTGATATTATATTGGTACTATTCCTATTTATATTAATGACTCATACAACTATATTTGTATTTGTTTATTTATTCATACAGGTTTACCAACAGTTGCTTCATCATTGCTACCTATACTTCAGATATATTATATATAGAAATATAATTGCTTTTGTCTTTTGTGGACAAGATAATTATTCAGATTTGTTACAGTTGTAATAGCAATCACGATTATTTTCTATTGTGTGAATGTGAGAACGCTGTAGGCTTAGTGGACTGTAGATTTGTTGACCATCATTATTCTGTTAAGTACCTGGTACTTGTTGAAAGACCTACACTGTCCTCCAATACCTAATAACCCTGTTATTTGAAAGCATTGTAAAAGCCAATTATTTTTAAAAGAGTAACCGTGAAGTTTCTTGCCGGCTCTTCTCTATAGGAAACGACCAATTGGAACCGTGCACCTAGATGTTTCATCTGATGTTTCATAAGTGCCCATGTAGGTTTATGTGAAATGAAATATTTTGAATATATCTTACGTATAGGACAACAACCTTGGACTTACACAGGCGCCAATTACAGGTTAACTAGCATTCTCAAAAATAAGTGGTAACAAGGGAAATAAATAAAAACCCAAATGCTCTAGAATAAATATTAAAGTTATGACATTTTTTATTTTTAGCTCTCCATGCAGCGGACGACAGAACATAATTTCCTTGTCAACGATATTTCGAATTTCCTATCTAGTTAATCAAATTAAAACAGTGAAAGGACACTTTTGCAGGAAGTTTGAGGGTAACTCGATTACTTGCTACGAGCTACGCCGTAGCGCTTCCGTAGCACACGTTTCCTGGCTAGTCGTAGGCTCGTAGCGAAAATTTGATTGCGTCAATTAATTATGAAATCGTATCAAAAGATATCCTGTCATGCTTTTGTTTATTTTCGGCTAGTCTGTCCATCATAAAAAAGAGTAAGTTGGAGTTTATTTCCTACCAAAATGATGGAAAAAGATTTTTTCGATTTCTGACTTTTCTAGTACTCAAACCTCAGTTAGTCCAATAGAGTTGTTGAAACAGGATTAATGGGCATCAATTTTTTTTGTGAAAACGGCTTATTTTCTTGCTGACTGTATTTTTTTTAAATCTTTGAATACAGATAACAAGAGTTTTGACTCAAAACGTTAAGGACAGTCCCCTAGGACCGTTTTCCTGTAGCTACAACGGTTACGGTACCTGCCCTTACAGCCCCGTCTCAAAAATCTATCCTGTATATAAATATTTATTTATTTATTTATTTATTTAGTACATGGAAGACTTACAGCTAATAAAAACAAACAAAAAGAAGAAACCATAGTCACCAGAAAGCCAATTACAAGTCCTCACGTATAGATTTATAATAAAAATGAATTTTGATGTGAGCACAAAACAAAAAACGCCATAGGTAAAATAAATACAATATAAAAAAATAAACTTAGTTCGCAAAAATTACGTAAATGAAAGTATGAAACTATATGTAGATAAATTAATAGAAATAATTAAAATAACCTACCGCTACTTGAAAAAATTGAGGCTTAAGCACCTTCTGGCCGAATTCACACTAGTTGTGAATGGATCCAAATCATATTCCTTGCATATGTCATTGAATTGTCTGCTTGCACGCACAATATAGCTGTTCTGCCTATAATTTGAAGATGTATGAGGTACACGTATGGGTGGGTTAAACCGAAATGTTTTACAAGGCACATTAAAATGAAATTTTGACAATAACTCAGGGTTATCAATATCGTTATTGAAGATTTTCAACAAAAATAAGCTGTCAGCAATTTTACGTCGTTCCACCAGTGGTAGTAGGTGGTACTTCTTACAGAGCCTAAGGTAATCAGTTGACTGATATGAAATCCTTTGATGAAAGCAAAGATACTTTATGAAACGTCTTTGGATGTTTTCAATGCGGTCAATGTATTTATGATAACGAGGATTCCAGATCTGTGAGGCATACTCAAGATCTGGAATCCTCGTTATCATAAATACCTCGTTATCATATATCAGTCTATTATTGTCCCACGGCAGGGCAAAGGTATATTCTCATCCACAGAACGAGGCACAAGCATTGGTCATCACACTTCCTCAAGAAGGGTTGGCGATTTCAATCAGTAATGTCCAAGATAAACTCAGACAGAACATATCAGTTGCAAAAGTAACATTAGTACATTGGCCTGGATACGAAACCACAACCTCGTGCATGAGACGAAAATAAAAACTCATGCCTAAAGGACACATAATAACTTTTATACGCCCAGAATATCCTTTTGAAAATGTTCGATTCGGTGTTGGAGTTTTCAAAGTAGTTTTCACACGATCATAAGACAATCAAAGACTGTGAAGATCCCGTTATTTCCTGTACGTTTTGGAAATCTGAAAGTGGATCCCTGACCACGGGGCTCGTATCTGAAAATTTTCAAATATATTTTTCTATATAGATGTTTTTTGAATTTTCTCCCATCATTTCCACCTTCAACAACTCACCTATTAACTTTTCGCTCTGCATGTGCTTGCTCAAAAACCCTCTGGGCTCCCCATACCATAAGTTTAGTAGAACTACTCAAATATTTGAAGTTCATACAAAAACTTTTTCAGACACCTGTCCTGAGGTATATAATTACACGTAAACGTAGATTCAAAACATAAGGATTTATACACCTTCCGGAATAAATTCTCTAAAATATTTATTTATTCTTTACATTGTATTTTCAGAAACTGTATAAATTATACAATTACGTAAATGAGAATTGTTAGTTCTTGAACTGGAAAAAACTAGGTATATTTTGTACCGAATTAAGTAAGTAGGTACAATTTCACTCTAAAAGACAGCTAGTAACCTGTACCAGCTCATTAAATGATATAAAAGAACTCAACCAACGCAATGTCTCCATGAAAATTTAGCGCGTCCTATCATGTCTTACCATATCGTTTTTACTAAGGCTGAGCTGTTCCCGCATATGTATGTGTGTGAGAAAATCTCGATTTATGAATTTATAATATTGCGGGCAGAACTTGTTTCCCGCTGGCTGTACGAGCGCCATCTACGCTGCATAGATGGAACGTTTGGAACAGCGCCATCTAGCGGCAGTTACTACATCTAACCGTGGATTCGAATGTAGTCACATCGTAGTTTTCCGATTTTCCGATAGAGTGCAATACGTAGAGGCACTGGCGCATGGCAGCCGTTGCGCAAACTGTGCGATTTTGTTAGTTCCGCCAATTGCCGCTAGATGACGTAGTATCAAGCTTTCAATCAAGCTTCAAGGTTCAGAGTTCTTTCAAGGTATTATTGAATAATTCAGAAGTTTTTTTGACAAACTGTTTGTTGGTGTAACATATATCGCTAAGCTTGCCTTACATACCGAAAATATTATTCATAAATATGACAGTGGTATAAATTCAAGCTGCAAAGTTAAGAAACATTTTCAGAAATGTCAAACAGAAAGCTGAAAATTAAATTTTAATGAATCGTTCAGCTGTAATTTATTTTATTTTACTTTTATAATAGGTTGACTTTAACTAGAAAAATGTATGTGTTATTGTTACGGAATAATGAACAAAATGGATTTTAAGAGGACGCTTTATCGGTGGTTTTTCTACCTTGCACTTCTTTTCATAATTTGTAATAAAATAAATGGAATTACTTTCATGTTAGGGCTGTGACTTTATTTCCAGTAAAGTAGATAAGTACTGCAACTTAACATTTGCCAGATCTTAATTCATAAACAAAGCTGTCAAAAATTAGCTTAGTATCGTTTACGACAGCTTTCTAAAAGCACTATGCTATTTATAGCGCGGTACTATTTATAACGCTACGCTATTTATAGCTCTGCGCTATTTATACTACGCTATGAACCAAACCTCTTGAGTTAAACGAGTGCATATTTAAGAGCGGCCGCAGTACGGATGCAGCATGTTTTGTGAGACATCGGCATTTATTTCTGTGCACAGAAGCTTTGCTATCTGTGAGAGCAATTCGTTTTAGGTGTGCAAATTTTCCATATTGATTTTTATGAATGAACGGAAAAACTATTTTCAAATACTGTAAGGTGGTTTTTATTACTATTAAAATTTACCAATTATACATACATACATATCCTCACGCCTTCTTAATTAGTTTAATAATAGCCTATAAAATACCACAGATTGACTAGGTCGTCGTCGAATTTTATAGGGGGCGTTGAACTTTTTGGTTTCGGCTTTCTTAAATTATTTTATGATATATTTTGGATAGGTAATAAATACCTAGTAGACTGGTAACAAGGAGTGTTCGATTTTACTTCTATAATAACTTTATTTTACGCTATCATGATTTCATGAATGAATTCGTAAGTGAGTTACTAAAACATGTGCGACGCGCGCCGTTGCAGGCATTTTATGTTCACCGTATTCAATGAGTACTTTTCTGCATCCATGCGGGTACATGTTACTTGTATGCATTTGTAAACCCAACTGTATAGAATCAGGACTTTCTTGATGAAACTATCTCATGTTTGTAAAAGAAGATTAAAGTTATTGATGTTTTAAGAAAACTGCAAATTGTTTTTCTTAAGAAAATGCTGAAAATACATTGAATTGGCTGTTATAATGTTAAGCCAGTCCCGAGAAGGCTTTCTTTTATCCAAACGTAAACAATCAAGCATAACATAACATCACGCCTTGGTTCCCCGAAGGGTTAGGTAGAGGTGAGGCTGCGGGAATGTGTGAGGTGAGTAAACAAACAAAATATATAAATAATACTTCGATGATAAAGTAAATTTTATAAATTTGATTTTATCAGACATGATCATGCGTTTCTGATAGGCTTCACTAACTTTCTTCCATCTAAGCTAAAGAACAGCTTCATTGCTACTAGATACCTACGAATAATTAATTAAACAGATACAATTAGCAAGTAGACTCCACACCTTCACTCCCGAGGCGGCCGAATATACGGTAAACGGTTTAATTCCAAGTGTCTGCTACGGACTGATTGCAGGGCCAAGGTTACCATATATCAACGATTCCATTCGGGACTTGTAACGCGACCCGAATTGATACTTAACTCAATTGCAAATGGATTATTTTGCTTTGATCACGTTTGTTTTACGAGTGTTGGGAGCACTACAAAAATTATAAATTAACTATACTAGGGATAAAAGAGTCCAGTGTTGAGGATTTTCCTGGTAAATGCCAAATAATGCGACAAATGCATCATCACAATAAATGACATATGTTAGTAATTATGTGAACTACGGCAAAGTAATCACTGGGAGGTTTTACTTAACCTTTAAGTGCTGGCTCTGAGACTGATGCGAATCCCGCGCGGCATGCGGGATTAATTCACTGTCACCGATTGTGTCAACTAACTTGTATCGAAGTGTTGAAACTAGCGCGAACAGTCGCGTAACTTCCTAATCATTAAAACTATCGACGCCCGCAGTGGCGTCCCGCGTGGATCTTGCCTCAGTGTGTCCTGAGCTTTGTATTGAGATAAGAGTCTCTTCGGGCCTCAGACAAGTTTCTTCAATGGTTTCTTTCAATGGTTTCTTTTGTTTGTTAATTTTAAATTTTCTAAAATAAACTCAGTTTCTTCCTGTTATAAATATTATTAATTAAAGCCACTTTTTGTGCCTGTCTGCATGACTGCGTTGTTCTTCTAAGCTACGCAACAGATTTTGAAGCGGTCACCATTATTAAGAGGTTTTATTCCGGAAGGTTTATTTATATGTGTAATACATTAATTTTAAACCTACGTATAATAGAGAAATCTCCATGTATTGCAAAACCGCTCAAAGCAGGGGCGGGTCGCAAGTTCTATAATATTCTGATGAGTGGGTCAGTATTTATATTAAACCTTTCAACGCTGCCGAGCTGTTATGTTACTATCATCTGCCAATTTATTGGGGCCTTGAGAAGCCACTCACATTTTATGGCCACAAAAACAAGAAGCCTAATGCTGAACTTTAGTACAAGTTTAGTTACGAAATGCCCCCGTTAGTCTACAGAAAAAAAAATAGAGTCTTTCTTTGAAAGTAGTAGTTCTATTTCGGATAAATATTTAAGACTGTGATCAATCACAAAGACAAATGGTATTCTGTAAAGTAATTGAATAAATAAAACTTTTAAAATTTATTGATAGTATAACTGCTTCTTTATTCCTAAAAGGTGTAGCCTAGGGGTCAAGCAAACATTACAAATGATTAGACTAGAGTGATTGAACTCTTGCTGGTCAAAAGATCACTTTTTGTCCATTAATAACTATAGGTATTCTATTTTAAAAAAACAAAAACAATCTACTCACACAAATGTACAGAATTAATACACAGGTTAACAATCGCAAGTAGGCGCCGCAGTGTCTACGCTTACGATTCCGCGTAGGCGTTCGTAGCAATCGTGCCTACGGTGATCGCCTACGAACGCTACGAAATCTAGAGAGTCAAACGGGTAATAGATTTACTATTCATAAAATAATATATAATAGAACCCAATTTATACTTAGATAATGTAATAAAACAATAGGTCAATTCCCCCTTTTAAAGTAAAAACAACCGACCCTCCGTAGACTGTCTACGACGCCGCGCTGTCTACGCTTCTCGCGTAGGCGTTCGTAGCACACCTACGCGGCGTAGCGCTACGCATTCTATGTTAGGAAGTCACTTTTATAGTGTCAAGCGGTTTATAGGTGCTTATGACCCGGGACTAGGATTGTTTTTATAGTGGGTAGTAACAGATTTGGCTGTTCATCTGATTTTGATCTGTATTTACGGTGATAATTAAGTTTATTTTCCATTGTCTTTATTTTTAGTTACAAAACATTTTGGTCTAATCTTTGTATATGTTTTAGGGGGAATCCATACCCTTAAGATGCTGACTTTATACCTGAATTGTAATTGTATACTAAATATAATAAAGTCAGGCATATTTGCACTTCCCTGTGAGGTATAAAGGAAGATTTATGATACCTTTAATAACTAGTGCTACTGAAACTTTTAATTGCCAAACATACCGGAGCTAGATTACACATAATACTGGAAGGCACTTAGTTTCACAAGATTAATTTAATTGTTTTTTGTGGTATACGAATAAGTGCTGATCTGAGTCAGAGTGTAGGTTAGACTAGAAATATAACCCAGAAATATTAAATTTTTTGACTTAATCATTAATATTAGGCACGAATATGTTTAGGGAGGTCAATTTTTCTTCTATCAATAAAATATTTTTTTAAGACCTTTTTTCAAACAAAATTAATCAAAATATTCAGATTGTCATGACATGTTTAGTAGTAGGATACTCTCGGCCGCTCTTGGGTTTAAAAGAAAAGGCTCGTTAAGCTACGATATAAAAATAAATCATTGTCATCAAAGTCAATCCATTGCTACACATTGATACAAAATTATAGAAATAAGATCTTCTCATCTCATCTTGTCGAGGCTGCCTGTAAGTCTCGAGCCCCGGCTGTCCCGGCACAGCGCGGTTACGTAAGGCCCCAAGGTCAAGGCACCGCGGTAATGAATGTGGCGCCGACAATTACGCCCCACTGCCCCCGCTTGTCTGTTTAGGGTTAGTCCTTTTGAAGCGCTCAGAGAGACGGGGACCTAAAGATATTCAATGTTGAGACTTTTTTAGGAGGTTTTATGTGGAATAGGGTTGGATTATTTTTTGTATGTCAAATGTTTCTGCCGTTTGAATTGGATTTAATAGTATGAAAAAAAAAACTTTTATAATGCTTTATTATTTATCAAAAATTATATCTAACGGACCCCGATAATCTGTCTATATAGTAACCATAATACCATAAACCCAATTTATTAGATAGACGCAGCTTTGCAGAAAAAAAAACACGCATCTCTTTTTTTAAAGCCTACTCCTAATATTTAACCTGCCTTTAAAAAATAAAAATTACCTTTTACGCAACAATTCCTCTACAAATATTAAAAGAGCTAGCAACTCATAAAGTTAAACAAAAGCTGAAAACAACAAATAAAGTCGAAACTGCGGACCACACACTGTTTATAAATACATCATACATAATTTGAATATATTTCTAAAAAAAGATTCTTCAACTAAAGGGTCTTCTGGGAAATCGAAATATTAATTGTGAAGGGCGCGGAGGTAAACTCTCCCTTCAAATTGATTCTCAATAAAATTACGTGTCTCTTTCTGTCGCGTTAGATAAATATGTGTGCAAGTGAAACAGAGCAAAGATTTCGAGGTCACCGGGAGTATTAATACACCAGATCTTGTTAGGAAGTTTTCGTTTGAGTTTGGTATGGACCGGCGAGATGAGCTGTAACTTTGAATTTACGTTGCTACCTTCTTTACTTAATCCCCGTTAGACAGCCGCTTCGTTCGCCATTTTGTTAGGAATTATATTTAATTTAATTTATGATGATGGATATAATGACACATGCTAAATTCATACAGACAGGGAAACCTTGACTCAAAAATCTGTCTGGCCGAGTCCTATTTAAAAGCGATGGTCGCGCGAATACGCGGTCGGTCGCGTGCATATGTCACTTCTTGTTCGGAAAATCGGAAAGTGCCCTCTGTAGGAGCGATCGTGTACTCGCGCGACGATCGCTTTTAGATAAATAAATAAATAATAAAATCTTTATTGTTAAAAAATATTACAAAGGGATACGTATACCTACTTTAGGAGGGTTTACCATTTAAGCGTTTATTTTAAAAACATGTTCGGTAAATTAGTGGTAAGTTAATGGTAGTCAATCTTTACAGTAAATTTTCCTGTCTTTACAAAAATCGCCAGTTACTTGCTCATAGATTATTTTAAAGAACTTTTTGGTAAAATCTTACTATAACAATCGCGAAGTGGGTGGTTTCTGTAAGTAATTAATCATCATGTTTTTGTATTGTTCTTTATGTAACCGGTGTTATGGAATTAAACTTGAAGTAAGAGGTAAAACTTTGTGTCTTTATTTCGTCAACCTTTACAATATACACAGGAATATATTCACGACTATTACCAACCTAATCTAAGAGCACACTGGCGGCCCCCAAGCCGGGCGGCCGCACCATGCGGTAAACCTTATTGCTATGTCAGCGATAATGCAACATTGTGTCACTACAGTATTCCCTAGTCAGTTTCCCTATATTTATATTTTGTTAAAATTATACAAAATAAAAGGTATATTTTTCTTAACGCTTGTTTAGTACATTTGAAGGTAAACTATCCTCATTAGGTTTCTTCTTATTACAGTTAATGAGTACACACTATGTTTTGCTGATTGGCAAATTTCGCGACCGTCAGTCCGGCGCTTCAAATAACTAAGTAACAGCTTACATGACTACATTGTTACATATATTACTACATTGTTAAAAATATGTTTGGACTTACATTTAATTTTATAATCTACACAATTTTTTTTTTACTAATCTGGCCAGTAGCAACATTTGCGGACTACCATTAAATTATTTGGCCCTTATCACAAACAAATAAACTAAATGCTAAACAAAATTACTGACCAGATAATAACGTTGAAATCTACGAGACATTACTCAATTCTGTGAAATATCCACTAGTTTTAAATAATTTAAAGGATACTAGAAGCGCTTTGACCAGCACACCGCAATGCAGGCATCAAGTTATTATTGCTGAAACCGGCTTTAAAATATTACCTATACGAATCAGTGATTGATTCGTTTTAAAAGAATAAAAGAAAAAAAAAACATGTGCGTAAGAAGTTCGGTACTTCAGTGGTAACATTTGCACTACGGAAACGACCCTTACATCTACGACATAAAGGCGCTATTAATGTCCAATTGTTATCGCTGATTTGCGGTTGCCTGACTACAAAGTAACAACTTCCAAAAGATCACCAAATATCCATCAAAGTACCCAAAAGTACAACTTTGACATTTGAGAGTAAATTCCGAACAACGTTGTTGTTGTAAAACCTACTTATTCAACTTACTATATGTTAGGTTTTATGAATATTTTTCTAATGTCAATAAAAAAAATGTTTTTTTTTTTTGAACCTTTGAATACTGCAACCATCACACACGTCTACGTTTTTCTTTTTCCTTAGCAATCCTAATATTTATTAAGGAACTCAGTCTACAACTACAACACGTTATCAGCACGAACGGCTCTGTATCTATATTTGATCTACGATCGAACTTAAAAGAAGATTGGTGGTGAAATAATTGATACCTAGTTAATATATTGGTCATCATGTCGTCTGCAGTTCATGGTATGTCTCTAATAAATGGTATTCCGATACTTTGTAATAGAGAAAGTTACACTCTGTGGAAATTTAAAATGCGCATGTTGTTAATCCATGAAGGGTTGTGGGAAACTGTAAGCGGAGTAGTTGTCGTAGGGAGTAAGACGCCCGACGATGTACGGAAGGATGAAAAAGCTCTTTCTAAAATATGCCTTACTGTGGATGGTGCTGCTATTTCGATTGTTCGACCAGCTAAGACCGCAAAAGAAGCGTGGGATGCTCTTATGAAATCCTACGAGGATCGAAGTTTGGGTCGTAAACTGTCGTTGGAACGTAAGTTGTACAGGTACACCTTATCTGACTTTTCTGATTTAGAAGCTTACTTAACGGCAATAACTACAACTGCACTAGACCTGGCCGACATTGGCAAAACCATTGAAGATAGTTCTTTAGCAGCTATTATTTTGGGAGGTCTAACGTCTCGCTACGAGCCCTTGATAATGGCGCTTGAGAATGGGAGCGTTGAAGTCACAACAGATTTGGTAAGAAGTAAGTTATTGAGCGAAATGACGAAAGAGACTAAAGATGATGTGGCTGCGTTGCATACTAACAAGCAAGTTATTTGTTTTCGATGTAAGAAGCCAGGGCACAAGAGTCCTAATTGTCCTCTCAAAAAGAAGGAGAAAAAGGCAAAGGCGAGTTGCTCATCAGAAAGTTGTTCTAAAGATAAGGGACTGACTGTTTTTAGTTCAGGGAATATGGATGCATGTGTCACGGAATTGTTTTTGGATGGTGTCACGGGACTGGCTTTGTCTGCACCAAGCGTTCAGATGTCTGAGAAGTGGATAATCGACTCTGGTGCGTCTACTCACATGACTCCACATGCTGAATGGTTTAATAGTTACAAATCCTGTGATGGGAAGATAACTGTAGCAAATGGTAAATGTTTGCCGGCTGTGGGTTTAGGAGATGTTGATATTGACACAAAAACCAATTTTAAGAAGATTATTAATGTTGTACATGTTCCTGGCCTAGATTGTAATTTACTCTCAGTCAAAAAGGCAGTAGAGAAAGGTTTCTCGATTGTTTTTGATACGAATGGCTGTAATTTTTATAATTCTAATGATGTTTCTTTTAAAAAGGATCCTGTTTTACATGGTTCTAATTGTGGTGGATTGTACACTTTAGATTGTACAGTAAAACCGCAAGGTATTTCAGCTTATAATGTTTACACTAATTTGTCCCAGTTTCAGCTTTGGCATAAGCGTCTAGGACATCTCTGCCGTATTGGTATGGATCTACTCAAAAAAGGTCTAGCTGTTGGTGTAGAGTATACTGATGTTGACAAAGAACCATGCGTACCTTGTGTAGAGGCTAAACAGGCGCGGAAGCCTTTCAAAGGGATTAAGTATAAAAAGGCTTCGTCACCATTAGAATTGGTCCATACGGACGTTTGTGGTCCCATGACCACTGAATCTTTTAAAGGTAATAAATATTTCATTATTTTTGTTGATGATTATACACGTTTTATATACCTTTATTGTATGTCATCTAAGACAGAAGTTCAGAAGTTTTTTTGTGCTTTCCAAGCACTTGTTGAGAGACAGACTGGTACTAAGATTCGAACCCTTCGGTCAGACAATGGTACTGAGTATGTCAACAAGGACCTGACAGACTATTTGCAGGCTCAAGGGATACGACATGAAACGTCTGTACCATACAGCCCTCAACAAAATGGGGTAAGTGAACGTAGCAATCGTAGCATTGTGGAGAAGGCCCGTTCCTTGCTGGCACAGAGCTCTTTGTCGAAAGCTTTTTGGCAGGATGCTGTTGAGACTAGTGTTTATTTAAAGAATAGGTCACCTCATCGTGCACTTAATGGTATGACGCCATATGAAATGTGGTGTGGTAGTAAACCCGACCTGTCTCATTTAAGAGTGTTTGGTTGCCGAGCTTTAGTTCATGTGCCTTCATGTCAGAGAACTAAGCTAGACATGAAAACTTCTGAACATATCTTCGTTGGATATTCAGACGATCCAAGGAGTTATTATTTCCGTAGCGCGGAAAACCCTCGAAGGTTGATTAAGTCACGGGATATTACGTTTTTTTGAAAATATTTTTTCAGGATTGAAGGACAAATTTGTTCAGCCTGAAGCTGCTGTGAGCCCTAATGTCATTAATCTTTTATTACAAACTTCTTCAGATACCACATCGCCACGGGCGATTTCTATCTCATCTGCTTCTACTTCTTCACCTATTTCAGAAAGTGTGGACATGGAGGTAGAGCAAGTTGACGATTTTGTGGACGCGACTGAAGAAGCTGGTGGGGTTTGTGACACGGAGTCTCTACATTCAGGTAAACAACGTGTTCTGTCCCTGGTTCCTTCAGTTGAACTCAACGATGCATGTCCTGAGAGAAGGTATCCTGAAAGAGTACGTAAACCTCCTGATTATTATTCATACGGCACTCACGGTGTTGATTTGTTGTGTGATGATCCAAAAAGTTATCGTGAAGCTGTTAATAGCGATGATAAATATAACTGGATCTCCGCAATGAAGGATGAGTACAACGCCTTATTGAATAAGCAGACTTGGACATTAGTGGATAAACCAAATAAAAAGGTTATTCCATGTAAATGGGTGTTCAAGATAAAGAGGGACCCGAACGGTGCAATAGTCAAGTATAAGGCGCGACTAGTTGCGAAAGGTTTTAGTCAAGTTTGGGGGACTGATTATAACGAGACTTTTGCACCTGTAGTTCGAAATTCATCTTTGCGTACCCTTATAGCGTTGGCTGCAGAAATGGATTTAAAGATCCAACACATGGATGTCGATACCGCATTCCTCAATGGGGACTTAGAGGAGGAAGTGTACATGCAACAGCCTGAGGGATTTGCTGAGCACGGGGCAGAAGGTAAAGTCTGTTTGCTCAGAAAATCCATTTATGGTTTGAAGCAGGCAGCTCGAGCCTGGAATATCAAATTGCATCAAATTCTATCAAAAATTGACTTTGCACGAACATCTGCGGAATCATGTGTTTACATAAAAAAGTTTGGTAATGAAACCTTAATACTTGCAGTCTATGTTGACGATCTAATTGTCTTTTATAAAGAAAAAAATTCGTTTGACGCTGTCAAAAATGACTTGGAGAAATTTTTCTCGCTAAAAGATTTGGGTGCATTGTCGTATTGTTTAGGCTTAAATGTTAACCGTGTTGACGATAAAATTGTGGTCAGTCAGAAGACCTATATCCAGTCAGTGTTGGAGCGGTTTAATATGCGAGATTGCAAGGAAATGTCTACACCTTTGGAGAATAACAAATTGGAGAAAGGTAATCCAACATCTCTTGGTGAATATCCTTACCAAAACTTGGTAGGATGTCTCATGTACCTAGCTGTTAATACGAGACCCGATATAGCTTATGCCACAAGCTATTTAAGTCAGTTTAATAACTGTCATGATAAGAGACATTGGTTGGCCGCTAAAAGGGTGTTACAGTATTTGAAAGGTACTATGGATTACTGTATTACTTACAGAAAAGTCGGTGGACGTCTGTGTGGATACACGGATGCTGACTGGGCGAACTGTGTACATGACCGTCGGTCGTACACTGGTTATTACTACACGCTAGCAGGTGGACCTATTAGTTGGGAGTGTAAGAAGCAGCCGACGGTAGCCTTATCGTCTACAGAAGCTGAGTATATGTCCTTGAGCAGTGCTGCAAAGGAGGCTATTTTCCTCAGACGGTTAGTGTATGACATTACTGGTTTTGCTCATAGGGTGTTGCTATACAACGATAGTCAAAGTGCACAGAAAATTGTGCTCAATCCTATCCACCACAATAGAACTAAACATATTGATACGAGATATCATTTTATTCGTGAAAAGGTTACTGAGGGTCTTATAGATATAAAGTTCATACCTACGGATAAAATGACAGCCGATGTTTTAACCAAGCCCTTAAGGCGCATAGATCATCTTAGGTGCGTTGTTAATATGGGTTTAATGATAAATAAGTAGAATATTTTTTCTATTTATTTATTTTTCGTCGGTTTATGTTTTATATTTTTGTTTAGTCTGGTAGTAATGTTTTATTTTATTCTATTGTGTTCAGCATTACTACTTTATCTTTTTATTGCCATTAAGGGCGGATGTTGTAAAACCTACTTATTCAACTTACTATTTGTTAGGTTTTATGAATATTTTTCTAATGTCAATAAAAAAAATGTTTTTTTTTTTTGAACCTTTGAATACTGCAACCATCACACACGTCTACGTTTTTCTTTTTCCTTAGCAATCCTAATATTTATTAAGGAACTCAGTCTACAACTACAACAGTTGTAAAATCACCCTTAACAACAACCGTCGCTTATAACATCACATATAATCACGCTTGTATTCCCCTAAGGGTAAGGCTGAAGTGTATCTATCGTACACCCGCATTTCGCCAGTTATGTTGAAGTCCCATGTAATAGTGTTGCCTTCAACTCGGCCCAAATCCAGACTCCGGGCTGCTACTGAAAAATTTTAGATGGAAAATCCCAGCAACACTTTGCCCGACCCGGGAATTGAACCCAGGACCTCATACACAGCAGTACGAGGACGAGGCAGTCTTTATCACAGTTCTTTGAATTGTTTGTTCAAACTCAAAGAAGAAAGTCGTAAGCGCCAAAGCTTTTAAGGTGAAAGTATTGTTCCACCTAATTTGGGAAGAAAGTTACAAGTTTAGTATAATGTTGGACAACTTTTGGATACAAATAGTCTTAAACTACGTCTTATGTAAGACTAAATTGTTTAAATTCTAGATCACACACTGGTCTAATTAAAACTTTCGAATGTGAATTGTAATTATTATTTTTGGGGATTTAAAGAATTTATAGAACTTTTTAATGACGATTAGGTACCACCTAAATAGTTTTGAATGCACCCTGCATTCAGAAAGTAAGACCACTCAATATTATTAATAAATGAATTAAAACAGTGATATTTTTGACAGCGACGTTGTCAACTTTCAGAACCTTAATAATGCCATTACAATATTTACAACAAAAAAACATGTGTAAACCTAGCGATTATCTTCACTGCTATAACTAATCTGTGAACGGCGTTGTGGATGGCAATGTTGTCTATATGTTTTGTGTATTTCATGTTTCTGTTTTATTTTGTTGTTCCTTTTGAATAATATAAAATAAAATGAAATAGCTTCTGTAATATTGGTTTTTAAACGCATCGCTATGAAAGTTTTTCTATTTTTGATAATAATCACTCGGCAGGGTCATCGTGATCAACAGAAAATAGTACGAAAGAAACAGCAGTTCTATATATAATTATAGAGAAAAATCTCGCAATAGGAATATTGAACACAATAAAAGTGTTGGGCGAGCGATAAAGGAACATGAATGCTTCGAAGACAACAGGAAAAAAGCCTGCGGTCGAGTTTTGTTCAAAACAGCCGTTTTAAATTCACAAATTGCTGAGTGTTTTTTAACCTCATTTCCTTTTAAACCGCAACTATCTAGGATGTATTTTTTCTTTTATTCTGGAAGTTAAACCGCAAAATTACGAACGTTGTAAATTGCTTAAGAGCAAGCACTAGATGGTATGTTTTGACCTGGAAAAATTACTAAAACAAGACGTATAGACTCAAATACGCCACAAGAAAAATAAAAAATAATTTACCTACCATCAATAATCATTAATGTTACGGGGGGTCGTCAGAAGTCCGAAAGTCTGACAAGGGTCTTACCAAGGGGTATCGTGTTACCCAGTAACTGGGTTGTAGAGGTCAGATAGGCAGTCACTCCCTGTAAAATACTAGTGTTCAGCTGCATCCGGTTAGACTGGAAGCCGCCCTCAACATAGTTGGGAAAAGGCTTAACCGATGATTATAAAATTTTTTAAACAACAACGAATGTAATCCGAGCTTTGATAATAATATTATGAAGAAGTAGGTATAAAAAAGAGTAAAATCGTGAATTGGGCATCAAAAAATTCGGCAGCATCGCTGGCAACGGGAAGGCTGGCAACATTGCCACGTTGAGTGGCAATGCTGATCGTTCATAATAAGAATTATTAGACACTGTGTGTTTCATACAAAAGCGCTATACCTACACGGTCGTAATTTATGGAAAGCAGTATTTTTTTTAAATCACCTCCTTAAGATTTAACCACTTGTGGGTCTAGAATCCTGTAAGTACTGAATTCATGGTATCGCGTCGCTGTCTTACATCCTGTATTTAAATCATTGAGATAGATTTCTTGTAGAAAGACGTAAGCTGTACAAGCTGAGCTTGGCTTAGGTAACTCAAGTGTCGAGTTAACGAAAGTATCAACTTAGCTAAACAGTCGCGCCTGTGAGTCGTCACTTTAGGAAACCTCCTGGATTAACAGAAGTGTCAGCCGTTTACCGGACTCAATACGTTGGAAGCTTCGTGCCGATGAATTTTGTAGTCGTAATTTTGGATTAAATATCCTTTTTATATATGTCGACTAATTGAGAATTATGGAAAAAAAAAGACATATTGCTCCTTATTACTCGTATATTGCTAATTTATTACATCACCAAACTAAATAATTTTAGATCTACTTGACAGACAACCATCTAAATACAGATAGTTATAAAAATTGCTAAAATATTATTCTGACTCTGTCAACAACGGTTAACAAAAAAAAATTGTGATAATGATTTTAGTAGGCAAATTATAGGCTTCGGTAAATTTAATAGTATTCGGATTTTTCCAGCATAATGGACTAGATATAATAAGACAGTAATTTAATACATTGTGGTGCGTATATATTTTAGCACTAATTATTAAGTGCTCTAGTAGTATTTACAAGTCGTTCAATGCAGATACCTCAGATCGAAACGACACAGAAATCCAATAAAATCACAGAGAGGCGCAGTGGCACCGGTATTCGCCGTCGGAATTAAAACGTCATGTTAAATCTGAAACGAACTTAGCTGTTCATTAGTGGGTACACTAACAGTATTACCTCTGACCGGAGATTATTTGGCTATGAGATTACTGTGATTTGGTTGGGTTTGCCCTTAATTTTTGGGGCTGTGATTGCATTTGCCGTTTTCTGACTTTAGGCTTCTACTGAATTTGTGTATGATAAGACTCGTGTCGTTGACTAAAGAGTTGTGTGGAAATCGGTTGTCATGTGATGCGGAAGAATAAGGAAAATGTCGTGAGGATAGTTTTGAGTATGAATGTGGCTATAAGAGTAGGGGAAGAACAAAGAAACGATAGAGGGACTGTGTGAGAGATGATATGGCTAGGAAGGGGGTGACTCCCGAGATGACGACTGATAGAAGTATGGAAGAAAAAGGCATGTTGCGCCGACCCCAAATAGATTGGGGTAAGGGCAATTATGATGAAGTACTTAAAAGTCAAATTCAAGACGTTTATTGCAAACTAAGTGTACAAATATTGGTCTTATGTTATGTTGGTATTTAAGACTTAGGAATTCCACATTTAAGCACGTTTGCACCAAAAATCACTGAATGGATTTAACGCCAAGATTAAACAACTTTTAAAGGCATTTATTTATATATTTATACCACCTTTTTCCCGCGGCTTCGCCCGCGTGGACGTCGGAAAATATCCCACGGAAACTTACTACCGGGATTACATACTTAATAGCCAAGGATAAGGTCATTGACCCTACCGCTGCGCCCGCGTTGCCGATTCCGTTTATAATTTTTGTTGTTTATAATTTTACTTTATAAGTCAAATTATTTTATTTTAATTTATTGTTGACATAATCTACTCATTACAATGTTTTTTTTATGAGTTGTATTGCAATATGTGGTTAGCTAGCGACCCCGATAATTTTTTAATTGACCTCGATGGTCCTAGTTTATCAATTATAACTTCTAGTTACAGCTATATGTAAGCGGGCACGCCCTTTATGCCTGGAGGCTTTTATTTAGATATTGTTTTCGTTAAGTTATTTTTATTTCTGCTTGAGTATAGTTCTCGATGTTTTTGGTTGGTATATTGGCGTGTGCTAGCTGTCATATGGCTATTAATTTTATAATTTAAATTATGATTTGTGTTGCGTAATGTAAATATCGTTTTGCATATTATTATATAGAAACGTTTTTTTCTAACTGAACAGACAGCTGTGCTGCTGGGGAGTTTGTTGCGCCACTTCTTCTTCCCAGCTAAAGCACTAGGAAGTGGTGAAGGGTGGGCGTTTTGGGGGACTGTCTTATGTAATTTTGACGTTCGAAAAGTGCTGATTCTCAGCCTAGTTTGAATAAACGACTTTTGAATTTAAATTAAATGCCCAATTTTAATAACATATTTTATTGGATAAGAATTAATATGATACCGGTAAAAATAGCGTCGGAAATAACAATGAAATTTTTATCAAATTCTTTAAGATAATAATTGTTACTATGGGTCATCCTTTGAAGATAGTAAAATGCTATTATGAACTTTTTTGGTAAACTTTTCAAGATATTTAATCCTTTAGAACATAAATTTGATATATCTCTTACGGCTTACGCGGCGCACGCCAGTAAAGCTCCCAGTTGGCATGATTTTTTCCGATATCTTCGACAATAATCGTCATATTTCAGCCAATGTCCTCAAAACCTTAATAAATTATATACCAAAACAATCGTCAATCACTCCGTGCATTGATGAAAACCGTTTGAAAATACATTCAGTAGTTTTTGAGTTTATCGCAATTAGATAGACAGACAGATGCGGTGGGGGACGTTGTTTTATAATACTCGTATGTATGTAAGGTTAAGGATGTAAGGATTTATTTAGTGTTTGTGATAAATAAATAAATGTGTCATTTTTGTAAACTATACATACATAAACCCGTGTCTTTTTTCATGGGGGTAGGCAGAAACAGCTGAATGCCTCCTGCAAATTATACTACTGACGATTTTTTGGTTCGATATAAAAAATAAATTCAACTTACCGACTAAGTTCAGATTATATGTAATTTTACTGTAATTCAACCAAATACACACCCTATGTGACTATAACGGTGTGGCTACACCAAGCCAACGAGTGCCAACACCAAGGATTCGCGAATATCGAAAACGTTCGCTCCGACGACGATGACGCACGATCAACTGCGCTGCCACCAACCAGGAACATGATGTTAGAGCTATAGGTACTTACGCCTCAGTGTTGTCATCTCTAGACTCGGAGCGCTCCGCATTGGCCTGGCCGCGGCGGTGCCGCGCACGCTGCTCGTCCCCCAGCCCGTACAGGCCGGCGACGGCCGCCATGCTGCTCCGACGCACCTCGCCACTCTCACATACTCAACCAACACAAGCAAGTCAAACTCATCTTGAAACGTCAAACTGTCATCACACAGTACACTCAGCTCAGCTGGCACACACTTTTAAATACCTAATTATCCTACAAGAAAAATTTGGACGCATAATTTGGTACAGTACATTAATTTTTCTTCTTCTAATTTAATTTTTAATCACAATTTGTATTATTGTATCTCGTCATAAGTCGGATTGATAGCTAGGCTACATTTGTTTTTGTTTTTATTGTTATCGTTGCCGTTGCAAGTCGGTGTGCGTACTCGGCTTTATATCCGTGATCCGCTGCATCTGTTGGTGTGAAGGGATCTTTAGTATATGCCTTAATTTGCCGCCTTCGAGACCGCAAAGAGCGAGGTGTCTTAGTTTACGGTATACGAGAGGTAAATAATTTAGGATCCAAGTTTTGCTTAGAATGCGCAGGGATGTGTGGTTCAGGTAGGGATCAGGAGTCATGTGACTGAAAAGGGTAAATCATTTGATTATTTACATAGGTTAACTATCGTCGACAATCCATAATTTAAGCGCTACACACGCCGCTGTTGTAACTGTCCCGTTATTCGTCTATCAAATGACAACTTTTTCACAAAAATCTGCTGTTGTTCTAGTAATCCATGAAAATGAACAGTTGATACAACAGCTTAATTAAACCGTTCCAAATCGTTCAGTGTGCATCTCCTAGTTCAACCTACGCCTATAGTTTCCCAGCAGCCTACTCGGCGTAGTAAAAACTTGGGGCCCGGTCAAGTGGCAATTGATAGCGGCTCGGAGCGCCATCGTCATACATATTTATGTAGCCAGCTCGCTGAGGGCTCTATTTAAATCCTGAGGGGCGAGGGGTGATGAATTGTTTCAGAGCCGATGCGTGAGGGGGTGAAAATAGTACGTAGGGGGTTGTTATTAGGACTGACAAATACAGAATATAGGTTTTGCTGTTTTTAGAATCTTTGTGTTAGCAAAAGCTAGAATTGTTTTAAAAATAAATAGTATCATTGGTAAAATAGCTCTTTCAGTTATTAACGTGAAATTAAATATTTACAAAAACTGCGAGACAATAAGAGAAACATAAAAAGTCTGCAGTCAAGTGAGAATTTCCCTAAAAACATTAAAACCGTTTAGCTCCTAAACTATAAATATTCGCTGAACATAAGTGGGGGTGTTTCGGGAAGCCCTTAAAAAGAGGCGCCAAAAATTTTGCTTTAGACTTCGTTTTACAGGCTGCTCTGGTTACAAAAATGGTTAACAAGCGATAATGTTTAGCAATTTTTAAACAGATTTCTTTTGCCACAGAACTATCGTATTCATTTAAAGTGTTGGCTATGACGAAGTCGGAAAAATATGAAGGTAAAAGTAAAAATTAACTTAAAATATTTATTTATTCCTTGACTGTATGTCTGTACACCAAGCTATTTGAAAAAAAAACATTCATGTTTCTATTTGATACCTATGAAAAAAATCTAAAATAAAAAAAAATACGCTTCAGTATTGACGAAGATTCGAACGAGTTACCCACCGTAAACGATCGGTAATCATTGCCTAGAAATCGAGCGTAAGTGCGTAACGGGTGTTTGCTAAATGCTTGTGCCTTGATCAAATCAATGTTTGTACACGTCAGCACATACACACGTGCTGGACGATGTAGTGTCGCCAATCAGGTTCTGTTTGCCTCGTCTGGCCTATGAGGGCGACAGCGAGGCAGTGGCATTGAAAATTCATTTCTAAAGGATTAAGTTCTGTAGTGTTGAAACATGATTACCTTGAAACATGCCAACATTGCCCACTTTTTTCGAATAATTACAATTTTAATACGATTTTTCTATGGAGACGTAAGTATTTTCCTTCATCAGCTACAACTGTAAGATCATTAAAATTGTATGTACGTGTTAGTTTCGCTAAATTTACTATTATTCAACATTGAATTCAATATTTGTTTGATTTTGTTGGCGGACAAAGTTATGTGGACTTTTAGCCAACTTTGCGAAGTTAGCAACAAATACAGAGTACGTACAAGGTGGCAGGGATATCGACTCTAAAATTGTTACCATGGATTCAGTACATGTCGGTTATTAAAAAAAACATTTGCTATTTCATACATTTTGACCACGTAGGTACTTTTCTATGAAACATCTGATTTTTCCAGCGGAACTGAATCCACGAACTGAATCCATGGTAACAGTTTCGCGTCGATGCCCTGCCACCCTGTATAACCAATTTTCCACCTAAGTCAATCAATGTTGCCATAATATTAAGATATTTGCACATCAAAGATATGCTTATAAATGGTTTTGGCAAATTTGGCAAAGTTTCCCTTGGGGGCAACGCTGGCATTTTTCACGGTCAATCTGTTTATACTATTTGAATGAGAACTGCGTAGCTATTCACAACCGTTTGACACGCTTTCGTGCCGAATCGTCACACATCTGAAATCCGAAAATGTTGTCAGTTAAAATCAAATAGACCGCCGTACTTCCGACAGCTATTTGCTGTGGGGGGCAAGGCATATTAATAATTGAAATTACAACAAATACTTTTACGAAACACTTTAACGCGTTTAGGGGGGTGAATTTTAAACATTATAAAGAACTTGTGCAAAATTTCATGCTTCTAGACCTTGTGGTTTAGTCTGTGCGTTGTCTGACAGTAAATGAATTTAAGATTTTTGTATAATTTATTTTAAAAGAGATTATCGCGAGAAAGCGTGCTCATCCTGAGATAACCGCGGATAATATGTTTCTAAGAAAAAAAAATCTGCGTCGAAATCCAATAATTTTCTCCTTATTTATTTTATTATTATTATTTTAGCTATTTAAATTGGCTATTTTATTTTTAATGTAAATAATCAACGTTTTTTACAATTAAAGAGGGATGTCGACGCTTCTCGAATTTCTGATTGTAGTTTAGAGAAAACAGTGCTGTGTAACCAAGCAACCATTGTGTTTGGCATCCCGGCAGAATGTTCAATGCCTGCCCGTGTCACCGGGCACCTAACGGAGTTAGCAACCGTCATGTAATCTTATTGGCGAGTACTGTGACGGAACTGCAAACTCATGTCAATGGTCGTAACGAAGATTCTAGCCAGAGCATTAGGTCCCAAGTTTCGAAGCGAACCTAACGCATTGTGCTGGAATGTATACCTAGCAGTGGTGCCTGTGAAACAATGGTTTAGCTAGGCACGAACGTGACCCCAGCTTCTGCAATGTTCTCAAAGAACTAAATAATAATTATATATATACTAGCAATAATAATTATATATATACTAGCTTCCGCTAGCGGCTTCGCCCGCGATATATTTTTATAAATTATAGCATAAGTTACTCAGTGATAATATAGAATTCTACTGGCGAATCGACGAAACGACGTTGTATTGTTTGGTTTTCTTCATTTCTGTTACGTTTGTGATTAAACTTTGTTGAACTAGTGAATGTCGCTTTGCTATGAAATAAACTTGTACGAGCATAGTTTATGTTATAACGAGAATGTGTAAGTGGAATAATATCGTTGATGTACACTGGTGTCGATTCTCTTGTCACAAACCTCTAAACTAGACTAAAATCACCAAAATTGAGTTTTTGTTTATTCCTGTCAAACAACGATTTCCCATTCTGAAATAGACTAAAGTGACACTACTTAACTATATTTTAGTTTGACAGCACTAAGATTGCTGCGTTATTAATTTAGTGAAAATGGCAATTTTCCTATTCTGAATTTGAAGTTTTTTACCTACAATTTTAATTGTTTTACTAAATCTGACTATTTTTAATCGCGGGTTGAAAAGGTGTGGAATGAAAAAAGTTGTCATCAACTAAAATTCGCACTAACACCTCGACTTCGGGTGTAAAAACAGTACTGTATCTTTTTTTTCCTTTCTTTTGCTTATAACTCGAAATTGGTGTGTCCTATCCCGAAAATAATGAAAATTTCGACCCCCTTTATAAAGCCCATAAACCCTTAAAACTCAACATGTGGGTAATCATTTTTCACATTTTCCATACAAAAAGTGAAAAATTCCATATAAAACACGAAGAGCTGCGCGCTTCCGGCTCAAAAAAGGTCGCGATTGTCAAATTCGATTTTAGTTGTCAAAATTACTTTTAAATTTAGTATTTACTTTTGCAGAATAGCTTAAAGATTCTCATAGCCAAAAGCAAGGAATTTTAGTTATAGTTTAATTCGGTGTAGGTACAAGAGAATCGGCACCACTAAGAACTTAAAAATAGGTTAAAAATCTTAAAATAGGTCAGGTACTTAAAAGTGGTTGGTATTTATGTCTGTTTAGTTCATAAAAAGTAGTTATGGCTAAATGCCAAAAATACGACCAACTAAGTAGGTACATAAAAAATTTAGATTCTCAATTTCACCGCCTGCCAAGATGTAGCTACTGGACCAAGTGTATATTGGCCAGATTTCAGTGTAGTATTGTATTATTGTGACTGGTATATCAAGACTATTATCCAAAGGTTCATCAGCCTAATGTAGCACCATTGTGCATAGAAGAGTTAAAATATGTATTATTTTAAGGCAAATAACTATGTACAGATAAAATTGTAGTTATTTTAGTTAAAATGATGAATGAACTTACTTTGTGATTGCTTAAAAACCTACAACAGAAAAATTCAAGCAAGCAACTATAATGTATTTTCCAGCACTTCCGAACACCGTGTAGTTAATTTTCTTATAAATATTTATTAACAAGCGTATTATCTACAAAACGAATTTACTTTTCATCATCAGTATCAACAAAGCCTGATCGTAAATTATGTACATTATAAAGGTGCTTTCACACAGCCGACTCTTATCAGAAAGTAAACGCCACTATTTGACACATTCCCCTCAAGATATAGGTCCTTGAGGGGTCAAAAACAGCTTGTCACCATTGTTGGCAGACTTAACTATAGATGAGATAAAAAAACGACGTAAAACAAGAGTTAGATCGTCTACATTTTAATAATTCCACCCAACAGGCACAAAACTCTATCGACTATGTACAACAAATACTTAAATCCACACAATCTACCCAAATGCAACCTAGTACCCCAGAAGCACACAGTACTAAACACAAACTCGAATGAGATGGACCAGTGAACAAAATGAAGATATAATGCGGTCTTATTATCGAGTTACAGATTTAGGTAGAAACGAAACATTATATAGATGACGCATGTATGAAGAATTTATCAAAAGTTTTCCTGCTCTTGCTCATATAGCGAACAACGAATAGCTGATCAGAGGAAACAACTATAAACAATAATTACATCACTGGTGACAGATTAAATTTAATAAAACTAGAAATATCTGAAGAATTACAACTAGATAATCTTAACTTTAGCAAATTCACAAGCGAAACGACTATAGTAAACCCAGATCACAATAGAAATTCTGAAACTCAATTTCTATACAGCATTGACATTAACTCCAATCAAGAATCTTCAGGTACTTCATACTGAAATTAACATTGCAGACGAAATGCTACCTAACCAACAAGTGAACCTAGATAGGGACCCATTAATATATGAGACGTTTCAAAAAGCATTCCAATATTATAAAGAAACTAGCCCTACAAATAGAATTTTTATTCCCAAACAAAAACCTTCTAAAAAAACTTGCCCGTATAGTTAGCTACCTAAACAAAATAATATTACCTGAAAACATTAATAAAGAAACTGATTTCTATACTTTACAGACTACTATATATTGTGCGGCATGGACCGCGGCTAAAGTTAACGGAGCAAAGATAACCCTTCAACCAAGAGTAGTCACCCAAACGGCAAAAAAAGAATATAAACCTAACTGGGAGACACGACTAGAACGAAGATTAGTAATAGCTAAAATGACCCAATTTATCAATGGCATTAGAAGTAGGAAAATAATTAAACATGTTAACAAGATAATAGAAGAGTATATAATTAACACTGTTCACGAAGAACCAAATACACAAGCAGCACACAAATTTGACACCCTTAAACAAAAACTGTCAGTCGTAACAGGCCGACTACAAAGATATAAAGCATGTACCCAAAGAAAACTACAAAACTCTCAATTCATCTACAGTGAAAAAAAATTCTACCGCAATATTAGACACGCGACATCTAACGTTCAGGATAACAACCCAAATGATGATGATCATAAGAACCCTGACTCAGAGACGTTACAAAACTCCTTAAGTAAGTAAAGTATACTGACTACAAAAAAGCCTACGAGTCTGTTCCCCATTCGTGGCTTATTAAAATTTTGGATATACAAAATACATCCAACAATAGTCACATTCCTGAAGGACATGATAACAACCTGGACCACTGTACTTAGACTAACTTTCCCTACTAAAACAGTAGATACCACCCCAATAAAAATTCATATAGGTTTCTTTCAGCGAGATGCTTTAAGCCCACTGTGGTTCTGTCTTGCTTTAAATCTCCTATCTAATATAATAAACGCAACAACTTTAGGAATCCCATTAAAAATACAACTACCCGAGGACATACTGAGGTTTAAAAAATATAATTAAATCATGTGTTGTACATGGATGATATTAAATTATACGCCAAAAGTGAGACTCAACTCTATGAATTAGAAAACTTGACAGAACAATTCTCAAATGATATTAAAATGGAATTCGGCATACATAAATGTAAAATAAATTCAAATAATAAAGCAGGACAGAATTACCAACACCAATACTCTTTAGGAACAGCAGAACATTATTATAACCATTAGAGGAACAATATAGTTATAAATACCTAGGTTACACACAATTACGACAGATACACTATAAAGAAACTAAACAAATATTAACACTACAATTTCAACACAGATTAAATACAATTCTGAAAACGCATCTATATTCTAGAAATACTATCAAAACGATTAACACCTTCGCTATACCGGTACTCACATATTCTTTTGTGATAATCAATTGGACCAAAACCGACCTGAAAACCCTTCAACGAAAAATTAATACCACAATGACCAAATTCCGCAAACACCACCCACGATCATATCTGCAGAGATTAACACTGCCGCGTAAAGAAGGAGGTAGAGGACTAATTGACATTCTAAACCTACACAATAGACAGATAAAAGCAGTTAGATAATTCGTTTTTACAAAAACCGAAAGTTCTATTCTTCACAAAATTATAATACACAACGATCAACAGTTAACACCCCTAAATTTAAAAAATACATGTGAACAGAGAAATGAGAATGTAATCGATGACAAAATTAAGCTTTTAGATTGGACCCAGAAATCTCTACACGGAAGACATCATCAAGACTTATGCCACATAAATGTCGACAAAGAAGCGTCGAACGCGTGGTTAAAGCGAAGCGAACTCCTAATACTAATTGAAACCAAAAATTATGGAAATTATATCAAAAATAACTCAAACAATGACACATGTAGGAAATGCAATAGTTCTCCAGAAACGAATCAGCATATAACAGGCGCGTGCAAGTCAATAGCCCAAACAGATTAAAAACACAGACACGATCAAGTAGCCAACATCATACACAAAAAATTTGCACACTAGTACAAACTTAGATTATAGATATATTCCGTTACACCATACTACAAATATAATCCAGAAACTGTATTAAAGAACCCTTGAGAAGAATATTTTGACCGCGCCATTCTTACCGATCGAACAATCCATTTCAATAGACCAGATACTACACTTATAAACAAGATTAACAAAACTGGATGTTTAATAGATATTGCTATACCAAATACACATAACTTGCAGACAACAATAGCAGAGAAACTGAGCAAATACACTGAATTAAAACATAAAGTAGCCCGACTTTGGCATCTGCAAAAAGTTTCAATAGTATTGTCTACAACAGGAGTAATACCGAAACAACTTCACCAGTCACTTAATTCTCTTAATTTACCTCCAAATACCAATCATCTGCTGCAGAAGGCAGAGATACTAAACACATGCAGACTCGTGAGAAAGTTTCTGCAATGTGAATCAGAAAACCCACATCAAAACACAAATACCCAACCGTCTTCTGTGCAATCTTTTGCACGTGACCACGCGCGATAAATTTTAAAATAATAATAATAATAATTGCCTAGAACACTGAACGCTATGAGTTTGTAGGTTTGTAGGGGGTAATCTACGGAACTACTGATCCGATTCCAAAAATTATTTCACTAATGGTAAGTTGCCGAGTGTCGAAGTCACGGGCAGAAGCTAGTTATCAATAAAATGGCGGAATTTACGATTGCGGAAGATAAGTAGCACCATATTGTTCAATACAATTTCAGTGCGTTCTCCATATTATATATATTTTGTCCTATCTATACCAGCAGGTTATTGTCCCACTCAGAATAAAGGCCTCTTGACATCACTAAGTTGTGTCAAATAACTGTCACGTGAAATTGCAGTTGTTAGCCAAGATTTGCAAGTCTGTGTAGGAGAACCTTAACAGAATAGGCGACACAATGCTGAAGCGCGCAAACAATGTTAGTATTAGTAGCTCAGATTTATTGGAACCATTTGTAACAATTAATGGGTCGACGAGATAACGCAATTAATATTAAATAGTATGAAATAACACTAACTTCTGTTTAGAAGGATTTTCAAAGTCAATGAGATACTTTCTGCGTAGAGTTTAAAAAACACGCAAATGATAGAATTTATTTAGGTACTGCCAAAAAATGGTTGCAATTCCATCAAGCTGGCAAGTACTTACTTTACATTTTTATATATCTTAAAAAAAAAAATAGTGCGGTATTTCCTGTAATTTAGATACATGCGAGATCTAATAAAATATGAGAAAGATTGTGAGTTTAATTCTGTGTATGTATTTAGTTGGTAATATCAACTTAGTAAACAATAAAAATAACGATTAAAAAAAGGAAAGAATTAAACAACAATTTTCGGTCAGGGGATACGAAAAGGGGCACTAAGAAAAAAAGACTTCCTTTGAAAAAGAAATTTCACCAAAAACCATCGCCTAATCAAGCCTTCGGGACCCGGTGGGATGTGGGAGCAGTAAGGTGGGGGCATACCATGAGAAACCTTAAGCGCATTGACCTTGACCTCAGAGTCAAAGACGAGTGACCTTGGAGGTCATGGTCAAGTGACCTTGGGAGTGTCTTTGGAATTCCAGTGCCCTGACACTACCTGACTTCGAGAGCGAAAACAGTTTCTTTTTCTTTATCTTAAATCTCGGTTGCCCCCGTTAATAACTCCCTGCCGCGTAATTCTCAACATGTAGGAAATAATAAATTATGAAAAATTTCAAATATTTCATATAATCCAAAAAATAATTTATATTCACACCTTTAAGCTTGATTTCCACGATGCGATGTAATTGCCTGCCTGATTGTGTTTAGACGGTGCAAGTCATTTGTTGCTCCAATTAAATGGGGCTCGATTGATTAAAGCTCATTGTAATTAATTCAGGGAAACTAATTGTTAAGCTTCACTACCATCTTAAATGATCCGTATACTCGAATCACAACTGCCATTCTTTGACAGTTGTATGAATTGGCTTTAACACGGCAAATTGACGTAGCGGGTCAATCGATCAGGTTAAACTATGCTGTCCGCGGTCGGTCTATAGATTGGTGACCAACTTTACATACCGAGACTAAGCCGTTGGTTCCGGCTGTCATTCTTAAGTCTTTGACATTCGTTACGGGTCGTCAGAAGCCCGAAAGTCTGTCAACCAGTCTTACCATGGGGTATCGTAACTCAGTAACTGGGTTTGTGGAGGTCAGATAGGCAGTCTCTCCATGTTAAATACAAGTATTCAGCTGCTGGTTGGACTAGAAGCCCCCAACATAGGTAGGAAAAGGCTAGGCAGTTGTTGATGACATTATGTACTTATTTTGAACTTGTGTAATTATGTACCTGATGTTATGTTTTTAAATTACTGAATGAGATTCAACCATCTTAACCCGTAATATCTCATAATTCTCATCAATCCCATTACCCCCCCCCCCCCCGTAGGACGCTACGTTCAACTGGCTGAGTGTGAAGCACGAAAATTAATTAAAACTCGGCTCCTGCTTGCGGTGGACATTGAAAGTTGCGCCGGCGGCTCTCATCTATCATTTAGTGTGCACCACTTGCTTTCTGATGGATTCAGAGAGATTACCTTACTAGTGTAATTAAGTTTACTCTGTGTGTTCACCAAAATATATATTATATCCAGAGGTTCTAGACAAAATGACAATGTGTCAGCGATAACGATGACGGATTAGTCAAACATTTATGGGACTGACCTGTGCTACCGAAAAGTGTATGTTAATCCTGTATTCATGAAAGTCGTAGTAATACGAAAGTTTTTGAAAACGATGGCCACTTGTCAAGGTCCTATGATATATCTTAATACGACATTCAGCTGAAATGATGACTATAAACATGAAGTTCGGGGGTTTAAAAAAGCTATATGTTGTACATTCAGTAGTACCTGGGCGAGCGAGCTCTGCTCGGGTGAAAATAGAGAAAACGAATTTTCCCCACACATGAGATCTAGCTAGATCGATTTTTCGCCCCCGAAAACCCCTATATTGCAACTTTCATCGAAATCGTTAGAGCCGTTTTCGAGAACGTGATTACAAATATATACATATACAAATATTGCTCATTTAATAGTAAAGGTCTCTTTCGTGATTTTCCCTGCAGGACTTTGTGCGTATTTAAGACATTCCAGTCCACCCACTTTTCATAGAGCTCATACGCCACGCCACCATATATATTGCTAGTGAACCCTCCATGAGGGCTCCCGCCACAGAATGTGTTAAGTCATAAGCATTCAATCAAAGATCTTAACAAAATTGCACAGCTTACACAAAGTGAGCGCCACTACCACCTGGCTGACTGGTAATAGTTTTACCGCTACATGAGCAATTTTCTATTATATTCTATTATATATTTTCTTTAATAAGTGCCGAAACGAGAGAATAGGAAATTCCTATAGTTTTCTATTTAGTAGTAATTATTTTCCGAACTATTTCGTCTAAACCGTTCGAACATTCAGATTGGTCTTACGCTCGGGTTGCCGTCAATTTGATTGCGGAAGCCGCAACCATGGTCATCACTCGTAGGAAATGATTTGGCGCGCTTCATAGTGGCCGCATGCCTGCTGCCTGCCAGTTGGCGTTTATTTTATCGATCTTCTTTTTTGGTTGTGGTGTTTAGGTATGTGATTTTAGAATGCTCGTTAGATGAGAAAAAAGTGGTGAAGAACGAACATGTCTATCATAATTTCATAAGCTATTACTACTTTTAATTCAGTATCATAGACAAAACAAATTTACTGTATAAGGTTTATAGAGCTCGGTTGAAAAAACATAAACATATAGTCCATGTATACGAACGTTGTCTCACATTCCCAAGGCTGTGAAAATAGAGAAAATGAATTTTCCGCGATATGAGACCTAGCTAGATCGATTTTTCATCCCCGTAAACCCCTATATTGCAACTTTCATCGAAATCGTTAGAGCCGTTTTCGAGTACGTAATTCAAATATATATACATTTACAAATATTGCTCATTTAATAGTATAGGATATCATGTGTTCACAGCAGACCAATAAACCCAAAACGGAAAAAAATAAAGCGTAAATTAAAATGTACTGCAGATCAATTAAGATACCGACAAAAAGCACAATAAATTAATAATCTTCATTCATTTTATTTGTAAACCGAAAAAACCAAAGAGGCAAAATAAATTCGAAAGTGCTTTCAATTTTTGGCCAGTTTTAATCAATCGGTTGCCGCAGCGAAACCGAATTCGCGTCCACTTTCGAGTGCAGAGGTCGAGTACTCAATAGAATAAGGATGCCCGCAGACGAACCATCATTCGCGACCACAACTAGCGACAGTCTATTTTCCAAACGTTTCATACATTTTGTAGGGGCTCGAAGCATACGTATGGCCAGTGTTGGAAACTTTGAAAAGTTTAGTGTTGTGAAGTGGCTGTTGCTAAAAGAGTGCTCTAAAAGTGGTGCCAAACAAAAGACGAACCACCCGGCGCAATTTTCAAATAAGTCAAACGAAGTCACGTTGCATTTTGTTTCATACAATAACGTAGGTTGGCACTACACTCAACGCAAAATGATCTCGACTGTTTACAAAACTTCTCGAATCATCATTCAGTTGCGCTCATGTGTACCCAACCTAAGGATTAACACAGTAAATATTTACATTCAACCAGTATGGTAAACAAAGCCACACTGATAAATATTCATATTCAAACGTATTTTACTATGGTCAAACTGGTATAAAATTCGCGACCCCTACATATTGTTTGTTTATTTTTTGTTTCATCGATCTCATGTCGATTCGTTTTAAATACGATTATTGAAAGATAACTTTTTATTCGAGTGATACAACCGTCAAGGCGATTGAATTATGAAATTAACTCGATTCATATGACTTTATTAATATCCATTCGTACTTAGATCATGATATGAATACTTCGTACCCCCGGTTACCTGTATTATGTTTGTTCTACTTTTAGGTATTGATTTTGCCATTAATCATTGAACAAAATGCAAATTGTAGGACGACAAAATAGTTTTTTTTTATGTTCGTATTTTTACAAATCACTGAATAAACCACCGTCATATTGTCTCAAACAGGTAATTTAAAAACACAATAAGAAAAAAACAGTTGGAGCGACAGCGACTCCTATGTTTATAACGATGGTATTCCTGCCGTTTTTGTTATTTAAAGAAATAACGGGCCATGGTGTCGGGTTTTAGTACAGGCCACTTATTTTGAGGTATTGCATTTCATTTCACCTATTGGGCTAACCATTTTTACGCAGCGCCGCAATGCAATGTGTCACGCGGTTCTTGATACGGCTATTAAGCGGATTGTTCTGAACGATTTCCGCATGCGGATTTATAGAAAGTATTTGTTTTTTGTTACATACTGTTGTAGAAGCTGTGGCGACATCTATACCGCCATATACGAACTACAACTGGCGTCTCCTACATTGCGATATCAGAGTTATCCGCGCGATTAAAAGTAACCCCACAGTCGCACAATAGCCCACCGGACACAGTTGATAAATTTTTCAATAGGTGATCATGATTTCTTGCTTGTAAATTTTATTATCTGTCAAATACATTGGAAACATAGTTTATTATAATTTAAAAACATTTTTTCTATTTTTAACCCCCGACGCAAAAAAAGGGGTGTGTGTGTCTGTCTGTGGCACCGTAGGTCTTAAACGGGTGAACCGATTTGAATGCGGTGTATTTTATTTGAAAGCAGGTTTTCTAGCGATGGTTTTTAGACATGTTTTATCAAAATCGGTTCAGCCGTTTGAAGATTATCAGCTCTTTCAAGTTGATGAATGAATGTGAGGGTCTTCCACAGATCTGGAAGACACTCAATAGCCCACCGGACACAGTTGATAAATTTTTCAATAGGTGATCATGATTTCTTGCTTGTAAATTTTATTATCTGTCAAATACATTGGAAACATAGTTTATTATAATTTAAAAACATTTTTTCTATTTTTAACCCCCGACGCAAAAAAAGGGGTGTGTGTGTCTGTCTGTGGCACCGTAGGTCTTAAACGGGTGAACCGATTTGAATGCGGTGTATTTTATTTGAAAGCAGGTTTTCTAGCGATGGTTTTTAGACATGTTTTATCAAAATCGGTTCAGCCGTTTGAAGATTATCAGCTCTTTCAAGTTGATGAATGAATGTGAGGGTCTTCCACAGATCTGGAAGACACTCACATCCATTCTGATCGGTTTGAAATTTGGTATTCTGTTACTTCAATGATATTAGAAAAACATAGTAACCTTGAACTGATTCTGCAGCATCACCTGGAATATGCAGGATTCCCAACTCCCTTACCAACTTACAGTACAGTTATAGTGTTTGGGCTCATTGGAATGATCTCAATGAATAGGTTATAGATAGATGATGAACAGGATCTGGTGATGGAGTAGGAAAGAGAAATGAGGAAATGTTTGTGTCGTGCGTGAGTACGAAGAGCCGTTTATGTAATAAGTCTATGATGTGTGTTTGACTTGAAAGCACAGTTGAGAGTATGTCATGCGCACAAAAATGTCTCACTGATGGTGGCGCGTGTGTTGGATCATTCGGTTATCTTCAAAATAGTTATCTAAATTATAAAACACTTGTATTATTACAATTTAGATGAATTCAAAATACAATTAAGCCCAAAGGTGCGAATATTTGGAACCACTTGAAGCTCTTCGCCACTTGCGCCGACACTGTACATTCTGACTACCCCATCAGTACAAAGGTGTACCTAACGTAACGGTTCCGACACTTACTAAAGTAAACAGAACAGGTAATCCGTAAAAGACATGTTAAATATTCAAAAGACGGGACGCTTTTGAACATAATCTAATTGCTGAACGACGAAACCCTAGATCACTTTGCTGGACATTAAATGAGTTTAACAAATGAAAGGTTCCCTTTTATTAGGTAAATGTAGTACTTTAAAGTAATACCGACTGACTGACTGCCTCGTTGGTCTAGTCGTCGTAAGCGGTACTGCTAAGCTCATGGGTTCGATCCCCAGGTCAGGCAATGTGTTATTGGGTTTGTTCATCAGGAATCAGATTGATGGCAATAAGCTCGCCCTTTACATGGGCCTCTAACGAATTGTGGGTGTGCTATAGGTAGGTACACCTCTGCCTAACTCTTCGAGGATTACAGGCGTGATGTTGCTGTGTATGTGTGTGTTAAAGTAAAACTATAATATATAAAGTAATGTTCGTCCGTGCGTCTGTCTATTACAGATGATTTCTCGAAAACTGCGAGACTTAATAGCACAGCGTTTCTTTCTGCTAAGCCGTTACAAATCCAGTGATATTTTCGTTTTGGTGGGAGTGAGGAGTCCCATAACGCGTGTAGCTCTGGTGAAAACAACCGAGAACCTTCATGTTGGCATGTCCCAAGAGAAATAAAAGCTGTTCGGTAAACTCTTGCTCCGAAAGCGGCCATTCCAAATCGCAGTGCATAGCATTTTGTAAATACCCACCTAGTTTGAATGATGACCCATCCTGAGATTAGCTTCGACAGTGGCCGCTTAACCTAGTAGATCAAATTGGTTTGTATTAATAATAGGTACCAGCCTATTTTTCTCCCGCTGCAGGGCATAGGCCTCTTCTCATACACAGAAGGCACGAGCATTGATCACCACGCTTGCTCAAGACGGACTGGCGATTTCAGATTTATATTAAACTAGCTGCACCGCGTGGTTTCACCCGAATAAGTCTCGATCCCGTGGAAATGTCGGGATAAAAATTACCTAATGTTCTAATCCAGGTTATGGTCTACCCATGTGCCAAATATCATCCAAATCTGTTCAGCCGTTTTAACATGAAAGCGTAACAAATAAAATAAAAATAAACAAACTCACTTTCGCATCTATAATATTAGTTAGGATAAACTTCGATTGAAAAAGTCACATTGGTCTTGCCCGAATTTTGTACCTACACCCTCGTGCATGAGAGACTAGGTCTCACGCTAGGTCTCACGTAGGGCCATCACGACACGAAAGCACAGTATTAAACCACGAATATTTTCCAGTTCCGGGTTATGCTTCCGATTTTGGGCAAATACCGTAAAGCCATTTTAAACAGTGTTGGTGACATCTAAAGCTACATAAAAGTAAAGTATTGGGCATTAATAGACCGATAATGTTCGCAAAGTGATAAATTGCTACTATATCAACCGAAAGCACTATTATAGAATGATTTAATTTTGTTGCTTTATATTATGTTAATAGTCTGGCAGGTATAACGGTCGCATCTTAAAAATGTTTGTTTCAAACTGGATTTTCACACGTTGAAAGTATGAAAGATAGTTCTGGTATTTTGACAGTCATTAGCTCGTTTCATTGGAAAATAGGTACAAGAAGCTACATATTAAATTGTAATGACCAACGAATCATAACTTATAATTATATAAAACACTTTAATCCTGAAACTAAACGTTTGAGTGCACAAATAATGATAAAAATGAAGGCACAAATAATACAAGAAACAAAATGTATATAGTCAGTTTGATTTAAGGCAAGCCATCTAGTCATCTACGTAATAATAATGTTAAACTGACAGACAGACAACGCACAGCCTTAACCGATGGGTCTAGCTACAAGCATGATCTATAAATAACTAAGCTGAGAGGAAGAAAATTCTCGAAAATTTACCCCCTAAAGGAGTTATATAGGAGATGAAAGTTTGTTTAGACGTTCGTAATTTTTGCCGATGGGAAACCCCAGGGCACACGGCTTGTATCAGCATAAGAGCACAAAACCGAAAATCGACTGAACTATCTTGTACAGGCATAATGATGGCAGGTGGAGTAGAGCAGAGTCCTTACTGAATGCCAGCCGAGAGTCGGCAGGAGTGTTGGCAGACCAACAGCCAGATGGGCGGATAGCATTCAGAAGATCGCGAGTAAGACATGGTTGAGACTCGTACAGACCAGGTAGGGCACAAAAGGAAGGAGGCCTATACTCGGCAGGGGTGGAACAAGGCTGCCAATGATGATGATATGAGCAAAAGATACAAAAACCAAAATCGGCTCAACTACAAACAATTTGGATTACCTTACGACACATCCCTAATTAATCGTCAAATCGTGTCGTCCCTAATTAATATAGCATATTGCCCTAATCACGTAACGCATTCCTAATCACAATAGCAATACCTATTATTTTGTTGATTTTAAAGCATACCGGGCATGTATTCTATTGAAATCTAAACCAGGTTCACTATTGTAAATGCTATGGATGTTGAAATGTTGAACTGTCAACGTGAAACCTATTGTGATTGTATTGCGCAGTTGAAAATTATGATTGAGTAGGTAATAAAGGTAGACTGTCTCCTTAGTTCAGTGGTCGCAAACGCTACTGGTGAGCATGTTGTCCTGGGTTCAATTCCTAGGTCGGGGAAAGTGTTATTGGTTTTTCCATCAGGAATTTCTCGGTAGATACTCGGAGTCTGGATTTATGCGCAGTTGATGGCAATAGGCTCGCCCCCTATTACATGGGACTTAAACATAACTGGAAAAACGTGGGTGTATTCGTGAGCCAAAGCAATATAACGAAACTTTTAATCCCAAGTACAATAAAATGTACTTCACTGTATTACTACTAGTGACCTCGCCCTGACCTATCTCAATTTATTTGGGGTTGATGCAGTTCTGTTTCTTCCGACCATATTTATGAGCGATTTCTCAGCTTACCTACTTGTTTTCTTGTCATAATACCTATCAAAGTTCTGACTATATTTCAATCTTATAGACCTTCTCTATATACCTACCTAAATATTCTTATCTCGTTCACCTTGCTACTTTTGTTTGCTAGACTTTTGTTCATACCTTCAAATGATTTCGACGGCCAGGGGAATTAATTGTTTATTATTGTGTTCGAACCGTCAAACAATGACAGTTTCGATTGGAATATACGGACATTTTAAGTTGTGAATTTTATGAACAATTAATTTTCCTGGCGTAACTACTTGCCAACTCCCTTCATATTTAACTTGAAAAATCCATACTAACTAATAGTTTATTGGTATCGCTAACTAAAGTTCACGGTCACCAACAAGCCACAAACTAACTGAACGGTATCAGCTTGAGTGCAGAGTTACTTGGGGTTCATTAACTATGCCAGTTTCAGAAATTCACTTTAATTACTAACTTTGTTTGTTAATTAATATTTCAGCTGCCATAGAAATGCTGTAGCGATGGTTAATTGGCTTAGTAACATTACTTTTTTTTAGGTTAAAATGCGCAGTGTTTTTTTCCTGCACCTACCTTTATTATAGTATATTTCCAACATAAAAAGAAAATCTACCTTTAACTATATATCATTTTAGGCGACAGCGCTGAGGTAGCTCGCGGAAATCAAATTTTCTTTCCATCTTTGCAGTTTGCAGGTCAGTATCAGGTTGTATGATGATAAAAATATGATTTACGATATAACAGAAAACTTTCTTTTATAACTTGACACTGCAAAAAAACTTAAGAAAATTCGAATATCGCGAGCTACCTCAGCGCTCATTTAAATTTCAAGATGTCCAACTTTATTCAATCGAAAAAGCAATCATTAAATTTCGAAACAAGCTATATCGAAGTTATTAACTATAACGAAACTAGTTGAATTCATTGACTCAGTAATTAATTCATTTGAGACATCGATCGCTCCCCATCCTGTCCTCACACACACCTCGTTCGAGACGCAACCGTTTCTCCACTTATCCGCGAATTCATCCTATTAATCTCTAGTCATCCCCGATCGATCTCACGAACACATATTGTGAGATTAATTTATAAATCTTTGTCGTCAACTCCATTAGGATATTGTGTAAGATGTAGAAGAATTTCTTCGTTGTTCAGTAAGTGGTCATTTTGTATTTTTGTATCTCTGCTGTTTTACAGGACAGCCTGCCCCGAATGACAAGGACTAAGGTTCTAACCAGGCATTATGAGCAGAGTTAACTTTTTCATCATGTTGGGGTTATCAAAAATGTATACTCCTATGTATAGAAGATAAAAGTAGCTACCTACGCTCAACATCAGAATTAATAATAATTATAGTTACATAGGTAATGCACAATAGTTAAAACAAAATAAGTCAACTTTTCTCTTTCTCTTGTTTGTGAGATAAAAATCACAAAACAGTTTTTCTAAATGTCTCACTTTGAATGGTTTTCTATTTTTATTAGGTAATTAAATGTTTATTGAAAATGACGAAGCCATCGAGTAACTTTGATCGAGATTAAGATTAAAAAAAGGAGGCAAAATTTCTCGACAAGTTGCTTTATAATAGATACATTCATAAACTCACGCTTTTTTCCCGAGGCAATGCAACATTTGCCACTGGCAATGAAATCGCACCGAGTAAATCAGGCTTTAGTGTGTGATCTGTGTGTGAACCTATTATTCTTTCTTTGTTTCGTGCCTTTTTCCTCGTTGTATGCAGCCGACCTTCTGTACCTATTTATTCTGTGACAAGCATGCAGCCGGTCCAAATATTAACACTTTGGTCGACGGTTGTTATTGGAACGGCATTAATGCATGTCGGTGAATAGACGTGTTAAAGTTAATTGGTGATAGTGGAGGCAGTTTTTTACTGAGTGTAATTTTGAAGAGAGAAATGTGTTAAAAGTGCTGAAAAAAAAAATTTTTTGTTTGAGAATGACTGTGCATGGCTATAAGAGTAGGGGAAGACAAAGAAACGATGGCTGGAGTGGGTGAAAGAAAAAAAAAATGGGTAGAAACGGAATGAAGGGATGACTACTACGATGACGACTAATAGAGAAATATTGTGGATCGGGTTAAGAACACAACAATTCGTTCCATCAGTAAAATAACTTCACTCGGAAACTGCCACGCTTTAAAAATGGTATTGTGCTGGACGCATCTGCCGCATGTCAGACGAATTATTTGCCAAACTTACGACCCAGTGGGTCCCGCTTAATGGAAAACGACATCGCGGCAGGCCCAGAGGGAGATGGCGGGATGAACTGGACTACTTTAATAAAGATTGGTCCTTTGCAGCTCTGGACATAAAGAGTTGGAAAGAGAGTAGGGGAAGCCTTGGCCCAGCAGTGGGACAATAATGGCTGATAACAAAAAAATTGAGAAGCACGGATGAAGAAGACATGCTGCGGTTATCCCAAATAATGGAGGGCAAGAGAATGACGATGTATAAGGAATTGATTTAGTATGTTATGGTTGAAAGAAATACGATTATTCTACATTTAGAAACAACAACACAACCGGCTTAATCAAATAATTCAAATGAATTAGAAAACTAAACACAAATAAATAAACGAAAGCTCCTTTACATCTACAATAGGTACTTAAGTTCTAACAAGTAATTCAACGAAACCGAAGCTCCGATTTAAAGCCAATGAAATCGACAATAAAATATAACAGCAGATACATCAACCGATCACGCTGTTATAGTCAATCGTAACAAAATGGATTGCTTAAAAGATTACCGATCGGTAAGTGCTACCTGTTACGGATCATACCTTGAAATGTTTGAAACCAATACAGCCGACACTTGATGCTTAAGGAGTACGGATTTAGGGGGTTGGTAATCTTTATCTTTCTGAGTGAAATTAACTTTGTCATATAACAGTTTTTTTATTATTAAATCAAAACAGCGTAAAAGTGAGCAGCTCAGTGGTACCTTCGATTTACAAGTTGTAGGTTGTGGGCCAGATAGGCACTTTACTTTGTGTAATTTTATTCATTACCACTGCTCTCAAAACGGTGAAGGAGAGCATCGTAAGGAAACTGGCATATCGTAAAAGCAAAAAAAACTAAGACAAACCCGCACAGGACCCGCGTGGTGGATTACGGCCCAGCTGTGGGAACGTTCAGACAATCTGCTATCTATCATGTATGTCCCGTTATTTATTTATTTATTTATTTATTTATTTATTTATTTATTTATTTATTTATTTATTTATTTATTTATTTATTTATTTATTTATTTATTTATTTATTTATTTATTTATTTATTTATTTATTTATTTATTTATTTATTTATTTATTTATTTATTTATTTATTTATTTATTTATTTGTTTATAGGAGAACCAACAGCAATAACAAATGGATAACAGTTGATTAAGAAACATAAAGCCAATTACAGGTTCTCACGGGTAAAAACAGAAAAATTAGAAGAAAACTTAGGATCACTAACAAGCACGATAAAAAAGATTAAGAATATATATATATATATATATGGTATTATAAGTATTATGCACTATGCACTTTTAAAAAAGTCAGCGTTCAGCCGAGCGCGTGCAGAATAGGCTTTGGTGGTAAATGGGTCAAATGATTGATTAATGGTTAATTGATTTACTCCATGAAGAAAAGCAACCATTTTGTTGTAGGTATGTGTAGTACATAAGGATGCAACAGCTCAATCAGCTATTACTTAAGCTCAGTTACTCAACTCATGGCTCAGTTCCCTACAGTTCCGATCCACTGCGCGGCTGTGGCAGACAGCCTATGAATCTGTAGCTATAAATCTAGTTTGAAGAAAATCAGGTGGATTTAAATAATCTACTTTGTGGCTTGGATAAACTAAAGCGATTCATTTTCTTGTTGGATTCAATGTCGGCTTCGAGCGGTTGTTTTATTTTTATGACATAATATTACCTCTGAACGTCCGTTCTTTATTTCAGGTTTATTAAAATAGTATGGTTTGGTTACCTATTCTTCGGAGTGTTTTATTCTTTTATCGTAGCTTTGATAAAAATAAAGGCATTGTACTTAAAATAACTTACCGTAAATTCCGATTCGTTCTCGATTATAGAAGCATTTTAGTTACTATAAGCCATGTGCTAGATTGGATTGTCAACACCAAGAATTACGAACTCCTATACAAACTTGCATTCGTTATTTAAGCCCGTTTCGTTATTTAATTTTGCAAAATCCGTTCTTAGTGCTCAATTTGGTTGTATAAGGAAATCTTGCGCAAAATTGAATGCGTCTGGACCCAGCGGGATAGGTTGTGCGTTGTCTGTGAGTGTATAAATGAATTAATATATATTTTTATTTTGTAGAAAACTTTATATTGGACGTTTATCAACCGAGTGGCGAGCTTCACTTTTGAAGTCCATTCATAACTCGATTAGTGCTCTTCGAAAGGTTGGGTTTGAGAATGTTCTTTTTCAGGACCAAAATGCCAGTCTATCGAATATGCTATGAAAATACCATAGAGTAACGTTGAAACACGCCCCTGTTTGTCTATCGCCATGGCAACTGAAGGAGGGAGCAAAATGAGAATTAAAACAACAACATTAAAAGCACTTCGTAATACATTCTAGACACGCAACTTGTTTTAAACGTTGTTTTCTGAAGAACTATAAAACACAGTCAGGGAAATTAATTGTTTATCAAATTGATACTCTACATCAATTTGCCGTGTAATAACCACTTCACTTTGTGAGTGATCAGTTTACGCTTTGAAAGAAATGATAAAATTGGTGAGCACGCAAAAGCCCTTATTAATACAACTACGTCATTCATTTTGGAAGTTTTCTTTTATCAATAATAACAACTTAACGGCTCCCACAGACAGGCGCGACGCGATGGCGCGGTGCAACTTTGGTGGAACAATTTCTACGAAAACTTCAAGGAAATTGTTCTACCGATGTCGCATCGCGCCTATCTGCTGTAGCCTTTAGTAAGATTATTTATACTTAAAACTGTTTCAGGTCTCTGTGGCGAAACTATACTAGACAAGTTCACTTCAGTTTTAACAGCCTATAAGTACGCACTTCGATTAACAGTATCTTCCAAGGAATTTACATGATTGTTCATGGATAGTAGTTATAAGTACCATAAGGAGAGTAACTATTACAGATCTATAAATAACTAAGTAGGTATAGTTTATTTGACTTTCCATTATACCATAATAATGTGCAAATTTGAACAATAACTAGTTTAAAAAAAAAATATGACCATTTTCAGTTACAGAAATACTCTTAGCACAATGTTCCCCTATTATTATTATGTTCATAGTTTTATTTTAAAAAAATAGTCGCGCCGTAATTTTAAATGAGCACGGTAGTAAATAAAAACACAAGTGCATTTAGCGATAGATCTAAGTTAAAAAATATAGTTCCAGCTATAAATTCTTAGTTAGTTCACACTTTTCAAAACTTTGTGAAAATATATGCTGATAGGCGTCGTTACACATAACTTTGCGGTCGCAAGCCGTAATATTCTTATGCGCAGATTTTTGTTGAATTTTCACTAAGTATGTAAGTGAATATACCTATTGTTAAACAATTTTTTAAATTATTTTCTTCTATAACTTAACAGCAAGCTTGTATTTATGAAATGGGAAGACAGTGGTGTCAAACTAATGCATTCACATTTTGCCAGATAAGCCGGCTGCTCAGTATTACGAAAATCTTAGCAAAAAAACAATAACACTTCGATCACGGGACATCACGCTCAACAGTCACTCTACGAAGCAGTCCTTCCATAAAATATTCTATTCAAAATCATTTCATATAATGTGTATGTGTAACCATTGATTCTACTAGCGCTTCGTTTGTTACCATCCTCTCTGCCATCTTTTATCACTCATTTCTGAAGGCCATGACCTTTTCACTTTGATACAGAGCTCTTTCATGCCAAAGCTGAGCTCTCATATCATCATTTTCAGTTTCACGAGCCACTGGAGCAGTCGCGACTTCTCACACCTCAGTTATTTCAAATTTCACTTGACATGACGGTTTAAAACAGTCGGTTAAGCGGAAGGGTAGCAACCGAAATACGGTTATATGATCCTACTAGGTATATCTATATTAATAATACAGCTGCAGAGTTTGTTTGTTTGAACGTGCTAATCTCTGAAACTACCCTTGGGATTTTTGCATTTGATAGTCCAATTCTTGAGGAAGGTTATAGGCTAGGTGCTACGGTCATTAGTAGATGGCGAGCAAAAAGAAAAAAAACTCAGAAAGAACGTTAAGCGAAAACGAAATAATAGCGCGGGTGAAAATGTTCACACGCGGAATAGGTAGTGGGCATAAGGAGTATAATGTGTGTGATACGCGACTCGCCCTGCTTCGCAAGGTTTTTACGACTTAACAAAACATCGAGATTTCTTAATTATCTATAAGTGTAGTTTAACTTTTAGTTTATTAACTTCCGGAACACTTTCTCTAAATTGTGTTGAAAACCCAATCTAAATCCGTTGCGTATTTTAGAAGATCAACGCGGACATACAGACAAACGCAAAAGCGACTTTGTTTTATAATATGTATTCTCAGTGTATTCGTAGATCGGTGGGATTCCCCGATGTTGCGGAGGAGGACGCGGCTCCACGCTGAAATTTAATTGTATATTTTTATCTGTGTATGTAACCTACTAACACTAGAAGTTAAGTAAAATTGTTACTAACCCTATGGACTCCAGTCTGAAATAAAATATTTCTATTCTATTCTATTATAAATGTGAAAGTTTGTTACTCAATCACGCAAAAAAGCTAGTATGATAATAACTGTGTGTTAGGTATATTATCTTAACCAACATATACCTACCTATTATATGTAGATACTTTCGTTATTATTATTTTCTGTGTTATTGGTATCATTTCATATTTTTTCTATTTAGTTTTCCATTAAGATCTATTTTGTTCAGGATTTCAGAACAATACTCGTATAATAAATATATATAACAATAAAGTAAATACATATTTTAAAGTAGGTAATTTCACCAATTTATTGGACGGTCATTGTGCCTAATTAATCTTCTCGAGATATTTATCATTTGAGGTGGTTATTGTTCTGTTAACAAAGGTTGTATATACCATTGAAATATTTAAATATTTTAAGCGCCTTTAACATATGACGTTTGATTGTATTTTAGGTACTAGAGAAAATAACAAAAATATCCACATATGTATAAGCTTCAACTGTATCATTGTGATGAATTAAAGCTTCAATTTTGAAATAGGTACCCTCAAAAAACATCTATAATAAAAATCTTTTTTACTTATGAAAGGTGTTACAAATTATGTGTGAAGTTCCTTGACACTTGAGTTAGGCGGTTAACCTGTGCTAAGAGCCAGAAGATCTATAGAAACAGAATCAATCAACAGTGACACTAAACCGATTGCCTTTCACTTTACAGTTTCACAAGGTATGATTGCGTGCAGAACCCGAGACTCTATTCAGTAGACTAGACAGATATCTATGAATGCTCAACCTGTGGACATAGACAAACAAAACGAGACGACGATTGGGCGTGACAGCTACGAATTGAATGAAAATTGACAGAGATTGAACCAATGGAAATGAACAGAAGGGAAACCTTAAGGCTCCGTTCCCACTATGTCGTGACGACAGATTATCATGTCGTTCAAAGCGTCGTGGCTGGTGCATTTAAATGGAGGTGATCACATATAGAACGACACGAGTAACTGTAAATGGAACGATAAATTAATCGTCACGACATAGTGAGAACGCACCTGATACACCTTTTTTTGTTTTGAAATGCGTTTTTGTATTTCAGTTTTTAGTTGTGGTACCTACCCCACAGCAAATAGCATAGCAAATTCGAATACCACTACCTGTGATGACATCATCCACATAAACTAAGTGGGAAAAATACGTATTATTGAAGCTACACTCAAAAACTACCTAAACAAAGTTCATAACATTTATATGGACCACCTAGAAAGTATAATATACCCTTTTAAACAAAAAAAGTGAAGAAATGAAATGAAGAAATGTTTTTATAATGATAATTTTCCAAATCGGTTCGTCCGTCAGCCGTCTTTGAGCAATCGGTGAAAAATATTTAAAAACAAAACAGATTCCGACGAACTGAGAAGTCGGTTAAAATAATTATGAGACATGGCTCCTCAACGGATACCGTTATTATGAGTACAATGACCCCTTATCAGGTTTTCAGTTATTTTAATTACATCTTGTTTATATATAGGTGAAGACACCTCTGAGCACCCCTTTGGGAAAATACAGGCATGGCATACAGGTGATGTTATATTAAAGCAAGTTAGATTCTGTTCCACCACTAACAGATACTAAAAAATGAAATGACACGGCTGTTTCAGTGATTTAGTAAAGTGGGTAATTTAAAAAAGCGTTGTTTTACTATCGAGTCATGCACCATGCTAAGCGCGGCGGGTAATGGCCGACTGTTTGCGTGAATTGATATTGCAACCTAATGTGCCGACATGCTGTTAGGGCATTATATTATCACGTGTTTACCCACAGTAATTGACTAAGGTAAGTAGTTTAACTGCGCTTGATTTGTTTAGTAGCTGCAGTTTGAGATGTTGCGAAATTGAGTTTTCTCCTGATTTAATGTGGTCGTTAAATAGGTATTAACTTTTTTACATAACATCAAGCCTGAAATCCGCAAGAGTTAGGCAGAGGTGTACTTACCTAGTACACCACATTTCGACTGTTAAGTTTAAGTCCCACATAATAGGGGGCGAGCCTATTGCCATCAATCGAGAACAAATCCAGACTCTGGACTGCTACTGAGAAATCCTGAGAAACTTTTTAGCTATGTATTTAATTTTAACTCTTTTATGGACTAGTATTTTTAATTTTAACTCTTTTATGGACTAGTATTTTTCATGTCATCATAAGTCATAATGAAACAACGCAAAATAATGAAAAATAGTCAATGGATATGGCAACGTTCGCACTATAATAACATTAATTTCACGGGCACCTATACGGGAATACAGCGATGTTGTGTGCCGGCAGAAATAGGACTAACCCCGGATGAGACCTTTAACAAGGTGCTGATACAAAATTAGGGCAAAAAGCCTCTCGAAAATAATAAAACCACCCAGTAATTTCACAAAAAGCTGCCTTTGTTTTAGTGATACAACCTCATCAAGTTAATAATACAATACCAGTCGATTATTGTCCCACTACAGGGGTAGTGGGACAATAAAAGGCCTCTTCTCATACACAGAAGGCAGCATTGATCACCACACTTGCTCAAGACGGGTTGGTGATTTCAGACTTATATTAACTATAAGTTCAGGTTTCCTCACAATGCTTTTCCTTCGCGGATGTCAGTAATGTCCAAGATTAACTCAAAAAGTACTTAAAACTCTCGCAATTAATACAAATACCTGCCCAAAATAAAGCCTTTGTTTAATTTAATACATTCATTCATTTATTCAGCCGAAAGGCGTCCGCTGCTGGACATAGACCTCCTCCAAGCACCGCCACTTCGACCGGGTCTGTACTACTCGCATCCAGTGGATTCCTCCTGCGGCTTTGAAAAGGTCATCGGTCTACTTGTGGGAAGGTCTTCCAACGTACGTCTTCCGGAACGCAGTTGCCACTCCAGTACCTTTCGGCCCCATCGGCCATCTGTTCCGCGAGCAATGTGCCCAATTTAATACAACCAACCGTTAATTAATTGCTTCTATAGCAACTTACTGTAAGTCCAAATTCAAATTCAAATTCAAAATATTTTATTTCACATAAACCTATAAGGGCACTTATGAAACGTCAGAAGCTAGATGCACGGTTCCAATTGGTCGTTTCCTATGGAGAAGAGCCGGCAAGAAACTCCATGGTTACTCTTAAGTACTCAACAAGTACCAGGTACTTAGCAAGTCCACTCTTCTTCATCTGTACTATAAATAATAATACTGTTTGTGTAACCACTGAAAGCCAACACGATAAGTATATAATTATTAGGTCGTTTACAGACCGACATGTGCAGCGAATCTAGAATTCTTTGTATCGGCTCCTCGGTTTAAACTCAACAATTTTCGTCTAATTCTTTACAAACATCAGATTGACTCAATTTGTACAAGACCCTAGGGACACAACCTACTGTATCCGTTGTTCCCTAACAACTTTTTTAGTTCTATCTCAATTTTCAGGTAGAATTATTTATTTATTGGTTGCCCTAGGTGTTTCATTATCGCCTTTGTTTCTGTAAGCTCTCTATTGGCTTGTAATAAGAAGCTTTTGTTCGCCTCATATTGTGCGGAGAAATTGCGCAATCAAATTTTGCTGCAGAATTTTCTGCCAAGATCGAACGAGCGAGCTAGTTAAAGCGAGCTGTCATCATTTAAAAGAAGTTAGATGATACGGAATATTGTGTTACTTCATGCAAGCTGCTTTAATACGGTTTTTACTCAGTTTTCTATGCGATCGTTTAGTAGAATATTTGGTTATTAGAGAAAATCCAATTAGTGGCTTAAGATATCTTAATTCAAGATATGAGTGCTTGGAAACATGCTCATCATGCTCCATTGGACAATCTAGAGTCTACAAAATCAAACTGGTTTTTACCTCAATTCTACATTCTGTGATTAATTTAACTCGTAAGTATACTGATTCATTTAATATTTGTTAAAATGTTTAAAAAATCGTCTACGGTTACAATATTTGTAAATATAGCACCATGTATCTATCAACATACTTTATTTCATATTTAGGTAATATTTAAAATAGCTTAATTTTTAATACTTTGGACCCATTGGTATACCTTCTTCACATTAATTAATGTATACAAAATATTGAAAAACATTTTAAAATAGTAACTATGGAGTGTCTTCTTCATTCTTCTCCATACGAAAAAACCTTTTGGAAGTATCAATTATTCAATTTTCTTGTAAATTTTAACGTTCAAAACTGCCTTGTTGATGGCCAACTTCAAAAAAAAATTGGAAAAGTTACAATGCCTCACATGTCTGTAATGCCATCAGCCCGTATATCTTTGAATTTATAAACTGGTCAACTGGAAATCTAATAGATTAGATATCATACTAAATCATCGCCAATACCACTAAATAGTATCAAAAATTGATACTCCAACCCAATAATAATCGTTGACATTCTCATAAATTGCATAACCCAGTACACTGCTTACGTAAACAAGCTCCGTCGAATGGGCGACATGTTCTGGGAACAGACTGTATAATGCACAATTTGTGGCCTGAACCGAACAGGTTGCCTGATGAATTTTGTATGACGGGTTATGCGCTAAAAGCATGGGCGAGCTGCATTTGAAATTAAAAGTGTCGTCAGTTTGATCGGCAGCGCTAATGATCCGTGTGCCTGGCGATCGAGCTGTCACAGTCATCAGCCAAGTCAGTAAGTTAAGTTTTAACTTTGCTTCTTGTTTGTGTAGGTGGATATTTACTAACGATGGCTTTTTTATTAGCGGATGTACCTGGTGTCTGATGGCTTTGCATTTTGACAGTACATTTTATAGATTAACTTTTTTTTACAAATGTGTAAGGATTTCCTGGCAAAGCCTGATCACCGTTAGCTTGGACCCTACATCGCCTACTATGTATAAATATTTTTGAATTAAACTAGTAATGTGTAATGGTTATTACATACGGAACTGACAGTTTGCTTTTAAAGGCTCTGTGGGAACTAAATGAATTTACTCATACAGATCCCTGAAGAGTATCACTGAAACATAGCCCCATTTCAAGTAATTCTCTTAACAATAACCGGAGTGCAAACCCCGATACTCGGGGTATTGGTACGGAAAGTCACATTGTCGCGTAACGCATTTGATATTCAAAGCGCGACAGCTTGCTCCCGACGCTCGCATCGCTCCCGCCGCTCGGCTCGCTTGCTTCGCTTCCAAATGCCGCAATAACCGCTTCCGACAGCTGACATACAACGCACCGCTTGTAAGCTCAACCTCACTTTCCATGCAATGCTTTGATCAGATTTGATGTGCGACTAAACAGATTGTGGTCGGAAACATGGAACAATATACGCCATTAAAATATGTTGGGAAGTACAGCACGATTTTTGAAGAAAATTTAACTAGTTTCTATATCATTTGTAGGTACCGAATCTTTATTCTAAGACTTAGTATCAATAAACAGATTGTGATTTTTCATTAAACTTTTTTTAAAGTAAACTTTATGATTATAATTTACAAAAGAGAATAATTTCTTCTAATTCATGCTAAGACTGCTTCTCATGAAAAGAAGTTAAAGTAGGAATTAGAAGGAATAATTGCCTTTTATAATCACTTGTTTATCTGCTTTCAGCTGCCATATAATGTAACCTACCGACAAGCTGCATTGCTGTATTCCATTTTGAAGTGAGCCAATGACAATTACTGCAGGAACATGCCACTTTTCAACTTGTCTTGTAGTGACGGGAGCAATGCGATGAAACGTAGACTGCGCCTTAAGTGACGTCACTTAGGAGATATTGCAGTTGTAATAGATATTGTTACAACTGCAGCGCCTCGTCAGTCACGTTCGGAGGTAACAGTAGAGAACAGGTTACTACTTTATGCTCTGTATTGTTACTTAGGGACGAAGGCAACGTCATATTTCAGTTACCTTGTTCTGAACTACCTACCCGCCCCTGCTTCGCACGGTTTTAATAAATTGACAAATCATCGAGATTTTTTATTATATGTCAGTAAAATATAAATTTACTATACACATAAATCTTCTGGAATAAATCCTCTAAATTATGATAGATAGATAGATAGATAGATAGATAGATAAATCGTTTATTTAGTGCACACAAAAAAAACAGCACAACATACAAAAACACGATTAAATAATTACCATTGATGACACCGCATCAACACCCGTTGCGTTAAATTATAATATTTATTTTATTTATTTTTATTTAACCGTTTATGTACACACATATAAACAGACAAGAAGAAAGGAACAGAAAAATACGTGCAAAGGTGATGCTTATTTCTAAAGAAACCTCTTCCAGCATATTTGCGATAGGAAAGTAGTTAAAGAGATGTAGACAACGTGTGTAAGAGTAGAAGAGAAAATAAAATAAAAAAATCTAACTAATCACAAATTTATATATATAAACATACAATATGAAAATATACTTACATATATACTTCTAAAATAAATATCACTAAAATATATATAATATGTAACTATGACGAAGTGGAAAGATAGTGTCCTTTCACTCTTCTTTTAAAAACTACAACAGTTTGGCAGTCCCTAATGACAGGCAAAAATAATGAGTAGAATTCGGTTGAGTGGGGAGGGGATTTAAGGAGACTTTTAAGATGTGTTCTGCAAGGTGCCATAGAAGGACAGGCGTCGGAAAAGCGTTCCCGCAGATATTTGTAGATAATAGAAATAGAAGATAAAGACAATAACACTAATGGTCGTTTGGTCTTGTGATATATTAGCTAACATCTTACTAACATATCATTAATAAGGTAACGAAATTAATATCTACATTTGACATTTGCATTCAGAACAAAACTCTTGTACACACCTACAAGAATAAATGGGTAGGTAGGCCTCCCAAATGTTGGACCGAGAACGTGGCAAAGTTCGAGGGAATTGTGGCTAATAATTAATAATAATACTTTAATGCGATATTTTATGAAAGCTGCAAAGTGGTGATATCGAAACGCCATCAACTGCATGTCACGGTCATTGCAGCGAAAAGTAAAAATAAATAAACAAAAAAAATTTACGAGATCGACGTTTCGTATTTCCCTTTTTTCTCCTCGAAAACTGAGCCGATTCAATAATTTTTGTACTTGTATATCGTACGTCATCTATGGTCGGACCAAGGCGAGTGCAGGCAGGCTAAGGAGGCACTCCCTTCAATCGATGGCCGCCTCACGAAACAAGTTCTCCGATTAACTAAACAGCAGCTGCGTACGGTTACAGCAGCTCTAACTGGCCATGGGTCATTTAATAAACACCTCTTTGTCATAGGAGTCACAGACAGTCCGCTCTGCAGGGCCTGCATGGAGGACGACATGACAACAGCTCACGTGCTGTTAAACTGCCCGGTGGTCGCCACTTACAGGGCAAAGTACTTCGGTAACTCAGGTACCCTACGCGAGATTGCCAGTAACACCAAGGCGTTGCTGGCCTTCTTTGAGGAGCTGGGATGGATCGAATAACCGACCACTGTTGGACACAGGCCTCTCCCATGCACCGCCACTTCGACCGTTTCTGTGCTTCTCACATCCAGCGGATTCGTGCGGTCTTCACAAGGTCATCGGTTCACCTTGTAGGAGGCATTCCATCGCTACGGATTCCGGTACGCGGTCGCCAGTCCAGAACCTTTGTGTCATTGGTACATCTACAGTATTTTATTTCACTTTTAAGCTATGCTACCATAAAAAAGTAAAATAAAATCTTTCACGAAAGTCTTTAGAAAAATATTTTAAATTGCATACGCAGACCAGAGAAAACCCAAAAAATATTTTTATCTCAAGGCAAATTGACACATGTGCTAATAGCCCTAAAGCATTATTTCCCGTGTTGTGATGACAGGGCTAGTGTGGGCCGGATTATTTTTAGGTGGGTTGATAAAAATGTGTTAAAAATAATAAGAATGTGAGATCTAAAAGGGAAGATCAAAAGATTATCATTTTTTGCTTCGTTAGAAATTATTACCGCCAATTTATAATTGTTGACTGGATGTTTACATGCAAATTACCTAGGTAGTTGTTACGTAAGTAGGTGTAGCATAATATGACGCCTATATTTTCCGAAGGTTTAGGCATTAAATAAGACCATTTACCAACTATATTTAAGTTTCTTTGAAACAAGATAGATAGATCATTTATTTGTCTAAAACACAAGTATACACACACATGTCATGCAAGATGTTACATAAAATTATAGAACAGTCATGTTTTGCCTTAACGGCGTACAAATACAAAGTGGTAGGTTATTTTTAGTAGGGTTGTCCATTATTAATAGCAATTAACATATTAAATGAAAACTTAATCAATCAAATTAATAAATATACTACAGAATAGTGTCATCAAAATAAAATTAGGAAGTCAAAAGTCAAAGTAATTAGGAATAAAAATGTACATATATTAATATAAATGTACATATTTCACACAAGTCAGATTAATTTGCTATTATACATAACATCAATAATGAACAACAAAAAAATAACAAAATAAATAAAAAATAAACAAACAAATCAAATGTCAACACAGAATGTAAATAAAAAAAAAAGCTATATCAATACTTTGTCTGTTAAAAACTCGGAAATATTATAATAAGCTTTTTGAATTAGACAGTTCTTTAATTTTTTCTTAAATAAGTTCACATTCAATTCTTTAAATTGTAGCGGAATGCGATTGAATATATTTGGCGCCATGCAGAACACACTTTTATGCATCAGTGCTGTATTGGACTGTCTAACACATAATCTACTATAATCTCGTCGACTTCGGGTATTAGTATCTGATAGCTTCTTGAAAAGATTTGGGTTTGTTTTAACGAAGACCGCCACCTCGTAAATGTATAATGACGGAAGTGTTAATATTTCAAAATGGTTGAGCTGAATGGTGCTAATTCATGCGTCATGTTCGTGAACGGGCGCCGTCAGTAGAGACTGGTCATCTCTTAGCTGTCATGGCTTATTTTAATTTTTGAATTGTTCTTTGTTTTTTATATTTTTATTACGGACGCTTTTAACGTGCACGTCTTTCTACATTGTCCTCACATGTATAATTTCAACATTAATGTTGTAACCAATATTTTGTAACAATTTTTTTATTTAAAAGAGTGTCCGTGGAGTTTCTTGCCCGTTCTTCTCCATAGGTACCTACTACGCTTTGGAATGGGCAACTAGCTTCATATTTCTGACTGACCGACTTCTTGACAATTCAAAAGTGCCTGTAAATGGTTTAATTGAAATAAATGCTTTGAGTTTGAGTTTGAGTTTGATTTTATTTTTGATGAAATATGGCTTACATGTATCAGTACACAATAGTCCAAACATCGCTCTGAGACACCTTTTCTGTAACTTAAAGATTAGTTCTCTATTACACGAGTTGCCCCAAAAAATAACCCCGTATCTTAATATTGAGCCATCGATGCCATGATATGCAGTGAGCAAAGCGTCGGCACCTAACATCGAAGACAGTTTATAAAGAGCATAAGCTGATTTGCTTAATCTTTTGCTTAATTCCTCTGTGTGTACTTTCCAATTCAGCCTTTGATCTATATTTAAACCTAAAAATTTGGTAGTGCCTACGCTTTCAATAATTTTGCTACCGTGTTCTATTATCATATTAGAAGCCTTTGGTCATTGACTGAACAATATTAATTTTGTTTTGTCAATATTTATCCTAAAATTATTATTACCTAGTCATGTGACTATTGATTGGATAGTTTTGTTAATTTCATTTTCTAATTGTAACTCGTTAGTATTATTAATGGTTACGGTGCTGTCGTCGGCAAATAGTGACATATGATGAATGGTTACCTTTGGTAAATCATTGATTTAAATTAAAAATAACGGGGGACCTAGCACACTTCCCTGTGGTACACCATACTTAATTGATCGTTTATCTGATCTAAATATTAATTCGGATTTAGTCTTTGGATCTCTAAAATCTTTGAAATTTCCACGTATTGATTCCTATTTATTAAATATGATTCTATCAATTTTAATATGGTTCCTCGAATTCCATATGCTTCTAACTTCTCAAGCAAAATCTTATGGTCCACGTAGTCGAAGGCTTGGGTCATATCGCAATATACAGAACACACGGGTATTCTGCTGTCAACATTTGTGATGACTTTATTCAAGAAATCGTATACAGCCATGTTAATGGTTTTATTTTTTCTGAAGCCTTTTTGCTTCTCCGTTAAAATGTTATATTTAAAAAAAAAATTGTAAAGTTGTTCGTATATATATTTCGCAAAGACTTTTGAAAAAATTGGTATGAGCGCAATTGGTCTATAGCACTCCATGTCTTCCCTATTGTTTTTTTTTAAAAGTGGCTTAACTACAGCTGTTTTGAGATGGTGTGGAAAAATACCCGTTGTAATACACAAATTTTTATAACTTATATGGACACTAATATAATCAGAAACATATTTAATCATTTTTGTCGAAATACCGTCATGTCCTACGCTATTGGTATTTTTGAGGGATTTAATTATATTGTGTATGTCATCGGGAGTGCTTGGTGCCATAAATATAGAATTATTTATTACTGAAATATTTGATCTTACTTGAATGCCGTCACGAGTTATAGGCTTAATTTTATCGATGAAGAAATCATTGAATCCTTTTGCTATGTGTCGCGGATGCGTTTCTGTTTTATTTCCAATTTTAATACTTGTGATAGAACTCTTTGGCAGATTTACTTTAGCTTGATTTATAATTCCCCAGGTTGTTTTCGACTTGTTTATAGATGTTTTAATTTTGTATGCATTTTGCGCGCGCTGTATGAGTTTAATAATTTTCTTATATTTGACACTGAGGCTTTTTGTATGTTTTTATTGTAACCTTTCTAAGTGGAAAGCAAAGGTCGTAAAACAATGAAAAGGTCTCTATGAACAAGTTATAAGCTGCATCGGGGTCGTTAGTTTCGTAGATTTCAGTAAAGGAAATGTTATGTAAACAGTCTTTGAACTTTTTTATGTTGTCATTACTATAATCACGTCGTTTTATATACCAGTGATCTAGTAAATAGATACGTTTGATAGGACATCTTAATTTTTGACAAGTGTGGTCAGACAAGGCAAAATCTAGTACGTCTGATTTGCATTTTTTATTTAGATTTTGTGCAAAATTGTCGATACACGTATTACTTTTTAATCTAACTTTACTTTTTTATCCAAGGGGGCTTCCCCTTGGATAAAAAAGTAAAGTATTGGAAAGTATTGCTGTTAAATCCAGACACCGGGCTGCTTCCGTAAAATTTCAGTCGATGCAACCTGCAAATCAAACCTAGGTCTTATCCTAGGTCACAGAAGTCACGCTTTTGACAACTAAACTATTGAAGCACTCTTAAGCAAGTAACTGCGTAGGTATAAGTACCATATCTGGCTATTCTGTCTATTCTATGTAGGATCGCAATCAATGCGAGAATCCTAGAACATATATTCGCTTTCAAACTAGATTTTTTCAGAACCATTGCAAAGAACTCCAATCTAGATAATTGCAAGTAACAAGCTATGTTCCATGAATCGCAAACGCTGATTGGTTGATATGGACCTTTCGAACTGCCGGCCCCGCTGATTGGCTAATCTAAACTGATGGCTGCATTCCTTCGTCGACTTTTCTTCTTTCTCTCTCTTTCCGTACATATCGAAAAAGGTAGACAAAGTGATTAGGTACAAGCCTGGGATATCCCGTCGCCAAAAATCACGAACTTTCATACAAACTCTAACTATACCTTATTTAACCCCTATTGGGGATGAATTTATATAAAAAAAATAGTTTTATGCTCACCTTCGTTATTTAAAGCTTTCGCAAAAGGTCATGTTTCTAGACCGAGTTTCGGTTTAGGTTGTGCGTTGTTGGCCAGTGAATAATATAATAATAATGAATATTAATTTTAAATGTCAAAAGAATAATTTGTATCCCATACTTGTAATACTACATAAATCTACTGCGATCACCAAATTTTTCGTTTTCCAAGATGCCTTCCAGTGGCAATATTTCCTTAAGACAAAGTTAATTAATATTTGTAATTTTGACATCCAATATTTGATTATATGTTAATATTTGCGTGCGCCAAGAGATGACGATGAAACGTTACGTCACACTAGGATTTTCCAGTCACCTCGGTGCGTTTACGGACACGAATATCGCAACGTAATTATTCAAAAAATCTAACTTTTATATCTAATTTTATATTTATAATTTACTACCTAATTTTATATTTATAATTTACTACCTTTAGTCCGAGGCTTCGCTCCCGGAATAATAAGCTATGTCCTAATACAGGTCATGGTCTATATGTGTGCCAAATTTCATCAATGTCCATTCAGCCATTAAGGCTGGGAAAGCCGTTAAAGCGCTCAGACAAACTGGCAGACAGAATTTCGCATATATTACATTAGTATGGATAAAGCATGCTAATCCATGCTTTATGGACAGTATATATATTTAATACCTAATTAGCTTCATAGATTGACCATTTCTGTTGGAGTGGTTAAAGACAAAGTCAAATTCACATCATTTATTTAAAATAAGCTCATAAAAGACACTTTGGAACGTCAAAATTTACAAAAAAAAAATAATTGATTTTAGTCGCCCTCTTCCAAAAGGTAGTTTTCGTATGGAGAATAATTGGCAAGAAACACCACCGTTACTCTACGATGCACCTAGAATAAAATTACTATACCATAATAGGTAAAAAGAATTAAAAATGAAGCAACGACTGATAAATTAATTATGTGATAGATACATGGTGCTCACACGTTTCTTAGTAGTCGATTTTCCTAAAATTTTACAAATAATAAGCCAGTGTGTAAGTGTGTGTGTCGTGTGAGGAAATAATCACAGAATGTAAAATCAATGTCAAAAAAATTATAAAGTATACAATTAAATTAGCAACCAGTTTGATTTTGTCCAGATTCTAGATAGTCCTGTGAAGCAGGACCAGCATGTTTCCAAAATAAATATGGATTCAATGTCAGCAGCCCGCTATAGTTATAAGTTTCGACTGTAGGCTCTAATACAGCTTATGTAATCATTAACTATCCAATTAATACCTACTGATTGTTACATATGAATATAACTATACACAGTGAGGTGGAGCATCGAGTGTAGGTAACATGAAAATGTAAATGTCGCAAAATCCTTTCCCTACAGAAGGCCAACAGCTTTCGCCTGACTATTGTTGATGGACCGATCCGGCTGACCGACGGCTGATCGTATATTTCCGTCGGTAACGTACCACTAGAGGTAGGTTTAAGCTGGGTCACTCAAGGTTACGTAACCCCTGAAGGTGACGACAAAAAGAACGTTAGTTTAAATAGGGAAATAGCAGCAGTAATCTGCATACATTCACACATACATAGGCACAGTACGCCTTTTCCCCTGGGTGTAGGCAGAAACTACAGAACGCCACCTGTTACGATCCTTATGTACTCCTTTTGCATCGTTTACGTTCATAAATCCGGTCAATACACACATGTCGTGAAATAATCTGCTGATACAGCTGTAAAATTAGAGAAAATCAGTGTCATTGAAAATTAACTATATTCAACAAAGAGTTTGGAAAAAAAATTGCAGTTGGAATTAATGGGAGAACATGTTTTTCATGTACAGTGTTAAGTATGTTCTTGGGCTAAATTCATTTCAACTACGGAACCCTTTAATAGGTCCGACACGCACTAGGCCAGTTTTTTTATGTGATAAACTACTACAAATTAACAAATTCGGGCATGTTCCTTTTCTTGTACTATGAGACCTTGCTTCTTGCCAAATTTCATGATTATAGGTCAACGGGAAGTATGTCGCATAAATAGCCGAATATATTTTTTATTACATTGACTTAGAAGCTTGATTTTTTAGATCTCCTAAGGATCGTAGATATAAGTATTTGATTTGATATTCATTTCAACTTGATACCTCCACGCGTGTCTGAGAAAAAGCGTCTTGACAGACAGGTATACAGGCGGACGGACAACGAAGTGATCCTATAAGGGTTCCGGTTTTTCCTTTTGAGGTACGGAACCCGAAGAAGAGCTAAAACCACATCATATTCTTAATTACATTTTCGATATAATAACACCGAATAGATAGGTAGGTACTTGCAGCCCTACTTACCACTAAACGGAACACAGCAGAGATTGGGCGAAACGATTAATTACTAAAGGCGTGGCCCCACCTCGTCACTATAACACTATCAATAATCTAAGACTGTCCTACAAAAACAAAATGTACGAAAAAAGCTACGACCAGACATTTTTTGTGAAGTATGTAATGTTGTGCCAAATGTATTTAACGTGACGGGAATCTGCATTCGTGAATGTATAATAGTGGTTATAAATTGGTCTGAGTGGGTAAGTGAATTTCAAAGCTTCCTGAATTGCAAAACGTAAAGCGAACGAGATAAAGAAATTATGCAAGTAACAATTAGGTAAAAATAGGTAAATAACGAAGATGAAGATGAAGAGATGCCTATAATCGGCAGTAGCTCATATCTTTACCGCTTTAAGGTTGAATATTAATTGCACGCCGTATAACGACTAGGTCTATTTATCATTTTTTTATCCATGTAACAGTTATATAGTTCCAACCTTCGTGAAGTTTCAATTTAGTGGGAATTTTTGTTAAAGTCATTACGAGGCCGACTATACTTACGTAGTGATGATGCAAGGAGAACCCTTTCACTAATAATGAAAAGAAAAACGCGCCTAAATGCAGCTGTCCCAATTGAAAATCACTTCTTCATACATAAGTATACCCAAGAGATCGAGCATGGAATAGGAATGTCAAGGTGTCAGGCAAACCTTGTCTCCTCTATTTTCTTTAATTCCCAGACCAACTTGAAAATCTTAGCACGTATTGCAAAGCAAGATTGTGCTCCAGTGCCCCCGAAAAAATATAGCGCTTTTCAGTGACAGTTGGCGGAATTTCACCGTCGCTAATAAACTTTTTATAATTAATATTGGGGCAAAGTTACATGGCAACAGGTCCAGGTGTTCCATTTTAAAGCTGGAGTTGTTTTAGTAGTGGAGTTATGCCTTTTTTAGTGGAAAAGTCCGGAACAAAACCTTTTGTTTAATATTTTTCTCTGTGTTCACAAATTGTCTTATTTTTAGATACCTATATTAAATTAGTACGAAAAATATAAAGGTTATTTATGAAGCCATACAATGCCTTTAATATGGCTAAATACTGATTGCCTATAACTACGAATGGGATATCTTAAGATTTCTAACTCATATTTTTAACAAGATAAAATTGTTTATTTCTATTTTAGAACTTGAATGACAAAACAATACCAATAAATGAACGTTTAAAACAGTTAATTAAACATAAACAACGATGTCTTGTTAATCAATTTAATGGAACTCGAACAACAAGTACAAGTTACCTCGACAACAGCCAATTTGAGGGTAGTTCAAAAATGGATCGACAATTGACACGAAATAGAAATAATGTAAATTCTCCAGAAGTGGCTGATGAAACAACACAGTTGAAAAAAGGAGTGGTGTTAATTAATTCCTGAAATAATTCTTATTAAACACTAGCGACACTCCCCTGATTCGCAAGGTTTTAGCGACTTGACAAAACATCGTGATGAATTCGTTATTAAATGTAAGTTTAGTATGAATGAATTGTACACATAAACCTTCCAGTATAAATTTTATAAATGGTGGTGAAAACCACATCAAAATCTGTCGTGTAGTTAAGAAGAAAAACGCGGTCACAGACAAACACAAAAAGCGACTTTTATTTTTACTTTTAATACATAAATATTTTGTGTAATTTAAAACAAAGAAACTTAATTGATTTTGAAACCAGGCAACGGAATCTATTTTGTACAATTTTAATAGAACATTTTTTTTTTTTTTTTAAATGATTTCTTCGAAGTTCTAGTTTTAATTCGAAGCAATTAGCTCAAAACAAAACGAAGACTTTAAAGACTAGAAGCGACTCCAATATAGTTGGGAAAAGACTACGCCGATTGATTGATTTTAACGAAGACTAAAGTTATTATAATTATGTCTAGAGGTTAAGCAGCAGTCACCGATAAATAACACCACTACTACTTGAGGTGACCATAATTATGGATTTTACCAGTTTGAAAGGAGCTCTATCTTCAACAGTAGTCTTTGACCTTATAACATTGACAGCCTTTTATTTCAGAACTTTCCACACAAACAGAATTGATTAAGTAATACTGTAATAACATAGTGTTACCCAAGCATCCTTTGCGGGAAAATATAAACCACGTGAAACTCCACCACACTCTTTCTTCTCTTTCAACGGATGAGGACGAAATACAAAAACTTATACATCAACTTAAATTTGACAGTGCTGGCGGACTAGATGAAATTAGTGTCAGACAAATTTTACTTCTTAAAAAACAATGTTAAAACCACTCACTCACATTTTTAACTTAAGTTTGGAAAACGGTATCTTCCCAGACTGCTGGAAGGTTGCCTGTGCCCAACCTATTCATATAAGCGGTTTTAAAGAACTACCGGAAAATTACCGTCCTATCGCATTCCTGTGCATTCTATCAAAACTTCTTGAAAAAGTTGTAAATAAGCGACTAGTAAATGTTTTGGAACATTACAATCTAATATCTGAAAGACAGTTTGGCTTTAGAAGAGGCAAGTCGACCGAAGACGCTGGTATATTATTGCCCAACTCCATAGCTTCTTGTATTAAAACACGTCTTGGCAGTTTTCATTGACATAGCCAAGGCGTTTGACACAACATCGATAGATCTACTCCTGTCCAAACTAGAGGGCATTGGAATACGAGGGAACGCGCTAGAGTGGTTTCGAAGTTATTTAACAAATGGCCGCCAACTGGTAAAAGTAGGTGACTACTCTAGTGGATTACTACCAATCAACAACGGAATCCCTCAAGTTAGTACTCTCGGTCCGACTTTTTTGGCCTTCTATATGGATGACATCCTTAATGCACCGCTTCAAAACAGTCAGCCAACTTGGTGACAACCAAGTTGGCTGACTGACCTGCAGGATGCGCTGAACTTGATTTTAGCATCGCCACTCACGCACAGGTGTAGCTCATAATACACCCTAATTTTGCCAGTCATGATTAAGTCTTATGTAATGAGGGGCGAGCCTACTGCCATCACATCCAGGCTCTAGGCTGGTACTGAGAAATCCCCGATGAAAAACTTAATAACACTTTGCACGACCCAAAAATCGAACTCGGCACCTCATGTTTGCAGTAGCACTTGCAACCACTAGACCAACGAGGCAGTAGCAGCTATGTTAATACCCCAATAACTATCTACTCCCAAGAATGGGATGTGGTACGACGATACCTACTTGTTGCTAGTTTTCCAAACGCTGAAGCAGCATGAAGTGGGTTTTGAATAGGTCCTTCAACTCAACATTCACGGCACTTACAATGGGAGAAAGTTTCAAAAGATATCTCAGGTCTTACGGAGAACCTTGTCGAATATTTTCTTTAAAAGTTGGCACGGGTTTAGAGATCTCTGCCGACTGTTAAGCTCAGCTGACATTCATGTGGTCTGTATTATTGGTATGACGACTCGTCCAACTAACAGGATTGTTCGTTGAATGAAATAGTATTGTTTTTGAAAAAATACCTTGTAAATAACGAATGGAGGTTCAAATACTAACTAAAAGAAGACCTTCAATATAGAAGTTCAGCCTGACACTCAGGTATCTTACAAAATATTTACACCAGTAGGCACTCTACTAAAGTAATGTGGTTTTCGTCTAGTTCTTCTCCATACGCTTAGTGGCTAGTGACCAATGAAGTGTTGTACGAACAAAACAGATATCACACAAAAATGATTGGAGCAAAGTTGGAGTGACAAGTTCGTTTTAACACTTTCGACTCCACCCATTTTCATAGAACTATGCCGCCATACATATTGGAAGTGAACCCTCCGGGAGAGTTCACTTCCAATATGCTCCCGGCATTACGTTTGCGCTAAAGTTAACCATCGCGGACGGTCAACGGCATTAGGTTTAAAACCATGTTATAAAATGTGAGTAAGTTCAGTGCCGGGAGCCGAGGGCTACCAGCACTGAACGTGTTAAAGAATCTAGAATTTTTGAGTAAAGCCGAGCACGGATCCGCCTTCAGACGGGGTCGAACACTATCATAATATCATGCTTTACTCACTGGCTGCATATTATTATGAAAACTTTACACCTAGATAGGCGATGAAAATACCTAGGTAACAATATTTTGCCTGATTTCGGCGACAGGTAGGCTTGTTTATAACTATTGCAAATTAGAAATTGTTGTACCAATTAAAATTATTTTATTATATCTTCATTTTTATAATATACACCAAACAATAAACACAAATGCCATAAAAATCCGCAACAATAAATAAAAAGGTATTTAGTATTACGTCATAAGTTCTGGCTAGGCTGAAAAACGCGGTGCAGTATAACGTGACAGGACAGGCTGTTGGCCCGCTACCAGCGTTTAATTGAATCTAAGGCTAATGTACAGTCAACTGCAGAACTCGATGAATTTCTATGTATTTGGAATTAAGAATTGTGAGAGCTAGTAATTTTTTTGCAGGTAAGTTTTGTGAACTTGAAGTTTGAATAAAAACAAGGCCGTAACAATTTGTAAGTTTTTTTTGATGAAGATACATTTGTAACTATTGCACCCTAAAACCTACAATATCTCTGCAAGTGATTTTTATTCAGCTACGGCTTTATTTTTGGTTTGACAGTAACATACCTTCAACAGTATGGTTGAAGAATAAAAGATTTAAAAAAAAATATTGTAGGCTATCCGGAACCAAACTATTTAGATTAGGTTAAATATTTTTACTCGCAAAAAAAGGTTAGGTTAGGTTAGAACTGCAACCCCGGAGCACGAGCCGAGCGAGCAAAGCGAGCGGTGCCGTGGTAACGGGCGGCGAGTGCCAAAAACAACTAGAATAAAAATTGAAATAAAAATCTTTTGTAGTTTTAAAGAACTTCAGTAGTTGCCTGTAAATTATTTGACCCAAATAGAAATTGCAACCATGATCACTTTGTGACTGACTTAGAAAATTTATTATAAAATGATATTTAGTATAAACGTGATTTTTTCAAAAGAATTAAAAATGATTAAATATCATGCGAAACATTTGTAAAGAGAAGCATTTGCTAAATAAATGTTTGTAAAGCGAGTGTTCGTAAATAAAATATTTACGGAATAAGTTGTTGGTAAAATAAATAGTATACGAATCGTTGGTCGGAAACTAAAAAAAATAATCAATGGTGTTTTGGTGAAAAATAGGTGAACCAAGCGCATCACTTGAGAACGGCGGGACTGATTTGACTATTTTTTGTTTCAAAACATTTTGAAAACGCTCCAGGCACTCCACTATTGGACTATTGTCAAATAGTGGAGTGCCTGGAGCGTTAAACATATGAAAACTTCGGATTTCCGTTACAGTGAATGACATTTAAAAATTCTGAACGGATGTTTAGCTAATAATATATATAAAAAAGTTTACCATTTAAAAAATTGTGAACAGGATAAGAAAAAAAAAATATTTCAAACAATTCTTGTAGTATAATACTTATTAGGCTGTAGAATAGTTTTGTTTATCAAATTCAAAAGTCATTTATTCAAACTAGGCTGAGAATCAACACTTTTCGAACGTTAAAATTACATAAGACAGTCCCCCAAAACACCCACCCTTCACCACTTCCTAGTGCTAAAATAATTTACATTACGCAACACAAAACATAATTTAAATTATTAATTAATAGCCATATGACAGCTAGCACACGCCAATATACGAACCAAAAACATGGCGAACTGTACTCAGGCAGACATAAAAACTAAACGTAAACGTATCAAAATTAAGTTAATCTATCTTTTTATATAGAAATAGTAATCGAGAAAAAGAAGTTTACTTAAACTTAAGTTAAGTTAAGAAGTTTACTTAACCTTTAATTTTCAAGAAAAATTAAATAAAGAAGAAAATGATTAATAATATATTTGATCATTTAAACAATTTACATCGTTGTCTATATCAAATATTTTCTTCGACTTAATTTATTTGAATGTGTAGGTGGAGTATTAAAACAAATATTTCTAGCTAGCGTCCTCAATTATTAATATAGAGAAATGATAATGGTATTAAAAGAAGCGTTACTGAAAGGGCTACAAAATAGTTTTCTTTTTTTGAAAAATGTATTTATATTTTTTACATTTAAAAACAATTCCATTTATTGACTGTTTCTTTTGGGACGTTTTTCAAAGAATCATAAAATTCTCAAAAACGAAAGAAGATATCGAAAAAGTAAAAACATAAAATCCTGGAGAATTTTAAGGGCTTTAAAATATTATGAAATGAAATGAAATGAAATTGTTTATTCTGTAAATAGGATATTGCAATCACTTTTACACGTCATATTAAAAAAAATATTTTAAAAAAAAGAAGAAAATGCTAGATGAGTTCGGCGTTTCCTATCTGACTACTCTGAGAAGAAAGACCGAAACAAACTCAGAGGTCACAGTCTCTTTTAAAGTCCAGACATAATCTTGGTCAGGCCATATGAGGACCATGTAGATTAGTGTCTGAAATGGTCTTTTGAGGAAAGAACCACACAGATTTGAGTGGACCTGTCCAGTCAGTGCAAGCATTTGTCAGTAATCGTAGAGCTCAACTCAGAACTTAAGGAGCTCAACTCGACGAACAATACCAAAGAAAGGACATTTGGGTAGGTCGCATAAAGTACTCAAATTGCCAGACCATCATTTAAACTAACTGAGAAAGAAAAAATTAAAGAAAGAGGAAAAACAAAAAAAATAAAATATCCACATAGTCCTCACATTCACAATAATTAAAACAATATAATACAAAGTAATCATGTTATTTTGTATATAATTTTCAACAATGTCAATATGTATATAAAAAACTGGTATTTTTAATGATTTACATAATAATAATAATAATAATTATTAAATATTATATTATATATTATATTTTCATTTTACATTTTCATTTTTCTATCTTAATAATTGAGGCCGCTAGCACGGACGGTCGCATTTTACTGAACCGATCGAAAAAGCATTTTCATTGCTAAAAATCAAAAGAACAAAAAAAAAAAATATTGAATGCATTGCAATTTATAGTATAAAAAACAAAACCCCACCTAAATCTTAAAAATACATTCACTGTAACAAAAATCCGAGGCCAAAACCCCCACTCGCGCTCCAATAAGAATACAATTTGGAAAAAAAAAATGGATGAGGAATTATCAAATTCGAGAAAAAGTGAACGTTCATTTTTCTATGGAATTATTGTATGAATTAATGAAATCTGGATAAGACAACGTCTGCCGGGTCAGCTAGTATTTGTAAATTATGAATTAGAAAAAAATAACTAAATAACTGCTAGTACTTGCATATAGGTCGGACCCCAATGTGGTCAAAATTAAACGTTCCAAGCCAACCTTATCCCAGTAGTGGAATCTCTGTGTATTATGACTTGCGTCGTGGAGTGTACCATGTGTTGCCGGGGCCACCAACAGTGGGACGGCAGTAAAGACGATAATGGCCGCACTTGACCGTTACTCTTGTCCGATTCGTTTTTTATTATTTTGAAATTACTGCATTTATTGCGGCTTGTGGGGCTGTTCTAATAGAGGCGTTGTGTCGCATGGGTAATTGTCTCGATTGTAATATTAATTGGTGGCCTATTCCGTAAATAAATATGGTTGTTGCACAAGGCTTTTTGCCGTGCTTTTTACGTTCAGAAATGTACCTTCCCGTTTCAACCGTGTTTTACCATTTACCTACTCATCCAACAGTCAAATCTTGTGATTTATTTACAGAATTTCCATAATCCGACATCCAACTTTAAAATATTACCGTGTTTATAGGGATATCTGTAATTGTCTAGCTAGTTACTGCTGTAAAGATTGTCTGCAAAAGTGAACCTTACAACATGCAGGCTGGTCGAAAAATGACTCTGGTTGCATTCGTTCACTCAAGTGAATTTAGAATTAGTTGCAAAGTTTAATAAGGCAATTGTTTTCACAAAAAGTGGGCACGTCCTCTTGCGAACAAGCGAATATTCAGTATTGTTTCTTATTTTCTTGTGTATAGCACCTACCCCATATGGATTCTGGTTTTTGATTCCTACCTACGGAGCAATGAGAGCAGTAGATTGATTGGTTGCATGGGATCTCAGCTTCTTTTCGTGTTAGTGACTAACCTGGTGTCAGAGTTTTAAAGCCACCCATGGGCCTCTGACTTGGCTTCATATGCCGTCGAGAAATATCTCTCAGGCATTCCGGTGCATGGGATGAGATCTGGTTAAGTGTTTGTTTATATACATATTTTATGAATACATGGAAAAACAAAAAAAATATTTTTATCATTAGTTTCTCTTTAACTTGTTCAAAATATAAGGCATAGTTTCTACCACTTACGTCATTCGCTTACTGTCTACCTTCAAACTTGTCAAGTAAAGACCATGCCACACACAGGCGGACAGGCTTAGAACGAAACTGAACATCGTATTATGTTCGATGGTGTATGAAACACGATTGACAAGGAACGAAATAAAATCGTAATAAAAGTGAGCAGAAAAATCCGTGTTCAAATGGTGTGTTGGGCTTGTGTGCTGTGGTAGTGTTTACTAGGTATATATTTTCCAACGTAAAGTCTTTTATAAATTAATTAGTTTGATGTCGAACAAAAAAGCGGCCTATTGCGATTTCGGACTCGCACAGGAAGGGTTCCATACCATCACACAATATTTAACACTACATATTTTTTCGTTTCTTGTATGGGAGGACCACGTTTAATTTTTAACTTTATTTAGTTTTTAGTAGTAGCACACACTCTGTGAATATCTCAAGTGTCTACCTATTATGTTTCAAAAGATACAGCTGTGACAGACGGGCGGATGGACCAACGGACAGCGGAGTTTTAGTAGGTCCCGTTGGCCCCTTTGGGTACAGAATCCTAAAAATCACGTCTTTATAAAATCGATATTAATATTTTTCTGTTGTATATCTAACTACCTATTGCCCGTGGCTTCGTTCACGTGGAGGTCGGAAATTATCCTACTGGAACGTACTACCGGGATAAAAATCCTATATCTTATTACAGGTCATGGTCGACCTGTGCGCCAAATTTCATCGAAATCCGTTCAGGCGTTAAGGCGTGAATCGGTGACAGACAGAGTTTCTGTCGCATTTGTAATAATAAGTATGGAAAATAATATCTGCGACCAAGCCCGCATTTGTAAAGCAAAGTGTCGTAGCTCTAACGTAGTGAAACGATTTTAATTTAAAACTCTAGCAATAGAACACCGAGGTATATGAACGTAGAGCGATAAAGTAACTAAAAATAAAAGACTCCAGACAGCACTGAGTGTGACACAAAAAAGCAAAATCCAAATGTTTCCGAGCGGCACCAATTCACCAGCTTTAACTGTTCCTTATATACATATAGAATTTTGAATGTTTTTTTAATTCCTACGCTAAACGCTGCCCGTGGTTATTAACCGACGAAAAAAAAAAGGATAAGGTTCTCAAGTCGACGCGTTTGTATATTTTTTTTAATGTATTGAATTACGCATAACTTTTTACTGAGTAATCCGATTTGATCGATTCTTATTTTACTGGGGAGGGTATACTTTGTAGTTGGTCCCATGTAAAATTGAAAACTAAAATCCACCGCTAAGGGTATAAAATTGGGGTTGATTGAATTTTCAACCGAGTACCGATTCTGTTGTAATTTCGCGCACATAATGTAGTTCTAACACACCTGGAGTTGATCTGATGATGGAGATGGAAGACAGTCGCGAGAGCTCCTCAGCAGTTTATAGCAGCTACATCGTGTTTGGGCTTATTTCATTCACCTTGATGAGAACTTTAGACCTAGCTGGGTATGACTGTCATCGAGGGTCTGACGATGGAGACAGAAGGCTGTGGAGGAAATTCTCTAATTGAGGTAAACGACAAAATTAATGGTAACAAAAATCAAACCGCAGAAAAAAACTGAAAAGCGAAAAATAAAAAATAACCATTTAGTGTAACTAAGCTCCTAAACTAATTTGTGTAACAAATTTTGAGACGGCGCCAAACAAACAAATTAATTACTTATAGCGTAAAATGGTAGCTTGATGGATCTTCGTTGAATCTGTTTTTGGTGCCGCCTCAAAATTTGTTACACAAATTAGTTTAGGAGCTTAGTTACACTAAATGGTTATTTTTAATTTTTGGGTTTTCAGTTTTTTTTCATCGGTTTAATGTATTAGGATTTACATTATTTTAAGGATAAAAAAACAGGCAGTCTTTAGGAAAAGTACCAACGTAACTACAAGAGTTTTTTAAATCCTACACGGCCAAAATTACTCTATATCAAAGCTATGGAATTGGGCCAGACAAGTTTAAAATAAACTAGTTTTTTTATTTTATGATACAGATACTACGTAGGCCAGTTATCCCCAACCAACGAATGCATGTAGAATCAAACATAAATAAATAATAATAAACAAAAACGTTGTTGCCAAAAATATTACAAGGGTTTTTCATTGGCCCCAAACTAGACAAGCCTGTATCTTGGGCACGAATATGCAGGATTTACCCTTTTAACCAAATATTAAAAAAAAACATGCTCGGTAAACATTTATAAGTACACTCCAACGGTGTCGAGTCGTCTGATAGTTTACATAATTATGGGGACGAGGCGCAATTTATTTGATAGATCGTGAACCATGAATGACTTCGTTCCAATGAACTTTCAAGAAAATGTCATCGGCATTACAGCGTGCAGGCATATCGACCGCATAATGACACACGGCTTGTCAGAAAGCATGTTGGTTTGACGTTATAAGGGACAATTGCCATACATTATTGAACTGCAGAGCTCCCGGCCTTATTACGGAGCTTAGAATCAGTTAGATAGAGCCTATTTTCAACTAAACCTGCATGGTTGTTATTCAATAAAATGTGATTTACTGAACAGTTGTTTCGAGCTTTTGGTTTGCACGTGTACGCTATTCACTAAGCAAAACAAGAAAAGAAAAGAACAACATGTTTTACATAACAAAGCTGGTATTGTTTTGACATAACGACTCCAAACTCAATTTGGCAATGGCCCGCCGAACGAAGTTGTGAAACAACATCAATCTGTCAACAATACGGAACGGGCCAGCGATACGCACGAGGGCACTCATCACCACTGAATGGGAGTCCCTTTATATTTATTATTCAGCAAACGTTGCAATAAAAGTTATAACATGCATAAAATCACAATAAACACGGCTACGGAATGCAATATCGCGTGATACGGAATTCGCCGTGATGGAAGTGCAACTATTCAAAGATATGTTTGTTTTTCAAAAGTTAGTTTTTATATTTATGTGTATTTATATGAAGAGTTAGGAAGGCGTAAAAAAGTTTGTAAATCTAAACTGCTTCCTTACCTATTGTTATTATTCACGCGAGCTGTGTAATTTGTCACTTGATGGTCTATTGAGGTATCTATTAATTTTCTTTTTGAAACACCAAACCACATCAGCGGATTTGCAGTTTTTCCGTTGCCTATTTCCATATCCTGCCATTAATAAACTTTTATTTAAATTTTTTTGTTAAGCCAAAAAATGAGACGATTATCATTTCCATCATTCCTTCCAAAACAATCCTCAACATGTTGAATCTTCAGTAAGGTCGTTTTCCGGTTTCTGAATAAAAAACATTCCATCAACGCTCGTAAATTTAAATCTTGCACAATATACTTGAAAAGCTTCGTCTGGGATCCAGTCGCACACTCGGAATATGTGGCCAAAACATGTCTCCTTGAGCAATATTAGTAACTGTAGTGGTAGAATAGTAATTTTAGTGAAGGAAAAAAAGGACCTTTTTACTTAATGGTGGTGATGCTTTTAGTTGTAGCTTGGTTTTTAAGGCTCAAACAAATCTGACAGGTTTGGAGGGAGTGTTTGCAAATAGTCCAAAGTGTCATTAGCATTAGAAAGATGCACGTAGTAAACTATGATATAATTATAACAATGAATAAAGATATTACTTTAAAAATCTCTATATAAAATCTAACATCTCCTTCAATGAATACCAAAGTTCAATCCGCTAAAATGTTTGACGTAACCTACCACGGAGTACGCATTCCTAGAGACGTGTTCCCTCAATTCCGTTATATGCTTGCTGGGATACGATGCAAGGCTTTCTGAGATATTAAAGTACACGTCTAAACGCGTTGCTCAGCGTTTCCTGGCCTAATATTCATAAACGGTTTCTGTAAGCGTAGAAGCTTTCTACGTTTTATTGGTAAAAAAGTGCTCCGAGAATTTCTTTAAAGACCTGAACTAATTCGCAGCAGGATCTTTGCCAGCAGCAAGGTGGGAATAAAATATAAAAGCTTTGGATAAAGTGTATGAAAATACTTTTAATCAGCGTCGCTACGATGTTGAGAGAAACTACAGTTACTGTTAATTACTGCTTTGCTTAGAAAAAGTTGTAATTGATATTTTAAAAAGTTCTTTTAGCGGTAAACGACAGCGTCGATTTTCCTTTGATAAACTGTAACATTATTAAAATGCAAAAACTTTGAAGGTTCATAAGCTAAAAAAAATATATCTTAAGACGCAATAAAAGTAGCGAAAAAACTAACGTAACATCAAGCTGGCGGTATATAGAAAAGTTCAATCTCTCCAATGTAGTGCAGTCGATTTCCAGTGAAAAATCTAGATACATTTTTACTATTCCGCACTTCGCAAAAATAGGACACTAAAAAGCAAGTTTTTCGTCGCCTGATGGTAGTCCACATTAATCACGCAAACTTCGACTTGCACTAGGTACGGGTTCTGCAACAGATAAATATTCATGCCATCGTACAGTGAAAGCTGTGAATATTTCAGAATGACTGCACTACAAATATAGATCAGTCAATCAAGCACAGGTCACAGCCGTCGTCAGCGTCAGCCCTAGTGGGGTGGAGAAAAAATCGATTTGTGGAACGAAGCCGAGCGAATCGACCATCGATAATGCACATGGTGGAACCCCATAACCTACCTACTAATATTATCGAAGACTGTAGATGCTCGACGTGCCCATTAATTAATCGCCCGCCCATTTTATCGATTATTTCGGGTTTCTTTCCTAATGTTGCAGTTTTGCATACATACAGCGGATATAAAGAGCATCCACTGTTCTGTTCCTGACTTTGTATGTACAATGTGGTTTAAATCTGAATATCATATCGCCTGCTTTACCTATGTACTTGAAAGCCAGTTTTACTCGTCTACGATTGATTGACTTCAATTGATACATTCAAAGTATTTTAATGTTAAGAAACTGATAGCCGTTATAGCTAATATTCCATAAAAATAGAATTTAAACGCTCATTGAAAATAAATCCCGATTCCAGTTCAAACGTAACACCAAAAAAATATAGCATAAAAATGCTGCACCTTAAACACCAAAAGTTTTAATTAAAGATTGTCAGAATAAAATGCAATATCTACTTAAGTTAATTTGCATTCCGCGCAACTGCAGGTGAACGCCGAGCGCGTCCAATCCAAACTTGGTACTTTATTGTTGGAAACTTGGGCTACGAATGCGCCGATATTGAAAGCGAAGGAGTCGCGATATCACGGCTTCGATCCCGGCAAGTTACTCTTTGTACTACGTATACGAACGACAAATTGGATGAGACGCCAAATTAAACGGTGATTCCTTTATTTGACGTAGGGAGACTGAACATTATGGCAGATTGCCTCGATTTTTTAACAGTCACCTCGTTGGGCACCGTAGGCAACTTGAATCGGAAACCCATGTGTCGGTCACACATGGGTTTCGATTCAAGGTGCCTCACTAGATTTAGCTGAATAATAACACTCACATCCACAATCCTAAAACCGGTTGTTGTGGAATGTAATAACTTGGCTGTTCAATTCGAAAATACTAACTTTTCTCTAGACAAAACTTGGGATAAATATTTATATATTTGTTAAAACACTATGCACAAGTATAAAAATACTGTACAATGGCGGATTTATTGCTTGAGGCATGTTCTACCAGCCAACTTTAGGTTGACGCAGAGACATAACATGATCTTTTGTAAATTTTATACACCGGCTGCGCCAGGTGGTTTCACCTGCACAAGTCTCGATCCCGTATAAATTTTGCAATAAAAAGTATCCTATGTTCTAACCTACATCATGGTCTACCCATATGCCAAATTTCATCCAAATCCGTCCACCCGTTTTAGCGTGAAAGAGTAACAAACAATTAAAGAAACGTACAAACATACAAAAAATCTAATCTTTTTTCTTTATAATATTAGTTTAGAAAAAGTATCCTAAGCCATAGTCTACCCATGTGCCAAATTTCATCCAAATTCGTTCAGCCGTTTTAGCGTGAAAGCGTGATAAACAAACAAACAAACGTACAAACATACAAAAAATCAAATACTTTCTCTTTAAAATATTAGTTTAGATAGTTCAGATGATGTGATAAAAACGCAAGCCACTACTATAATAAAATAAATCGCATTACCCCATCTTGTCACAACATCGTCTAATCTAGCAAGCTATAATTCCGCGTCGAAAATGCTTTATGATCGTCTACTTAGGACAAATGATTAAAAACTATGGCAATTATTAAAATTGAACTCTTCATTATATTAATAGGCTTCCAATAGCATAAGCGGAAGCCGACGTGAATAATAAATACTACTACTTCGACATTAGAAAAGCGATATTTTTATTGAATAATACAAAGTGGAAAAATACCGGTGCTTATTTTAATTTTTATCAAATGCATAGTCGATATTTTCTTTTAAAAAATTGTAGATCTTGTTTTTGCCTTTAAATCACATTGATTTGAAAGTGTTTTTTATACTATCTTGTAATTCTTTTATTATAACAGATACATCATTTAACAAAACAAAACCTATCGATTAAGAACTTGAAATCTGATTTAATTGTTGACAGCAAAAATCACACCCGACGTTTAAAAGCCGCTATCTCTTTCTCTTTAATTAAAATCGAGTAAAATAACGAAGTAAGATTAATAAGGGTTCCCGTCAAAGATACTAAAACAATGATTAAAACATAAAGGCGTTTTCTGCTGCCGGTGGGATTGCAGACCACAAAGGAATTGAAGACGACTTACAATAAATGGCACAGTATTCCTTTTTTCGAATTCATTTTGTATGTCTTCAGTTCACACTGATTAGGGTTTGGTGGATCTGGAAGACTTTTGGAGGTACATAGGACAGGATTTTTCTTTAACAATAATAACAATGGCAGATTTCCTTTGCGAATCACAATATTTGCCAATTTCACGAACACAGTAAGGTAAATTTTTACTTTTTCAAATAAGTCACATACAGTTACTTTCGTTGTGTCAAGAAACCGGTCAATTACTCAGAAAATGGTTCTTTAAACAACTAACGATGGTCCAAAGAACAATTCTCTACCTATTTCTAGATCGAAGCTACGCTGAAACGGAACAAGTCCTTGGGATAATAAAGTGACAAGGTATATTTGTTATAACTATTAATATTATTTATTAAATTATTTTCTATCTAAGTATTATGTAATATTTATATTTAGCTTTCTATGCAGATGTACATAATTAATCATATTATATAATATTATGAATCATCGTATGTACAAAACATGTAGGCATACAAATACGCACACACATACCCACACGCACACGCACACAGCCATTCACACATACTCATACTCACACACACGCGCACACACACTCAAACAAAGATGCATTCAGACACACAATCAACCACTCGCAATTGTATCACATTGACAATCTTTACTATGTGCTACAATGGGGGACCTGGAGTTCTAAAATACAGGCCTAGGCTTAGTTTAGACTTCAGATCTCCCATAAATTACAAAATTTTGTCAAAATAACTGTCAACTTATTATGTATAAGAATGTAATTTGTGGAGATAAATAAACATAATTTTAATTATTATTTTATTTATTTCTTTATTTCATTTTTAATACATATCGTTTAAATTTTTAAATATTTTTATAAATAACACAAAAAAAAACATTTAAAAATATAAAAAATAGTGGCCCATCGGCATCAGGAACAGGGTCCAAGCTGCCGGTGGTCAGGGCTCTAGAGAAAGGAACCTCCTCACTATGCGTGCCGTGTCCAGAAGTACTGCTTTCTGAATCAAGCCCTTGACCCAGCCGCGCAATGAGAGCCTCCTGAGGTGTTGATCGAGGCTCTTCGCTATTAGGCCATTAACCGAAACGATTATCGGTACAATGATTGCAGAGTCCACGTCCCACATGTCGACAACCTCATGTGCTAAGTCAAGATACTTGATTTTTTTATCGTTCTCAGCTTTCACGAGATTCTCGTCATGAGGGACAGCGATATCAACAATCATTGCACGGCGCTCTCGTCGATCTATTACCACAATATCAGGCTTATTGGCTACAATAGTCCTGTCAGTGATAATAGATCGATCCCAGTACAATGTGGCGTGACCATTCTCGAGAACTGGGTCGGGCACATACCTGTAGTATGGTACTTCGGACTCCACAAGGTTGTACTGAATGGCAAGTTGCTGGTGGATAATCCTAGCCACTAGATTGTGTCTGTGCAAGTACTCGCCGTTAGCAACACGAGAACAACCGGAAACAATATGTCGGATTGATTCACCGGGACGGTGGCATGCCCGACAGATGTCAACCGTACAGTCCTTGACAATGTATTTCTGATAATTATTCGTCATGATAACTTCATCCATAATCGCACAGACAAAACCTTCGGTTTCCCCGAAGAGGTCGCCGAAACGCAGCCAGGATACAGACGCTAAAAAGTCAACATCAGGCCCATGTAGGGCCCGGAAAAAGCGTCCGTGAAGCTCTTTGCCTTGTCATACTTCCTTTATTTATTTTATTATTAGTATTCTTACGAGGAAACTTATCAGAGAAATTGTTAACATAGGATAATGAAAGTGTTCCCCGTCAAAAATACTGAAACTGTGATTAAAACATAAAGGCGTTTCTGCTAGAGCGGCCGGTGGGATTGCAGACCACAAAGGAATTGAAGACGGTTTACAATAAATGGTACAGTATTCCTTTTTTCGTATTCATTTTGTACGTCTTCAGTTTAGACTGGCTGGGGTCTGGTGGATCTGCAAGGCTTTTGTTCAGACGAGGGATATAATATACGACAGGTTTTTCATTAACAATAATAACAATATAGCAGATTCTCTTTGTGAATCACTTTGCGAATTAAAAAGAATACTACAGTTACTTTCGTATTCGTATATAATCTCTACTTAACTATCGATGGTCCAAAAACATTAGCAGTATTCTTACAAACACATTATCAGTGAAATAGTTAACATAGGATAATGCACATAGATATTAAATCAATAAATACAAACTATTTACGCTAATACAAATGTTATATTATAACTAACAAAAGCCGTACATGTTACCGCCCGATCTTCAACAAGACGGCTAGAAGTCAGGTCGCCAGTGACCTTAACCTAATGCCAATAATAGCTGGTTGCCAGTTGCCATACGAACACACTGGTACAAGTTTGCATGTAAAACTACTGCAAGGCATCGATCTTTCAGCTAATCTCCCACTCCTAAGGCTTCTTCACTCTACAATAGAGAAATTAAATTAAGCGATATAAACCTAGCAGTATTTTTTTAGAATAACTAAGATTTGTTATGCGGTTCGGACGAAAATCTTGAACTTGAGTGCAGTCGGACCAATCTTTAAAATATATTTAATTCGGTGGAAATAATTAATTTCGATTCCGTCATCAGCATCTCAAATCGAGCGACTGCCTATCTGAGCTCCACAACCCCAGTGGCTGCGTAACCCGTAACCCCGTAAGACTGGTGTTGAGAATGTCGGGCTTCCAACTCCCTGTAACTACTGTCAAAGATCAACGAATGCCAGCCGGGACCAACGGCTTAACTTGGCAGCTCGGTATGCAATGGATGGTCACCCATCCACGGACTTCGGCGTTGCCTAACCTTGCAGAAACTAATACGGTGTAAAATCATAACTAATTTTCTCAATATACCAAAAGACAGTTGGCCCAAATCTGGGCAAAAGTCACCGTCAAATAAGTAAGGTATATTGGTTCGAGATTCGCACCCCAATCAGGTCCCTGTGGCAAACTTTTAAACATACCTGATTTTACACCTGAAACTCTCTGAAGTAATTGATTAAACGGAAGTTAGTGAAGTTAACAAGAACCTCCAGTGATTAACGCCAAGTTTAAATCCGGTTTGATGAGGCGAATTGACGGTTTGATAACTTGGCGAGTGAAGGGTCAAGTAAAGGTACCATTCCGTACCCAACCGCAGGAGGCAACTGCAGGCGACGTGTCACTGCGAAACGACTGGTTTCTATGAAACAGTGACAAGCGACACGTGCAGCCCGACCGCAGTACAGTAATGCCACCAACGCTCGAGCGATAACACGTTTTTCTATCTTCTATCTACCGACTGGAATACGGGCTGCTGCCGCCTGCGATCGGCTATCTAATTACGCAACTCATTTTCGTAAACAATTATGAGAAATTTGTTTCATTTTGACAGTTCAACAACATTCATTGCATTATTTACGTTGTTGAGCGATTTTTTTTTCCGAATTTCTGAAGCAATGGATTAGCAATTGTTTCAAAATGATTCAAATTCCAATTGATCGTGTATTACGTAATTAGGGTACGGGTTCGGAATCATGACTGCAGCGACATGTCGCCGCGACACGTCGCGTGCAGTTGCTGCCTGCGGTCGGGTACGGTATGGTACCTTTACTGTTTACTATTTTCACAAAAATGTATATTGAGGGCTTTCTGCACTACTGCTGAGCACGAGGTCTTGGATTTGACTCCCTGGTCGGGTAAAGTGTTATCGGATTTTACCATTAGGAATTTCTCAGTAGCAGCCTGGAGTCTGGATTTATGCCCGGTTCATGGCGTAATAGGCTCGACTCCTGTTACATGGGACTTGAACATATCTGGTGTAATGTGGGTGTACTATGGGTATACCTCTGCCCTTCGAGGATTACAGGCGTAATTATATTATATCTTTTCTGTTCTCGAGTCGGCAAGAAATATTAGAGATATAGGTACTAGTTATAATTATCTCTCTCTCAATACATACAAATACCACCACATAGGTACTTTAATAGGCCACATCATATTGTATGGATTTACTAGTAAGTAGATAACTTGATAATAGTACTGTGCTCGTCCTACAACTACTATATGTGTTCAAATTATAGGCGAGGACGATGGCACCCTAAATACAAGTTAAATCTTACTTTGGATGCCAGAGTTCATCGAAAACACTCTTTCCCTTAGTTGTACCGCTGCATAGTCTTTAGATAAGTGTTTATGTACAACTGAAGGGATTTTTTTTATTATGATGCCCTACAGTGGTTAAAAGGCTAGCCAGCCAGCAGGTTGAATGCCCAAGGTTCCTCGGATGGACACTCATGCCTTGATCACACTTAACGAGTACAGAGGCGAGACAGTGCTGGCGGCCGAGTGCACTGATTCATCTACATTATGTGTAAGCAAGCCAGGTATCGACTTACTAAGCCACTTTTTATTACTTTTTTTTTTTGGTTGCATTGCATTGAAATAATATTTGAAACAAGTCATCAGCATAACAAACGTGTGTATTTATTTGTGCTTATATTTGTATATAAATTTAAATACACTCGCAGGCAAAGAATACGGGTCAGTACGAAAAACTGAAATTACTCTTAAAATAATAGAGCTAGAGGCATGAATGAACGGGTCAGTACGAAAAACTGAAATTACTCTTAAAATACTAGAGGCATGAATGAACCTGTATATTTGTAGATAATTTACCAGTGAATAAAAACACCAAATTTTGGAAACATTATTAGTTTAATTGTGTAAAATTACATAAACAAACAATATATCAATAACCTTTACGTTGAAAAAATAATGATTGCCTCCACGAGCTCTTCTCACAGCTGCCAGGCGATTGGGCATGCTGTCCATTCTTCCCCTAACGCTTGTTTCAGGTTTCGAAGTGTAGCTGGGGTGGGGTTTCGATTTGTTACACACCTCCCAAGCGTGTTCAATTAGATTCAGGTCCGGGCTTCTCGCTGGCTAATCCATACGACTGATGCCAACGTCCTGAAAATACTCATTTGCAATTTGAGCTGTATGTGGCCTGGCGTTGTCATGCATGAATATTGAATTTTCACCCATATCAATTAAATAGGGGCCGACATGCTCATTAAGTATTTCTTCCACATATCTTGAACTAGTCAGCGTACCATTTTCTATCAGCGCAGCCCTAACCATAACAGATCCACCCCCGAACGGCACTTTTTCCTCAAAACAAGTTGGAATAAAACGTTCCCCTGGCCGTCGGTAGACTCTTCGCTGCCCATCATGTGCTACAGCATAAATCTGGATTTGTCAGAAAACATTACTCTTGCCCATTCTTCGTCTCCCCATTGTGCGTGTTCGCGGGCGTAACGTAATCTTGCTACCCGATGTTCCCTTTTAAGTTTTGGATCATTTGCGGGTCTATGTGGGGTCAAATTAGCTTCAAGGAGCCGCCGCCTTACAGTCGGCTCGCTTACGTCGTCTCTACGGGTCTCCCGAAGTTGATTTGTTCCTTCAACTGCCGAGAGGTGCCGTTTTCGGAGCATGGTCGTAACAATAAATCGATCCTATTCAATAATGATGGCGAAAGACGATAATTACCGCCTTTTATAATTTTGATTTGACAGATTGAAAGCAAAATTGAGAAAACAAGCAAAAGTAAAACAATCGCTATTTGAATTTATTTCCAAATTCGAGGTTTTTAATATTTAAACTTTTTTTAAATTATGTTGTAGATTATTTAAGGTTTTATTTCATACAATATTAATTTTATTAAGGATTTTCGTCATCGACCCGTATTATTTGACCGCGAGTGTAGGTATATGTTATACTCGTACATAGTATATTGAAATAAATATTTAGTCCTCATTTTTTTTGTAATTGCATCCACTGTTAAGTTTGGCTCTGCATCACCCAAAGGTTGACCGGTAAAAAAGGCCTGAGGTACGAGTCCGCCTCTGGGTCGTTGTGTGTTTTCTAATAATATATCATTTAAACGATCGTATTCCGGTTCACAGCCGTCGGGCAGTCAAACATAGTGATCGATTTTTCACCCACTACCTCTAATCCGATTGAGTTGAAATTTTGCACGTAAAGTTGTGATGAGTATACAATATTACGGCATAATTCCGGTGTCAATTTTTTTTCCGATTTGGTAATAGTTGTTTAATGAATGAAATTGTTCTACTTTTTCCTTAGAAAATTAAAACCATCTTTTTATGTAATTTTCCTGTGGACAATCTTCATAGTCATTAATTTTTTACTGAAAACCGAAACTGAAAGACAAATCAAGTTAATTTTTATTTGCTTTTGCTCGCGGCCTCGTTCGCGTGGAGGTCAGATCTATAAAGTTTCATTTAAATCCTATTAGTAGTCCATATTAGTAAGTCTGCAGGCTCGAAATAAGCAAATTACAAGAAGGTACCTAGCTATAGTATAATATTCTTGTCAAAGTAATATTTCATACGACCGCGTAAAATGGAAAACGAAAATATCAATAATCGTTTGTGAGAATATCACAAGTTAATGATTCATTATTGAAAATCCGACGCTTCGTTATCGAATTCTCGTGGGCGACAATTATATGTTTTAATGGAACGCTGTTTCTGTAATTATTTTATATGCTTTAATTAACTGAAATTAAATGCAAAAGGATGTGGTGGCTCATGTATGAATGAATTGTAGATATTTTTAACTCATGGGTTTTTGTGGAGTTTGGACTGCTGTAAACACCATGCTTGGCAAAACATCAGTGATCGCAGTTGTGTAATATTTCAGAAGGTGAAAAAACTATTAACCCCATTATTCTACCCTTAGGGTGGATTTTATTTTCAAATTTTTAATGGGAGCAACTTTTATGTAGATATTCCCTATCCAATAAAAAAAGAATCGTCGAAATCAAACTACTCTGTAAAAAGATAAGACAAAAAAAAAACCTTCGCGTCGACTTGAGAACTTCCTGCTTTATTTCATCGGTTAAAAACTTACAGTTGGGTGCATTAAGACGACTTCCAAGAGTGGCAATACTTTATAACGTCCGGCGTACCTTGACCTGTCAACTCGGCTAACAACCTTGCTGACAGGCTAAGAGGCAAATTTACTTACCATGACATGAGTAAATATAACTTATGTTAGCACGAGATACTTCTCGTGCCGGCGCGAGTTACATCTCTCAAAGAAGAATACTTATAAGATAGTAAAACACCGTACTGTCCTTGTTACGATCAAGTTTTGACATCAGGGAATTGTAATGTGGGCTCAAATAAAATATACGACACGAATCCCAGTGGTACAAAATGTATGAAAATATACCTGTATTTCTCGGATACTCACTGACCTTTAGTTTGAATAAATTTGATGTTTAGTAAGTATTTATTTATAGACATTTGGAGGAATAAGGAAGGTAGAGAACCTTTTATTTCAACTTGGGATACCTATCTATTAGCTTGATTTATTCATAGTGTTTCATTCAAAAACTATTTATTCCTAACTAATATTATAAATGTGAAAGTGAGTTTGTTTGTTTGTTACGCTTTCACGCTGAAATGGCTGAACGGATTTGGATGAAATTGGAATTGGATTGATTTGGCACATGGGTAAACCATGACCTGAATCGGTACATAACTTTTATGCCGATATTCTCACGGGATCGAGACTTATGCGGGAAAACCGCGGGGTGCAGTTAGTTTACAATAATTTATAAGTAAAACGATAAAAAATATCAAATATCTAGAACTTACGAGTCCCCTTCATTCTCAACCAATTAAACTAAATCCCATGTAATAGGAGGCGAGCCTATTGCCATCAACCGGGCACAACTCCAGACTCCGGGTTGCTACTGAGAAATTCCATATAGAATAATCCAATAATACTTTGCCCGACCTGGGAATCGACTCCAGGGCCTCTTGATCAGCAGTAATGCTTGCGGCCACTAAACTAACGAGGCAGCCATATAATACATATTTAATTATACTTATAATAATTTACAGATGATTTTCATCAGTACTCTAACTGTATTGGTTCGGAATTCCCAAGTTGGAAAAAAATGTGATTGGTTTTTTTCAATTCGAAAATAGTTTCATTTCCAAGCAGGCTGATGAAACGAATTAGGTACTTTACTCACTAATTGCTATTACTATACGGTATTACGTTTCGTACTGGCTAACATAATATTTTTGGAAAGGAAAGATGTATATAGATATACCAGCGACTTTCCCCTGTTTCACGCGGATTGTAAATTTAATATTAACGTATTATACACATAAACCTTCCGGAATAAATTCTCTAAACGATGGTGAAAACCACATCAATCTGTTGCGTGGTTTAGAAGAACAACGTGGACATACAGACAAACGCGAAAAGCGACTTTGTTTTTCGCAAAGTTCAACTTTTTTTTTAACTCAGTCGCTTTTTGCGTTTATTTTGATATCGAAGTAAGAAAAGTTAGTTTAGTTAGTAGTAGTAAGTTTAGTTTAGATATTTTAGTTAGTCCTTAGATTATTCAAAAGAGTGTCAACATCCGGACGAACCTATTGAGGTTTTTGTGATGTTTCTGCAAACGTTTTGTTTTATTCTTTAATTATTAAACGATACGCTAAGAGAAGTAACAAATCTATCCTCGAAGAACTACGCACAAGACAGACTTTCCATGATCTGTTACCAAAGGATTCTCGGTTACTTTGGTCACATTACAAGTCGGGAACCAGATAACCTTGAAAAATTGGTGATGATGAGCAAGAAGGGAAAAGACCTCGCAACCGGTCACCTTAACGCTGGTCAGACCATGTATCCGCCCTTTCTGTTACAACCGCCCTGAGAGAAACCGAGAACTGAACGAAGTGGAATAATTTCATAAATAAACCCACAAAGATCTTTCAGGGATACGAGCTTCAGTAATGAAGTAAGTTGACCATTCGATTTTCTTTCTGTCTGAAACTATTAGCTCCATTCACACAAATTCAATTAAGTTGTATTAAGTCATCGTTAAGTCTAATGTTTCTGTCGCTTCGTTGTGGATTGTAGTTACAGAAATACTTCCTGAAAGTTAAGCAGTGTTTGAGAAAACATGGTTAAGTTGAATAACACAAGATTTTCAAGCTGTTGTGGTCTTGTGTGGAGAAGTGCCGATACGTTTGTGAGGCATGTCAGCCGATCAATATTGTGTTGATGCATTGCCCTGCAAAGACGGCTAACTCCTAAAAAATTTCATAACTACAAGATAAGCTTGGCATTAAGTTTTGCAAGCCTGTAATCAAATGGGTAATGATAAGTAGTAAAGCAATTTAGGCTTGGGTAACTTGACATTTAGATTCGTAAAAACAAAATTTTTGTGCTTTTCCATATTCTATATTTTGTGGTATGTAGGTATGCTTACCGACAATCTTAAATGGACAAAATGGTTAAAGAACGTTCCTTGCAGATTGTAGGTCAATTATTTTTTGCTCGTAATTTCGAAGGAGGGATTAGGTAAAAAACTTAAGTCTCCATAATCACAAACTATATATTATGATTATGTACCACCATAATTATTTTGCACTAACGATTTATTAGTCATCTGCTCCAAATAATTCTTATTAATATGTCTGCAATACAACTACAATCTATAGTTATTTCTTATGTTGTCATAAAAATCGCAATATGGATGTACGCCAAATGCCGTCATGTTTTTTTCATGGGAAGGCTGTGTTGCCAGTTCCGATTATTACCCAAACGAGGGCAATATTTCCCTTGACTTGTAGGTACAGCGATGTAATGTTAGGAAAATAATGGTGAGAGATGGCGGTCGTGATAGACTTTTGTGTTAGAATGGCGAATACTGTCTAATCTATACATATTATAAAATAAAGTCACTTTACGCGTTTGTCTCTATGTCCGCGTTGTTCTTCTAAAGCATGCAACAGATTTGATGAGGTATTCACCATCGTGACTTAGAGAGAGAGAGACTTTATTCCGGAAGATTTATGTGTACAATACGTTAATATTAAATTTACATAAACTAAGAAATCTTGATGTTTTGTCAAGTCGTAAAAATCGCTAGTAAGTCTTAAATTATTTTTTACATGACAGAGGTGCTCCCCAGAGGTGCCCCTATAGTATACCCATTTCCCAGTTATGTTTAAGACATGACATGTAATAGGTGAGCCTATTGCCATCAACCGGGCACACATCTTCTGGGCACAGGCTCTGAGCTACCACAGAGAAATTCCTGATGGAAAATCCCAATAAAACTTTTACTTTTTTATTTGCAGAATAACACCATCAATATAATATTGTTTTAAATATAGTTATTGCAAAACATCATGGTGTACACGTGTTTGGCAAATATTTTTTACGTTTATTTTAAAGTGTGAGTAAGGCAGAATTGGTAAGTTAACGTAGCTTTTAAAATTAAACCTTATATTTTATTACACTAACGACTGTAAAAATCTAATACTTCAACCCATTTTAATGAGATGCTCGTGGAAAAAACTTGCTTCATTTTATGTTATTTTAATAATAGACAACTGAAGAAAAAACGGTCAGTTTTAATTTATTATAAAAATATTGTAAGTACAGTTATTATTCCTGAATAACGGAAGCTAAATTTGATCATCAAACAGGAATTTGTGTATTTCGCACAAAGGAATTAAAACAATTCTCTTTGCAATTTTAAATAACACTTTCCAGACTCTTTGAAGAATTTGCCAGATTTTTTATTTATTTTTATCACGCGTTTAACACGTTTTACAGGTTGGCAATTTAGTGACCTGCCTCCATCAAGGAGGTTCTACCTGTATACAACTTTCGCTATGAAACACATAATAAACGATGTATGTGCTGTATAATTTAAGACGCATTTTTCTCTCTTCTACAATCCCTAAGCGATAACTTAAGTCAAAACTGATCCAGGGTAACCTTTATATATTTAATAAAAAATATTTTCATTCGATCTCGCTTGGTCACATCACTAGTATCGCATACAGTCATTTATTTGTAGCTTAAAATTCAATTTAGATATGTACAATATAACGTGCGCTTAACAATTATTTAGATAATTTTTGTGTTAATTCCATTCCAGAAGCCAGGCGTTATTGTCTTCCAATTTGATAAACATTTAACTTCCCTGCCTGTCCCTAAGTAAAATGTGTTTAAAATGAATATTTTTCCGTAATAATTCGCTGTGTGTGAAACGGTTAGCTGAGTCAATAGACACAATACATCCGACATTTTGTTCCCATATTTGAGCTGAAACATTAAACATTGTTTCCAATGTAAATCTGAACAGCCAGTGAAAGTTACGAGTGTTTAGTGGGTAGCATTTACCAAGAGCGGTTGCATGCACTACTGTTATAATTTACACGATTGCCTAAAGTCAAAGTCAAAGTCAAATCATTTAATTAAAATTTTTGTACGTCATAATTTACAAAAAAATTGAATTGATTCTAGTCTAGCCCCTTCCAAAAGGTAGTTTTCGAATGGAAAAGAATGGGCAAGAAACTCCACCGTTACTCTTTTAAAATGTTTTACAATATTTTGTATAGGTACATTAGTTATATAGGCAATTATATGTGAGGACGATGCACCTAGAATCAAATTAAGATACCACAATAGTGAAAAGAATTAAAAATTAAGCAACAACAGATAAATTAATTATGTGATAGATACTCGTACATGGTGCTCACATAATTAAAGGAGTGTTATGTGTTTTCGGGGCTCTTGTGGATGTGTATCTGCCGGAACGTTAAAATTAAGACTTGGGTTCGATTCCCGGGTTGGGCGATGGCAAAGTTGGCGGTTTTTCCATATGGAATTCCACAGTAAATGGTTAATGGCAATATGCTCGCCCCCATTACATGGGACTTAAACATAACTGGCGAAATGTGGGTGTACGATAGGTACATCGGTACACCACTGCCCAACCCTTCTGGGAATACAGGTGTGATGTATTAGGTATAAAATAATAATAATAATTTAAAAAAACAATCGGGTCAATAACACAAGACTAAGTACAAAAAGTAAAACGATGATAGCTGCGAAAGTATAAACTGTACCGCAGCTCACAACGCCCTTCCCTAAATACAGAATGGAATGATATTCCATGCAAAAAGCGCTTAATTAGGTAATTAGTTAATTTAGTTAGTTTTAGATTTAGTTAACTAATAATAAAAACAATAAATAAGATGACAATAAACAGTACAGGAGCATGACATGATCATAAATGATCATGCATGATTTGCGATGTAATTTGACTTTGAGTTTAATGGGTGAGTGTAGGGTGAATGGGTGAGTGTAGGGTGAATGGGTTAGTGTAGGGTAAATGGGTGTGTGGGTCAGTGTAAATAAGGTCTGCAACTGTTTGTGGCATGTGTGCTGTGTGTGGTTTTGTTGAGAGTGATGAGTAATTTACACTTTCACGAATTTCTCTGTTTCATCATAATTTTGTGATTTTAACCAGGAGACAAGTTTCATTTTGCATTTGCTCTTGGTTGATGGGTACATGTGAAAGCGTGGGTGTTTAATTTGTTGTAGATTTTTGAACTTATGTGTTGGTAATGACGACTTGCAGCTACGGTTCTATGAGACTCCATGTTACAAACCCTATACGAGCGGCGTGTAGACCAGCATTTAGGATCAAAGGTAAGTTGGATGTGTTTGCGAAGAATAGTTTGGAGAATAAATAGCTGTCTGACGGTGCGGACCTGGCAGAGGGTATATAGAGAAGATGTCGAATATCAAATCAGTTTCCTTGCCAGCGCCTTCAGGACAGCTCTCTGCGCTCGTTCGACCCGAAGCATCAGTATTTTACCGGCTGCACCCCACACCGTTAGGCAATACCCCAGAACGGACTGAGCGAGCGCAAGATATACGGTTAATAAACAGCTGAAATCGGCCGCGCCTCTGAGCTTTTTAAAGATACATATGAGTTTTCTCAAACGAGCTACAGTTGAAGCATTAAGTTGGTTCCATTTCAGGTTGCTGTCAAGAGTGACTCCAAGATATTTAATAATAGGAGTATTTTCTAATTGTTGCCAGCCATAGTTTGCGTGTAAGTTGAGGCAGGTGTGCGCACGAATTTCGATCGGTGTAGGGTGACAAATTTGTTGTTATTTACATTTAGAGTGAGAAGATTTGTGGTCAGCTACCTCATGACGGTACTCAAGCCAAACTTCGAGTTGAGGCGAGTTCAGTCCAGTCTCGGCCATGAACAATTAGAGCTGATGAATATTTGTTTTGCTGTGGTTGGATATCTGGACTTTAAAAGAGACTTTGAGCCTTGAGTTTGTTTTTCCATTTCATCCCAGTGGTCGTCAGTTTGGGAATGTGGACTCTAAAACTTTTGTTTTTTAAATAATGAGGTGTAGTTACAGAATAAATAATCCATGTAATTTAATTTCATATGCAAAAATAAATTTTACTTGGTATTTATAATCAAGTGTAGAGAAGATTGGACTCGGATCAAAATTAATAATAATTATATTAGGAGGTTCCTCTCTCTGGAGCCCTGAATTGATCTGTAGCTTGGACCCTGTTCCCGATACCGGTGGGCTACTATTTTTTATATTTTTAAATGTGTTTATTTTAATATTTAAAAATATAATTTATATGTAAATAGTGAAATAAAGGAACTATAACTAAGACAGTTAGCTTTAATAATAAGGTTGAATGCAAGCGCAGCGAACATAAAAGAAAATTGGATGGCAATCTGTAACCAGCTTTAACGATAATATCTTCTTCATTCCCATGTTTGTGCCAAATATGTAAAGCCTCTAGACCTAGAGTAACCTATATTCTTCCCCCTAATTCAGAATAACTTGATATTTTTAAACGCGCTATAAATAGGTACCTACTACGTACCCGTAGTAGCGTTAATAAAACGTTTCAAAATGTTACATTTGTTTTTATGTTCTTGTTATTTTCAATATTTTGAGACAGGGCTTGATATACATACATACATACATATTCTCATCCCTTCTTCCCATCGCGGTAAGCAAACATTAAAGAACGCCATCTTCTGCGATCCATACCTATACAATATACATAATCCTTTTGCTTCGTTTACGTTCATACATCTGGTCACAGACGCACTCCGAAGAACATCACCTATAAGGTCAGTATATTTCCTCCTAGAGCATCCACTCCTGGCGTTTCCCCTCAATTCTGCCTTGTAAGCCCTCTTGTAATACATTACCTAGCCATTTGTAAATAAGAGGGTTGCAACTTAATTGTAATATCGAAATCACAAAAAAAAGAATGACACTGATGCCGCAATCAACGTGACCATCAACTGAGCCCAAACAATATGAAAACAACTAAGAAGATTACCATCGACAAGAAAAGAAGGTGATCGAAATCACAATCGGTAATAAATGAAGGTTACATTGTTTGTTGTGTTTTAAAAGAGTAACGGTGGAGTTTCTTGCCCATTCTTCTCCATACGAAAACTACCTTTTGGAAGGGGCAACTAAAATCCTTTTTTTTTTTTTTGCGAAATTTGACGTTCAAAAGTGCCTTTTTTGTGCCTAATTGAAATAAATTATTTGACCTTGACTTCAAAACTTTATCTAAAATTTACCATTACAGTTTAGTGTGAATATAGAAACTAAGACAGCTGTTGTCATTTTATAATTAACTAAAATAACGCTGGGAGCAACATTTATGTTATAAGACTGCAGACGATGCTACAGGATGTCCCAATATTTGCTTAGACGGGTTCGTTTGATTACACCCTGGGATTTCAGCTCGCAGCAATTCGTTTACAATATGCAGGTACATGTTCTAGATAGTTTCTAATGCAATCAGAAAATTAGTGAGAGCCACGTAAACTTTTTATAGGATCCCTAAGTGCATGAAATTTTGTACAAGATGTTCTTTTATAATGAAGGTGAGCACTAAGGAAGGATTTTGGAAAATTCATGCTAATGTGGTTAAATGTGTGGAAATTCATAATTTTTACCGATGGGAAATCCCATCAGACACACGACTTGTCTACGTACCTATAAGTTAACATATTTTCAGGCCGAATTATGACAATAATTTGTGTTAAACATAAAAAAAAACTTGCCATCTATTCTATCTGAAACATTTCGAATAAATCCAACATGAGGGCAAAACTAGCCTCAGGTAAAGTTTTGCTGTGACAAGCAAAAGAAAGTTCTATAAAATAAATATCGGAAAATTCAAATATTTCTGTAGATTTGACCGCTGAAGGGTCCTTGGGCCTTCTGGGAGGACATCATACGTTCTATTTGAACTTCGAACGGATATAGACGACATTTATTTTGAATTTTGAATAGGGATAGTGTACCTACACAGTGTAGGCATACTCTGTGTAGGTACCCATTGTGATACATAGAAAGGGTTTTTGAAATAAGTTGGCTAGATTCGAAAACGAAAGATTTTGGGAAGGCAAAATACAAAAAATAAAAATAAAGGTAAAAAAACCTTTAGATTTTTCCCTTTTTTTCAATTATACCAAAGAAAGAAAAAAAAAATACGACCTGTAGATAAAAGTAACTGTTTGTAATAAACAGTTACTTTTATCTCAGCTGTCAAAGTAATCCTTTATTTACCCCATTTTGCTTACAAACAGGGTCATTATTTTGTTATACACACATAGCAAACTAAACTCATGAATGACCTACACCAGACCATTCCCGTCTACAATGGAGTTCGTTATCCCTAAAAAAGTATTAAATTACTAAAAGCCAAACAAACAATTCTAGAAGGAAAATCTCACAAAAACAGGAAAAACGTTCATTTAGAAGTTATTTTTAAGCAAACCTTGATTTTGTTTAATTCATACAAATCAAAATTGTATTTAGCCAGTTAACACAGCCAGTTATACAGGGTGTGTAATAATAATTTGTACCATATTATTTATAATTAAAAACCCAATTTTCGTATAAACAAATTACCCAAGTCTTTAGAGGCTTGGTCTGTGCGAGAGTATTACAAACATACCCTGTTATTTTATTTATGTAGATAACGAAATTATTATAGGTACCATTCAAAATAATATTTATAAATAAAAAATACTTGACGTAACGTTCAGTGTATTTATTGAAGCTGGGCCGTCGCCGTCGTCCCGCGCAGGATTTTTAACAAAGGGGGGAGGATCCTCAAGGTCACTCGAATTATCGATGTTGGGGAACTCCACCGCCGATGTTTTGCCAACCTGTTACTAGATATACTTGAGTAGGTTTGTGAAGGAATATTTAGCTTATTGGTCTAGTGGTCACGAGTGCTACTGCTGACCAAGAGGTCTTCGGTTGGATTCCCAGACGCGTGAAGTATTATTGGGTTTTCCATCAGGAATTCTCTCTCAGTAGCAGCCTGGAGTCTGGATTTATGCCCGGTTGGTTAAACATAACAGGCGACATGTGGGTATAGGTATACCTCTGCCTAATCTTTCGGGTTACGAACCGAAAAGTTAGGCACAACACTGTTTTCCACCTTGATTATAACTTGTAGTTTAACAGGAACATTGTAATTTCTTAAAACACACAATGCTAAGTAATTTTGACAAAAGAATAGACAAAGAACTGTTGCGGTGCTTACCCCTGAAATTTTACCCTTATCAGCTTTTACCAAGCCAAGGTCAGAGAAGAAGGTTCAGTCCTTATTTCATAATATATTATATTGATCTCTTCTTCTTGCAAAAGGAGCTTTTTATAAGGATGACAAGCGAAACATATCAAGCGTTTTAGCATCACTTCAGCTAAATATTACATCACGCTCATAATCCCTTCCCGGGTTAGGTAGGGGTGTACGGTGAAACATGCCAACATTGCACAATTAAAAAAAAAATACAATTTTAATACGTTTTTTTTTATGGAGACGTAAGTATTTTCCTTCATCAGCTACAACTGTACAATCATGTGCATGTGTTAGTATCGCAAAATTTAATATTATTCAACATTGAATTCAATATTTGTTCGATTTTGTTGGCGTTCAAAGTTATGTGTACTTTTAGCCAACTTTGCCCACGTTGATTTTTTGACGCAAATGTGGCCTTTATGCAGATGACATAAAAACCAGTACAAGAATTTTGGTAAAGATGGCGTTTACTTTAGGAATATAAACGACACTATGATAAGATTTTTTTACTAAAATGACTGGGCAATGTTACCCTGACCTTGCACTAAAATTTCCCTGCTAAAACACGCACCTCATTGGAGGAGTTCCAACAAGCTATTAAGTGAAGTTAGCAACAAACACGATAGTCAGTATTGCCATACATATAACTTATTTTCCACCTAAGTCAATCAATGTTTTCATAATATTAAGATATTTGCACATCAATGGTCTGCTTATAACCTTATATAACCCACACACATTTCACCAGTTATGTTTAAGCCCCATGTAATAGGAGGTGAGCCTATTGCCATCAATCGAGCACACATTCAGACTACGGGCTGCTACAGAGAAATTTCTGATAGGATAACCCTATAATAACACTTGGTCCAGCCTGGGAATCGAAGCAAGGACCGCATGGTTAGCAGTAGCGCTTGCGACCACTAGACCAACGAGCTAAATATTCCTTCACAAAGTTCCGGTTGATACCATACCTTGGTACCACTTCATGCGGTATCGAAATTCATGGTCGGGATCGTGTGGGGACTTTAAAAATTCATAGGTAGCGACACGTCGCTTTCGTAACTGCAAGTTACACTACAGTCCTGGAGTTTAAAACTCGCACGGGATAGTTTTCAGGATGTTTCTACCGCATTTTGTAGCCTTATTCCTTAAGGAAAATGTTGTGATTTTTCCGGAGCTTATTTTTTGAGTTTTTCTGTCGTGTATTTTTTATATTGAGGGGTTTCTTGTTTTCGTTAGAATAAATAATGATTTATTTTGTTATTCAAAATCTTTCTGTAGCATATTGTATGTTTGCGACCAAACAGGTAGGTAGGTACGCTACTCAATCAGCGTCACAGTACGATTATTTTTCTCAATCTCGATCAGACTGGTTACGCGAACCGAATTTTGATACGTACGTAACAAAACTTCGAAGAGAAACTCGTTTCAAAAATCTAAACCGGATAACACTCTAAAACTTGAAATATCCGCTGAAGAGCGCTTGAGGCCCCAGCTTTGCCTGAACTCGATATACCCTCCTCTCACACACTAGCAGCTAAGTTTACTTTGATATTCGTTCGAGTATACACACAGTGATCCGTCTTTTTCACGGTTCGAACTCGGAATTAACTTCCATAAAGTATTTCTCCACAGAACATAAGCGGACTTAATATTAAAAGCGAGAAAATATGTAAACAACACGCGACTGCTTTGTGATGTAAATAATGTATTTTTCTTGTTTAATAAAATGTCTTGTTACGGTTGTCGGTAACGCCAAGGCCGAATTTACTATTAAATCCCTCAAACAGCTTAGATGGAAAATCCCGTAGGTGTTTTCATTTAAAATGGAATTTGCTTCGAGAGAAACGACTGAAGGAGAATACAAATAGTGTCCGATGTTTGTTTTGCTGTGAATATCTTCTTTTATGATAAATCTATTGAGTGCACGATAAAAATATTTTAGAACGCCGTCGTATCGCATTTAATGGAGATTTTATGACTCAATATCACGACGATGAAATGATTAACGCCGCCAGGTGGGCACGGCAGATAAATGCTTGATTTCCGATTTTATATATTTTTTAAATGCGAACGTCACAAGTGATATTTGAAAGTTTATCTCAAGGCGCTGGACGGGTGCCCTAAGGTCCGCTAGCGCTGGCACGTCGCCAACACAGGGCTCCACTGAGAAAAATACGCTACCATCGGATAGGAAGTAGGTACATTAATTAAATATACGCGTTTTAATGGAGGTTGTTGAATTATTATTTTATTCTGCCGGTTTTGCGGTTCCGCAGCGCGCCAATACGGCTTGTGTTATAGTTCAATGTTACGTCACGGCGCGGTAAGTTGGCGTTATTCGGTTTAATGGTGCTCCAGAAAATATAATCGTTCTTGTGACGTAATCTTAAAGATTTTTGGGGAGGGGAGGGCGTGACGTAACAAGAACAATTGTTTTTGACACGAGTGATGGCTCTTATTACGCGATTTTATGTTTCTTTGTGTTCTCTCTATTGTATTTTTTTGCTCTGCTTTACGTTTTATGATGATCAAAAGTTAGGCTCTGTTGAAGGATTTTGTTTTGGTTTCTGTAATACTTATATGCATAAAAATTCTTTATCAATCAAATCGAATTAACTGCTTATTATTGGCAGGTTTAATTTTAAAAAAAAACCTCGTATACGACCTTCATTATTTTCATAAATAACAAATCCGCTGACACTTTGTAACCGCTGTGCGGAAGCTACAGTGCAATCTGAGCGTATTGCACCGTTTATATCTCTTTGCGGTATTCACCGGCCGCCGGACGTCTGCCGTCCGACTGCCGCGCGGCCGGCTGCCTGTTCAGGTGCCCACTTTGCGTGTAAGCGACATCGGCGTCGATTCGACTTAACCAATAGCGAAATTTACTATCGCAGAGGATTTGTACGACCAGACTAACAACCGGTTGCAACTTTCAACAGTTCTGTAAACAAACTTTATTTGTAACAGAAGTCAAAGAGAGATTAATCTGTTTCGAGATGACGTTCAAAAATACCTTTTAAAGGGATTTTTTTTTCAGTTTTGCACATTGCTATAAATAATGATATTGACAAATAATAAAACACGCTTCTTAAAAAATACTAAAGACTTCATTGAAGACTTAATATGTAGTAGGAAATAACGATACTTAAACTTTATTATATTTGCCTAGAGATAGAATAAAATAACAGCTGTCAAATTAGGCTCTATATATAATTTCCATCGTCAGGGTAGCCCACGAAATTCAAATTTTCGTACGTTTTTTTTGCATTTTGCTGGTTAGTATCAGGTTCTAAGTTGATGTAAGTATGATTTGCGGCCGTATCAAATATTTATTTATAGAAATTATAATCATAAAAATCATCAATACAAATCTCTAAGTTCATATTACCCGATTGAATGACGAATTATATAATATCATGAAATCATGATATTTGAGGCCAATTCTAACTTAAGGAGTTGTATTGATGTTGCTAATGATTATAATTCCGTAAAGCCATATTTGTTATGGTCGGGAATCATCTTTTAATCAACATACAACCTGACACTGATCTGAAAATTGCAAAAAAACTAAGAAAATTTTAATTTTCCTTTTGTTTTTTTTTTGGTTGGGTAATTATGAATTAACTTCTCCCGCTCTGGGCGGAGCAAGAGGGCGTGTCAGACTCTTACTGACTAAAACCTACCCGTGTTCCATCAGTTGCCTGTACGTTGCTCAAAATCTAAGCTTTTTGTCACGTCGTAAATAAAATTATGCCTCAAAAAGTAACAAAAACCTCTAGTGAACGTAAAATAAGTTTGACATCTGTCATATATATATATACTTTTAATGGCTGCTCCACCCCCCCTTTGTTCAAGTATACATTCACACTGCAACTCTACTTTTCTAAAACCTCCTTTAAACTTGTTCCTCTTTTATTTTTCTTTTCTATTAAGTTCTCAGCAGGTATGGAGACAGGAGACAGCTAACTTTTGTGAACACACCTCTTTATTGGTTCGTGTTTTCATTAGGTATGGTAATCGATCCGGTTTGTGGAGCCACGCGACTGTGTCAAGCGTTCAAAGATTTATACGATTTTTATCGTGAGTACATATTTAATTTCTCGTTTGCTAGAGGCGTTCTTTTGAATAAAAATATTTAAAATGGTGGACTTTTCGTTATTTTTTTAATGTAATTAGAGCTGTACAGTTTACTTACATAAATTATTGTATCGAATTTGAATCTGTGGGCTATTCTAGTATTTGTAAGAGTGCCTGCTTAACTTTCTGGCTAGATTTTTAGGCTATAATAATTTTGGTACAATGTACAGACCAAAAGTAATAATAGACTTATTAAAAGGCATGTTCATAAATATACATAACATAACCACAAAATTATCATAATGAATTAAGTAATTCATTATCGCATTGACTACAGCAATCCGATTAACAAATAAACAAATTTAAATTGAATTTTCACCAAATAAATTGACGCATAAATGAATTAATTGCAAGTACTTGTTCCAATGTTGAATAATTTTATAATCAACATTGCTAATTACGGACAAATATGGCGTGAACGGAATCCGTTGTCATGTTGCATAGCAACCAATCATCACGAGCATATAAATTATTTTTTAATTAATTCATCAATTATTCAAATAGCTTACACGTGGCAGTGTGTTGTAAGATGGAACCATCCCATCTTACAACACACTGCTAATTTGGCACCCAATTGGTCCCAGAATATAAAACTAGTCTCATTTATAATACACATTCAATCTACACCGGTAAAGGCATGCAAAAGCAATCAGGTTATTGGCTTAAGGAACTAATGATAGCCCTCTCAAAAAAATAAAAAAATTACATAACAAATAAATCGTCAGCAAAATGCAAAAGCCTTCCACTCTTCCATTTGTAAAATACCGACTTCAATAATTGAAGTCCATTTTATTAAATCGGCTCAACAATAAATAATAAGAGAAAAATAAAATACGATAAAACGAAACGTTCTCGCAGGGTTAAACTCTGTATTATTGCTTTTTTTAAAGCCAACCTGTTGTTTGCGTTTAGTGGGATTATTAAAAATATTCTTTTGATATTAGGATTTTCTTTGGTATCAAAGTTTGCAGAGATACTAGTTAAACTTTTCCACTTATCAGTTGATTGTTTAGGTCGAGAAAACAACCGTTTCAGTTTAGCCGTTTCTTGAGCTTCGAGACTTGCGAATGTACCTATGTGAATATACAGGTTTAAGGATTTGCCCTCACCGTACTAATTCGCGTGAAAAAGTGAAGAGTGAGCTCACACAATAATATTGGCGTTTTCATGACATCAAGTCAAGTCTCTGCCTGTGAGTCAGAGGTGTCAAAACGAAACAAAAACGCGACCATCTTTTAACGCGGCAGGGCGAATCAACGATTGAAATCTTTGCGTGTAACATAATTTAAGGCAGAAAATATCGTAGGTACGTTTATGATACGAAACGTCGAAACATAAACCGGCTCATGACTTGGCAAGAAATTACATGTAGGTACACCTTTTGAAACATTGCATCAACACGGAAATCTCGAGAAGAAAAAAATATTTTGGTCGTTGCATGTAAATAACCTTACCCTCATTTCGTATCATGCCAGCAGAAAAATAAGGCCGCACATGCACAAATCGTTAAGATATAACCCGGTTCATTTGCTATTCAGCCGTTCGTTATTCTTCCTCTACAGTTGACACTATTCATTCCCTGAACTTTAAAAACTGCGACGGTATGAATGCTAACTACCTCGGTAATGTCGTTCTCTATTCAAAACTTTATTCCGAAATGTTTTTGTTTATTTATTTGTGCCAATTTTAATTGGGTTATTTAAGTTGTGGGTTGGGGTCGGTGGTTGACCCGTTTCTTAACAGCCGGGTTGGCTGCGACGGTTTTTGAGTAGGCTACCGCTTTTCAATTTTTTTTTTAAATCTTCTCGTTTCATGGTATCTTGCTCTATTTGTAAAGGACATTTGGCTATGATATTGCTAATTCAGTTGAACGTTACTTTAAAAACTGAATCACTTTTTAAATAATATTTTCGATGAAATGAGCATTGAACTACAATAGTTTAATGATGGTGAGCAAAATAAGTAATGATAATAAAATAGCCAATAAGCCTGCGGTGTTTTCGTAGACACAGAATCCAGTGTCTACTAATTGATGTCTTCACACATTGCAAGGACCTCCCAATCCTCAGACCAACATAAAAAACATGATAGAAACCTTACAACACACGACACATTCATCTCCAACATTCGTACCAGCCAACAGCACAGTTGATGCTCAAATCGCTTTAGTTCTAAACAGTTAGATATTGTTGAAAAATTCCTCAAAACGTGACTGAGAACGTTCCGTAGTTCTTAGGAGGGGTTCGGCATATGCGTCGGTAACTCGGTAATACCATTTGGAGCTAGGAATATTGTTTAGCTAAGAAACATTTCGTTGGCAGTTGGTACTATTGGTTTTTTATTATCGAGCTAGGACTCGGTTAATTTGTTTTGTTGTTAACTTTTTCTTTTACATCTCTTCTGAAGGACCGATCAAGACTCTGAGACTCTGATTACCGAGTGAATTGTATAATGTAAGCTTGTGATTGTTGTGCCAAAACAATCAATGAAGTTGTAAATAGATAAAGTGTAAACGCCTGGACTTACAAGTTGGTCGTGGGTTTGAACTCAAGCAGGATGTTTACTTTGTACAATTTATTTAAATCACTGCTCTCAAAAAGACGAAAGAAAAGATCGTGGGGAATTGGCGTAACCTAGAACCAAAAATTTGAAGATACGTGCAACATACCAACCCGCACAGGGCCCGCGAGTTTGATAACAGCCCAGCCCACTCACAGAGCCTCCTCCGGACAGAGGGGGCTCTGTGTCCCAGCAGAGGGAAAAAGTATAGGCTAATTCATTTGCTTTACGTTTACTAACGTGTACTTTAGTGGCATAGTTGAGCGATGAGCGGGGCTTGGAGGCAAATGGGTTGGGCGGATGCATCGCTCCTATATCATTATTATGTACATTGCCGTTTGGCGCATCGCCGCGTTATCTGTGTCCTGTTTCATAGCGAAGCGAATATTTGTGTTTAAAGTCAAAACCTCTTCGCCTCCGCCTATTAGATCTAAACCACAGAATAGTACAGAAGGCGCACTCTGCGGGCACGTCTTGTCGGGCCAATTTAGTGAGTGTAACGAGTCAGAAGATATAAGAATTATGCGATAGAAAGAGAGGCAGGTTCTAGGTGAATTTAACTGTAGGTAATTAGCGCTGTGCGACCGGAATTGCACTTTATTGTGTCGTAGCAAGAGTCACTTTTTATTTAAATGATTTTGCAGAGTGAACCATCAGTATAAAAATCTGTGTCTAAACTTAATACTAAAAAGAGGCAAAATGATTTATTTGTTTGTAAGAGGTAATCTCAGGAAGTTCTGATTTGATGTAAAAAATCTTAATCACTGATAGAAAGCTACACTATTGACGATCACCATAAGATATTATCATGTTTTCGGACGGATACACACTTTACATAGGTATTTGATTAAACGTGGCTGATTAGCCATCAATTCTATTACAATTAAGTGATCTATAATGTGGCGTTCTCGTAAAAATATTGCCATTAAGAAAAACAAAGTTGATACGTAAAGAAACACTCTGTACACGCGCACTTGTCGTACTTGCCTTTCCACGTTGAAAGACAAGTTCGCGTGTAAAGAGTGTTTCTTTTACGTAGCAATTTAATATTTACTAAGTAATATTTTTTTACCATAAGGACTCTTTACTATTGCGGGTTAGCGGGAACACGTTTCGTTAGTTAAACTGCTGTATCGATATAGATACACAAGTCACCCCGAAGTATTATAACCAAATTAAGTAAGAATAAGCAAAGATACTAATTACTCCGTTTGAGACACTAATACAGATGTTTGACTGTTTTATACCTTCGATATTCTCTATTAATGATGTCAAAGAGAACATCGTTGCTTGGCTGTCATTCATGAATGCCGCTAAATTCTCGTTATTTGGGATATATTTTGGTTTAAAAAACTTAATTACTTTTGAATAAACGAGTCTAACTTGCAAAATAATGTGTAATATTACACAAAATACCAAAAAAAAAGTAATTTATTTAAATTTGGCTGAAATTCAGCACTTTTAGAACGTCAAAACGCCCGCCCTTCAGCAGTTCCTAGTGCTTCAGCACTTCCTAATGTTCGAAGCAGCCGGGAAGAAGTGTATTAACAAACCACTCAGCAAAATAAAATAAGATGATGAGACACAAATGACCAATAAAGAACTATACTATTATGTCACTAGCACCCATAATGTATGGTAGCTGAAAATAATCGTGCTTTTGGCGGTTATTTGTGACGTCACGCTCGAGACTGCAGCACGGGCAGTTGTATAGTAGCTGCCATAATTCATAACTCAAAACTGTCATGGCTGACTGGCCTTTAGCACCACTCGAAACAGGCCAGTTTTTAATAGTAAAGCGCAATATACCTACTGATTTCATACCGAAAAATAGGCAAAACGCTCGCCCTATTACATGGGATTTAAACATAACTGAAAAGTGCGCGTGTACTATAGGTACACCTCTGCCTAACTCATCGGGGAATACAGGCGTGATGTTTTGTGCTATTCTAAACTTTGCAAAGATACTTCTAATGACACTAATATTTCCGACAACAAAACCATTCTAATAATATTTAATTCCGGTCGAATGTGGTCCTGGATGGTACAATTTTATAGCACCCGGGCAACAGAGGACAAAAAGATAAATCATTAGCCAGCCCATTAATGTATGGTCCCACAAAATCACCGGTTATGTGACGTCACACGCGCTGCACCGGTACACTCGCTAGCACAACTCATAACTCAAAAGTGTCATTGTCGTCAGCCGGCTCGACTAAATCCGTGTATTTGGCTACATACGAGGGTGTTATTGATTCGGCACCCGATCATTTAATTCGCTTAGTGATGTCAACTGTCAGGATTACCCGATATTTCTGTTTGTCGCCGATATTTCTGTTTGGATATCGGGATTTTGCGGAGGAAAAATGGGGTGTAGTTCTGGTCTCAAAGGTATTCAAATTGACAGTTGTCTATAGTATTGACTTAAGCTGGTGTGGTACTGAAATGTCGCTAAAGAATTTTTTGTTTAGTTTTCTGAAAAGTTCCTTTGTTTTATTATTGGTACTTTAGGAAAATTATATCAAATGTACTTATATCATTTACAACACCGCGTACTTTCGTATAAGCAAACTTGCACATCATGATTGTCTATACATATGTTGTAATAAAATAGTAACGAAGTCAAAACTGTACATTGAACATTTTTGGAATAAGTAATTGCTACGAGGCGTGGAACGAGTCTGATGCCGAAAATAATAGTTTATTGAATTTTGTCTATTTGTGTCGTTTCGTCTGGATGTATGTTCCGGATTGGCGCAAAAACGGCTGAACGGATTTGGATGAAATTTGGCACACAGATAGTTTATGAGATGGTACACATACGGTACTTTTAACCCGGGCAGTAAGTTCCCGTGGGATATTTTCCGATATCCACGCGGGTGAAGCCGCGGAAAAAAGATAGTCGTAAATAAAAATCTCACAAGATCTTTGTCATCTTGTAAAAGTTTTACAAGTTTGGTAGGAACTAGAACTAGCCACAGTAGTATCTGCATATTTTATATTAAAATAAATATTTATTCCTCAATTCTCGCTATTGCACGTACCTTGCACTGTTTGTCTCTGCATCCCCAAAGGTTGACTGGTAGAAAATGCCTATGGCATTAAGTCTGCCTCTGTACATTTCTGAGCTCGAAGTATTAAATAAATAAATAAGAACTGTAGGTCACCACTGTACTTAATTAAAGATGAGTTGTTAACCAGCCAATATTAGTTATTTTCATATTCATACATAATATTTCATAAATTAAATTTATTTAAAAAAAAAAATGTTCTTCTTAAGCTAAATTTTGGTTTCTCCTTCATAAGTTGTTATTTTTTATCTCCATCATCGGATGTTTACCTTCAAAAATCTTAGCAAAAGTGCACACCGTCGGCATATTTTCGGTTCTATTCGGCGTTGCCTTTCTGCAGCGCATCCGGTGTGAAACGACCGGCGTGCGGTCAGCGGTGTTCGCAACGCGTGGACTACGGACGCTACTACCATTTTGGTGAAGGCCTATCTGTGTCTAGCGACTGAGAACGACTAAATTAAACATTAGGCTCCCATTTTGTGCTGTTCGGTATATGGCCTGCACCATCCCGGAAATCAAGAACTGTTGATATCGTTGAAGTCCGTATAATAATTATGTCTCATTATTACTTCTTGCCCAAAACGTTTGCATACAAACTTGAACCTTAATTTGACCTGTTCTTGGGTAGAGTATTGATAATACTTTTTGTATCACTTCAAATAATAGGAGTGTCTATCTTCCGAATATATGTTATTGGGATTGGTTCCCGCATTTAGTCCTGCAGTGGAACATTGTACGTGGGCCATGGCGGCCGTCGTTGCTCATCCTAAGCAGCCCAGAAGTAGATTAGGTCTCCTACTCTGTTCAAAAACATCTACAAAAGATCTGGGTGTCCCGAGGGTTTCTGTCTATCTTCCGATTTCCAAGTTTACATTTTAGTTTAGTTACGGAATTGTATTACAATGAAAATGGAGCCTTAAAATATTAACTTAAGTTAAAAATAACGGACGCCATATCATAAGCGTTTCTTTTCTCTTTTAACTATAAAGACAGTGTTGACAAAGACCACGCTGTAACCACAAAACTGTCGTTAAAGCGATCGTAAAAATTCAGTCGTTCCTGCCACCACGCTACCACACGCGATCACATATTGACTCAGTGGGCGAGTGACCACTGATGAGGCCACGTGGTCGGAGGCGACAAAATATTACACCCTGTATCATTTTAAATACTGTAATTATTTTAGGGGTTTGTTCTGCTGTCCGTTTCCTTTTGCTCCCTTAAATTAAGTCGATTAATACAAAAGTCATCGGCATATGTTTTTATTGTTTAAAACTTCCATTTCCTCTTGTCGAGATTTTTGAATTGCGTTGAGTTGATTCTAGGACATTTTCAAAATGCGTGATTGAGTTGATTTGGCAAAGGTATATAGCTGCTAAATCGTCAGGTAAAGTAAACTAAATGCCCAGGTGCCTCTGCCAATATCTATACTATAATATAATAAAGCTACAGAGTTTGTTTATTATATAGAATTTTTTTTTTCTAACTGAACAGACAGCTGTGCTGCTGGGGAGTTTGTTGCGCCACTTCTTCTTCCCAGCTAAAGCACTAGGAAGTGGTGAAGGGTGGGCGTTTTGGGGGACTGTCTTATGTAATTTTGACGTTCGAAAAGTGCTGATTCTCAGCCTAGTTTGAATAAACGACTTTTGAATTTGAATTTGTTTGTTTTTATTTGAAAAATCTTTTTGCATTTGGTTCCACAATTCTCGAGAACACATAAAATCACGCTGCGACCCTTAGGAGTGGCGCAAAAAGAACGCTAAGCGAAAACGAAGTAATAGCGTGGACGGGCTATGGGTCGGGGAACAAGAAATATTACGCGGACGAAGTCTTGTGCAAAACCTACTTTAGTTATAAAATTACTATCAATAAATAACTTAAGAATTTTCTGGCTAAACAGTGTGTTCGCTACTTAGAAAATTACCATATAACAGAACTTTAAAAACTGTAAAAGGAGAGACATGAACTGAAACTACCCAAGTAATATCACAACTACCTCCAGGCTAATACGAGGCTTACGCTTCTTAAAGAATTTTATTATTCGAAACAGCGCCGGACAAAAGTTATATGCAAGCGCTCTCCATTAAGAGAACTCGCAAAAGTTGTGAGTTGAAAAATATTGTTACCTCTTAATGCCACATGTATATAACAGGCCGGCTACAGTATGTCCCACGATTGCCTGCAGACCTGTTTTGTTCCGTCCGAGTTTTGGTTAAATCACATGATTCAAGCAAGACTCGTAGTAAAGGTCTTTGTAAAGGAGGTCATTAGGGGAACTAATATGACCATACCTATTTCTGGCGCCATGCAGCGTTGCTGTGTTCTGGTTTATAATATTTATTAAACTATTTGCCATATTATGTCAGCTTGCACACGCCAATATGCCAACAATAAATTAATGCCAACGCGATCTTCGATTCTTATCTGCGATTCTTCTGACATGTCTACTGGCGGCGCGAAGGTGACCACATAACACCAGGTCGGCTTGTTGGCCATTCAATTGCATGAAAAATATTGAAAATTGTTCACAACTTGGAGATATTGTGAAATCCCTTATATTATTTGGTCTTCAGACAATCTTTATCGGATTTTTAAATGGGTTAATTTCCCTTCTAAGTAAGAATTATTTTTGGCGTGAGACGAATGTTTGTTGAAGGTAAAATATTTTCATTTTTTTTTTTAAACCTTTTTTTAGAAAAACTTTGCCCCACTGTAGGAATTTCTCCTGTGTCGTGGGTGCGTTTACAAACATTTAAACTCACATACACAAACAGCCAGACCCGGAATAACTAATTGAAGGTCATACAAATATTTGTTCCGTGCGGGAATCGAACCCGCGACACGCAGCGCAGCAGTCAATCGCTTAACCACTGCGCCAACCGTGCCGTCTTAATTATTTTATGTAATGAAATATTTCGATCGGAAGCAAATAAATAAGAATTTCAGTAGATTTTTTCAGAATTATTATTTTATGTGATCATATTTCACTGTTCCATCATTTTTTCTAAAACATTTTTGATAAAATACTAGATTACTGTCACGGCCTGCAACAGGGGCATCGCTGGACGAAGTTGAATATGTGGGCCGAGGCGAAGTCGAGGCACTCATACGTGAGTGCATCAATGCCTGGTTGCGGCCAAGGCTTGTATACTCAAATATTTCACAGAAATTCAAACTAAGTAAATTAATTATAAATTCCAGAATTCCAACAACAATAACAACAAAGATAATTTTTTACTCGCCAATATGTTCCAATGTTTCTTCATTTGCAAGCCAAATCGAATTTTGAATAAAATCTTTGATAAATTACCTCCTTGGTTGCCATGTGTTGGAGTAAAAAGTTCGTTCCATTTTATATTTTAAAATACTCAAAATTAAAATTCTGAAGTCATTTATTCAAACTAGGCTGAGAATCAGCACTTTTCGAACGTCAAAGTTACATAAGACAGTCCCCCAAACCACCCCCCCTTCACCAGTTCCTAGTGCTTTAGCTGTTAGTTCAGTTAGAAAAAAAAAATTATTCCATATGAGTTTTCATAGTAATTTATTCGGTTGCTAAACACGATAGTTATGGATTTTCATACAAACATTGCCGGCCGGGCGCTCGCATATATTTGACATGTACAGCATTTTTGATTTATCAAGGTTGTCAAAATAATGCTCAAATTTCCAAGCATGTTTGAGAAAAAAAACGTAATAGATAAATACATTTTTTTCTGATTTACTTATATAAAAAATACTGAAAATTAAAGGCATTACACCACAATTAAATAAATGCATCGCAAGCATTATTTGAAACTGAGAGAGAATGCCTATTGACCTTCATGTAACAGTAACAATATTTTATCCTCGAAATATCATAAAGGACAATACAATACTGCCATATCAAAAAAGTTTTGTATGTTCGTCGCTTAGTTTGATACAACGAAGATATACACTTATAACATGAAACTATAGCGGTTAATATAGGCAACCCCATTCCGTCTTGCGCTGTCTAAATGATTCTGATTTTCATAGCAAATTGAACTCTATTTCCAACACTAAGAGTACACTTTTACAAATCGACAAGAATAAGTGCTAAGCGTTCGGTTATTTGGAAGTTTCACCAAGTTGTTGAAGCAGTTGAAAGTTCTGTAGACAGAGATCCACGGTGTTTAAATGAGAACGATTTTAAGTTCGCTATTTATGCTTTTAATAAAACAAGAGGGGATCGTAAACTGAGTCTTGAACTAAAACTATGCGGAGACGAAAGAGTTTGGTTAGTCAACCGATCAATAATTAAAAAAACACAGTTGACCCGATCGCCCAGATAGTAAAAGAGGAAGTCATGAACGGTAACATTACACGACTTTCATAAATAATACAACCACTATTGTAAAACCGCCTTTTCCGACAAATCGCTTAGGCCGGTTGAGCACGACAACCGTAACGTTAGCAATATAACACTAATTTAGCTAGTTAGTGGCTAAATAGGTATACATTAACTACCTCTATTACGGAAATTCTTGGAACGCCAACGTGCAGCCCACCTTATAAATTTAGCTTTAAAATCAAGTTGATTTTTCAGCGGACAGCGATGGATGCGCTTTACTCTCAAGTTCATACGAAAATGTATAAAACGTTGATATAGCTTCCCGTCTCTCGTCGGACGATATCGGAGCACTCATGATATGTGGCTGGTATTTTTCTCCCTTTAGCTATTAACCGCCGAACGCGACCCAATGCTGGACCGTTGGAATTAAATGTATGATCAATTACTTCACGCCAGGATAACTAATAGTAGCACTGACGGGCTCGGTCAATAATACATATATCTATGAGAGCCACAATGGCTGTCGAGTGTTCACCAATGTGGAAAAACATTTCAAGCCTCGACGCTTTTGAAATGTTTCATTTAAAATTCTGAGACCCGATGTAATACGTGCGGAGTCAAGTTCGAAAACGATTTCTGTATTTCGATCAATTCTTTTGTGATTAAGTAACGACGATAAAAGCTGCTTAGGACAGCTAAGTCCAATGTAGTTATATTAAAGAAAACACTCACTCTTCACTCGTATTTCTAATAAAAGCCGTTTCATCTACTTCAAAGTGACACATTTCTCGTCGTCGATTGTAAACATCTTCAGTAGACAATAAGCGAGTGGCTCTCTCCTAAAGAGCCGTTCTTGTCGGGAACTTTGACCAGGCCAGTACTCGAAATTGCGATATCCGAGACACATGACCTCTTAGACATACAGTGCACATCTAGGTCAAAAACATAGCGCAGTCGGCTGGAAAATTTTGCTTAACATCACGAATACACTAACCTAAAATATTGGACAGAATGCCAACGTTCCGATATATATCACTTGTAGGAAATCGCATATAAAAGTGGAACACTGAAAGATCTCTATTATTGTGGAATTTTTTACCATTTGTGACGGTTTCATGTTCCGCAGTGAATATACAGGATTATGTAGTAACTTTAAATTATTCTCATTTAGAACTATGATGGCTATAAAGAACTACAAGTAAGTAAAAAAATCTAAATTAAGTAGTCGTGGTGTTATATACAATGTGTTACAAGAACCCTGTCCGATCCGAAAAGGGCACATAGTTACTGCAATAACATTACCAAAAAGTAATAGAAGAACTTATTATTATTGAAAATAAAAAGTTATTGCTATTAAAAATTCACGGTTTTAGTACCAAAATTATTCCAATTCCATTAAAATTTGTATTTTTTCAACAGGGGTCATAAGTTATGACTTGACCCGCTAAATGACGGCCGCGCGCGCCCCATGTAACCCGGTAATATTCCCCATTGAAAAAAAAGAGGCGATTTTTCCTTTTTTTTTTTTTGAAAATTACCCCATAAATTGACTGTCAGTACGATACAACACCCTCAAGGATAGGACAGGGTTTTTTTACATGTTGTATAGGCATGTACTAATATTATAAAGAGGTATTTGTGATTCGATTCCGAAAATTATTTCATTAATAGGAAGCTACAGTACTCTCGAGTGTACGCGTACGAAATTGCGGGCAGAAGCTAGTGGTCTATAATATATTATCTTCATACTCCGACAACATAAGAACAAGCAGTTCACATTTAAATGTTATTTTTTCTAAAAAAGTTTGTCAATTATAAACAAACAAATACCGTAAATTCGAAGCCAAACCGTTAAATTTCCATGAACAACTACCCTAATATATTAATCTCATGTTAGCCCCTGTTTCGTTGATTTTCCGCATTCCACGCACTGTAGTCCTCAGAAGGCGGGCGTGGCCTGGGCTGGTTTACTCCGGGCCAGTATGCTTTCGCACTGGACTACAATGGCCACTTTTCGGTATTGGAGCAGAATTTCTGCTTATTTTTGCTTTAGATAGTTTTGCTTTTGCTGTTTAGAGTACCTATTGTTTAAACATTATGTAACTGTTTAAGTTGTGAGCTGTAAGCCCACGTTCGCACGGACGTAAAAATATCGCGGCGGGATTTTATCGCGCACTGAATTTTCAACTCTCGGTGTTAAGCCAAGAATTGAAAATCCAACAATGTGTTTTTTCAACGCACTGGGATGAGAGTGCGTCCCAACGCGTTGGATTCTTAACGCTCGGCTCATCACCGAGAGTTTAAAATCCAGTGCGCGATAAAATCCCGCCGCGGCTAACTGGTAGAGAATGCTTTTTGGAATTTAACGTAGATTAATTTTACTTCATCTACATGGCTTGCTGTCTGTGTCTTATAGTGTATACTTCAATACTCAATATATTTATTAGATTCCACAATGTGAACTTAGGTGGTAGGTTTACAAAGAATTGATCATTGCGGAACCTGTCAAGCACAGCTAAGTTAATCAATAGTTTTAACTTAAGTTCAAAATTACCGTTTATTTACCCATGATAATAAAGTGAAGCTTCGTGCAGACTAGCGCGACGCGACACCGGTCATTGTTATACCTTGAAGTTTTTTTAGAAATTGTATTGTTCGAGTCGCGTCGCGCTGGTCTGTACGAGCCTTTACAGTGGTCTTTCTGTCTGTTTAAATATGTAATACTAGTGTAGATCCCCCTATTTCGCACGGTATTAACGATTGACAAAACATTGAAATTTCCTTATTATAAGTATGTAAGTATAATATAAATGTTCCATACATACACATAGCCTTTCCGGAATAAATTCTCTAAACAATGGTGAAATCCACATCAAAATCCGTTCCGTAGTTTAGAAGAACAACGTGGTCACACGACTCGTCGACTTTCATATTAAGTTATTAAATGTGTCTTATAATGTGTCTACCTACCACTAGGTGTGTTATTATTTGCATTCAAGAAGTGACACCTACGGTTTATTCACCTTAACAACCCGTAATGTAAATCCATTATAAATCACTAAAATAATTATGAGAAAATAAATAAATTTTATCGGATGAGCAAGATCTTCTTTTAATTCATACACTCTTTATAATTAACAAGCTTTTAAATGAGAAATAATTATACAATCATGAAAATGAAATGCCGTGTTTCATTTTATTTTCGGCGTATAAGGTAAACTTAACACCAAGCTTTTATAATAAAGCTGAGCGGAAAATTTAATATTTTATCGGTACCAGCAAACAGAAATTGAACACTGTTTAATAAATTTTGGTATTTTATTTAAAATATATAGACCTCTTTAATGTCTTTTTTGTTTCACCAAAAATATTGAAATTCGTTTTACATTTTGCCTTTAAAAGCCAATGTATTGCAAATAGTTTTTTTAATGGGTTTTATTTATTGCAAATAGTTGTTTAACTGGGTTTTACTGGTTGTGAAATTTTGTTATAATCCCCAAGAGCTTTGGCTGAAAAAAAGCATGTGGTTATTTAGTTTCGATAAAAAAGCTAAATGGATTCTATTTACCACATATTTTAATAACATAACATCACGCCTGTATTACCTGAAGGGTTAGGCAGAGGTGTACCCACACATTCCGCTAGGTTTAAGTCCCGTTTAATAGGGGGCAAGCCTATTACCATCAACCGGGTACAAATCCAGACTCCGGGCTGCTACTGAGAAATTTCTGATGGAAAAACCCAATTACAGTTTCCCTGACCCGGGAATTGAAACCAAGACCTTATGCTCGGCAGTAACGATTTGCGACCGATAGACCAAAGAGGCAGTTACACTTTAATAACGACACGTATATAAACGTTCGGAAATTAAGTTATCGGATTAGTCAATCGGCAGCGGTTTATGTATTTTCGATCAAATATAATTTAGATTTGTAGATATTTAAAACATTTTAGATTCGAAATATTTATTTATAGTTTTGTGTTTCATGTGCGTTGATGTAACCAATATTTTGTAACCATGTTTTGATTTAAAAGAGTGTCTGTGGAGTTTCTTGCCCGTTCTTCTCCATAGGTATGTACACTTTGAATGGGCGACTTGCTTCATATTTCTGACTGACCGACCCCTTGACAATTCAAAAGTGCCTGTAATTGGTTTATTTGAAATAAATGCTTTGAGTTGAGTTGTATTTTCGTTGATTCCTTCTATTATTTTTAAGCATTTTACAATAAAATAACGAGTAAATAGATAAGTAATAAGTTAGTACCCATATTCACATACGAAATAAGCAAAACTGTAAATTGATACGATACGATTGATAAAATCGATAGCAAACTGTTACTCAGATAAACATTAAATATATCGCATCTGTAATCGAAACAGGACCGTAGCGGTACATCGTCTGTTTAGTGAGATGCAGATGCTAACCGTTCCAAGCCGGCTTGGCAACGGTGCAGTACCCCCATGGGGGATGGCACGTCATCCACACCAGGCCTTAATGGATTCACACGTATTATACATCCATTACGTATGTCGATTACCGATTTAACGGAGTATTGCTATTTTTAAATATTATTTATTGTATATTTATTTTATTTTTATATCTTAATTATATTTCATGGTATGCTGCACTGGTCTACGTCATAACGTCAACGCCGGCTGTCGCTGAAAACCAGCGCTGGGGCTCTGTCTTGCATAGGGTCGCAGCATCATGCTGAGCGATGGCCGTTTTGCGTGAATGTGACGCATATTTTCCCTAAACTTGTTTCCATTTTTTAATTTTGTGTTCTTTTTTTGCGTCATGTTTACCGCAAATAAACGTATTTTCTTTCTTTCTTTCTTTATTTTTCTTTTCATTAATTCAAAACCGACACAAAATTTAACGTGCACTTGCTATCACTGGAGATGTGTTAAAAAAAACTGCTTTTAATCAAATTTTCTTTGTTCAATGAACTTTATAACCAAAAAAAAGCGTTTATCTCGATCTTGATTCGACTATCATTCCCGCCCCCTCCTACCCTAATAGCTAATGCCAAGATATACGCATGTAGTGTTTATATGCCAACCAATTAACAGCAACCGCTATACAACGAAACACCTAATAGCCCATACGTTACACACATATGCGTAAACATGCAATAATTAAGCATGCGTCACCTTGAGCATGGCTCATTTATCGCTGACAACGCGGCCTGCTAACGTACTACTATACCTACTACGGAATTTACGACATTCTTCAGCTTCATACATCAAAAATTGTCTCACAGAATCCGGAACTGCATACATTTAAAAGACCCGCTGAAAATGTAGCAAAGTAAATAGATTTCGATTCGGTTCCTCGTGTGGAACTCAGCGATGAAAATGTACGGGTCCCCATTTAAAATGTACGTTTCAAGGACACGGTTAGCTGAATTTTACGGCTTAGCTACACTATTGATTTTGGTCGAATAACAGCTTTTGGTGTAAGGTTTGAATGGACGGGCATAATACCATACTATCACACACACGGTCGTCTCAAATAACGGCTTCTTCATAAATTGCCGGTTGTATCGTCTGAAATCAAAGTAATTTTAATCCATGTTCTACTTATCTGTTAACAATTACGCTCAAAATAGAACATATAAATTAGATTGTGATTGTAGATTAGTCTGCTCAACAGTGAAAAGAAATCAGTGTGAGAACCGGTGGATGTTTCAGACTCAGTACAAAAAAGCTAGATATCTAGATCCAATCCGGAAGAATTCTCAAAGATGTTCGAGAACATTCTGTTTAAAATCCGGATCTTATCCAGTTGCAATCAAAAATTAAACGGACCAAACCCACTTAAGGCGGATACCTTTTCGCAAAACTATGCTTGATGTGACCCACTTCTTATTAAAGGTCGAGGCGAAATAGCATATTTATTTTAAGTGACGCCGCGCCGGCCTACAAGTGACCGGTGATAAATTAAAATGCCTTTACAGCCACGTAACATTTTATTTAATTTTAATTCCTGAACGTCTTGAACTTATTTATGTCAAAATTAACTAAATCCGTTAGGAATAATCGTGAAAGCGTTGCACCAAAACCTATTATATTCAGCAGCTATTCCAATGTTTGTCTCAGGCTTCTCGGCTGTTTTAAATCCACATAATTAATTATTTGAAGGTTTTTTCGGAGTTCCCGCTTATTTCAAAGAGCTGCACTCTTTGAAATAAGCGGGAACTCCGCAAAAAGCAGCTCTGCAGCAGACCGCCCCCCGCGGGGGCTAAACGATGTGGTGGGTTTTTCAAAAGGAAATAAACTTATAATTCTATCGCGAGATTTTCTAGAGCCACCCTGTGGGCGGTGTGTGCATTAACAAGAAATAGTTCTGATATGCAAAAGAAGGAAATCTGAGGGGAGAACAGTCTACCGAGCGGTTTCACGATTCTTAACGAAGCGAAAAATATTAGCGAATATTATGATTTAGCCTCTTAAGTTTTTTAAATGTCGTTTACGAGCGGAGCGTAATAACATTTCCCAGCAGTCGACATGCTTAAGGCTTGTTTGGGAAAAAGTTACACGCGGAAATGGTTTTTTGTGATTGAAATATATAAACGCGACACCGACCAAAACGAGTAATAACAAAGTTGTATCTGTATCGGTACGTAATGAACATTAATTGGTGTACTACAGGGAGTTGTATGGCTGTTTGAGGCTTTGAGACTAGAAAATGGTCATTAAATGAAGTAAAAACACACAGTCCTTTTATTTATACTTTTATATCGACTGATCACCTTTTCAAACACTTGCGGGCAGTAATAAACTTCAACAAGATGCGGATTATCGCGCCGTACATTATGTCCAAGAACGGCATCTCGGAGGAGAACCTGAACAAGCTGGTGAAACACGCGCAGCTCAAGCCCTCCGACAAGCATGCGCTACATAATATGTGAAGTGGAGTAATTTTCACGCGTCCGCAAAACAGTTCATAGTGAAAAATAACTTTAACTAAGTTATTTTTCACTATGTAGTGTTTTTTAGGTAGTCGGTTTTTTCCTGTAAATAAGTTTTTTTCAAAATGTTGTTTTTCATTTTTTTGTTGTGGTGCCTACCCACACAAATTCGTATACCACTACTTACTCTGTAAATAGCAGTGACAGGAAGATATTATAACACCTATAACACCATCAACGTACATTAAGTGGAATAATACTTAGTATCAAAGCTAACTCAAAAACTACCCAAGCAAGGTTAATATAATTTATATGGATGGTTCCGTTGTTTATACAAATCTATCTGCCTAGCCTTTTCCCAACTATAATAGGTCGGCTTCCAGTCCAACCGGAAGCAGCTGAATTCTAGTATTTTACATGGAGCGACTGCCTATCTGACCTCCACCACTCAGTAACTGTGTGTTTACGATACCTATTGGTAAGACTGGTTGTCAGGCTTTCAGGCTTCTGACGACCCGTAACGACTGTCAAAGATCCACAAAAATATACAAACGAATTGAGAACCTCCTCCTGTTTTTAAGAATTCGGTTAAAAAGCACCCCATAGTCAGTGCCAAGCGTAATGTAGATCTTAGTTTAAAGTAACTAGGAAATATTACGCTACTAAAGTGTTTTATTTTTATCTTTAGACACTCTGCAGGTTCCTCACGCCTCAACGCGATAGCCAATCCGTATAATTAGAATTTCCGGTTCGAAAAAATTTCAGCTACGTATTGCAATCAAATCCGATAAATGGCGAGAGGATTTTTTCTTCTTTTTCTTTTGCAGACCTTGCATCTTACTTTGCGACGGGAAATGCATTATGCAGCTACGCCATCTGAATCGGAATATCAGGAATAATGTCCAGTCGTTTATCAAAGTCGAATTTTGTTATTGTCGCGCCTTACAAAATGTAAAAGTAAAATGTTAATGTAATCGGTTTTCCGGTAGATTATAAATTTTAAGAAATTCCCAGTCCGTCCGTTCGTCTCAGTATCGCGAAGCGATTGCTCGGATCTCAAGAACAGAAGTTTGTTTTGCAGTAACGTCGAACGTTGATCGGCGGACAGTCGAACAAAACACCGCTATCGTCACAACTGAACAACAGAATGTTTTTAAATTGATTTAAATCCGGAATATTTTACATTGGAAATTCAGAGTTGAGAAACTTCGTAAAATAGGATCCGAGGGAAGCGTGAATGAGAGTGGCAAATTTATTGTAACTGCGATCTGAGGGGAGGCGCGGGGGGAGTACTGCCCCAACTCCAGCTACATCCAGATGGTAACGAATATGCCGCGTCATCCGCAGCTTTTGAGTGCACCCCTCCGTTAAATAGACATTGGCTTTTGAGAATAGCTATCTCATTTATAATAGAAACTCGGTCGTGTCCTACCAGTTGATGAACAAAATCAAATGACAACCCCCCAGCAGGGACTGTTCACCAGAAGTTGGACAGCTAGCTGTAGCGGTAATAGCTGCATTCAGTATTCTAGTTTTAGTTTGAAAGCAGAGGGATATTATTAATATCTGTCCGGTAGAAAATTGTATCCAATTCTATGCAGGCAGGCACCGCAACGGCGAGGAAATAGAAGGACCATCAAATGTACGCGAGAATTCTGCGGTCCGTATTTCACAATCAGTCGGTGAAGGTGGGAGAAAACAATGCAACGGGAGACAAATGAATCATTTGCCTAGAGAGCCGATAGTCATCAAGCCATTAGAAAAGTGGAGTGCTGGAAATACGATTGTTTCCGCAAAAAAGGGCGTGGAGTTACGAGAAATGCAATCAGGGTCCCCCGCACTATTCCGATTCTTTTGTAATCGCTAAGTAGAAAGAAGTGGCTGGCTGTTTTAATCTTTGATCCCAGATTGTTTGCGCTGTTTAAATTTAAAACTCATTTTAGAAAATGTTTTCACTAAGGTTTAAATTAAACTGCCACTGCCCCTGCTTCGCAAAGTTTTTACGAGATGGCAAAACATCGATTCCTTTATAATCTAAAATATAATAAACATCTCACACTAACATATATAAATTATGTACAAGTTATAAAGAGGAAAAAAAATAAAAATACAGAGCTAATTGGGTATCAAAAAAAATCCGCATCACTCTCAGTGGGAAAAGTGCCGAAAAGGCTGGCAGCATTGCCACGTTGGATGGCAATGCTGATTATTTGACCTAAAAATTGGCCAGCTTCTGGTCACGTGAAGAGTCGACCAACCGCTTGGCGGTTGAAATACTCGATGAGCAGTCGGACCTCACGGCCCAAAAATATAGCTACCAATAAGGTTGTTATATTTGCGCCGTTTGAGGTTTCTCTGCACCTGCAGCAGCCGCCCCAGCACAGCCCGCAGTGCTAGGAAGATGGAAAGGCGCGAAGGTGTCGACACAGGTGGCATCCCACACCAAAGGCTTACCCAACTTCCAAGGTATTATGGACATTCTGTCTGGCCTCTTCCCATCGTCGTATGCCAAGCCATTGGGTACTAAAACAGCTGGCACCCCGGCGGTGACAAGAGCCCGACGGGTGATGTCATTAATGCTTGCGATTCCTTTATTATAAAAGTAAGTTTACTATGATTGTATTATGTTACACATAAACTTTCCAGAATATTTTTTTTTAATATTGATAAAACCGCATCAAAATCCATTGCGAAGTTTAAAAGAAGAACGATGTCACACAGACCCAAAAAGTAACTTTAATATACAATATGTACAAGCCTTTAGATAATAATGAGTATTTTCATCCTATGTCGGACTTTATAAATGACTAGCTTCCGCCAGCGGCTTCACTCGCGCGATATCTGTGTTCCTCAGTTATCCTGTGTGCATTCTACTGGTGAAAGATTTTTTTAAATCGGTCCTGGAGTTTTTGACTTTTTTCAGTACAAAAAAACAAACATACAAAAAATTAAATCGTTTCTCTTTTTAATATTAAGTTTAGATTTTGGAACTGGATACTGTTCTCATGTGATGCGCTTTGTTTATTTGATGTGAGAATTTGTGGTCATGGTTCATTGTGTTTCGCAGAGCGGAATGGACGTAGGTAGGTCCTAGGGGGAGTTCGAAGGTTTAAAAAGAAATCTGGGCAGTCAACTGTGTGTGCTGAAGTCATAGGTTCTCTTTGGATCCCTATCTAAAATCCCTCTTTTCTCATTCATTTGACTTTTCATTAATTTTTCAATTTTTCAGTAGATTTTCTTTATGGTTGATGAAAAATAAAGACCTCGTCTTTGTTTATTTGTTTTATTTTATTTATTTGGGAAAATAAACGGTCCCATATTACAGTATTACACACAATTTGAACCACAGAGTGAGTAAATGTATACTTCCACGACATTTACCACATATTATAAAGAAAAGTTATAAAAAATTTATTAAGAAGCGTATAATAACTGTGACCAACAACAAATAATCATTTAAATAGAGAGACACAATCAAACCTTATGATAATAATTAATTTTATTCAGATACTTATTTTTACTATGTGCGAGGACATAGTAAAAAGTGTGGCGAAGACTGCCCAAGAAAACGCAGCATCGCCTTACAGTGGTAAGGAAAAAAAACGCAAGCAACCTTGACCCCTTTCTGTGTCACAAAAATATACACAAAATTCACGGGCGAATCTCCGAATGACAAATAACCTAAGCAACACACATTTCTCATAACAAAAACGTAATTTTTAGCTTCGTTTTCATAACAGCAGACAAGTCTGTGACACGATATTTGGTCCGTATATCAACGTGATCTCCGTAATTAGATTACATTTAGTATCGCACTCAGAGACGACAGTTTATGTTAATCGATCATTAACTTTAATTGGCCAGCATAATTTGGCACATGTCAACGAAATTAATTTGTTCTCAATCTGACATTTATTTGACAGATAGCTCTAGCGTTCTAATAAATTATAATAAGTAGCGTTCTAATAATTATTATAATAAAAGCTTTTGCCCACAGCTTTTTTGCCTGCGTGGATGTCGTTTACAGGGAAAAAAAGTATCCTTTGTGTTAATCCAGGTTATAAACTACCTGTAAGCCAAATTTCATCCAAATCCCTTCAGCCGTTTTTGCGTGATTGAGTAACAAACTTTCACATTTATAATATTACCTAGTATGATAATATATTAGTGGTATAGGTACTTGTCAATTAAGGTAATAGTTGATTAATTTGCAGTAACGACTTTGAGTGCGGCTTTTTTGCGAAGAGGAACTTTCTAATGAATGTCACCCGTGTGAACGAGCGTATTGCAAACTTGTCTTGCGTACGTATCTAAATTAAAGTAAAGTTAAATATAGAAACCATTCATTTTCTTCTAAATGTTTCACACCGAGACTAGAAATCGTTTATATTTCATAAATTGTTCTATTTATATTAATGTGTTTGCTATTCCTGTGTTAGTTTGAGAATGATTCTGTCATGTTGACTTATGTAGAATCGTCGTTGGATTAATTGAATTCAGAGTTTTATCAAATCTTTGTTTTGTAATGCTCGTTGTAATGTACCTATAGTCGACCTCGAAATTGCTTTATTACCCTAAGGTTGAATGTAAACGACAAGGTCTATTTTTCTTCGTGACAGTTTGATAGTTTCTACCTTAGTGTATTTCAATTTAGTGGGAATGGTTGACAAAAGTGGTAAAGGTGGGTTATACAATGTTTGTCGAATTATTTGTTAAATCATAAATTACATTATTTTTTGTTTATGTATACTACTCAAAAACTCTGGGGAACGAGCCAAATCAACTTTTTTACGAGAACTGTTTAGAAGAAGTACTGGCCACAAAAATTTGTAAGTAAATGTTGGAGAAAAAATGTGAGAAAACATGACTTGGTCACAGCGTACGGCGTTTTGAAACGTAATAACTTTAGAAATTACTGTCCATAAACGGTTTTTTTTCTTAGTGTAAATCATTTTCCCTGCTTTCTTGTAACTTGCTTTTGAATTTGCTCGGGAGAAGAGCGTTCAGACTTAAATCTTCTATACAACGTCAAAATCAAAATCTAAATATTTTATTTCACATAAACCTATTATTTAATCAAACAATTAAAACCAGTATTAAATTACGCTTCTGTTGATTTATAATATTATGTTGCATATAAACTGTTAAAGAAAAATACCCTTGTTCGCTAGACTTTGTTGAGTAGTGTATTTAGTTTATAAATAATACTTATCAAATATTTTAAGCTTGATGTGGTTTTGTTATTTATGAATTTGTTTTAGTGAAACAAACGTAGGTAGTTCAAATAAATAATATGCCTGTATTTAAGTAACAGTACTTCCTAATCATTTGTCTTGCAGGTTATAATAATTATAGTGCGCTCTTTTTCTTCTCTATTTTTAGTTCATTCTTAAGATAAGAGACAGCTGTATCTCTTTTTAGTTTTATACAAATCATTTAACTAACTTTAAGATTGTACACCTAAAAGATAATATTAAGAAAATGTTGTATTTACATATAATTGTTTGTTACATATAGTTTTTCATTTTCTTTTGCTTTCTGTAATTTCAGTAGTGTATCGAAACGTTGATTAATCTCATTAAATAACAAAAATGTCGCGTACGTATCCGTCGCAATACCAATTTATACAAAGGATTTATACGTAAAAAATGTTCCTGATTAAAGAACATTGTAAAATTAATGGCGTATCCGAAATGTCTAAAGGATAATAAGTTATTTAAACGGCCGTTAAAAGTTTGACTATTAAACCCAAATTTGGATCCCTTTACGATTTTACACAGAAGATCCGCATTATCGGATCTAAAGGATGAAATGATTCATACAGACTGTTGTTTTTTTTTTAAATAATATCTATCGATAATGACTTCCATTTACTTCAATCTGGTTTTAATGTTTTTTTTTTTGTCTGTTGCAATATTTTTGTTAAATCTTTTGGGCACTTTTTCCATTGACAGCGATGCGGACGAAATTTTTGATGCCAAATGAGCTCTTCCTATAGGTGTATTTTAGTATAATATACTAAAATACATATTATGTACAATGTGGAACATTACTTGTCTGTTTTGTGCTCGTCGTACCATATTTTACGACATGCGGGGAGGTCTCTGCCCAGCAGTGGGATAATACTTATAGGCTGTATTGATCATATACTATATATACATGACTTTGTGTTGATTGGTACAGCCTGTGGAGTTTCTTGCCCATTCGTCTTCGTACGAAACTACCTTTCAAAACAATTAGAATCGATTCTATATTCTTGTAAATTTTGAATTTTTTATGTACCTATTTCAAAGAAATGAATTATTGAGTTTTAGTTTGGAATCAATATATATATTTTTTCTTTCGCTCATTCTCCTGGGCAAAGGCCTCCCTGCTTTCCTTCCATCGTCCGCGAGCCGCGCATCTTCCTTCCAGTTTTGGCAGAATCTGTTCATCATTCATATTCAATATTTATTATCAAGTGAGAAAACATGGTAAAGAATAGCGTTCACAAAGTTAAAGATTATACATATGAATAATTGTCTTTTTGTATTCTATTTTTTAGTTTCAGACATTTACAGTGTTACTTGTGTTCTCTTAATAATATGTATGTTGTAAATCAGATGTTTCATACAAAAGTGCAATACCTACACGGTCAAAATGTATGGAACAGCTGATTGTTTTATATAACTGGCAAAAAATATCGACGCTAGTGGGTCCAGAAACATATATTCACTGAATACAGTTTCCGCGACGTAATAAAATAGTAACGAAGTCAAAACCGAACATGTAATTGCTACGAGGTCGTTAGAACGAGTCTGATGCCGAAAATATAGTTTTTAGAATTTTTGTCTGTTTTTTTACATACATCCAGATGTACGTTCTGCATTGGCGCAAAAACGGCAGAACGGATTTGAATGAAATTTGGCACACAGATAGTTTAAAACCTGGTTTAATCCCGGTTGCAGGTTTCCGTGGGATTTTACGAAATCCACGCGGGAGAATCCGCGGTCAAAAGCTTAATTTAATTGTAAAACACTTAAATTACATAAGCTCTCACGTACTTAGGTCGAGACGACTTTTACTAATCGGTTCGAGTAAAATACGATCGTCAAATATTATCTACCGAACCCAAGGTTAGGGTCGGCTTCGAGTCAGACCAGCTGCGGCCGAATATCAATATTTTACATGAAGCAACTGCCCGGCTGATCTCCACAATCCAATTACTTGGCATTGCTGATATTATAAGGTTAGAACAGTCAGACTTTGACGATATAGCTTAACATGTTCTTCAAGGCTATTGGAACACTTCTTGATGAAAATGAATAATTGACAGAAAGTAAATACCAGTCCCAATGGTATAATCTCCGTGACTTATGAGTTGTAGGTGGGTTCGCACCCAGGTATGCAAAGTGCTTTTGTGCAAATTATTTCGTCACCACTGCTCTCAAAACATTGAAGGAAAAAATCGTGAGGAAATCGGCATGTCCTAGAACCAAAAATTCGGAGACATGTGACATGCTCCAACCCGTTCTGGGCTCGTGTGGTGGATTACGACCAACTGACTTATAGAGAGTAGGTGTGTGTCCCAGCACAGTGGGAACATTATAGCTAAACAATAGTCACCAATCTATCGACGTCCCTATCCTGAGGTCCTGAACTGAGTGGCAATTGCTTTCAAAGAGTTTCGGATTTCATTGACATTTAAAGCTTTTCGGTAGCTTATGTCAGTCCCTTAGATTTTTGACCATGATCGTTATCGCTGAACAAGAAGGAGGAACATAAGACAGGAGGAAGTAGCGACAGCTTGTCAAGGCTATGCAGCCTTAGGAATGACTAATATTTCTATATTGTCAATTTGAAAACTTGACTCGCTCTACTTTAGCATTATTTAATTTCCTTCATTGTACTTGTAGTCCGCGTAAATCCACATTAAATTTTTATAATTTTTTTTTTTTTAATAAATGTTTCTAAAAACTGATAAAGGCAGGTAATTAGGCTTCGATTGGGCTATAATTGAAAAGAGAGAAAAATGGAAAGACGGAAGGGAGTCCTGTGCCCTGCTCGTAATAATAATAATCAGGCTTGACTATCCTTAAAAATGGACAAGTTTTTATACAACATGTAAAAAAAACCCTATGCGATCCGTGAGGGTGTTGTTAGGTATCGTACAGACAGTCTATTTATGTGGTAATTTTAAGGAAAAAAAAACCGTAACTTTTTTTTTCAATGGGGTATTTTACCGGTTTATTACATGGGGCGCGGGCGGCCGTCGTTTAGCGGGTGTATACAATTCATAACTTCTGACTCCTGTTGAAAATATGCTAATTTTTAATGGATTTGGGTAATTTTGGTTCTAAAAATGTGATTTTTAAATAACAATAACCTTTTTTATTTTCAATAATAATAAGATTTTTTATTACTTTTAGGTAATGTTACTTATGCAGTACCTGTCCTGCCTTTCGTATCGGACAGGGTTTTTTTTAACATATTATATATGCCTAAAGTACTAAATAATTCTTTTTCAAATAGATATTCATGTAAATTGTACTACCAACATACCAAAGGAAGGTAATGATCCATAGGTCACTTATTCATTTGTTTGAAAAGTTCTTATTATTTTTCAGACAAAATTAATCATTAATATAAAGTATATATTTAAAAAGAAAACATAACTTAAACCAAACACTTTCTTTGATAAAAGTCCTCACAATTATACTAAGAAAAACAACTTTTCTTTACTTAATGAAGAATTTTCATGAAGGTAACATTATCCTGAAATTCTCGGTTTATTTTTGTTATGTAAAATTGATTATTCTGAACAATTCGTCAAAATTATAGTAAATATAAAGTTAGTTTCTGTGTTTGGATGGAAAACGTTTACGTTCAAGTGTTAGTTATATGTTTAAGTTAATGATAATATACATAATAGATATAAACTAAACATGTTGACGTTTAAGTAATGAATTCTAGCTTATGTTTATTATTATATACAGATGTTTTTTATAAGGTAAGTATATACATAATAGGTAAGGTACTATGTAAATAGTTTTAAACCTTGAGAAGACTATGGAAGAAAGTGAAAAATACTTTTTTTAAGTTTTCAGTTCGAATTTCTTGCAAAGGCGTTTTTAAACACGAAGGTAACTGTGACGCATAAGTTATCAACGTGTCCCTTTTGATGTTCCATAACTCTAAGGTTATATACTATAAGTAAAAATAACACAATTAGTCCTAGAACATCCAAAAATACATAGTTTCGAAGATAACACAACACTAGACTCGATGTGTGTATCTAAGTTTCATTGATAAGTACGAGTAAATCATTGTCATTCAAACCAATCATACATATTTAAAGCTAATAAAATGCGACGCAGTCATATTTTTGTTTATGGTCGAAAATAGTTTCATTATAGTTTTATTTTTATGTTTCACGTAAGGGTGTTTATCATACATAATCGTGACTTTGTCGAATTTTGTACTAGCTGTGCCCCGTGGCTAAGTCCGCGCATAAGTCTCGATCCCGTGAGAATATCCAGATAACAAGCATACTATGTCCTAGTCCAGGTCATGTGCCAAATCCGTTCAGCCGCTTTATCGTGAAAGCATAACAAACAAACAAACTCACTTTCGCATTTATAATATTCGTTAGGATGAAAACAAAAACCAAAAAAAAAAATTATATATATAAATATAATTTATAAGCTAGTTGATTCTTTGACATGGTTTCACTAATACCCTAGAGTTATGGGATATCAAACGGAACACGTTGTATATTGTGCCTAGGTAATTAGGTATTGTTTATATGTATACCTAACAGAAATGGAATAGGTACCTATCTATATTATATTAACCAGCTTGGCGTAAAATAACTAATCATTTTAAAAATACGTATTATATTCCAATTAAGAATACCTTTCAGGTTCATATTCTGTATCATGATTCAAATTTAGCCTAAGAACATTAGACAAATATAATAAAAACAAATGGTTTGGTTCGCTAATGAAGTTTTTCTGTAAGTAGGTACAGGAAAACATTATTTGATGAAACATTATTTCATATTTTTTCACATAACGAGCGTAAAAGCTTGGATAGCAAGTTGCGTAGGTACAGATCAACTAAAAAAGTTGGTTTCCAAGCGATAAGGAAAAATATCCATTTGCCTCAGAAGTAACGACCGAAAATATTTATAAAACTAGGATATATTATTATGGAGGCAGACTATTCCATTTTCAAAATTAAGAGTCCGCTAATTGGCAAAAGTGTCAAAGAGAATAATGGCAATAACCCAACGAATCTCTTAACACCTCGGCTTAGTAAAAGAGCCATAAATATTAATCATGAAATAATATAAAGGTAGTATTTACCACTGATCGAAATAGTGTTACCTAATTCTTCGATTCCGATAAATAACGTCCTATAGCGGAAACCAGCACAAAGTTTATATTAATAATAAAAATAATAATTTAAAATATAGGTTAAATTATGACGTTGGGGGGCTATCTTTGCTTTAATGGCGCATTTAGTGACATTAATATTTGTAGATGGTGCTTTCTACCGAAATCTTGGCGGCATTTCAAATACTACCGCAAACTATATTTAATATAACAAATCGGTTATGTTATTTAAATGAAAGGTGTGACATGGGGCGACACCACACGAACTTCGATCCTGTGCGACGCGTTACTTAATACGTTAATTCCAAACTTAAAAATTAATACACACGTCACCCTGTTCTATATAAATCCATTGGGATTTTCTACCCATTCTCCGTCAGCCAGCAGTAATCTAATGTTCATGGAACTTGGTAATTTGGGGACCATTTCCATTTATATAACTTCGACGCTGGATATTTGGCATAATAACTTCGGCTGTTCGAATTCGCAAATGCGAAACAATGTCACCAACCTTGGAAAAACTGTATGATTTGAAATGAAAACAGTACAAGAAAGCAAGGTTTTCGGTAATGAGGGGAGGCAGGAGCGCAACAATGACGGCCGGCTTCTGCAGCGCCCGCTTTGTCCACCCGAACTCGGATCCTCAAGAATTACTTCATTCAACCTGACCGAATTTGTACTCGCTCTTTGCGGTGACGAGAGCGACACTTTGAACGCGCTCAACTATCGTCCACATGACGGTCGTCGGCGTACGATACGCGGGAACCGCACCACCGGGAAGTTGAAACTGGCCTTTCGGGGCAGTCGGCGCGACGAGGCCGATTCGGCGCGGCGATGGTCCGCGCTCGCATCGGGCGGCGGCTGGACGCCGTGGTGTGGCGACTGTGCCGAGCGGCCGCGGCGGCGCCTCCACGCTACTGCGGCACGCGCCCGCCCGCGCCGCCCCGCGCCACCGCGACGCATCCCCCGACCGCCCGCGCCCCGCGCCCCTGCCGCGCCACCGCCCGCACGCACGCCGCATTCTTGCGTTCAGCCCGCCCTCAAGCGCGGCTCCGACCCGCACAAAGAGCCTAGACCACTCTGGGGGCGACTACGTCACTTCGACTGTATCCACGTTTCCTGCAGTACGTCGCTCAGGCAGTCAGCTACCGCCACATGTTACATTGCAGATGTCGTTAACAATTAAAAGAAACTTCGCACCTACCCGATACTGAACTTGGAGAAGGGGTACTTTTTAATGTATTCAAACGACTCGGCTTAAACAGCTGGAATTCACTGCAGTGCAATTAATTTGACGTCGCGCGTCTAAAGTAAAATTAGTGCCGCTGAATGGGATGCGGAGTGGCAACCAGTGCAGAACCAGAACCGATTGAAAATACGAATGTTCGCGGTTTTAAGGTCTGAATGTTGAGCGGTAGAGGGGACACTTCTCGATGTTGTGTTGCGAACTAAGTTTGTGCCACGGAGTTTATGGCAGCCGACGTAGACGATCTATCATGAATGTCTTTTATTAATAATAGTTACGTTTGTTGACCTACAGCGGGACATGGAGCAAGTCTGAACTTATTGGACTTGGATCAGTGGACACACAGTGTCAATTACGCTGCATCGTCCAAAGTTCAAACAAGAAGTCTGGAACCGTTCTTATTGAAGTCTGCCTTTAATATCGAATGCTTTTTGTAAATATCCGTCGTTGCTTTGAAGGCACACAGCGCTTTGGGATTGATTTGTAAATATAAACTACTCTTCAATGCTTGGCAAGAACCGTGCAAGTACCGTTTGACTTTAATCAACTCATACAGGTTGAACGGATAGTTCAGAACCTGGTATTACTTAGCATTGAGTTTCCTGATGTATACAAACTGGGAAACAACTCGTACATCTGACTGGTAACTAGATTATTCGGTCGGCGGAAACTATCCGTAGTATGTGAACTTGTGAATAAACGTAGCACATTTATTTTTATAAGAAAAAAAAAAAAGGTTTTTTATTTTATTTATTTTATTATACATAACAAATCTTACATATAATATAACACTGAATTAATTGACTAACTATACAAGTAAGACAAACAAAACAAGACAATTATATACAAAAACAAACTGAGTACTCGTCCGCAACGCTGTCATCAAGAAACGTGCAGGGGAAAATTAATTTTAAATTGAATGTCAACGGATTCTTTTGAGTCAGATATAGAAGTTGTTTGGGTAATGTTTTTGACACAATTTTTGATTACAGGAAATTATTTCAAGACCAAAAGAAATCGTAGAGTAGTAGAGTAACTGTGGAGGAGGTCTATGTATCCATATAGATAGAATACTTTTTATTGTTGAAAAATTACAGACATAAATTTAGAAAATTTACATAGGGTGATACAATGGGCAGTCTTATCGCTTAAAACGATCTTTTAGAGACAACCTTTGGATGCATTAAAGGTAACAGGAGAGACAATGCTGCAGGTAGTCAGTGGTGTACCATTTACATATACAATAAATACATACATACATAAAGCATAAACTTATTCATATAAATAATCCAGAATACACACATAGCACCTCTAATGAGGTGAATGATACAACACTAGATACGTAATGAATGTAAAATAATAGCAATACTCTTACCAACCATCAAGAAAAAAAGATGACAAGTAAAGATATTCAAGCTTATAAAAAAGGTTGTGTACCGCTATTTTAATTGTATGCAGTTTTCAAGTACTTTTTGGTTGTCCGGAAGTTTTGGACGTCAGATTGTTATCCTCTAGCGAAGCCGTTAGTCTGCAGAGCTGGTAAAGCCTACGGCTATGATTCTGAGCCATCGGTATTAATTCGTTTTGCTCAGCGTTTGTTTTGTCTTCCAAAAGTTTGCACAATATTTAGTCACAGGAGATTGTTCTCTTTCGCCATTGGCGTCATAAAAATCTTCTGCCAATGTCGTCATGATTGTAAAGGTAGTACATTGAATGGTGTGCTTAGATAAAGAAAATTAATGCAATAATCGGAATACGCGGATGCGATGATTTTCCATTACTTGAAACAGAATAATGAAACACAGTTTTCAATTCAGATTAGTCTAGAATACATTAAAGCAGAAGACCTATCAAGGACCTCAAAATTAACTGAAATCAAGATGATACCAAACAAGAAAATACATTTTTTGAGTAATCAGCCTTCACAATTGGGGAGACATCAATAGACTTTCGAAAAAGGCTGCCAACGAACGTGGAAACATTTAAACACAATGTTAAAGATCAAACTCATTGTTTTTGTTAATAAAACCAACAATAACAGATGAGAGGCACCTGTGGATAGTCAAGACTCTGTTTACAAAACTGTTGACTACGGAGAAGCAGCATTGAACTCTATACTTTTTGCAGTTTTGATTAATGTGACTTGAAGAACAGATAAAGTTTAGATCAAAACTTGGCAATGACAACGTGGCGTTATCCGAGTTTAAGGCAAGAACAAGGTACGCCGTCCTTCAGTCTTCAGCACGTAGACCTGGATGTGATCGGGTATATAGGTCGGCTCTCACTTGGTCCAATGGAATCATGGTCGTAGAGCGAATGTGGGTAAGGCAGAGACAATGAGCGCATCATGAGAGATGGTATTGACAGTTGTATGAAATTCGACTGATGACGTTAACACTTTTACAGCTCAAAGATTGAGCTCTCATTGAGAGTAGTTTTATTAATACGGTGCTAAGTCTGGTTCAGGGGCAAATAAATACCTAGATGTTAAAAAGAGAAGGCGTGCACTCAGACGCAGATAAAAGTGGGTTGAACAGACTAGACAGCCAGCTATTCTTTTTTATAAAGTTCTATATGAGATAGTAATAGATAGAATGAAAAGAGTCGTGGTATACGTCACAAGAGCATTTAATTTAATAGATACTGGCTGTAACAGTTGACGTGGAGTCTGTGGCGTGGGACTACGCGGTGTCGACACCACTTTATAACGGTCGCACTCATAAAATTGTTGTATTTCATAATGTAAGGCGTTGTGCATACTGGTGCATGAGATTTTTCAACTTGTGGGTAATCCAGCAAACTAAGATTAGAGTCAATAAATAATGGATATTTTTGTAGACAATGATAAAAATTGGTGACGAATTTAGAATCACAAACAGTCAAGTAAGATCACGAATGTAACTGTATCATTAGATTATTATTGATGCGGTACAGTATAAGTTCAAAAATCAAAACACTAATGAAGCTTAAACAATGATGTGCTAAAACAAGCCAATTAACAGAAGGGCCGAAACAACATATAACGAATTAAACAGATTGGACTTTGTCAACAGTTTAAAATCATCTATCACAAAATCACAATGATAAATCATTGTCCAATTCCGAATGGGAGAGGTAAATTACGCAAATACGTACGTATTATGTGAACAGCGATACGTTAATATGACGAGTTACTTTGCATTCGTAATGAAATCCGGCCAAAGTCGACAAAAACAAGCCGTGAAAATATTAATCTTGTCATCTAATACCTCTGAAGGATTTAGAGTGCGCGCCACGAAAGAAGGCCGGCGGAAAATTGTGGAACGAATTTTTTTTAATGCAATATGATTATGTGTTGCCATGACTAACATACTAGCGCCACGTCAAATGGACTTCACTGGTGGCGCGGACTCTAGTATTTGCATTTGTGGGCGAGAGTGGGTGAGACTTGCAGTTATTTAGTGTTATCTACATCACTTCGAAATTGAAACGGTGTCGAAGCGTGACTCTGCAATGATTTACTTTAAAAACAAAAGAGTTCGCATACGATTTTTGTATAGTCACTTTAACGAAGTTCTAAAAAACTAGGTACTTATTAGCACAACTGTAAATATCTTTGAAGATCAAAATCTTCAAAGATATTTACAGTTGTGCTATTTTCATCAAAGTTTTATAAACGCAAAAAATTCATGGTGGAACTTTTGTTTGCACTTATCAGCACTGCTCCTGTTAAGTGCAAACAAATGTTCCACCGTGATTTTTTTTACATTATGTTCATAAAAAATAAAATTGTGTTTGCTTCTTTCCTATAAATTTTTAGTCTATTCTAGTTTTAGTCTGTATATATTTTTATTTACATTCTGACGAATTCATCAAATTATATCATCTGAAAACTATTTCAGGCTAATTGCCAGACTATTTAAAGAACTTTTAATCGAAAAAATATTTAAATAAGTCGAGGAATTGTTAATGGTGTCGACTGTTCAATTAATTCGACCTTCTGTAAATACTGTCTGAAAGCTTTTCAGCCTTTTACAGCGTGTACTTAGTTGGAACATATGTAGATACAAACTTTTTGATCGCGCGATGCAATTAGACTGCGGCACCACTTTATACGTGTCGTAGAAATATTAGTGTCAATAGGGATGTTGACAATTATTTTTTGTCCCTCTTGTGTGTTATAAAAAAATATTGGATACGTATTTCTTCTTTTATTACGTAATCAAAAGATTACGGCAACACATTGAGTAGGCAATACATTAAAATGTGGCATGACGTCACTCACCGGTAGATTTTATAGTGACTTGTGACATAGCGAGCCCGCACTCCCCAACTTTAATGCGGTTTATTTAAACCATTTTTTATTAATATGATAAAGCAAAAAATGTGTCTAATATTTTTTTATTATCTGACTGACGGACTAAATAGTTTATTTTTTAGCTTTCATTCCATGTACTTTCTGAGTTTATCTTGGGCATCGGTGAAGGAAAACATCGTGAGGAAACCTGAACTTATACTAGCAGGTACCCGCGGCTTCGCCTGCGTGACCCTAAATCTTTTTCTAAAATAAAAGTAGAATGCGTTACTCTTTATAACATCAGTTATCAGCCAGTGAAAGTCCAGTCAAAATTAGTTCAGCCGTTTTGGAGATTAGCCGGAACAAACAGACAGCCAGACACACAAACCGACAGACAAAAATTTCGAATAAAAAATGTATTTCTACCGTATTAAATACCTTTCATATGCATTTAGTAAAAAGCTGTAATTTTGTCATTACAGACTTCAATTTTATCTATTTGTAGTACCTATAGTATAATATATAGGTAGTATAGAAGTGTGACATCGCCAACCCGTCTTCGTAAGCGAGGTGATCAATTCTCGTGCCTTCTCAGTATGAGCCCTGCAGTATTGCCCTGCAGTTTTTTTGTTTTGTTTTTTAAATGCCAAATGTTATCCAAATCCGTTCAACCATTTTAGCGTGAAAGTGTTACAAACAAATAAACAAACAAACTCACTTTCGCATTTATAATATTAGTTATATATAAAATTAATAAATAATTTTAATATATTAGTATGGATTTTCATCGTGGACACGTTAAACTGCAATTTTTCCGAGCTGTTGGTAGTCCAGATTTCATCTAAGAAGTCACGGTAATCAAACAAGAAGAAGTGTCAAAAGTTTTCCGAATCGCTTGAAAATATTGCTTTAAAGTTAAAAACTTAACCGGGGCTTATGGAATAGCCGCAGTAAATTATTAGTTTAATTCTTACAAATTCACTCACAGTAGTTTGAAATTGTAAGGATCAGTGCAGAATATCCTAATTTTAATTAATTACAAATTAATAATGAATCTCAATTTTAGTTATTATGCATACTACTGAGAACGTTTACGCTTAATAACTTATTGGTAATACAATCACGATTTGTTATTTAAATGGTAGAATAATTACTGTCCTTACATTCACCATCATTCTCCTGCCGTTATATCAATTTATTTGTGTTCGGCGCAACGTATATTTTTCTTCGATACTTCTCTATTGGTTGTCATCTCGGTAGTCACCTCCTTTCTAGCCATATAATCCATCCATTTGTCTTCCCCTACTTTTATTATTATTGTCCCTAGAATCACAACATTAATGCGTAAAAAAACATACGGGGAATCGCCATAACAATGAGATTGAGAAACGTGACCCACCAGACATCCGCCGACCTATGAAACCCCCTAATAGTGGAGCCACATGGCAGGAATGGCCCATTTCCTGATTTTTGCCAAACACCCACCGCTTTAAGGATACTACGACCTAGTTACGTTACACAGTTCACATAATTCCTCTGTTTTGGCATCATGCTCAGGAGATTTAACTACATAGGTTATTACTTATCACATCCTAAAATCTACATGAGGTTTGAGGCAAAAGCAAAAAGCTTTTTGGCTCTAATTCAGCAGATTTATAAAGCACATTTGAAAGCCACATGCGGCCTCAATATGGTGGATTAAATTTTAATTCCTAAACTAAAACCTGTCTTTGCGCTGTCCGCTTTTAAACTAAGTCTCTTTCATTTTGCTCGTTCTATTCATTCTCGGGTAAAATGTTGGCTTTTATGTCAGAATTTAAATTCTATATAGGTTGGATGATGGTTGACGTCGATTGGCACAATTTGCGTCGACCGCAGTCCGGTAAGGGCTCGCGTTTTATCTAAGCCTGGCCTTGAAATGCACTGTTCGCCCAGGGGATCAATTAATCTTGTAAACGTTACGCGACGTGATGTGTTTTTTGAAAAGTAGTTTATGAGACAGTGTAGCCTGGTATTTTTGTTTTTTTCTTATAAAGTAGCAATGTTCTCTTAATCCTATTCTAAAGATTCAAAAACTTTGTTCCCAAAAAATACACACACACAACAGTGGTGTCATTGGACTTGTGTAAATTAAACACGAATACTGATAGACATATTTGTCATATTGGGTGGGTGTACCTACTTGGGTGCACCTCTGCCTGACCCTTCCGGGAAACAAGGCGAGATGTTATGTTATGTTATATTTATCATAATTATGAAGTGATGTTTTAAATAAGTAAGCTCATTATTTTCAGTGATAGTTTTAAATCCACTGACGCAAGACAAGTCTGATGACGTCATTTAGAACTACGACGGACGCAAACATTTAAAATTATTTACGTTTACCTACTGTGAAGTTTCGTATCCATACTGTTCGGTCCCGAGTGGATTAGGGTAGAAACGAGCAGCCATAACACCGGCTACCTCTATTGTTTCGAGCATTCTTCTCAATTCTTTTTCTAAAAGTGCAATAAAATAAAAATATGTTGAACTAGCATGTTGTTAATTGCAATATCCAATTATTGAGAGCGAAAATAAACCTGTACGGAGATCGAACAAAATTAATTTGCTGAAATTCTGCGCGAAACGCCAATTTTTTTTTGTTTCATTGATTGGCAGAAGTTGGAAGTAGTTCGTCCGTTGGCTACCATGAACGATCAATCACAATTAAACATGTTAATTAAATTCCGTGCGAAATGAGTTTTCAATTTAACTTGATAAAACTTTATAAGTTGAACGTTGTCGTTTTTTTTTAAATATAGGTAATTATCAGCCTATAACCGCCCTAATTCATCATAAGTGCCTCTTCTGATATACAACAAGCCAAAAAGTTCAAGTTTTAAACCATTAAAAGTTCAAGTTTTCTCCCAACGATTTTCTTAGCTGCACTTCGCCTTTCTTAGCATATGTTTTCTAAACGACATGGTTAGTGGTTTTTACTCAAAAACTACCAAAATAAAGTTAATTTAACTCGCCGTATGCTTAACTATATTATATTATTTGACCTACAGTAAATTATCTAGTCCGAAACTTTCAAATACAACACGCGTGTGAACTCGCCTTAACCCACACTTCCCCGTCCGTTATATTGACATTGACAGCGAAAATAATCTGAAAGACAATAATAAAAATAATCTGACTTCAGATATAGACACTCGGGCGGTGTACGCACGACCATATATTATAAAAGAATCACGTAATATCTACGTTTTTAATAATGTTGCTTTGATAGAGCTTGCTCGTAAATGTGCAGATCCGACATTCTTCTAACTGACGTTAGTATAATTGATAGCTGAAGCCGGAGTTACAAATTGGTATGTCTGCAACTGTTTGAAGATCGGTCGCGTTGAAAGATTTCCTTGTATCGTCCTCATGTTTTTTTTGAATGAAGTTCCTTAACGCGGCTTGTGGTAGGAGTTGACTGGTAGAAATTGTTACCTAAAGAAATAGCGTTACGTCCCCCTCCATGCGACTTTCTCTCTTTCTATCTCTCGTGTGTGTGGTGATGAGAGAGAGAGAGAGATGTGATTGTTTGCGTGCAAGTATCGCGTAATTTCGTTCCTGACGGGGGGATACCCGGTGTTTTGTGTATGTCTTTATTAACTCAAAAATCAGTAGCGTTAACACTTAGTTAACTTTACAGGTCAGTTGTACAAAACAAAACATTATATTATTAGAGTTGCACATTTCCACTGACTCATTTGCAGCAAGGATATGCTCCTGAATTTGTTTTTCAGACCTCACATACTTAGTATAGAGTGACTGTAGTGACTCTTCTAGAACCTGAATTTCAGACTGTAACTGTTGAGTGTCAAACTCATAAATTAATGTTCTTACTGTCTTCTAATTTAATTTGATATTTTTTTAATTTATTTATAAGAAAACCACATTCTTTCCTTAGTTTAATATTATCAGAACTGTGTTTTTGTTGTTTCTTAAATTGATTTAATTTATTTATGATTTTATTTAGCTTTGCATATTTTTTAATTTTGTTTTGACTTACTTTATAACTACTATTATTATGTTTCATTATAGAATCTTCAGTAAGGTCTATTCTGCCCTGCTAAGCCGAAAGGCGCTATCTCTGAGATACGGCCTTTTAGTTTTTTTTATACCATTCAATAGCTATAACGATTTCGCATCTAATGGTATAAGCCAAACAGCGCTATCTAACTTAAAACATTAAAAAAAATCACGAGAAGTTTTTTTATAATCCTTGTTTCCTTAAATTACAATTTACAAAAAGTGAATTTTCTCAAAAGTTACTCCGATTGAGATAGCGCCTTTCGGCTTAGGAGGGCAGTATTGTTATTAAGGAATGCGGGTTGCAAGCAGTGTTTAATAATTCATTATATAAGTTATTATTTTCTTTTAGTTTCTGTAGCTTTGTAATTCGTACATTTGCATGAATTAGTTAATACATTAAGAACAATAGTGTAATGTAAAAGAATGCTTCACACAATGGCCCACGTTGGAACTTGTACATCAATTTTATTGATGGATGGAACAGCGTTCAGAATACCAAACACCTATACATACAAATCCATTTCAACCTACCGTCGCACTCTAATCGAGTTATATTTATAGGTTCGACGATGACATGTCTAGTATTGGCACTCGGGTCTACGACGCGTAGGCTCGTTTATTTATACCACTTATGTTACAAATCACGTCTAAGACAATTTTATTGATCTATGGCTATTGCGTAGACGCCACGGTCATTTTAATGTGTAACCTGGTTTCCGTATTTAAAGTGGAGTAGACATATTGAATTAATTTCAAGAATATTATTTTAATAATCTAGACGTCTGCGCAGATCGTGAGACAATGTGTATTTTTAAGATGGCGACTGCCAGCTAGTCTGTGAGTACTTCATCTTTACACTATTATAATTTTGTGAGGTGTGCAGACCTAGAAGCTATTGCAGCATGACTATTAATCGGCCATCTTCGAAACTCAAAGCTGATTGGTATAATTTAATTATAATCATAATTATCTTTGTCTCATAATCGACAAGCTTTATTATTATAGAGCTGGAGTTAGAAGTTTCTTGTGCGTAACGTTAGTCTGCCCACAAAACGTTTGCATGACATACCAATTTCTAACATCATTAGAACTGCCTTCATACATTATTATTGTGAATAATTTGAAATACTAAAAGCCATAACGAGTTCAAAAAATATCTTGAGCAAAAGGTTTTCTTCAATCTGAACTCGTCAGCGATACTTTCTTTACAAGAACTTCAAAACTTTCTCCAGTTCAAAGTAAAGTTTAAAGCTTCGTGGTTTATACGTACATACGGCTAAATATCAAGTTATACATTTCAAGTATAAGCTGACTTCTCATTGCACGGAAATCCTATACAATGCGAGATCAGCATATATTGGAAAAGTATAGCTTGATATGTAGCCGTGTGTACATAACTACTAACATTTCGCTACGAACTGTTCCGATCAACGTTGATGGAACAGTTTTTCTGCTGTCTGTTACTCTGTTGTAACATAATAAACTCAAACTCAAAGCATTTATTTCAATTATACAATTTACAGGCACTTTTGAATTGTAAAAATATAAATATAAATGAATGTATGTATGTGTGTGTGTACGTGTATGTAACGGATGTATTGAATAGTATTCCACCTACCGCATTCATATACATTAAAATGCTTGTGATATAAATGGATGCACGTTAGTAGTGCAACTGATAGGATTCGAACTCAAGACAGTTTGTTCATTCTGTACTATTAAATGAGCAATATTTGTATATATATTTATTTGTAATAAAGTTCTCGAAAACGGCTCTATCGATTTCGATGAGACTTGCCTTAATGGGTTTACGGGGGCGAAAAATCGTTCTAGCTCTATTTTCACAGCTTCGGAATGTGATACAACGTTGGTATACCTGGACGATATGTTTCTCGATTTTCACCCGAGCTAAGCTCGGTCGACCAGGTACTGATAAATAAAACGAATAAAATTATGCATAAAATGCATCATACCAAGCTCAAATCACCCAAAGGTTAACCTAAATTACAAGTAGTTAGGATAGACAGATATAAAACCCTTATTCAGTGCAACAAAACACATAAGAACAGGTTAGTAAATAAGGCACAATTTAATTAAAATTCGAAAAGTAAGTTGCATATAGGTAATAGAGAGTGAATCTATTGTCAGAAACCGGACGCATATCAACCAGACAACCGATAGAATAATCGTATAGAATGTAACCAACGCAGGTAGTAAAGTCAATTAAACAAGCAAAAGCAAAACAGTAAAATGGTATCTATAATCTGGTCGAATGTATCTGAAGAAAGTGTAAACAAAGTTAAATTCTTAAGCAAACTCTCACTATAGTGACACATTCATCTGTGTCGTTTTACAACAATTATTATTGTTTGAATAAAAATAATAGAAAAAATAAAACTTTAATTGTAAAATCATCGACTAAAAATGGGGTTAAAAATAATTTCAACTGTCAAATGGAAAACATCTTCAGGGTGATTTATTATTTTGGGTTTAAGTATTTAAATAATCAAATCAAAGCACTTACCCCTTTATTCATAAATGATGATTAAAATTAAGAGACGTTTAAACGTCAAAAATGTATGGTAAAACATTCGCTAAATCAAGGAATCAATAAAGGGGTTAATTTGTAACACATTGGCATCCAAAAGTATATACGTTTTCTGATTAATTTGTTTACATTTTCATTAGATACTCTTGGAACAGACCTTAGGTTTTGCGACTTTCTTTACCAATCGTAGCCCAATATTACTTTGTATTTACCCTTCTTATCCGCACCGCCGCAATCTAAGCTCTGGCAACACCAAGCCATCACGATTCGTATTACCACCCTACCGGATATGTAAACTTAGGGCTCAATATTCTATTTACTTAGTCCTAAGTTGCAGTTGTACTGGCTTAGGCTTATCCAGGTTTAGGCTTAGGATTTCGCTAAGAAGGCATAATCTGAGTTGGTAAAAATGCTATTTGGATGGGGAAATTATGTGTTAAAACATATTTCGTAGTATATATATAGAGATAGGTGCATTTTGTGCTCTTTTTATTATTTTGTTATGTTCAAATCTTTAGAGATAACATATCATCACACTGTGCCTGTTTTCTCCGATGGGTTAGGCAGAGGTGTGCCTACCTATAGTACACCCACATTTCGCCAGTTATGTTTTACTAGTTTTTTCCCGCGGCTTCGCCCGCGTGGATGTCGGTAAATATCCCACGGGAACGTACTACCGGGATTTTATACCTAATACCCGAGGAAAAGGTCATTGACTCCTACCGCTGCGCCCGCGATATTGTCAACCATAATTAGTCGTCACTGCGTGGATCGCCCGGAGGACACGGTGGAACATACGGTGGAGGCCTGCCCGGCTTGGGCAGAGCATCGCCGTGTCCTCGTGGAGGCGATCGGTGGCGGGGATCTCTCGCATCCGGCCCTGGTCCAGGCCATGGTACGGAGCGAGAGGGCATGGGAGGCCGTCACCTCCTTGTGCAAAGCAGTAATGCTCGCGAAGGAGGAGGCAGAACGCGTGAGGGAGAGGCAAATTTCGCGCCCTCACGCTCCTAGCCGCCGCAGGGGTTGCCCTGGGCGTCGGGAATCGCAGGCCGATTCCCGGCCACCATAGGCGCGGGCTTGCGGACGGTGAGCAATGGGTAGCTCGCCTTACTTTGTTACAAGTAATTTTGAATTTGTGATATATATGATACTATTCATATAAATGACATGATGTCAAGGCATATTTTAATCTAAATTAAATACCCAATTATAAAACATTTTTATTGGATAAGGATTCATTTAATACCGGTCAAAATAGTTCCGGAAATAACAATTAAATGTGTATCAAATTCTGAAAGATAAAAATAGTTATTGTGGATCATCTTTAGAAGATAGACATATGCCATGGAGGACTTTATTGTTGAACTTTTTAAGATATACAGTATTGTAAACATTAACTCCCAGTCAGCATGACCTTTTCCGACATCTTCAACAAAAATCGTCATATTTCAGCCAATTTACACAAAACCTTAATGAATTATACACTTAAACTATCCTCATAAATCACGCCGTCCATTGGTGAAAACCGTTTGAAGATCCGTTGGGTGGTTTTTGAGTATATCGCGTTCAGACATACAGACTGAGACAGTCGCGGCGGGGGATTTTGTTTTATAGTAGTATGTAAGGAAGTCCCATGTAAAAGGGGGCAATTGCCATAAACCGGGCCCAAATCCGGACTCCGGGCTCCTACTGAAAAACTCCTTATGAAATAACACAGTAACAGCCACAGAGATAAAAGTAGGTAAAACCTGTGAAAAATAAAAAAATGATAAATAAATCTTGAATAGCAACATAATTAAAACCGACAAGAAAGTTGATAAAAATCTGTCCTATTTCCAATATGTGGAGAATGCATCAGGAATCTAAGCTGAGTGAATGTTCGACATCCGAGTAAAACGGATTCGTGAAGGATTTTTTATCGAGAGAAGCCCCGTGGCAAAGAAATGCTGAGTTTTAAATTCTCTTTTATTTATTGAGGACAGATCTGAAGAGCCTCTCCAGACAAGGGCACTTATGTTACGGTTCCTCGGAAAATGATTTACGATAATTAATTTTATGATTTTTGTGTTTGTGCCCATTTCATAGATGATGTTTTAATCACAGAATTGGGATATTGCCCTGTCTCCTAAGGCTATCCTATAGTCCTTATAAAGATTTGAGAAAGTACCTACTATCTATTGAGCCATCATCTGCCTCGTCTTTTCCCAACTATGTGGAGGTTGGCTTCTAATCGAACGGATACAGCTGAATACCAGAATTTTATATGGAGCTACTGCCAATCTGACCTCCACAATTCAGTCACTGGGTATCTCGATACCTTCTTCTTTTCGAGTCGATGGTAAACCATGTATCATTAGCACGATACCTGTCCTGTAATTATTATTATACAGGGTGTTTGGCAGAACGTTGAACATACGAAAATGGTGGATAGGTGGGGTCATCTGCTACTTACTCAGCCCTAATTTATTTGGCCCGGGCCCACTGGATATTTAAAAAAAAATATTTTTTCTTTCTTCTATTTTCACCATTTTCTTAACTTTAAAGTGTAATTTTTATTAAAAATGGGTAAAACAGGCAATATTATTTTTTTATGTTTTATGTTGGCAGATTCTTATAAAATTATTGCTTTATTCAGATGTTAGCTAGAAGAAATAAGAAAAAAAATTTTTTTTTTAAATATCACGTGGGCCCGGGCCGAATAAATTAGGGCTGAGTAAGTAGCAGATGACCCCACCTATCCACCATTTTCGTATGTTCAACGTTCTGCCAAACACCCTGTATATTAAGATAATGAAAACAGAAAACTCAACAGAAGTTTGATAGTAGTAGATAATAGTTTGAAGTCTGGATAAATCATTCAACTAAGCAAAGTCTACTCCAAAACATAGGTCTCTCCCATGCCTGAAACTCCACTAAATATTCTAAATCTAGTTCTGCATCCTCAGATTTTCCCTGCGGCGGGAAACCACGCCCGCTTTTGTCTGACGCACACTTAGCGGTTGCGATACCGCTTAATTAAGCCTGCAGTGACTGCGTAATGAATTTACAACGCCATTAATGTTTTAAAAGATCCTTAGATTTCGTTGAGATCGGAAAATTGAAAATAGAGACTTTATTCTGTTGAGATTGTGTGGGAAATTCTTTAGCTGCTTTTAAAACTTTAGAACGAAGATTAGCAATTTTTAACCAACTTCAAAAAATGCATTTGGTAAGGACACCGACTTCCAAATTTAAAATTATTTTACACTTCAAATTTTAGAAAACTTATAGTTTTGAGTGTGAATGTGGGAGGCTATAAGAGTAGGGGAAGACCAAAGAAACGATGGATGGACTGTCATAGAGAGATGATATTATGGCTAGAAAGGGGGTGACTACTGAGATGACGACTGATAGAGAGGTATGGTAGAAACAGATACTTATGCTGCGCTGGCCCCAAATAAATTTAAATGCGTGCAAGACCATTGTCTTGCACGCATTTAAATTTATTTGATAATGATTCAATGCTGGTATGAACTACAAATCACTGCTCAAGTGAGTTTTTTAACAATGCAGTAAGGCGTTGAGCAGATGATGGACAATTTATCCGCACACAATTTGGAATCGTATGGAAATCCCGGCATTTTGTCCGCGTGCGCGTTATATTTCTATACGATTCCAAATTGTGTGCGGATAAATTGTCCATCATCTTTGCCTAAGCAGCTCTATTAAGCCACAACTTACATTGGAAGACATTTCAATTATTTTTTACTACAATTAATCCTTCCTCTTCCTCTATTAAAACAATATACAATACACATCTTGAAACCTAGAAATTTCAATTCCCTTTAAAGTAAACAGTAGAACCAATTCTCAGGAAAGTGCAAACCAAACGATTTGTCTTAGTCCACGGTGCTTGCAATATAAATAAAGGGGACTCGACTGATTGTCCATTTATTGTATTTCGTAACTCGATTCATTTTCCTGATAGTGAGACGTTTCTGGAATGCAATTTCAATGCTTAATCTAACACCCGGTTTATGAATTGAGAATTTGAAATGGAGAACTTATCAAATTATACTTTAGCGTTGCTTAAGGCGATCCCATCAACACAGTCTGCGAAACTCAAAACTTCTTACGTTTTATGCAAATATATTTTGAATTTCTTAAAACCGGGGAGTAATTTCGTAACACAAGTTTTTTGAATAGAAACTGTATTGTAACTCTGGTTTCGATTTACAGGTTGGACAAAGTGTTACTGGTTTTCTTTCTCTTTTCGTGAAACATCAAATCAGTGTCTAATTAGCTTCTAATTTGTGAAAGCCTCACCAATATAATCTGTTGTCACATCTTACGATAAGGACTTTGTTATGTGGTTCAATCACATCAGTTGACATGAGATCCGACGCAGATAAGCTGATGATCAGTAACGTCTTTCTAATTAATTAGGCTTTCACAAACTGGGCTATTTTACCATTGATCTCTTTTTACTTGCTATAATTCTGTCGGACGTGTGGTACCCGCACATTGTGTAGTAAGCCTTTCTTTATTCCATGTCAATAGCTTGGAGCAGTAGAGCAGTGGTGGCCCAGTGACATCGGTCCCAACTTACGAGGTGTAAGGTCGTGGGTTCGAACCCAAGCAGGCACTTTACTGTGTGTACATAATTTATTTCATCACCACTGCTCTCAAAACAATGAAGGAAAACATGGTAAAGAAACCGGCATGTCCTAGAAACCAAAAAAATCGAAGACATAGGACATCTACCGACCTGCACTCAGTCTGCGTGGTGGATTATGGCCTTCTTCCTCTCACAAAGAGGAGGAATTTGTCCCAGCAGTGGAAACATTTGGGGCTAATTATGCTTACTTACATAGTAATTGGCATTTTAAATAAAGTAAATGTTAATATGTGGTTTAGTAGTACTTACATCTAGTTGTTAGTATCATTCGTTTTAAGATTTGAGATATGGACCCCATCATAGTGAAGGCCTACGGTAACTTATAAGGTAACTTAAGGTAAGTACAAGGCAACTTGCTGACGCTTTATTTGCAAATACGCATACATTACAAACCACGAGCTCGACACTACCGTATTCCGTGTAATATATAACGCGTTACCACACATTACTCATACATTATGACACACCCATACATTGGCCATGCTACGCTGTATATCGTTTGTGTATGTGTGTGTTACTGCCGTCAACAGCTGGATTCAGGCGCCAAGCGGTCCACTACCCATTTTACACTATATTAATGTGACATTGTGTTTCAGCTGCAAAGCTGGTTCACAACGATGTGGAAACATTCCCTTAAAAATAATAACTGTCATGGGTCGGTATTAACGGCTTTACTCTCGTGACTTTTATTGGGATTGTCCGACTTACTTTGAAGTTAACTGGAGCATCTCGGGTACCTACTACCTACGGAACTAATCGATTCTGATGCGAAAATGACGGCTATAAATCGGACGTACAACGACATACTGATAACTGATACGCTGATCGCTTATTGCTTTCCAATCTGGCAACTAAAGCAATACCTTTACATACATAGCGCTAGCGTCTGCCCACGACTCTCGTCCGCGTGGAAGTCAACGATATCATCTAGCATAAGGCACTTGACAGCAATAGTTTTGCATTCTATCAGTGAAGTAATTTTTGTAATCGGATTACCTCTTACAAATAAACAAACAGTTTTACATCTATTATATTAGTTTAGATTCATTATAGTCGTTGGAAGTTCCATGTTTATAATACTAGCCTATTATTGACTCAATGCAGGACAAAGTCCTCTTCTCGTACAGAGAAGGCAGAGCATTGATCACCACGGTTGCTGAAGACGGGTTGGCGATTTCAGACTTATATTAACTATAAGCCCAGGTTTCCTCACGATGTTTTCCTTCACCGATGTCAGTAATGTTCAAGATAAACTTAGAAAGCAGTCCATGTTTATCCTTGGTCATTTATAGTAATGATGTTCCAGTCGCGGTCCCATAAGTTTTATAGACAACAAACTTTTTATAGGTATTAGTGAATGACCTACTTGTATCAAGTTCCCTTCCAAATGTTCCATTTGACATTTCCTGGCTCGGCTGGCACCAACAATCGGTCAGTCGGCGGAATGTCTAGTTAATGTCTTGTACATACCTATACCTACTTTTGGTCGTTTATAACTTTTATAAGTCATACTAGGTAATAGGACCCTATTTCGTTTTCGGTTTTTGTGTCAATTTGAGTTTTTCGAGAGAGTATAAGAACGTATAAGGTATGGACATAGATTTGAAATATTTTGCATCTGTTTTCTAATAATTTAGCAGAATCTTTATTAGTTTCATTAGTGTGCTTTATCATTTAAGCAATTGGTACATTATCATTATAATAATTCATTTCAGATTCATGTGCGTATTGTTTATAACTTGCTTAAAAAACGCTGAAAACATCGTGAGGAAACCGGCAAGCCTGAGAGCATTTCTCGTCGGCATGTGAAGCCAAGTCAGAGGCCCATGGGCGGGATAAAAACTTTAACACTAGTCAATAACCACACGAAAAATAGGTCATAATTATTGTGCATTTAATTATAATACGACGGAAGGTTCACTATTTTTTGTAAGAATGCTCGGTGAGGGTTGGAATATTGCCATGTGGCCCGGACTAAACCAGGCTCGTTAACCTCTGAACCATGACTTTCAACATACGTTTTTTACGTAAGTAAACTTTAACTCTTACTTGGATTAATTCTTACTTAAATGGAAATCCATTCAAAACTGAGACTACTTAAAAAATCACTTAAGCCCCATTAGCAAGATTCTTGCCTGTGGCATACAAGAAAATTGAAGCAAAAATTACTTTTATTGTTGCTTCAACGTATGGTGTGCCACAGGCAATTAAAGGCCAGCGCACGCCGATGATTTGCGATGTCGCCAGCGCCGCCGCCGGCGCACTACTGGATCCCGCGGTATGACACGGGGCGTGCCCGTTGGCTCCTCGAGCTTGCTTAGCGACTACGAAACGCAATCGAAAAATTGCTTCTGAACGAGTTGGTTGTGTTGATGTTTTTGAAATTGTGGATTTGTTCCAATCGGACTCCGGTGCATGCCTTCGCGTCTCGCCGCATGTCGTCACATCCCGCCGTCGTAACCGCCAGCGCGCTCTTCGATACCCCAGATAGAAATGCCTGTTGATGCTCCATGGTCGGTCTCTGAGCTTTGGAATATATATCTTGTTACCGTAACTTGACACGTACGAATTTACGTTGGTAAATTTAAAATACCTTGCCCAACCACGCCGTCCGCCGATGTGCGCTGGCTTTAAATTGAACCATGTAAATAACGCTGTCCGCACAGTATTAACAAAAATATCTGAAACCGCTTGAAGAGTTATACTTGGTAAGTTGGACAAGTGACAGACCTCTCGGCGTCATCTCTCAGTAGGACGGCGCCGGCGGCGACGCACGCAGATAATGCTTTAATATGCGACAAACAGAGAAATATACGATTTTTTGAGGTAAACTTTTGGTTTTTATTCTTATTGTCTTACACATTGACCCACTTTTCCTTTTACTACTAAAGTTAGTCCAACTTTTCCCAATTTCCTATGTTGGCCTTGGAGCTCAGTCTGCTCTCGGATTTGGAACTTCATGGTAACTGATTTGATATTCGTTTCGTTAAGGCTTCACAGGTTTGCGGGGCAGGCCTTTCCTGGCCTGAATTTTAAAAGCAGGAGTAATTGAAAGACTGCCTCGTTGGTCTAGTGTTCGCAAGCGCTATACTGCTGAGCATGAGGTCCAGGATTCGATTCCCGGAACGGTCAGAGTTTTATTGAGTTTTTCCATCTGCTATTTCTCAAGGGCAGGCCGAAGTCTATAGTTGTGCCTGGTTGATGGCAATAGGTTCACTCCCTATTCGATGGGACTTAATCATATTGAATGGAGAAAAACTGTATCAAACGGTTTTCTTGAGAATCACATTAGACGAGAAATTACAATGGGGACCTCACATAACATCTCTTGCGGGGCGGCTAAGCTCGGCCGCTTATGCTGTTAGAAAGATAAGACAGTTAACAGTCGTAGAAACCGCGCTTTTGGTCTATTTTAGCTACGTCCACAGCATTATGTCGTATGGCATTTTACTGTGGGGTCGGGCGGCTGACATTGAATCCATCTTTATTTTGCAAAATAGAGCTGTCAGAGCCATTTATAATCTACGTCGCCGCGAATCTCTCAGGGAACTATTTAAAAGGATTAATATTATGACGGTACCTTGCCAATTAATTTATGTAAATATTATATAAGAAAGTATGTAAGAAAAAATCTACATCTTTTTAATAAAATAAGTGATAGACATAATTTTAATACTAGAAATAAAGATAAAATAGTTCAACTATTTTTCAGATTATCTAAAGTACATACATCTTTTATGGGGTACTGTGTTAAATGTTACAACAAAATACCTTGTGATATATTGCAATTAAATGATAGAAAATTTAAAACTCATATTAAAAGTATACTTTGTAAATAAGTATATTACAAATTAGAGGATTATATCCAAGATAGGAATGCTTGGAAACATGCTGGTCCTGCTTCATAGGATAATTTAGAATCTAGATAGATAGATAGATTCATTTATTTGCCTGAAATATGGTATTTTACAGATTAAAAACACACAGACACACAGATTTGATTTTTACTAGACAAAATTAAACTGGTTGCTAATTCAATTATATAACTTATATAATTATATATATATATATATATATATATATATATATATATATATATATATATATATATATATATATATATATATATATATATATAATTTTTTAATATATACTATTGATTTTACATTCTGTGATTACTTCCTCACACACTGACTTATTAATTGTAAAATTTTATGTTAATCGTCTACTTTTACTATGTTTGTAAATAAGTGAGCACCATGTATCTATCACATAATTAATTTATCTGTTGTTGCTTCATTTTTAATTGTTTTACCTATTGTGGTATAGTAATTTTATTCTAGGTGCATCGTCTTCGCATATAATTATATAACTAATGTACCTATACAAAATATTGTAAAACATTTTAAAAGTGTAACGATGGAGTCTGTTGCCCATTCTTCTCCATGCGAAAACTACCTTACGGAAGGGGCGACTAGAATCAATTTTTTTTTTGTAAATTTCGTTGTTCAAAAGTGCCTTATAGGGCCTATTTGAAATAAATGATTTGACTTTGACTGGCAAAATGTGGGTGTACTATAGGCGCACCTCTGCCTAAAAGTTAGTGGAATAGCGGCGTGATGTTATGTTATGTTATGAGTAATAGAAACCAGTAGTGTAGAATAGGCTGACTAAATATTTATGAGTCTACGTTACAGGCTACCCTTTATTAATTAATAACAATACAGGTAAAATAGGTAGGCCTGCTTCAATCTTCTAAGACAATAATATAATCTGTTACTATTACTATTAATAACGAATGCCCATATACAATTCAGTTTAATAATTAAAAGCTCATCAAATCACTTTTAGTGAAAACAGAGTTGTGTTTGAATAATGAATGTAGCCCCAAGTCATTTTAAGTCCATAGCTGAAGTAGTGGGGTTACCAATACGTTAGAAAAAGCCTCGATCAAAAATTAAATCAATTCGGTAGTTTAATCTTTACAACTACTTATTAATTTTAATACAATAGTAAGGTTCTGTGAATGATCTATTTCTGAAAGACTTTATGTACCTAAGTTAACACCTGTTGGGTCTGTTGATAAAAGTTTTGGCTGTTATCGGTGAAGGAAAACATCATGAGGAAACCTGGACTTATAAATAATACTAGCTTCTGCTAGCGGCTTTGCCCACGTGATATCTTTATAAAGTATAGCCTTTGTTACTCTGTGATAATACAGCAACTACAAGCGAAAAAAAGTTAAAATCTGTCCAGTCGTTTTTGAGTTTATTTATTACAAGTAACAAACAAACATACAAAAATTCAAGTCTTTTCTCTTTATAAGATTAGTTTAGATAGGTTGGAAATTGCCAATCCACCTTGAGCAAGCGTGGTGATGAATAATTATGCTATGTACAAGTACATAGAAGAGGCCTTTGGACTACAGTGGGACAATAATAAGCTGGTATTACCTAGGACCATTCGTTTATCTTGGTAACAAAAACGAATCGAATCACGAAGCAGCTTCACCATTACCAACAAAATACAATAGACGACGTATATAGTATTTAGTAACCTAATCCGCTTAACTGTTCTTAAAGAGTCATAAAGAACCCTGTTAGAAATCGACACGTTTGTCATCTCTCAACGAGGCATCTTCAGGATGACGATTGACTTGTTGCGAACTCGGACACGACGTGTTGCCACGTCAAGCACCAATTGCAGTGTGAGCCACACCGCCCGACAACCCCACTTATATAGGATTACTGCTCGGTCCACGAAAATGAATATCCAACACAAAAAAAAAATTGTGTAAGTTTCAAAATTATAAAAGACTATCCACACGTTTCTATAAGACTCATACCCACAGCATTAACTCAACACAGTGCAACAACAACAGAAGTTAAGTCGATTGTCTGTGGAGGCTCTTAGTTTCCGTTAATTAGACACAGTTCATCGAACGTGACACTATTTGTATTGCAGTCAGGCCCTCGATACACTACCACGGTGCCACGTGTCGTTTATTTTCTGTTGTCCTTAAAAATGGACCTTTATTGAATTTAGTTTTGTACAGTACTTTATTTAGACTTCAACTTCAGGATACTGTACTACAAAATTATTATTGTAGGCCATCATTAGGAAAAAATAGTTGTGTCAGAGATTTTGTTTTAAAAAACTGGACATTTTTAAAAAGGTTTCATAACATGAACCCTAATTCGTATTTAAATAGCTATATGCATAGGTATATCTCTTCCTCACTCTGTACTGCACTACTGCGCAGTTAGTTTTTTCAGATTATCTAAAGTACATACATCTTTTATGGGGTACTGTGTTAAATGTTACAACAAAATACCTTGTGATATTTTGCAATTAAATGAAAGAAAATTTAAAGCTCATATTAAAAGTACACTTTGTAAACAAGCATATTACAAATTAGAGGATCATATCCAAGATAAGAATGCTTGGAAACATGCTGGTCCTGCTCCATAGGATAATTTAGAATCAAGACAAAATCAAACTGGTTGCAAATTTAAGTGTATATTTTATTATTATTTTTTATTATATGACATTGATTTTACATTCTATAACCAATTCTTCGCACACTGACTTATTAATTGTGGAATCTTAGGAGGATCGTCTACTTTTACAATGTTTGTAAATATGTGAGCACCATGTATCTATCACATAATTAGTTTATCTGTTGTTGCTTTATTTTTAATTCTTGTTTCTATTTACCTATTGTGGTATAATAATTTTATTCTAGGTGCATCGTCCTCACATATAATTATATAACTAATGTACTTATACAAAATATTGTAAAACATTTTAAAAGAGTAACGGTGGAGTTTCTTGCCCATTCTTCTCCATACGAAAACTACCTTTTGGAAGGGGCAACTAGAATCAATTTTTTTTTTTTGTAAATTTTTGACGTTCAAAAGTGCCTTATACGGGCCTATTTGAAATAAATGATTTGACTTTGACTTTGACTTTGTTTTCTGTTCAGAGTACAATACCGTTTTATTTTTTATAAAATTCGCTACGGCAACGGCAGAGGCAACTACAGCCGCTAACAACGTGCCGTTTGTGTATTTGAATACGGTGCTCACGTCGACAGCTCATTGTCGATGGCCGCAGTTGCCTCTGCCGTTGACCCCTGCCGCTCATATGTCGCACTTAGAAAAACCAAGATTCAGTTTCCTCAGAAAAGTTTTGGTTTGCTATTACGTTTCTACAAAAATCAAAGAAAACCAAGCTTTTCTCGATCAAAATCTGTTTGGGGACGAGAAACAAAAACTGAATTTCATAAGCCAACGGACGTACAAAACCTAGTTTCGCTAGTAGGTATAATCTCTTAATATTACCTTTGCAAGGAAATCAATTGCCAGATATTAAGCGATACAATATTTGGTACATACTTACCGCCCAAATAAGCCATTGAACTGATTGCTATGAACACACAGACATCGGCCATTCACTCGGCCCTGTCCAGTACAATATTTTACAGTAAAATGTTAGGATCACATGTCTACATCCAACTGTTCATAAGGCTAAAAATGATGTATGAAACTGTCATCTGAAACCTACGATATTTTATACAATAAAATATCGTAATATATTATCTCCCAAGATGGATTTTTAATTAAATAGGTTACACTTTCGTACTGTCAATATACCTAATGAATAAATTCAAGAGGAAATAAATGTATGTTTGAATATTGAAAACGGATTTAATCGAAATTGGAATCCGATACAAAAGTGCAAATGACTTAATCACAGAACAAACATACAAACAGTTTTCATACTCGATTAAAGTTAATATTATTTCAATACCACTGCCACGTTAAATCGGAATGTATTTCCTTAATAATTTCACAGAATTTGTGCATCTCAAATACTATCTATAGTAACTACTAAATTCGATTATGCTCGTACTCGAATTCAAGCTCTTTGCGGTAAACAACTGACTTCTGTTCAATATTCCCGACATTTTAGTATTCAAAATCCTTTGGCTAGCTCAAGATATTCGCCTTTGTTGGAATTACGAATCTTGAGTCCACGTTGAGAAATAATAATTGAGTTATTATTCCTTCATATTGCAATTTGTTGAAAATATCTAACTATTTTGGTTATAACTCAAAGTTTGCCAACGTGCAATCAAGTATTCTACAGATCATATTCGCAACAGCACACTGCGCTTCACAACACATATTTCTGACGTTGCTCAAGAAGTCGCTAAGTTGAAGTGGGACTGGGTTGGCCACGTCTGCTGCATGCCCAATGAGCTGTGAGCTACAGTAGCCACTATGTGGAACCCTGACAGCTGGAAGGCGTCGCGGCCGACCTCGTAAAACAGTGTTTTTTCGTGATGCCTATGTCCGGCGGACATAGGCATCACGAAAAAACACTGCTTTAAACGCCGGTCTGACAAACGATTGGTGCTCGCAGTATGTTATGCCCATTTTCTTGACATTATTGCCCGATTCGGTTGGGCACCGACTAAAATTGCTTTTACAAGATGGAGATATTCGATAGTACGAAGCATGAACTGTCATATTAAGTTAAACTTAAATTTTCGAACATGGAGCTTATAATATGAATATTATATAGAATTTTCTAGCTGCCTTTCGAAAGAAGAAAAATGAGTAAGTTGTTATTGTAGCAACTAAATAATGGTTTTTAACTAACATTCTATTTATAACAAAAACAGGGTCTGCTACTAAATACCTACATAATCATACTAAGCACCCTTACTATAAAAAGACAAACTCAAAAGCCAAACAATGTATGGTTAATTAAGCAAAACAAAATTAGGAGTAGCACATAACAAAAAAGAAAGTTATTAATAATAAATTCGTTTATTTTCTCCCTTAAAACATATTTACAATTTGAGTCTATACAGAATTAGAAGAGAGACAGGAGCCCAAACTAAGCAAAGCTTGTGTCTTGGGTCTCCTGGCCCCAACCGAAGATCTTAACGCTACTTATTTAATACATCAGAGATGTATATGGGAGTAAAACTGGACGAGTACCGTGGGTGTGAGGGTGTGTATAGGTGTATTGTTGTGTGAGGGTGTGTGCGTATGGGCAGGTGTGAGGGTGAGTATTGGATGGTGAGGGTGAGAGTGAGTGTGTGTTTATGAGAGAGTGGGAGAGTTACTGTATATTTGAGTATGCCATCCTCTAAACTATGGTTTTGTGGTGAGTCTAAATGTTTCTGTGTCTGTTTAAGAGTGTTTCTGTTTCATGGTAGTCAAGAGTGAGAAGCCATTTTGTGATATTTAATTTGCATTCCATTTTGGTTTTGTGGTAAATTTGCAGGATTTTGTTGGCAAGGTTATAAAGTCTCGGTCCTTGAAAGAAGAAATAATTTGCGCTAGCAGCTGTTTTGGTTGGGTTTATTTGGCAAACTTGGTAGTTCCGACGTCGGGTAAGAACTACGTTGTTTGGGTCAAACTGTGTAAATTTATGTTGTTTTAAGATAACAGCAAGTATATAAAGCTGTCTGACTGATAGAACTTCAGCTAAGCTATAAAGTGCCACTGTCGGAAAAAGTCTCGGTTTGAAAAGGCTTATTTTTAATACGAGTCTTTGAGCCCGCTCCAGTTCTATTAAGTGACTTTTAGCTGCTCCACCCCAAGAAGAGATACAGTAAGCAAGGACAGATTGACAGAGAGCTAGGTAAACAGTTTTCATTATCTCGGGATCCGCCACATGTCTTAACTGTTTGAAAATATAAGTAAGCTTTCTGACTCTTGCAGCTACGTTACTTATGTGTTCCGCAAAACTTAAATTTCGATCAACTGTTATTCCCAGATATTTTATAGAGTTTGTGAAGTTAATGTGTGGACAATCGCAGATCGAATCTGGTACTTGGTTACAGCAATGAGCTATTATTTGGTGCTGCAGAAGGACAGAATTATTCATATTATAATTTCTTAAAGTAAATGTTATATATTTGGTTTTATCCGCGTTTAAGGTTAGCGAGTTAGATGCTAACCATTGACAGACCTTATCAAAACCTTGTTGGGCATTTGCGAAGACGTTGTGCCACGATTTCCCGTAAAAAGTGAGGGTTGTATCGTCAGCATAAGAAATTATTTTACAACAATTGAGCTTTAGTTGACAAAGTTCATTAATGTAGCACAGAAATAACGAGGGACCCAAAATACTTCCCTGTGGTACTCCGAGCTTAACAGGTTGTTCATTGCTAAGATTATTACCTATCCTTACCCGCTGTATCCGATCAGAGAGGTAACTTTTAAATAAACGAAGTTGATTCCCTCTGATACCCAATGATTCGAGTTTAAGCAATAGGTTGGGAAGAGAGACTGTGTCAAAAGCTTTTGCCAGGTCTAAAAAGATTGTCAAGCACTTGCTTTTTTCGTCCAGGTTAGTCGCGATAAAATCAACGAAATAGTGCACAGCAACATCAGTTGATCTATTTGGTCTAAAGCCGTATTGGGCGTCAGATAAGAGGTTGTTCTTTTCCAAATAATTTGTCAGCCTCATATTAATAATTTTCTCTAAAACCTTAGACAAAGATGGCAGGATAGATATCGGACGATAATTATTGACACAATCTCTCCTCCCATTCTTGTAAATGGGTATCACTATGGATCGCTTGAAAGCATCTGGGAAAACTCCGAGAGCCAGGCAGCTGTTGAAAATCTTTGTTAGAGGTGGGACAATAAACTTTTTAATCTTTTTTAATATTTCGCTCGAGATATTGTCCCAACCTGTACTGGCTCCCGATTTCAGATTGCTTATAATCTTGTCTACCTCATCACAGTCTGTATCCAATAGGGCAAAAGACATATTTGGGACACTTTCCGACATAAAGTTTGATGTAATTGGCATCGGTCTAATATTCTTTGCCAAATTTTCGCCTATATTTGCAAAAAATTCGTTAACAGTATTGACAGATTCGACTGCAGAGTTTTTTAGTGTCAACAGTTCCTGATTTGTTTGCTTAACTTTATGCGAGTTTGTGATACTTTTTATACTATTCCAGAGCTTTTTACTATTGTTTTTTGCTAGTTCAATTTCATGTTTGTTGTAGGTAATTTTACATTTTTTAAGTATTGAATTACAGAAGTTTCTGTATCTTTTGTAAGTAGTGGCAAGTATTTGATTATTAGGTTCGCTTTTAAGTCTCATATGCATCCTATCCCTGTTTCTAATGCATCTTAGTAAGCCAGAAGAAATCCAAGGTTTAATAGTAGCCTTCATACGTGGTATTTTTATATTAATTGTATTAGCAATAATAATTTTTTGCAAGAGTTCCACGAGGATAGTAGTTGCCAGGTTTGGATCTTGGTATGGCAACAGTTCATCAAAGTTTGTACTTTTACATTCTAGTATAACATTATCAAAATTAATTTTGCTAGCTGACCTGGTATTTGGTAATTTATTTATTTTATTTTTGTAACAAAATAAAACCGGCTCATGATCTGTGACAGCCGCGGTGACTATTATTGACAAAGAAGGTAAGGTTGTTTTCAAAATAATGTGATCAATACAACTTCTGCCTCTTGTTGCATTATCATAGGCAGGGATCAATCCATGAAAAGAAAGTAGTTCAAGGTAGCACGAAGTGTTAGTGTTCCTATCTAAAATATTAATATTAATGTCACCAACTATGAAAATATTCCTAAAAGATGATAGTTCTGTCAGAATGGTATTCAGCGAGTTTAAAAAATTATCAATACTCTTAAAACAGTGTGGTCTATATACCGAGACAATAACTGTATCCTTTCCTTGCTTGACAATTAAACAATTGGCGTCCAAACAAGATGGTTCTTCAATTTTATGGCAAACAGATTTATTAATGAGTAAGACAATTCCATCATTTTGATTATGATGTTTAGTGCTGCTAATTAAAAACGGAACTAGAATTACTCGCTCATAACGATCGCAATCAACAGGAAGCTACACCGAAACAATATACGATCCTAGGAGATCCACACTCCGCACACAGACTGTTGGCCGCAGTACGGAGTTAGTAATACACCTCTTGGGTACAGACATACCGCTTGTGTATTTTGACTCTAGACACAAATGAAAGGTATTGAAAATGAGAAAATAAAACTGACAGTATGGCCCTAATAAATAATGATTTATTATATCGACATAAACAGTGAATTCTCCATAGAATTTACCACAGGAAGCTAAATGTAATAAGTAATAACAATTAAATCAGAAAAGATCATTTCGACATTGTAGACGCTTCATAATTACCGCATTGAACGAATTCCCCATAAAGAAAAAAAATGCCATTCTTTAATATACTTTTAATTAACATACTTACTTTACTTTCAACGATATTATGACTCGTGTGATATATATATATATATATATGTTTTTATTTTTATGGGAAGTTTTCAAATTACTTCTCCAACTCTGGGCGGTGCGGGAGGGCGTGTCAGACTCTTACTGACTAAAACCCACCCGCGTTCCTTCAGTTGCCTGTACGTTGCCAGGGGCCACGGTATCCCTTTCGGACTTTCCGCAACCCCGGCAGGCATCGGTCCTATCTGACCCCTTCATTTGCTGACATCTCTTTGAGGCGCGCGTGGAACACAACGTGCCGTCGACCCGGGCCTGGTCCTTATCAGACGGCGAGCTACCCATTGCTCATCGTCCGCAAGCCCGTGCCTACGGTGGCCGGGAATCGGCCTGCGATTCCCGACGCTTCGTGTGATATCTTAAGATACTTAAGATTCTCACACTATAAACTATTTAACAATACACCTAGTAGTTGCAGGAAGATTAGCCATTTAATGCACCGCGCACGTATCAAACACGCGACGCCTCCGATTCAGATATTCTCACGAATAAACCGCGGTGTGAATGAATCGATTTGTATTCCTTAGTTGTGTTAAAGATAATAATTAAAAGTATTCAATTCAAACCTGAACATTGTGGTAATGGATTTCAGCTATTAAAATGAGTTCTCAGTTAACTAAAATTACATCATCACGTTTGTTTTCCCCGAAGGGTTTGGCAGAGGTGTATCTATAGAACATCCACATTTCGCTATTTATGTTTACGCCTCATAGGGGCGAGCCTATTGCCATCAACCGGGTGCAAATCCCGACTCCAGGCTGCTACTGTAAAATTTCTGACGGAAATACCTAATAACACTTTTCGGTTAAAGGAAGTAGAAATCGAGATTACATCATGCGGATTAACAGCAGCGTCTTTCGTCAAGGTTCCTGTGAGGAAACATCACAAAGGAATATGTTCATCATTGGGCTTACAAATTAAATAGATGATGAGTATTTCTATTCGGAGTATAAAATTGTACTTAGCACACTACTTACCTTCCTGTCGATAAAAGGCCTCAATCACTTATGGGATTTACTGTGAAAATCCAAACTTTCGTGGGAACGTATGAATGACCAATGAATAATTTATGATACAGCCGTCAGTGAATGTGCAAAAGAGAACACAAAACATGTGCCTAGTCGATCATGGAATGAGAAGCAGCTTAGCATTAGTAACATGTCTATCAAACGAAGAGGCAGCTTCCGCATCCATTACATATCAAGACCCCTCCATGCCTCGGAAAGTACGTAAAGCCGTTGGTCCCGACTGTCATTTAGATCTGACAGCCGTCACGGGTAGTCAGAAGCCTGAAAAAGTTCGACAGCCAGTCTTGCCAAGGGGTATCGTGTTAGGGTCAGATAGCCAGTCGCTCCATGTAAAATACTGGTATGCAGCTGCATCCGCTTAGACTGGAAGCTGACATCAACATAGTTGAGAAAAGGCTAGGCAGATTGATATTTTGAGTATGTCAGTCTGATATTATTGGACAGAATTCACGACGCCGATAATTTAATTTATCTAGACACGTTGCATGTTCTAAAACTCGTTTAGGAACTCAGCCATTGCCTGTAACTTCCACACTTCCACTTAAGCCGAGTTATGGGCCCTAAAACAGTAATTTGCCTTGCTCCTGTCATGGAAACTCAATTTCCAATAATAGCTTGTGCAACTAGTGTCATAGTCATAATTGTTCTAAATTATAGTTATTGCAAATCTTTACTTAAAAGGAGAGTATCGATGGAGAGAGGTGAGGCACGAGAGTAATTCTGTCTGACTATCTGTCCGTCTGTTTGTTACATTTCACGCCTTATGGGTCGGCTATAGGAAATCGTCATAAGTGTTTTGGATAAGTTTAATATAAAAAAAACTTAAAGCTGTAGCCACAAAAAAAAGGACTGGCTAGCTCAAGAATTTTGCCAGTCAGTGAAAAAAATTAGTTTGAGGATAAACCTTGTAGCCGAAAGTTAAAAAAAATGGAATATCACATAAAACGTGGAAAAAGCACTGCTCTATTTTCATAACTTTGGCGTTAATACGTCACCCAATTAATATTATACTTAAATAAAGACAACAAAGAACCCTGAATCCACTGATTGTTTCTATTTTCCATAACATTACTTCTGTTTTGTGTAAAATGTTCGGAAATTAAAATCGCAAACAATTTAACTCAATCGCACACTGCGCCATGGACAGTTGGCCTTACAACCAACCGGGTATTATTTCCTTCACCGCATCCATTCCATTGCCATAAAACCCGGAGTAAAGAAGGAGACTTAAAATGTTATTTCAGTTATGCTCCTTAATCCACATTGTACCCTGCAACACTGTTAGTCGGCAGGCGGCGCTTAGTGCACAAAGCACGTATACACTACGGCAAGTGGCTCGATTCTGGCATTCTACAGCATAAAGCCAAGGTATTCGACCTGTATCGGGTCAGTGCGGAGATCAGGAGGTTACGAATGTAATGCTTTGGCGATTTTAAAGAACACAATTTGGGATGCGGACGTTTGAGAGGAACATTTCTAGTATTTTCAATAAAAACGATTTGACTTAGAGGTTTGGTAATGTAAACTTGAATGTGTTGGAGCTACAGCTGCTGCTCTCATTTGCAGCAGGAAAGATCCTATTAGATTGATTGGTTTTTAATTAGGTTTGTCTTAAATTCTACAATTGATTATGTTTAGATGATCGTCATCTCTGGGAACTCTCCATATAGACAATACACTACATAAAAAAGTATGTATCTTACCATATACCTACATATTTAGGAGTTAGATGACGCTGATAATAATAATATCAATAACATAAAAAGAGCAAAGAACAGCCGGTCTATTCTGTATTAATCCCACGGTGAAAACTTAGGTGAAGTGAGCTCGGAGTGAGCTGTCATTCCGCCTGCTGCTAGGTACTGACAGCTCACTCCGAGCTCACTTCACCTAAGTTTTCACGGTGAGATGGTTACAGAATAGCACTACAGGAGATAATACAAGCTATGTATAATTATTAAGAGGCATGCTCGTATATCCAGTTGCCAAATATGTAAACAAATATTTATTTATTTAATATATTTATTCAGACAACTAGATCCATAATTACATTTACATTTATATAATTAATATTGTGTTTATGGAAAAATTACTTTGATACCCACACAAAAAGTTCCGTTAGCGCAACAACTTCAACATTTTTAAGGACTATCAATTTAATATTTTTTAAGTGGAAATAACATTTGGAAAAAGTACCTATTTGAATATATAATACCATTATTATGTTCCTTGATAAAAAGGTGCATGTTATAATAAAAAATAAGTAATAGGGTAGCGGCTATATTTATAGTCTGTATATGTATTTATTTTTATTTTTATGGGAAATTTTCAAATTACTTCTCCAACTCTGGGCGGTGCGGGAGGGCGTGTCAGACTCTTACTGACTAAAACCCACCCGCGTTCCTTCAGTTGCCTGTACGTTGCCAGGGGCCACGGTATCTCTTTCGGACTTTCCGCAACCTGTCTGTACTGAGTTATTTTTTGTTTTTATAATGACAATTTGATCTCCTTGTTTTTCAAGAGTGTCAGTAACAAAATCCAATTTTTCACCACAAAATCGACGATAAAAAAGAAACAAAAAACTGTACACTTATTATTAAAAATCTTTAGTTATTCTCGATAAAGCCTTTTTGATATTTTTTCTACAAGCAATGACTATTAGCAGTATTCGTTTGGACCCAACTTTGATTGACATTAACCAAATTAACATCTAGACATAACTTTACCACACTGATAAATATTCATGTTGTCATTCATATACTAATAATTTAAACAGACATTAAATTTCAAGCCAATACCTTCCTTTCGCCAACGCAACTGATACGCTTAAATAGTGGTAACATATTATAACCAACACAAACTAAACAAGATACACGGTTCTTAAAGATCTCATAGACAATAGCCGGTAAGAAACTATATGGATACTCCTTGAAAATCCATACCAAAGGCCCGAACACACGTACGACAACCACACCACAACGACAACACGTGAAAGGGCGCTAATTTGTATGACAGTGAATGGTTCATTCACAAGGATCTGGCCGCCAAAATCTAAATATTTTTATTCATAATAAAAATATTTTGATTTTGAATCAAACGTGTCGACCACATCAAGGCCACGTCGCAGTCACAACACAACCATCAGTGAGACCGTGCACTTACGGCCGGCCACATCGCAAATACAATGTTGCGTCGACCATTTGATTTGATTTTGTTTTAGGTACCACGACGCAACTGCTAGAAGCTGCAGCGACACTATTCACACGTAACCACTGCATGCACATTAAGTCGCTGTGATGTGGTGTGGTTGTGGCACGTGTCAGCGGGCCCGGACATTATAAAATGCTAAAGTAACTATGTCCGTCTGTTAGTTACGTTTTCACACCTAAAACACTGAGCCAATCGTTATGAAATTTTACAGATAAGTGGGTAGCCTGGGACTGATCACACGTACCGCACCTGGAGAATTTGGAGAAGTACATATGCTACTTTTAATCCTAGATATTTGTATAAAAACATGGTAAAATACACGCAAACGAGGTCGCGGGCAACACCTAGTGGATTATAACATTCTAAATATTATAAATGCGAAAGTGATTTTTTTTATTGTTACGCATTCATGCTAAAAGGGCTGAATGGTTTTGGATGAAATTTGGCACATGGGTAGACCAATACCTAGGTGAGTACATAGGATATTTTTCATGCCGATATTCCGAGACTTATGCGGGTGAAACCACGGGGCACAATTAGTTTATTAATATTTTGAAATTTAAAATCCGACGTGCAGCACTGGGCCTTCCCAAGCTCATATGGTTTAGGAATAATAGCGTAAAACTAGGCCAAACTACAGACGTGCTCTGTTTAAAACTGGCTAATGACTATATGACTAGTTTTTTAAGTTTTAACTTGGCAAACGGCCGGAATAAGTTTGTATGGAGGAAATAATGTAAAGCACGATACTTACGTACCTCCACCTACTAAGAAGATCGTTCGAGCAAAAGTTCCGCAACCGAATGGTACCGTGGAAAACTGGAAATACTCTGAAAGGTTGGCGCAGTGGCTCAGTGATTGGCAAGCTGTGTTCTGTGTTGTGGATTCGATTCCTGAATGAGTCAAATATTTGAATGACTTTTATTGTTGTTCCAGCGGTGGCTGTCTGTGAGACTTGTCTTTGTGATGTATTGAAAATCCACACAGAAGATATTTTTTTACTTTTATTTTTTTATTTTTTTTATATCGTGCCCCACACTAGGAATTTCTCCTGTATCGTGGGTGCGTTTACAAACATTTATACTCACATACACAAACAGCCAGACCCGGAACAACTACTTGCAGGTCATACAAATATTTGTTCCGTGCGGGAATCGAACCCGCGACACGCAGTGCAGCAGTCAATCGCTTAACCACTGCGCACTCCACTGCTTATCCTAATATCAACCTTTTCGTGCAGTCAGGGTTATTATTTGATAAGCAACTTCATACACTAGGTGCCTACGTCAATTTGGAGTTTTATAGCCATTTCATACAACTGTCAAAGAATGATAGCTGCTGTGATTCGAATATACGGACAATTTAAATTGATAGTCTTTTCGCTTAACAATTATTTTCCTTGACTTTACATCCAGAATATTATTAAAATAATGCATTGGCCAATTTATTAATCACACCCACAGTCAATTTCTACATGTCAATTTCGTACAAAACTCAGTATCATAAACTTCTCCACATGCCAAGATAAAGTATCCTATTCCCACAATGATCCTATTATAAACTCAGTTCACGCCACGATCCTGATTCTTAGAGTCAATAAATAAAGTGGTGGCGCCAGCCCTGCCTACCAATAATACGAACAGACTGCACCTTCAGTTGGCAATAAATGGCTATGGCGGACACCGGCACATATTTCACTTAATAATCCTGCAAGAGGTATTTTTCTAGTGATGATTTTTAGGCGGTTTGGAGCCTACTTTACTGACAAGGTATTGTGTGAAAATATTGAAAAAAAGTAATCATAACTTATTTAAAATGTTTAGTAATAAGTCTATGGTGAACAAAAAAGTCTCAGTTTGGAAATGGTGAAGTTACTGACGTTTTTAAATAATCCATACTTTTATTATAAATGCGAAAGTAACTGTCTGTTAGTCTTTCTGTCTGTCTGTCGGTTACCATTTCACGCCTATACCACTTTACCGATCAGTATAAAATTTGGCAGGTAGCCTGGAACCAACCTGTCTGTAAAAATATATGAAATACAAAATACACGCAGACGTAGCCGTGGGCTAGTAATAGATAAAAAATAATACTTACTATGGTGACGAAACAAATCAACACCTTTTAATAAAACCTTCAGCACTTACATTCTGTGTCGCAACTTTAGGGCTGTCTTAGAAGTCATTGCCAGTCTTAAAATTTATATAGGCAAATGAGAGTTTAGGCAGGATTTACAGCCAAGGGGGGCCTCCCCCCGGGGTCATAATTAGACCCCATGGTCGTGTCGACGGCTCCCCCTTTTATGTACGATTGGTTGCATATTTTGCATACGGGGGAAGATGGCTCAGTGAAAGTTTACCTTAGAAATGTGCCAAGAGGATAATCGTAGAGTATTATAGTATTAGATGGAGGAAAATGTTGAGATTTTATTAGAATATTTACATACATCATTCATAAACTTACGCCATTTTCCCATGTACTTACAGGCCATACGCCACCTGCTACGATCCCTATCTACCTACATACCTACTTCTTTTGTTTCTTTAACATTCATACATCTAATCATATACATTTTCACTACTATCTTGGGGTCGACTACCAGTCTAACCGGATGCAGCTGAATACCAGTATTTTACACGGAGCGACTGCCTATTGGACCTCCACAACCCAGTAACTGGGTAATACGATACCCCTTGGTAAGACTGTTTGTCAGAGTTTCGGGCTTCTGACGACCCGTAACGACTGTCAAAGATCCACAAATGACAACCGAGACCAGAGGCTTACGTGCTTCCCGAGACACGGAGGAGTCTCGGTATGTAAAGATGGTCACCCATCCACGGACCAGCCTCGGCAAGCGTAGCTTAACCTGATGGATCGACCCGTGCGGCAGTTATTACTTAGCCACGAGCTCCTCACATCGTGACACACGAGATCGTGGTAATGAAGTTTATCTGACGATGTCTGTAAAGACCAATAATTACTTATTAAGCCTACCTATGTCTTACTCTTAGGTCTTTTGAAACCGATTTCTTTATGGTTGAGAACATAATTATCTCATAACTAGCTTCCACCAGCGGCTTCGCCCGCGTCATATCTTTATAAATAATAGCCTATTTTACTCAGTGATAATATAGCATTCTACTGGTGAAAGAATGGATAAAATAGGTCCAGTCGTTTTTAAGTTTATTCATTACAAACAAAAATACAAACCTTTTCTCTTTATAATATTTAAAAAAACATTTTTTTTTTGTTTATAATATTAGTGTACATTAGTGTAGAGTGCCTGGTCGACCGAGCTCGGGTGAAAATAGAGAATGCTCATTTAACAGTATAAGATAATTCATATTAATTCCATGTATAGTACATACTATTTCCAAGCTGCCACGATAGTACATACTATTCGATGCTGTCATGATAGTAGGCACATACTAATTTCATGCTGCCATGATATACATACTATTCCATGCTGTCATGATTGTAGGCACATACTAATTTCATGCTGCCACGATAGTACATACTATTCCATGCTGTCATGATAGTAGGCACATACTAATTTCATGCTGCCATGATATACATACTATTCCATGCTGTCATGATTGTAGGCACATACTAATTTCATGCTGCCACGATAGTACATACTATTCCATGCTGTCATGATAGTAGGTACATACTCATTTCATGCTGCCATGTTAGTAGGGTACTTACTAATTTCCATGCTGCCATGTCATTATTCTAAGGTAGCCATTTTGTTCTAAATTTTGGGGGTGAAACTACGGCGAAAACGAATTTTCCCAGATATGAGACCTAGCTAGATCGATTTTTCGCCCCCGTAAACCGCTATATTGTAACTTTCATCGAAGTCCTTAGCGTCGTTTTCGAGAACGTGATTACAAATATATATTTACAAATATTGCTTGTTTAATACATAGGATAGGATAACGATACCGTAATTAGCGGGATCACTATAATAATCTTCTTTGCATAGTTTTGCTCAGGATGGAAAATATGTAAGGAATCTTTTGCCCAGCTGTGAAAAAGTCGGAGTTATCAATAATGACTGAGGTTTGTCAAGATGTTTAAAGGTAAATATTTAATAATCCGATACATAAATCTTCGAAAACAATCAGTTCCATGGTAAAAATTTCCTTAGGCCCTTTGTACTCACACGTTTTTCTGGCCGTGAAAAACTACGGTTTATTTGCCGTGTGTAAGCTCGGTATATAGTCAGTTTGTATGGATCACTATGGAAGCTTGTTGACGGTTACGTTTTCTCACCGGCGGGCGCGGTATAGACGCCGTACCGTAAATAAACCATGCCGTGTATAAAGCGTGACTTAGCCCTCGCCGTTTTTTCATTTTTGAATATCCAACCGCTTATGGTTGTAGGATCAAGCTATACATTTCCAGTTTATGCTGATCTCATATTGTATAGGATTTCCGTACAATGCGAGGTCAGCTTATACTGGAATTTTATAGCTTGATGTGTAGCCTAGGGTACGCACTTAACCGCCATCAAACGCGGCGGTTGAATGGGCGGTCAACCGCTAGTCCGTAAGTCGTCTTAAGGTCTATTTACAAGATGGCGCTTTGATCATAAATCAATCACGTATGTAAACTCCTTTTATATCTTCAAGACAAACAAATATTCGTTTCGATATTGGAAATTCGAGAGCTACTTTGAAACTGAAGTTAAAATATTTTCTCTTGGGTTAAGTCGTGCCAAGCAATCGGACCCTATTTCAACTGAATATTGATGCCGCCGGCAAGACCGCAATTTTGAAACATCAATCGGTAAGTTTATACATAGGTACGGCCTACAGGATTCAGGGAATTGACGTCATTTCTACTAGATTAAATATTTGATTTTAATTTGTAGCTTGGTATATTACTTGTAAGATTTTTGGCTGCAAATGATTTCAGGAAGGTCAATTTAGCCCACAGAAGCACATAATCTTTTGCAAGTTTTTAAAATTCGGTCTATTTTATTTATATTACAGTGAAAATATTGTCGGATTTTAATGTAACACATCGTAAAAATTATCAATTAAAAATATTTAAAAGAAATATATCTAGTTGAACACGTAAAAATATGCATTTCTTGTTTCATCATAATGGTAAGTACAATATCTACTTTCCCTCGTTGTAGAAGCACATTCATACATTATCGTTATTTGTGATGGCCTTCGAGAAAGGCCAGGTGCTTAGTAATCCATGGCGCTTTGCAACTATATTAAAAAATCAGAAACCAAGAAAGAAAGTTTGCATTTTATCGACTATTCATATTAATATTTTATTTTTTTCTACAGTCAGGGAAATTAATTGGTAATTAAATTTACACACTACGTCAGCTTGCCGTGTTATAGCGATTTATGTTAATCAAAGTGTCAACAACTCTCATTCTCTGGCAGTTGTTGACACTGTCAAAGAATTACAGTTGTGATTTGAATATACGGTCAATTAATTTCCTTATGTAAGAAAAACCCACAAAAATATCAGCCTGTCACCGCAGATTCTGCAGTAGGGCAGATGCTTCTTCTCATCCAACAAATTACGAGTGTTGATCCACCATAAAAAAGGCAGTGTCAAAATATTGTTTACCCTGACTAAGTTACCTGGCTTGCCTGTGAGAACAATGTTATTTATTAGTCAACAACATAATAATATACTCGTATCTTCTTAGCTTCCCCATTAAATAGGTAACTGATTATACAGACAGGCTGTTGCAGGCATAACGTCCATTCATGACATATTACTGTCTTATTGGCAAACAGAGCACACTTGCGGTCAGCTTGGCTTACCCAGCTACGCGACTCAACCACTAAGTACCTAGATAAACTACCTTAGTACTTGATTATGATCCGGGATAGTGCCAAAGAACATAATGTATGACCAGCCATTCATTTCCCGTAGCCATAGGCAGCAAGCAGTACTCCAAGTACATACTACACTGCTGTCATCATAATTTGCCTAGCCTTTTCCCTACTATCTTGGGGTCGGCTACCAGTCTAACCGGATGCAGCTGAATACCAGTATTTTACATGGAGTGACTGTCTATCTGACTTCCACAACCCAATTACTGGGTAACACGATACCCCTTGGTAAGACTGTGTCAGACTTTCGGGCATCTGACGATCCGTAACGACTGTCAAAGATCTATAAATGACAGCCGGGATCAACAACGGGTCTTGGTATGTAAAGATGGTCTATCGACCCGTGCGGCTGTTATTACTTAGCCACAAATCTCTCTTCAATGCCGTAACGCTCCTTTTGGTTTGTTGGCAAATTAATGATTAGCTTTACAGTAGGAATGAAAATGCCAACCCGTTTAAGCAAGCGTGGTGATCAATGGTCATCCCTTCTCTGTATAAGAAGAGGCCTTCGTTCTGCAGTGGGCGATAATAGGCTGGTGTTATTTAAAGTAGGTAGTTAATATATTTTGTAATGTTATTTTAAGCGCAAAGTCATAAAGGATAAGTCATTTAATTTGAAAAATCGCTCACTGTTAAAGTTTATCCGGGACATATTTTTTTTAACAGTTTTATTCAGTTTCGCACCTGTCTAATTAACTAACTTGAATCGAATGATTTGTTTGAAATTTTGCCCAACTGTTTATTAGAGTAAAATCGACTTACTTAAAAACGTAACATTTAACACAACGCCTGAATTCCCGAAATGGGCGTGGTACATCCACATGCAAAAGCTTAATTTCTTTTCTTTTCATAATGTTACTAACCGATCGAAAGATCAAACCAGGAACCCCAGAGTCAGTAGTCTCGCTTTGTACCACCAGATCGCCAAGGCAGTCAAACAAGCAACCTCTACTCAAAATTGAGGGCTCAATTTTCACCGAACTTCTATCTCCAAGATTCAATCTAACTGTCAAAATCTGTAGCGAGACACAATATGGTGTAAACTGGTAAACGAAATAGACATATGGTTTGTTCCAAAAATATCTGATGAAAATCTAAACAAATGGATCAGAAAACGTACCTGTGGATGCCATATAAGTACAGTATATTCTGGCAAATAAATGAAAAAAAAAATGGTTTGTTCCACTTAAAAATTGAGTGTTTTGGTTTAATTATTTGAATACTTAAACTAGAAATTATAATTTTAAATCACCGTACAGATGTTTGTCATTTGACGATAAAATTAAGGTTAATTTTATAACCTCAATTTTCGTCGATGATTTCTCAATTACAATTTAATAATGATATTCAAAGTGATGGAGTGGGATTGCGTAAGAATTTAACTCGATCTGAATTTTTTTACACTTTTATCAGATACTTTTTGAACAGAAGTTTCATTGAGACGTCACTTTCAGTCCGCAACCATTCTAAGATTAAGATGAATTCAGTCCGGTCCGAAGTCGCCGGCGGCTATTTACAGAAACTGAAGCTTCGATAATTGAATAAACTAATTTCAGATACCATTTTAACTAGTCTAATATTTATTCGGTCTAGTGTCCGTTGGATTGCTGAACCTGCCTTCGACTTGTTTTTACTTAGCTTTTAGATTTGATTAACTAATTTGTAACGTTACAAAAGGTAATATTTTATGCTCGTAAGATAGCAAGGCCGAGTAACTGTAATTCTATACCTGTATAGGTGCCACTTTTCCTTACATTGGAGAAAAATAAAATCTTATTCAAAATTTGTTAGAGGCGTATTTTAGCAGGTTTTCTCAGCACGCGTAGCATGACAACCATAGAAACGGGTTTTCTACGGGTTTTGTCGACGGAAGAATTTAGACAAAATGACAGTTTGTTATTATGTTGTCTATTACAATTTGACAAAACCCGTTTATATTGTGGTCATGCTAGTCGTGCTGGTTGCGAGTGGCATAGGCTCTGAGACGGTTAGTAAAGTTCAAGGGAGCCCTATTCCCAGCAGTGGTATACTGACGATGAAAAATTAAAGTTCTCTATCCGATTAGTTGATAAAATATATCTTGTTTAGAAGCTGTTATTTGGTAAAAACACAATCACAGTTTCACGTTGTGTATGTACATAGTCCTGTTTCAAATGACTACTTGACTCCAAAATACTATATTAATATTCCAAGCAGTGCACACACAGCAATGAATTAAATCTGCCTTCATTTAAAATAACAAAATCCAAATTCCCCTATTTATAATATTTCAAAGATCAATGGATTTAATGCACTTATGCATCACAGGACTTACTTCCGATTCCGAATGCTATTCGAACATACGACGACGGAAATATACTGGGTCTTTTGTATTCAGTGGCTTTTACGATACCTACTGAATATTTTATTGAACATAAAAATAACAAAGTAAGGTTGATAATGTTGGAAAAGTTCTTTTGATATTGTACTTGAAACTGAGTAATTGAATTGTAAATATAGTTTTTTTTTCACAATAATAATTTTAAAGTATTTGAAGATTGAGAGCGGTGGTGATCCAGTGGTAACGGCCGCGACTTACGAAGTTGCAGGTCGTGGGTTCGAATCCTAACAGATGCTTTACTTTGTGTAAATAATTTCATCAAATTTGTAAATATGTGAGCACCATGTATCTATCACATAATTAGTTTATCTGTTGTTGCTTCATTTTTAATTCTTAATTCTTTTTACCTACTGTGGTATAATAATTTTATTCTAGGTGCATCGTCCTCCGAATAATTATATAACTAATGTACTTATACAAAATATTGTAAAACATTTTAAAAGAGTAACGGTGGAGTTTCTTGCCCATTCTTCTCCATACGAAAACTACCTTTTGGAAGGGGCAACTAGAATCAATTAATTTTTTTTGTAAATTTTTGACGTTCAAAAGTGCCTTATACGGGCCTACTTGAAATAAATGATTTGACTTGACTTGACTTGACTAAAACGGTGAAGGAAAACATCGTCAGGAAACCGGCAAGTTCTAAAACTATAAATTCGAAGATATGTGACATCCACCTACCCGCACTGGTGGATTACGGCCCGCACCCTCTTACCGAGAGGAGACCTGAGTTCTAGCTCTGGGAACATTATAGACTGATTATGAAAAGTATTTATGGATCCATGAAACTAAAAACTAAGTACAACTAATGCCCATCGTTCACGATGCTATTCAAAAGTAACGTGTACAACCACAAACTAGTTAATAACGCGTTAGTAAGTCGCGTCGTGTATGAACCACCATTGAAACACTAGTGCTGTGACATTCTGGCTGCTCATTGGTGATTTGAGTTTGTGGTGGGTTACTTTTGGATAGCTTCGTGGACGACGAGCTTAGTAGACGGCCCAAAATTATAGAAACCTACCATATAATAGTATAAAATAGAGCAGAATTAGCAGAAAATATATAATAGTATAAAATGCAGCAGATTATGGTAAAAACATATTATATTTCTCTGGTTTATTTTATTTCTAAATCTGCGAGAACGATTGGAGGTAAATAAAACGATAGCTATTTAAATTCCGATGGGATTTATCCCGATGAGGGAACGCTTTCGTTTGAATTGTCTGTGTTGAGAAAATAAGTTTTTTAGGGTTCTTTAGCCAACAAGAAACCCTTATAGTTTCGCCATGTCCGTCTGTCCGTATGTCTGTCTGCGGCTTAGCTCAGAAACTCTTAGTACTAGAAAGCTGCAATTTGGCATGGGTATTAATCACGCCGACAAAGTGGTAAAATAATATAAAGAAAAATTTAAAAAAACATGTCTACCCCATGGCATTGAACGACCTTTCCAACGACACCCCATATGTCGTTAAAAAGGTCGTTTAAAAATATTGAGAGTCTGTGAGAACCATTTTTGGGCTCAGGGATCCGTTTGAGAAATATTAAGCTTTAAAGTGCTAGTTTTTGTTAGAGTTAAGTATCCCCACCCCTGCCAGCTAAATGATTAGTTTTGGATATGAAAAAAATCATGGCAGTAGTATATATAACGAAATTAAAACGAAAGCTATCACAGCTAGGGATCTACAAGTTAACCAGTAATAGTTATCAACCAACCTACATTAATTGCAGTTGTAAAAACAGGTTCTCCCGTAAATTCCATAAGGGAGAACATGTTTTTCAACACGTTTGTTCTTGGGATACATTTATCCCAACTACGGAACCCTTCATTGTGCGTGGTCCGACACGCACTCGACCGGTTTTTTATTTTAGTTAACCAAATATTTAGCCGTGATTAATATGTATACCTATGCTAAGTGACAGCTTTCTAGTACTAACAGTCTCTGAGGTAAGCCGCGGACAGACAGACGGACATTGCGAAACTATAAAGCTCCGCGCAAATGGGCCACCGACCACACCCACTTCACATGCTTTTTTATAGGTCTTGTGTGAATTCGTGGCACACGTGTGGCCGGTGGCGCTCACAGCAGTACTCCGCACCGCAGCAGGAGGCGACAGCCACCAGTGGCTGTGGTCGGTGGCCCGTTTGCGCGGTGCCTAAGGGTTCCTTGTTGACTACGGAACCCTAAAAATGAAAAACAAATGACTGTATTAGGAACAGGGCCTAGATTACTAATGGTCACGTTTCAGACAGGAACCTTCTAACAATACACGCCCAGTCATACCGGTTTCTAAATCAAGCCCTGACTTCACTCAGGAGTGTGAATGTAGTGCTGTTCCTCAAACGATAGAGCACTTAATATTTTGTCTAAATTCGGAAGGAATTGTTCAAGCTGTCTGTGGTCTTTATTTTTAGACGATACCAAATTGGGACAGTTGGTTAAGGCTGCTCAGACATTCTAGAAATAGCTAGTTTGAAGTTTATTGCCATTTTTTTTTGTTATTTTCAGTAACCACGTTTTTAAGACATATAAAACTGCTGTGATGTCATATCGCGCATATGTTGAGTCTTCTCTACGGTATGGACTAATGATGTGGGGAAATAGTACTGACCACAATAGGGCATTTGTCGCCCAAAAGAAATGTTTACGAGCTCTATACGAGATTCCATCTGACGAATCATGTCAACCAATATTTAAAGAGCTTGGTTTGCTACCGCTACCTTCATTATATGTATATGAAGCATGCAAGTTCGTTCAACAGCACAAAGAACTATTTAAAACGGCAGAGGAAGTAAGCTCTCGAAGTCGGCGTGACCAATACAGACTTGTGCTGGATGTGCTGCCTCGATCAGCGAAATATAATAAAAACTCTCTGGCTATGTGTGTACGTCTCTATAATAAATTACCAAAAATGTTTAAAACATTCAATTGTAAATTATTTAAAATTCAATTATATAAATGGCTTAATGATAATAATTTCTATAGCATTAATGATTTTTTTAATATGAATTCAATGTAAGTAATATATTTCAATGTCATAACGTAGCTTTAGTAAGTAAGTTTGCATGCTTTAGTATTAAGCAAAACATGTTCGATCTAATATATATATTTTTTTTATAACACCTTGTATACCATGTTTTATGCAAATAAAAATATCTTATCTTATCTTATCTTATCTTAAGTTTTTATATTTGAAACGACAGTCAAGGGTTCTAAAAAAGCCTCGAGAAAACGTGGTGATCGATGCTTATGCCTTCTTTGTATTAGAAGAGGCCTTTGCCACACTTTTATTATTTTGTGTGGGTCAGTATTATTACTTATGAAATCGGCGATTTTTCTACAAAGTGATATCCGATGACCCTCTGTTATACATGTTGATTATCCTTCATGCTAACAAGCTAGACGCACATAATTATTATGAATTCTTTGTCCAAACACCGTAATGTTGTATTTGTTCTGACACAGTGTAGTAACGCTATGCTTGAAAACACACGGGTCTAGTAATTATGAGAGAAAACGCTTATAAAAAAAATACAAATAGTTAATAATAACTTAGTGTTTTAGATAATATTCGTGAGCATTTTTTTCTTAACTTATACTTACCTACCTACTTAGCCGTTGAGATAAGTAAATAATTATCTTCTAAGGTCAGTGGGTAATGGACAATGAGTAAGGGCTTCATAGCTCAGAAAATATCGAGAAACAACTTACGGACTCCTAGTTAATTAAAAACTACATGCAATAGTGTAATTTAACTTATTTTGAATTGACCTGTACCTACTTGACTCTTATTTATTTATTTATTATTTATTTATTTATTTATTTACAACACAAACTATCTTTACAGGTTAACCTAAAGTGATAGAAATAAAAAATTGTTAAATTGATTTTATTATACCGACTGCATTAAGAACTCATTTTCACGGTTGATACTTGACAAACGGTTCCCATTATTGCATAAAATGCATCGCTCACAAACAGAATACATGGAAGTTCAAATATCATTCTTAATTTACTAAAGTATCTTTGTAGGACAAAATTGTCTTAATAATAATACTAGCCAATTATCATGCCACTGCAGGGCAAAGGCCTCTTCTCATACAGAGAAGGCAGAGCATTGATCACCACGCTTGTTCAAGACGGGTTGGCAAATTCAGACTTATAGTAACAATAAGTCCAGGTTTCCTCACGATGTCGTTGATGTTATTGTTGCTGTGTGAAATATGTCTTAATAAACAAATATCATTATTATTTTCTTCTAGCGTAACCGCCCAAAACGATTCCCCTTATGTTTTCCCACTTAGAATTTCATGTAAGCAATCGATTTAGTAAGCACGTGCGTCGGCAGCTATCGATCGTCGCCTACCCCACATGAACCTAATTACTTGTTTTTTTTTTTAAATATTGTTAGTTATAACTAACTATAACCTCTCTAGGAGCACGCTATTCGGCTGTCTCAGAATATTTGAGGAAAAACTTGTATGAACTAATTAGTTTTAATTCCGTTCCTTGTTTTAATTTGATTGTTAATTTGTTAGTGGAAATAGAGTTAGATTATTGACTATAGTTAGTGGACCAAGAAGTAAAAGCAAGTGCTTCAATGGTCGATTTCAGATGAAATAAATGTGAGTGTGTGATGTGTGTGTGTGTGTTGTGTCTGTATGGTGTGTGTGTGTGTGTGAGGTGCCTGGATTTGTGAGCGGTTGGTGGTAATAGGCTCGCCCTCTATAACATAGGACTTAAGGCTCCGTGCACGAATAAAACTCTCTTTTGTCAATTACGTATCTAATTGTGATAAAACTTGAAATAATTGAAAGATTAAGTCTCTCTGACTATAAAAGTACAGTTTTCATAGTGCTAAACCATTCATGTCAGTCACAGCACCTGTTAATAGTTGCATCACTTTTGCGCTCTCGAAAATATGGTACTTAATGAAGATATTGTTTAATCATAAAATAAAAATTTGATTTTATCTCAAGGATAGCTGAAGACTAACTAATGTCTGATTTTTTAATTTCTTGATATGGTTAGCTAAATAATAGGAAAAATACATAAAAGACTGAGTTTAAAAAAAAAAGGTTTTTCAACATTATTTTTCTGCTATATTTTGTATGGAAGTTGAAAACGTTAGAAGTTGGAAGTTGAAAGTGGTTCAGCCACATGCAAGTAGACCATAATAATGATGTTGAGGATATTTTTTAACGTTCAAAATAAAAAATAGTTTCTTATAACAAAATGATCAAATGTCAGTCTCGCCGAATCTCGCGTCATTTTTCGGAAAACTTGTTGCGAATGTTAGTGATTTTCCATGAATCCCTTTAAGTCACATGCAAAACAAAAAACTCAACTTTTCAAATCACAAATAGTTTTGTTTAAATTCTTTTTCCCTTTCACATAATAAATGATAAAAATCTGTGGATTTCGTGCACGGCCCCTTAAAAATAACTTGCAAAATGTGGGTGTACTATAGATACACATCTGCCTAACTCTAACTATTACCTATAGGCTGACGCCTATGTTATGTAAAGGGACACGTCTATGCAAATTTTTAACAACTTGGAAAGCAACATTCTCTGTTCGTAGTTTCCAACGTTTTGACGGTAACAATAATGATAAGAAGTTGTATTTTGGGGTTGCCTTGTGCAACCTTTGACATTCAAAAAGTGCTAATTCTTAACGTAGTTTGAATAAACGAGTTTATCATGTGTTTTAAACAAAAAAAAGCTATTTTAAGTTTTTTTTTAATACAGTTACAGTTAAATACTAATAAAAGGTACAGTTTATCCTGCGTAATGTTGTTTGTTCTGCAATACATAATAAATATACATAGGTAAATACATAAATATTGCATACAATCTGTTCGCATCTTATTATATATATGTAAAGCACGGTGCTCTGATGTCAGTTTCAGAACTAGGCCAATATTGATGATATAGATAGTGTTGAAATTAAATCGGTTATAATAACACAGTGAACACATGCATTGTATTGACGTGTTTTAAAATTAATTTAACCAAGGATTATTTATTTTGGGGATTGTTTATGCTGTGCTGTAATATTTTTATTTAAATCTTTATAAATAAAATCACTTGCCGCAGAACGCTCCACCGATGTTGATTTTTATCCTTCGAAGATTTTCTCTATTTTTGTAATTATCTGGATAAGGTTTGTATGATAGAGTCCAGTCCCTCTCTCAGAGGGGAGGCTTGCGTCCGAGTGGGAACGTTATAGGCTGATTATGCTATATTATTTTGTTTTTCTCATCTGCTTTTATTGAAGAGATTTGGTTTTACGGAAATTTATAACGTTACAAAATAAAAGGACGGAAGTTAGATACGTAATTCAAAAAAATAAAGAACAAAAAAAAATCTAATAATAACTTCCCTTATTTCCTTACAATCCGAAGGGATCCAAAAGGTTAGAGATACCGTGTCAATTTGCTTTCATCATGTCTACTTTATTGTGTTCCGGGATTTTCTGATGGACTTCAAACATAAAAATCAGATATCCATCTGACCTGATCCGCGGATACTACCTTATACCTAGATATATAGATACGATATGTGTAGAAAAAACATACCTCCTATACATAAATTATTATAAATTAAAGTCGGTTTTCGTGTCTGTCAGTGTGACCGCGTTGTTCTTCTAAACTACACAACAGATGTCCATGCGACTCTCACCATCATTTAGAGAATTTATTCCAGGAAGTGTATGTGTACAATACATTAATATTAAAATTACACAGGTTTATTAAGAAAAACATTGTGTCTTGTAAAGTCGTGAAAACCGAGCGAAGCAGGAGCGAGTCCGTTGTATAGCATAACATCCTTGAAAAAGTTGGGTAATACGATTCCCCAGTATAATATTGTAACACTGAATATTTCGTTTTAGGTGTACAAAAAGCATTTTGAAACTTCTAAATGCTTTATAAACCTAAAACTAAATAAATATTATTGACAATTCAATGAAAACAAGCTCTCTTTAGACAAAATCAAACTGGTTGCTAATTTAATTGTATAATTTATTATTTTTATGACATTGTTTTTACATTCTGTGATTACTTTACCTCACAATCTGTCTAATTGTATTTTTTTTTTGGAAAATCGTTTGTATTTACAATGTTTGTGAATATGTAAGCACCTATATCTATTACAATCAAAATTAATTTATCATTCATTGCTTCGTTTTTAATTCTTTTTTATTCTAAGTGCATCGTCTTCACATAATTATGCTTTTATATAATTAATGTATACAAAATATTTGAAACCATTATTAAAAAATTAACGGTGGAGTTTCTTGCCTATTCTTGCCTCCTAACTACCTTTTGGAAGGGGAAACTAGAATAAACTTTAATTTTCTGTAAATAACGTTCTAAAGTGCCTTTTATGTGCTTACTTGAAATAAATTATTCGACTTTGACTTCTCTAAAAAGACAGTGGTCAAACATTCCGTGTTAGTACCAGATTTTAGCCTGTAATTGTCTCACTGCATGACAAACATAGATCACTTAGCGTGTTGAACTCAAGACGTTGTTTTTAGCCTAATAAATCCAGGTTTTTTCACGTTATTTCCCAGCCATAAGTCAGTGGGGTCTAGATTAGCTTGGCTAAGATTTTATATTCTACAGCCTGAGTTTGCATAAGCATTATCATAATCTACAGTTTCTGTGCGATGTTTATTTTGATCCTGTGGAGATATTGCTTGTATTTTTTCATTAATAACGAAAAGCCTTTGAGTTAGAGCAGTGATTCGTTGCTATATAACAATGAACACACTGACTTTCACTTAAGGTCTATATAGATACTGAGATCCCGCCAGTGGTGTCCCTACAAATATTATTAATGTGAAAGTTTTTATGCTTGGATGTTTGTTAGTCATTCAAGCAAAAACGGCTGAACGGATTTACATGAAATTTTGGTTACGGATAGCTTATAATCTGCATTAACAAGAAGAATACAGTAGAGTACTTGTTGATAGGCCTACACTGTCCTCTCATACCTATTAACACTGTAATTTGAAAACATTGCAAATACCATTTACTTTTAAAAGAGTAACCGTGGAGTTTCTTGCCGGCTCTTCTCCATAGGAAACGACCAAACGAACCTAGCTTCTGACGTTTCATAAGTGCCCTTGTAGGTTTATGTGAAATAAAATATTTTGAGTTTGAATTTGAATAAGACATAGAATACTTTAAATTCCAGTAGTACGTTTCAGTGGTATATTTTCCACACGGGCAAACCCGCGGGATAAAGCTAATAATAAAAGTGTTTTGCTAAGATATTTTTATATAGTTAAAATATGGGTTCTCAAATTTTTTTGTTCTGCCTATATCGACATTACATCAATACGAATACTAATTTTGTAGGTTTTAAGTAGAAAAGCAAACGTTTAAAATCATCATCACACAAAATAATTCTGCCCTAATTTTTCATCCGTCTTGAAGTCCAACTATAACACAATATCTCTCTTATTCAGAAAATGAACTCGTTCGCAGCAGAACCAGTGTAATTATTAGCCCCCGTCATTATGCTAGCGTGCCTCAAGCGGAAGAGCTAAGGAAATGACGATTAGATTTGTTTAGCTATTTGTTGAGCTCTTTACCGCTGATAATCGCTGGCGACAAGCCACTAATGACGTTCGGACTAACAGCCATTTATTTCAGTTTGGTTACAAGCGCCGATCTCAATGTATGTAGGTACAAGTAGTGGGTGGGGTAGATAGTTCGGTTTTTGAGTTGCGTGGTTGGTGGAGAGATCGATTGTTTTAGTAAGCTATAGCAAAAAATATTGATTTTTAGACAAAGATTGAAACCGAAACCATAGGTATTATTTCTGCCTGTCTATCACAGGGCTCTATCATAATAGGTAACTGAATACGGAAAATTGCAAATTATACCTAAACCTAATACAAAAAAATTATACATTTTCATAACAGTAAATATTTTTGCTATTATATTACCTTTCCACTTTTAAAAAGAATATTAATATGCACGTAAAGTAAGATAATAACTTTTTAACTTTAAACTCTGAATGGGATCAAAGATGGCTTACGGACTCTCTTGTCAGCTTAAGGATTACTTTTTGACAATTTGTTAAAAAGAATAAATAATTTATTTAAGTATATATTCATTTATTACTTTATACGTGTAGGTTTATTTCAATATTTTAGTTTAAGACTTCGAATATTTATATTTTTCTCTTCTTGTTCTCACACACTATTGTCTACATTTCTTTCTCATTTCTCCTATCGCAGGTCTGCTGGAAGAAATTTCTTAAGAAATAAGCAGTACCTTTGTACTCATAATTATGATTATGTCTTATCTGTATCTATTTTTCTGTGTGTACATAAATAATAAAATAAATAAATAAATAAAATAGTTAATGAATCAAATCGAAGATGCAACAAATAAAAATTCTAACTACTTAATCCTTTTTCTAAAATAAAAGTAGCCCAAGTTACTCCTTATAACATCAGCTATCTGCCAGTTAAAGTCGCCGGAACAAACAGACAGACAAACAGTTTAAAAATTGATTTTCTGCTACAAGTACCGTATAGACTCGTACTTTCATGCATTTAGTATAAAGCAGTTATTATCACATTACAAATAGACACTTCAATTTGATTTATTTGTTTAAATGTATAGACTAGCGACTGCCCCTGCTTCGAACGGTTTTTACGACTTTAGAAAACATCTCAAAACTTACATAAATATATGTAATGTATGTTTATATATTTAAGCTCTATGTATTTATTTAAGTATATATTTATTTATTACTTTATACGTGTAGGTTTATTTCAATATTTTAGTTTAAGACTTCGCATATTTATATTTTTCTCTTCTTGTTCTCACACACTATTGTCTACATTTCTTTCTCATTTCTCCTATCGCAGGTCTGCTGGAAGAAATTTCTTAAGAAATAAGCAGTACCTTTGTACTCATAATTATGATTATGTCTTATCTGTATCTATTTTTCTGTGTGTACATAAATAATAAAATAAATAAATAAATAAAATAGTTAATGAATCAAATCGAAGATGCAACAAATAAAAATTCTAACTACTTAATCCTTTTTCTAAAATAAAAATAGCCCAAGTTACTCCTTATAACATCAGCTATCTGCCAGTTAAAGTCGCCGGAACAAACAGACAGACAAACAGTTTAAAAATTGATTTTCTGCTACAAGTACCGTATAGACTCGTACTTTCATGCATTTAGTATAAAGCAGTTATTATCACATTACAAATAGACACTTCAATTTGATTTATTTGTTTAAATGTATAGACTAGCGACTGCCCCTGCTTCGAACGGTTTTTACGACTTTAGAAAACATCTCAAAACTTACATAAATATATGTAATGTATGTTTATATATTTAAGCTCTATGTATTTATTTAAGTATATATTTATTTATTACTTTATACGTGTAGGTTTATTTCAATATTTTAGTTTAAGACTTCGCATATTTATATTTTTCTCTTCTTGTTCTCACACACTATTGTCTACATTTCTTTCTCATTTCTCCTATCGCAGGTCTGCTGGAAGAAATTTTTTAAGAAATAAGCAGTACCTTTGTACTCATAATTATGATTATGTCTTATCTGTATCTATTTTTCTGTGTGTACATAAATAATAAAATAAATAAATAAATGTTTTTTTTATACTTATGTAAGTTTCATACACATTTGTACCGGAATCAATGCTCTGAATTGTGAAACAGCAATCAAAATCAAAGTCTTTAAAAGATTTAAGCGGTCATACGGACAAACACGAAAAGCGACTTTGCTTTTCCTAAGTAGGTATTTAAGCTTTTAATGTTAAACTTATTTTCAGGTAATGTTCCTAGAAATCCTGTTCGCTTGCACATTAATTCAAATATGTAAATAATTCAAATGATGCAGTGCACCAATAAGATAAGCGCTAAGTTATGCGTGCGCGCAACCAAGTGCGTCAGCGACTTATCGCCGCTGTTGTCACTGTCGCGCGGCTATGTCGCAACACAGAATAAGTTCAGGTTCAGAAGTCCTACTGAGAGCTTTGGGGCATAAATGTGCTGACAGATTTTAATTAACCCCTGTGGGGTAATTGCGTAATACAGTGACAATGCCAATGCCTTTCATTTTGACAATTTAACAACATTCATTGCATCATTTACGTTGTCGAGCAGATGAATTTTTCAATCGTATAAAGCAATTTCCTTCAAATTGTGATTAAAAGTGTGTTACATAATTGGGTTGCTGATGGCAATGCACTTACTGACGGCTCTTTTAATAATCATAGTCGCAAAAAATAATAACCATGAAAGTAGGTAAAAAATACATTTGAGGTAAAATAATACAATATATAATATAATTTAAGACGCTTATTTTCTCTACAAAACTTATGTACGTAATGCTAGTATTTGACAATAGTGCACGTACAAGGAGCTAACTTTGTGAGAGACTGGTGCCTGGTCACCAGGGCCCTCCTGCGGTTAGGTGCCTGTGATTTGGACCATAATAACAATGTATACTTAACTAACGGTGAATTAAGAACATGAAATATAATAAAATAAAAAAGGAAGTGTATCGCAATTTGCGGCATAATAATGGCGCCTACCTAGAACCGTTTAAAGTGCCGTAAGGATTTGCATTGAGCTCGGTACTTGACAGGTTAGGTTCGAAGGGGCTGGCGTCATCCCATTCGTGTTTTTTTTTTAACCATTCAGAAATATGAGCTCCGTCTACTGCGCCGTATAAATTTAGACTCGCTACGTGATCTTCTTCAACCTTAATATTCCCACTATACCACAAATTTCGAAACTAACTTTGGCTATGTTTTTCTCGGCACCTATTGTTTTTCGCACTTTGGGGTTTTCAAATATACACCAAAAAGGGTCTATTCAATCCAAAAAAAAGTTGCTAATATAAAAAAAAACGACGGGCTATAAAGTGCAGTGACTGCCGCTTGTTCACAGACTGCCGCTAGCGGCACTCTATACATTGTCAAGAAAAAATACAAATAGGTCCTTTTGCTCAATCTACTATCTTATTAGATGAAAAACCTGGTTCCTCACGTCCGGTTAACCATAACATAATACTTATTAAGGCAGATAACATCAAAATGTTTCAAATTCATTTTCAAAATCATCTGGTAGATAGTGCTTTTTCAAACACACGTGTAAAACAGGCACAAAAACATTTATTGTATTGTTGTGACGGCTTATAATGACTGCAAAAACAAATGATCTGAATTGTAAAAACCTCATGTAACTAGTGATTAATATTAATACTTCTGAAGTATTTATTTCTTGGCTGTAACGTATGGAGCACTTTACAATGGTGCGAGCTTCTTGCTTTAATTGAATTTTCAGTGTGAATATTTGCGGCTTAGTAATAGGTACGTATTCTACCAGGTAGGTTTCACACAACGTTAGCACAATGCTTTCAGTTCCATGCACGATTGTTATTTTGAAATTGAATTTGTTGGCAAAAGAGGGAAGTTATAACGGTAGATTTGTAGGGTATTAGGAAAAATTGTGTTTGATATGGTTAGTTAATGGATAGGTTCTAAAGTTGTAGCATTCTGTTATTTTTAATTAATTATAAATTACATAGAATAATGATGAAAACATTAAATTAGGCATATTTTTTAAGCATTTTGTTAGTTTAAAATATTTTTTATATCATAATTGCCAACGTTCTATATTCAATGCAATGCGTTCGTTTTCAATCTGCGTAAATATGATCATGTCTCTGCGCATCGGTCGCTTCTAAGGTGGTTGCCCATACGTCAGCGCTCCCTCTTCCCCTAGTTATCTGGCCCCCCACTTTCAGTACATTTGCGCCAACCACAATAGAAATCTACGTACATCTCACAATCGTCTTCTTCAATGTCCCACTCACCGCGCAGACTTCATTCACTCTTCCTTCTTCATTCAGTCTATCTCTCTGTGGAATGCGCTCCCCCAGGAAATCAGGATGGCGACCAACCGATTATCTTTTAGAATTAAAGTTCGCGAGCATATTCGCAAGAAGCTGGCAGTATCATCATAACGGTAATGTTTTCCCATTGTTTGTCTTATTTGTACTTATATTTATGTATAATTATTTTTCAACGTTTTTTTTTATTAAAAAAAAAAAAAAAACGTTGCCCCTCACTAGGAATTTCTCCTGTATTGTGGGTGCGTTTACAAACATTTAAACTCACATACACAAACAGCCAGACCCGGAACAACTACTTGTAGGTCACACAAATATTTGTTCCGTGCGGGAATCGAACCCACGACACGACGCGCAGCAGTCAATCGCTTAACTACTGCGCCAACCGTGCCGTCAAACATTGTTGACTTATAACTTTATCAGTACTGATACGTCAGATTAGTGATGCTAGTAAGAAATATACTATGGTGTTGAAATACATAGTTCGGAAACTATTAAAAAATTACGTTTTAAAATTTTGATAAGTAAACCTCGGAAAATATTTCTAAAAACTGGAATAATTTATGTCACCTTCGAAAATAATGCCTGAAACCTGAAAACAACTTATGACTAACCTTACCTTTTCTGCCGATATCTGTAGTTTATAATAACAAAGGAGACTTACCTGAAAACAAGGAAAAGAATAAGTATAGAATTCATAATAATTAATTACAATAACATTGTCCATTCCATTGTAAAAATATATAATACATATAGTTAGGAAGTTCTATCGTTTATCAAATTGACGCACTACATCAACTTGCCGTGTTATAGCCATTACTTACAACTGTCAAACAGGACAATTTAAGTTAGTAGTCGATTTGGTAAACAATTAATTTCTCTGGTTGTACATTATTATGTGTTTGTGTGTTTATGAGTATAATAATACTCAGTACAAATAGTACTTATTTTACGTACTTATTTTGGAAGTAAGTACCTACATTATAAATTTTAATACATTTTATTGTATATAATTTAAATAATTTATTTCAATTAGGCACATAAAAGGCACTTTTAAACGACAAAATTTACAAAAAACAGAATTGATTCTAGTCGCCTCTTCCGAAAATTAGTTTTCGTATGGAGAAGAACGGGCAAGAGACTCCACCGTTACTCTTTTAAAATGTTTTCACAATATCTTGTATACATTAATTATATAATTATATTCGAAGACGATGCACCTAGAATGGAATGGAATGTATTTAAATCTAACATTAGATGTCGCGTAGGCAGATAAAATTTAGTCAAATTGCAGTAAACTTGAATCTTCTAAGCCCAGCAAAAAGAACTTCACTGAGAAGAAAATTATTAATTGCCATTAGGTTCGAAAATTATATTATTTTTTGTAGGAAAATTATATAAAAGTTGGCATTATTCAGGGCTATTTATACTGACTATACTGACTATTGAGAAACCATCCCAATAGTCATTTAACTTTTATCCTAGGAATAAATATTGCGGTTCGGCAGGTTTTGTACGGAAAATATGTAAGTTAAACTGTCATAGGTATTAAGGTATTCTTCATTCAGTAGTGAAAAATCAGCCCATATATAAATAAATAAATAAAGAAAAAATATTGATTAGGTTAGATTACATAACATCACACCTGTATTCCGCAATGGAGTAAGTAGAGTTGTATCTTCAACTCATTTCACTAGTTGAGAAGCATCAATAGGAAAGGACTGAGAAAAAAAACAAGTATTTGGATCCTCTCTGTGCAGTTTTATTTTTTAATTAAGATTTACCCGCGGCATCACCCGCATGGATGTCGGAAAATATCCCCTCGGGACGAATAATTCCGTAATACATTGTTTTCATATATAATATAATATAATAAAAAGGTAGTCCCAGTCATCCTGATTTTTTCCGACCTCTTCAACAATCATCGTCATATTTCAGCCAATTCACACAAAACCTTAATGAATTACTCGTATACATCTAAACCTTCCTAATGAATCATTCCGTGCTTTGGTGAAAACTGTATGAAAATCTGTTCTGTTGTTTTTGAGTTTATCGCGTTCAGACAGTTCGACGCGGCGGGGGGACTTTGTTTTATAACATGTAGTGATTTCGCCAGTTATGTCCCGTGAAAAAGAGGGCGAGCATTTTGCTATCAACCGACACCAAATTCACATCCTGGGCTGCTACTAAAAAAATCCATATAGAAAAACCAAATCACACTGTGTTCGACCTGGGAAACAAACCCAACACTCTACGTTCAGCATTTGCGCTTGCGGCCACTGGACCGAAGAGGCAGTCGGTTTCGATCATTGATTAGGTTTTTAGCCTAAAAATATTTAAATGTCTGTGCTAAAATTCAACCCGCAAACATTTCAATAGTTTTGTTTCCGAAAATGTATTTAATTATTTAATCTTTAAGTAAAATACTGGCACATAAGCGAACTTAATGCCACAAGGTATTCTTTACCGGCCAAACTTTGAGAGGACAGCATTGTGAAATGGGGCACAAAAATAAAATGCAAATTTGTACTGATTTCGAACATGAAAAACTAAATGACCAGAAGACGCATGTAGGTATTCATGAGTTAGATTCCCATATTTCCTATCACTCATCCAGAGTCAAGTTCGTCTCAGTCACCATATTGTACCTAAAATACCTAATCCTAGAACCAGTAGACGATTACTCGTAATTACAAAAGGCTTCACAGGCTAATAATACCATAAGCCTATATGCCGTCTTAGTATGGCGACAGGCCTGTTCTGCGCTCCAGAGTAATCCCTGTAACAGTCTGGACCTTGACCCACTGCGGTTCAAGGTTAGTACTTCAAACAGCTCAAACTGAACTTAAGGGTTATTAGTTATACTAGCATTTACTTGAAAATTTTGCAAAATATATCCAAGAATGCAGTTTTTTGAGATCCTATTAATAGCGAATAGAATCGATTACGATTTTAATCATCTATATAAATGAAATGCTGTTCGTTGGTAAAGTCAGGGATATTCATTGTTAGGCAAAATGACTAGGTACCAACTTAAATTGTCCGTATATTCAAATCACAACTAAATAATTCTTTGATAAATGTATGAAATGGCTATAAAACGGAAAATTGACATAGGGTGTGATTTTGGTTAGCAATTCATTTCCCTGGCTGTACCAAAGGCAAATGCTTGTAATATCTCTGGTATAATGTCAGTAAATTATAGCTAAGCAAATCACTAAATAAAATATTTGATAGTAAAATAGGTATCGATTTCGAAGAACTCTCCTTTGTTCGAAATCTGTTAAAAATTACCATTTTAAGTAGGTTGATAAGTTTCATATGGACTACCTACCTATTGCAGGCGGATCATTAGTAAGCTACTTGAGGATTCTATAATGGCTTAGGCGACAAAATATGGAAATGTGGTGTATGCATCATGCAGCAGTCGAGTTTAGTCAGACTCGAGGATATTAAATAAAACTTTTAAACATTATTCGTGTTTTGTTTTAAAGTTCGTAGTCAAAATAATTCAGCTTATTTTTGTTTTGCATAGTAGACGCCACCGCAGTACTTTTAAATTAAGTCATACGGTAATATGCTTTTAGTTTGGCAAGACGAAACCGTGGGTACTAGACCAGTCAATATTATTGCTGCATACTATGCGTGGCATCTGGCGGAAAATAGCGGCACTACTCACAGTGTAGTACTATAAGTTCAGCGGCTGGCTACAGACTGAAACGGAGTAGTGGATTCACCGCCATCTAGTGGCCAGTAGCTGCAGCTACTGGCTAATAAAGATAGGTGGCACTGAGGCGGGCTTGTGCTGAAAAGCTCGCAGTTTCACGACACGGAAGTTGCGCCAAGCATTGAATGGATGGCGCTGTGGTGGGCTTGGGCTGAAATTGTGAAAGTTTGCAGCTTCATGATACGGAAGTTGTGCCAAGCGTTGGATAGGTGGCGTGTTTGTGCACTGAAAATGGAAAATGTGAAAGTTTGCAGTGTCACGATAAAGAAGTTGTGCCGAGCGTTTGATAGGTGGCGTGCTTGTGCACTGAAAATGTAAAAGTTTGCGCTAGTTTCTGTAGGTGGTGCTGTTTAAAGCTGGGGAATTGTAAAAGCAGGAGGAATTGTTCAGTGAGGGGGGCGAACCGCAAAGTTAAATTTAATCACTTGAAGATAATGTTTTCACACATTTTCCGAGCTCCCGCTTAACTCGTGTAGGCACATAAAGAAGGATTTCCGTTCGACAAAAATAAACACGCGATGGCAGAGTGGATTTTCTGAATGGGGTGGCATTCAAACGCCATATTCTACAAACTTCCATCTGAAAAGTTAGTCTAAGTAACAGTATTAACAGTAACAGTAGTCTAAAAATACATATTTATGAATAACTAATAATAATCTGCTTCCATGTTTCCGATGCCACACGGTAACGATTTAGGTACTTATAAATTATATTTTACAATATTTTTTTGTAAAGTTTAGTTCTTCCATCTAATTGTCATCATTCGAAATTTTTATTACAGAACCGAGTTTGTATGTTATCAGAATACCCGATAAATTTCTTGTTGTTGCATAACTTTTTAATTGGTCGAGATTCATAATTCATATTCTTTATGGCACCTCCTTAGGTCATCGTGAGCTATCCAAATATCAACAAATATTTGGCCTAGGCTTAAGGGGGAGGTAGGAAAAATGATTCGCTGTTACAATGTATAGTAGGTATCCTAACATACAAACTCGCATTTGCAGTAAATGAAAGTCAGGCGGTTTCGTGGGACACCCGCACCCCCACTGCGTAACACTTTCAATCACAATCCGATATGAAGGACAGCAATTGCTAATCCATTGCTTCATAGGTTTGAAAAATTCGTCTGCTCTACAACGGAAATAACGCAATGAGCGTGGGTGAACTGTCAAATTGAAACCCATTGCGATCAATTGTCATTTTATGTCTGTTACGCAATTACCCCGCCCGGTTAGAACGAAATTCCTTTATATATTTAAATGTTTTAATACAGAGTCATCTAGTATAAGTTTTAATAAAAAACAAAAACTTTTTCTACTTGATTCTTGAGACCGAATCTGACTTTTTTGAATCCCGAATCTGATTTCTACCAGTAAACTCCATACCGCGTTAAAAAACTGCGTTCTTGATCTTGAACTTCGTTTTAAAAATGTGCTAGCACCATAGTATTGTAGGTAATTATAACATGTTGTATGCTGGTGAAGAGTAGGTACGCTACACTCAACATTACTCAGCATATAATTAGGTACGTAGGTACTTTAGTACCTACAGTTAATAGAAAGAACACAAAAAGTACATTTATGAAACTCTTTTATTGCATTCTTTTACTAAGCTGTTTTATAGGTAATAAATTCAACGATACAGCATTATTATTCAAGATGAACTTATAAACTATCGTATTTTTCGTCTTTTCATGTTTTCCGTGAAAACAGGCAATTAAGTTGAATTTTACGGTATGCGATGAATATAATCCACTGCGACATGAACATTAAAAAGCGCAGTTAAAGAAAGAACTGATTTCGTCTGAACTTATGTATTAATAAGGAAAAAATATGTTAAGCACCATGAGGTTAATTTTTATTTTCATCTTATTATTTGTCCGCCTTCGTCATTCCTTGCCAACATTTTGAATTAAAAATGACAGTTCGAAAAGGTGATATGGGCCCGCTATATGCGAAAGGAATTTGTTTGAAAACACTCGTTGGGGTCGGCAAAATCTGGCACAACAACCAAAAGCGAATTTATGTAGATATATGTTCCGGAAAATGCCGCTCGCTACCCTCAGTGAGAGTAGAAGCCGAGTTTGCCGATCGCCATGACCCGAATAAAAGCCGAACATGTGTAGACATCGGTCAGCTTTGTTGTTCGACAAAATACTGCCAAATCAAATATGTCCGAACAAGTGTGTAGCACCCCTTACATTATCGCTCTTTGACCGTATCTACATGAAACAGAATGACAATAAGACCATGAAAAATGTTACCACAGCAGATCAGCAGCGTGCCTACCTATTATTGTATTAGGTATTTAGTATAAAATCAAGATGGGAGAGCGTGTAATAAAAAACCAATACCTATATTTTACTTAGTACTAAATCACGTATTATAATATCATTTATGACAAAGCATTTTTGTATTTACTATTTGTTTTTAACTTTTATGAAAGACAAGCCATGGGATTACACATCGGCAAAAATAATAATAAAATAAACATTTATTTCTGTTCCACGAAGGTGCCTTAAAATATGAAAATTATAATATTTGATAAATCCTTTGTGGGAGACCGGTATCTGCATTAGGAAAACCTGTCACACAGATTACCAGGCCCTCCTCCAAAAGCAGTGTTTGAGTATTAAATCTTAAAGATAATGACGAATTTCCAAAATTATATGAGTTTTCAAATGCTTCCTTAGTACTCACCTTCGACATACAAAGAACTCTTGTGCAAAATTTCATTAGGTCAGTTGTCTCTCAGTGAATGAATGTTTTTATTTTTTTTATAATTCGATGATGATTTTTAATGCAATAAAGCAATTGACTGAAACATTTCTCAAATTATAATGAAATTGATATTATTATTAGTGCAAGTAGTGTTACATGTGTTACATGCACGTCGATATGTCGCAGGCAGATTGTACGTTTGGAAAAATCATACTTTATTCCAGCAATCAGGTACCTATTTTATTACCGTAAAATTGTGAGACCCGTTAGTTTATAATGTGTCGGTATTATTTCCGTTAGATTATAAACAATCGAAAAATTGTGATGTGGGTGAAATAGGTTAGGTTAGGTTAGAACTGTGAACAAACGCGCGCGAGCCGAGCGAGCGTAGTGAGTGGTGCCGCGGGAGTGGCCGGCGGGCGCTACTTCCAAGTTGCACGCAGCTAGGCATACTATTTAGTGTTAGGGCAAGTTGCATTACGTCGCTACCAAGTTACTAAGCTACTAAGTTTGATACCAGTTTATAATTTGTTGGTATTATTATCGTTAGATTATAAACTATCAAAATATAATGCGTTAAATTGTATGTTGCAGTTCCAAATTTTTCGACAATTTCAAGTCCTGCGAGCACCAGATTACATGTCAATTTGCCACGGCATTTTGTAAACGGTGTTTGAATTGTCCATCAAAAATGTTGTGGCATATTATTAAGTGACTAGGCAATTTACATTTTGCCTTAGGCATTTTCCAAAACAGCGAGCGTTTGTAAACAGACGACGCCGTTTGTAAAAAGCGGAATCATACAAATTGCCTGCGACAGATACACTGCCAACATTGTAACACATGGGTAACACAGCAGAGCAACATACAACGCACGACGGCCCGGACTTTCGAATGTTACGTACACCGTATGCAATTCTAATATTATGAGTCTATAATACCTCAAATTGCTTAGCTTGATCCTCCGTTAAAAATACTGCATCAGAAATTTTGGAATAAATATATGATAAAGTTGAAGATTAATGTAAAGTATTACTGTTTGACTAAAATACGATTCCATAAAAAAAACTCAACACAAAAAAAAACAAAGTACAATTAATAGCGATTTATTGTTCGTAAATCGCTAGTATTCAAAAAATACTTTAAATTAGATCATGAAACTTTGCATAATAACTGAACTAAATATCGAGCAGATACTATGTCTTTTTTCCGTCACTTTCACCGTAAAAAGAAATTACCTAAACTATCGGCTCTTCGGAGCCTTCTCCCCGCCACGCGGAGATTCCGTGTTGTCTCAATTAACAAGATAATAAACAGATTAATGCGTTTATTTTTAAGCTATTTTATTTTTAAGGCCGCAAATATTCATATTCGCATTTCGCACGTATAACATCACGCCTGAATTTCTCGAAATGATAGACAGAAGCATAAAATATACCCACATTTTGCCAGTTATTTTTAAGTTCCATGTAATACGGAGGCGTCTTTTGCCAAATGTTCACGTGTTACCCCGTTAGGGTAAGCAGAAACTAGACAGCGGCACCCCATTCCCTTTAATGTCGGATAACATTTCAATTGAACAAATATATACCTAACTAGATGTTGCCCGCGAATTCACCTATCATCCAGGTTGTAAAGTAGCGTATGTCTTTGTTTACCCATGTGTCAAATTTCATCTAACTCCATTCAGCCGTTTTAGCGTTAATTAAAGCGTAACAAACTCTACTTTCGCATTTATAATATTACTTAGGATTACTATGTACATTACCGTAGAAAGTAGTGTTCGATGTAATCATGACTTAACATACCTTTCTCGTATTGATAGGATATGGTTTCTTTCGTAAAAGTTAAAGTCTTCAATTATAAGTGAAATAGCTATATTATTGAATCACTAAAACATTTGGTAATAAGCAATGGCAAAAAAATGACTAACTTAAAGGTCAATAAATGGTAAAATGGTAATGATTTTTGAGTATGTGGTGTCTCCACAGACATCTGAACGCGAACTGGCCCACATTTTGGTGAACGGGAGTGCACACTTACAGAGTGAGAGAGAGTTCAATGAAATTTTGCATTTTCGTTACAAGTTCGTTTAAAACTCGAACAATAATTACTTTACAGAACATAAGTATATTATGTACAGAACTACATTTTTAGCCATGTCCATCACGCTACCGAGTTCCGGTCCGGTGAATAGCAGCTCCGACAAAAACCGCCTCACTGATTCCGTCATAATGAATGGCCGGCAATTACAGACGGCCAGATTTCCCAGATTTGCCAGATTTGCCTGAAAACCGGAAATTCCTCTATAAATGTAATAAGCTGCAAAACAGAGATGGACTATTTTCGGAATACGTTCGAATCATATGCACGACTAACGCGCTTTACGGATTATGGTCTCGTTTAATGCATTTCGTATTAATATTATGTTGTCAGCCCACGTCCGCACGGGTGCTTTCTTAACGTGACGGTTTTTTCTGGGCACTGATTTTTTAACGCGCCAGGGATATATGTAGCCCTCTAGACCGTATTTCGGCCACGGCGCGGGAGATATTATAGTGCACAAATGTATGCGCAGACACAGGTGCACTCTCTCTTCTCTCACTCTCATAGTCCGATAGGACGGCAATCCGACACGACCGGAGAGAGATCAGGCGTAGGACCAACGGCTTAACGTGCTTTCCGAGGCACGGGGGTATCACACCGCCACCATCCAAACTCCGGGCTGTTACTAAGAAATTCCTAATGGAAAAACCCAGTAATACTTTGCCCGACCCGGGATCGAACCCAGGACCCCACGCTCAACAGTCGCGCTTGCAACCACGAGACCTACGGGGCAGTTAGGCGCGCTGGGGTTGAGCTCTGTTTGATTCTCAACTCTCGGCTGAGACATAAAAAATCTAATGCGCGTTTTACTAATCGTTTTAAAATAGCGGCTGGGCGTACGGGAGCTTAGGGTGCTTGCAGCAAGCAGGTTTTTGGGCCCAACTGTCGGAACCGATCGCTGCAAGTTGATATATGGAAAGAAACGGTTACATGTTTTTGTTATTTCTTTATATGTGAGCGCAAGGACGATTTTATCCGCACCGATCGGTCCGAACCCGCTTCTTTATGCGTTACTTTATAAGTCAATTTATTTTAATTTATTGTTGACATAATCTACTCATTACAATGTTTTTTTTATGAGTTGTATTGCAATGTGTGGTGGTTAGCTAGCGACCTCGACAATTTTTTATTTTACCTCGATGGTCCTAATTTATCAATTATCACTTCTAGTTACAGCTATATGTAAGCGGGCACGCCCTTTATGCCAGGAAGCTTTTATTTAGATATTGTTTTCGTTTAGTTATTTTTATTTCTGCTTGAGTATAGTTCTCGATGATTTTGATTGGTATATTGGCGTGTGCTAGCTGTCATATGGCTATTAATTGTATAATTTAAATTATGTTTTGTGTTGCGTATATAGAATCATTTTTTTCTAACTGAACAGACAGCTGTGCTGCTGGGGAGTTTGTTGCGCCACTTCTTCTTCCCAGCTAAAGCACTAGGAATTGGTGAAGGGTGGGCGTTTTGGGGGACGGTCTTATGTAATTTTAACGGTCGAAAAGTGCTGATTCTTTGCCTAGTTTGTATAAATGACTTTTGAATTTGAATTTAAGCACCCTTACTCTAAAGGCTTTTTTGATCAATCATGTCAATTGATAAATAGAACTGAAACTATATGAAATGGCCTGCCGAAGTTTTCAGTGCAGTTTCACAAAGCAAGTTTCTCACCTGTGGCATAAAATTATATTGATGCAACATATTTGCATTTTTCATTAGCAAATTTTATTGTTGTTTACTTATGGTATGCCGTGGGCAATTTGTTCAAAGAAAACTCCGTAAAGGGTATATATAATCATAATATTTATAATAAAAACATACAATCCAAAAATGTTAGTTCCTATACCTGACTGATGCATTATGGCTGTCCATATCCACTGATTTTGGAAAGGACAGTCAAAACAAATAGCAATTAGGACAATGCTGCTGCTGCGTAGATGGTGAAGTTTATTTTCTTGTGCACGAACGCGCTGTTTAGCTAATAATTTGGAAAAATGAGACTAGACTTAAAAATAAAGTAAAAATTAAAGCATAATATACTAGCATATTAATAATGTATTCAATCGCAAATTAATATACAGGTTGGGTTAATCACAATTAAGCGGTTCTATTGTTAAATGTCACAGCATCAGTCACTGATTAGTTTATCAGTTAATTAGGGCTCGCCTTTTGTCTTTCATATGTGTATAGACACAATGGACGCAATATCGATAATGGTAGGCATTGTGATGTGAAGAGATAGAGTCGGGAGTATTATGATATGTAGACACACAAAAAAATACTATACAATCGGCATTAAGTGGAAACACGTTAACGATTTATATAGGAATAGAAATAATATCCTTGCTACCTGGCAAGAAAGATCCACGCCTGCTACGGCGTAGCTGGTGTTAAGATTACGCTGCTACACGCGCTACGTCGTAGCTTATCTCCGATCCGCTACGCGTCAAGTCATTAGTGATCGTTATTACTATTTATTTTGAAAATTACGGTCAATTCTGAAATCTCGTCTCAGCGATGTGGTAACTTAAAGGTGAGTACAGACTAGAGCATTAACTTATAACAAAACACCAAGTCGCTCCAATGTGTCACCTTTCACGAACCGAACAATGAGTACGACAACCGTACGTACACTTTGTTACAACTTATTTTTGGTAACGAATGAGCGAAATTGCGTAACATTTTATCGAGCAAAGACATGAGCGCGGGCGACCCAGAGATTGATCTACAGATCAGACATTTCAATGAAGAGTAAACGAAAAATAGAAATTAATGTTACAGGTAAATGTTCAGACACCGTGAGCATTACTTTGAACTAGGGGTGGGTCATTACGTGATTTTCGCGAAACGTAACGTAATTAGTGACTTAGAAGGCGTCACCTGTTTTAAAAACTAGTGATTTTAGTAACTAGTTATTTTTACAAATTCTTTTCGATGATTTAACATGGTGACTCGATCGAAGTATTACAGTTATCTGCGAAACGAAAATATAGATGATTACTTAGAAAGAAAGAAGAAAGAAAATACGTTTATTTGCCGTAAACATGACGCAAAAAAGAACACAAAATTAAAAATGAAACAAGTTTAGGGAAAATATGCGTCACATCCACGCAAAACGGCCATCGCTCAGCATAATGCTGCGACCCTATGCAAGACAGAGTCCCAGCGCTGGTTTTCAGCGACAGCCGGCGTTGACGTTATGACGTCGACCGGTGCAGCATACCATGAAATATAATTAACTTATGTAATACGTTACTTAACACAAGCTTTAAGTTTTTGGAACGAATAAGTTTTTGTAGCTACATATGCAGTTACATCAATAAAGTAATAAACTTCCCTTCATACATTATTCAGGTTTTGGACGGTTATTTTGTAAGTAGTTACATTTTCGATGCAGTATCGAAATTGTAACTTCTTACAAAATAACGTGTTTACAGTTTGGCTCGAAACTAGCTATTCTTCTACATGCCCCGTAGCCAGTTATTGTAACTAGAGACGTAAAATAACGCCCATACCTACTTCGAACACCGTAGGAATATCACATTACATCATGGAATTGCTTTTTTAAATTGAGCTTGCGCTGGTATTGTACCAATCGTAAGAACTTTACATTATATGGAAATGCTCGAGACAATGTTCAATGGAAAAAAAAAATCTGGACAGCAATGATCCATTTAAAAATTCTATTTTTTTATATATTTTTTTGTAAAGTCGCCTTTAGAGGTGTCTTTGACAAAAATACGGGAACTAATAGAAAACTTAGGATCACTAACAAACACGATAATAAAACATAACATCACGCCTGTATTCCTCGAATGGTAGGCAGAGATACACCTAATAGTACAGGGTATATTTCACCAGTTATGGTTAAGTCCCATGTAATAGCTTAGGGGGCGAGTCTATTGCAATCAACTGGGCACAATCCAGACTCCGGGCTGCTACTGAGAAATTACCGAAGGAAAACCTTATGTCACTTTCCCGACCCGGGAATTGAACCCAGGACCTCATGCTCAGCAATAGCGCTTGCAAACACCCCACAAGGCAGTCCAAACATGGATATTTTCGAAAATTCTTCTAACTGAGTTGGTCAAAGCATTTATTTCAATTAAACCAATTACTGACAGACACTTTTGAACTTTCAAGGAGTTGGTCAGTAAGAAATATGTAGCCCATTCCAAAGTGTACTACTTATGCAGGAAAACAGGCTACAAACTCCACGAGTCTGATCAAATCTAACTGATCTCTGGTGTACAGTAAACGTAGGAGATGCGGACTGTGTACCTCGTTAGAGAAAAAAATCCTATCATTATGTTATCATTTTCCTAGAAGAGCGGCGGCTACCATATAGCGTCTGAAATTTATCTGCAAATGACGTCACTGAAACATTATTTATGAATGTATGTCGGGGTGTTTTCGTAGTATGTAACACCGTAAAGTCAAACCCCGCTGCCATTATTTTCAGTGACAGCTGTCACTGCGGCCGTTACGTAGCGGCTAGGAAACGGTAGCTTTAGTCTCATAAAACTTATGCATATCCTATTATGCCCTTCCTATTGTGTAATTGGCTTACAACAAAACCGCCCAAATGCACTTTGAACATTCTAAACACAGTTTCTCGGCAAAACAGACGCTCTTGTTAATGGAAAAGTAGCCTTATATACATCTATCTAGTTTGTTTTTAAAGTGTTGCGGCCAAGTTCCTACGCCAAACTTCTTGGCATGGCCGACCGGCTGAGTGCGAACGGTATGGCAACGCCAGCTGACATGCCAGTAGTCGCCACTCTAATGGCAGAGATATGTTTTAAATACTGCTATAAAAGCTGTTATGTTTGCGATGTGGAACTATGAATTGTTGTTCTACAAGTAGAACACTGAATGCAAGCATTCAATGGGGACAGAAGTGTGTAATGTTTTGTTGTGTACATATTTTTCAAGCCTTTTTCTAATTCATGTCATTTTGGAATAAGGTTAGCTACGCATTAGATGCGCATTAGACGGAATTATTATCAAAAATAAATGTAAATTAATTATAAATAATCATAAACTTATTACGGCAGAATGATAAAAACTGCTATTGAAAATAAGCCCATAATATTATGTTTTATTTTCTCGTTTTATAAGTATAACCTAGTTCAAAGGAAATAGTCAAAGGTTGTTTATGCAGTGTTAATATTTTGTGGCTTCGTTACAATAAAAAAAAAATATTATTATGAGCCTAGTGGACCCATAAGTGAAGAAGTATATAAATGATATTGGGTAGAAAGTGTAGAAACCATTAAGTGCCTTGCCAGTTGCTTTAGTCGCAACTCGCAAGGCACTTAATGGTTTGCCACGGGGTGCCCTACAAAATCGGCGCCATTTTCTAGTTCGAGGCGCCTCTATTTCCAGGCAATAAGCACAGTTTAACCACTAACGTGTTTGGAGGCTTCCACAGAAGTTTGGGCGAACTAGTTATTGAGATTTTTCGAAAAACGCGTCGGTTATTGCTCGTCCAATTTACCGACAAAATGGGGTACGTACGGATTTAAGTTAGTACATACTGTGGTGAACTATTGAGTTGAAATGGGGTATGGAAACCGCCGTTTCTTAAGTTTATCACGCCAGTTTTCCCCGAAGAGTTAAGCAGAGGTGCTGGTTATGCTTAAATCCCATAAACTAGGGACCATTGCCATCAATCAGCGGACGAATCCAGAATGCTAATGAGAAATTTCTGACGGGAAAACCGACCTCGAAACCACACGGTCAGCAGTTGCGCTTGCGACCATTACATCAATGAGGCAGTCAATAATTATGTTATTGAGGCCTATGCTATAAATAAATTAAATAAATAAATAAGCTTTTATTTTATAAATAGTACTTAGTTAACATTCCAGTTAAGTGCTATGATAAAATAAAAGTACAAAAATGTTTAAGTATCTGGAGCCAAACTAGGAGGACGCTGTATTTTGGCTTACAGCGCCAATCCCCTCGAGTTACATTAGATTAGAGTTCTTAAATGCAAGCATTTTACAAAACAAAGGAATAATAATAGTCTAAGTTTGTATTAATGGTGTCAGCACAACGGAAGGGGTCCGATAGGACCGATGCGTGCCAGGGTTGCGGGAAAGTCCGAAAGGGATACCGTGGCCCCTGGTAACGTACAGGCAACTGAAGGAATACGGGTGGGTTTTAGTTAGTAAGAGTCTGACACGCCCTCCCGCTCCGCTCTGAGCGGGAGAAATTATTTGAAAATATAACAATAAAAATAAAAAAAAGGTGGTATTGATGGTCTGCATTTCTTTGTTTTATGGGATACGGTGAAGGAGTGATTGTGAGAGGGTGTGTCTATTTGTGAGTGCGCTTGTGAATTTTATGAGTGAACACATGAATTAGTGAGATACGCGGATAAAGTGAATATAAATTTATATATATATATATATAAATGTATATAATTATATATATTTATCTATAGATGATGAATTTTTGCTAACATTGAGCATTTATATCCTGGTACAGTTAGAAGCTGCTCAGTCTCATCATTTGTGAGACCTTGTAGGTATTACGATACTTTTTTCTTGCAACGATCTGTGTTGAGTTTATTATAGATATAGGGACCGAGGAAATTAAAGAATTTAGTACAAAACTGTGTGCTTTAAGACCTATGTTGTGTACAAACCATATCATTTCTGCGTGTATTCAAAATCTGAGGGTCGTAATTTGTACAAGTGTGTTGCATAATGATTATTTTCAATATAATTTTAATTGTCTCACAGTTATTACTCTACACACCTGTTAAAGTAAGGCAGTAGAGAAAAGTATTGGTTTAAAGGTGCTGATCTGAGGTGCTGGTGCACTTTGGGCAACCTCAACAGACTTGAGTGCAGTTTTCGGAGTACCTCCCCAAACGGATATACAATATGTTATGAGTAACTGGCAAAGAGCATAGTATATTCGTTTCAAGGTATGAGGATCAGCAATGTGTAGTAGATTTTTAAAGATATAATACATATATGAGTTTTCGAACCCGTCCCTATAAAATACTTGTGTTCCTTGAAGTTAAGATTTGTATCTATAGTAACGCCTAAATATTTGATGGAATCAACCCGTATCTAATTTAGTACAGGAGCAAAAATCACGCGGTGTACACTCATGTGGAATAATGTCATGATCGTGGTTAATCCCCATATCTGATCCAATACTAAACCAAATGTATTTAGTTCGGTTTCAAGGGATAGAAGTTCAGTTGAGTAGTTAGCATTTTTACTAGTGTTTGTGATGTGACGTTTTCTATTACTTTCCAAAGTTTCTTATTAACATTTTGAGCCGATTGGACAAGGTTTTCTTCATTAGCTCTTTTTACTTTTTTAATTATTGAGTTGCAGTAGTTTCTGTAGCGTGTGTAAGTTAATTTTAATATAGCATTGTCTGGCGAAAGTTTTGATTTTTTATGTCATTTGTCTCTGTTTTTCATACAGCCCAGTAACCCTTTTTTATCCAAAGTTTTATTATTTATTTATTATTATTATTTATTTATTTATTCATTTACTAGTATACATACATCTTTATACATAATAAGTTGGAGCAAACATAAACTCATTAGAGTTTTACCGTGCACCAAAATCAACGACCACATAATTTTGACAATTAAAACAAACTTAAGTTCTAAATTATAAAATGAAACAATAACAAAATCAACAACGAGGGTAAGAAGCAAAACATTTATCTATTACTAACGAGCGAATATGGTTGACCAATCTGACCGTATTAAAACAAAAAGTGGTGCAGGAATGTTATTTAGATTGATACAGGTTATTCCTAAAAGTATGATATTAGTAATAGTTAATTTTCCTATTGTGTTTATTATTTAACTATATTCATTTATAACATTTATTTTCATTCACATAATATATATTAGATATTATGTGAATATATATTAAAATCTTCTTTCTACGTGATAAGGTAATTAATGACTTTGGTGTGTTTATGAATTGCAGCCTGAAGACAAAAGACATATGTCCCAGAGAAAAATTTGGATGAGTCGACTTGTATAATATAGAGTGAAGTAAATTTTCGACATTTCCTCTTTTAAGCTATCTTCGTCGATTTTTTTAATGGTAATTATCGCATAATAAAAGGTTTCTTAAAGTTCATCCGTAGTAGAACCGGGTAGTGATCAGTCAAACTTGTTTCTGGTACAATAGTGTTGCAAGCATTTTAAATTTTAAGGAGTATATGAACAATGCGTGTTTTACTCCCTGGACTAGTAATTAATGTATGCAAAGGTAGCAAAGCCGTGACTAGCAGCTAAAGTATGTAGTCAAGTGAAGTAGTATGATGGTCAATTTTGTCTGTATTAATTGCAATATTTATATCTCCTATTACTATAATATTTTCGATGGAAGAGTAATTTATTAAAACATCATTAAGAGATTTAAGGAACAAGTCTAAGTTTGTATATGACGGTGACCGATATATCGCAATAATTGCAATTTGATTTTGGAGTGTTGCTATCAAACAGTTACCCACGCTAAAGTTTGGTTCCTCAATTGTAGTACAATCAAGTTTCTTCTTATAAAATATGACAACACCATCGTTTTGTTTACATTTTTGTCATAGACATATTCAGAGAGTTCGAAGTGATTTTAATGAGTGAAAATATTAAGGCACTCTGAAACAGCCCTTGTTATCCGGCTTATCTTTTACCGCAACATGAAATATTTCCGTTTACCTAATTTAGCTTTTTTAACGAAATTAGCAAGTTTTACGAAGAAAATAACTCGTGCAGAAGAAGTATGCATTATTAAATAATAAGAATGACTCGGTTTCTTTGAGATAGTGCTCAATATTGAAGAGTATATTCTCAATATGCCAATAGCGCTGACTCACACTAATCCATAGCTTTACTTATCTTCATATTTTATGAGGTCATAAATGATGTTAGTTGTTTTTCTGCTCGCCTTGGTTGGTGGTAAGGCTTGTCTAAGTCCGCCTGACTATCACCATCTTATCTCTGTCGCCATAACAACAATGTTAACAGCATGGTTGTGTTTCGGCAGTTAGAGGTAAGATAGCCAGTTCCTCTGTGACTCAGGATTCCGGGTGAAGCTCGCGTCCACCTTTGGCCTGATCATCACTTACCCTCAGGTGAGAGAGCTTCTCCGTTGTAGTAAAAAAAAAAACTGGTTGTCAAGATAGTTACAGATTAAATAATTATGTAATAGTTATAAGGTGATCTTTGTAACAATTAACAAAAATATATTTACCTATTCTTATTCTTCTTGTGAAAGGCTTTTGGGAGAGACAATATTTCTATACGTGTTAAGTTTAAATACCAATCGCAGTCTATTGAAATTTTATTTTAAAAGCCTCTGGAGGCAATTGAATCTTGTCAACGCTTAAACACGACGAAAGGCTTTGTTAAGCTATGAAACTAATGTAAGCAAGAAGAGATGGTGAACCAACTCATGCGTGACTGTAAGTTTTAACCGGCAACTACCGGTGTAACTTCACAATTTGAGCACCGAGCTCTGGCCAAACTAAAGCGGGATGCGGGACGAAATTCGTTCGCACCGATTGAGTCAACAAATTAGTATGCAGGGGTCCAACCAGACGCGAAGTCGCGTGATGGGTTCCTAATCATTAAAACAATCGAGGGGCGCAGACACCTCCCCCACCCCTCGCGAGAACAGTCCTTTATTGGACGAGTTGAAAATACCAAATAAGTGAAAGCTCGGTGAGGTGGTTCTCAACTACGTGAGACCGTGGCGCACTGTTTTGTATGCAAATCTCTGCGATGCACATTTGCGGTTTAGTGAATAGCAAGTCGACTCAGCTGCTGTGAAATCGTATGGTGGAAACAGCAATGTGTTACTAGTGGTAAATACAACATTTGCATTAGGGAAATCTGGTAGCTCTAGTGGGCTGAGTGTACGGGTCTTAGGTTCGATACTGGGGTGGTGTGCTGTGTTTTTGTGCTTTTTGTGATAAAGTACTCAGTGCGAGTGAAGTTCTTTCTTTAGTAGTTTTGAGTTGCAGTAATGGTAAATTCCATAAAATTGACGCAGTATCGAAGGTCAGTATTGCGTTAGGCGAAAAGTATATCTAAGTGTCTTGGATATGCAGACATCTTATTTAATACGTTCCCGTCAGACAAACTATAACATGAGTCTCATTCAAGGGCCAAGTTTCAGAAACATCATTTATCATTCATTCATTCATAATCCTTTTGGGTTTATATTTATTTGTATTGTTAGTTAGTCATTTAATTTAGTACTTAGTGTAATAATTCCTAGTGTAATAATTTGTAATTATAATAAAACTTCGTTATTGAAAGTATACCTACCTCCTCAATTTCATGTTTACACGTTGATTGATTTAGGCTGTAAGTCTTCTATCAGTCAATCATAATACAAAGTAACGCTTAGTTAGGTTATAATAACGTAAGCAGTATGCTTAGCAACCACTCCCGTTTCACTATTCATTTCTCAGTAGACAAGCACCTGTACACATGAGGACCTAATGTCTACGTCAGCGAATGGTGGTAGCGTTGCTGAGTTCTAATCCAAACAAGAACCTCGAGCGATATTTATCATCGACAAGCTAAGAATAAGTGGGCAACTCGTAAACTTCATAATCAAATTTTTGGCACTTGTCTGTGGGTCTTAAGTCAAGGTCGGTGTCTGTCCCTTTACGGGGCACCGGTGTGGGCGCGTTCATTGAGGTGGCGGCCAGCCCGCCGATTGAACGCGTCCCAGAGGGTTATGGCCACCCGGCTGGTCCGGGGATACCTCACGGTCTTCGGTGAGGCAGCGAGCCTCCTTGCCGGATTGCTGCCATGGGATCTGGAGGCAAAAGTCCTCGCGCACATTTGGGAGTGACGCGAGGAGGCGAAACGCCGGGGCTTAACTCCGCTGCCGCGAGAAATCGCGGCACAGCGGACAGAGCTCCGGCGGGATCTCATGGCGTCATGGAGAGTGCGATTATCGCAACCCAGTGCTGGGCACGCCACTATTGAGGCATGCCCGGATTTACCACCCAAAAACTGGTGTCTGTCAATATTGTTAAAAATCTGTTCCCTAAGTATGTCGCATTGGCGATTCGGTGTGGTAACGAAGTCATCACCTAGTGGTTGCTGATAATCGCGTAAAGCGTCGTCTAAAGTTAGTGAAAACAGACATTAGACTGGCAGGCGCCTAGTGTCACGCAAGCCGCGAAGTCGCGACGTGTTTACACAAACCATACATACACATGCCTTGTTTACATACCCTTTACACCAAAAACACAGTTAAGTGCATAAAGCAATTAGTGCAACGATGCCAACCGATTTGCATAACTATCGAACGTGCTAGACAAAGTTGTAGCAAACGACATTTTCCTTGGCAGTGTAAAGTTGCTCACTTAGTATTTTTAGCTCTGAAAACAAAATGTCGAATTAGAAACTTTGAAGGAAATATTGTGAGCGCTGTGTCAGGTGTATCGTTTTTATGAGTCAGCTTAGCTGAAATTGTATGCTCCCCGTGTCTTTGATGCTGTGTATACATATTATTATAAATTAAAGTCACTTTATGTGTCTGTCTGTCTGACCGCGTTGTTCTTCTAAACTACGCAACGAATTATGATGCGGTTTTAACTATCATTTAGAGAATATATTTCGGAAGGTATGTGCTTAACACATTAATATTAAACTTACATATATTAAATAAATCTCGAAGTTTTGTCACGCCGTAATAACCGTGCGAAGAAGCAGCTGTTGATAAATGACAATCATTTACAAAATCAACAAAGTTTTTCGATTAACTGAGTGATAAAAAATGCACTGTCTATTCTATTTAATAATAAGCCCTGTGTTCTCCAACATTTAAATCAACTGTTTAGATATTTAATCAGTTTGACATAAATCAACTGTTTAAATACCTAACCGGGTGGTTTGAATGATGCCACAACACAGGCCTTAGATAGCGGATGAATTTATATTCTCTGGGGGCCGAGAATCATCAGAAAAAAAAATTATTATTATAAATATGACAGTTTGACAGGTTTTGTATGGAAAATATGTCAAACCACATTATTATTTATTCTTCAGATAAAAGTTAACTGAAGGTTGAAATTAAACCGGTAAAAGTTAAACTGGTCCTATCGATGGTTATTTTTAAAACCACGCCTGACCAAAATAAAACGGGTAATTTTCTTCGCAAGCAACAATATTTATGAAATATAGTACTTATTAAGAATTCTATAGCTCATTAAAATAATGATAAACATGATGTTTAACCCTTTTTGTAAATTTTGGTAATAAAAGTACCTACACTATAATTTATTGTCGTGGGTTGCCATCGATTGCCCTGAATGACGCACGGTCGCAGTGAAAGTATTTACCTTATACATAAATTAAGTAATTGAGTTGGAGGCTTTTAAAGTGATTTTATTGTCTTTACCTCTTCCTTTAGGTTCTAGAATGTAAAAATATTTAGCTATTTTAACTAAATTTGTGTCGCCACTAATTTCAAGATGTAAAAAGTATTAATATTACATAACATCGCGCCTGTAATCCCAAAAGGTTAGGGCAGAGGTGTACCTATAGTACGAGTACATCCACATTTCGCCAGACCTAATATCACTTTGTCTGACCTGGGAATTGAACCCAGGACCTCATGCTCAGTTGCACTTGCAACCACTAGCCCAATGAGGCATTCAAAAAGTATTCTGTATATCTATCTAGCTAAGGCATCTAAAAAAACAAATTTTCAATAGTGTTTATATGGGGGAGGCTCCATATAAAAACGATTGAAAATTAGTTCATACTAACAACAACAGAGCCTTTTACCCTGGAACTTCTAAGCGATCCCAGTTGAAACCCGTCACATACACCCGCATTTGTTTGCGAAAATCCTACTCAAAACTTAAAACAATACCCCTCGCCGGAAGAGGCGCTACTCGGCACAACGAAAGTTAAGGAGAGGTTACATTAACTAACACTATGCGACCTCACAAACAATGTGAAAGTGTACGAGCATCCTTATCTATCATCCTACAAGTTGTAGGAACAAGAGGAGCGTTCAATAGTGTGCAACGGACTTTCGAACTGTCATGGAGTTACTAGTTGTTTGTTGCAGAACCGCGGTACCGTGCAGCAACGCGCGATTCCGGACGATTGCCATCTAATCTCGTGCCCCATATCACATGCAACCTACTATTACCTTAATCGAGGAGCCATGTCGGGCATTGTCGGGCGATGATTGGTGGAAAGACGATTGATTGTCCAAGAGAAAGTTCTTCATTTGTTTTAAAATTGCTCAGCCTAAACGATTAGAAATTGAACGAAGTTGAGATGTAAATGTTAAACTTAAAAAAAACATATTTGTCATTTTCTAACTCTGTGGACCTCGCACGAACGTATAGTAAATATAAAGTAAATTCCAACGATTTTAAAATTGAGAATACTCGTTTTGCTCATAATATTTGCGTAGTTTTAAGACTTTAATCATATGTATGGGTGATACTAATTGTGATTATGGCAAAAATGTATACCAAAATGCTATAGGATAGTTTTATTTTCGACTCAAAAAAGATTGTCATTTACATTACATGTACTTGGCCCGTTCGTGCTAGCGCCTCTGTGCGGTGGCTTGAGTGAGGTTAGTCAAAGTTCACTTATTTAGTCCTACAGTGGTCCAACTAAGAGAAGATAATAACCTAAAATAATAAAAAAAACTAAGCATCCAGTTTACGTGATATCACTTTGACATAATAAACAAGTCCTTGCATTCTATCTATACAGACAAGGCTATTTGTACATGGAGGTCGCACGCACTAGATAGACAAACGGCTCATTGAGTGGAAAATCTCGTCAAGGCTAGTAGAACACATAGTCATGCATTTTACTAGGTTATCTATAAAATAAAATGTCTATTTTTGCACCTCTACGTTTAGAAGAGAAAAGTTCTCGTGTAAAACTCGTCTGAAAAAGTATAGTCCAACTCGTAATTGCTTTATCATCTTAGGGTTGAATGTCACTTGCACGGGTTTATTTCTACTAACAGGTCTATTTGTCTATGTGACAGTTAAGGCCAGCGCACATCGACGGACGGCGGGGCAGGGTATTTTAATACCAACGGAAATTCGTACGTAACTAATGGTAACAAGATATAGATTCCACACGCAAAATGGCAAATCATCCGTGTGCGCCGGCCGGCGGTAAATCCTCCTCGATGCCATTCCCCGCCGGTGTCCGCTAACCTTTAGATAGTTTCAACTTTAAGCTACGGTTTCCTAGAAAAGCGGTGGCCGCCACTAACGGCTGCAGTAACCGGTGTCATGAAAATGATGGCAGTTAGAAAGATTTAAATCGTTGGATTAGCCCTACCGTGTAAAAGAAAGGCGAATTTCTGATTATTTTGACACTACTGACCCACAATGACGCTGTGACTACACTTGATTTAAATCTTTGGGCAGTTGAGTTTGACTTAATGACAAATACTGATGAAAATGACAGATTGTCATGACGACCGATATATTAGGTCTTTACCTATGAAATTGCCGTTCTGCAGTACTGGCCATTTCAAATCAAAATCATTTTTGTTTGGCTAAGAATTCTAATTTAAAATTAATTTTATTTTAAAAACATGTTTTTTTTTTCCAAAAGTAGTCATTTGTTTATTGATTAGTGTTACATTTTCATCGCATTTTAATCTTTTTCGTCATCATGGATACGTTAAAAATTGTACCGTCGTGGCAGCAACGCGGCACAAGCGGCACGCAACATCAACGACGTTTACGGAGCTAACACTACAAACCAACGCACGACCTGTTATTGGTTTGCTCGCTTCCGTTCTGGAAATTTCGAACTGAAAAATGAACCTCGCGGTCGTCCGAAGACTTTGGTCGACAATTACGAATTAAAGGCGATTGTGGAAGCAGTGGAATCTACGGCTGAATTAGTAGCAGCTTTCGACGTTAGCGTCAAAACAATATTGGTCCATTTGCGTCAAATTGGCAAGGTAAAAAAGCTTGACAAATGGGTGCCCCACGAACTCAATGATCGCCAGCGCGAAGTACGCGTCGAGACGTGCCTTGCACTGCTCAACAGACACACAAATGAAGGAATTTTGAACCGCATTGTTACCTGCGATGAAAAATGGATTCTGTTTGATAACCGCAAGTGCTCAGCAAGTTGGTTGGATCCTGGTTCAGCACCTAAACAATGCCAATGCAATGTATATTTTTTTTTTTTATTACAAATATTCAGGAGAAAACATAGCCTATATTCTTGTCCAGGCTCCAGGCTACTTATCTGTACGAGGTGGGCAAGCTCTTTGAAAGAGTCATTGCTGACCGCCTCGTCGAGCGGCTGGTGCGGGAGGGGCTGGATTTGACGGAGAGCCAGTTTGGTTTCCGCAGGGGGCGCTCTACGGTGGACGACATCATGCGCGTGCGGGCTCTCATGACGGTGAATGCTGTGGCCCTGGGTGGGGTCGTCGAAGGTATCGGCTGTGTCTCTAGACATCGCCGATGCCTTCAATACTCTGCCCTGGAGTTGCATCAGGGAGGCACTCGGACGGACAGGGCAGTCATCTGCCTTGGTCACCAGGAAGAATGGAACCGGCGTGATATGTTGTGCGGTGTTCCGCAGGGATCGGTCCTGGGGCCGCATCTGTGGGATATCGGATACGACTGGGTGCTGCGTGCCGACCTCCCTAGCGGCGTCAGCGTGGTTTGGTACGCTGATGACACGTAGGTCCTGGCGCAGGGGAAGTCGCACCAGGTGGCGGCCGAACTAGCGACACGCGGGGTAGCGACAATCGTCGACAGGATCCGGCAACTGAGAATCGAGGTGGGCCCGTACAAGTCCAAAGCCATGTGTTTTCATGGTCCTCGGAACGCGCCAACGTCGGATTCCCAAATAACGGTAGCAGTGGTTCATTGGCGTCGAGTCGACGATGAAGTACTTGGGACTCGTCCTCACCAGCCGGTGGAACTTCGTGAAGTGAAGCATTTCTGACGTTTGGCTCAAAGACTGGAGCGGGCTGGGGCTGCCTTGAAGAGGCTCCTGCCCAATCTAGGGGTCTGGAGGCTCTACGCGGGCGTCGTGCAGTCCATGGCTTGGGTGGGATCTGGAGACAAAAGTTCTCGCACACATATGGGAGTGAAGTGAGGAGGCGAAACGCCGGGGCGTAACTCCGCTGCCGCGAGAAATCACGGTACAGCGGACAGAGCTCCGGCGGGATCTCATGGCAACATGGAGAGTTCGATTGTCGCAACCCAGTTCTGAGCACGCCACAATTGCGGCGATAAGTAGCGTGAAGAGTGTGAGACTCCAGAAGAAACAGCCACACAGACTTACTTTTGCGTTTATAATATTAACTTATGTATAAAAATAGCACTTTTGTATATTAATATGGCTCAGCGAGTCAAGTCAACGTATCGCATATTGTATACGTCACCACGTTTGTTGGTGCCCCATAACCCGTACATAATTTTAAAGATAACACGTAATAACACGTCCTATCGGTCTATAGCATCGCGTCGCCCACATTGCGTTCCTGTTGTTAGTATAGGTACTATAATATCCATACTAATATTACATGCACGACTCATAATGCGAAGCATTAGAGATATAGTGCTTTATGGTCGAAAAATTTGTTTTGCCTCCTTTCTGCAACTGTTTTTATTGTTACACTCCTGCTAGTACACAGAACCTACTTAATTTATATACCATTGTATAGATAATTTCATCGCCATTATCATTTCAGCCGAAAGACGTCCACGGCTGGACATAGGCCTACCCCATGCACCGCTACTTCGATCGATTCTGTGACTCCCATATCCAACGGATTCCTGCAGCCTTTACAAGGTCATCGGTATAGATAATTTAATGGAGATTAATTCTGTACTTTTCAAAATTTTATTTAATACAGTAGAAACGAAAAAATACATCAAAATTGTTCTAAACTTTTTCCCGTCAATCAAGTGTGGTAACCTGAAACCATAGTAGATTGCGAAAAAATCTAATAATTGAGGCAATTTTTTTAAAATAGATTTGCATCTCGTTTGAGGAACCTCATTGAAAATGGCTCTTTTATTAAAAGTAGTTTTTTTTTATACGATCAAGTGAGCATTATGAATCGTGCACATTTGGATTTTTTAAATGCGAAAGTTTTTTTGTCTTTCTGTTACCTTTCATGCCGTAACGGCTGAACGGATTTCGATGAAATTTGGCATACAGGTAGACCATTAAGAAACTCCTCTATACCACAGACATAATCTAGTACATCATAATCACCTCTCAAAATAACATTGTCTACTCTGGAAGTCAAATCCCGGGCACCCCATACAGACTTACTGTCTAGTTTGTGGCTCACTGTCAACTGAAAAACTTGTAACCTATTTGCAGGTAGAGTGCTCGCAAGATGTTAAGTCTGTGCGCGGCTGAAATCGGAACTAATAGAGATGCTACCGTCTTGTCATTTATGTAAGGTCAAATTAAGTATAGAATTATTAAATAAATTAACATTAATATAACATTATTAATAGGAAGATAAATTATTTAATATAGATTTACATATACAGGGTGTTTGGCAGAACGTTGAACATACGAAAATTGTGGATAGGTGGGGTCATCTGCTACTTACTCAACCCTAATTTATTTGGCCTTGGCCCAGTGAATATTTAAAAAAAAAAAATTTTCTTTCTTCTTGTTTCACCACTTTCTTAACTTTAAAGTGTAATTTTTATTAAAAATGGGTAAAACAGGCAATATATATATATTTTTTTAATCTTTTATGTTGGCAGATTCTTATAAAATTATTGCTTTATTCAGATGTTAGCTAGAAAAAAAGTTATGAGTCCTCGAACTTACAGAAAGATGTAAAAAATACTTAAATCTTAATTTCAACTTGCATTAAAAAAAAAACAAAAAATGATTGAGGAGTTCCAATTCTAGCAAAACATCCCTAGTGTGTGAGCTTTCTAATGGTATGTAATTTGCTTTTATAAAAAAAAAAACTTGAGTCATTTCATAATTTTATCAAGTAGGAAATTTTTGACGAAACTCTACCTTTACGGAAAGTTAAATGTTTTGCGAAATTTAATACTGCAAGGTTGGTAAAAATTAAATGATCGATTGAAATTATGCTGTACCAGTTAGGTGCGTTAATGAAACAATTAAATAGTTTTAAATAATTTATTTAAATAATAAATCACAGATGTTCGAATTGACGCCCTTCATTTACAATACAGGCGCGGCATCTACGTCTGATTTGTACAGTTATTGTGCGCAGCAGCATCTCCTGTCGCATAACTTCGAAAGCAGCATTAATTCGATTTATCTAATCTTCTCGATTTTCTACTTCTGTAGTGTAAACTAGTTCCTTTGCCCTTCCCCACACGTGAAAATCGAGCTGAGTGAGGTCGGGCGATCGCGGAGGTCAGGGAATTGGTCCTCCCCTGCCAATCCACGAATTCGGGAAACAATTATCCAAATGCTCACGTACAATCAGACTCCAGTGAGCTGGGCAGCCATCGTGTTGAAAGACAATAGGCCTGTTTATGTCTACTTGGAACACTTCTTCCACTAATGGTAGTAAATCATTTATCAAAAAATCCAAGTAGTTGTTCGCATTGATGTTGTCGGGCAAATAATGAGGCCCTATTAGCTTATCGCCAATCACTCCTGCCCAGACATTCACACTGAATCTCCTCTGGAAGCCCCTTTGTCTCTTCACGTGTGGGTTTTGATTGTTAAGTGCCCAATGGTGAAGATTGTGATAATTGACAATCCCTTCTTTGTCAAATTTGGACTCGTCCGTCCACAGAATACTTTTTAAAAAGTTTACGTCGTCCGCGACAAAATTGCACACGTCTCCCAAAATCACTGTCATCGAGACCTAGAACAAACAAAACACGTCTAAGAATTGATTTCAATACTGAATCTTTTCTTCCTCCGAGTTCAAACTCTACAATTATCTAAATTAAATTATCTTTAATTTTTAAGTACCTAATTGGCTTTATGGCTTAGCCATAAAGACGTAAGACCACATTCACAAAAGGGCATGCGACTTTCCATATTTTGTTCTGAAAAGGAGCCATAAGCGCTGGCAAGTTTACCTAGACCACCTGCGCAAACCGAATCTGAAATCCGAATCCTGTAAGCGCTGGCCGCCTGATTGTTACGTGAATGCGGCCGAATAGGAATAGTTTATTCGAATTTAATTTGAAATTAGAATTGAATGCGCTAAAAACAACATGAGGCAAAACAACTAATAAAGAAAGTGACGAAATCAAGGTTAAATGGAACGATCAATTGAACTGTCTCATAATTTACTACATTCCACAAAATCGTATCAGATGCAGTGCATAAACGGCTTAAAATCTTACCTTGCACTGGAGTGTAGTGAAAAGCATGCCTACCATCTGCCCGGAGAACAGACCACACTTTCCATATTATTATGCTTAGGCCAAGTATTGAAGCTATCTGTCTAATGCTTTTGGTAGGGTCCGCGTCAAACTCGGCAAGAACTTGTTCGTCAATGGTAGTATGGGTCGTGCTGCGTTCACTCGTGGTTCTTGAAAATTCAGGTTACCGGTTTGTCGTAAACATCGGTAAGTACTCGCAAACGTCTGATGACTGGGTACTCGGCGGTTGGGATAACGCTCTTGATAAATCCTTCGCGCTTCACGCGAATTAGTATTAGCGCTTCCATACGCTAACAACATGTTCGCGTATTCCTCACTGGTAAATGCAGCCATTTCTTTACCAATAACAACAGGTAACAGTAATAACAAAAAACTTAACTAGGATTTAAGTATTTTTTACATATTTCTGTAAGTTTGAGGACTCATAACTTTTTTTCTAGCTAACATCTGAATAAAGCAATAATTTTATAAGAATCTGCCAACATAAAAGATTAAAAAAAAAACTAAATATTGCCCGTTTTACCCATTTTTAATAAAAATTACACTTTAAAGTTAAGAAAGTGGTGAAACAAGAAGGAAGGATTTTTTTTTTTTTTAAATATCCAGTTGGCCAGGGCCAAATAAATTAGGGCTGAGTAAGTAGCAGATGACCCCACCTATCCACCATTTTCGTATGTTCAACGTTCTGCCAAACACCCTGTATACATAAAATCACGCTTGTAACCTCGAAGGGATAGGCGGAGGTGTACCTATAGTACACCCACATTTCGCCAGGGGTCTACCCTTTATAACAGAACTTTTTACGTCATAATATTATTTTGCATAACAGCGGATAGCATAAACTTCATTTCGCAGAAAATCGTTTGGCATACTCTCATTTATCATACATTCAAAACTGATAATTTTATGAGTCAGAATCATCTTTAGGCATTCATATTCATTATAATTAAAAAGCAGAACCATCATATCGCAGAAAGTTTACACAAACATGCAAACAAGCATACAGCAAGCATGCAGCATGCAAGCGAGCATGCAATATGCAGCAGGCATGGTTTCTGTCACGACTCCGGCGCTGCAGGGCTCCGGCGGTCCCACGCGAGCTTATCGTCACAGATGGTTTTAACGCTCATCGCCGTGGCTGAGGCTGGCCGGCGATCAGCTCGCGGGCCGCCTCGCCCCTCCGCGCCTACGCGGGTTTAAATTACACTCGCGCGGGTTTTGCAGCGACTCGTTTCTGTCACTAAGTTTTGTAGCACAACAATATTGACTTTTTTAGAGAATATTTTAATTTAATTTAAGATTAAAAATGCTATTTTGTAGTAACAGCAATATATATAGGAATGGCAATATGCCTTATAAAATTATTCCGAATAAAATTCTGCCATCTTAAAAGTATGCCATTGTAAATTCGAACATATAAACATTCGGCCAAGCAATAATTATATTAAGTAATCTTTATGGCTTTAAAATATTCGTTTAAAGAAGATTACGCCAACTGTGTATAATACATAAATTTCGGAGCATCAAGATTCTGCCAGATAGAGGGATAACCCTTCGCCAGTTATGTTTAAGTCCCATGTAATAGGGGGCGAGCCTATTGCCATCAACCGGGCACAAATCCAGACTCCGGGCTGCTACCGAGAAATTCTAGATGGAAAAACTCAATAACACTTTGCCTGACCTGGGTATCGAACCCAGGACCTCATGTTCGGCAGTAGCGCTTGCGACCACTAGACCAATGAGGTAGTCCAATATTAATATAAGATTAATAATATTAAGTTTAATTATTAATATAGATTTAATATTTCAAATATGTAGAATCAAACACGCCAGCGCGGGAGCGTCACCGCGCAGATTTACCTTGCGCGCACTCTTATACATATTTTAAGCCACTTATGACATTTTAATTTGTGTTTAACCTTTGCACCTGCCTAAGTATTACCTAGATAACCAGTATTACCAAGGGGTATTGTATTACCCAGTTACTGGGTTGTGGGGGTCAGATAGGCAGGCGCTCCATGTAAAATACGGTATTCAGCCGCATCCGGTTAGACTGGAAGCCGACCCCAGCATAGTTGGGAAAATGAATACACCTTCGTAGTACTATGAATACGGTCGTATTCATAGTGCCACGAAGGTGAAATAATATCATTGCATCTTGTAACCTAAGCTACGTGAAACACACTCATATGATTACCTGTCGGTAATTCCTGCCTACAACCTGAGTCTCTTCAAATCCTTGTTTGCAATTGGTGTTATTTCCACATAAACGAATATCAACTTTATGATAGTGTAAATCAAGTTGGTTTCAGAATGACTATAGTACTATTTAAAAGACATGAAAATGTTAGAAGTTATAGTGCAAACTGAACTTTTTGTGTGTGGTTATTATTAAAGTTGTTTTTCCAAAACATACTTTTGTTTACATGTATGGATACTAATTCGCGAACGCAGTATACGCATAATGTTTACCCTCGCAGTCACCTCTGGCCCCACAAATGTGTCCCTCTGCGAAATAATTGTTGTACTGCGCGGCTTTTACTTAATTTAACATATTCGCCTAATGGTATCACTACAACTTCGTGACTCTTGAGTCAGAGGTCAAAAGTAACTGGTGATTCATAGATTATGTATGGAGTCTGATATAAATTGGACCCTAATTTTGTAGGTGTTTTGTGAACTTTTGACCGGTTGGCGGTAGGTTAGTAATAATACCACATAACAGTAATAAAACAAAATAGTGTGTTTTGTTTTGTATTATTTAAAACATATTTAAAATATCGCTGTTTCTGTCAATCGTTTGAAGAAGACAGAGTCCAGAATGATGTGAAATGAAATGAAATGAAATTGTTTATTCTGTAAATAGGATATTGCAATCACTTTTACATATCATACCATAAATACGCTAAACATGTTTAAACATGTTTAGCGCATTTATGGTACAAGCGGACGTAAGTGTCTCCCGCTGCCTTTTTCAGGTCATTGTTGCATCCAGCCAGAGCTACACTACAGATACGCTTACGCGTGATGATCCGCAGTCTTCTGTCAAAGACCTACTGCCACTTTAGTTAGCTAACTAACTTTGCAAGGTACATAAATATCGTCGCGATGGATTTTATCCTTCATAGTAAATACAGTTCGGTATATGGGCCGAGTCGTTAAGTGATATTATGTACTCTACAAATTGAAGGCCCCCATAACAACATTATAATGGGCTTTCAATAGCTTTAACAATGTCTTCGTACACGGCATCGGCTCTGTCGTCAGAGTATGTCGAGGTTGGCATAATTATATCAATTTCAGGCAATACCAACATGGCCCACTTTTCGGAGTGTGCTGCACATTTGAGGATGTAAATAACGTTTCTGAAGCCGCAATCTACGTGACCACCTACTGCGCCCAAGTAACCTAGTTAATTAGATGAATGGTGTATCATCGATTCGAAAAGAAGGAGAAGAAGAGGCAATACCTCTGAATTAATAAAATAACGTAAACACTCTTGGTAGGGCCTTTGTTGACCAGGAAATCTACACCATCTTACTCCAAAGATGCTCCCCTCCAGATGATCATCGGCGTTTTCTATCTGACTACTCTGAGAAAAAAAGTCACGGTCGCTTTTAAAGTCCAGACATAATCTTAGTCAGGCCATGTGAGGACCATGTAGATTAGTGTCTGAAATGGTCTTTTGAGAAAAGAACCACACAGATTTGAGTGGACCTGTCCTGTCAGTGCAAACATTTGTCAGTAATCGTGGAGCTCAATTCAGAACTTAAGGAGCTCAACTCGACGAACAATGCCTAAGAAAGGACATTTGGGTAGGCCGCATAAACTACTCATACTGCCAGACCATCAATAAAACTAAATGAGAAAGAAAAACATAAGAAATATTAATAAAAATATCCACATAGTCCTCACAATCACAAAAATTAAAATAATATAATACTTTACAAAGTAGGAATCTTCTCACACGCACTGCTCATGGCTAAGTAATAACAGCCGCACGGGTCGATCCATCAGGTTAAGCTACGCTTGCCAGGGTTGGTCCGTGGATGAGTGACCATCTTCACATACCGACTCCTCCTTGCCTCGGAAAGCATGGTAAGCCATCATTCCTGGCTGTCATTCGTGGATCTTTGACAGTCGTTACGGATCGTCAGAAGCCCGAAAGTTTGACAAACAGTCTTACCAAGGTATCGTATTACCCAGTTACTGGGTTGTGGAGGTCAGATAGGAAGTTGCTTCATGTAAAATACTATTATTCAGCTGCATTCGGTTAGACTGGCAGTCGACCCCAACATGGTTGGGAAAAGGCTAGGCAGAGGTCTGGCCTTTTTAATCTTCTAAAAGAATCTTTATCTGAATCGTGGAGGGAGGCCAGCAAAGAGAAAGGTATCCACTGTTATCAAGGTTTTCCCCTTTGGAAAGTCTTTTATTGTTTTATTGCACCAAGTAGTATGCTTAGAGGATGAAAACATTCATAATGATTCATTTATGGATTACCTATCAAGTCGTGAAACGTGCTTCAAAATATGCATGTTACGTGAGTAAGCATGATTAAATAAAATAGACGGTTGATTCATAGCAACAAGCGTATGATAAATGACATGCAATTTTCCACGGTTTCATGATTAACGAAAACAATGGGTACATTTTGAATTTTATTGGTAGTTGCTTTTACCTAATTGCAACTTCCGACTTATATTATAAAATAACTTGACTCTAACCGTTTTGTAAATTAACATGTCCTATCTAAGAGAGCCGCCTGATCTGTCACTCAGGCACCTCTCTCTAATTAAGTTTGTGCAATTTGTGCGTATCCTCTGAGGTACAAGTTCCCCGACTAGTTCAGGGAGTAGGGTCAATCCTCTGAGCACCTCATTAAACCAGTACAGAATAAAAAAATGTAATAATTTTCATGTACCTACTAAATTGTAATTTTTAAGTTGTGAGAAATAAACCATTTTTATTATTCTATTTTTTTATCAACCAGTGCCTGTAATATGATTATGAGATAAATAAAGAATTATGATTTTATAAAATTTGGTGAACTCTTAATTTATTCATATCCTCACATTTGAAGCTTTATCCTGATGACAATTACGTAAGAAACTACAATGCAAATTATTTCAAACGTAAACACAAATGCCAACAGTTTAGTACCTGCTAACAGTGCTCGCACTGAGTGGGCAGCTTCACTCAAAGCTGTGTGACTCTTTTTTCAAAAGTAATCAGACACTAATCTACGTACATGGTTCTCTATAATCTGACTAAGATTATGTTTGGACTTTAAAAGAGACAGTGACTCCTGAGTTTGTTTCGCCATTTCTTCTCAGGGGTAGTCAGATAACAAATGTCGACTCCATCTAGTTTTTTTTGTTTTCTATGACTTGTAAAGTGATTCCGATCTACTATTTACAGAATTCAAAAAATCATTTCATTTCAGTAGAGTACTCAATACTGATCCTACCCGGTGTAATGAAAATATTGTGCAATAAAGATGAAACTCTCTCAAATTTTCATAAAATTAATATTGTAGGTGTACGGGCCGCATTATGTTGCATAGTGACTCTAATTTCTAAAAAAAAAACTTGTTTGATAGATGGACACTCTATTTTTTTTTTTAACACTTTGAGGGACACTTAAAGCCCATAGGCGTTATAACAATAAAGTTTCTGTTGTCTCGTTCAGTGTCCATGAATGCGTTAACAGCACGAAACATATATACTGAGATGACAGCTGATAAGCATGTACTGATGAAGAAGCTATGTTGCGTCGACTTTAAAGTGTTATAAAGGCAGGGGGGATGATGTCTGTCGCCGCGTGTCATCGACTGGCGCGTCATGGAGGGGGTGGAGACCTATTCCGATCACCGGTACATCCGGTTTGACGTCTCCGCCCAGACCTCGAGCGCGCCGGTCCGACAGGCCCCGAGTGGTCCACGGTGGGCGTTGAAGCAGCTGGACCGGGAGCTCCTCCTGGAAGCCTCGATCGTGCAGGCCTGGGTGTCATCACAGGACAGGCCTGCTGACATCAACGACGAGGTGGAGTGGTTCCGGGAGGCCATGTCCGAAATATGTGACTTGGCAATGCCCCGGGTCCAGCCCAGACGTGCCTCGCGCCAGGTGTACTGGTGGTCGCAACAGCTGACGACACTGCGCAATGCGTGCGTTGCTGCGCGACGCCGGTACACCAGGCACCGCAGGCTCCGTATTCGTCCTCCGGATACGCAAGCCATTCAGGCGGAGCTGTACGAGGGGTACCGAGCGGCGAAGACCGCCCTCCAAGCGGAGATCCTGCGGGCCAGGGGAGTGGCCCACGAGGAGTCGCTGGAGACTCTGAACAGGGACCTGTGGGGACGTCCATACAAGATGGTGCGGGAGAAACTCCGCCCATGGGCTCCCCCGTTGACGCAGTCTCCGGCCGCAGCTTGTAGGGGACGTGGTGAGCGCTCTGTTCCCTTTGGGAGGGGAACATGCCTCCCCGCCTATGGCTCCGCCTACTGCGGTGCCCGATGCGGATCACACCGCCGACGACGACGACGATGCTCCGGAGGTGACCGAGGTAGAGATGAGAGTGGCGGTACGTAGGCTGAATGCCAAAAATACCGCCCCAGGACCCGATGGCTCGCAGGGGAGGTCGCACCAGGCGGCGGCCGAACTAGCGACACACGGGGTTGCGATAATCGTGGGCAGAATCCGGCAATTAGGACTCGAGGTGGCCCTGCATAAGTCCGAGGCCATGTGTTTTCATGGTCCTCGGAACGCGCCACCGTTAGGGTCCCAAATACGGTAGGAGGAGTTCACATCGGCATCGAGTCGACGATGAAGTACCTTGGACTCGTCCTCGACAGCCGGTGGAACTTCGTGGAGCACTTCCGACGTTTGGCTCCCAGACTGGAGCGGGCCGGGGCTGCTTAAAAGTCCTTGCGCATATTTGGGAGTGGTGCGAGGAGGCGAAACGCCGGGGCGTAACTCCGCTGCCGCGAGAAATCGCGGCACAGCGGACAGACCTCCGGTGGGATCTCATGGCGTCATGGAGAGTGCGATTGTCGCAACCCAGTGCTGGGCACGCCACTATTGCGGCGATAAGTCCCCTCTTTGAGGAGTGGCTAGAGAGGCGCCATGGCGTCCTCACCTTTCGCCTGACGCAGGTCCTCACCGGACATGGTTGTTTCGGGAGGTTCCTGTTTCGTAATTCATAAAAATCAGAATCCATGCGCCTGCATTGTCTTTCTTTAAACTGTCATTAGTACTTATTATTGGCAGAAAGACTAATAGACGTACCCACTCTTTATTTTTAACTGACTTCATTTATGTACTAACTGAGAGCCAGTTTCTCCAACGAAAATGATCTCAATATTAATGTAACGAATTTCAAGCGCGCGTAAACTGTTGTTAAATCATTCAACCAATCGCTGCAGTTTACGGGCTCTTGAACATTGTCACTTTAATTTCGCGATAATTTTCCTAGGTGTACGACCGGATAATATGTATGAACGTGGATAAAGCAAGAGTGATAAAATAATTTTAGTTATGTTGCACGTGGCGATATGTAGTTCCTGCGTTGGGTAAGTTCATGTGTGTACGTGTCAGAAAAATAAAATAAATGCTAAACTTACTTGGCTCCTAGAGTAAATATCCATTGTAGTATTCCATAAAACTGCTGCCATGACAGACACCTGTAACAAAAAGGAAATTAGTACGTGTTTGTGACAATAGTGATTTATTAGGATGATTGTTTGATCACGTGTTAGTGATGGGAAAACTGAGATGGTCAGTCATGATGGCAGTGACAAGCAGGTTGACTCGCATTGTTTTTGCGCTTTGGCAAAAAAGCATGAACTGCGGTTGTAGGTACGTGTTGTTAGATGGTTGATATATGTCACTTCTCAGCAAAACGAAGGTAGCACTCTTATAATGATAACGAATAATTCTTTTTTCTTACCGTATATGATAATTCTTACCTGAATTTTAATTTCTAGTGAAATCTTCAAGAAGGGTCTCCAGCTGACTGTGCTCGACACAAACATTGAAGGAGGAAATAAAAACATACATTTCTGGCTTAATGAGCAAAATAAAAAAGGGGTAAAAGCACATTTTTTAAATACATTTTTCTACAAACATTCATCTTACACGTTTCGTTTTACAAATTCACGGCACTTACGTAGGTAGGATCAAACTATTCCAAAATGACTAGATCATTCTGAATATTACATAAGTGTTACTTTTCAGTGGCAAAGTACCTACAAATAAACCGATTTAAATTAAAAAGAATTTTGACCGAAATTTAAAGACAATTTTCATCAATTTTGAAAATATTATTTATCTACTATACTAAGACAACATTATTTTAGAAGAGCGCACCGCATAAAAAACAAAAAACATCCATCTTCAGTAATTGATCTTTGCACTCGCCAAAAGTTCGTGTCGCACCATTGGCAGGGTTTTGTAGTAAGTAGGTACCTATTGTTATTATAGCCTACCTGCATGTCTTAAGGTAAAATAAAAAATAACGTAGAGAAAAAAAAACAAAGAAAATTCGCAGCTCCAACGGACATAGCGAATACCTCTGTACCGGATAATTTTCAGTTTCACATTGATGCTACCACCCAATAATCACTTTATTATACCAATAAATGAAGTCACAATTATGTTCTCTAAGTACCAATAAATATGGTTAAAAATGTTAACCAACCAAAAACCAATAAAAAATTCACATTAAATATAATAAAGTCAAAGACCACGAACCTAAAAAGTCTCAAATATACTTTCGCTTTGATCTACAGCTGAAATAATCCAGCGCATCTTGAAGCCTCCTTCAGTTCACGTCAACCGAATCTTGCCCAGTACCAACACGGCACAGAACATCAAATTATTCATTATTAATATTCTAGTTCGCTAGTTAGACACATTTCATATTTCGATACAATAATATTGCCAAATTAATCAAAATAGCGAAATATTTTACATCTTTTTGTGACGTTGCCCACTTTCAGAATAAACGCTCTTAATTGTAAAGTTATTTATACTCGTGATTCTAAACTGCTTAGGAGAAGTCAAAACAGGTTATTTTGAAGGCTAGCATATACCATCGAAGAAGTTCATATCTATACTATTTCTACTTGCAGCGCTCGGCCGCTATAGAACCGGGGCGGTAACAGATGTGGTCATCGTGTTCACGGGATTTTGTTTTCAAACTGCTTAGATATGAAGTTCTTCGATAGTACAGACCGTCAACCTACTACAATCTGTCAAATTTCTTTAATAGATTTTCAACTTTATCACTGATGCTTAAGGTTCAAAGTTGATTGGGAAAATTTTACAGTTTCGGGTAGGTTGATGTGCTGGCGTTTGTACATACAAAACAAAATTCTCAATACACACTCAGTTATGTTTGTCCGTCCCTGACAAACCTATATAATCTATAAAATGATTTTCCTCATCCGTAGGTGTCGTATGAGGCGACAGCCTAAGAGAACAGGACGTAAACGTAGGTATTCATAAAATGTTCAGTATTGCTTCTTAGGCTGATATGGTGATTATTCTTATGGGTCGTATAAGACAGATACTCATTTATAATACGCGTTTTTATTAGAATTTAATAAGGTAGGTACCTACGTCAGAAATTAATATTAAATGGGAAATTATTTATTTATTTATTTATTTAACAGTTTATGTACACACATATAAAGAGACAAGAAAAAGGAACAGAAAAATACGTACAAAGGTGATGCTTATTTCTAAAGACATCTCTTCCAGCATACCTGCGATAGGAGAGTGGATAAAAAGAGATGTAGACAACGTGTGTAAGAGTAGAAGAGAAAATAAAATACATAAAATAAAAACATTTAACCATTCACTAATATAAAATATGACCCTCAATACGAGAATATACTTACATACATACTTTCAAAATAAATATCTCTTAAATATATATACTAATAATTATAATTTAAAATTTAGTAGGTATATAATATAATAATAAATACAAAATATGCAACTATGACGAAGTGGAAAATAGTAGATTATATGTGCGGCAACAAAAGTTTTCTTTAGCACCTGCAACCTAGCGTCTTTTTTTATATGTAGGCGACGAGTTAATAGAACAGCTTCAATTATATTAATTCATCATCTTTACTATTCCAACAGAATATCAAAAAACCAGCGTCAATTTACGAGCGAAAAATTTACATCTTTTTAGTAAAAGAGGTGATAGACATAATTATAGTACAAGAAATAGGGATCTATTAGTTCAACCAGGTTTCAGACTGGCTAAAGTAGACTCATCTTTCATGGGGTACTGTTTAAAATGTTACAATAAAATTCCTCCCCACATACTTCAACTGAATGAGACGAAATTCAAATCTTGTATAAAACGCACACTATGTAGGCAGGCATATTATAAGTTGGGGGATTACATAATTGATAAAAATGCTTGGCTCATTGCTGGTCCTGCTCCACAAGCATAAACTAATTAATTAGCATTTGAAAATACCGTTGGAGCTGCTGAAGATTTTAAAAACTATCTTTGCATTGTATAAATTCAATGTCTTAGCACTGTATAATTGCTTAGCACATGTGTGAGTACTATGTACCGACTATAAAGCTACCATTTAGGTACTGGGTATGTCTTTCATTGACTTGAATGTGCCCTGGCGGCTGAGATTATGTCATGCTCACTCTAATGTCTCGCTGGCGGTGGCGCGTGTGTTGGATCATTTAGCTCCCTTCAAAATGGTTGAGCTGAATGGTGCTAATCCATGCGTCATGTTCGTGAACGGTCGCCGTCAGTAGAGACTGGTCATCTCTTAGCTGCCATGGCTTATTTTAATATTTTAATTTTTGAATTGTTCTTTGTTTTTTATATTTTTATTACGGATGCTTTTAACGTGCACGTCTTTCTACATTGTCCTCACATGCATAATTTTAACATTAATGATGTAACCGATATTTTGTAACAATTTTTTTATTTAAAAGAGTGTCCGTGGAGTTTCTTGCCCGTTCTTCTCCATAGGTACCTACTACGCTTTGGAATGGGCAACTAGCTTCATATTTCTGACTGACCGACTTCTTGACAATTCAAAAGTGCCTGTAAATGGTTTAATTGAAATAAATGCTTTGAGTTTTGAGTTTTGAGTTTGAGCGTAAATTAATATGACTCCGAGCTACCGATAAATATATTTACTTCTGATTTGATAACTCAGCTACTAATGTTGTAAGTGAGCTACTTTATATTTTAGAGATTCAACATCTGTCTGCTAATAAAATCAAATTCCAGCCTCAAAATTAGCAATCAAAGTTTTTCATTCAACAACTAAATTAATAAATCATATTCTTTTTTCGTGAAAGTTTGCAACACAAGCGCGGGAGTATACCTGACGCTCGTTGGGAATCAGAGGGGCGCGACCGGCCATTTGCACCAATGAGCGAGCTCTATTCGGAGCGTGCAGCAACGAGTTCACGTGTATTTGTTTACATTAATGACACGATTAAGAAGTGCTCGTATTCTTATTTGAAAAACGTTTGTGATAGGTGTTATGATACGGATTTGTATGAAAGTATTTATTAAGCATGTCGTCTAATAATGAAGTCCCTTTGTACTGTTCTGATGAAGACTCGGAAGACGTTCAGGAGGCGAAGAAAAAGCGTGGTGAATCGAGGAATTGGATGTTTGTGGAGAAATTTTTGAATGTTCGTGCCGCTGAAGAAGTCGTAAAAGTAGAAAATACTTGGTAAATATTAACTATTCATATGACGCTAGATGGAAAAAAACGCTTTTATATGTGCAATAAAGTACCACGCAAGGGAGAGCAGTGTGTTGCACAGATGTATTTGTTATTTGAGGCGAACTCGGACGCGGTGTTACTCTATCGCACTGATTGCGAGCATAACCACGATTCCATCAAAAGTAGTTACAGTTTTGGTATTTGCGACGAAACTAAATTGGAAATTAACAAGCTTTTCGACCTCTGCTTAAAGCCGAAAGCCATTTTACACAATCTGAAGAAGATAGATGGACTTAAAATACCTACAAGACAGCAGCTCTACAACTATTTGGCAGATCGCAGGCGTATAAAGTATGGGCCGTCCTCAATTCACCTAGGAGAGTTACAAAAATGATTAACCGCACAGATGTTCCTGACGATGAGAATAAAGTTAATGTGATAGCTTATCATATTTTAGAAAATGACCCACCTAGCTTCCGCTTCGTTTTGTCTTCTAAGAATTTATTAAAACTGTGCCTTACTGCCGAAATTTTACATGCGGATGCTACCTACAAACTAATATGGCAATGTTCTAGTAATTAGAACAACGGACAAAAACAGAAAATTTCATCCTATTTGCCTAACAGTATCTACGCATGAACGCAAAGAAGATTTTGAAACTGTGTATAAGGGATTGAAAGACAGTATTTTTTCCATTTTCTCATATGCATTTGACCCAAAGGTTTAGATATGCGACGCCGCAAAGAGCATTCAAAATGCTTTTATTGACGTGTTCGGAGAAGAAACTATAGTAAGAATGTGCTGGGCACACGCTAGAAAGCAAATGTGTACGAAATTGGATCAAACAAGTGAGAAAAGTTCACGAAAAGCCATATTGCAAGATATAAACGCATTGCAGTGTGCTACTTCTCCTGAAGTGTTTACCGCCGCTTCAAAAGTTTTCTTGGCGAAATGGCATGAGCAAAAGGCATTTATGACATATTTTAAAAAAGAATGGCTCACTAAAAACCCTAATTGGTATTTAGGTGCAACACCTATCTCATCACCTGTGACTAACAATGCTCTCGAATCTTTTAATAGGATTATTAAAGATGAAAATACCCTCCGCGAGCGTATACCGTTGTCCCGTTTTTTAGTAGTTGCAGAGGACATGGTTACTAGCTGGTCACAACAGGCAACGGAAGAACTCTTTGCGACGACACCGGTGTTAAAATTAGCTGACTGGACAGCCGGATATCTATGGGCTAAAACCGATACCAAAATTAGAACAATACTATCAACACCAACAACTAATACCTACCTGGTCCCAGGTGACAACTCCACGAGGACTACTTTGACGGAGAAAACATTCAACGATTTTGATGAGTACAAAAAAGTGTTTTTTTCTTCTTGGAAAATTACATTACCGAAAAAAGAAGAGGAGTGGATTAATGGCCACTGTGACTGTCCAGATTTTCACCGCAAGTATTCTTGCAAGCATTTGGTGGGTCTGGCTATCAAGATGAAACATGCATTTCCGCCGCCAGAAGCAAAAACACAAAAAATTGGTATAAAGAGGAAGCGTGGGAGACCAGGTAAAGCACAACCTGCGCTGATTATTCAGTGACAAATAACAATGTTATTCATTATTTGATTGCCTTACATTATTGTAACTTAGGACATAAATACAATTATACTTAACATAAAAACCTATGCTACTGCCATTAAAATTATCTGATTTACAAATAAAATAGTTGTTTGGTTTTAATTTTCCCTAAGGTGTGTCCAAACACAAACAAACACAGAGTTGCAGATGTTTGTTTATGATAACAATATTTTTTGTATGTTCATTTGGGTAGGTATAATAGTCAATTACTTATGGTAACATTATACTCGTAAATAGATAGGCGAATACATGAAATTAGAGCTTTCATTGACCATTATTTGATGACAATAATAAGGAAATTTTATGTTCAAATATAGTAGATTCACTCATCAATTACTTATGCTAAAGTATAAAAATAAAGGTGACTCTATGAAATTAGAGTACGTTGATATTATTTTATAGATGAAGTTGATACACTTGTTAGAAGCTGGCAATGAGTAGACATATCACAAATTTAGTTGCTTAGGAATTATCACCATGTTGCGTCATATTAACAGTAGCTTGTTTTACAATATATGGTCGCTTATAAACCATTTATTATAGACGCTAAAAGTTCGTCGCTGACCTATTAATTCATTAGACAACTAAATATATTTGCAGACGAGAATGACATTTTAAAGCTGCCTTAATTAGCACCCATATTAAATGTAGTGTAAGTTGCAGAAAAATACCCTTATATAACTTTTTTAACGCATTGTGGGGATGGCTTAAGGAGAAAAGAAAAGATCAAAGAAAAGAAAAGATCATTTATTTGTCAAACATGCGTTTACATAAACTGACTAATCAGACATGCAAGGTATTCAAATAATAAAAGTCGTGTGCGTCCATGTTTTGCCAATAAAGGCGTACAAATTTTGTTGGTATTAAAAAAAAAAAATTACATTAAATTGCATTTTACATAATTACAGTCATTCTAAATTTCATTACAAAATAAAAAACAAATAAATAATAATTGATGTCAAGATATTATAGTCAAAATAAATTAAAATGATGTCAAGAATATACATTATTATGCAGTCAAACGAAAATTGATTTAACATTCACATTATTAAATTGTTATTCTTAACTATGTATATTAGAAGTCGGAATAGAAAAGTCCTTTTCATTTAAAAAATCTATAACATTGTAATACACTTTACTAACTTAAAAAAAATTCAGATTATTTTTGAAAAGTGACAAGGGCAGTTCTCTCCAACTTTAAGGTAATTTATTAAATATGCTAGGTGACATACAGAAGACACTTTTGCGCATGAGGGCTGTTCTCGTAGTATGAGAGCATATCCTGCTGTTGTCGCGCCTATTACGTGGGACTACTTCATCTAATCGTTTAAATCGCTGTGGATTTGTTTTGACAAAAACAGCTACTCCTAAAATGTACAGACATGGCAAAGTAAGTATTTTATGTTTTTAAAAGTAAGGCCCGCAACTATCAGTAGGTTTAATTTTAAACATTGAACGTACGCATCTGTTTTGAGCCTTGAACATCGTTTCTTTTTCTGTTGAGTTGCCCCAAAAAATGACACCATAGCGTAGATGAGATTCTGTTAAACCATAGTAGGCTGTAAGTAATGCCTCCACACTCATTATTGACGACAATGTGTGGAGGGCATAGGCAGATTTACTAATTTTCTTGCACAAGATTTCGATATGGGTTTTCCAATTCAGTTTTTTGTCAATGTGGAGCCCTAAAAATTTTGTTGTTTCTACCTCTTCTATAGGCTGGTCATCGTAGTGTATATTTAAATTACTCTTACTATTGATCCGTTGACTAAAATGTATTAATTTAGTTTTTGTCAGGTTAATTTTTAAGTTATTGTCATCTAGCCACTTTACCATTACATTTATAGAATTATTTATGTCACTTTCATAATTATCAACACTTTTACAGGGTATCGTTATGGTGTAATGTAAGAGGTTGAGGGATGCCTTTCGGTAGATGATTTATGTATAATATAAATAAAGGAGGCCCTAGAACACTCCCCTGTGGCACACCAAACGAAACTATACGTTCTGAGGATTGAAATACAATTTCATGTTTACTTTTCATATTAATGTGGTTTGTATTTGTTATTTGGGTTCTGTTAAGTAAGTAGATTTAATTAGATTGTTGACATTTCCTCTAATTCCGTATGCTTCTAGTTTATTTAAGAGTGTACCATAATGCACATAGTCAAAGGCTTGCGTCATGTCACAAAATATGCCACACACAGGATTCCTCTTATCCACGTTAAATGTAACATCGTATAAAAAATCATAAATGGCCATATTAATATTTTTACCTATTATAAATCCTTTCTGTTCCTCGCATATAATATTATGCCTTTCTACAAATGAATTTAGTTCCTTGTAAATGTATTTCTCAAATATTTTAGAAATTATAGGAATTAGTGATATAGGCCGATAGTTCTCCATTAACTCCCTATCTGCTTTCTTAAATAGTGGCTTGACAATAGAAACTTTTAGAGCATCAGGGTAAACGCCTGCGCTAATGCTGAGATTGATGATATGACTCAAGTGACCGCAGATTTCATCAATACTCAATACTCAATTCTTTATTGCATTCGACAATGTAGGCTTAGGTGGTAAATATTTGCCAAAAGAAACAATCATGGACCCTGTTGGGCACAGCAAAAGAAAGATATGTGGAGAAGAGGACTTATCGTTTACATAACTTATAATCTAATTTATTCTAACTTACTCTCTTACAAAATAATTAATTTTATAATAACAATAATTTCGCTTACGGGTATTATATACTTATGTGTTTTAGGGATTTATCATTTAAATATTCGTTGACACTATAATAACATTTGCTTATTAATAACTTGTTTAGTTTGTTCGTGAATAAATGTAGTTTTTTTTCTTCTCTTATATATTCATCATCCGCAACATGTTTTAGTATATAAGTAGCAATACCGTCATACCCTACACTGCTTGTATTATTCAAGGACATTATTATCTTTTTAATATGAGGGAAAAAGCCGGTGTCTAAAATTTTAAAGCGCATATTTGAAGTGATTTTCTTCCTAATTTACGACATGTTTTCTCGTCAACTGTGATTTCAAGAGCTTAAAAAATACCTATTATATCCATGAGGGAATAATATTGAAGGAAAAACACCGTCATTTAACCCGAAAGCTCACCCAACCCTTACGTCGTAATTGAATACGTAACGTCATACGCTCTTTGACAGCAAACAAAACTGCATGCTTTTATTTTACGCAGTTTTTCAATAAAGTAAAGCATAAACCCACACACACACCCACGCACACGCCTGCTCACCAACACACACCCATGTACATAGCGCTTTGGATTGACGAGTGAATTTATAGCGTGTCTGCACTACAATCAGGGGTAACCGACGGCAGTCGTTTCGGCTGTCGATTTGATTTGATTAGATCTTTTCGCACGCTCGGTCGAATAAATTCATACAATGCACCTCAATCGTATTTCATATTTATTTATATGCTCGATGCTCGAAAAGCTCTGTTCATTCTAACTAATATTTTAAATGCGAAAGTGAGTTTGTTTGTTACGATTTCACGCTAAAACGGCTGAACGGATTTGGATGAAATTTCGCACATGGGTAAACTGACTAAGGTTATGTTAGGTATGACTAAGGTTAGGTCAGGACTGAGGTTACTTTTTATCCCGATATATCCACTGGATCGAGACTTATGCGGGTAGAACCGCGGGGCGCAGCAAGTTTCAAATAATTTTGTAAAAAATATGTGTATTTTTTGTCAGTTAGGTTTTCAGGTAAATTTGCCTTGGCCATAAGCTTTTTAAATTGTAAATGGTGCTCGGGGTTTCTTTGAAGGATAAGATCAAAAATAAAGTTAACCGGAAAAGAACCGGAGCAATCCGGAGCCGGAGCCGTAAGCAAGTCGAAGGACAGATGGCCACTGGAGCAGTCGAGTCCTGGAGTAGAAACCGCGTAGGTATCGGCCAGTGTAGTGTGGGCACCACCAGCTAGATGGACCGACGACCTTAAAAAGGTGGCTGGGACAGACTGGATGCGGAAGGCGGAGGGTTGGGTGTTGTGGCGCAGCCTGGAAAAGGCCTATTTCCAGCAGTGGACTGCGATAGGCTGAGTTTATTGAATCAACCTAAGCAACACTATTTAAATGACAAGATTTTTGAAGTGAAAACTTCTTTACGCACTTTGAGTGATTTTTGGTAGGGGAAAATGTTTTGGATCGCGTCGTGATGTGCTAATGCCAATAGTATATTATATCTGTAGCTATGAGTATGCCGTGTTGCGCTTGGCCAGCAGTGAAAGCATAAATGTTTACAAATAATTTTAATTTACAATTTAAGATTCATTAATTTTAAGTAACGACTTTTTTGTTTGTTATTTCATAGTTTTAAGTTTTCACTTCTGTCGGCAGTCCCCATATTTTTTTTTATTCACTATGAAACCGTCTGTTAACCACGTAAAGCATATATCTCTCGTATCTTAGCGTATAATTCTACAATTTTATGTACCTGCAAAATTTTTCTCAACCGCAAACTGCAATCTATAAACAAGTTTTACGTCCTTGGTGCACAATAAAATAAAACTTCAATCAAAACTGACGCCAAAAGCAGTAAACCATCTTCCTGTATGTTGAAAGAGCTTGGTTCTTACATTTCCTGATTTCTTGAGATCCAATAAACTGAATATTGGGGGAAAGTCTTGCAATGCAGCTGGCGACGCGTCGCCATGACACTTGCAGTCCGCGGACAACGAGATCTTTCCTACCGAAAGTTAGTGTAGGACCGCCTTTATAGTTTAACCCGTACGAGCGGAGTAAAGACCATCACAGAAGTAGCTATAATATATATTAATATGCTGTGTATATTATATTATAGCAAGCCAGTAGCTATACTGTAATATATATTTTGCCCTCATTTGGTCTGCGGTTTAATATACCATAATATATATTAATATGTCTTGCTATATCTTACCACATATTTTGGTGACGTAATAGAAATATACATTAAAGGTACGTCTGTGATGGGCTTAAAGGAATTTAGGAAGCATAGCGTGTTTATTACAAACTAGCTGACCCGATAGACGCTGTCCTGTCCTCGATAAATACAAAAATCCTATTAAAAAGCCTGTCACCTTACTGGTGATGTTCTTCTTAAAGGTCAGATGCGTAGTAATCGCAACTGGTGTGCATGTATGACCAGATGTATGAACGTAATCGAAGCTAAGGAAGTATGTAAGGATCGTAGCAGGTGGCGTTCTATAGTTTCTGCCTAACCCCACGGGAAGAAGGCGTGAGTTTATGTATAAAACAGCACTTCCTACACTTTCAGCTTTTCCTATTTTCCATTTTTTCCAGTTTTACCCATTTTCCGGGAAACATTTTAAATGTTTCTTTACCTGAAAACCTTATTCGGACTAAAACGAACATTTAAAAAGTGGCCAAGTGCGAGTCGGATTCGCACACGAAGGTTTTCGTACCACCGTACAATATTTAAAACTGAGTACATTATTTTTAAATACTATAGTAAAAAAAAATCGTTTATAAAACTGTAACACGACTACGTAAAAATAAAAGTGATCTAAAAAGTACAAAACAAGAAAATATTAGTAAAAAAATATAAGCAGTCGCATGCCTGTATACCATGTGGGTGCCAGGAACACCAAAAAAATTATAATGGCATGCGAAGACGGCTTTACCTTGACCATATTTGTACCTATGTCTTGATTTCTTTCTGAAATATTTTCTTGTTTCGTAGTTTTTAGATCACTTTTATTTTTCCGTAGTCGGGTTACAGTTTTTTAAACTTAATTTTTATTTTATATTTTTCCGTTTTTACGTTTGTTGTTGCAATGTTATAACAGTCATATTCATTAGAACAATTCGTACCTTTATTGAATACTATATTATTTAAGAAAAAAATATTTACATGTAACTTATTGAATACATAATAAATAATTATGAAAGATGAAGAGACATGAGATACAGCCCGCTGGCATACAAGGCGGACCGACAGCGGAGGCTCAGTAATACGGTACCGTTTGGTACCCTTGGAGTACGGAACTACAAAAAAGAATATTTATATTAACGTGCTCTGTTAATAAACTTACTATAATTAACCGGTTGTATTAAAGAAGAAACCTAAAATACAACCGATTATTATTATAGACGGCGAACTCATGTTTTCAGAATAGTAGTTAATTTATTGGTCCTTTCGATGACATGTAGTTTAGAATGCTAAATGTAAAAAAATAGATATCAAATCATTAATTATTGTCTACATACTATGGATAAAAACACTCGCTGAGCAGAAAACAATGCAAAATTAAAAAACATGGGTAATTTCTTAATTTCAATAGTAAATTCCGCAGAAATCCGCTTGGTGCGAGAAGCACAGGACTGGTTGAAGTGCCGATTCTTGGAGGAAGCCTATGTCCAGCAGTGGAGGTTTTTCGGGTGAAATGATGTTGATGACGAATCATAAATTATGGGCGAAGAATATGTTCCATGGTGGCGTTTAAACGTGATAGTTAAGTAGTTAAAGTTTTGCGACATAAGTGTGAAGTTGGAACCGTTTTGTTTATGTCTGAAGTCTCAACTTGCTAGTAGTAGTACGTTTCCTGTATATTACTGCCAGTGTTTCTACAGCATTTTAGCTTTCAGTCTGATGCAGAAAGTTTTTAGTAGGTTCCAGTTTGTTGACTGGTTAGTATTTTTCTTTTTACTTACCAGTCAGCAGCGTTTGGTTATATCATAAAACCTCGTTTCAAAAGTTTTTTATACCTACTTTATTAAAGAAGGAGTTCATAAAGTGAGTTTTTTTTTAATGAAAACATTATGTTGGGAAAGTATAAAATTAGAAAAAGTGGAAATCAGTTCATGGAATTGGTCATTTGCTTGCAACGTAATATCACAAGGCTTTGTAATATCAAGTTACCTGCTGAATATTGAGTTCACCAGCGCTACAACAAAGAAGCTTGTTAATATTCGGATGCGTGATATGCTTGTGTAGTTTAGAAATTGATATTTTAAGTTTTGTCAGAATATTTGTCGAATCAATGTTTTTAGTAAATGAAATGAAATGAAATGAAATGAAATGAAATTGTTTATTCTGTAAATAGGATATTGCAATCACTTTTACACGTCATATTAAAAAAAAAATAAGAAGAAAATGCTAGATGAGTTCGGCGTTTCCTATCTGACTACTCTGAGAAGAAAGACTGAAACAAACTCAGAGGTCACAGTCTCTTTTAAAGTCCAGACATAATCTTGGTCAGGCCATATGAGGACCATGTAGATTAGTGTCTGAAATGGTCTTTGAGTAGCAGCCAAAGGCCTAGACAAATTGACGACGCTGATGGAAATGTCAAAAATGTATGGAGCTGACATAAGCTACCGAAAGGGCTATGTGCAAAAATACTAACAGTTTAGAGTTATGCAATAGCTTTTAGTAGGTTTTCCTATTATTTCGTGCTACAACAATAATATAAAATTAAAATATTTTAATGTCCCGTACATTTTCAGTTTTCCACTGTTTCTCAGTACCTACCTATCTGTTAGTATTTTCACTAATAAATAGTTTAGATAGTACTAATAAAGAATACTCAAACAAAACTCATTCAATAAAAAAAATAAGTTTTTCAAATCATTTTCTATTCCATATAGGGCTTAGTTATACCTTACAACATCCAAGTAAATGTAATATGGATGAATCTGATTGAAAAATATTAGAAAAATGTGTTTTATTTTAAAAAAAATATCACAAAAATCAGGATAAAAATATAAACGACTCGAACTTGACTATAAGCTTATCGATAATAATTTGTAACGTGTCTGTCCGTTCCAGTTTAAGCTGATCTCACATTGTATAGGATTTTCGTAAAATGCGAGCTCAGCTTATACTGGAAATGTATAGTTTGATGTGTAGCTGTGTGTACATAGCAATGAATGCTATTCACTCAGCGAAAATAAAAAAAAACTTTTGAATAATAAAAGGTTTCGTGGAAAAATATTATATTTTTAATGGATTATTAATGATTCTTATGATTATAAGTCTGTAAATACATATTTGGTATGGTAGCGAATCATATTTTGATCAAGATACAACCTGAAACTGACCTGCGAATTGCAAAAAACGTAAGAAAATTTGAATATCGCGGGCTGCCACCAATACTGCGGATCCTCCATAAAAGCTATTGCCACTTGTCTAGGTCCTCAGGAGTCTGAACTTGTCCCCAATTGGCAATATGCTCGCCTTTTATTACGTGGGAATTAAACATAGGTAACTGACGAAATGTTGGTATACAATAAAATATCTGGCTGGCTATATAATTAATTGCCTCGTTGGTCGAGTGGTCGCAAGCGTTACAGCTGAGCATGAGGTCCTGGGTTCGATTCTCGTGACGGGCAAAGTGTTATTGGGTTTTTCCATCAGAAATTTCTCAGTAGCAGCCTGGAAACTGGATTTGTGCCCGGTTGACGGCAATAGGCTCGCCCCCTGTTACACATAACTGGCGAAATATTGGTATACTATAGGTACACCTCTGCCTAGCCCTTCGGGGTATACGAGCGTGATGTTACGTTGTATATTATACCTTTGCTTTCTTCAGAGAATACAATACCAACGCATTGTTGACCTGGGCAATTTTTTCGGTCTGGTTAGTTTTTCTTTAACGCACAGCATAAGTATAGTATTTTTCGTAGTTATGTATAACATTCGTGAGCTTTAAAATCGCCATATTTTATCACTTACCCGCCGCCGGCCACTAATATCATCTGCATCCTGCCAGGTTCCCTTACTCCGGCTCCGTGAAGATACTACCATTGCTCAATTCATTCCGTAGCAAGTGTCACTCACGATCACATTTCTCACTTATGTACACAATAAGTTAATTATATATTAGGTAGTTTTTTTTTATTGATACACATTTTTTACATTTTTAGCTTTTAATTATGTATTTACACATTCACTAGTTTTGTTTCAGTTTTACTAACACTGCTTTTGTAATCACACCTAGTGTTTTATTCACATGATCGTCACTTCGGGTATCTATTTTTATAAATTAGATTAGGTCAATGTATAGATGGATCAACGGTATTGAAAGGTTTAAGCCGATTGTTTGAAGTACGTTTGAAGGCTGAGTCAACGTTAGTATAATGCTATAAGAGGTAAATAAACACTTATTTTCTAATTTTGAGGCATCGTCAACAGCATGGGAGGCCGTCACCTCCTTCTGCGAAGCAGTAATGCTCGCGAAGGAGTAGGCAGAACGCGTGAGGGAGAGGCAAATTTCGCGCCCTTACGCCCCTTGTCACCGCAGGAGACGCCCTGGGCGTCGGGAATCGCAGGCAGATTCCCGGCCACCGTAGCTTGGCCGCGCGGGCTTGCAGATGGTGAGCAATGGGTAGCTCGCCGTCCGATAAGGACCAGGCCCGGGTCGACGGCGCGTTGTGTTTCACGTGCGCCTCGCGAAGATGATTAAGAGATGTCAGCAACTGAAGGGGTCCGATAGGACCGATGCCTGCCGGGGTTACGGGAAAGTCCGAAACGGATACCGTGGCCCCTGGCAAACGTACAGGCAACTGAAGGAACACGGGTGGGTTTTTGTCAGTAAGAGTCTGACACGCCCTCCCGCTCCGCCCGGAGCGGGAGAAGTTATTTGATAATTTACCATCCAAAAAAAAAAAAGGCGTCGTTAACAAATTTATTACTTATAGCGTAATATGGTAGCTTGATGTATCTTCGTTGAATGTGTCAAAATATGTTACTTAAATAAGTTTATTTTTAGGTCTAAGGTTCTTATCAAGGTGAATGAAATAAGCCCAAACACGATGTAGCTTCTGTAAACTGCAGCTGAGGAGCTCTCGCGACTGTCTTCCGTCTCCATCATCAGATCAACTCCAGGTCTTTATTATGTGGTTGTGTCATCAGAACTACATTATGTGCGCGAAATTACATTCAGCATGTGAAAAATCCATCAACCCCATTTTTTTACCCTTAGGGGTGGATTTTAGTTTTCAATTTTACATGGGACCAACTTCGAGGTCAAATTGGACTACTCAGTAAAAAGTTATGCGTGGTTATACATAAAAAAAAATAAAAAATATATACGCGTCGGCTTGAGAATTTCCTCCTTTTATTTCGTCAGTTAAAAATATTGACTATGTTGTTTTGAGGGCGACCTATTGTTTAATACGCGCCTGATCTCTCTCTGGTCGTGTCGGATAGCTGTCCCATCGGACTATGAGAGTGAGGGAAGAGACAGTGCAGCTGTGTCTGCGCACACACTTGTGCGCTAAAATATCTCCGCTATGAAGGCGTTGAGAGTGGCCGCCATGGCCGAAATACGGTCTGGAGGACTATAATTGTTTAATAGTTGGATGGTCAAAACTAATCATGATTATCGCAGTACCTAATGTAAGAAAATAGTCGAGGCACATAAAAAAAAAAGTTACTTTATCTAAAGCTAATGGGATCAGATTCAATTCAAGATTTTTTTCTTCTAGTTTGATCAGTGGTTCAACCAGTAGGGTCGAAAATGGACCTACATGTCTAACCTAAAATAGTGAGATGTGGATAAAACTCCTCCATTACATATAATATCTTCCGCAGATAACTCAAGTGATTTCCGGCGATGCATATCTTCTAATTGACGCAAATCGTTTTGGCTCACTACGAAACCATAGATCTTCCAAACTTTCGAAAGAAAAAAACACAATGTATTTGGCAACAACTAGTTGTATGTTACGACTGCGCCAGCAAGCGATTCGTTGAACCTTGTTTGTGAAGAATTTCCGAATTTTCTAAGAGCACAGTCACTAACACTTACTAAGTACGCTCACCATTTTGGCGCAGCGCGTGAGTTTTATGCATCACCCTGTTTCGTCATACCTCTTCTAGTTTTCCGCAGATCTAACAATAAAAACTTGTTTTGCTTTAACAAAATATATTCTCTCTCGTGGTATATTCTTGTGGTTTACGATGCTGAGTAAGAGAACTTGTTTAAATACAGTGAACTAGCTGTGTGCTCTGCTGGCGTATAAAGTTTTTTATTACGTTCCTTTTCCAGTGTTAAACTACCTCTCTGCTAAACTTCATCAAAAGCAATGCGGTAGTTTAGGAGTTGAAACGTGACGGATATACTGACTTGGGTTATTTTTGCTTTTACGATATTAAATTGCATAATTTAGATGCGGTTTGCGCAGTGGCATGATTTCGTCGGCCGTTAATTTGGATTCCTATTCCAACCGGAATAAAAATAATTTGCTTTGGAAATATCATACGTCATACTAATGACCATCATAACTGAACGTCATATGCCGCTGGTACTTGACCACTGCAATGAACGGTAGGATATATCAAAACTTCGCCAAGAAAATTCATACACCTACTTTCTATATATTTTTTTCAATTCCATATTCATAATCCATAGCCAGTATCACACTACATAGGTATTAAACGCACGTCTATTAATTTCGCGTGTCCATAAATTAAGACTAGACACAGTTGGCTTAATGTAAGTTCCATTTGTATAATTAAAACAGCCTTTCAGTACCGCCTGTTATTCACGATGGCGTCATAAGGTATGTTATCAATCACTATTATGAGTTATGTTTTTTTTTTCGCCGAAGGTAAATGAATAATATGCATGGACATTATATAATATTTTCTCATCTTCTACCTGTCCTTTTTCCAACTATTTTGGTGTGGGCTTCCAGACTAACCGCAGCGCAATACCAGTATCTTGACATGGACCGACTGCCTATATCTCCATGACCCAGTTACTGGATAACAGTAAAAATACTAGGCGAAAACCTGGAGCCAGTCTGGAATCGGTAAAAATAAGTCTAGTCAGGAAGGTTGGAATTGGGCCGGACTATCCAGGTGCGTTAAACGTATGACCCTTAAGTAGATATCGTCATAACATGAAGGCGCTTCCGATATTAACACAAAATGCGTTTGACATTTTGTTCGTAGTAACATTTAGTTATAGACTGACAAATTCACTGGCAGTGCAGATTGCAAATGGGAGATGTCAGATTCAGTATACGCCAGATACCTTATCAAAGACAGTATCATCTGCCTAGCTTTTCCCGAACTATCTCTGAGTCGGCACCAATCTAACCGGAGGCAACTGAACACTAGTATTTTACATGGAGCGACTGCCTATCTGACCTTCACAACCAAGAATGAGTTACACGAAACCCTTTGTTAACACTGGTTGTCAGGACCGGTGTCTGTCTATAGTTATAATGCACAATACGGAAGAAAGGCGAATAAGGATGAATGTTTATAGCCGTCGGCCTACTAAAGGTTTTGATAACGACAAAATACATCGGTTCCAGGATGGATCTTTTTGCCCACCTATATAGATAGATTTATAATGATTTTATTCGATAAAACAACCGACCCCAACCTTTTAAATCGTTAGATTCACCCTACCGCGTCAATAGATTCACCCTACCGCGTCAATAGATTCACCCTACCGCGTCAATAGAGTCACAGTACCGCGTCAATAGATGATTTTGACATCACTGACACCCAAAATGACGTATGCTGCTATGGAAACGCCATACACAAGATGTGCGAGCTCACGCTTCTCAGTACTGACAATTTTCGCGCGACGTAAGTGAGTGTGGCGAAGGCCAACCCAAGAAGATTTTTGATTATTTTCGCCTTTTTATGACTCGTCAGACCTTCGTTCGTTGCATGGTTGTTTCGATAAAACTTAATGCTTGTCTTTCTTGGTAGTAACACTCATGTGCTTCTGTCTGGCACTTTGCCTGCAGATTTGAGAGTGGTGCACATTTGTCATCTTATACTTATATCATAGAGAGAGAGACTGTTTGTTTATGAGTTTATTTCGTGTGCTTATGTGTTTACTAGCTCTGTCCCGCGACTTTCTCCGCATGCAAACGTCCATTTCCCAGTTAGATTGCCAAGCAATTTCATTATTATTTTTCTAGCCCCCGTTTAGAATAACTGCAATTTTATACTTAACTAGGTACATCTCTTTTTTCAAAATCTTCTAAGTTTTGTGGAGATACGTACCTAGTATTTCGCTTCAGCTAATCCATAGTATTTCGCTTTTATATTCATAAGAATGAATACTGGTTAAAATGCATTTGAGTACGAAAACCTTTCTCATATACTACTGCTACGCTCCTAACGTAATCCTTATGCTTCGTTTACGTTCGTACATGTGGTCGTAAACGCACACTGGTTGCAAGTACTAGTCATCTGAGCTTTCTGAAGAACATCACCAATAAGGTAACTATATTATGTACGTCTAGGGCGTCCTCTCGTTAGGCGTTAGTCACCTTTCATTCGTCCTCTCAATATGACTATATAAATATTTTGTTCACTGCACCTTCTTTTTAACCGCACCGTTGCCTTATCACATCATTCCTCAGCCTATCATTCATCATACATGCTTCGCAAGAAAAACAGTCCACAGCTTTTATTCTACTTTCATGCCTCTTTTGTCACACTCAACACACACTTCCATACATAAGCGTAGGCACCAAGCACATCATTGTGAACAGCCAGTCAAGCCTTTTTGGACATGACATGACAACGTATGGCACCTAGCACGATACACTTTCTATTGTCTACATCGTACTAATGTTGTCAAAAAATTGTCCAATGATATCAAAACTACGGGGTAATTGCGTAACACACATATAAAGACAGTTGATCGAAATTTTCTTTCATTTTGACAGTTCAGTCACGTTCATTGCGTTATTTGCCTTGTTGAGCAGATGAATTTATTAAACCTATGAAGTAATGGATTAGAAATATTCTTCAAAGCTCTCGGATTGTGATTGAAACTAATTCACGCAATAAGGGCGCTGAACTACACACGACAGAATTACAATTACGTGAATCACCATATTCCATATTACCTATTCACTGCCACACATTGGTCAGTGCTATTTATATTTAATTAAAATGACTCATTATAAGTAATGGATACGCAGTAATTTTGATTGGTATTGATAGTAATTGGTTTTGCATGTTGTTGAGAATTTACGTGAATTTGTTGCAGTTTTGTATTATGTAATTTTTAATATTAAAATTCTGGATTAAAATGCTTGCTAACCAGTCACTGTTACGTCATAAATTCAAAACAACCTCACATAGCGGTGTTACGTTTATAATAAACAAAGATCATGGCGATAATGGTGATCTAATGAAAACTAATTTTCAAAAAGAAAATAAATATAGAGATAACATGGGATCACCTCTATCTACTTTTCTGTATAAATATTTATTTCCTGGATGATTTATAATAATACTATTGCGCTCCACGATTTCACCCGCATAAGTTTCAATCCCGTGAGAATATCGAGATAAAAAGTAACCTTCTAACCCAGGTTATGGTCTACCGATGTGCCAAATTTTATCCAAAAACAAACAAACTCACTTTCGCATTTATAATATTACTTAAGAGAAGCCGCGTGCCCGATGGGATTATCTATCGGCAAATATGACAAACTTCTACACATCCCCTATCCCCCCTCCATTCTCCATTAAAGAATTAATTTTAAGAAATCCTTCATTAGTACTCATTTTCGCTACAAGGAACTCTCGTGCAAAATTTTCTGGTTCTAGACCTTCTGGCTTAGCCTGTGCGTAGTCGGTCAGTGAATGAAAGTAGATAATGTATTGCCTTTAGTTTTTTTTTCTAAACCATGTCAGCTACAACTGAATGTTGAACTTGAACGTCATTTAAACATTGGCATGTTAAAATGTCCTTCAAGTCTGGCGGTTGGAGAATTTGAAAACATCACAACACACAATCATGTATGCATGTTGTACTGTGCAGTAACGATCCTTGACTGTGTTGCAATTTGCATGGAACTGTGAATTGGAAGGTGTATCGTCTGATTTGCAAGGAGAATTCACTATTGTATAAGTGTATATTTATGTGCCGAAAGACATACTTAGAAAAGGTAGGTAGAGGGAAGTTGGCTGTCAATATAAATATTTATTAAAAAATTGAATAGTACTGGTAACTTGCTAGCTTATATTTTGTTTTTCAATATTTGACATCTATCAAATCGATAAACAAAAAATCTTTCAAATGAATCAGTTTTGAAGAAGTATTTTTGCGTATTCAATCTCATCAAAGATTCGTCATTGATCCATTAATAATCGTTGCTTTATTGACCAGAATAAATTCAGTCTGACCCTTCCCATTATTTACGAATAAACGCCGCATTTACGTTAAGTTAAAACTACAAAAAGATAGAAGAAGTGTACGTAATTACAATAACAGTAAAGAAAAGCCTTTCCCTAAATTAAAAAGGTTTGAAGCAGTTACCGTAATGATGTTTACACTTAACAAAAAACGTCTGGAAACATAAACGATGCTATAACCAGTGATGTTGAGCATAAACATCGATGTCCTCCTCAAGGATAGTTAACATTATAAGGTCTTATAGTCCAAATTATTCTTATAAATATTAGGCAGTGTATAGAGTGCCACTAGCGGCACTCTATACACCTCTCGGATAAAGTACCGTTAGCGGCATAACAGTGGCGCTGCCTCAGCTTGGTTAAATTGCCGTAAGAATTGCATTGCCGTTGTGACTGTCACTGTCACTGTCACTTGCTATTTTGTTTGATTGTTGATGTTAGTTCGCTGTAAAACACCACATTCCCAAAAAAAATACATTTCTTGTACCTAAACAGACCCTGGCCGTTATGTGGTCACAGTTGTAACTTAACCTAACCTACCTTGTTACCTTGTAAAGTATTTTTTTTAAATTTTTGTGAATGTGAGGACTATGTGGATTTTTTAATTATTATTATTTTTTCTTTCTTATTTAGTTTTAATGATGGTCTGGCAGTTTGAGTAGTTTTGAGGCCTACCCAAATGTCCTTTCTTTGGTATTGTTCGTCGAGTTGAGCTCCTTAAGTTCTGGGTTGAGCTCCACGATTACTGACAAATGCTTGCACTGATAGGACAGGTCCACTCAAATCTGTGTGGTTCTTTTCTCAAAAGACCATTTCAGACACTAATCTACATGGTCCTCATATGGCCTGACCAAGATTATGTCTGGACTTTAAAAGAGACTGTGACCTCTGAGTTTGTTTCGGCCTTTCTTCTCAGAGTAGTCAGATAGGAAACGCCGAACTCATCTAGCTAATTTTTAATTATAATTCTAAGATGACGTGTAAAAGTGATTCCAATATCCTATTTACAGAATAAACAATTTCATTTCATTTCATGTCATTACCTTTCAGCCATTTTCATTTGCTAAGCCAAGGGGTTATGGCTATACTTAAGTTTAGCCGGCTATAGATGAAAGAAATTAACATTAGCCTTTCCTCAACAACAAAATAACAAGTGACAGTGACAATGCAATGCTTACGCCACTTTAACCGGGCCGGGGCATGTTATCCGACAGGGATAAAGTGCCGATAATAATTAAATAATTAACTATAAATATTAAGACCAAATATTCTTATCGAAGAGGTTAAATTAGCTTTCACAATCGATACCGAAATGTACAGACAGCTGAATTAAATGGGTACCCCTCACGCATAAAAATTCTTAGAAAAAGGGGTTTACCTATTGAGAAAGCCGTTTGTACTTCCGGTGAACTCTGGGCTGTCAACTTCACTGCCACATTGCTAGGACCTAGGTTTACTAATTAACGAACGTTGCAATGCCCTTGCCGTTATGGATTTTGGGTAGATTTTGAATAAAAAATCTATCGAAAATTCACAATGGAGTTAAACTTGGCCCCTGTTTAAATAAAAAAATTATAATAGCATGAGCTATTTTCAAATCTTGTCTAAATGAGACCACAAAAGAAGATCAATGAATTAAAAATAAACGGCTGTCGTCAATGGGAAAATGGACATTCTCTTCTCCTTCATATTTCAATAGTTTTATCCTCACCGAATATTTTTATATTAATATCCAATCTTCATTCTGAACTGATGCTCAATATCCGTTACATCCCTGCTACAATATTAGTTCTTAAGGCTGTCTACACGACTACGATTGACATCTTTTGAACGAGGTTCACTTTAATTTAATACGATCAGTTCTAAGTAATGTATTTTAACGATGTATTGAATTGAATAGGGTAGTTTATCATTTGTGACTTCGAGTTACAGCTTTAATAGCTATATGTAAACGGGCACGCCCTTTATGCCTGGACGCTTTCATTCGGGTATCAAGTTCTGTTTACTTTTTAGGATTCCGTAGTAAAAAACCCTTATAGCCTCACCATGTCTCTGTCTGTCTGTCCGTCTGTTCTGTCCGCGGTTTAGCTCAGAGACTCTTTGGACTAGAATGTTGAAATTTGGCATGGGTTTACATTGTAATATTTTCTCATCTATCCCATGGTGTGGGATATCGTTGGAAAGGTCGTTCAAAAATATTGCGAGTTTGTGTTCACCATTTTCGGATTCAGGGATCCATTTGCAAAATATTAAGCTTTAAAGTGATCATTTTTGTTACAGTCAAGTGTGTCCCCCGTTGCCAGCTAAATGGTTGGTTATGGATATGTAAAAAAAAATCACGACAGTAGTATATATAACGAAATTAAAAGGAAAACTACCATAGCTAAGTAGGCTTTACTAGTTAACAAGTAATAATCGACCAACTTACATTTGCGGTTGCAAAAACATGTTCTCCCATACATTCCGTATGGGAGAATATATTTTTCAACTACAAAGTAAAGTTTGTCCTTGCGATAAATTCATCCTAACTACGGAACCCTTCATTGTGCGGTCTGACACGCACTTGGCTGGTTTTTTAGTTTTTATTTTCCCTTGAGTATTTTCTTGGATTTCGATGTTTTTTCTTGGTATATTGGAGTGTGCTAGCTGACATAAATATAGCAAATAATTTAATTTAATGTTTTGTGTTGCGTAATGTAAATTATTTTGCATAAGTACTATTGTATAGAATCAAGTTTTTCTAACTGAACTGAGCTGTGCTGCTGGGGAGATTTTTGCGCCACTTCTTCTACCCAGCTAAAGCACTAGGAAGTGGTGAAGGGTGGGTGTTTTTGGGGGACTGTCTTATGTAATTTTGACGTTCGAAAAGTGCTGATTCTCAGCCTAGTTTGAATAAATGACTTTTGAATTTTGAATTTTTTGTCTGTTGCTCAATCAAATAATTATGATGAAAATATTAGTTTGTGAAGTAGATACCTTATATGCGTTTATCTCCAGATTTGCTTATTGTGTGTTGGCAATTCCAGGTTGTCATAAGTCTATTTTTCTTCACCATATTGTATTCTCACACCGACCCCAATTTATTTTCCTAGAAAGACTAGGCATATGATGAACACTAGTGTATTTTTGTTTACAAGATTGCACATTTTATTGTAATAATTATATTAGTACTTGTCAGGTTTTGAACACCATTTCGACTGCAGTGTCGTGTTGTGCTTGAGTAAAAAGCTTTTATGAAAAGTAACAAGCTCAGAAATGTATGCTTTTAAACTGTTTATTTTGTTTGTGTCAATAAATAACTGAGAAAATTAAATGCAACTGTACATGTTTTATGTTCCGGCTTACGTTTCATAAAGTTGTTGTCACAAACAAATGAAAATTGTACGAAAATGTTCATTGGACATATTTATGTTTGCTATTTGTAGATTTAATTAAATAAACTTCTCTTACACTGAAAACTGAAATATGTAAATTTTCAGTAACTAGATATTACGAAGCTGAATTCAAAGGTAAAAATTTCGTAGTGGGAGTATTAATTTATAAGAGACTACCGACCCGCTCCTGCTTCGCACGGATTTTACGGCTTGACAAAACATCGAGATTTCTTGCATTATGTGTAAGTTATTTAATATCAATGTTTAATTACATAAACCTTTCGGAACAATTTCTCTAAATGATAGTAAAAACCGCATCAATATCCGTTACGCATAGTTTAGAAGAACAACGCGGTCACACTGACAGTCACGAAAAGCGAATTTAATTTATAATATGTATTATTATAATATGTATTCATGCAGGCAAATTATTATTGCGAATGATTTCAAAATTGTGGTTTTACAAAATTGATATGATTTCCAATAATTAATGATTGTTTCATTGGAATCGCTCAATTAGTACTGAATTTTGTCTTGTTACGTAATTGGAGAATGCAAATAAATTGAATTGGTTTCATTTTAATAAAATCCTTCATTTTATGATTTTAAACGTAAATAAATTTCCACCACTCCATTTACGAGAACCACTGAAACGTCCACCGACAAAAAAGGATAATTTCGTGGGAAAGATCGTGCGTAGACTGTCGGGGGTTAACACCGAGACGCGGCGGCGCCGCAACGTCCAGACTGACTGACGCCGCTGCCCACCCCCTTTCATCCCACAACTAGGGATAATCAATCAAGGTGCATACTATATAGACTTTAACGTTTTTTAGACGATTACCAAACGATGTCTGTTTTTTGTGAATTTGTATTGGAAAGTACAATAAGATCTTTTTGTTTTGTGACCTACAAAAATATTTTGTAGATTAATACATATTTCAGTAGAATAAAGGCGGTATCTGGTTTAGTTGCTTGTTTGTTCATCAATCTCGATGTTTTGCGTGTGTCTGAGTACCTTTATTGCCGTTGACGAGACTCGTAATAAACTTTTATTGATTTCTGACCAATTTATTCACGATTTTGTTTATCGAAACCAACGAAAATCGATGAGTTTTTATTAGATAGGATAGATAAGGTGATGCCCACTATGCTTAGTTAGGGTTTACAACCAGTTGCCTGGCGATTTAAATGATATCCATCGCACCCACTAGAAAATAACTACTACCCCATTTACAGTGAAACAAAACCATTCCGCAACTCCGACTTTGAATTAAATCCAAATAAAAAGATAAGACACGTCTTGACAGACACGCAATCGAAACTTATCACTATTCGTAAGACTTCAAAATTCACTGTCGAATTACAATCCTAGCTTGCCGGTATCCTAAAATTTCCATATTTAAATTACGTCATCAGGGAGGTCCGTAGCAGTCGGTGTCATAGTATTTTCCAGGCAGGACTCCCGCCTCAAATTGAACTCCAACTTATGCCAACGTTTTTGCTATAACACTTATGAATCACTGACACAGATACATATGTTTATACTCCCCCATGTTCATATTCTGTGGAGCCAATATCATCGTATTTATGAATTGTTATACTTTATTAGCTATAGTAGATAAAGTAACATAGTATGTGGTTATGGGGCCAATTTTGTTGGCAGAGCTTGGAAACGATTTATGTTAGAATCGAGATTCATGCTCGTACAGAATGACAGATTAATTTGTTAGCCTCTTCTGAGTCACTTTTTGTATGTTTCTATTTGTGTGTGGAGACTGGAACAAGACAAAAACTTGGTGAGCAGTTGGTAATCTTCCCACGCAACTTGTGGAATTAACTGAGGCAAGTTAGGGCGCAGTATCCGTGCGATGCTCGAGTCCACTGTGACTATTCATGCAATACATAATTAGGAATGAAAGTGTTCGCCGTATATTTCAGAGGTTTTCGGCATAGAAGCGGCCACTCTTTTTTTTTCATGACTTTTAGAAAAACAACAAATAAAACGTTGTTTCTTTTTTTAATCAATTTTACAAATTACAGATTATATGAATTTATTATTCTTTAAATAAAATGGTCCGTAGGTACGAACGAAAACTTCGCTTCACTATCCCTCAATTTTTTCCGTCTATCGCTTTAAATAAACATTTATTAATCCCTGAAAAAGGGGTTAAGCTTCATAAAAACAAAGCAATCAAACCTTACTGGTAATTATCATTTTCTTGGAACGAACTTTCAACAACAAAAACATGTTCCTTGTGAAATCAAATACAAATGAGCCACTTATACCTAGTAACATAATATATCGTGTTTATCGTTTCGGCTCGCTACGTGTTTCCGCTTGGGCGCACTGCGGTGAAGCTGTCGACAGTCTCGGGCACTACGGGCTGTCCTGCTGCAGGAGCGCAGGTCACATAGCACGGCACGCCAGCATCAACGTTATTATTCGTCGAGCCCTTGTCACCGTGTACCGCGTACCAGTGATATTAGTACGTGACGATGGGAAGAGACCAGATGGCATTACGTCGATGCCTTGGAAGGTCTCTGGTGTGGAACGCAACCTGTGTCGACACCCTTGCGCCATCTCATGTTCCAAGCACGGCGGACTGTGCTAGCGCGCTGAGACCCTCAAGCTGCGCCAATACTGTAACCTTATCGGTAACTACAGTTTTGAGCCGTTTGGGGTCGAAAGGCTCTGGTCATAGGGCGCGACAGCGCGTCTCCTTTTTAAATAAATTTCTCGCCAACTGGTCGACACTTCACGTGACCAGAGGGCTGGCTCGTTCTTTGACCACAGAATTAGCTTTGCCATTCAACGTGGCAATGCTGCGTGTCTTCTGGGTACGTTTCCGAATGACAGCGTAGCGGACGAGTACTTCGACGCCTAAAGGTCCTTTTGTTTTTTTTTATTTATTTGTATAGTTAGTCATTTAATTTAGTGTTAGATTGTATTTTGTATGTAAGATTAGTCATCTATAGCTATAATAAAAATATAGTGTGTTTGTTTTAATGTTTAATGTATAATTAAAAACATAGAAAATACATATTGATGTAATTATAGGATTGTATAAATGACATACCAAAATGGTATTCTAACGTGTCCTGTGCACGTACCTTTAGAGCTAAGATAGGTTCCAAAGCCGTCAAAAAACAGAAATAGCTGAGAAATCGGCATGGAATATACCGAATATAATGTATGACAATACGACAATAAATTAAACCTCGTATTGTATAATGACATTCCCAGCCTGCACACTAAATTTCAATATAATATATCCAATAGTTTAGTCACTATAGCTAGTCAAAGCTTGGCAGAACATAGTCGTTCCATCACTACTATTAGTTTGTTTGAAAAACTCACTTTTGTTTTTTCGTTTTTAGGATGAATTTGATAGTTCCAAAATATTCATATGTATTATTGTCAGTGTTTTAATTATTTATCATCGTATTATCGTCTCCACATTGTATACAGGGTTATTGGGTGTATGTCGGCAATCCGTTAATCTAGGAGAGAACATTGGCAACCTTTCTTCTTCTTCGTCTTGTTTTCTTCCTTTTTTAATTTTTGTTTGTTTGTATATTGGCACCTTGCAACTATTTCCTAATAGCTAATTAGTCATTCTTTAATCGTGCTTTTGTATGTTGTGTTGATTTTTGTGTGCACGAAATAAACGATTTATCTTTCTATCTATCCCCATGACCCCTATGTCAATGTCAAAAATTTTCGAGTAATTTGACGTTTTATATTTTAAAATATATGAAATACAAATATAAAATTGCAAATGACTCGAAAATTGTTGACATTTGCATAGGAGTCAAAAGGGGTCATTTGGTTATAAATGACCTCTCCTACATCCCCTTAATGGATTGTCGACATAATTATAACCAATAACCCTGTACGTGTCACAGGCAGATTGTATAATTCGTCACTATACAAACGGTGGCGGCGCCGTCCGTTTATAAACACTCGCAGTTTTGCAAAATGCAGAAAGCAAAATGTAAATTGCATTGTCAATATTATGCCACAGCATTTGATAGACAATTTAAACGCCCTTTACAAAATGCCACGGCAAATTAAAGTATTTTGTTATTTTTCTTATAACACGTGCCATTGCTAATCAAAACAAAAACGCTAGTCAAAGTAATTTGACTCTTTATAACGTGTGTTTGTATGTGTTCTGGACGTGTCATCCTATTTAAACAACATACGACAACGCGTCGTGTCACGACGAAATCATACAGTACTGACACACAGACAAATCAATAATGTAAGTAATATTTTGTAACAATATAATTTAAAAGAGCGTCCTTGGAGCTCGTCCGTTCTTCTCTATAGCTAGCATACCTACTAAGCTTTAGAATAAGCAACTATCTTTTTATGACTGACCGACTCAAAAGTGCCTGTAAATTGTATAGTTGAAATAAATGCTTTGTGTTTGAGTTTGTTATCAGTTTGTTAGTACCTAATCGTCCCGACAAGAACAGTCGAAATAAACAGTGTATGAAACACTGGTTCCGTCATTTAACGACGCATCCCGTCACATTTGTAATTAGCGTAGGACGACGAGTAAAGCCATTGTAAAAGCTTTTAGCAAAAAAAAGGACGGTTTAAAGCGAGCAGTTGTAGTTCTAGAAAATGCAGTCATCAGTGATGTGTTCTCGGGAAATGGACGGTGAAAATTGCTACGCTTTTTTATTTGGAGTAACATTTTTGGCAAATTCTCGCTGCATGGTTGTCTGTCTGCATGCTTTTGTGTAATGTATATTCTGGGTCATTAATTATAGGGGTTACTTATGGTCCATCAAATATTTGAAGTAAATCATACTTATTAATATTCCCTTTGGCACAGTAAAAATATGGACAGCACTGAAACTACTTATTAAACGTTCGAAACGGCACACTCAACAGACGCGCTCATTCACGAGATTCCAAGCGATTGTCGCGGTGCTGTCAGTTGCGGGTACCGTGTCGAGACGAGTGGTTGCCGCGATCTTTTTGAAAATGGAGGGTATATTATTATTTCAAACAAGTAAATATGGACAGTTTGGAAAATAGGCCTTGGTTTCCATATTGTCCATATTTATAGTGCGCCTTTGGTCATGGTGAGAGAGGATGATTAAAAAGCGACTAACAAATGGTATTTACAAGGCAGATGTGAGTGGAAACGTATACTTTATTGGTGATGTTCTTCAGAAAGGTGTGTTGGTGTGTTATATTCGCAACCGGCGTGCGATTATGACCAACACCCCAATTGCGTAACACACTGTCTTTCATATTCCGAAGGATTTTGAAAAATTCGTTTGCTCGACAACGTAAATAACGCAATGAATGTTGTTGAATTGTCAAAATGAAAGGCATTGCAATTGTTATTATGTTACGCAATTACCCCACAGGTGTATGAAAGTAAACAAAGCAAAGTAAGTTAGGATCGTAGCAAGTGGCATTCTGTAGTTTCTGCCTGGCCCCATGGGAAGAAGGCGTGAGTTTATGTATTTGTATTCCCTTTGATTTTGCAATGTATTTTCTATGTTCACAGTGTGCAATGTACTTTCTATGTTCACAGTGTACAATGTTTTTTCTATGTTCACAGTGTGCAATGTTTTTTCTATGTTCACAGTGTACAATGTACTTTCTATGTTCACAGTGTGTAATGTACTTTCTATGTTCACAGTGTACAATGTTTGTTCTATGTTCACAGTGTGCAATGTTTTTTCTATGTTCACAGTGTACAATGTACTTTCTATGTTCACAGTGTGTAATGTACTTTCTATGTTCACAGTGTGTAATGTTTTTTCTATGTTCACAGTGTGCAATGTATTTTCTATGTTCACAGTGTGCAATGTACTTTTTATGTTCACAGTGTGCAATGTATTTCCTATGTTCACAGTGTGCAATGTACTTTCTATGTTCACAGTGTACAATGTACTTTCTATGTTCACAGTGTACAATGTACTTTCTATGTTCACAGTGTGCAATGTATTTTCTATGTTCACAGTGTGCAATGTATTTTCTATGTTCACAGTGTGCAATGTATTTTACACACAGCCAGCAGACACAAGTAAGAATCACTCAAAACGTACAGAGCTGCAATGAGAGTGGGTAGTTTATCACCGAAAACTTTCTATTTCCATGTTGAATGTGAATTAAATACGAAGTCTCGGAACTAACTAACAAAATGCATTTAGAGGTAAAACTATGGAGCGCACACGCAACTTTGCTACCGGATGAAATAAATCTGAGCTTAGAATGTAAAGGTGAAATGGCTAATTAAAATTTAAACGGGATTTGATATTAAAGGGTGTGAAGTTATTTAACGTATTCTACTAATATTCTAAATTAGCTTCCGCCAGCGGCTCCGCCCGCATGACATCTTTATAAATTATAGCCAATGTTGTTACTCAATGATAATAAGGCATTCTACTGGTTAAAGAATTTTAAACAAACAAACAAACATACATACAAAAATCAAATCTTTTTTCTTTATAATTTAGCTTAGATAATATTAGTTTAGAAGTGAATCTTTGGACGTTCCTTGTATATTGGTAACTCAATTACGCTTAAACCGCTGAACGGATTTGTATGATATTTGGCAAAGAGATAAGACATATCCTGAATTAAAATATAGGTTACTTTCTGTTCTGCTACATGATCTATTTCTCTTAGAAATCGAGTAAAACCGGGGGCGCAAGTTATTCAGTTGGATCGGGAATTCAGTTAATTGAATGAGAAATATTTGTTTAGTTTCATTGATAAAAGGATCCATGGAAGTAGGAAAGAAGAATTAAAAAACTTTACAAATTTCTACTCTTTTCTTCAAAATTGCATTTATTAAACTCGCTTGTGTTTTATTATTATTTTTCACTTAATTGTGTTGGATTTTCTTATGAGTTATTTTCTAGATTTCATTATAGACTGGTCCTTAGTTGCTTTAAATAGAGAGATGTGGAAGGAGAGTATAGAGAGGCTTTTGCCCTGCAGTGTGACAATATGGGCGTTTAATAATAATAATGTATTAATCTGTGAATATTTTAAACACAAATTAATAGCTGGCCGCATTTCTGTTGCTAGTTGATTGGGCAGCCAATTATAGTATCAGTTATTATATTTACCGAATGCCCGCTAAGCTGACGCCATCGCCATGCTGACGCTAACGATATAAAAACTGATCAACCGTTGGACGACGACCGACGGTTCCTAACCTTATTACGAGCGTAAGCGCAAGTTTTAGCCACAATTTAACGAAATTAACAACGTTTTACAACAATATTTTTGGCAATATAGCTTCTCTTCGAAGATAGGGATTGGCAGTTTTCTGGGCAAACAATGATTGAATGATTTATACAATATTTTCATTTCATTCTTGATACTTGTCGGCATTTCGACATTTAGCCACGGACTCTGTAAAAGCAACTATAACATACATTCCAAACATTTAATAAACTAAGGAGGTACTCACTTTTAAGTAGAACTCATTGCCTACACAGTCATACAAATCCTAGTACATTCACGCAAAAATATAAAAATTGATAACCATACCATCATGTTACTGGAAAATATATAATAAAAATTGATATTTGCCGAGTTTCATGCGGCGTCCCCGCGCCGGGTCTCCGTACCTTGTACCAAATCGTTTCGGCGACGGGAAACAATAAAATACTTTCTTTGTACAGTTGTGACTAGAGCAGCAAGGCAGGCAAAATGTCTTAATTTTACGTCGGACTGTTCTTTGCAAAGTTTGAGGCTAATTGGATGCTCTAGGTTGCATTTTACTGTCAGAAACTGTTGCGGTTTCTTCGGAAATGCATAATTATTATTTACAACATGCAGGTCGTAATAAGAGGATTTGTAATTATTTTCGTTATATAATATAATTACATTATGTCCTCTGTGCGCTGTTCTTTTTCAATTGGCTCCGCCATTGTTTTAGATGTTGACATGCATATTGACAATATAATATAATGTTCAGAGATTACGGATTAAAAATAAGTCATGTAATTAACAATCCAATAATTCATAGAACTGTCGATAACTATGTACAGCTGACCGGCATTTGCCATTGCATTTCTAATGAGCCCGTCTATCACGAAACAATAACGATGATAGCTGACAGTTTTCGGTTGTCTTGATTTGTTACCTAGCCTTTTTCTAACTATGTTTGGGTCAGCGGCCAGTCTCACCGGATGCAGCTGAATACCTATCAGACCTCCATAACCCAGTAACTGGGTAAAACAATACCCCTTGGTAAGACTGGTTGTCAGACTTTTGGGCTTTTGAGTACCCGGGACCAACGGCTTTATGTTTTTACCGTGGCACGGAAGGGTCTCGATAAGTAATGGATGTTCACCCATCCACGGACCGACTGCGGCTAGACCAGTGCGGCTGTTATTATTATTAGTCACAAGTCCCGGTGAAACCTTGCATAATATTTTAGTAAGAACTAAGAAATTTATTTATTAATGTAGTAGTATATAAAAGTATAAATTATGACGGCCGACTTACGTAAGTATAATGATTGACACAGGCCCTTCAACGACTTATGTCGCGAATTAATTTTATTTTAAACAAACTATTGCCGTTTTTTCACTTGCTTCCTAGATCATAATTATAGTTTATATTAATCGAGCTCAATATTATTCTGGGGAGTTTGTTGCGCCACTTCTTCTTCCCAGTTAAAGCACTAGGAAGTTGTGAAGGGTTTTTGGGGACTGTCATATGTAATTATGACGTTCAAAACCAACGTTCTGTGTGCCTTATATCCAAACTGGTTCAGCCGTTATGCGTGATTGAGTTTTATACATTAAAACTTCGGAGTTTTGTTGGATTTGAGACATTTTTATTATTACAAATTGTTAGGCAAATTATCCAAATTGAAATGAAAATCCAAAGCGCTACTTGTTCGAAAGCTTACTACTAACGATCTTGAATCGCCATATTCCGAAGAATTTTCCGTCCAAGAAAGTTTCTTTGAGACCCGAAGTTTAAGTACAGTGAGAGAACTATGTCAGGAGTATCAAGAAAGTATGTAATGATGGCGGCTACAGTGCAGTATGTTTATCAAATTGTTAAGAAAAAAAAAACATTTTTTTCTGACGTTCTTGGTAAACGACAGTTGCGAAACAATGGTACAGCAACATGTTTATGTGTTGCAAACATGTTTCTACATATATTGCTGAGTGTTCCCACAGAACAGAAATCCCTGACAACTTTTGTTCACCATCAACAAAAGTTTTGTTAAGGCTTTAGTTACAAAAACTACAGGAAACCTAATCATAGATAAGATTTATAATTCCGTTCAACCAAATAAGAGAATAGTTAATAAGAAAACTAGAATGACTTGTTTGTCATGGTTACTTGAGCGAGCCAATACCTACGCGCCATCTGGCCCATCTCCAAAATAACGTTTTCCTGATGATATCTTTCGCTTCAGCTTCATAATATATGTTACAGAATTGTTATGCTTACGATTTCTACGGGCAGTACTATGTCTTCTGACTGTGTGAAACGAGCTCTTATATCTTTTTTTTTGCCATAATTGTGTAATTTGTGGCTCTTATTAATACTTTTTAAAATAAGAAAAGTATAATTTTCATCTACGGTTTGTGAACTGGCTCTTTTAATTTACTAGGAAACTATATTGTTATAGTAGGCTCACGTTGTGCGGTTGCCAAGCATCAAAGAGTGTGATCGATTTTCATTTTTCATTCTGACATAACTTTTATTTAAATTCATGTCTGTTAGACGAAGCCGAGACGAAGATGGCGGAACGAGCTTGACTCCTACCGAAAGGACTGGCTTACCCTAGCAAAAGACAGAATTGTGTGGAAAAGGGAGAGGAAGGCCTTTGCATTGTGGTGGTAATAATACAGTTTTAGCAATTCTGTACTATTTTATAGAATCAAGTTTTTGTAATTGAACAGAAAGCTGTGCTGCTGAGGAGTTTGTTGTGCTACTTCTTCCCAGCTAAAAGCACTACGAAAGGTAAGGTGGGCGTTTCTGGGGGACTGTCTTATGTAATTTTGACGTTCGAAAAGTGCTGATTCTCAGGCTAATTTGAATAAATGACTTTTGATTTTGATTTTCCTTAAATTTTAGAGTGCACTTTAGTAAATTAAGTTTCGTTGCTGAAGGAACGCTACAAGAAAATCGAGGTGGCAGAATGACAGATGACAGTTTGGTAAGTTAAGCTAGTTTAGCATTGTCGTCATCTCCACAGCAAACTTACAAATCTGAAGTTTTAGTGTAATCGACATTTTAATGAAAAACTGTACCTAATGTACCACACACCGTGGAAGATTTACGAATTGTGATCTCTGACGGTTACAGAATTCAAAGTGTTCGAATCTGCGTTTTATGTTAATACACCCATAGTAAACTTACGAAATTCATATATGGTGTTTTAGTGTAGTTTTAAAATAAAAGAATTTATGGCAAACTTACGAAAGTGGTACTTTTGTAAGTTCACCGAAGTTTCAATTGGATATTTTTATTATGTTAGAATTATTTAGTACCGAAAGTACCACTTTCGTAAGTTTGGCAGGGAATGAATAAATATCTATTAACTTCTATGTATGATGATGTAAAGTTACGAATGTGTATTTATTTCTGATCCTTTTAAAATATTGACAATCCGACGATAATACAATTTTAAAAACCAAATGTACCGCGGTACCTTGGTGTTTGCTTTCCAGACGCTCCCCTGTAAATTGCATTTTCTGCAGATTCGCAAGTTTTTCGTATAGGTGACGAATTATGTAAACATATTAATTGATAATATTATATTGTTTAGAATTGATTTATGTTTATTTATCACCAAAACGAGATGACTTATTTTTCTGCTGGTTTTACGTCCAGACCTACATTAGTTTGTAGGTATGTGTACCGCATCAAAACTATCACGAACAGAAATCACAATTTCAAAACACTTCACAGAATAACTAATATAATTTGGGAGTAGCATCACCCAAATAAACTACCGTTCACGCCAAATAGTACAATGTTTTAGATTAATTTTACTGACTGTTGAAATGTTACCAGCGCATTCAGAATGGGATTTGGCGCAATACATTTCATATGCAACTGCATTAGATTACAATTTTGTTTTAGTGACGTAACAGACAAAATTGTAGTCTTGTAGTAAAAGTTTAGGTGGTAGGCATGAGTAGTAGATACCTATACATCATGTTTATTAGAGGTCCGATGCGGGCTCTCTGTTTGCGTTGCTGACCGAATACTCCCGTGGGGTAATTGCGTGACACACAATACCACACACCTATGTTCACAAATAAAGATTGATTGATTGACAATGCCAATTGATTACAACTCCTTTCATTTTGACAGTTCAGTCACGTTCATTTACGTTGTTGAGCAGACGCATTTTTCAAACCTATGAAGCAATGGATTAGGAATTTCCTTCAAAACCTTGCCTTTAGAGGGCCCTGGCTTTTATAGGGCCATGTGTTTGCCTCAACAACTGACAATTGATGACGATAACACAAAGACAAATCCAATTTGAAGTAAATAATTGTGTTTTCTTCTTTTTGTGATTAGTTAACGTTATATTATTATCATCGCCTTCCTGCTTTTACCTTGGCGTGTTACTTTGGTATTAATTGAACAGTTTGTTTTCAAATCGATATTTGAACAGGTTTTCCTCGATACGCGTAATCAAAAGTGTGTGTCTGTTTCAGAGTGACTATCTGTGTCAGCTAGAAGCCCGATGCATCACTGTCACACCAATAACTATGGTGGAAGATTTTACTTGGTCATGATATTGTTACAAACAACCAAACCACTTATTATTCAAAATAACAAGCGAAATCAATACCTCTGACCACTGCCTAGCCTTTCGGATAACAGGGGTATGATAATGTTATGTGTGCTATAAAAGTTTTGCAGTTTAGAATAAAAACCGTATTATTTCGTGCGAGCGAACCTGTCGAGATCTCAAGACGTTATCTTGAGGTATCTTGAAGGATAATAGAGAGGTGGAAATGCGCTGCGTCGGAGCAGCTCTTCACAATATTCTAGAACCACCACTTGCTTGGAGATAGAGTTTTAAATCTTGCCACAAATGAAGATTTGAACGATGCGTCTGTGATTGACCAAAATTACAAAACAAACATCAATGTTATTATAATTTATCGTTTTGCATCGTTATCATATTATATATCATTTCGGTTGTATTCCCTAAAGGGATAGGCAGAAGACCCGTTGCTAGTTTTCACCAGTTATATAGGCTCTATATGTTGTATACATTAGTCTTGTTACGACTGGTGCATCTACTACATAAACATGACATAACATTTCAGCTGTTTTCCTTGAAGGGTTAGGCAGAGTTGTACCTATAGTTTACCCTCATTTCGCCAGTTATGTTTAAGTCCCATGTAATAGGGGGCGAGCCTATTGCCATCAACGGGGCATAAATCCAGAATAGGCTGCTACTGAGAAATTCCCGTTGGAAAAAACCCCATAACACTTTACCCGACCTGGGAATCAGATCCAGAACCGTGGTTGACCGAGTGGTTGCAAGCACTACTGCTTAGCATGAAGCAGTAGTGCTTGCAACCACTAGACCAACGACGAAGTCATAAACTAATGCGGCTAATATACCTTATTTTAGGATTTAGTCTTCTTCGTGTGTTGGAAGATGTAAAATTATTGAGTTCACTGTTAACCGTATATCGCCAGAGGGAATTTACCATTGACGTTTTGAAGTGGAACTCCGAAGTATTTATATCAGAAGTACTTAGTGTTACATTGTACTGGCATCGTTTTCACTTCCATTAACATATGACGAGCAAAATATCGACCTAATTGTGTATATATCCCTTTCTTTTCAGAGGAAAATGTACGAGTTGTTCAGTGACCATTTGGAGAACTTCGTCACCTTTTAATGTTTCTCCTTAATGAGGCAGGTGACATCATGCAGCATCCGTTTCCGGAAATATGAAAAGTACATTTTTGTGGAGCGAATTTTTAATGAATGCCAAAAGGTTTCGTGGAATCTCGTTAAGGTTAAAAGCAAACTCAATAATGGAATATTCTCGATGTAAATTGCAATTAGTAAATTGTTTTGTCATCCGTTACGGATATGATGCAATAAAAAAAATTATCATATGGTATGTTTAAACTATGAAGATATTTAACTTATGTGGAGGAGTTTCGATGTCGACATAGTTCAGTATTTTGAAAAAGCGGCCAAGTGCGACTTGGACTCGCAGACGAAGGGTTCCGTACCACCGTATATTAATTAACACAATTTTTTTTAAAGACCTTCTTTAAAAAAGATACCCTTTCATTGCATGGACCCCTTTAATTTTTTACTTAATTTTGTTTTTATTATTTGTTGTTGTAAAAAATTCAAATGATTACCACATTTAAAAATACAGTTAAAAATACAGCGTGTGACAGACGGACGGATGGACAGCGGAGCTTTAGTTATCTGTTATTCATTTAATATGGGTGTACTCCAGTTTTTTTTTCGTCCCTTTGGCAACCTTGGGTACGGTACCCAATAAAGCAGCTATTTGGAAATAATACTTCTGCAAAATCCCGTGATAGCTGTGCAAGATAGAAAGAGAAAGAAAAAAGTATTTATTGGTAAGGTTGAGTCATTCTTATAATCTATGTATGTTAATGTGTAGGTATGTATGCTTGAAAGCTTACTTTTTCATATCTACTACACAATAAATTTTGATATGGCTTTTACCATCATTTAGATAATTTATTCCGGTATGTTTATGTGTATAATACATTAATATTTAACTAAAATATAGTACAGAAATCTCGATGTTTTGACATGTGTACATTGCGGCCGTGCAAAGCATGGGTGGGTCACTAGTCTTAACTAATATTATGAATGCGAAAGTGAGTTTGTTTGTTACGCTTTCACGCTAAAACGGCTGAACGGATTTAGATGAAATTTGGCACATGGGTAGAGTACGACCTGGAGAAGGACATAAGGTACTTTTCATCCTGGATCGCAGATGAAGTCGCGGGTAACAGCTAGTTTATAATAAATGTAAAATGATTTTTGTGTAGATTTTTAATATGACGCTGAGTTGAGAAAGCAATAATAGCGATGATAAGACGTAAGTGCAGGAGTTTTACTTTATCTTTAGTGTCAATAGTCACAATAAATATTCATTTTCATTATAGTGGCAATCGTACAGATCGTGTCTTAAATTTTCTAATACCCAGAAGATTTAATCAGCATCATTATTACCCCAATTTATTTGAGGTCGGCGCATCATGCCTTTTTCTTCCATACTTTTAGTAATTGATTCAATTATCTGTTCAGAATATTAGTTAGTTAGATAGATAGATACTACTACTATCCATTAATCGTGATTCTGAAGCTCAACTCACTAATTTTTCGCTTCAATTCCGTCTCAAGAGATCTAAACTGTACACAATAGCGATAACCCCAAGAAAGACGTTTCAGTAATTTAATCAGCCGCTAGCTGAAGCATTTCCTGTAAATAGCATACAGGTTTCAATATGTCTCGGCGTAATCGAAAGTTTTGGTGAGTCAGAGAAGAACAGATTGAAAACACGATATTTGAAGGCGACACGTCACGATTAGTGCGAACCCCACAGGCTGTGACATTGTGTTAGCGCTAGACGACTGATCCTCAGTCCCAGTCACCATGACAGAAAATATTTACAAAGATGATAGATCACACTGGTATCACAAACGGCAGTTAATCGTGGCGCGTTATAAGTACTCCACATAAATTCACGCTAGTAAGCCCTGGAGGGTCTGATAGAAGTATACTTGAAGTACACTCTCATTTCGCCTTTAAGTCCCATGTAATAAGCGACCCTATTGCCATCAGCCGGGCAAAATCGTGTACAGTCAGCAACAAAAGTTGATTAACACTGTCATGTACTTTAACATATTAGCTTCTAAACCAATACAATTTGATTCAATACATTACTTTTATCATTTCATATAATAGCTAAGAGTTAATACTGTTTATATCAGTTCAGTTTTTACAAGCTTTTATTTAAATTGCAATGTATGTATGTTTGCCCGGGTGGAATCTTGCAAATTAATTTTGAAAAAGTTATCTTTAATCGATTGAGCTGCAATTTGGTATTCACGCTTATTTTGGATGACAATAAATGCTTAGCTATGTGACGTCAGTCTAATTCCAATATGGCAGATCATCCAAGATGGCAGACTAGTTATTTTTTCTGCAATACCACAGTATGGGTATCAAATGATAGGGCTTGCTAAGGAGAACACGAAAACTAATACAACGTTGCATTAAATCCAACTAAAAAATAAAAATAAATTAATGATTAAAAAAAAACTTTTTAAAAACAAGCTATTATTTAATTGCCCTAAAAGAAAGAAAATAAACTTTTAATTAAATCAAACCAATCAATTTAGTACATGTATTACACAATTTATTAAAGGATATAAAAGGTTGTCGCGAGATTTTCATATTTTATAGGATACATTTTCTTTCATAGTATTACTTAGTTATGGTAAACTTATAATAATTATGTCAAGCAAGACTAGTTAGTACACAGGTAAATCTCGCGACAAGCTTTTATATCATTATATTTGGACTATGTATGTGACCGTACAGAATATATTTTGGGTATTCTTTGGTACAAATTATTTTAGGTATTACCTACAGCTTACCAAGAAAATGACTATTTTCTAAATAAGAAGCATGCCTATGATTCTTATCCTACTCTCTGTGCCCTGAAAAAAGAAACTAAAGTGATCTCTGCGCTATCACCGACGACGTCGTGGAAGTGACCTCTGCGCTATCACGCTATCACTGACGACGCCGTGGAAGTGACCTCTGCGCTATCACCGACGACGCAGTGGAAGTGACCTCTGCGCTATCACCAACGACGCCGTGGAAGTGTACACTGCGCTATCACTGACGACGCCGTGGAAGTGACCTCTGCGCTATCACCGACGACGCAGTGGAAGTGAACTCTGCACTATCACCGACGACGCCGTGGAAGTGTACACTGCGCTATCACTGACGACGCCGTGGAAGTGAACTCTGCGCTATAACCGACGACGCAGTGGAAGTGAACTCTGCGCTATCACCGACGACGCCGTGGAAGTGTACACTGCGCTATCACTGACGACGCCGTGGAAGTGACCTCTGCGCTATCACTGACGACGCCGTGGAAGTGACCTCTGCGCTATCACCGACGACGCAGTGGAAGTGACCTCTGCGCTATCACCAACGACGCCGTGGAAGTGTACACTGCGCTATCACTGACGACGCCGTGGAAGTGACCTCTGCGCTATCACCGACGACGCAGTGGAAGTGAACTCTGCACTATCACCGACGACGCCGTGGAAGTGTACACTGCGCTATCACTGACGACGCCGTGGAAGTGAACTCTGCGCTATCACCGACGACGCAGTGGAAGTGAACTCTGCGCTATCACCGACGACGCCGTGGAAGTGTACACTGCGCTATCACTGACGACGCCGTGGAAGTGACCTCTGCGCTATCACCGACGACGCAGTGGAAGTGAACTCTGCACTATCACCGACGACGCCGTGGAAGTATACACTGCGCTATCACTGACGACGCCGTGGAAGTGAACTCTGCGCTATCACCGACGACGCAGTGGAAGTGAACTCTGCGCTATCACCGACGACGCCGTGGAAGTGTACACTGCGCTATCACTGACGACGCCGTGGAAGTGACCTCTGCGCTATCACCGACGACGCAGTGGAAGTGAACTCTGCACTATCACCGACGACGCCGTGGAAGTGACCTCTGCGATATCACCAACGACGCCGTGGTTGTGACCTCTGCGCTATCACCGACGACGCAGTGGAAGTGAACTCTGCACTATCACCGACGACGCCGTGGAAGTGACCTCTGCGATATCACCAACGACGCCGTGGTTGTGACCTCTGCGCTATCACCGACGACGCCGTGGAAGTGAACTCTGTGCTATCACCGACGACGCCGTGGAAGTGACCTCTGCGATATCACCAACGACGCCGTGGTTGTGACCTCTGCGCTATCACCGACGACGCCGTGGAAGTGAACTCTGTGCTATCACCGACGACGCAGTGGAAGTGACCTCTGCGCTATCACCGACGACGCCGTGGAAGTGACCTCTGCGCTATCACCGACGACGCCGTGGAAGTGGCAAAGTTTTAAGCCAACAAAATGTAATATACTATCGTGCGCTTGACACGTAGATAAAGAGTATGAACTAGCCAAGAGGCCGAATATTTCGTTAGAGTTAAAATCAAAGTTATTTATTCAAATCAGGCTTAGAATCAGCAGTTTTTGAACGGCCAAATAAAATAAGACAGTACCCCAAACCGCCCGCCCTTTACCATTTCCTAGTGCTTGAGCTGGGAAGAAAAAGTGGTTCAGCAAACTCCCCAGCAACACAGCTGCCTTTTAAGTTAGAAGAGCTTGATTCGCAGTTAATAGTGTTAATAGTTTAGCAGTTAACACTTAAACTAACACTACATTTAAAAAACACAAACACACTAAACTAACACTACATTTATATCGACCATAACCAATTTCGAAAAGAAGGCTCTGTATTCAACTCGTTGTTTTGTGCGTGTGTAATGTTTCCGAGATTTATTATTTGGCAGTGGAAGTCCCACAACAATTTCATTAACCTTGCTAAGGTTTTTCACGAGCTTCATATAATAGAATCGAATATCGACAATGTCTCGTAGCAACATAACAAGTAGTTTATACTAATCTATCGAGGCATAAAGATCTAAAAACCAGTCAAGTACGTATACGCCATAACTAATAAGTATTATATTATAATTTCTGTGTAAAATATTTATTCTTTGCAGAAGTCAGTTTTTAATAGAATGTTTTATCATTCTGAGAGGTCGACTTGGCGGCAAAATCCAATATAATTATGTTTGTGGATATTATGTTCGAAAAAAGTCGCTTGGCTTAGCTCGAATTGCTCCGAGCAAAACCGAACATAATGAAGCGAGGGTAGATGCCGATCGGCGCGAGCCAAATATGTGTAGCACCTTATTATTTCGGGTTGGCGTTGTTCGTTGTGGTCCCTAACAGAGACTCTTCGAACCGAACCTAGTCTAAAGTTTTATGGGCCGAATCACACTGGTAATTCACTGGAATGAAACGAAACGAAAGGTGACTGAATTTCCAGGACAGGTATGAAACAAGGCTCACCGGATCAGTGTCAGACCAGTTCCTCCACACATTGCATTTTTAATGACCGCTACACGGTGGTTTAACATGACCCTATTAGTAGGCACTCTCCCAAGCAGTACAGCTAAGTAATTCCAAAAACAGTCTTTTCAATGCTTAATAAGCACCTGTAGCGAAATTCGGTATCAAGGTGTAATGGCGCCATGATTGCGAAGAGTGCGACACAAAATTAATTTAAAATTAAACGAAACTGAGCAGGCCAATTCCCGTAAATAAAAACGTTCGCAATCTCATTTCAGCGACAATCAATGTCAAAAACTTGTCAAAAGTATAGGAAAATTATGACAGTTTTCTTCTTCACTACGTGTCACTTAAATGAATATTTAAATAAAAGTGCACTGTTGGATTTTCAACGCTAGGCTAAGCGCAGAGAGTTGAATATCGAACAGTGCACTTTTATTTAGGGATTCATTTAAGTGTCACTTATTTCAAAGTCAAAGTCAAATCATTTATTTCAAATAGGCCCTTGTAAGGCACTTTTGAACGTCTATTTGTCGGTGAAAACGGGCATTAGAGTTTTATATTGACAGATGGAGACTGAGCTAATGCGACCGTTTTTGAAATATGGGAATTACCCGCAGATGGCTTTTAGAATAATTTTAATCCAAGTTACTAAATGTAACCTCTTCTGACCTCTTGCTTAGGAGAAGATTCATTTGGGAACGGCTAGTTACTAATTAAATTTTGAATTCCTTTGTATTAGAAAGATACAACGGAAAATGAAGGCAAAATTGAAGATACCAAATATAATAGTAATAGTAACAGGAATAAGTAAAAATAAGTATCGTTAATATTCTTCAAAATTCCTAACTTAATGTTACCAGTGTGTTCGTGTCCTGCCTCTTGACAGAGAATGTACCTAGAATTTTGTAATAACTTGGTTTAAAAGAGTGTCCATGGAGTTTCGGGCCCGTTCTTCTCCATATAGATCTACGTTTTGGAACGGGCAATTAAGCAGCTTCAACTTTCTGATGAACTGACTGACTCCTTGACAGTTCAAAAGTGCCTGTGCAAGGTTTAATTGAAATAAATGCATTGATGTTTGAGTTTACCTTACGTAAGAACTACTTAGTTGCTCTTCACTTCACAGGGGTCGAATTACTAAAAATCCTTTGAACTCAAACGAGGTCCCACTACTGACGTGGAAGCGTTCAAAAGGTTATAAGTGCCGTGTAACTAAAATATATACTTACATATATTAAGAGTTGATCGCTGACTCTTTACACCACCGCCAGCGAGTACTCGTTTGTGGTAGCGACAAAACCTATCACAGAGAGTACTCGCTCAGCGACGCTCGCTTGGCGGGCAGAACACTCGCTGAAAGTCTCACGGTTTGTACATACGCATATCAACGAGTAATCGCTCGTAGCCGTCGCGCACTAGCTGCTCGTTGCTTGCCGACTCGTTTTTAATTGCTAGCTGTAGAGCTGAGATGCTATTATTTGCATCTCGTTAATCACCGGCGGTGGAACCGGTGCCTATTTATGAAGTCACGTCACACGCGGCTAAGCCGCGAGTCGAACATGCAACCAATATTCCTTTTTTCCCAAATTTTGCGGCATATTCTCTGCTTTATCCGGATTTGCAGAATATCCCAGTAAAATGGGTGGCTCATCTGCGTCCATCCCATAAAAAGATATTTAGTAAGAGATCAGATAAGCTTATTGCTATCAACTGTACCAAGAAAAGTTTTGTACCATGAAGTTAGGTATGAGAATACCGCCATTTCATCGATTTTCTGAACAAGAGGCTTAACGGCAACGAAATTAAAATTGTCGTTAGCATTTTTGCTAACTAACTGGTACTTACTCTTTGTGTACAACCTTTTTTCCTTTCCTTTTCTTGCCACTTGTATCTGGTTGTGGCGCAAATTGGGATTATGAATAGCAGTGACTGGTTAGGCTTGGATAATTTAGATTATACACTTGGGTTACTGCACTTATTAGTGCAATTATATCACTAGGAATGAAATTGTTTATTACGCAACTAGGTTATTAGATTCACTTTTCCACGTAATTATTTTTACAATCTATCTGGAGTCCGCATTTCTTAACTGACTCGTACCTCTGAAAGGAAATGCCGAAACAAACTAAAGGGACGAGGTCTCTTTTAAAGTTCAACAATAATTTCCTGAAACAACCACAAAAGCTCTTAATGAAACTGAAGCCTGAATCAATAAACTCAACTTGAAATATGAAGAGCTCCAAAAGTTTTTTTTTTTTTAAATAGTCAATTTTAATCTTGCGTGGCCCATGAAGATATAAATCAAAGTTTGCAATAGAAAACTGGATGAAGTATGTGCATAGTTTCAAGCTCAACTCATCAGACTCTGACAGCCTCCCACGCAGCAACCCACAAGCAGCCATATTAAAATGAGAATAAAGATCAAAGTGATTTTGACAGTGTTGCAAAATCGGAGGTAAAATAACTGTGAAAGGATGTAGATTGCACACATACCGAAATGTCACTCCAAAAAACCCGGAGCATTCTATCGATGACGCGAAATGTGGAACGTTTAAATTTCGAATTCAGCTCCGAAAAAAGTAAAAAGTAGAGGTATGAGCACTATAAAACGCTCTGTTCATTGACGAATCAAGAGCGCGGTGAAATTTTTATTGAAAATTACTTCCATCTGTCAGGAAAGGTCTATAGTTTTCTGAGGGTATTAACTTCAGGTTTAACACAAATGAGCATTGGAAAGTTTTGACGACTTGTTAATTTAAAAAAAAACCATCCGAGTGCGTATCCGATCACGCACAATGAAGGGTTCCATTTGGGATGAATTTATCCCAAGAAAAAACTTAATATTGTAACTGTGTATTTAAAAACATGTTCTCTCATACAATCCAACTGTAAATGTAAGTTTCTACGCACAGGGGCCGTATTATGACGTATTAATGCCACCATTATTCCAGTGTGAGTGAGAGACGGAGCTATACAAGGCCGCTAGCACCATCCTGTTTTAGCAGTGGAATAATGATGGCATTAATACTTCATAATAAGGCTCCTGTATTGAGATTTTAACCATGTTGTTTTAAGATAAAAGGATTTCCTGTAATCTGTAGGTATTGAACTAGTTTCTGACTTTTTTTTCAACATTTTAGGCTCAGTACTTGCGTAAATAAGGGTGGGGGGAATGGTCAATTACGATCTTAAAATACGCTGATACTTCTTTTTAATCATGTTTATATTTATCGAAATTTTATCACCATGTGCCGATGTCATTAATTTTTATGAATTTACTTATTGTTGTTAATGTATGTTTTTTTTTTTACCATTTTATTTTTTTGCAATTCTTATCAGTCTTACCAATGTTATAATGTCGAAGAATATCAATTTTACCTTTACCAATTTTATAATTTTTAATAAGAATTTCATAGATTTTAAATTTTATATAATATATATTTTTTTAATATAAATGACATTTTTTACACTTTTTACCGATGTTACCAAATTTTCAATCATAGCGCTTATTACTAAGTAAGTTAGCTTATTTGTCTGATTCATTGTTTTATGCATGTGGTGTTTACCTATAAGTAACTGATGCACTGTTATTTTACTTTAAAAAATGTATTATGTGTTTGTATCAGTGTAATCAATTGTTGGTAAACCTAATTAAAAAAAAAAAATATATATATATCTAATTCAGTTAATACAAAATCAATTGAAAATAAAAAATAATATTTTAATTAAGTAGTTTCCTTTTAATGCACACAAATCAACGTGACAGTTGATTGACAGCGACGCAAGAAGAAATAAAGTGTTTTTATTCTACGTCTAATAATTTTCTAGGAACAGTAGCAATACTATATAATTATATTAATAACACAGTGAGACAGAAAATATGTGACAATTTAATTGCTTTTATTTTGGTATTTATTTGTATAGTTAGTTATTTATCTAATTTAGTAGCTACTTTAAATTGTTAGTTGCGCAAAATATTGAATATAAGTATAAGAAATAAATTTATATTACCTATTATTGGAAAATAAATCAATAACCAATTTAGAAATAAACGTTGCAATGTTCTTCTGCAATCAACGTGAATATTTAATTCTGTAACTCTATACCTTCGAGAACTTAGAACCACTTTAACTGTGCAGGGTGTACGATAAGCCCACGCACGCACGAGCGGTTTTTTAAGTCGTCGTTATGACGTGAAAACGTCTTTTCACCTGGTGCGTTGGTGAAAAAAAAATGTAATATTTAAAGAAATTCAATACAAAACATGTAGGATCATGTTTTTTCGGAGAAATATTGAATTTACTATATATTTCTCACCGAAAAAAACATTTATAAGATTACAGCCGCTAATTACAACGAGACTTTTCATCATTCAAAAGATAGGTATTATATGTACCAATTTTGAAACAGGACATAGTTTTGGCTACACATTGCGAGTGCAGGCGCATGCGCTTGACCTTGTATTTTTCAATATGTATCGAAATTCCAATTCAGGTAGCGCAGAAATTTGTTTAATTAGAACGGTGATTGGTATCGGTATCAAGAGTTAATAAAACACTACCAGGACCTAAATAGAAACAAAATAAATATTTGCCAAAATAGTGTCAAAAATGGTTATGAAGTTGACAACAGCAAAATAATTTCAGATGTCGTTTCACGTTGGCCGTAAACGAACGGCGCGGTCTCGAATTTCTATTTTACCGCTCGTTTCATCACCGGGAGTTGAAAATTAATTTACTTACGCGTTTGGGATTTACTCATTGCGCTCTGTAAGATCAGAAATTATATACCTCATTTAATCCCCATTTTTGCCATTTAATTGACGACATTAGTTTAGGTTAATTTCAAACAATTTAAAAAAATATATAATTTTTACAAAATATAGGGTTAACTTAAACATATGAATTAAAGTAAGAAGACAGTCTGGAAGTCTAGATTTGGTAAATATTTATTGGATATTTTTTATAGTTAAAAGCGTACTTGATCCCTAGACACTTTTGATGTGTGCAGTTACCATGGCGATACCGTACGTTTTGATCATATGAGCCATTCTCTCTTATTATTACTGATAAAGAAAGAAACAAAACATAAGAGTGAAGTTAGCTAGACGACATGATCTATCAAACTTACCTTAGCGCCTGCGTAAGACTCCGTAAAACTCACGCTGCAAGCATTATCAAAATCTATTTAAGTGACGTTAATACGCTAGCGAGTAATTTTTCGATGACAACTCATGGTAGACGAGAGCGTGTGAGAAACGTTACGCTAAAAACCGCCTGGACGAACATGGACTTGGATCAAATTGTTTACTGAAACGAGGGGATATAATAGCTTTAGTTGAAAGTGTAATCTTAAATCGATCGTCGTCATTATCTTCTTCAGTTCAATAAAATATTAGTTCTATAATTCCATACAAACTTTAAAGTAAACGTTTTACTATTTGGAATTAACGATGAGAAGCTTTACTGAGTATAAAGTTAATTACGGCGATAATTTACTTTATACTCAAAAAAACTATCCATATAATGTAAATACTCTTTGATTTTTCTTTCTTTCATTGCAACTATCACACAGTGGGCAAGGCCTTTTTACAAACGATGAAAAAACCAGCTCTGCCAGCTGGCGATTTCAGATCTTTTTTTCCAGGTTTTTCCACGATGTAATGCTGAATAATATACAAATAAAAAATTACATTGGAAATAATTGTCGTCTTATGCTTGCAATACCAACACGACGAAAAAGTTTCTTTTGTATGTAAGTGACTACTAACATAACTTTTGTTTTTACCACAATTAGGAACCTCTTGGCCTGCATCTCACCTGGTGGTAAGTGATGATCAGGCCGAAGGTGGAAGCGAGCTTCACCGGGAATCCTCAACCACAGAGGAACTGGCTATCTTAACTTTACTGCCGAAACACAACAATGCTGTTCGTCATAGGTGATTGCGACTTTTAATTTGGATGGTTTTTAGAGCAAAGCTTTCGAGTATTTTCTAATAAGATTGAGACCAAAAAAGTTCATCCTACATACCATGAGCCTTCAAAACATATGCATAGGTGAAAATGAGAGGCAGACACGTACAGGCTACAACCAGCCAAGAACAAATTATTTTTTTGGCCATTTCAGTGTTCTGGCCACAACTATTTTTATTTCCAGTTTCTATTCAATTCAAACAGAGTTGTGTGGTGCGACGGGTTCTTTGAATTTGATTGAACAAAACCCACGACCAATATTATACACTTGTAGCGTAACGGCAAAAGAAAAATAAATTATAATGGCTGATCAAACATGCTGCGGCTTTACCAAAATTGAAAGGTCAATTTTAAATATTTATTCCTCAATTTTCGTTATTGCATCGACCACTGTTTGTCTCTGCATCACCCAAAGGTTGACTGGTAAAAAATGCCTATGCCATTAAGTTTTTATGCCATTTAGTTTTTACGACTATGTAATTCGTGCAAGGAATAATTCTGGGATTTATTTTCGAAGTTAAATGGAACAAATCAAAATGTCGACTGCACTTGGTATTTGGTGAACATTAATAACAGTTACAACACATCGCGGACAAACTGATGTTGTTGTGGTCTCCAGAACTAATAACATCGATTGTAAATACGGGTTCATATAGTCACTGAACAGCGTTCTTGGTAGTCAGCAGCGATAGGTGGGCTGTTACCAGTTTTGTGTATTTAAATGAATAACAAGAAGTCTTATTTGAATGCAGAACTTGGTTGTTTTTTATTTTCGATTACCTACTGAACTTATTTTTGAGTAAATAGACAATTGCTTCATATTTAGCAATAAATTACAGGGTTTGTGTCATCACGCTTCTCTTTCTTTCCTATGCAGTCCGACAGTGAACGTGTTTTAGCTCTTGTCAGCGTCTTATGCCGTCAGCACATCGAGCTACGATAAAAATATATATAAAAATGGCACTATTTCTCCACTTTGTGGTTCTAAAGGATTTAAAGTATCCTATAAAGTTTCTCCAGCCTGCTTCCGCTTTACTTCAAGCAGACCACAGTTATATCGACACAGCCTCGTTTGACAAACAATCTATCATTATGGCTGCAGTTTGTTGAAGCAAGCTTAGTATTCTTGATACCTTAGTCTTTCTTCTAAGACCTGCAATAGTAGGAAGGTGGACTAAAGTCTACATGCGGCTATTTTCCCGCACCCGCGTGCAGTTGGACACCCGCAGTCGCAAGTCACAATTACTCTGTCGTTGCGGTTTAAAGTGGAAAATAATTTACACGTATTTAGTGACAGTGATAATGTGGATTTAAAGCACATTGCATTGAAAATTATAGTAAGGACATTAATTTAATTAAAGTCCACAAAATCATTGCACTGTATTTAATTTTCACACTTTTCGTATTGAGGTCTGTTTTTTGGCACGGCACGGTTGGCGCAGTGGTTAAGCGATTGACTGCTGCGCTGCGTGTCGCGGGTTCGATTCCCGCACGGAACAAATATTTGTATGACCTACAATTAGTTGTTCCGGGTCTGGCTGTTTGTGTATGTGAGTTTAAATGTTTGTAAACGCACCCACGACACAGGAGAAATTCCTAGTGTGATGCAAAGTTTAAAAAAAAAAAATATATATATATATATATATTTAAAAAAATTATATAAGAATATTTGTTCCAGTTTCTAAGCTAATAGAAGTTTCTGTAATAAACCTCGCTGTGAGAATCGAAATAGACTGTTGTGTTTCGTTTTGGATAAATAGGTATTCTTTTTAGGGTTCCAAGGAACCTTTATAGTTTCGCCAAGTCCGTCTGTCTGTCCGCGGCTTAGCTCAGAGACTATTAGTACTAGAAAGCTGTAATTTGACATGGTTAAACATATTAATCGCTGACAAAGTGGTAACATACAACCAAGAAAAAACATTTTTTTAAGTTACCTCCCGTACCCGTAAGTGGGGATATTTTTTTTTCTCGTCTGTTCCATGGTGTGGGGTGTCGTTGGAAAGGTCTTTCTTGGTTTTTTTGGGATAAATTCATCCCAACTACGGAATCTTTCATTGTGCGTGGGTCGACACGCACAACGAAGGTCAGTTTTTTTATTTTGTTTTTCTTTCTAGTTCTGAATAGTTGGAGGGTCCACTACTTAAATACGTGTAAGAATCCATAATATGACGACGACGTGATAAATAGGAACCCAATACTGATTATAGAAATGCATCCTCATAACTCCAAATAATGACAAAAATACACAAGCTTATTATAGGAAGAGAAGTTAAGGCTAAGTAATAACAGCCGCACGGGTTGATCCATCAGGTTAAGCTATTGTTGCCGGGGTTGATCCGTGGATTGGTGACCACTGACCATCTTTACATACCGAGACTCCTTTGTGAATCGGAAAGCACGTTAAGCCTTGGTTCCGGCTGTCATTCGTGGATCTTTGACAGTCGTTACGGGTTGTCAGAAGCCCAAAAGTCCGACAACCAGTATTACCAAATGGTTGTATTACCCAGTTACTGGGTTGTGGAGGTCAGATAGGTAGTCGCTACATGTAAAATACTGGTATCCAGCTGCATCCGGTTAGACTGGAAGCCGACCTCAATATGTTGGGAAAAGGCTAGGCAGATTGAGGAAGAGAGGTACAAACAAAAATGCCATTTCTTTAGATAATTACAGCAAAACCGTTTCATTAAACTTTTGGCAGATGTCTGGGTTCAAACTGCTATGCTAATCCAGTCACGACACTCCTACAAGATTCATATGGCGAAATATTCAGACTTCGTCTCTATGCGACTGAATGGCAAGTGTCCAAACACATTATGTTGATTTTATGGTACGCTTCTAGTGTCTGTGATTGGGCCTTATTTGAACCAATAGCTCTGGATTAATGATCGGAAAATAAAGTCAATGAACTTGGATGAAATTCGCTAGTGATTTAGTATGGTGTGTCTTTGATTTTATTAGTTTGGAAATAGACTTTATTGAGATGAAGATTTATCTGGTTTGGCGTCTGTGATTCTTTTTTGTTAAACTGGGTGATTGATATCTTGTAAGGGTTAAGTTTAAGTTTAGTTTAGTAGTTAATATTCATGTATTCCGTGACTATATCACGGAATACTTGAATATTATCTGAGTTTTATAGATTGTTACGTATAAGGAGCTTTTAGTGATAGTTATTTAAAATTACTTTCTTTCTTTCTTTATTCGTGTGTAATCCTAATTTTCAAAGATCCACAGAAGAACGACCTTCAGCCATCTGTTTATTGAATGAAAAGTATTTTATATAAATTTATATTTTATATATATATTTTTATACCAAAAGTCGAGTTAGTGGCAAAGGTTCTCATTGAAAAGCTCTTACAATTGGTGTATATCTTGCAATGTTTAAAAAGCATTTTTTTTTTTTGTCGCAGTCTTGACAGGCAATTTTTTGCCAACCTACTCGCGATTTATTTTCTAACATACAAAACTTGATTTAAATACATACTTTTCATCCATTAACCGGATGGGTGAAGGTCTATCCTCTGCGGATCCTATGCTATAAGGATCCACTCAGGTAGCACAGTGCACTTGTGCAGTGCTGGTGGTGGAAATCGATTATTTTTTATCCAAAACCTATAGCAAAGCAAAGAACAAAATTGTAATTTCTGTTAATCTTTCTCTGGACATATTATCTATTGGTCTTCACATACTTATGTCCAAAGGGTCTGTGCAAAGCCAATTTCGTCCAAATGGTGTTAAATCTGTACTATGTACTTGGAGTTTATCATAAGATTTGATATTTCATTCATTAAAGTGACAGTGTTGAAAGAAGTACTTTTTTTTCAACCAAATGAAATACTTCAGGCAAAAAGGATTCCAACTCATAAAGCTATGCACAGCAACGCGAATGAGAAGCAAAGTAAGAACGACGCCCTGGCGACGGCATGATAACTTTAATATAAATCTTTACAAGATTTCTGAAAGCGGGACATTTGCGTACTCCGCAAAGTTGCAGTTACGCTGATACGCTTTAAGACAAAATACCAAGACTTCCATTTTCTGAGGCTCAAGCAAATATTTATCGGGAAACTTTTAGTGCAGGCTTTCTACAGAATTTTAGATCAGGTCACAACATTCTTAAGAGCAACAAGTAGACATAATGTGGACAACTGTCAAAGTTAAAAGTGTTAGCGTACGAATTGTGGCGTGTGGCGCAGCTGCTAAAGTATTTCTGGCGATTCGAAATGGCATTCCCGCCATTAATTTGTGACATGTTGAGAAAAATCAAGTATTATCATTCAACTTAGCACAGAAATGAACTGTGCTCCGCATCGATTGTCAAAGAGGCTGATGATTCCAATTCTGCGAAATTGTGCGAGTCAATAATCATTTGTCGGACGAAATAATTATTCTCTGAAAAAACTGCCGTGCATCTGTTGACTGACTGCATCAATTTTCACTGACCTGAATAACTTTAACAGGTGGAACCATGTCGCACTGTTAATTAAAAGAAGCAGCCACACATTCTGTTCGAACTAACTTGATAACATAACATTAGGTATATGACTTTTTAAGGCAAAAAAATAAGCTTTTTAAAAGTGGCAGCAATTACTAAGTCTCTCGCAAACCGTTCACACAGCTGCCATCGTCATCTTTTAACGAGATGTCCTTAATTTGTGCTCCAGGGACTTGTACATAAACCACGTCACCCATCGGCGTTGGTTGCTCTCAAAGATGGATTAATTTGACTTACCTACCCGTCTACTCGTGTTCAGGACTGACTACTCTCATAATGCACTTATAAAACCTCTGTTGACCTCATTTTGTCAGACACAATTGACAAATGTCAAATGAATGACGTTTAAAAATTGTTAGATTGAAGAGTGTACGACAGGACAACCCTATCGTTCACTCTTCTTCATTCAGCGCTGTCTTTTGTTGTCTTAAGCAGAGAGCAAAATGTGAGTACATTTATTTTACAAATGGAATGTTCAAAGAGATGATAATATTGGTGGGTGTACGCAAAGCATAGTTGTTGCCGACATCTGTTACGCGTTCTCCTGCGGACGGCCGCAACTCTGCATCATTTTTGAACCCGCATCTGTGCTTGTTAAATGGTATACGATTCAATGCGAACTTTTTCCTTTTTTCTGCGCTGCCATAAAAAGCTATGTTTGTTTGTGGGACTGAAATGTGTTGTTTCGGAGAATATTTTCTATGATAGAGGTTTACTGTTCTGCTACGGGTATGTTATCTGGCGTGACTGTGGTGTACAAAGTGCAAACTACTCGAAATAATTAGTTTCGTTTTTGCTGTCGTCTTGTTGTCTGTTCACAATGTTGAAAAGGTAGATAAAAACTACGCAAAGTTCTCGATTTATTTCAAAACGCTAAGTCTTATCAGTACCTACATTATCTTTTTTTTTTTAAACGATGCCCCACACTAGGAATTTCTCCTGTATTGTGGGTGCGTTTACAAACATTTAAACTCATATACACAAACAGTCAGACCAGGAACAACTAATTGTAGGTCATACAAATATTTGTTCCGTGCCGAAATCGAACCCGCGACACGCAGCGCAGCAGTCAATCACTTAACCACTGCGCCTACCATGTCGTAATGCTAAATAAAGGTGCAACAAATAGAAGAATGGTTTATCAAGAAAAACGTTGTCTTTGTAACAAGTTAGTTTTTTAACAATCTAGCCATCTTTAAAGCTTGTCATTCTGTTGTAAAACATCTTTAAAATTACTTTTCTCTTAAAAAAGTTTCTATCAGCTTAATAATCTCCGGTAACAATAGAATTTGATGTCAAAAATAATTCAATTATTAATTAATTAAATATCTTTCAGAATCTAAAGAAACATTTCTCTTAAAATCTTAGTTAGGTCAGTCAGAAAATGAAGCTAGTTGAATGTCATTCAACTAGCTTTATTTTATGACGAAGAAGTAAAAAAAAAAATTTCAAGAATGTATATGGTTTAATTGAAACCAATGTTTTGTGTTTGAGTTTGAATAAGTAGAAAATACACTGAAAATCTGCACTGGGAGAGCCTTTAAGTAATTACTGAAGAAGATGCAAAAGATGAACACTATTCATTCATTAACAAGTTCTCGCGTCAAAAACAGAAAAAAAACTGTCACGAAGAAAATTCTGAATTAAGTTTAATTTAGCTAAGCGTTTGCAACTGTTATAAATATTATTAAATTCTCAGCGGAGAAGAAGCCTGACTCAAATGAATGAGGCGAAATCTCTTATTTGATTAGCTAAGTAAGTAGATAAGTTCTCGCCAAAAAGTTTGTGGGTTAAACGCTTTAACTTTCATGTAAGTTTGCACTATAGGATCATCCTTTGTTTCCATCATGAGAGTAAGTATAGTCAGCATTGGGATCTGAACAAACGACATGCATAGGTCCAACTCTCTCCGTGTTTATACAAAGTGAGATCCAACTTTAGATCCAGTCTACTTTACTTTTGAGCAAGTTTTTGGAATTCAATTATTTATTTATTTGCTCTCATGCACATCACACCATAGATCACTGTCAGTTTTTGAATGTTAACACAGGTGTCAAGGGATTGCAAAACACAAACATTGGACATTTCAAACTTTATGTCGACTAAGGTAAAGTTCTAAATAAATATGACAACTTTGCATAGGACAGTTAACAATTTTGTATAAAGAACTGCATTTCTTTAACAGTTGTGTTCTTAATTCAAAAACTGGGTCGGTGGTTTGAACTTTACTTTGGATACGGGCTGTAGATATTGAGTCTATTTTAATTCTGCAGAAAAGAGCTATCAGAGCCACATTGTCTCCGCAGGCACGATTCTCTTAAATATAAACCTCGATCCCTCAACCTAGGTATCTTCAATGCCAATGGCATTCAAAGTCAACGAGATGAGATCGAATAAATTCCTCCGCGACCATCAAATTGACTTCTTCCTCCTACAGGAATCTTTCTTAAAACCTAGTAACCGTAATCCATCCATAACCGATTACCGTATCAATCGTAATGATAGGTCGCGATGTCATAAATTTCCCCAAAAGCAGTAGGATGCAGTTGGCTCTGTTTGCAGACGATATGGGTATCTACTGTAAGGGCCGTAATTCAACCCAGATGCTCCTAAATCTACAAAGAGCAGTCAACAAGCTTGGCGCCTGGTTTAGAAAGTGGAGAATCGAGGATAATCACAAAGGTTCAAAATCGCGAACTAGACCACCCCTCCCCGACAAATCACCATATTCGGGAAGCCGATCCCTTGGGAAAAGCGAGCCAAATACCTAGGTGTTGTCCTCGATCGTCATCTCTCCTTCTCAGAGCACATAAAAATGGTTCACGCTTTCACTCTCGGTAGACTTTACTTCGTCCTGAATGTACGTAGCAAATTGTCACTCAAGTGCAAATTGCGTATCTATACAGCGTGCATTCGCCCAATCACGACCTATGCAGGCAACGTCTTTGCACAAGCAAACCCCACCTTATCCATAGGATGCAGTCCGTACAGAACCGAGACCTTCGAAAGGCCACGGGATCCCCCTGGTATGTCAGAAACGAGATCCTCCATCTCGACTTCAGAATCCCCACTATCCACCAGTTCCTAAAACGCATGTCCAAGCGTTAATTTGGCTCCGCCGCCAAACATAACAACCCTCTGGTTGTCGAGGCAGTCAATTATGTCCCCTCTGACATTAGTCAAGTCAGCCGTCCAAGGCATACCTATTTTCTCAGACCCAGATGACCCCACAACACTCCTCCAGGAGAGCAGTAGGGCCACCAGTACAGTGCACAAATACAAACGACACCCGACCTCGCAGCCGAGATCCGCCGCGAAAGCGACCCCGATGTAATACCCCCTCCGACCCTTGCTCGATTAATAACAATAATATATCCTTGATCCAGCCTGTCCCATCTAGCTGTCCTCCCCCCAGCAACGCCCTAAGCCAAGGTTCGCACCCCACATGGGGTGCCCTTAGCGAGCGCTCGCCTAGTTTTAATTAGAATAGTTTTTGCCCCTGGCTGGAGGCTTTGAGTGTAGAAACATAAGGCAGCCACAAGAAAGTCCGCTAAGCACCTACGCCCTTAGTGGTCAATTGTGAGATGCCATAGATAAAAATAAAAAAAAGTCTCTTTAATAACTCTTTACGGATATTAACATCACGATGCTGAAAACATCACGTACGTAAGGAGAAACCAATAGTAAAAGAGGTGAAAGACAATAATAATACTAGAAATAGGAACCTATTAGTTCAACTAGGTTTCAGACTGGCTACAGTAGACTCATCGTTTATGGGGTACTGTTTAAACTGTTACAATAAAATACCTCCCCACATAATTCAACTCATGGGACCAAAATCTTTTATAAATCGCACACTATGCAGGTAGGCATATTATAAGTTTGGGCTGATAATATTGCTTGGTTGCTGCTGCTTGCTCAATGCTGGTCTTGCTCAACAACCACAATTTATTGATTAGCATTAGAAAATATCGTTCGAGCCGCTGACGATTGTAAGACTATCTTTGCATTTTACAAACTCAATCTCCTTTGTATTACTCGTATATAATTGCATAGCACTAGCATGTGAGTATTATGTACTATAAACCTACCATTTACTGAGTACTTTATGTCTTTCTTGGGCTTGAATGTGTGCCTGGACACATTCAAGAGCTGGAGGCTGAGAGTTTGTCATGCTCACTCAAATGTCTTACTGATAGTGGCGCGTGTGTTAGATCATGTAGTTCTCTTCGTCGTAATATTATAGTAATTATATAATTTTTAATTGCTTTTTGTTGTTTCTCTTTGCTGTACTCTAAACATTTTTAACGGGCATGTCTTCTCATGTATAACTATATAATTCAACATTAATGATGTAACTAATATTTTGTAAGAATATAATTTATAAAAGATAGGGAAGTAGGTAAAATATCGATCACGGGAATCCACCAATGTACCCTTAACATAATATAATAATGTTATGATAGCATCCCCCACCTTTACTCGAAAACTTAGGAAGTTTTGCTCTTGCCAAAACTAAAATTAGTACGAGTTACCGGCTGCAATTGCCAGTAAGATAAACTGAAGATGTCGAACTCAGAACAGCATTTGTTTATCATTGAGTGCTGTTTATTAATGTATTTGAGACGACCAATGTGAATGGTGTTTTGCTTTCCTGTTTATTAGATTACTCATCCTTTTAACGTCTTTTGCTAAAATCATCGGCCGTAAAAGAGAATTGACTTGTCTCAAACATTTGAATATCTATGAATCAAGGGTCGAGACTCACAACCCTCGGTTCAATATTTTTGTTGGTTTGCATGGTGGTACCTATCATGCAAACCGTCAATCAAACCACCAAACAAAAATTCAAGACAAGTCATGTGACGTCTGCCAACCCGCATTAGGCCCGTGTGGTGGATAGCCCTCTCCCTCTCATGAGGAGGAGGCCTGTGTTCCAGCAGTGAGAAAGATGTAGGCTGATTAATATGCTTGTGCTCCAAAAGTAGCAAGTTCCACAGAACACTGAAAAGAGCAAAGAAAGAGTACCTTTGGCATCACGGGTACATTCATATAACGAATGACGTCACTATAATATATGTAGTCAGTGTCACAGCTTGCTGACTTGGGTTATTTTTTCTGCGGAATGAGCTGTTCTTATGTAGTTTTTGCCGATAGGATAGGATGAATGAACTTCCCTCTTTACTTTGTTTTCAGTATTGCTACAAAGCCTGGCTGTACTTATTACTTATTTACCACGCCACAAAGTCAAGCTCGTGCCGTGACGCAACTTTTCGGTGGTTATTACCAAATCAAAAAGTTCCCGAAGGTTCAAAGATATAAGAACACTGTTCCACTCCATGCCGATGCATTGTAGGGAAGTCTTCATTCAATTGTGTTTTATTTGTGTTTATGCCAATAATCGCAAAATACGCCCTTAGACCTGGAGTTGTCTGCCGGGGTTGCGGGAAAGTCCGAAAGGGATACCGCGGCCCCTGGCAACGTACAGGCAATGGAAGGAACACGGGTGGGTTTTAGTCAGTAAGAGTCTGACACGCCTTCCCGCTCCACCCAGAGCGGGAGAAGTTATTTGATAATTTCCCATCCAAAAAAAAAGACCTGGTGTTGTGGACACCAGCCGGATATACAATACAATATAAACTCATTTTCTTCCTTAACCACCTAGAGAAAGATACGTAAGTTCAGATCATGGGCTTTCAAAATCTATTCGTATAAACTGCAAACACACAGCTTTATTGCCTTTCCTCCGGTCAGGCTCTTCCGAGATCCGGTTGTTCCGGACTTAGTGTCCGTACACACGAGAGCACCCTCCGGAACATTAAAGGCCCGGATGCGCTTGACACGAACAATCGGAGTTAAAAAAGTTCTTACAAGGAACTTTTCCCGTTTCTGACGCAACACTCCTAGTCTTGACCGTGATGACTTTGGATAGACCTTCAGTTATAGTCCAATTATTTTGATCAGCTTATAATCGTTGTATTGTTGAACTTGGGCCTCTGAATGACAGCTAGTATGTAGGTATATAATAACAAACAACAAACTGCGCATCTACCGTCAGATGGATGCGCAGAATCTTGTTTTTATCAAAGAGGAGGCTTCTTCCTAACCTTTTAACAAAACAACTTATTCGTCTCTGTTGAGGTGTTTTGTCCCCTCTTTTCTGATATGTAATACTAATATTTCATTGAAGACGCTTCGCACTTAAAACAAAAATAAATGTTGTTATTCTGTCTAAATTACAAAATGAAAAGTTCATTATTATGGGATAATACTTAACGATGACTTAGCCTTTCGAGAACTTACCTATCACCAAGGAAAATAAAAATTTGGAGACGTAAGTATTTTTAAATTAACGAAATTATAGAACGATTAAGAAGTTCACCAGAAAATCCAACTACATTGACTGAAATGAAGAAAACACCACTGCAGAAAATACTTAACTTCTCCGAGGAAAACTTTCACTGAAGTTTTTTAATATATAAATAAATACAATAAGTTACGTGATAAATATAAAAATATGCCACCACACACGACAACTGGACTCTAAGTAACTGTGGAGAAAACCGCATGGTTTTCGAAACTGACGTAACTACGATAGTAAGGAATTGATAAATTATAGGTACGGCGACAATTTGCGCGCGAAACCCCGACGGCCAAACAGACAACCGGTCTAAGCCGCACCTATTTGTTTACTGTCTTCCCTATGTATGTGAGGCAAGAACGAAGTTAGCCGGCGCATGCGTATTAAGACTCCCATATGATATTTAGTGACGAAACTGGTGTTTTAATTAATAATTTGACTACACTGAGCTTCTGTTTAGCTGTAATAATTGTCTTGTATTTAAAACAAACCGTTTCTTTCTAATTATTGAATAAAAATCAACAAAATAAGTATTCGCTAAAGAATTTTCAGTTTCATATTTTCAAAGACCACGCGTATTATTAAATTTTTAATTTTATTAGAATACGCATAAAAATAAGACTTAAACCATTTCTTCCTGCTACATAAGGTGCAGAATTGTGGACACTGATAGTCGGGTTGTTCCACAAATTCAAGGTCGCTACGCGCGCTATGGAACGAACTATGTCGGGGCTTATTTGAAGGATAAGATCCGAAATAGGATTATCTGGAAAACAACCGGAGTTACCGACATGGCTTGCAGGGTTACCAATCCGAAGTGGCAGTGAATTATCCATGTTTGTCAAAGGCCCAATAGATGGTAGAGCAGACGTCGAGTCCTAGAGTGGAGACCGTGAGTCGGCAACCGTTGCCTAGGTCAGCTAGGTGGACCGACGACCTTACAAAGGTAGCTGGGCTGACTAGATGTGGAAGGTGGAGGACAGGGTGTTTTGGCGCAGCTTGGAAGAGGCCTATGTCCAGCAGTGAACTGCAATAGCTGAGTTGATTGGCAACTACCAACCACGTTCCGTGTTATGAGACGAATCATCTGTTCGTGGTGATATAAGTATCATCAGGGGAACTAGTTACTGTGAGCCTGCATCATCCCACTGCTGACGAAAGGCCAGTAGGGTACTGGTTCCTGAGGCCTATTGGCTTTTACCCAGCAGTGCGACAATACAGGGTATACAGTAACCGGTTACTGTCACCCTGTGTCATTCCACTGGTGGGTAAAGGCTAGTAGGATACTGGTTACTGTCACCCTGTATCATCTCACTGCTGGGTAAAGGCCAGTAGGGTACTGGTTACAGTCAGCCTGTATCATCCCACTACTAGGTCAAGTCCAGTAGTTTACTGGTTACTGTCAGCCTGTAATTTCCAGTTCTTGCAATCAAGGGCTGATGACCAATGGTCTTTTGTTGGCAGGTTAAAAGCTCACCGAGACTAGCAGTGAAGAAGGACTTATAGTCATCTGAAATCGCCAACCCGATTCAGCTAGCGCGGCTATTAATGAATTATTGTACCTTCTCTTAATGAGAAAAGGCATTTGCCATGGAGAGGAACACATAGTCACCTGCCGAGCTCTTTCCCAACTATTGGGGTCGACTTCCAGTCTAACTGAATGCAGCAGAATACCAGTATTTTACCTTAAGTGACTGTCCATCTCACCTTATTAAGACTGGCTGCCAGACTTTCGGGCTTCTGACTACCCATAACGACTGTCAAAATTCTACGAATGACAGCCGGGACCAACGGCTTAGCGTGCTTACCGAGGCTCAGAGGGGCACATAATATATAAAAGATGGTGTTATTATTATCTATTTTTAGAAACAAGATAAAAAAATGAGTCGCTAATCCAAAAACTAAACAGAAAACATAGATAGATCTTGATAAGACCTGCGGGGTAATTGTGTAACACACTTACAGTAGCATTGGCTTCCATTCAGTTCAACAACATTCATTGCGTTATTTACGCTGTTGAGCAGAAATAAATTCGAACAAATGAAGCAATGGATTAGCAATATCCTTCAAAATCATTCAGATTGTGATTGAAAATGTGTTACCCAATAAGGGTGCTGTTCCGATGATCTCAATAGAATCATTATTTAAATAAAAGAATAAATACGATGCTTTCTAATAGTTATGAAAATGTTGCCATGCTGATAACTGAAAATAACACCGCACATACAATTATATAAAGTGCTGCGAGCATGCCATAATAATATTATCATGTTTTACATTTTCTATACCCCGTGGATATGGCCAATGCCGAGTTAATTACTCGATATAAGTAAGCGATTGGCACTTAGTTTCGTTTCGATCGATCGACACAGTTTCGCCACTATGGCCGATGAAATAGAATCTATTTTGGCAGTCCGGTCAGCTATATCTACATAATTATAGTCGACAAAGTCGCTTGTGTCTTGTCGTGGTCTGTCTGTGTGACAGCTTAGATCTTCTGAACTACACAATGGAGTCAAACATTCGCTCAACATCTTTATTATGTACAAGTACATAAAGGAAAAAAAAAACTAAAGTGAACAGCTCATTGGGCGTCAAAAAATCGTCCATTTTTTTATTTGTATTAACATTAGTATTTACCTTATATTAACAGAAAACTCGATGTATTGACATGTCGCCATTGCACCAGGCAGTGCAAGGCGGGTTGCTAGTTTTTGATAAGTGGCAAAACTTAGTAAGTCTCATTTCAAGCTTCCAATGACTGTAATTTTTGTACTCTATTAGATCTTCGTCAGTCGTTATGGGAAGTCAGAAACCCGAAAGTCTGACAACCAGTGCTACCAAGGGGTATCGCGTTAGCCAGTAACTGGGTTGTGGAGCTGGATCCGGTTACACTGGAAGCCAACTGTCTGTTTATCTTTTTCCCAACTATGTTGATATTGATTGATACGTCTACCTAACCGTGCGTTGCCGTAATCGGGCGTGATGTTATATTGTGTGCAATCGTTTTTAATAGTTTTACTTTCGTAACATGATATACAAATTCTTCACCATTTTAGATACATTCATGATAAATATTGCCCGAGTATGCGCACGCGGATTCGTGTTTAGATTCGAACTCGACCTCATGAATAGGGGCTCCGTTTAAGTCTAAAACTAGTTCATTGGAGCACCAACTTCTGATCAAATGGCTGCGAAAACAATTTGTATCGAAAATCTAATTGATAGGTTAAAACTTTTTTATTGATTGGGAATATGATGAGGTCTTAAGTTAATATTTAATTTTGGGCAAGACTGTATTCCATCAAAATTTGCCAATCAATCTGTGAAACCACACTAGGTTTCACAGAATAATTGGCAAGATAGGTAGGTAGGTATGTGGGTAGGTAGGTATGTATGCAGATAGGGTAGGTAGGTCGGTAGGTACCCTTTTTATCATTAATTAGCGACCAGTAGCCGTGGGGGTGTGTAATATTATGAATTATATGTGACTTTATTAAATCACGACTTTCATTGTTTTTCAATTATAATAATTCTCAATAGTTGTTTACAATGATACCCACGTCCAATAGGCTATATTTTCTTGTTACAAATGAATTATACATCTGTAGCCGAACTAGGTGAAAACCTGTACTTCGACTATCAGCGCCAAGCCCCTCAAATAATAAACGCAATAATAAAGTCCTCCGCCCTCTCATGGATGTCCTCCCTAACCAAATTAACCTAACCTAACCAAAAAGAGTACCTAACTACCCAACCTACCTAAATATCTACATACCTACCTACCCTCGCTTGTTCCCACTTGTTCTACTAAACAGTTCTATGTTAGAACTTATGGGTTTTTTTTCTCAATAGTCCTATGATATATTAGGTGTTACTTAAAATAGTAGAACTAATGGGAGTCTTTATTCCCACTTGTTTTACTTGTTCAGACTTGTTTTATTTCACAGTTCTACGGTAGAACTAATGGGAGTTTTGGTTCTCACTAGTACTACGTTTCGATTTATTCCCGAATAGTAGAACTAGTGAAACTTTTACTTCCAAGTAGCCAAATATACCAGTTTTGCCTCACATCAGGCTTAAAGTAAACTTAAATTTTATTGGACACCTAAATGAAACAATGTTAATTAAGTTAAACATTGTTTATTAAAATAATCATTATAGTGACATAGAAAATATATTTATGTTTTTGAATTTAATACTTATTATTTATTATATTTTTACGAAATTAGTTAATTTCCTTTGAACGCATGTTACACTTAATAATTCAATAATATTTATTGTTTGTAAGTATATAAACAGGATTTTTTTTTTTAAATTACCTACATATACATCATAATATAAAGAGTGATAAGCATCATAATTTTTTATACCTGCATGCGAGTTTAAAATATGATTTCATGAAGAGCTGTGAGAGTAGGCCGATAATTTTTTTGACATTCTCTATAATTTTCAAATAATTACAAGAGGCCGAAGGAAAGTCTTGATGTTATCGGAATATCAGTTTTACCGACAACTAGTGTATCAAAGTTAAATATGGAGTTTTTTACTCGCTGGTTATTATAATGAACCACAAAGAAATATAATATTTTGTTCAGAAGATGCCAGAGAAATCATGAAAAAAGTAAAACTTTTTTTATGGATGGGACATTCAAGTCCTTGTACCATTTAAATACATTTTTTTGTATTTTTGGCGATATGAGCAGTAATTGTAATCAAACTCATGTAATTCCACTACTTTATGCATTTAAGGCGCATCAGGCAAAAAACTATCTTATTTGACCTAACCAAGTCCCAAATCCCGCCGGAGGCTCTACGCGGGGACCGTGCGGTCCATGGCCCTTTACGGGGCACCGGTGTGGGCGCGTTCGTTGAGGCAACGGCCAGCCCGCCGGTTGAACGCGTCCCAGAGGGTCATGACCACCCGGCTGGTCCGGGGATACCGCGCGGTCTCCGGTGAGGCGGCGAGGAGGAGGCAAAAGTCCTCGCGCCCATTTGGGAGTGGCGAAACGCCGGGGCGCAACTCCGCTGCCGCGAGAAATCACGGCACAGCGGACAGAGCTCCGGCGGAATCTCATGGCTTCATGGAGAGTGCGATTGTCGCAATGCAGTGCTGGGCATGCCACAATTGCGGCGATAAGTCCCCTGTTTGAGGAGTGGCTAGAGATGCGCCACGGCATCCTCCCGCCTGACGCAGGTCCTCACCGGACACGGTGGGAGGTTCCTGTTTCGGATAAGGCGGGAGGAAACGCCCGGACGTCATCAATGCGTGGATCGCCCGGAGGACACGGTGGAGCATACGGTGGAGGTCTGCCCGGCTTGGGCAGAGCATCGCCGTGTCCTCTTGGAGGCGATCGGTGGCGGTGATTTCTCCCGTGCGGTCCTGGTCCAGGCCATAGTACAGAGCGACCGTAGGCGCGGGCTTGCGGACGGTGAGCAATGGGTAGCTCACCATCCGATAAGGACCAGGCCCGGGTTGACGGTGTGTTGTGTTCCACGCACGCCTCAAAGAGATGTCAACAGAACTGGTGGGGTCCGCTAGGACCGATGCCTGCCGGGGTCACGGGAAAGTCTGAAAGGGATTCCGTGGCCCCTGGCAAGTACAGGCAACTGTAGGAAAACACGCCCGCCTGCTCCGCCCAGAGCGGGAGTAGTTATTTGATAAATTCTCACCCAAAAAAAAAAGTCCCAAATCCCAGAATGGATTCCTAGTAAGATGACTATGGATTTCGAAGAAGCATTGATGAGAGCACTATCTAAAATGAACATAATAGTTAAGAGATGTCAATATCATTTTGCAACCAGTCTGTGAAGTAAGGCAAAACAACACAAAAATGAAGATTTATATCCTTAAGTAGTAGGCTTACTTTTTTTCCAGCAGGTGAAATAAAGCTGGGATGGGAGTATATTAGAAGTGAAGTAGCCGAGTATAATAACGAGCGGCTAAAACAAAAGGGATGTTGTCTGCGGAAAAAACAAACATTTAGTCCGTCAGTCAGATAATAAAAAAATACTAGACACGTATTTTTTGCTTTATCATATTAATAAAAAATGGTTCACATAAAACGATTTAAAGTTGGGGAGTGGGGGCTCGCTACGTCACAAGTCAGTATAAAATCTACCGGGCAGTGACATCATGCCACATTTTAACGAATTGCCGTAATCTTTTGATTACGTAAAATAAGAAAAAATACGTGTCCAATATTATTTAATAATCAACCTGACGGACAAAAATATTTTTTTTATTCAACATCCCTATTCATAAGCTATTTTGAATTACTGGATGAGAGAAGATTTTATTAATATGTGGTGTATATAGGGAGAACGTCATCGCACAAGCAATATTGTTGAAGGATGGCATCACTTTTTCTCGATCTCGTACTCCAATCATAGCGACATACCAGTTAGCAGGCACTCCATTAGAGCGCGTTTCTTCAATTCGCGATTTAGGCTTAATCATGGATGCCAAATTAAATTACCACGAGCATATAACTAAAATATGCAAAGACGCGAACAAATGTCTAGGTTTTGTGATGAGAACATCGTATCAGTTTAAAAATATCCACGTTATAAAATTATTGTACTATGCCTATGTGCGGAGTAAGTTAGAATACAATGCCATCATTTGGGATCCCCGGGAAAACCTTTATACAATGATGGTGGAAAAAATACAACGGAAGTTTGCTAGGTACCTCTTCAAACGCCAGTATGGATACTATCCATTCCTATATCCGTCGATGTTTGTGTCAGGGATGGTATGCCTCGACACTTTACAATTTAGAAGAGAGTTTATGAAAATAATGCACTATTATCTACTAATCACAAACAAAGTAGACAACCCTGCAATACGAGAGAGCATTTATTTCTATGTGCCTAGCCAATATATGCGTGGCATTGGCAGGCGACAACATAAACTCTTCTCCCATCCACCTGAGTGGTCCTTACGCCTAGCAGACAACACTCCCACTGGTAGAGCTATTAAGCTCATTAATAGTTTTCTTCAGACGAATCCAGATGCAGATATATTTTTCGATCCACCACGTGTTGTAAATTATAATGTATTAATGTATTTGAATTGGAAATAATAATTAATAATAACAATATATTTTTAGTTATAATTAGTCATCATCATCATCATTGAATTATTTGGACTATTGAATTATTTGGATTATTGAATTATTTGGATTATTGAATTATTTGGATTATTGAATTATTTGGAATATTTAATTATTGTATTATTATTATTATTTTTTGACATTATTTTTTGACATTATCTTATAATATTGTAATGTAATTAAAATGAATAGCACCTATAGTATAGACATAAGCGACTTGGTTTGTAAACTGTAAGCTTATGTTTTGATGAATAAATGAATTGAATCACAAAATTAATAACGAGATAAATAAGAATGAAGGAAATATTTTGCATATATTACGTGTCCATATGGATTGAGGAGCCATGTCTCATATTTAAACGCGGGTACAACCAATATTAAGTAGTAAATTAGCTGATTTTGTAGGCCCGATCCTGGAATTTGTAGTAAAAAGTTAACCCTTAAAATGTTACAGGACCTTTAAGGTGCCTCTTCAATCCTGACGGTCTATAAAAAATATATATTACGTAGCTACTAAAGTAGTTGATCAAATTGGATAACAATAGTACCAATATACGTAATCCAACATCCTGCACATTCAAATTCAAAATATATTAATAAAATAAACAATCCTTAACAATTTAGTGTGGTACGAGAGCGCACGACCAAAACCATGTCACATCGTTTTACGGTCAAAACAGTATAAAATCGTTAGTTTAGATAATTCTGAACCCGACTCAGTGGGAAGTACCGGTCAGAAACGTCCCAATTTTACGGGAGCCCATTTCTGCTATGTCAAAAAAAAAAATAAGTTGACGGTTTCATCACAACATGTCTGATATTAAAAATGTACATAGGTTTCGTTTGTCGTTAATCGTACGTAAAAACACCGCAATACGATTAAATAATAATTTCTGATTATCTCGAAAAGTTGTCTCATTAGTAACGTGAGCCATGTCTGATATAATTTTTTTCTACATCTGGGCAACCTTTTTCATCATTTCCAACAGTTTTCAGACAGAACGCTATGTAAAATTCCAATCAGTAAAATTTTTCAACACGTTCAAAGTGATTTTAAACACAGAAGATGCTCTCACTTTCTTCTGCAAAATGATTTATTCGCATCAACTGACCAATGTTCACGTGAAAATAACATTTTCAGACACTACTATGGGTTTTATTTTTTGCCTCATTTTTAATTTTCTTAAATGGTCTCCAGGGTGTGACGCTACTGGTTTCTGCAAATTGTGTTTTCAGTATCAAAAATCTATTGTTCAACTACATTCTGAAAATCAGACGGATTGTTATGAAATAGTTCGGTATTTTTTTTGACACATTTAAAAATGCGCTCAAGTCGCGACGCGGAAAAGTTCTGAAATTAGGTTTTTTTGGATTCAGAATAACCAAATCTAACGATTGTATACGGTTTTGTTCGTAAAAAAAGATAAAGCAATTTTGGTCATGGGCTCTCGTACACACAGTTACACATCAAGCTATTCATTTCCAGTTTATGCTGATATCGCATTGTATAGGATTTCCGTAAAATGCGAAGTCAGCTTATACTGACCATAAATAATTCAAACTATGGTCATAAATAGTTTTATTTGCCTAAAAATCATTCGACGAGTACGAGGACCTACTTGTAACTTAATTGTGGTTTGAGATGATTATGAATATGACAGTGTCAGGTTGTATCTTGATCAAAAGAACTTTTTCATAAGAGATTTGTTCTTATGGAACAAATCTAGCTTAAAGAGATATATTAATGATTCTAATGATTATAATTCTGTAAATACATATCTGTTATAGTCGCGAATCCTATTTTGATCAAGACACAACCTGCCACTGACCTATAAATTGCAAAAAACGTAAGAAAATTTAAATTTCTCGGGCTACAACCGCGGATCCACCATAAGGGGATCTGATAACATCCCCCTAGCATTTTATTGGATTTTTATCATTTATTTAATTTTCTAACCGATTTTTTTTTATCTTGTAGTGTTTGTCTATTACATTCATTACGTTACTATAACAATAATGTTGTGAAAAATAAGAGCAAAACAATAATGAATTTAGAATCATAAAATAAGACGAAACGAAATCTATGTACATTTTTAATATCAGACTTATTGTGATGAAATCGTCTGTTTATTATTATTTTTTTGATTGGACAGGTTTTTGGATTACGCCAATATTTAGTAGGAATTTCTACTAAATATTGGTGATTTTGTTATCAGATTTGATCAACTACTTTAGTAGCTACGTAACATATATTTTCTATGCATCGGCAAGATTGAGAAGCCACCTATGTGTTGTAGGTATACTACAAATTACAACATACAACTAAATTATACAAAAAATATGTTGTAATTGGTTGATTACTTTCCGACAAACATCGCGGTGTAATATATGATTTTTTATGAAAAATCAAAACATTGTAGCTGTCTCAAATTCGGCCGTACAAATCCCATTTTCTTGTAAAGATTACGTATAAGTAGGTACTACTAAATCCTACCAAATTTTCAAAAATTTCCGTTAGCTAGTTTTCGAGTTCTAAGATGGTTCCTCAATTCAGACGAGCCACCTTAAGCGTCCTGTAACTTTTTAATGGTTTTACTACAAATTCCAGGATCGGGCTACAAAATCGGCTAATTTACTACTAAATAATGGTAGTATCCGCGATTAAATATGAGACATGGCTCCTCTATCCATATGGACACAATATTACACATTCTTTGTAACGATTCATTAATGTCTTCTATGCGTAACTATAAAAATCATAATTTTCCTTCTTCACAACTTGAAATTGACAATGATGACTTTATAAGAAATGCACAACTAAAATTAATAACGGATGCAATCAGCGTGGGACGCTTTTTGGAAATGATTCGATGTGACGGCAATCCGACACGACCGGAGAGAGATCAGGCGCAGGACCAACGGCTTAACGTGCTTTCCGAAGTACGGGGGTATCACACCGTCAACTTCCAAAGGCCGGAACTGTTACTGAGTAATTCCTAATGAAAAAACCAATAAAACTATATAACATAATAAAATGTAGGTATATACATATAGGTGCTGTATCTACTATACATTTGCTAACCCTTTCTAAGTTAGTACAATCACACGTCCATTACAACTCCAATCAACTGTCCTAATTTTACCCGGCTGTGCGTCAGCAAAGACAGGGTAATTTTTTTTTTACGCATATCTATGTCTGCGGGATCCTGTTTTCCCTGACAGCATCCTGACGGCTGTATGGATTTTTATACTTGATAATACATTTTCAAGCCGTCTGATGCAGTTGGTGGAATCAAATCTGAGATTGAACTAAAATAACTGCCACCAACTGCATCAGACTACTTGAAAAGTGATCTTGCTTTGAAGTTTTTAGTTGAAGTTGGGTTTTTAAACTAGTTTATAGCAAAAGGCGGTTGGTAGAATTTGGCAGAGTGATGTCTGCCAAATTCTACCAACCGCCTTTTCGTTAAACTTCAGTCCTCATAACGTTTTCATTGTCCCAATGTAATGGGGGGCGATAGCATCACTGAATTGTTTGAAGAAACCCCAATCACGCTTTGGACTGGTTATCGTTGAGATCGTTAGAAGAAAAGACGTATTGCACATGTTTACCCAATTTCAAAACAACAGGAGGTTCCTGGAGTCAGGATCTGTATACAACGTATTACTGAATTAGGTGAAAGTAATTTGAAACCTTATTCATGTTAATGTGTCATTAATGTACAGTCAACGAATAAATATGTTAAGCAACTTAGGCGCGGAACACACACAAGTGGCGAGGGGCGCGTGCGTGGCGACGGTGTGGCGCGGACGTTGCGCCGCCCGTTTCATATTTCATACAAAATGTATAGGAACGACGTGGCGCGGGCAAGGCGACGACGCTCGGTGCGGCGCGGGCGTTGTGTGTATGTTCCGCGCCACATCATTCCTATACATTTTGTGACCGTACCAGGATAATGTATTGTGTGTGTAATAATGTAATGCTTTCACAAAAAGTACACCATTTTTTTGCCGTCATTACAAAAGTTTATCATGCTCATCGTAGCGTTTAAGTTCGAATAGGCACCAAGGTAGAACTGTGCTGCCCCTTATAATTATGTGGGAGTGAGGTACTAATATACATAAATGCAATTCTTCAATTCTCAATTATGTTTTAATTCATCGTTTTAAGAGCAGTAGTGACGAAATTAGTTACACAAAGTAAAGTGCCTGTCTTGGATGACGTGGTTAACGTTAACGAAATATAATGATGTGATGTGTTTACGGCATGTAATAATTCGGGTATCAGTAAAAAAGTCGGGCAAAGTGTTAATAAGTTTTAGTTTTCCATTCTTCTTCTGTTCGTATCGATTGACTTCTTTCTTAGTCGTCACGAAAAGAGGAAGAAAACCAGTAATTTGTCCAAGCTGGAAATCGAACTCAGAGTTACAATGTAGTTTCCCTTCCAATCTTACAATACACTGTATCATTCGTAGGAGGTACAAGCAAATTGACTAATGACTTAAATTTTCCGTATATTTTCAACTGTCATTTTTTGACATTCGTATGCAATGGCTATAACACGGAAAATTTACGTGAATTGACTTGTCAATTTGCTTAACAATTAATTTCCCTGGCTGTACATTAAATCGCACTTCCATCAATTTGCCCACGTAAACGCCTTTACCTCATTCCAGTGAGAGGCAGCGGTGGCCCAGTGGTAACGGCCGCGACTTGTTAGTCGTAGGTTGGAACCCAGACAGGCTCAGACCAAAATAACTTATCATAACATAACATCACGCTTTTCGTTTCCCGGAAGGGTTAGACTAAAGTGTACCTATAGTAGGTACACCCACATTTCACCAGTTATGCTTAAGTCCCATGTAGTGGGCGAGCCTATTGGCATTAACTGGGCACAAATCCAGACTACGGGCTGCTACTGAGAAATTCTTAATGGAAAAACCCAATAACACTTTGCCTGACCTGGGCATCGAACCCAGGACCTCATGCTCAGCAGTAGCACTTACCACTAACGAGGCAGACTTAAAAATAACATGTAAGTAAGTTTGTTTTAAAATGATAAACAGTTCATTAATTTCAAACTTAATGCATTCATTTTATTTGTCCCTCTACTTTTAATTAAGGTTACTGGTTAATTTTTTTTATTGATTTTATTTTATTATATTAATCAAGGTACTGTTTTAATGTTTCTTTCATTCTGTAAATCATTTAACTTATATTATATCGTATGGTGCTAAGTGTCGCGGGATTTATTCCGGCATGGTACAACTATTTGCATGAGCTACCACATGGTTCTCCCAAGTCTGGCTGTTTCTGAATGAGTGATTAGTGTAAACTTCAAAGATACAAAAGGGGACTAGGTTGTGGAGGGGCAGTCATTCCAGGTAAATGTTATTTTAATTTGAATTTTTTATTTGTTTCTATCTTTTTTTTACGGACGCTTTTAACGTGCACGTCGTTCTACATTGTTCTCACATGTATAATTTCAACATGAATGATAAAACGAATATTTTGTAACACTATTTTAAATTAAAAGGGTATGGAATAAGGGTAATGGAATTTCCTGTCCGTTCTTCTCCATTCAAAAGCGTAGTAGGTTCCTACTACGCTTTTGAATGGGCAACTAGCTTTATTTTTCTGACTGATGACAGCTTGAAAATTCTAAAGTGCCTGTAAATGGTTAATTTGAAATAAATGCTTTGAATTTGAGTTTAAAAAACTGGTATTCAGCTACATCTAATTAGACTGGAAGCTGACCTCAACATAGTTGAGAAAAGGCTAGGCAGATGATGATAATCAAAGACACAAGCGATACTCCTGGCGTGGAGCAACGTTTTATTTCTAAGAAAAAAAAAAAGAAAACACTTTCCAGATGTAATAACATTTCCCATCCAGCGATATTCCTACAATCAGCTGCAAATAACCAACCTATAAAAAACCTATATAAAGCAGCTAGATTCTACATAACTGAACGGAAATGTCAGCAATAAAAATTATGTTTCAGATAAATAATTTGATCAATAACTCTCAGGTCTTCTTTAAGTCCCATCGGCCATGTTATTCGCAGAGCGGAGTTATATCGAAAAATTGGATTTTAACCTGTGCCTGACAGGTGAGATTGAAAGTTTGAAATGCTCCGCAGTTTGGTTCTTGTATCGAGCACTAAAATTTATTGGATTCATTGTCTTGTATTCTAGATGTAGAATATTAGATGGGTGATCATCAAGCTACTCTGGACGGACGATCACGGACGATGCCTAATAAGTTCGGCTTGAAGGCTATCCTAAGGATATCCTAGCAATATTTGTATATACAGGGTTATTGGTCTAACACTAACAACCTCTTAAGGGGTATGTATGTATGTATGTATATGTATGTATGTATTCATCATTATGAACAACTTTTATTATTGGACCAAACCTAAAATCGTAAAAAAAAATCTGGCGTTCCCTACATTTTGACGAGATAAGCAAAGATAGATATAAATCAATGTAGGGAACCGCTGTTTATTTTTCGCGATTTCAGGTTTGGTCTTATAGTACAAGTTGTTCATAATTATGAAAGAAAGAAAAAGAAAAGAAAGAAAGAATAATATTTATTTGGACACAGTTCGTGAAACACATAATAACAAAATAAAAGTGAAAATAATCATAAAGCAATTATGAGTACAATGACTCTTTAAGAGGTTCTTAGTATTTTACCAATAACCCTGTATAATATTTGTAATCACGTTCTCCAAAACGGCTCTGACGATTTAGATCAAAGTTTTAATATAGGGGTTTATGAGGGCGAAAAATCGATCTAGCTAGGTCTTATATCTGGGAAAATTCGTTTTCTTTATTTACACCCTTTTTTTTAAAACGACGTGATCTAAACCTGGGAGGGTTATTATAGATTGAAAAACAAAATAAAACCAGGAACAAAACTACTTACAATTAATGAAAATAAAAATAACTCATGTTCTGCCTGTAAGAATTAATCCTCTTAAGAAACCAAAAGGTTTGTGATTAGGAAATACCTGATAGTATTGTAACTACTTTAGAGTGTGGGATCTTTATATTTTTCAGATAACACGATATTAATAAAATGACGCAGTGGTTAAAGTACCAACTCAGGTCTTTAGGACTGTAGAAGATTCGATTTCCGCACGGCACAAGTGTAATTTGAATGACCTAAAGATAATTTATTTCGGATTGTACTAACTGAAGGAATCAGTTAGTACAATCCGAAATCCCTGCTCAAGAAAAGGGGGAGGGCATCGTGGCTAAATGATAACTGGCGCACGGTTCGATCGACCTCTCCGTGCGCCAGAAAGCACGTTAAGCCGTTGGTCCCGGCTGTCATTCGTAGATCTTTGACAGTCGCTACGGGTAGTCAGACGTCCAAAAGTCTGACAATCTGTCTTACGAAAGGGTATCGTGTTGCCCAGTAACTGGGATGTGGAGGTCAGATATGCAGTCACTCCATGTAAAATGCTGGTATTCAGCTGCATCCGGTTAGACTGGAAACCAACCCCAACATAGTTGGGAAAAGCCTAGGCAAATTGATTAGGCCTAGAGAAATTAAGGAACTTTTATTCAGGAGATACGTTTTAAAAATAAAAGTATTGTGAAGGCACAATGGTGCAGAAGCTAAGAAACTGGCTACAAGCTAGCGTGTTGCTTGTTCAATTCACGCGCAGACCAATTATTTGTATGCCGTTTAGAATGTGGTTATCCCAGATTAATGTGTACCTATCTTATTTGTTAAAGAAACCGAAACGCTTCGTTTATTCTGCGCCAGGTCGTTGAACGCATCGGATAACTACTTGTGGCTTTTATGGCACCTCCGGGACTTAACTGGGCGTTATATTAGCTACTAGCCGGAGGTACAGGATACTGCAGGACTACCTATATACCCTGCTCTGCCATACCTTACTAAGTTGAGTTATATAAACCATGCGTAGTACCTGCAGTGCTGTACTTAGTTGATACCGCGTCCTTACTGATGTGGGTGAGCAAGGACGCCTGAGTTTCAACAGGAAAAGGCATACAAAGTTAGTTATTTGTGAAACGAGGGTCATTTGAACTGACAGTTGAGGTGCGCTTGCAGTGAACTTTTATCATAAAGTAACAATGTTGTGTTGTACTAGTGTTCCACGAGAGAGATATGTGCGATGCTACATCACGTATAAAATTATTTTGCACTACATCCGTATCCGTGGGATTTCTAACTATAATATTATGTACCTCACCATAGTAGTAATCGGTGTACATGTGTCTTCATTTGTTGATGGTGGAAGATAACTTGTCACAGTCAAAGAATTTGTAAAACGAATGGTAACTGCCTATTGGAAACTGAAAAATTACTGACTGAAACGTAAACTTGACTTTTGCGAAAACTTGCGATCTATACACACTTTAGGTGTTCCTATTAATATAAGTTGATGCAAATGTACAGCATGGTAAAATAAACGTTGCACCTGTTGAACATCGAGGAATTACTTTAATAATCCTCACCTTGTTAACTTAATTAATATTCACTGTGGTTTCAGAAAATGTAAAATTAAAAACACATTTCTCCAATTCCGTAATGAAAATTTGTTTCAATTACTTTATGCAGAAGCTGTCGTGATGGCTCAGTCCACTTATGTATGAGGTTCAAAAAAGGCATGTACCAATATGCCTTTTAAATTTATATGTACTTTCTAAGTTTATCTTGGCCGTCACTGACGTCGGTGATGAAGAGAAACCTGAGGAAAACAGCGCGGTAAAATGTCAATTGATCGCAATTCCTCCGCCACGTTGTTGAGCAATATTTATTTATCGTATTTTTCAAACCTAGGTAAGATTAAGAATTTCCTTCAAAACCCTCGGATTGTGATTGAAAGTGTATTACGCAATTAGGTAACTGAACGATAAGTTCAGTAATCCTAATAATAAAAAAGCGAAAGTGAATTTGTTTGTTTGTTTATTACGCTTTCCCGCTAAAACAGCTAAACGGATTTGAATCAAATTTAGCACATGGGTAGACCATGACCTGGGTTAGGAGATAGGATACTTCTTATTGCGATAAACGCAGATGAAGTTGCGGGAAACTGCCAATCCACCTTGAGCAAGTGTGGTGATAAATTCTCGTGTCTTTGAGAAGGGCAATAACAAGCTAGTATTATTTTCTGCAGAAGTTAGGAACATGATACTCTTAGGTGCAAACAAAAAATAAGTAATTTCAAACCTATTTTTTCACTTTATTTGCGCATAGTATGAATTGCAACGAAAGCTTCGAAATAACTTAGTTTAGTTCCCATTATATAGTGTTTCACAACAATGTTTTTGTAAAGTAACAAAGACGAAGTATAACCGTTCGTTTAATATTTATTCCCACGGAAAAATCTTAGGAAGTTCACAATAAAAACGAGTTACAGAATTGCACAGTTTCTATTAAAAACTGTTGAATTTTTTAAGACCAACTATTGTTGGGCAGCCTTTTCGCCGGCTAAAGAATGAGTGCTCTTAAAAGCATAAGAATTATCAAGTGAATAAGAAACCTGATTGTTGTTACAGCCTTTGAAAAACTCACTGAAGGAACTTTTTAATTTTCTATTCTGTTGTACACTGAGAATCGGGTTCGAGGAACAGAAGAGTTACCAGAAGAGATACGTTTGTAAGAATGATAATTAAATTTCAGGTAAAAACACAGCTCATAAAGTTTAGGTATAGTCGACCTAGTAATTGCTATATTTATTTACTAGTTTCCGCAAGCGGCTTCGGTAGCGTGATATCTTTATAAATTATAGCCTATATTACTCAGTGATAATATAGCATTCACTGGTGAAAGAATTTTTTAAATCAGTCCCGTATTTTTTGAGTTTATTCATTACAAACAAAAATACTGACCCTGGTTTTTAGCGCTTGATAAAACATCGTACACAAAACCCTAATGAATTATTACAGCTAAACCTTCCTCATGAATCACTCCAGCCATTGGTAAAGACAGACAGACGTGGCGTGGGGGGGCTTTATTTTATAATATGTAGTAACTGTACAGAGGCGGACTCAATGCCATAGGCGACAACTAGTAAACTGGTCAAATAGACCTTTTCATACTATACCTAAAGCAAGCGACATTCAACCTTTCCTATGGAGAAATTAGGTTAGGTAGGATGGTAAACAAATTAGGAAGCCAACTATACAAAGACTGCTGTATAAACGAGATTGAAGAAAATTTTGATTCCACTTTACTGAGAGCTCATTCAAATATGCATTTTCAATAAGCCAACGTTATAAGGCAAATCCCAATTTCGTAGTGCACTGCGCCCAGAAACAAGACTGTGACGGTACAATGTCACTAAAAGAATGAGAGCAAACACGGCTTGATTACAAATAGATGGAACAGTTGATCAATAGATTTTTTTTACAGGAAAAGGACGGAAGTGTGTGCAAAGCCCTCAGAGTATCCGCGGACGCACAAATAATAAAAAAATTACTATCAATAGCAGAAATCTGGCGTACACCAAGCGTATAATTACTAATTCGAATTGTATCATGCCCGTTTTGACCGACGTCAAGCAAAAAACTTCTAGTTAAAGAAAAGAAAATGAATGGACGAATTAATAATAATGATTTATTGAAATAAAATGTAATAATTACATTTTTTTTTATTTTTTTTATTAAAATGTATTGTATTCTAATAATTAGAATCATGAATTTCGTGTAATTTTATATGAATCATTTGCAGTACCCTTACAGGGTGCATGTCTTAATACTGTGTCATGAAATTTTAATGCATGCCTACTAACCAGTCTTTTACATGTTAGCAAAAATAAATAAATAAAAGAGGTGGCCACCACATAATGGCCGCAGTGACGGCTGTCATGATATATGGCAGCGGCAATGATTATTAATTATTACGTTAGATTCGTCCTACCGCGTCAAAAGATAGTCGCGTTTCTGTTTCGTTTTGACACCTCTGACACACAATAACACAATGACCTGACTTGATTGTCATGAAAACGGTATTTAATAATGACTGTGTGAGCTCAATTTTCTCAGTAGGACACTTGTTCGCGTCACTAAGTACGGTGAGAGCAAATCTTGCGATTTAAATCTTTGGACAGCGGGGTTTGACTTTACGGTGTCACAAACGCTCTCTAGGAAAACACACCAACTTACTTTTATAAATAACTTTTCAATGACGTCATTCGCCTGTAAATTACAGACGCTATAATGGCGGCCACCGCACTTCTTACTACTTCTAGGAAAGAGTAGCTTAACATAGGTGTAACCAAACGAAAGCAATTTCCTAACCAACTAGTCCCGTAAACTGCCGTTTCAGGGACCTGGAAAAGAACGAGCAAGAAACGCCATGGATAAAAATGGTGTTTTAAATCATACTGTTACATCATTCATGTTCAATTTATAATTATATGTGAGAACGATTTAAAAAGACGTACCTCATTAAAAGCGTCCAGAGTACAGAAAAAACAAACAATTAAAAAATACAATGATTGAAATAAGCTGTGGCTGTTAAAAGATGACCAGTCCCAACTGACAGCGCCCGTTCACGAACATGACGCATGGATCAGCATCATTCAGCTTAACCATTTTGAAGGGAACTTAATGATCCAAAACACGCGCCATACCAGAGACATTTGATTGATCACGACGTACTCTCAGCCGCCATTACCATTTATGATACCTAATAATCATTTTCAGCTTGTAGTTGACTTGTTACAAGTAACCTTTAGAAGTACCTAGTTCTTAATACAAGTCAAGCATTTGCTTACTAACCATAAGTGCCTAGAACTGTCATCAGACGGGCAGCGCGCGTGCCCCGGCTGTTCCACGTAGATTCATGCAGGACTAACGCCGGGGCACGAGTGCCTCTTCGTCAACTTGTTGAAATCTATAACACACACTTCATAGACATAGATGTCTTCTCTCTTTCAAGTAAAAAATTTAAAACACTAGCTATAAACACTCTTTCACCACAATCTTAACCTATCAATAATTTTTAAATTCAGTTAAACATAATAAGATAATATTGTAAATACATTTCCGTTCCTGATTTATTCATCTATTAACTCGTGGACAATGGTGTGGGTTATATGTTTACCTATTTGTGTTACGACTCATCATTTTTAACCTTAACATGTAACTGTTTTTTTGTCCCTAATAAATAAAATAAAATAAAACTAAGCGGTTTCTTTGTAGTCGTAAACACTTCCGAAGCGTAGTTAATAATAAAATAGTTATTCAAGGTATTGAATTAGGCATGAAGTAAGAATTAAATGAGGTCAGACAGCTTCGTAGAATTCATATCACCTAAACGATTTCATTGGAAGGTACAAAATGACAGTTAACAAAGCTGGGATTTATTTATTTAGTAGTTTAGAGACGCTTAAACGTCGTAAAATTTAAGTTTAGGGAAATTAAGTGTTAAGCAAAATAACTACTAGATTCAAACTCAAACTTAAACTCCAAGCATTTATTTCAAATAAACCAATTACAGGCACTTTTGAATTGTCAAGGGGTCGGTCAGTCAGAAATATGAAGCTAGTCGCCCATTCCAAAGCGTAGTAGGTACCTATGGAGAAGAACGGGCAAGAAACTCCACGGACACACTTTTAAATAAAAAAAAATGGTTACATAATATTGGTGACATCATTTAAGTTGAAGTTATACATGTGAGAACGATGCAAAACATTAAAAGCGTCCGTTAGAAATAAAAATATAAATTAAATTAAAATCGCCGTGGCAGCTAAGAGATGACCAGTCCCTACTGACGGCGCCCGTTCACGAACATGACGCATGGATTAGCACCATTCAGTTCAACCATTTTGAAGGGAGCTAAATGATCCAACACACGCGCCACCGCCAGTGAGACATTAGAGTGAGCATGACATACTCTCAGCCGCCAGGTTCAAGTCAATGAAAGACATACCCAGTACCTAAATGGTAGCTTTATAGTCGATACATAGTACCCACACATGTGCCATGCAATTATACAATGCAATTACTTACATTACTAGAAAATAGTGGCTATGGCCATATTATTATTTCTCCTACCAAAGCATTCCACATCCAATCTAAGTATTCGAACTCAGAAACTATGACATGAAACTATTAAGGCGTTTATTCTGAAAGTGGGCAACGTCGCAAATAGATGTCAAATATTTCGCTGTTTTGATTAATTTGACAACATTACTGTATGGGAATAAGAAATGTGGTTAACTAGCGAACTAGAATATTGATTATGAAATGTAATTATTAATATCGTAACACCGAATATTTAGTTTTAGATGTAAAAAACGTATTTGGAAACTTTCCAAAAGCCTTTTTTACACCTAAAACGGCTACAACATCAAATTCAATGTTATAATTGCAATCCAATATGAACAGGTAAATTTTTGACAGCTATTTGCGACGTCGCCAACTTTTTAGATAAATGCTCTTAAAGTCATATTATGAACAGACAAGTATGACCCATAACCTCCATAAAGCTCTTGAGTCTATGTAACTAAAACAATACTCGTCACATAGTTTGAACGGAGAGCATACTATACTTAACAAATCAATCTGCCTAGCCTTAACTAACAACTAACTAAACTCTACTAACACTCAAGTTACGACTAAGTTACAGTTTAACCCGTCAAATATTTCAAACGTCACTTTTTTAAATGGATTTCTCTACGAGAATGGATTTCTTTCTTGTATAAAATTAAATTTATTTGGTCCCATGTTTATCTTCACTTAGTTTCATAATTTAAGTTCTAATATAAGTTTCACACTTTAGTAATGTAAGTTCGCACGCGCGGTTTTAGAAATTAAGTATTCACTATGAAAATCATTGTCCTGACACTAGCTACCATCGTGTAGTGACAGCATAATAACGTTTTTTTTTTTTTAAATTAGGTCTGCTTAAGTTTCTATGCTTAAGTTCTATCACAAAGATTGAATTTGTATTTAAATGTTAGCGTTTTTGCAATCAGCAGCTCACTATCAGATTGTATGGTAATAAACACATTAGCTGTGACAACAACAAATATGTATTTACAGAATTACATAAGATATCATATCGTCACGCCTGTTACTCACGAAGGGTTAGGCAGACGTTTACATCCACATCTTTAAATCATCAATACAACTCTCTTATTGACCTCAAATTTCAAGTATTCACGAAAATGTCAATCGATTGAGTAATTTTTAATTTACATAATCGTTTCCGTTGCATCTAACAAATTTATTAACTTGTTGATTCTGAGCTGCCAATTCAAAATACCTAAGTTCGCGGGATACCTTATCGCATCGCATCTTAATTTGCTTTATAAATAATTTGAACATATTTTCCTGCTTCTAGTCTAGGAATTAGATTTATTTCTAATGCTTCACGTCGAAGAACGTGAGGCTCATTCGTTGCACAGCGGTTTGAAACCTGAATTCATGACTACCTTATTATATTCTTATTCAACCCATGTGCATTAGGCAGTAACAAGTTTGAGACTGAAGCTAAGCAAGAGTTAACGTGTTCTAGGTAACTACAAGATTTTTTAGACAAATGAAATTCTAATTACATTCTTGTAATAGTTTTCAGGGTTAATAATAAATAATTCGCGACTCACTGCACCTCAATGCACCTATCAAATGATCGTGGTAGCTATGCTTTGCAAAAGAGTAGCCTTTGTTCAACAGTGAAACATCAAACAATGCCTATTGTCCTCTCTGTGTGAAAATACCTACTCTATGAAATACCTTTGCGAGCCTAATGCTAACGCTGTCACCGATGCTAAATTCTGGTCGGAACTTATATACATATGAGGAATCATTGATACTACGACGAATAGCTTCTAAAATTAAATATCATCTTAGTTGAGATAACCACTGGATCTTGCAAAACGATTTACTTGTTACAAAACGTGACTATTGGTTCTATGTTCGTTTCGACCGTAAATTAAATACAAATTTGTGTCCCTGGAAGGAACAGTCCGGTCTGGCAGCGATCATTTTCAGAATGCTGTTGTCACTACCATGCAGCCACTGTAGGAAAGTATCAAACATCGAATTCATGAATATGTAAATTAAGTACCGTTCAGGAACGTTAAAAATATAAAATTAATGGATTTAGTAACAATACCAATATTAGATAGACAACTCTTTGTCCATTAAGGCAGTCTGGAAAGATAGCGAGCCAGATGGCGATATGTACTTTGCCAGGAGGATTGGCATTGCCATCGCGCGAGTGTGCCAGACGAGTGGGCATGAGCCCAACTGGCAGTGGCACACACTTATAAAGGTGTTCTTACTATGTTTAGTTTTCTGTATGAAGCCAAATTCGCCCATTGAGGGGTTGGAAACCGCATATTGAGTACTATTTGTGTGGTGTATTGTAGATGCAGCTGTTGATGGGCAGTCGTAGAATGAAAAGGTAGACTTTAGAACTTTTGACATACAGAGTAATTATAATAAAGTTAAGGTTTATTTTAAAACAACGTACAGAAAACATTATGAAAATAAATAACAGTACAAAACATTTCCATGCCTGCGAACCTGGGCAGAATGTATTTAACAATGACTAAAGCCTTTGTTCCGCGGGAGTATCTAGTTTTGGAATCCCAAACAAATCTATTAGAGAGTTTGTTGTCATGACATTCTCTTTTACAATTATAATTTCGGTATGAATCCCGTGAAACGCAATAAGCTCGCCCGCACAGGACGTGACAAAATCACCAAAACTATGTTTCCCTTTACAATTTATTTCGGAAAGTATAACGAACTAGTGTATCTGTCATACTCGATACTGTGTAGCGTGAAGCATGGCAATAGTTCTTTATTTTTCGTTGATGTCAAAGCCTGTCTGTGACATACCAACAAATATCTGAAGTGATGTCAAAGGATCCTGTTCGAACAACGATTCTACAAATAGTAAAAATAAAATATGTTGACTACGGTTCCTCCCTGTCTGTGAATTAACTCCAATTTCCCTCAGACAAAAGAATGCAGCAGTGAAATGTTTAGAAGAGTCTTTGAACAATAGATGGTAAGCTACCTATTATCCGATAGCTTTCAGTGACGTTGCTAGCTACGGTAAAGAGAGGCAATTTGGTCTTCTTTTTCACCAGCATAAGACTTGGAATTAATTCTGTATTTTGAAAGGATGATAAATCTTTGGTCCGCATTAAACTTACACAATTATAGAGTGCCAAATCCACTACAGAAACTCTGAACACACTCAATGAATAAATAAATTATTTTTAAAGAGGCTAGCTACGTCGTAGCACGCATACTTGCTACATGTGCTACGAATGCTACGATTTCGTAGCAATCACTACGCATAGAAGCATTATGACGTAAACTTTGTTGTTTGTAGACTTAGAGCGAATTCCACCAAACTTTTTTACCTAGTAAAAGTTTTAACCTATAAAAATAAATACCAATAAATAAATAAAATCTTTATTTCTCCAAAAACATACAGAGTTTGAAATACAGTTTGATATTTGGTTTAAAAAATACATTTATAGTTTAAGTTGCAAAATCTGTACAAGAATAAAATTCACTACCTCTTAAGCTAGGGTATACCTGTATTGTAAGAGGTAGTTTACGGTCAATAATCAACAAAAACTTATATCTCAAGTGGACTGTGTCATTCCACTGTATGGTAATAATAAAGTAGAATTGGATGTTGTGTGTTAGTGTATGTGAGTGGTGTGTATGTGTAAGTGTGAGTGTATGTGTGTGTGTAGGTGTGGGTGTAGGCGTGTGTGTATTATACAAGAAAGGTGAGTAAAGACTCCGTGTAAGAATAATCCTTAAGGAGCAGCCACTCTGTTACTTTCGATTTTAGTGCATTTGAGTTAAGTTTTATAATATTGAGATGCTTGTTAATGTTTTTACAGATATGGGTACTTAGTATATAAAATTGATGTTTGGCGAAAGTGGTCTTATGTTGTATATTTGGTGGAACGTACGTGCGTTTGTTTGTAATAAATATATATGAATAAATTTGGAATTTTACACAGTTTATTCATATAAAAACAGTCAGACTTCAATTTTATTCCACGGATGAATGATATCGTAAAAAGGTAAAATCATTTTGTGGTTGGCAAATATTTGTTAAAGGAAATAATTATTAATTATAGCGGCAACTGGTTCGCAATTATTAAAAAAACAAATAATCAGCGACCTTTTTGCAGCTTCATAAAAGCTATTAAAAATACAATAAAGTCGTTAAGGGTTCCAACTTGTTATTTGGTTACATCAAAACCAAACAGTTCCTTTTCGTAAAATATTAGTTAAATATTGGTGGGTAGACATTTAATATATTTTTAAATACCTCTTTGTTTGAAACTGAAACTAATAATGTAGGTAATGGCTTTGGTTTAAGTCTGTTAAAATTGAATTTCAGGTAAAGCGAATCATGCCTCCTCATACTTACTGAATACAATAAACAACCAGCTGTGTGGGGTCCACACACATTAAAAAGATTTAAAATACAAAAACGCAACCAACTTCCAAAAAAAAAATAGTGAAAAATAGCTTTAATTTCGGAAGAAACGAAAACACAAAAACCAAAGACAGCGAGTCTCTGGTTTTGTATTTTCGTTTTTAGCGATAATGAACTTCGTTCCAAAAAAAATAAATACAGACGAACATAGAACCTGATCCATTTTCAAAGTCGGTAAAAAAATGGAATAATAATATTATTTGATATAAAGGATGAGGTTTCGAACTCCATCAACTAATTGCTCCGGTGCTCAGGGTGTGATTTCAATATTTCTGATTGGTTTCCTGTGTGTTGGCATTGCAATTTTTTGAAAAACCAATATCTATTGGTAGTTTCTAGGGTGCCGTACCTTCTCAGCAAAACGGTATAATTTTTGACCATTGTGCAAACATTGCAGAGATTGTGTTTACGTATTGAAGAGTTCCCCTTATTTGAATCTTGCCTTAGACAAGACAGGCAGAATTACTGGGAGAAAATACTTCAAGTAACTAGTTCATGGCAATAAGTCTGCCTTTATAATACCGTACTAATTTGTTTTTTTTTTTTTTTTTTTTTAAAAACGTTGCCCCACACTAGGAATTTTTCCTGTATCGTGTTTACAAACATTTATACTCACATACACAAACAGCCAGACCCGGAACAACTACTTGCAGGTCATACAAATATTTGTTCCGTGCGGGAATCGAACCCGCGACACGCAGTGCAGCAGTCAATCGCTTAACCACTGCGCCAACTGTGCCGTCAATTGGAGCTAAGATCCTTGGAGACTTCGTAAGGTAGATTTTCCCGGGGAGAAGAAATTCAATTTATCTAGAAATGTTCATAATGCACCCTTTTACAATTTCCTTGCCACTTACAGCGGGTGCAGTACGTATTAAACTGTTTCACATGAGGTCCTGGGTTCGATAACCAGGTCGGGCAAATTCGTGTTGTTGGGTTTTTCCATCAGGCATTTCCCCGCCCGGAGTCTGGATTTGTGCCCGGTTGATGGCAATAGACTCGCCCCTATTACATGGGACTTAAACATAACTGGCGAAATGTGCCTGAGTTAGGAAATTGTTTTGTGTAACCGTAGAGCTCAATACTACACCCAACTAGACGTATGGAAGACAAAAAAAGAATGTTGACACCGTATTTGGGGTAGATCCTTATTTTCTTGGTGTCAAGGCCGGCCATATTGCTCCGCAATGCGGTCTGGATCCTATGCGGGGCTAATACTAATAAAAAACAGGATTCGACACTTTCCTGTTTAGTGATATTGTTTGTACTTATAATATGAAGGTGAAAAAGAATCGTAGGAGGTGGCGGTCTGCCAACCCTCATGATGAAAAGGCGTGAGTATACGTACAGTCAGGGAAATTAATTGTTCAGCAAATTGATAGTGTATGTTAATTTAAACAACAACTGTCAAAGAATGACGGTTGTGATTTGAATATACGGACAATTTAGGTTGGTACTCAATTTGCTTAATAATTAATTTCCCTGATATCATATATAGTCCTTCAGACAGTATTTCGGCCATGGAGGTCAATCTCAACAGTGACGGGCCTACTGCGCAGGAGATATTATAGTGCACAAGTGTTTGCGCAGACACAGGTGCACTCTCTCTTCTCTCACTCTCATAGTCCGATGGGACGGCAATCCGACACGACCGGAGAGAGATCAATCGCAGGCCCAACGGCTTAACGTGTTTTCCGAAGCACGGGGGTATCACACCGCCAGCTTCCAAACTCCGGGCTGTTACTAAGAAATTCCTAATGGAAAAACCCAATACCTATCACTTGGCCGACCATCGAATCCAGGACCCCACGCTCATCAGTCGCGCTTGGGACCATGAGACCAACAAGGCAGACTTAAATATAACATGTAATTTTTTTCTTTCTTAGTCAAATGGTTGAGTAGTTTATGCGGCCTACCTAAATGTCCTTTCTTTGGTATTGTTCGTCGAGTTGAGCTTCTTAAGTTCTCAGGTGAGCTCAACTGACAAATGTTTGCAGGACAGGTCCACTCAAATCTGTGGTGTGGTTCTTCCTCCAAAGACAATTTCAGACACTAATCTACATGGTCCTCATATGGCCTGACCAAGATTATGTCTGGACTTTAAAAGAGACTGTGACCTCTGAGTTTGTTTCGGCCTTTCTTCGCAAAGTAGTAAGATAGGAAACGCCGAACTCATCAAGCTATTTTTTTAATATGACGTGTAAAAGTGATTCCGATATCCTATTTACAGAATAAACAATTTCCTTTCATTTGACTGCCACAGATTTCAGGAAAGCGAGAGGATAGATGTTGGACATCAAAGCGTTATTCCTGCCACCGTCGCACAACTGTAAAACTATAACTGCAAGATAGAAACGGAAACATGTCTAAGACAAAGCACGATCTAAGTATTGTTTTTATAGAGACAAATAAATGAATTCTGATTCTGATTTAGATCTCGACCTTAGCTAACCAATGTTTTATTGTTTAAGGAAATGGTCGATTTCAATAAACGTTATAGAATATAGCAATAGAGCCTAATATGGTGGTTGAATTTATATTACGTAAAGTTTTATGTTCGGTTCCTATAAATAAAAACGAATCGTTTTTCTTACCAATGGTAGCTTTTTTATTGCCAAATAGATTTGTAAGCTAATTTTACCTGTGATAGTTTTCATTACAGTTAATGAAATCTAGCCATTTCTTGTTACGAGCGGAGTTAGGATCAACATAATCAATAACATTTAACAAATACTAGGAATTAACATGTACTCATAAGATTTATGTCCAGTTTCTTCGTTTTTCAAGTATTTTTCTTAGCCATTTTCTAAATTAATCAAATTTACTTAGAGTATTCTAAACTTACCTTTATGCAGAGATCAGACGGGATTAATATCAAATAGGAATTATTATAGGTATTAAGTTAGGACTTGATGACTTACCTGCAAAGAAAAGAAAATAAGAATTAACAACAATTTTAAATACTTTACATAGTAAAGAATCATACTCTAATGTGAGCAGTTCCAGAAATCATAATTAGAAACAAAAATTGAAGTGAGTAAAGATAGTTTTCTCAGGCTAATTCATAAATTGAACAAAAATAAAATATGGTTGCAACACGCACAAGAACAACTTAAAAAACTAATCTCTTAATAGCTAGTTACTATGAACTAAAACGAAAGAGAAAAAAGCAACAAAGTTGTCAACACATTAGTACGCAATTGTTAAAAGCAGCATACAAACAATTATTGTTTTTACCCGTTTATCGCATCCTTCAAATTTAAGCTATGTGAAACTTTGTCTCTAAACTAACCCCTTGAACTGCTTACTCAAATCAAATTCGCAAACAAGCACTTAAAATACATCCCTATTTGTTGTGACATAAAGTTGATTATTATAGCGTAGTGATTAGTGGTGCCACCACCAGCTTTAGTGAGGTAGTTTTACGAAGTAAGGGTGTGTTGAATTAGTTCACTTCTTTATGGATAGATGGCGCTACTAGTTTCGCTGGAATACAAATCAGCTTTGAAAACTTGAGCTCTGTCATAATTTTAATAACTTTCAATGGTAAGCCTGTAATAATAAATAATTATATTTTTATTTCTTTAAGATATATAAGATATTATTATAAGTGAAACGAACAAGGAAATAACAAATAGAACATATTTTGTTTTGTTTCTTAAACAATGAATGATGATAAAAATGACTGGGTACATACATAAATCAACTAGAATAAACGGAGAATGAAGAAAAGAAAAACTGACATATTGTTATAACTTCATGAGAAGTGTCTCATTTTGATTTCACGGATCATTTAATTTACTGCTCTATTTCAGTAAGCTTCGCAGCATCTTTTCGGCTGACTTCAAAGCTCATTACAGCTGTTTTGGCAAAGGCCCAAATCTTCACCGATTTTCCGTTTTACCGGCCTAGCTTGGCCTTGAGTGGCCTTGATCTACTTGCAATATTCCATTGACCCATCGCCCGGTGACGACGCGAATTCTATCAAGTTGAACTTCTTTGAAAATAAATAATTTCTCTTTACGGCACGGCAAACAAATAATATATTATTTAAGCTACCGAGATAACGCTTTCTACTATGTTATTACTGCTTTTTGGCAGTGGCCCAAGTCTCAGATTTTCCCTTTTACCGGCCTGGCCTTCCGTGGCCTTCGTTGGCCTTGAGCCACTTACATACCTACGTTTCCCTGACCTCCCAGCAGGTGTCGTTGTGAAGGCTTTTTTACTCGTGACTTTAACAAAAACTTTTCCAATCACGGTTGGGATTTGTGCTTGCTAATTTTCAGACGAGCGATTGCTCAAGCAAAAGTGAAGTGGAATCGTGGAATTCCTATCTCGATAATTGACGAGTGACTTTCACTTTTAGTAAGTTTAAATGACCCTCGGTGTTGTTGCATATTATTGTAAATCCTGAGGCTCCCCGCAAACAAGCGACATTTTTTTCTTAACAACATAGAAAGAAAAGAAAGAAAGATAAAGTATTTATTGGGACAAGCACAGGAGATCTTAATTAAACTAAACACACACTCACTAAAAATAAAAATAGAAAAAGCAAACAGAGTAAAAATTAAAATAAAATGGAAAGTCCTGTGCGAGGCCAAAAGGCTCCGATCTCAGAATGATGCTGCGACATTTAATAATAAATGTCGCAGCGCTGGTATTCGGATAGGGCCTGCAGTGATGTCACGGACAGAAACATAAATACTAAATAAAAGTAATTAAACAGATGTTTTAAATACATTAATAAATAAAACATAATGTTGTCCGCGTGTCAGCACCCGACGTAACATCAGTATTGGGTAGATAACATAACATCACGCCATTCTCCCGGAACGGATAGGTTAGAAAGGCACAAATATTCATTCATTTACTAAGCTTTATGCTCTTGGCATTACCTACCAGTCAACAAAGGGACATATTGGAGTATATTGTCTTTTGAAGGTATTATAAATTAACGACGAGTTTCATTTCAAGAAAATTTACAACGGCTTTCTTTTGTAAACGCACTAACTTTCGGCGCTTAGTAATCCACCCGATGAGTCAGCATTCTGACGATCGACCTTCTGAACTGAATTGTTAGAAGTTTAGCTATAAACGTAAAATAAAATATTTCTTTACGATTTAACCATTTCAATTAAACCTGTCATATCTAGGCTAATGAGCGTTATAGAACTACTGACGGTAATATCGCTAACAGGCGATACTGACCTACTGAACTGGGTAAGTATGCTTCTTTCCTAGAAAACATAGCAGTTCTTTGTTTCAATTAACTTTAGCTGTCGCTCTTGGAACCTCTTTATTAATAGAAACAATTGCGATACTTACGTTTTCTGCTAACGTATAAAGGTATGAGGAATAGGGTGTTAAGTTCACCCATCCTCTATAGAAAAGGGAGGATCCTCTGAACGGGCGGATGTTGAGTCTGGTGGGCAACTGCCCAATGATTGAGTGCGGGAAGACGGGCAGTTATCTAATCTAAACTAATATTATAAAGAATAATGATTAGATTTTTTGTATGTTTGTTTTTAATTAATGAATTCTATAACTGTACCGAATTTTAAAAATTCTTTCACCTGTAGTAGAATGCTATATTATCACCGGTATCGGTAACATAGGCTATAATTTATAAAGATATCACGCGGCTGAAGCCGCTGGCAAAAGCTAGTATATTATATGCTGATCGCCCAGTAAACTCTGCTTGCGCGATGCAGAATTTTGTGTGAAGTCAGTGAAATGTATAGTTCGTATGTGGCGATGTAGATGCAGCCACAAAGGCAACGGGTGTTTATGTTTTGTCAGTGGATATTTTAATTAGAACGTCATTTGTAGCAAAGTTGAGTACATTTTAAAGTTAAATAAGTAAGTTACATTGTTTCTGTCTTTCTTTGATGGGTGAAATAATCGGACTGGTTTGACTCTCACTGGTGCCTAATGGAAATAGATGTACCTACTGCATTGTAATTTGTACTGTAGCTACTGTAATTAGAAGTTTCTGTTTAAATCATAATTAAGAACATGTACCTACTACACTTGGGAGAAACTAGGTTAGAAAGGGGATGAATTCCGAATTGACGACTAATAGATAAATAGATAAATTCCATACTTCTTATGGAAGAAAAAGACGTATTAAATAAATTTCGCTAAGGGCATAGTAATGATGATGGTGACACTTGGGAGCCCAAATGTGTTGGCTTAACACAATGACATGATCAAGTTACTTGCTAGGTGCAAAAAACCATAAATTACAACACCGTGAAAGTAAAGCTTTAGCTTCCTAAGAAATCTGTAACTGGTCACACAGTACCGGTTACCCAAACACAGAGCATTTTTTTGTCACCCTTATATTAAATACAGGTGAAAATTATAGATTTTAATTACGGCCGTCATAGCATGACGAAATCGCTTTCCTAAGTCAAAGTCAAAATCAAATAATTTATTTCAATTAGGCACATAAAAGGCACTTTTGAACGTCAAGGAAACCAAACCTTTAGCGGTGTAGAAGAATATATAATATAATAAGCAGCTTCCTCCTGTGTGCAAACCGTCATTTTCATGACAATGAGCCCATATTTAAGAGGATGTTTTCTAACGTCAAATGTCTTGTAGGTTATTTATAACCGTAGCCTAAAGTTAAGAGAAGTTGCCTATGAAGAGAGAAACGTCAAAAGATATATTTTTAAGTAGACGTTAGTAGGCTGCTGGGGAATTTGTTATGCCACTTCTTCTTCCCAGCGAAAGTACTAAGAAGTGGTGAAGGGCGGGGGTTTTGGGGGACTGTCTTATGTAATTTTGACGTTCTAAAAGTGCTGATTCTCAGCCTAATTTGAATAAATGTCTGTTGGCTTTGATGTATATTTGCGACGTTTATGTATACGGGGGATAGAAAAATAAAGGGCAATTTTTTACGTAAACTGTAGATTGTATCGGCTCGGCTTGATTCATAGCGGCGGCAAAATCGAATGTGCTGACCGAAATATGTGTATAATATCCGTCAGAAATTACCATCTTCGGTATGCAGGAGTCAATACTCGACTTAGGCCGCTCCAGTTGCTCGACACCATTTATTTGAACTTGCTGTTATGTATCATTTAAATACTATTATATTATATCACTCAAATCGAAACTCCAAATAGACTGAGGTACACTACGTTTGAAGATTAGCGTTTACAGTCAAAGACAAATAGCAACAGGTATGTTGATATCACGTCACGTATTCTCTTAGACCTCATTAACACCAAACGTATTGACAGCCGCCACAGGAAAACACTTAATTTCTTGTCGGCAGGTGTGTCGCAATGCTTATGCCGTGGAGTTTCTTGCCGGCTCTTCTCCATAGGAAACGACCAATTGGAACCGTGGAACCTAGCTCCTGCCAATTCATATGTGCCCATGAACATAATTTAGGTTTATGACAAAAAATATTTTGAATTTGAAATTGAGTTAGTATCATCGGCGACACTGCTCTTTTTAAAACTGACATAGCCATTTTTCTTCAGCACATAACTCTAAACTCGAGATGTCTTTTGCACATTATGCATTCTCGAACTATTGGGCTTAGAATATTTTCTTCGTCTCGTATATATCGATGCAGCTCGACCGCCCTTGGCACCTTATGTAACAGGATTACTTCGGTTCAACAAATTGCATTACCATGCTGCATGCGACTGCGTTCTCCAGTTTCTTTTTTACTATTAGCTTTCCATTTCTTTCTTAATGAGGGATATTGTCGAAGTGTTAGGTCATTTTATTTCTAGATAGCTGAGGTTTTTGCTTGCTAACTTTGTTGTTGAGTTACTTAAATACAGCATTCCTTTATCAGAAAACTAACCGTTGTTAGTAAGTCAATGTTCAGTTGAATGAGAAAGGCAGATTAGTTCTTTGACGTTAACATTCCTGAAATAGTGAAGGCCTGCCTTTCTGCGGTTACCTAACACCTACTATCTCTTCTTGCACCAGATGGCGTTGATTTAGACATAAACTGATTTATTCATTGCGGACAGGGGATTTCGTCACGCTGTTTGCCTTTCACCAGAATTAGGTTGTAAATAAGATATACTCAACCACAAACGAGTTACATTGCGGCATAAACCTTAAATTTTTATACAAAACTAGCTTGTTACTTGTTGTAACATAAAAATTACCCTATGAAACTCGGCAATAGTGTAGCTTTCTATCAGCGAAGTGTGGCAATAGGCTCGCCCCCTATTATATGGGACTTAAACATAACTGGCGAAATGTGGGTGTACTGAGGTACAGCTCTCCCTACCTCGTTATTATAATATGAGTTATTATAGATTATAAAATTATGGTTACGTAAACCATAATTTTTACCTTAAGGTATCTATTGTATGACATATTCTAGTTGGAACCAGGAGGTAAAAGTACCAAATGGAAACATATTTTTCAGTTTGAATTCATAAATTCTATAAAAAACTATGTAAATAAGAAAAAAAAATAAAAAAAAATCCTTTCATAAAATTAAAAGCATAACCGGCTTATAACGTTCTCGTTGCCGGGACATAGTATGGTGACCTCACTGTTGGGCCAGAAGATGTATCGTTGGAAGGCCTCCAACAAGGTGGACCAATGACCTTGTCAAGGCCGCTGGAATCCGGTTGCTAGAAGCACAGAACCGGTCGAAGTGGCGATGCTTGGGGGAGACCTGTGTTTCGCCTGATGACTGCTGGACGAAGACATCTCATGACCAGGCTTACTGACCGGGTTTCCTCACAAGGTTTTTGATTACCCAGAACCTCATATTCGAGAAGCGGAGCCATGATAAAACTGTATGGAAAGCTGCTTTAATTCTGATTCTACCTATTAAAGTCAATAGATACTTAAACTACGAAAATATACCAAACTAGCTGCGCCCCGCGGTTTCACCCGCATACGTCTCAATCCCGTGGGAATATCGGCATAAAAAGTATCCTATGTCCTAGCCCAGCTCTACCTTGTGCCAAATTTCATCCAAATCCGTTCAGGCGTTTTAGCGTGATAGCGTAATAAATAAAGTCACTTTCGCATTTACAATATTAGTAGGGATTGAAACAGTAAAGTTCATACTTATGTACCTTACTATAAATCAGAACTTAAGATAAGTAGTGAGAAATATATTACGTTAAGATAGAAACTTTGCCCAATGTGAGTGAGGAAACACTCCATATTTTAATACTACGAATTTCTAGTAATAAGCTGTACTAATTGCCTCACTTCCCTTCCCTAACGAGTAAATATGTTTTCAAAAATATTTGCTCCCGAGTAGTTGAGTAGCAGCTTAAAATTTCAACTCCAAATAGTTCTCGTTAATTTCGGATTTTGTGGTTCATTGGTTCGTAGAATACTAATTAAAAGATTTTGTAGCAATTTCCTTTCAAATACCGACAATGCTTAGGGAAATAGTGTGCCTTTGGGGTCAAAAAACGTCAGTAGACGTTTTTCGGCTGAAATGATGATGATAGTGTACCTACCTACTTTTAGGATCGATGATAGATGACTTTTCAAATTGCATAAATTTCTGTATCATTGAGTGCTGTTGAGGTAAAAAAAAATGATCAAACTGTGTTTCCCAAATGCCAAGGCCTCACTTAGTCGCTGCGACTGGCATCCAAATGTGTGCGGAATCTAGTGTTTGTTACTTCGCTGTATCGAGCTTCCAAAAAGCGTCGTAAACCCGTTTTCATTAATGCCTAAATATTATTGGACTGTTGTATTTTCAACGCTCGGCTTAGCACTGAGACTAAAAAATCCATCAGTCCTGCACCTTAATTAGGCATTCATTTAGGAGTCACTTAGTGTTGGAATTGTGACAAAAATTTAAAAGAGATTAGATGGTTTGGTCATGTTGAGAGTGTGAATGAAAGGCGACTAACAAAAGGTACAAAAAGTAAGTGTGAGTGGAAACGACAGCGGGGGGACGCCCTAGTACATAGACTAACCTTATTAGTGATTTCTTCAAAGGCCAGGTACCAATGTAGTCTACCGCGCGTGCGATAACATGTATCATTTTTGTCCAAACTGAGTTAAACAGATTCGGAATCAGCGCAATGAGCTGTACAATTTTGATCTGTCTGTTAGTTTAATTTCTTAACGGGACCCTTTAATTGTCAATAAGTATAACGGCAGTAAGTAAATTTTTTATGATAAGTTTTCCTTAGCATAACAGCAATTCTTACGGCGAGTTTCTAAGTGCGGTAAGCAATAGATGCTAAAGTTATTATTTATTTTCCCATACTTTTGGTCATTTAAAAGTATTCTAGTAGAAATACATTTCTAATGATTACATAAAGAAATAATAATTTACTTAGGCTACACATTTCAATAATCAGAACCTAAATAAGTTAATAAAACAAGTCAGAAAAGATAAAAATGTGACGAAAAGCTTTGCGCGCCAATTACTCGAAACTATACAACACATACCTACTTACTGCCATTATCGCTAGCGCGGCAGTAGTACTCGCAACAAGATGTATGAACGTAGACAAAGCACAGGTGGCGTTCTGTAGTTTCTGCCTACCTGGTCCTTATCGGACGGCGCGCTACCCATTGCTCACCGTCCGCAAGCCCGCGCCTACGGTGGCTGGGAATCGGCCTGTGATTCCCGATGCCCAGGGCGACTCCTGCGGCGGCTAGGGGCGTGAGGGCGCGAAATTTGCCTCTCCCTCACGCGTTCCGCCTCCTCCTTCGCGACCATTACTGCTTCGCAGAAGGAGGTGACGGCCTCCCATGCCCTCTCGCTCCGTACCATGGCCTGGACCAGGGCTGGACACGAGAGATAACCGCCACAATCACCTCCACGAAAACACGGCGATGCTCTGCCCAAGCCGGGCAGACCTCCACCGTATGCTCCACCGTGTCCCCCGGGCGATCCACGCAGTGATGACACCCGGGCGTTTCCTCCCGCCTTATCCGAAACAACCGTGTCCGGTGAGAACCTGCGTCAGGCGGAAGGTGAGGACGCCGTGGCGCCTCTCTAGCAACTCCTCAAAGCGGGGACTTATCGTCGCAATTGTGGCGTGCCCAATCTGCTATGGCCCTCAGATGACTTTATGCATAACAGAAGCGTATTAAATTCAACCATTACAATTTTAATTATGAAAGTTTCAGGAAGAGTATTGTTGAATGTTTCATTTTAAATAAGTATGTTAACATTGTTATTATTTGCATAATGAGCTCGACTATTGAGCCTTGTCAGGTTTTTGTTCTGTAGGTTTAATGTTTTCCTAGTATATGTAATGTGCTATATCTGTTTAATTTGCAATTGTTGTGAATCCTGTATTATTTGATGAGTGAATTGTTTTCCGAACTATGTTTATCTATTTAAAGATAGTTATTGTGTGTTATTTTATTAAATTATTGTTTTATTATCTAGAACAAACAGATATTTTATTCTAAAAATAATGTACAAAATTTTGGAAATTATAACATAATATTACGCTTGTATTCCCCGAAGGATTGGGCAGAGGGGTACTTAGTACAGTTCAGTTAAGTTTGATGGAAATTATTAATTTTACGAACAAACTTTGATTCATTCATTCTTAAAAACACTGCTTGTTTCTAAAAAATCACGATTTTTTGGTAAACTATTGTAATCTACCTTTAGTGCTAGCTTCTGATGAGACAAAAATGTTTTTGATTGAGTAAACACCCCATTTTTTGGTCGCGGGTTAAAAATGACGAGCTAGCTTCAAACGCGTCATTGAACAATGTGTAAAGGCATGTGGCTAATAAAGCGATTGCACGATCATGCGAGTAAGCATTCTTGGTATGCGTCGCGATGTCATGCTATCGAGAAAACAATGCCGGGAGTTCAACATTTGGTATCGATTTTCAACAAGGAAGAGGCTATGGGTAGCCAAATTCAGAATTTTCTTTCGTATGTTGCTATTTGCAGCTCAGTATCAGGTTGTCAAATAAATCAATCTGCCGGGCCTTTTCTCAACTATGCTGGGGTTTGCTTCCAGTCTAGTCGGATGCAGCTAAAATACCAGTATTTTTCATGGAGCGACTGCCTATCTGACATCCACAACCCAGTTACTGATTGTCACACATCGGGCTTCCGACCACCCGTAACGACTGTCAAAGATCTACGATTGACCACTGAGACCAACGGCTTTACGTGCTTTCCGAGGCACCCGCCGTGCCTCTATAACTCGTGTTCTCAATAACTAATGGTCACCCATCCACGAAGCTACCCATACGGCTGCTATTATATTGCCATGAACCCCTCAGATTTTATGATGGTAAAAAATATATGCGTCCGTAAAAAATATGTAGTTACATAATTAGGGCCTTTCCACTTGGAATTTCTCAGTAGCAGCCCGTAGTACAGATTTGTTTCCGGTTGATGGCAATAGGTTCACCCCACAGGTTCACCCCCTGTTCCAAGGGACTACAACATAACAGGCAAAATGTGGGTGTACTATAGGTACTCCTCTGTTAGCCCTTCGGGTACTTCGGGCACAGGTAAAGAAAGGCTATGACATGTGTTCATTACACATGTCATAGCCTTTCTTTAGATCAAGAAAAAAGTTTGCAATCGTGTCTCGGGAAAATGTCACAAGTTCTGTTTACCCTGTTTATTAAGTAGAAAGTTTTGCTTTGTAGAGATTCAAAGTAAAACTGCTGAAGCGTTCCAAACTTCGTACTTCGCATTTTTTATCAAAAATAAATTTGATCACAAGCTGCGCCCGCGGTTTTGCCCGCGCAAATCTAGATCCCTTGGGAATATCGTGATAAAAAGTATCTTATGTTCTACCCAGGTCATGGTCTACCCGTGTGCCAAAACTGTAATGTTTCGGTATTCGTATTAGTTCGACTGAAGCAAGGCAAACGAACTGATACTGAATACAACAGGAAATGAAAATCCGAAACACAAATATGGTAAAAATTTAGTTGCGCGCAATATGCAGTATAGGTATTGACAGCAGCTACATATGTCTCATATTTTTACTTCGCTTTATTTGTTTGCTACTCGTCACAAACAGCCGCGCCATACAAGGAGTTTGGAGTCAGACCAGAGGGGCAATCCCAGTAATTTTTAAGAACGTTCGCATACGCATCTTATTCGCAATCTCTATAAAATACAATGTATTTACCAACATTTTTGACAAGTTTGGCAGATTTTGACTTGAATGTGAACGTTTTATATCTACCTACGTCATTTGGCCTTCTGGATTAATCCAACTTTTATATTGGTGCGCACATAACATAACATCATGCCTTTATTCCTCGAAGGCTTAGGCAGAAGTGTACTTATAATACATCCACATTTCACGGCATGCGCATTTTGCTGCTTTTTTTTATTTGTCCAATTTACACCAATTCTCTCTCTCTCCCCGAGAAGCCTCATTTTGGCACGGATATTTGCTATACATTGTAACAGCGCATCAATTTTCACGCCTCCCCCTTGACACCTAGGCCAATTTTTTTTTTTGATAATCGGATTGCTCATGGCCTAAAGAGGTGCCATATAGTATATGAATTAAAAATCTCGACTAATTAAAAAGTTATGCAACAACGCGAAATTTTGCGGGTATTCTAGATAATTAAACATTATACCGACTTCATAGACCGAGTTTGAAATTTAAAGAGATTCGCACACATTTCTTGTTTATCAATTCATTTTTGCACGTTTTTCAATCATGTTCACTAATAGGATTAAAATAATTTTGCCGAAAAATCTTCGTTCCTCATTCCTGATAGAGTTATTAATTTACCCCTTTATTCATAAACGTTGCTAGTTAAGTAATAATTTGCGACTGTTTTAACCATACATTTTTGAGGATTAAACGTCTCTTAACTTTAATCATCATTTATGAATAAACCCCTCAGTCATTTACTTATTTTAGATGTAGCAAACAGTTTAAAAGAGATTTTCAACTTCAATAAAATTGTATGTAACCTGCATGATTAATTTCAATAATCAGACTAAAAGTATTTCGTAGAATGTGGTTGCCTGGTTGCTCAAATCTACACTAATATTATAAAGAAAAAGAAGAAATAATAAGAGAAGAAAATCAGTATTAAGATTTCACGCGGGTGAAACCGCTGGCGGAAGCCCGTATTTAATAAAATGATTTTAATTTCAAAAAAAGTTCCACGTAATTCTTGCTCATTAGTTCTACATTGTATGATTTCCGATAATACCTACCTACTAGATCAGATGAAGCCAATTCGTAGAACGCTAAGGGCACTAGAAGATCAGCTCAAGTTTTAAGTAATTTTAGTTAATAAATATCTAGTGAAATTTCAAATCCAGAGATTTTCCGCGTACCTAGTTTTTGTTCAAGAAAACAAAACATTCTGTTTTTCGATCCGTTTCCGATAGTCAGGAGAAATCCAATTCGTAAAATGGTATTGTTGAAGCGTGCATTGTGCTCAGGTATTAAATGAATACTGCATCGAACTAGATACCTACCTAATTATCAAGAGTTTTTCATGCTCATGGAACACTATAAAACTATGTTTTATTATTTCTGATAAACTTTCAAGGATCAATTTTCAGACCGCCATAAATTGAAGCACTCTGCCAAATTCGAGCTGTTTTTTGTTTGTTCATAAACGTTCAGAATTTCGAATAATCAACTATACCTAATTGCTGCCCGATTTCATTGCGAGTAATATTATCCGGCACTGAATTTCGGATTTCGGTTTCTCTGCACGATTTTCTGTTTTTTATTGTCTTTTAGGATATGAAGCAGAAATAATATGAGCTTTCCTATATTCGTTTGCAACATTTGATTATTTTAGGAAATCCATTATTATATTTGATATAGAATAATTACGATGGTATCAGAAATCTGATGACTGCAAAGTTATTTTATTGCAGTAAAAAGTTCCCTAGGATTGTCACAATGTTGAATGCTTCAACAATAATTTGCATTAGCAGTACATTGTTGTAAAACAAAGACGTATACTTAACCCTCCACATAACCCTTAAGCCGGCACTCACACCTCTAAAGACACTTGCGGTAACAACGAAGCCCTACATTAACCACAGGTTTCCCTAACACTTGGCACAAATTGTTTCTGTCAATAACCTACAAACTAGTTAATGGTTGTCAACAAGCAGGAAATTAACTGACGCTCTCGATTATACTCGTTACACCCCAATTTAGAAACCCCAAAATCACTTTATTGTTCAAAGTTTTGAAAGTATTTCTATTGATGTAATTTTGTGATTACCTACATTGCGAGTTTACAGTATCTGAAACTGTTTTTTACTCGTAATACTACTAATTCACGACTTCTTTCCATGGGGGTACGTAGAAACTACAGAACGCCACCTGCTGCGATCCTTAAATACTCGCTTTGTTCCGTGTACGTTCATACTCGCACACCGGTTGCGAGGACTACGCACCTGACCTTTTTAAAGAACATCACCAATAAGGCTAAAAAAAGCCGAACAATCCATAATTTCCGATCATCAAAATAATACGGACAATATTTAAGTCGAATCATTTTTGTGCCAGGATAAAAAATAAAAACCAGCCAAGTGCTTGTCGGACCATGCACATTGAAGGGTTCCGTAGTTAGGATGAATTTATTCCAATAACAAGCTTAACATTGTAGTTGAAAAACATGTTCTCTCATACGCAATGTATGGGAGAACATGTTTTTCAAACTGCAAATTTAAGTTGGTCAATTATTACTCGTTAACCTGTAAAGCCTACTTAGCTGTGATAGTTTTTCTTATATACGAGTATACTACTGCTGTGATTTTTTTCACAAATCCAAGTACAACCATTAAGCTGGCAGAGGGGCGGGACACTTGACTCTAAAAAAAATTTGCACTATAAAGCATAATATTTCGCAAAATGATAACTGAATTGAAAAATGGTTTTCACACACCCACAAAATTTTTAAACGAACTTTCCAACAATACCCCACATCATGGGATAAACGAGAAAAAAAAGCATCCCCACTTTACGTGTAGGGGAGGTACCCTAAAAAAAAATTTTTGTTGATTTTATTTTACCACTTTGTCGACGTGATTAATATGTATACCCATGCCAAATTACAGCTTTCTAGTACAAACCGTCTCTGAGCTAAGCCGCGGACAGACGGACAGACAGATAGACGGACGGACATGGCGAAACTATAAGGGTTCCTTGTTTACTACGGAATCCTAAAAAAACATAATATAGTGCCTTTTGTCATCCTGGCACACAAATGATTTGACTTAAATGTAATATCAAAATAAAACGAACAATTCGTTTTATTTTGATAATTTGAAATTATGGATTGTTCGGCTTTTTTTTTAGCTTAGGTTCTACGTTGGAAGCCGAACATATTCTGTATTTAAGTCAAAGCTACAGACTTCAGAAATATATAAAATATGAATTTTATATATATGAAATGCTGATTAAAGTAGCTTGGTTGTCAAACTTATGTTTCTCGAATAAGTAATTCGTATTGTGCAAGGGTAATTTTATCTTGCGCAAACAAACAAAGCAAATAAACATATTTAAATCTAAGTTGTAAGAAAAACAATGGATACCTAATTAATTTGCATGTCAAAGACTTTAAAATACTGTATTTTAATTTCTAAAAATGTAAAAAACATTGAGCAAAACGTTACGTTATACCTTCTGAAATATTTCTGGAAACCAATAATAAAGGTTTTAAAATTACTGAACTAGTTTATCTAATATTTGTGTTTAGGATCCTTATGTTTGGTGATGCACGTTTTCTGCGTTTCACTCAATTGTTATAAGATTGAAGTTCATCCACAGCCCGATTTCGCCCACTGCTGGGCATAAGCCTCTCTTGTCCCCACACTCCTGTGCCAGCCGCATCCAGGTTTTGTCCGCGATGGCAACAATGTCTTGCACCTATCTCGCCGCCGGACGACCACCACCTCGTCTTCCAGTCCTTGGGGGCCACTCTGTCATAGCCTTACTCCACCTGTCATCACTGCGCCAAGTCCATTTGAGTTCCATAATACGCTTTCCAATATCGAAGGCTTTCGTACGTCATCAGATCGACATTTGGAACTTAGTTTATTAGCCTGATGGAAGGTTTGAAGCCTACTAAACGTATAATTTGTGTCAAGTAGGTACAAGTTATTATTTTCACATGAAACGTTTGCCTGGCGTAGTAAGAAAAGCAAGCGTACTCTGTTTCCAGGTAAGAAGCACTTCAACGCTTGAACTTGGAAGCCGCATTTTATTCTTGTGAAAACGATAACACGAATAGAATTCTGTTTTATTGTATGCAATTGCAGGAAACATTATAGTACATTATACCGTTTATTCATCTTTTTATTTGGTCCCGGTATAGTTTTACAAAACATAACATCACGCCTGTATTACAAAGGAGATGTGCACCTATATAATACACCCAAATTTCGCTAGTTATGTTTAGGTCCCATGTAATAGAAGGTATGCCTATTCCGGTTTTGTTATTGTTATTAGTAATTAACTGTTTATTTATTTTACCTCGATGGTCCTAGTTTATCAATTATAACTTCCAGTTACAGCTATATATAGCTATATGTCAGCGGGTACGCCCCTTATGCCTGGAGGCTTTTATTTAGATATTGTTTACGTTTAGTCTTTATTTTTTATTTCTGCCTGAGTATACCTAGTACTCGATATTTTTGGTTGGTATACTGGCGTGTGCTAGCTGTCATATGGCTATTTATTTATAATTTAAATTATGTTTTGTGTTGCGTAATGTAAATTATTTTGCATACTATTATATAGAATCATTTTTTTCTAACTTAACAGACAGCTGTGCTGCAGGGGAGTTTGTTGCGCCACTTCTTCTTCCCAGCTAAAGCACTTGGAAGTGGTGAAGGGCGGGTGTTTTGGGGGACTGTCTTATGTAATTTTGACGATCGAAAAGTGCTGATTCTCAGTCTAGTTTGAATAAATGACTTTTGAATTTTGATCAACCGAACACAAGTCTAGACAACGGGCTGCTACTGAGAAATTCCAGATGAACAAACCCAATAACACTTTGCCCGATCTGGGATTGACTTGGTTCGGTATGGTTCGGTACAGCCGGACGACAAAAGTGAATATATTTTATGTATATTGATTGTGCCGAACATCATTTAGCGAGTGTAGGTATATGCCGAACGTAGTTTGCCGATTGGCAGGAGCCGAATGAAAGCCGAATATGTGTAGTAATTTTATTGTCTCGGGTCGGCTTTGTTGTTCAACAAATACTGCTGGATCGCATTTTCCGACCCGTACAGTAAGTATACATATAACACCCCTGAACGTTGACTAAAGTTAGAGATGTCATAACTACGTTACGAAATAGACTTGTACCAAGTAATTCCTTGTTTCGAGACCGTGTTCAAAAATGGCTAGCATTTATTGAACGATATTTCAGAATAGACGTAGTAACCCAGCCAGGCTTTTTGAACTACGCTTCGCCGGAGGGGCTCTCGTTCTTACATCACTAGTAACTACCTACTGCGGCCATTAATAATATGTCTTTTACCTCTTTTATATTATTATAGACAAACAATGAAGTTGATTCCTTTGTCTTATTTCAAGATGCTGTGCCCACGGCTTCGCACACGTGACTGAGTATTCTTTTGGCATTGTAGATGGATATTTTACATTATTTACAATTTGATGAAATAGCCCTTTAATATAATTTACCATTGACATGCCTGTAAAAATAAAATTTTAATTGATTAATTATTCATAAATAATACTTTTAATTGACTTTATATTGTATGGATTCAGACTTTTTACAAAAATAAAGTAATATATTTTTGTGCACCAATTTCATTGGTAGGACATAGTGTTCGACTAAAATGTATGCATAAGACCTTTATTGTAATTCCTGTGTTCACGAATAAAGATTGATTGATTTAAATATATTACTGATCCTGTAAAAACTTATTGACCATCTACTGGCCATCATGCCAGTTTAAAAAAATGTATGAACCTCTAAAAACTTATTGTGTTTATGATGCACACTTTCTTATAATTGAACTTCTTCTTAACTTTCTGGTTTCTTCTCACAGTTTGTCCCAATAACAAAGCAAGTGTACCCCGACCAAACAGGTTAGGTTTGGTTGGAACTGTAACTAACTACATGCTAGCCAAATTGGTAGCAGTTTATTAAGAGTCCTATTACATTTTTTACGCAAATTCATGATTTTTGACGTTGTAATTTTCAGCAGTAGTAAGATATTTTAATTATATGATTATGAATAACGATAGCGCCATTCTATTTCTTGTAAGTTGGAATTTTGTAGATAATCTAAAACTTTAGAAATCGTCTCATTTCTAGATGTTTATAAAAATAAATGTATTTAAAGAAGTTATTACGATAAATCCTACCATTTTATTGTTTTTATGAAAAAGAAAATATGTTTTTCCACTATCTTATTACCTATCCAGCTTTAGGAGATTTATTTTTATTGGCTTTCTATAGGGAACCTTACACAAAACATTATCAATTATGTAGCTAGGACTGGCAACGAGGCAGCCAACAAGGGTGCCTGAGCATGAAGGGATTATATTGGGTTTTAATTAGAAATTTCTCATTAGCAGCCCGAAGTCTGGATTTGTGCCCGCTTGATGGCAAAAGGCTCACCCCCTAAAACATGGGACTTTATCAAGGGAACAGAGATCTGTGCTATTTACCAATCTATCTATCTATCTGTTGTGTCCGAGTTTTTGTCAAAATCGATTAAAAAGTTGTAAAATTGAATGAATCTGTAGACGCCATATAGCAGATGTTGCTTCAGTCAAATTATAACCATAGGGATTGTTAAACAACCAAAATATAACGCGAATGGCGATTCACGAAAAGAAAATAACGTAAAAGTAATATATTTTAATTACGTTCGAAAATCGTGACTTTATTATCGTGCCCACCGCTATTTCATCAATCTGTTAACAGATTTTTCTGTTCATTTTTGTAAGGTGTCCTTCGTTCGATTAAGTTTGCTTATAAGTCGCATATTTCAGTTTATGAACATGATAATTACATTTATTTACATATTATATTTTTTATATACATAAATAGGGTGGAATTTTTTAACGTCACCTGCACGCTTAGCTTGACCACAATAGAAATGGGTTTTGTCGACGGAAGAATAGACAACAATCACAATCTGTCATTTTGTCTATTCTTCCGTCGACAAAATCCGTAGAAAACCCGTTTCTATGGTTGTATTAGAGAGGTTTCCTTTCATTTAATTTTTGTTAGAAAGATTTGCTCCTTATGATTGATCCTATCGATGAATGCTATAAAAGTACGGGGAGTATTTTTTTTGGATTTTAGCCGGTTCGATTCCCGAGTTCCAAGCGAATTTTCGAAAATCAATGAATGCAGATTTGTTTCTTTGTAATAATAAAGGAATGTTTCCTTTGAGTACTCGTAGGTATATATATAATATTTTTATAATATAGGTACTTATGTTTCGCGGAGAAAGCGTTTCATCAAACTTTCATTTTTGATGGCGACCCGTAACCATAAGCAATAGTCACGCGAATACGCGCTCGTCTCGTTCATTTGGTGCGCCGAACCCGCGCGCGTTGTGGTACCGACAGAGGGCGCGCTCGGATTTTCCGAATGAATAAGCGACAATTGAACGCGGTGATCGCATACATTAGAATACGTCTATGTATGCAAACCTTTTAACAATCCATATAGCTTCCAGCTTCACCACCCTAGTTTCATAAAGTAGTAATTAACAAACTATAAAGTCAATTTTTAAGTCTAAAATGACAACCGTAGCTACGCTTTCCTAGATACTTTTACTCTTTGAAAAGCACCAGGGCAGCCCGCGTAAATATCTTTTTTAATATTGCAATTTTCAGCTCAATAGGTATCAGGTTGTGTGGTTCAGTAACAAAAAAGTTAGTGCTAGGCGACCGCAACAAATAATAATAGGTTTAATAGGTATTTTACCAAAGTATAATCATTCAAATCATCAATAGAACTCTTTCGTTACCATAACCTGATACTGAGCTGCAAATTGCAAAAAACATAAGAAATTATTTTTTTCGCGGACTACCTACCTTTGCACATCTCCCTTAACAAGATTATTATTCTCCAAACGTCTTCTGTGGGTGCAAATTTAACATTATAAATGATAATGCGATCTATTTTTACTTGAAATTTTTACTAAGACGCCTGTAGAAGAAGCTGATGTTGATTAAAGCTACGTGGCTCAGAAGTTCATAATAATTTCTACAAATTGACTAGGCAAATCAATGTATGATGGTGGACGAAGCGAAGGGATTTTGAATTTGAATTAAGTGGCTTTCAGAAGGACTGGTACCGAAAATTGTGTATTGAAAAAGTCATAAAATAATTTGAAATGGTAGCGCAAACTAAACTCTGTATGTAGAGATTAAAGTAATAAAAACACATAATTGTTTAAATGTTGCGAAACTAATTTTCAAATGCAGTTTATTATCGTTGCATGTGGCGTTATGTAGTGTTTGCCTAACCCCCAACTTTTTACAAGTACCTACACTAAAATAATCACCACGAAAGTCGAATTTGCATCGATATTCGCATTGACATATGAATCGACATTAATCTTATTAAAGTGTCTAATTATCTTTGCATAAATAAAACGCCACTCATACTGTGTGCGATGGGAAACTACAAATTCAATGCACATTTTTGTGGTTTCCCAAATAATTCATTTCAATAGTTTATGTTAAATTAGGATACCATATTTATTGATATTTTCATTGATTAATTAGGTATAAGTTGTTATTTACGTACATTTAATTTTAATTCTGAATAAACATAAATATATTTAATTATATGTCAAACTTTTGATAAAAAAAAATATTTGGCTAAGTATCAGCACATATTAGTTAATGAACTCAGAACTGCTGGCACAGATATGTAGTTTATAAATAAAATTCCTTTACATTAAACCGGCGCATTAAAAAAATCCTGGTGCTCCAAAGTAATCCTGCAACTTTACTTTATACTTGAGACGCTAACAAGAGTTTAAGCGCCGTCATTGTCGGATTGCATAGAAAAGAAAGAGATGCGCGATGACACAACGCTTGTAATTTAATGCAAAATATGAAACAATGATCTATTTTCTCAAATAATAATGAGTTGATTAATCGAAACTAAAAACGAAGAGTTGAATATGATACATCATTGTTATTAATTTTACCAAATCAGGCTGATAAGTAATAATATTTTAGATTAAAGGTAAGGCAAGGTTAGTTTAAGGAGTATTTGGTTTTTATTTGTACCGGCAGTTATTCTCAAAAACGTGTTTTATTAATAACCAAGTTCTCAGAAATATGTTCAAGTTTAAGTTATACTTTTCCGCTGCCACAAACTAAAGGCTTAACATATTTAAGACGCTGTCGAGAACCAAATTCTTTTTGGAGAACAAGAATCTCGTCGGCGCTTTAAGAAAGACTGATCTAAGAACCTCGAAAATGATTAAATGCGATTTTCAATCTTCCAATAAAATAATAAGTTTCCACAAAGTGGCAAAAGCTATTGCAAATACCTTTTATTAAAGAATCAAGAACTTTAAAGACAAATTGGAAACCAATAACATTTTTAATAACTGCCTGCGTCCCGTAAGAAGTATCTAATTTTCAAGACTTTAGTCACAGTAAAAACCTTGAAGAAAGCACATAGATATATATGACATTTCTCGAGTAGCTCCTAGCTCAATTTATTTTCCATCAGTAACATGAACGGGAAATAGAAAGTATACGAGTAAAGTTAAGTCCCGAAAGGACTCAGGAGTGGTTTGGACCCCCATTCAAGTTTCAATAGGAAGTTTAAATAAAAACTCGAGACTGACTTTCAGTGACGTTTCATCTTAACTTCTTTGGCACCTCATAAGGCTGGCACTAGGCAATAATCGTAGCTAGAACTATCAGTCAGATTTGAAATTGTTTTAGTATTGATAGTGGAGTTTCTTGCCCATTCTTCTCCATACGAAAACTACCTAATTATGTATTAGGTATGTTGAAACTGTTGGTACTTCCCGTCACTTGTCCATGAGGGTTCATTAGAAAACCAGCGTCGGACAGCATTTGTCGGGCATTAATGCTGAAATGAACCTTTTTGGCGCAGCCGTGAGGCACACACTATTATTGCTTTATAATTATTTTCACTTTTATCTTTGTATTATGTGTTTCACGAACTGTGTCCAAATAAATATTATTCTTTCTTTCTTTACCTTTTGGAAGGGGCAACTAGAATCAACTAATTTTTTTTGTAAAATATTGACGTTCAAAAGTGCCTTATACGGGCCTATTAGAAATAAATGATTTGACTTTGACTTGACTTTGACTTTAGTCCTATTCTGTACAGCCATAAGCACTAAATGCTTATTGGTTGTTCACGTAAGAGGATCGGGAGGCTACATTACCCAGCGCAGAGAGCCGCTTCAAAGTAAACGGGATTGTGGCTTCGTAGACCAGTTCGGAACACATATATATTTTTCGATCAATCATAAATATAAACAAAGATAAATTTACAAAGTTCTTTAAATCAAGATGGACAGGACACGACTTCTCAAAGTGGTTACGATGAAAAAAAAACTTAGAAAGGTCTTGTTAGAGAGATCTTATTTCGGTAAAATAACTGCGCGTTTATTTACCAAGCTTTGCCACGCGGCTTTGCCCGTGGCTGTCGGACATTATCTCCCAGCATCGCCGTATGGGTTCCAGTTCTATCTGACAATTTTTTACTTTACAGGAAGGTATAATCTACTTAATATCACGCTACGACTCTTAGGCGCCGAGTAAAGTAAAAAATTGTCAGATAGAACTGGAACCCATACGGCGATGCTGGGAGATAATGTCCGACAGCCACGGGCAAAGCCGCGTGGCAAAGCTTGGTAAATAAACGCGCAGTTATTTTACCGAAATAAGATCTCTCTAACAAGACCTTTCTAAGTTTTTTTTTCATCGTAACCACTTTGAGAAGTCGTGTCCTGTCCATCTTGATTTAAAGAACTTTGTAAATTTATCTTTGTTTATATTTATGATTGATCGAAAAATATATATGTGTTCCGAACTGGTCTACGAAGCCTAGTTCCACAATCCCGTTTACTTTGAAGCGGCTCTCTGCGCTGGGTAATGTAGCCTCCCGATCCTCTTACGTGAACAACCAATAAGCATTTAGTGCTTATGGCTGTACCATCTCGCAGAAACTTACAGTTTTATTGCTAACTTAATATCAATTTAGAAGAACAATTTATATCGTCTATATAAATTGAATTTTATACTAGAGCTTAGAATAGAACATAATCAGTGGACATTTAATGGAATATGGGGACATTTGTACTCCAAATCACTATATAATTTGAACGCTTAACATATTATTTAAAATAATATAATTCTGTCTCTATCGTCCTTATACGATTGACTGGAATCATCTATCCATCTTATTATCCTATTCACGACTTTTGGGTACTACATATCTATACACATAATAAAATCGTAGTGAAGTCAAAACTGTACATTGAATGTTTTTGGAAAAGTAATTGCTGCGAGGTCTGGGATTGATTCTAATGCCGATAATATAGTTTTTAGAATTTTTGTCTGTGTCTAAATATATGTTCCAGCACAACGCTAATTCTCCGGATAGATTCTGTTAAAAAATTTCATAGATATTTCCTATAGGTTAGGGTATGAAGCTGTTGCGCTATTTGCTATGGGGGATTAGCAATATTACATTATGTTCGTATTCTTCTCCGCAAATTGTTTTGTTTAAAACAATTTACTCGTGTAACTTCCAACAGATTTGCGGCAGTCTCCTAATATTTTAGATGGCAATACCTATAAAATTCTTCTTTTCAGACCTGCGTTTAAGCATCTTTCCTTTTTATGTTAATTCAGGCTTATCCGTCCTGTAAGCAGTATCGTAAGTCCGTAACTTCAGCGTTTCAGGCCTTCGTTCTGAAGATTGTAACTTTCTTTAAAGTTTACACTTAAACCTTCAAGAGTTTAACGTCTACTGTTTAAGACAGACCACGTTGTACAGCCAGCAAAGAATGAATAGCATGAGTATAAGCATAATCAGTCAAAAATGTCCCCACTGCTGGGACACACCCTCTTCTCTGTGAGAGGGAGTGGGCATAATCCACCATGTAGCGGTACCAGTGCGGAAACAACAATAATGTTCGTATTAATTTATTTATCGTTGATGTTGCATCCTTGAGCAATATCTAAATATAATTTATTCATGTCGATTAAGTACCAATTAACATTTGTACTCGTACTCTGGCTATCGGAAAATGATGCAACTATAATCATGATTTTGCATATCATTAAAATCTGAATGTGTATTGCTCCTATGGTGTATTTTAATAGTCATACATAAATCAACTCACGCCTACTGAAATTAAATTAAATTGTTTATTCTGTAAATAGGATATTGGAATCACTTTTACACGTCATCTTAAAAAAATAATTAAAAATTAGCTAGATGAGTTCGGCGTTTCTGACTACTCTGAGAAGAAAGGCCGAAACAAACTCAGAGGTCACAGTCTCTTTTAAAGTTCAGACATAATCTTGGTCAGGCCATATGAGGACCATGTAGATTAGTGTCTGAAATGGTCTTTTGAGAAAAGAACCACACAGATTTGAGTGGACCTGTCCTGTCAGTGCAAGCATTTGTCAGTAATCGTGGAGCTCAACCCAGAACTTAAGGAGCTCAACTCGACGAACAATACCAAAGAAAGGACATTTGGGTAGGCCTCATAAACTACTCAAACTGCCAGACCATCATTAAAACTAAATAAGAAAGAAAAAATAATAATAATTAAAAAATCCACATAGTCCTCACATTCACAAAAATTTAAAAATAAATAAAAAAAAATACTTTACAAAGTAATAATGTCATTTTGAATATAATGTTTATATAATACTGGTATTGATTTTATGATTTTAGCACAAGGCTTAGCAGAGCGAGCAGCTCAATCCCAAGCTTTTTTATCATCTAAATAATCACATATAATTATATAACTAATGTACTTATACAAAATATTGTAAAACATTTTAAAAGAGTAACGGTGGAGTTTCTTGCCCATTCTTCTCCATACGAAAACTACCTTTTGGAAGGGGCAACTAGAATCAATTAATTTTTTTTGTAAATTTTTGACGTTCAAAAGTGCCTTATACGGGCCTACTTGAAATAAATGATTTGACTTTGACTTTGACTTTGAATCTAAAATTTTATAGTAGGTACCCTTTTTTACAAAGTTTGGTTTTAATACAGCTTTTAAATCGTTTAATGGGTAAGTTTCAAATGTCGATGGGAAGTTTGTTGTAAAAGCGTATACATTGACCCATGAACGAGTTGCCTACTCTGTGGAGACGAGTGCGGTGTACAGCGAGGTTGTGTTTATTCCTCGTATTTAAACTATGAATATCGGTCATTTTCTTAAAATTTGATATATTTTTGTGTACATGTAATACAGGTTTTCAAAAATATATTGTGAGGCTACAGTCAGGATGTTTATTTCTCTGAATTTTTCTCGAAGGGAATCTCTCGGACCTAGGTGGCTAATGGCTCGAACAGCCCTTTTCTGTAGAACAAAGATAGTATGAATGTCCGCACAGGTTCCCCAGAGAAGAATCCCATAAGACATAAGACTATGAAAATAACTAAAATAAACAATTCTGGCTGTATCTACGTCAGTTATCTGTCTAATTTTTTTAACAGCATACGCGGCTGAACTTAGCCTTCCTGACAATTTTTCTATGTGTGGGCCCCACTGTAATTTACCGTCAATAGTGATTCCAAGAAAAACTGTCGACTGAACAGGGTCCAGCTCTATTCCATTAACTTGAACATTGGTATTTAGCTGCCTTCTTCCCATGGGGGTAGGCAAAAACTAAAGAACGCCATCTTCTACGACTCCTAAATACTCCTTTAGCTTCGGTTACGTTCATACATCTGGTCGTACACGCACGCCGGTTGCGAGTACTACACACCTGACTTTTTGAAGAACTTCACCAATGGTCACTATAATGTGGGTTGCGGGAAAGTCCGAAAGGGATACCGTGGCCCCTGGCAACGTACAGGCAACGGAAGGAACACGGGTGGGTTTTAGTCAGTATGAGTCTGACACGCCCTCCCGCTTCACCCAGAGCGGGAGAAGTTATTTGATAATTAATGGTCACTATAATGTCCTTCTAGGGTGTCCCCTCCCGGCGTTTCCATTCACATCTGCCTTGTAAATAATAAGTCATAGTCAAGTCATAGATACTGAGTACTTAATCAGTAAATAATTATGACTATAATTATTATTATTAACATAACTGAAATGTGGGTGACTTCAGGTACACCTCTGCCCAACCCTTCGGGCAAACAATGCGTCACGTTATGTGTGTGTGTGTGTGTGTGTAATCATAATCATCACTTCAGAAGCATAGAAAATAATTATGACGTTTTTGTTAAGAAATTGTTTCGATCTCATTAAATCCTTGATGCATAAACAGGGTTATAAGGTTTGAATTGTTCCAAGTCCCTGGCTCTAAGTACCTTCTCGCCCAGAATTTATAACTAAGCATATAAAGATAAGTTAATATTTAAGTGGATTCTAAATCAAACCTACAGCCAATAGCTTGAAAATTTGCGTTCGTCTGATTTAAATCGGGAAGGCACTCGTCATGCTGTATGCAGCCTTTATATTTAAAACATATTCAATTTGGACAGATTTAAATGTCTGAAAATTTTATTATTACTCTGACATTCTAGAAATAACAGGTCCGGTGCTCGGTGCCGGTTTCAAACAACTCGACTTTGCTTTTAACTTTTCATATTTGAAACGTCAGCGAAGGGTTAAAATTGAAGTCGCTAAAAGGATTTTAAAATAGACAAGAACTAATTTTTAAAAATGCATAGAAAAGCATGGTAGACGAGAAAGTTCTGGCGAGCGAGGTAAAAACGCTAGTTTTATGATTATTTCTAGAAGTGATTTTTTTGTGACGTGAAAAGAATTATTTTTGTGTAAGCCTAACATATTTTTGGTGTACTGTAGAGGCTGTAACCTGTAACCATGTTAATGGCATGCAACCTCCGCGAGTATAAGTAACTTAAACTCATTCATTAATATTGAGAATAGGAAAAAACATCAAGCGGGCAGCTCAGCGGGCTGACAAGCGGTTTAGAAGAAAAATGTAAAATATATCTATGAATAAATATACCTAGCTATCTATAAATTAAAAGACCCAAATTATCAATCTTTTCCCGGATACCGTCAGCGCTCCCCCGAACGTTGACAGTACCTATCTAGGTTAAAGATGATATGGCTAGAAAGGGGGGTGACTACTGAGATGACGGCTAAGAAGTATGGAAGATACATGTTGCATCAACCCCAAATAAATTGGAATAAGCGCAGGAGAATGATGACGATGACTTAGACCTAGGTGAAATATAGCTTTATACATGCAACAGGTTCCTAATGTTAAAAAAAATATATTAGAGCTAGTCTGTACTTAATAAGTTATAGAGAGTAACACTTTTTCATCAGTTTGTGTGCCCATCAATACCATCCGTGTTATACCTATATTCTTCAAAACTTACACCTGCGGGGTAAATGCCTAACACTTATAATTGCAATGCATTTCATTTCGACAGTTCGACAACATTCATTGCGCTATGTACGCTGCCGAGCAGAAGAATCATTCAAACATAAAAAAAGGGTTAGGAATTTCTTTCAATATCCTTCGGATTGTAACAGAAAGTGTGTTAGGTTGTATTCACGTTGAAAGCTGGTAACCGGCGCCGATAAACCAGCGTTTGTCGCCGCCGACAAGCGCTGGTTGTCAAAGCCAGTCGGCGTCGGCGCAGGGAGCCTTCATATTTTTTGCAAAAATCTGCGCGAATCGTTGCGGATAAGCGTCGACAAGTTCCTGTCTGAATTAATCGGCGCCGCCGGTTCGCATTCGTTCGTGCTGATTTGGGAAAGAGTATGAAAACTGCCTGCGCCGACCAGCGTTTGTCGGCGCCAACAAGCGGCGCACTCCTACGCAATTGGGTGCAGGTTACTTTTTCACCCCGTTAGCATGACCCCGTCCAAAACAAAGTCGTTTCCCCCAACTCCCACAAGCCTATCCACCTGTTATCCCTTAGTCACCTTTCAAGGAGAAGGGTAGTCCATTATTTGCAGAGGCACGGAGCTCGAAGTTAACTATCCTATCCATCATTGTTATCTCACTTGTTGAATACCTTTCGATTAGGCAGCAAGTTCGGGAGAGGCCCATCGTAGTGATAGAACGAATGAATAAATAATGAATGAATGAGGAACGCGAGTTTTATGGAAAATCGTCATGATTGAATTTTTGGGATGTCATTGGCAAAAATTTTGTGATCCCTGTTTGTAACAAAACTGAAAGGCCCTACTGAAATTAATACAAAAATTGTTTAACCGCTTGAGATGCGAAATTTTAATATATTATTAATAATAAATATGAATATATTATTATATTTAATATATTTTTTATTATACCTCATACGCTGCCGAGCCTTCTAAGCCATACATTATCATCATGCCTTATGCACTATTACACATTTCTATTAGACGTTGCACTTAGGTATAATTGAATTATTAATCCCAGCGGATTACATTAAGATTGATATAATTATATTGTAAATTGCTTTATTGATGAAATTTCGTGATGACCTAGTGGATAAGAACTCGCCTCTCAAGCACGAAGTTGTGAGTTCAAATCCGGGCAAGTACAATGTGACTTTTTCAATTCTTATCTTCCCGGGATTATCTTAGACATCACTGTAAGTCGGTGAAGGAAACATGGTGAGGAAACCTTGACTTATAATTAATTCCAGCTTTTGACCCCGGCTTCGCTCGCGTGGATGTCGGAAAATATGCCACGGGAACGTACATACTACCGTGGTTAAAAGTACCTTATGTGTTAATTCTGGTTACAAACTATTTTTATGACAAATGGAAAAAAAATATAAAAACAAAATTTTCGGTATCAGACTCGTTCCCACACCTCATAGAATTAACTTTTTTTTCCAAAATATTTAATGTAGGTATAGTTTTGTTTTCGTGATTATTTATATATAAGTCTGAAATCGCCAACCCGTCTTGAGCAAGCGTGGTGATCAATGCTCTGCCTTCTCTGTATGAGAAGACAGCAGTGGGAAAGTTACAGGCTGATATTATTATTTCCTTTATTTCATTATCCTAACTGATATCATAAATGCCGAAGTGAGTTTGTTTGTTTGTTACACTTTCACGTTAAAACGGCTGAACGGATTTAGATGAAATTTGTTAGACGGGAAGACCATGACCTGGAGATGCACATAGGCTACTTTTCATCCTGGATTGCAGACGAAGTCACAGTCAATATCTAGTTTACATATAAATTATATTTTTATATATTAGAATGAAAGAAATCTAGGTGTCCAACGAGAGCCTCCTTAGGTGTTGGTCGAGGCTCTTGGTAATTAAGCCATTGGCTGATACGACTATCGGCACAATGATCGCTGAGTCCACATCCCACATGTCGACAACCTCGCGAGCCAAGTCAAGATACTTGATTTGTTTATCTTTCTCGGCTTTCACGGCCGTTTACGAGGAAATAAGAAGGTATTTTATTCAGTGACGTACAGACGTACAGAAGAATGATATAAAAAAAGGTGAACTAGTTACTCAGGAATAAAAAGTTAAAAGTTTTAAATCGTATTTTTTCATTAACTGCATCAGGCAGGGAAATTCCTTTGTTTAACAAATTGAAACTCTACGTTTTTTTGCCGTGTTAAAGCCATTTCATACAACTGGCAAAGAATGACAGTTCCGATTTGAATTTACGAGCAATTTAAGTTGGTAGTCAATTTGCTAAACATTTAATTTGCCTGACTTTATAAGAGTAATCTCTTGGGTTATTTGCTATATAAATGAAGATTGATGGTATATCAACAGGTAAGCTTGATGTTTAACGGAAGTTTAACCGCATCATCGTTAGATTGTAATAGCTGCCGAACCTTTGGGAAGCCACCTCCCGGTTCTTTAATGCCCGTTTCAATGTTATCGCTGATCAAATGTTTTGATTTATCAGTCAAGGGATCATAACATGCGCAAAATTGGTGCTTTGTGGTTTTAGTTTTGAAAATGATCTCACTAATAGGGAATGCAATCTTGAGTCGATAGGCAACGTGAGATTTCATTCAAAATTCAAAAGTCATTTATTCCAACTAAGCTGAGCACTTTTCGAACGTCAAAGTTACATAAGACAGTCTCCCAAACCGCCCAACCTTCACCACTTCCTAGTGCTTTAGCTGGGAAGAAGAAGTGGCGCAACAAACTCCCCAGCAGCACAAGCAGCACCCGTTCACGAGCATAACGCAAAGATCAGCCATTACCTCCCTCGCCATATTTGAGGGAAGGAGGCAACCCGACCCCCGACGCTACCGCAAGCAGTGACATCTAAGGGAGCATGACGAACTTGCTGCCGGTTGTTCAGGCAATAAATAATATGACCAATTGTCGAGGTCGCTAGCTAACCACATATTGCAATACAACTCATAAAAAACATTGTAATGACTAAATTATGTCAACAATAAATTAAAATAAATTGACTTATAAAGTCAAATCAAATAAACAATTATATTTAAACTCATTTCACGTGCTAAGTCGTGTGTCGAGAACTCACCCGCCAAACAGGCAAGACCTCTTTTTCGAGATTATGAGAATTTGAAGACCGAGATTTTGCCTAGTTTTTGACATAATGCGGTTCTTTAAATCTAAAATTCTTCTACTTAATATAATCGTCTTATATTTTGTAATTATAAAAACATACACAATAAATCAGCACATACATTACGCACACTATCCATTAATAAAGATATTTTCAATATTATAATATTATTTATTATAATATTGATAATATTATGCCAGTGCATGGTGTGCTAAGTCGCGCGCGATCAGTCTCGTAATCTCGTTTGAGACCTCGTCGGTATTGGTCGAAATCTCGAACGAGATTGTCTTCCCCTGAGATTGAGCCTCAAAAAAAGGCGCCAGATCGAGATTACACTGTGTACTTTCTAGTCCCTTAATTGGATTTTTGAAAAAAATACCTTCTTATTTTCGTTTTACATGGAAGCTGTTGCTCACTCTTCATTAGAACCATTTAAGTTTCAAAGCATTAAGTGTAGGCCACACTGGGAACGAAGCTAAGTTCGTTTAGGTTCACTCATGTAGCTACCGCGTGTTTCATGCTTCGGTTCACACCGCGAACTATGAACTTAGCTTCGTTCTCAGTGTGGCCTGCGCTTTACGGAGAACGAAACAATGCCATAAATTTCTGCTCATTAATAAAAAACCAAAGAACAACGCGAAAATTATTCTAACTCCTCGTACAAAAGTACCTAACTCGTGACGAAATTCCTTTCCGACAGCTGCAAAACGAAGAAGCCGGCGTTAACATCGCTTTACATTAACACCGTCTAATGAACGCGCGAGATTTCAGCGCTTTCCGCTGAGTGGTGGCACTCTAATGAAGGGGCATTCGTTTCATGAAGCGTATGATGCTTCCCACTTTCTGGTTTACGCGTTCAAGTTTATCGCTTATTAGTGGAGTGACAAACTCCGAAATTACGTGTGCTTACGTCTACACTACAAATTACGCGACAAAGTTTCAGCGATTTGTCCTCAGACCATTCAAAAGTGCGTGTAATTGGTTTAATTGAAATAAATTCTTTGAGTTTTAACTTTGAATAATTCCATTCATTGACGTAAAATTGTTATCTATACCTATTGTAAAAAGGGTTATAATAACATGGTTGATGTTCATGTTAAAGTGATCGACGTAAATTACGTTGATATCATAGTTAGGACCCTCTTCCGACTGTGTATTTTGTTTATTGTTATCCGTAATTAAGGTCTCAGTTTAATGGCAACCCTAGTTTGCATTGGTGTCTCAATATGTTCGTCATTTGTCAAATTACTGGAGCAGGGTACTTGCAATATTAGTATGCCGCTACACTGGAATTGTAAAACGGGGGAGGGGGGGCTATCCAGTGCTGCAGCAGACTGTTAACAGGCTGCTGCTAAATGAATAACACTAATAAGTTTATTTATTTTCTCGCACAATGCTTTTGTAGCACATAACAGTTTTGGACTGCTTGTATAAATTCAAATTGTGAAAACTTGTGCCTGATGAAGGTTTTTGAAAAAAGTGGTAAGTATCATACAAATGAACAGGAAAGTAACATGTGATTTATATTAACGACTTGTGTAATCTGAATATTAAGGACGGCAAAATAGTATCATATGCCGACGACACTGCGTTAATATTTACTTACCGCTAAAACCAGTAACGAACTGTACGAAATAGCTCAACTAGGAAAACCTAGTTGAGCTATTTCGTACAGTTCGTTTTTTTAATTAGTCACAGTATTAAAAAATACTGTGACTAATTACTACTTCAAAGCAATTTACTAACATTAGGTATATGCTTACAAGACAAAATATATTCACTTCTCCATGCGCAAGCCTCAACTTAACATTGCTACCCCTTAATGCCCATCAAGTCAAGTCAAGTCAAGTCAAGTCAAAGATTTATTTGCATACTAAGTCTACATTTTGGTGTTGTTTACAAATGCAGGTACTTACAACTTAGCGGCCTTTTCCAATCTTACTTCATCAATGTGGAAACCGTTCAGTCAAGATGTGTAATTGCCCTTTTATCCTCAAAACGAGCAGCATTAAATACCTCGGGGTAATAATGGATGACACACTGTCTTTCAGAAAGCATATTGAAAGTCTAGTTGAAAGAGAGCGCAAACTAACAATTGCTTAAAAAAAATCGCGAACAGTTGCAGATTCAAAATTAATCACATAAGTATATTTGGCTCTATGTCAATCTATAATTCAATACTGCATCACTTCATGGGGTGGCGCACCAAAAACCAATCTACTTCCTCTTGAAAGAGCTCAGAGAGCAGATTTGATTTTTACAAACTTTAATGATAGTAAAATGTACACGACGGTAGAAGAATTGGGTTTTTCAGACCACTGCGGAACAATAATACATATGATACTGGAACAACAAAGTAAACAATCCATTTGGTTTGCTTATAAAAGACTATTTAATAGAAGAAACATTCAAAAATTCAAATCCAAACTAAAGACACTAAACTGGAACGATATTATACAGCCGAATAAAAATGTCGATGAGAACTATCAGTCGTTCCATAAAACTCTGATAGATATCTTAGATGCATGTATCCCTAAACGTCGACTTAAACTAAAAACAAAACGTAATAATTTCTGGCTAACCGTTGGTATTAAACAATCTTGTAAAAATAAAAGACTACTAAAAGTTTTTTCGTCTAAAATTAATAATTCAATATTTACGAAATACTATAAAAAATATGAAAAAATCCTAAAAAAATCTGTGACAGCGGCAAAAAAATTACATTACATAAATAAAATGAATAAATCATCAAATAAAGTTAAAACCATGTGGAATATTGTAAAAGAACGGACAAACAAAAAAACCAAAAAAGACAAAAAAAATATAACACTACAAACAACAAACCTAGTAAGTGAACCTAAACAAGTAGCTAACGTTTTCAATAACTTTTTCGCATCCATTGGGGAAAATACCACCCACTCATCCGGGAGTGTACAGAGAGAAACATCAGTGATTAACCCTACTGAAAATACCATGTTTCTTACCCCAGTCGACGGATACGAAGTAAACCAGATCTTAAAGAACCTTAAAAATAAAAGTAGTCACGGCATAGACGAACTCCCACCGACTTTGTTCAGACAGTGCGCTGATGAACTTACCTTACCTTATTCTATAAATTAATAAATCAATCCTTCGATGAGGGCACTTTCCCCAATCAACTAAAAAAAGCTTTAATAAAACCTATCCATAAAAATAACGCAAAAACAGCCCCAAGTAATTATAGACCAATTTCCCTTCTTTCTACAACATCCAAAGTCTTCGAAAGAGCAATGTGTGATCGTGTATATTCGTTTTGTGAGAAATAGACTGCCAAAATGGATTTCGCAAAAACAGATCTACAACGCTAGCTGTCTATAAATACATCCAAGAAACATTAAATATTATAAATAATAAATAATATGCAATAGGGATATTACTCGACATGACCAAGGCCTACGACAAAGTGCAATTTAAAATATTATTAAATAAGCTATACGGAATCGGAATACGCGGAAAAGCCTATGACTGGTTCGCATCATATTTAAAAGATAGAGAGCATTTAGTTGAGATTGAATATTACAATCAAAAAACAAAAGAGGCACAGCTCATTAGATCTGATGTTAAATCAATACATGCTTCAATTCCCCAGGGAAGTGTTATGGGTTGCCTCCTTTTCCTCATATATATAAATGACCTCCCCAAAACCATAGACGGGCCATGTGTACTTTTTGCGGATGATATCTCGATCCTGACTTCATGCCAAACAAATGTTAATTTAAATGAAAAACTTACGACTATTCTTGGAAAAACTGTAAACTGGATGAGCGACCATAATCTCGAAATAAATTTTACCAAAACCAAATTAATAGCGTTTCACCCCTGGCAGAAAAAGCAAATAAATATAGATTTTAATTTTAATCAACATAAATTAGAAACAGTTGACAATTTCACTCTCCTAGGTTTAACAATAGACACTCATATAAACTGGAAAACACATATACAGACAGTAAAATCTAAAATTTCAAAGTTTTCGTATGCTCTCCGCGAAATAAAAAAGACTACAAACCTACAAACCGCACTAGTCACATACTATGCGTATGCCCACGCGTGGTTTAACTATGGCATCATCTTATGGGGAAATAGCACAGACGCTCCCTCCCTATTTACCCTCCAAAAAAAGCTAATACGAATAATTACCAATATAGAACCAACAGATAGTTGCAAGCCTTACTTTCAGAAACACAAGATTCTCACCTTAGTTGGTATTTATATCTTGGAATTATGTAAACTAGTCCGTAAATATCCAGATTCGTACAGCACACGGGGAGACATACAAACAAATTATTTGATGCGCCATAAAAATAGACTAAATTTGCCCCCCTCCCGCCTTAAACTACATTCATCTAGCCCATATTCAATGTCAATAAAAATATATAATAAATTACCCGAAGACATAAAACAACAAAATAAAACCAGTTTTTTTTAAATAAATTAATGCAATACTTAATTTAAAAAAGCTATTACACAGTACAAGAATTTCTAATGGATAAATTAAATAATAATAATACATAACTATGAATAACAGATATATTTGAATTAGTAAAATAAGAAAAATAAATTATAACTTAATAATTATACTAATAATAATAATGAATAATTTTTAAGCGAGTAAAGAAATAAGCAATACTAAATATAATTAAATAAATAATATATGAATAGATAGACCTGCATATAAAATATTAATAGAATAAGTGAATGAATGGAAATATAAGTACATAGGGTAATAGGATATAAAATAATTCTAACTTAATAATAAGGAAAATTAATAAAGCGCTCTTCCTCTCTCTACCTATTTAAAAATTTGCTGTGCCCGACAGGGTTCATAATTGTTTCTATTATTATTTCTTTTATTTACCACCTGTAATTGTACATTATGGATTGCAATAATCGATTTGAGATTTGAGATTTAAGCAATTTTAAAGGTAACAAACTTCCGTCCCTGTTTCTTTCCCACAGATCTGCTATATAAATCTTGCAACATGCTGACTGTTCGCCAACTTTTCATTATGCTCTTAGTATTAAAACAGCACACCATGCTTACCTAGACTGCAGACAATACTAACAAGAGACGGAATGACATAGTATGCACATCTAATGCAACCTCAAAACATGGCTTCGTAGAAAGGTTTCTTTACATTTTTAGGTCCATTTCTGTACATTAGATTAAATAGAAAACTAAGTATTTATAAATTAAATTACTTAAGCTGTAAAAAAGTATCGCTTTGTCTGCAAAAAGAATCGCTAACATGCTATTTTACTTTGATCTACCTTATTTTAATTTAGTTTATACTATATACTCATTGTTAATTTATTACATGAAGTATTTATGCACTTCCTAGCCTGAAGCACAAGTTCAACCTAGTCCAGACAAATAAGCAACAGTTATCTATATTAATTATTAAGTTACTTATTGTAAATGTGCCCCTTTTTATATATAAACAATTTATTTATTCATGTATTTTTGCTAAATAATTCAAATAATAATTCAACACAAAATAAATGATAATAAAAATAATATAAAAAAGGGATAAATGGGAGTGTGATGAACATTTACCTACAAATTCACCAACACACACAGTAGAAACGGATTTTTTCTACGTGAGAATAGACAAAATGGCAGATTGTGATTGTTTATCTGTCATTTTGTCTATTCTTCCGTCGGTAAAACCCATTTCTACGGTGGTCATGCTACGCGTGCTGGTGTTTGGTGGTGAATGTTAATAATTTGAATGATTAAAGAAAGAATCATTATTTGGAAATTCAACGGAAAGATCCATGTATTTTGATCCATGTATTTTAATGCGGAACTAACTTACACTTGTTAAAAATAATAAAAATATATTAACTATTCTATTTAACTTGCAAAATCCATATTCCGGGTTGCTTGTGAAAACCCTTTGTAGCTAATAGCTAAGTTACAAACATCTTCAGAATCCAAAAAAAAATATTATTTTGTAGTAAAATATAAAAATAATACGCTGAATAAAACTCGTAGAACTGTATCAACAGAACCCCAGAACGTGTACCTACAATGGCCAGATTTACCAGACGAATTCGCAACATAACACATGCACGACGAAGTAGCTTCACATACGAAGCAAAAAATCTGACTTAATTAAACTTTTATTCCACAACAACCAACTGTGAAGTATATAATTTAATCTGTTTACAATAGCACCCTTGACAGAAAGGTTTACTGGCTACAAGGGTGGAACATTCACACCTTGGCACGGCGCCAACTCTGATATTTTTGTGCAACTCACTTAATATAGATGAACATTAAAGATACACCGCCCAGCCGGCCGTATTCAGGGTCTGTACGGTGCAAGATTGCGTGAAAATATTAACATGTTTTCAAGGTCAAAACGCCCGATAATGTTGTAGTTTGCCGGGCCGTTTTGACCCTTGTACCCTTAGTGCGACGACATTGTCTGTTCGAGGTCAGACCGGGCCTTTTTTGGCTCGTATTTATTTCAATGTCTGAATTTAGTACTGATGAGATTATAGAGAACACGCGACTCGTGCGCCATTGGAATAACGATACCCTTCTTTACTGATGTTACAGTTTACAATTTGCCATTAGGTACCTAAGAATTTACAGCGATCTTATTGTCTTGTACAGTCGACCGCTTGTCAAACATCGGTGGTAAACTGGTAACACTTTGAACTTGAGCTGACCAAGCGTAAATATACAAATATAGCGAGAATAGAGTTTGCAATAGAATAAGAGGCCAGCTTTTACTAGTCTTGTTACACCACGTGTGTTCGACTGTGCATAGCAAAGTTGGTAGTCCAGCTGTATCTTGAAAAATAATCTTATGGTACACGGCCTTGCTTTTACGTGAAACATCTTAAGTTACTATAGGAAATTTATTTTCATCTCTCACTGAGTATTTTCTTTTAAAAAAAAGCTTGAAATGAAACTAATAAGAAGAACACGACAAATTTCAACATATCAGAGGAAACAAATCTAGCTTAGTTTTAAAATAAAAACGCAAAGGCAGCGAGTTGCTTCAGTGGTTTCAAATGAAATTGAATTAAATTATAAAAGAAGAAGATATCTCAACATATCAGCGGATATCTTATGTCCAATAAGAATTTTTTTTTTTTTTTTTTTATATTTATAATTATTGCCTACTCTATCAAAGGAAGAATATGTCCGTAATATGATATCCTAGAACAGCCGATCTATTATAAATATTAATAAATATAAAAATACACAGATAAAATACATATAGTCACGCCTTCTTTTCTTCCCTTATGGGAAGAAGGCAGAAACTACAGAACGTCACCTGCTACAGTTCTTACAAAATATTTTGCTTCGATTACGTTCATACGTCTGGTAAATACAAAAAACTTACCGTTAAAACTTAGATGAAGTGATCTTGAAGTGAACCAGCCAGTCTATTCTGTAATAATCTCACGGTGAAAACTAAGGTGAAGTGAACGTGAAGTGAGCTGTCATTCCATCTGCTGCTAGGGACTGACAGGTCACTCCGAGCTCACTTCACCTAAGTTTTCACGGTGAGATGGTTACAGAATAGCACTGCTGCAGTGCTATTCTGCTGTAAAAATCTCACGGTGAAGTGAGCTGTCATTCCACCTGCTGGTTTACAGTTACTAATGGTTACAGAATAGCACCACAGGTGCAATGACAGGATTTGACACTATTGACAGCTCAAGCCGTGATATTTACAGATTAGACCGGCTGAAGAACATTGTCTAGGGAAGACATAACTACATCCATGATAACATGCTAGGCGCACATATTTGAAGATTGTTGAAAGAATATGTAGTCTCGTTTAGTGCCTCTTGTCCGAAGTTACGGCACGACCAGTAGAAATAGCCGGCTTCCTTTAACCGGTCGTAACTCTTAATCATAGTGAACGATAAAAAAATATGTTCCGATAGCTAGTAGATTTTCATGGCTGAGTTGGCTAAACAGTTGGTTTATAGCTGTGAATTTTGTTTGTCTGTCTACACTGCTACTTCGTGATTTTGAAATAGGCTTTATTTTGTTTATTTAGGTACGACTGCGATACATTTACAGATTATGTGTATAACAGTTTTGTATGGCTAATAATAGGTTTCCTTGTTTAACTAGGTTAATAATAAGACATGCGAATGGACACCTTAGAAATAATCATGTTTTAGAAAATAGTACAATATTATATAGGTACATGCAATTTTAAAAGAATATTGTCATAGAATTAGCTTATAGGCAAATTGTAAAATTGGAAATAAAGTTATTATTTATTTGTTATTGGCGCCGCATCAAGACCGCGGAAATTGGGAATACGCCGCCGACGCAATAAATACCATCGTCCACGATGACCACGAATCTATGTTCAAAGGGACATTATTAACACTGTTCTCCAAAGCATTGGGCTCAGTCAGGGTAAAATATTTTTTCTTGAATGCTGCTGGTGGAACAGGAAAAACCTTGCAGAGGTCAGAAGGCAATGCCAAATTGCAATCGCGGTAGCGTCTTCTGGAATAGCTGCCACACTGCTTTCTGGTGGCAAAACAGCGCACTGCATGTTTAAGATTCCGTGGATTTAGCGAGCAACGAAACGCCTGTTTGTGGGATGTCTTGCGACAGTAACAAAGGAGGCGTGCTTAGGGATTGCGGTTTCATCGCATGGGATGTATGCATTATGACAAATAGGAAAGCAGTGGAAGCTGGTGGTGGTGTCACAGTTCTATTTAGTGGCGATTTCCGGCAAACACTGCCTGTGGGGACGCGAGGATCTAGGGCTGACGAGGATACTTCGTTGAAAAGGTCGACTCTATGGTCACGAGTTCATAGACTGTGCTTGACCATCAACATGCGAGCTCAGCTTGGCTGGAATTCACATGCTCAAGAATTCTCCGATGTTTTTATGAAAGTTGATGAAGGCACTCTACCAGAAAACAGCGGCCAGGTGGCCCTACTAGACACTCTTGGTAGAGTAGTTCCCACTTTAGAAGATCAGATTCGTCTGGTGTACGGTGACATCAGTCGAACACCGTACCAAGAGAATTCTTGGGTGTGTGAACGGGCCGTTTTAACGCCCAAGAATAATTATTCACTCAACCATAGCATTCTCTCGCAAATTGAAGGGAGCGAAGTGATATACACCTCCATTAACTCTGTTGTGGAGCAAGATGATGCCACACATCACCCCGTAGAATTTCTGAATTCGCTTACGGTAAGTGGACTTCCAGCGCACATCATGCAGCTGAAGGTCGGTGTCTCGATAACTCCGCCGAAGCTGTGTAACAGAACCCGGCATGAACTCGTGTCTTTGCAAAGAAACGTCATCTAGGCGGGAATTCTAACAGGTTATGGTGTTGAATAGCAAATAAATGAATATGAATATGAACAGACAGTGTTCATACCGCGGATGCCACTAGTTCCCCACAATTACCCACTTCCATTTTAAGCGCGTGCAGTTTTCTGTGAGCATATGCTTTGCAATGATTATTAACGAGTCACAGGGGCAGACAGTGAAGGCTGCGGGTGTCGACCTCAGGACAAGCTGCTTCTCACACGGATAACTGGACGTCGCTTGCTCCCGCGTCACCAGTCCCGACTCTTTGCATATTTTGGCTGCAGAGAACCGAACTACAAACGTACGTAGTTTATAGGGAAGTTTTACAAAAATATGCCTGTTATTGTAGTATATTGTGATATCTTACGACATTCACGTGAACGAAGTCGCGGGCAGAAGCTAGGTAAAATAATAAAAAAATAGAAAAAATAGTATGTATATTGTAAGATTAGTTGATTGTCGTTGTCATTTGCCCGCATTTAATGGCTTGTTTTTAAAAGTAAATATCAGTTAAATATATCCCCTTGAAAAAAATCTGTGTTATAAATTCGAGCAATAAGTAAAATCAGAAATTTCGAAATTCATAGCACTAATGTATATACATATATATTGTTTTTTGTACAATTTCTCTTTGTCTATGTTTTAAAATCTCTTTGAGGAAGGTTCAGTACTTACACCAAACGGTCCCGCACGAGTTGAGAATGTTATTAAAGCCAGTTTAATTATCAGTTCATTAACATTCGCTTTGTAAGGCAAAGTGACCGTGAGTTAAGAGGAAAATGGCGTGATAGGTGCTAATGTATGCAACGGATGGGACTCAGTCACAAGCCATTCTAGTCCCTATCAGAGCAGTCTTGATTAAGGGTGTCTTCACCACGATGTGATTGGAAGATTATAAGATGTCAAACCGTGCGCGGAGGGGATTTCTCATCGGCAAAAAAAAAGAACTTCAGTTTGTAAGGAAGTTATACCACCTATTTGAGAATAGGAGATCCTTCGTGCTATAAGAAAATATGGTACAAAATTTCATGCTTCTAGGCCCAGCGGTTTAGCAGTGAATTTATGAAGTAAGAAGATGATTCACGTCACTTGAGTCCAGAGTAGAAAAATGTGACCGACGAATGAAAATTTAAAAGATTGTTCATGTCATTTGGTGCCAGTCTCCAGTAGGTTGTTTGTAGGTAAACAGGTTCGGAAATCTTGTTTTTAGGAATAATTACCTATAGGAAATCTTACAGCTAGCTGAACAATAGTAACCTACTTTTTCATACTTTATTGAAGTTTTCGCAAAGCTTTTTTTTTGTTAGCCTGCGCTGTTCCACTCTTGGGCAAAGGCCTCCCTGCACTCCTTCCAGTTTTGGCGGAATCTGTCCAGTTTATCCCGCTTAGCTATATCTAATTAAATATATATTTTATTAATAATAATTACGCACACCGAAATAAAGGCAAAATAAGAGATCTACATAATTATCTTTAAAAACATTCTGTAATGGTTTTGATTTTATAAAAATTGATTACCAAAAAAACTACCTGCGACAGTCGATAAATTCGTGTAGGACGCTAAAAACTAAAGTATTAAAAGTATTGGTATTTTTAATAGTCGATACAAAATTGCCAATTAAAATTAAGCCACCAAATAGCTAGATATTTAATTCGTACTTTAGTATGTACTTCATATCAGTGCTATTCCTTTATCATCACAAACAGACACAATCGTATATGGGTTTACCGCGTAACCATAAATTACAACTACGTATTGCCAGTGTCGATAGCAGCATTGCAACCAGCTAACTCTGACTTGTTTATATTTTTATCAGAAAGCAACTGGTGGATATAGCTTTGTTTTCTTTAAAGTTTACGATATAAAATTCCTTTAAATTTTCCATCAAAGCGAACTAAAGTTTCTTTGAAAAAAGAAATCTAGAAATACATTCTAAAATAATAGTGATGTTAGTGGACAATGAATCACTTCATGCAGGTTTTGGTAAGCAGGAGCGATTCATTACATCCGGTGAATGTATGTAGATATTATTTTTCTGTGAGTTAGTCTTAGTACGTAGCTTAGTTATAATTGTAACACACTAATATACCTTTTAAATGTTTTGTACCTAACCAACTAACATTATAGATCATTGTTGTCTAACTAAATAACTAAGCTTAATTATATTTAGGTTTTTTATTTTCATTAGTATAGTCTATTAGATTATAATGCCAACATTATAATGTATTGGTGGATGCCTAAGTCCCGTAGTGGACGACTTTCGGCTGAAATAATGATAATAATAATAAGAAATTATGTAATTAAGCCTTGCTTAAGTTGACGTTGGTGAATACAGGCACTACAAGCAACAACAAAACAAGCGCTTTGAAGCATCACAGCGCTGACGGGTAGTAAGCGCCTCAGTAACACTGTGGTGACGTGTTGACGTGAACGCGTGTACTATAACGAAACATAACATAAAGGCTGGTACAACACTGCAAGGCTATTTTGGCACGTGGCCAAAATTCGAACTAATGCCCCCATCTTGATTTTTGAATACATTTCAAAAGACATTTGACAAAAAAAATAAAAATACTTTCATTCAGATCTTGATCCGTATGATGTTAGTAATATATATATACTTAAAAGCTATGTTAGTAACAAATGTAATACAAAATTCTAATTCTTATATCTGTTGCAGTCACCTGACGCACCGGGTACATGCACATGTACCTAATGCGCCATAATGGCGCTACATTGCGCCCACGCACTCTGCGCATCAAGGCACAAATGTTTACCAACAAGGCCCCCTTGTCAATGTCCTTTAGGCGCCAAAATATCCTTGTAACACATCACGCGACAAATACCAACAGTGATATCGTGCGACTTCGTTCAACATCGCCAGACTTCGCTCAAACTGTCTGTTGATGAAAATCGTTCGAAATGTGTCTGCAAAATTGTTTGATGTCCGGTGAGAGCTTTGCTCGACGTTTGTAGCCTGTAGCGAAAGACGGAAGTAAAATGAAATGTATTGAATTCGACACATTCTTTTTCTTCACAACTTCCCTTTGCAAATATCGACGTCTCGACATGCTGAAATTAAGTTTTTCAGCCAGTAAGTGTACTGAGACTTTTATCAGAAAAAAAATGATTACTAAAGTCGATAACTTTAAGCACTGTACGGAACACTAAAATGTTTAAAAAATATATAAGTATGTGGCACGGTACAGTAAATAAAAATCGGCATTCACAACACTTAAAGCTCCCACTCAATAATGTTTGGATACAAAGAAAAGAAGTGTTTTACAATCAATCAGATACTAGACTACCTACTATAATAATTCCCTTCATACATATGGCATAATTAGCCTATAGTATTCTCACTGCTGGGGCACCACAGACTGGGTGTTTCATAGATATATACCTCAATACGGAAGTCGAAACATCCTTCTGTTATAAATAACAACCGTGAAAGCTATCACAATGTAAATGAGTGTATACTATTTAATTACAGTTGTCGCTTTATTCAGCGCGTCATCTCACCGCACTGACCGCTTGAACCGCTCAGACCACTCATAGCGCTCACAGTAAGCGCTGCGTTGACATTGCGGTGACAGAGAGCGTGGGTTTTAAATTAAAACAGATTATTTTTAAAGTGAATGTACCATCACTTCAAATCATGCTGCGCCAAGTCAACAAATAAATAAGAATGAAATCAGGAGGATGTCATCCAAAAATATAAAATATCTTCGCACTTGTTTTCCAGATTTTCCGATTCCAACGAAACGTTTCCGAATTAATTAAACGCTTATCGTAAAACGGTCATAAAACTTTATTTATTGGGGTTAATAAACATAAATCTACTTGTGAATGGAAGCTCGGAAACCGCTTCATTCATCTCTTGATGGAGTATGAAAGCGTCTTTTTTGGCACTTAATTCAGAACCTCAAATGTGTATAGAGTTGCAAACCTTAAATGTGCAGTGAGGAACGGGGTGTAAAGTTCACTCATTCTCTATAGACAAGGGATGATTCTACGACCAGCAGGGCTAACATGACAAGCGCGAGAACGCTCTTTTTCTCTTTTTGTCGAAATTTGTCTACGATTCTGACGTCATTTTAATCCCTAACATGACCGTAAACGACGAGTAAACTCGAAAAAGGCATTTTGACACTTCTATATCTCGCCACGAGAGACCGATGTTGCAAGTTATTAAAAACAAATGATTTTTATGATAGCAACATCGGCTTGAGATTTCGTTTCATTCATTCAATGGTGCCGATTTCCTCGTCACAAATACCTCTAAACTAGACTAAAAATTACCAAAATTTAGATTATTCCTGTCAACCGACGATTTCCCATTCTGAAATAGACTAAACACAACTTAACAATTTTTTTGTTTGACGGCACTAAGATGGCACTGAGTTATTAATTTAGTGAAAATGGCAATTGTGCTATTCTGAATTTTACGTTTTTCATCTAAAATTCTGATTGTCTAAGTATTTAATCGCGACTAAAATGGTGTGGAAATTAATTTTCATGAACTAAAATTCACACCAACACCTCGACTTTTTTTTCTTTTCTTTTGCTTATATCTCGAAAATGATGTGTCCTATCGCAAAAATGAAAATTTCAACCCCTTTTATGAAGCCCATAAACCCCTAATACCCAACATGTAGGTAATCATTTTTCATAATTTCCATACAAAAAACGAAAAAATCCATATAAAACACGTCGTTCCAATATAAATAGTAGTTTAAAACTAAGTATTTTCATTATTAATATATTGTAAAATAAAATTATGACTAAAATAATTACAATTATGAAACTGCCATGTTATTTTGGAGATATTCTTGTATCATAATTTTGTCTACTCTTCTCGTCGTTCTCATCGTCAAAACCGAGGACGAGTAAATACGACTTAATGACAGAAGAATCGGAGATTATCTCGTGTTGAATTGTCAAAAATCGAGATAACTAAGGTGCCATGTTAGGGTTTGTCGAAAAAACATAAAGTTTGACAGAAGAAGTCGACTATTTTGTATGGTTAGAAAACGAGAAAAGTGACAAATTAGACAAAAATTACTCACGCAAGAGCGAGTAATTGTCGCGTGCGTCATGTTAGGCCTGCAGACGGATGTCGTGTCTGGTGGGCAACTGCCCGACGATTGATGTCGGGACGTTGTATATATATACTCGTCGCGCGGTAAACTCAGCTTGCGCGATGCAGGATTTTTGTGTGATGTCACGGTGATGCGTATTTTATGTGTAGCGTTGAAGATGGCGACACGTGGAACAAACTTTTAATCAAAATTCGAAGGATTTTGAAGGAAATTGTTAATCCATTGATTCAAATGATTGAAAAATTCGTTTGCTCAACAACGATGCCGCAATGAGTGTTGTTGAACTGTCAAAATGAAGGCATTGCCATTATAAGTGTGTTACGTAAGTACCCCGCTGATTTTACACAAAGTAACAAGATTATGTGCATCGAGTCTTAATGATAAATCTTCATAACAGTCATAATATTTTTTTTTTTGGGTGGGAAATTATCAAATAACTTCTCCCGCTCTGGGTGGAGCGGGAGGGCGTGTCAGACTCTTACTGACTAAAACCCACCCGTGTTCCTTCCGTTGCCTGTACGTTGCCAGGGGCCACGGTATCCCGTTCGGACTTTCCCGCAACCCCGGCAGGCATCGGTCCTATCGGACCCCTTCACTTGCTGTCATCTCTTTGAGGCGCGCGTGGAACACAACGCGCCGTCGACCCGGGCCTGGTCCTTATCGGACGGTGAGCTACCCATTGCTCACCGTCTACAAGCCCGCGCCTACGGTGGCCGGGAATCGGCCTGCGATTCCCGACGCCCAGGGCGTCTCCTGCGGCGGCCAGGGGCGTGAGGGCGCGAAATTTGCCTCTCCCTCACGCGTTCTGCCTCCTCCTTCGCGAGCATTACTGCTTCGCAGAAGGAGGTGACGGCCTCCCATGCCCTCTCGCTCCGTACCATGGCCTGGACTAAGGCCGGACGCGAGAGATCCCCGCCACCGATCGCCTCCACGAGGACACGGCGATGCTCTGCCCAAGCCGGACAGACCTCCACCGTATGCTCAACCGTGTCCTCCGGGCGATCCACACAGTGATGACACCCGGGCGTTTCCTCCCGCCTGATACGAAACAGGAACCTCCCGAAACAACCATGTCCGGTGAGGACCTGCGTTAGGCGGAAGCTGAGGACGCCGTGGCACCTCTCTAGCCACTCCTCAAAGAGGGGACTTATCGCCGCAATAGTGGCGTGCCCAAGTCATAATAACCTTAGATTACTATATCTTCTAATTGGTCTAATCGCGTTGTTGCGCAGCACTGTCGCATGTGCAAGGTGTACCGATGACCTTGTGAAGGCCGCAGGAAGCCGCTGGATTGCGAAAAGCACAGTACTGATCGAAGTGGCGGTGCTTGGGGAGGCCTATATCCAACAGTGGACGTCTTACGGCTGAAATGATGCTGATGTTTAACTACGAAGACAACTGGCTTTACTGATATTATTCCTCAACGACGCAACACTGTTGCTTTCATTTCCGCTCACAGGCATCCTATCTCCTAGTAAAATCATTATAGTTGACAGCAGACTGTGAGACAAAATTTGCAATATAACTACCTCGGAAAAGGATTGGGGCCAAAGCCAAGTGGGAAACTACAAAAGTATGTCACTCTCAACATTGCATTTTATTGTGGACATTTATTCCTTTGCGTTTCCTAGAAAAGGTGCAATTTAGATTGAAAGGTATCACATAATAGGTAACAATTTGACATGCACAGCGCCCTAATGTTAGAGCAGTAAGGAAGATTTTCGTAGTGCAAGGTGTTCCTACATACAAGATAAAATGATAACTCAGGATTACTGATAGTTCCCAAAATACCGATAAAAGTATGTTAACCATCTGTAAACTCTACGATACAAAATAAATGTTCTAGAGTGCCAATTTTTGAACGCAGCGCGAACTCAAAATAGGTGAAGCTATTGGAAAATCCTGAATGTCGACTCAGATCCTATGTGTGGCTTAAACGAGGTTTTATTAAACTCTGCTGGATCTTCACGCCCCGGTACGTGATCATGAATGTAGATATAATGAAACAAAGCGGTGTGACCGAGTGACTAAGGGATGCCTGAGCTCGAACACGTTTTTCAGTAACAAACAAACCAGCAGGGTTTATAACAGTGCCGTGTTCAACATCATGACAGTATCCGCGGAATTGTTTTATTTTCGGAAATGTATTTTTAGACGATACGCATAATAATTAGGTACGTTCATCACCTCTGCCGGCCATAGGTCGGCCCCCGTGAAGGTAATCTGCCAAGCCTTTTCCCAACTATGTTGTGGTCAGCTACCAGTCTAACTGGATGCAGCTGATACCAGTATTTTATTTTAGTGGTGGACATTGTCTTAAATGTGTATGTATTCTTATTTTGTTAAGCTAATAATATTCTGGTGAAATTAATGGGGAAATTAATGAAAAAGTATCAAACTGCTTTTTATTTGTCGCTTGCAAATAAATACTGGTAAGGCATACTTGCTGCTACTGGGAAGTTCCAGAAAAACCCAATAACACTTTGCCTATACATTCAGGGTACCGAACTCAAGACTCAGCCATCAAAAAGATCAAGTTCCCTTATCAACACTTGCGGAGTGTTAGACCGCCCCATCTTGTCTTCAGTGATATTTATTTACTTCTCTCCCCTACTTAGTGATTTACTACCTAAATTATTTTCTGTGATAATCCCTGGAGGCGAGACACTCCAACCTCCGATCGATACGAGTGCTTTATCACGGCTATTTAGGTTTCGGTCAGTACTGTGATTAAAGTTCTGATTCTTTAATGAGATATCTAGATTTAGAATAGACTGGCCCAAAGTAAAAGCTAATTCAAATCCGTTTTAGTCTTTTAAAATGCTGGTATTGGTTGCTTGAATAGAAAGAATTTTGTCGCTCCAATATAAATAGTAGTTTAAAACTAAGTATTTTCATTATTAATATATTGTAAAATAAAATTATAACTAAAATAATTACAATTATGAAACTGCCATGTTTTTTTTGTACCATAATTTTGTCTACTCTTCTCGTCGTTCTCGTCGTCAAAATCAAGGACGAGTAAATACGACTTAATGACAGAAGAATCGGAGATTATCTCGTGTTGAATTTTCAAAAATCGAAATAACTAAGGTGCCATGTTAGGGTTTGTCGACAAAACATAAGGTTTGACAGAAGGAGTCGACTGTTTTGTATGGAAGCGCTGTCAGAACACGAGAAAAGTGACAAAATAGACAAAAATTACTCACGCGAAAGCGAGTGATTGTCTCGTCATGTAAGGCTTGCTAGAGGCCTTGATAGGAGAGCTGTTAGACATTTTTGGGTAGGTATTTGAGGCACGATGAAAACTTGTTCAATACTTCTCCTATTATACCGAAGGACAGAACCTGGCTGAAGGGTAGCGGGGCTAAATCGACCCTTATATTTTCGAGGCATTCTGTAATTTTTATTCTTTAACAGTTACTTTTTCAATTTGGTTATATGAGTGCCCCACTGAAGCTTCGAATCCAAAGTAATTCTAAGAACACAGTGGTATCAATAAGATCCAATTTCGCCCTATTTACTAATGTCGTTTCAGCGTTAGGTGTCAGAAATCTAATACATTTAGTTTTTTTCTCGTTTAAAAGTAAATTATTAAAACTAAACCAATGCACTATTTTAGAAAGAGCATTATGTACATCGTTTGTAACTGTCTGTTGTCGCTTAAGCTTAAATATAAGTGATGTCATCAGCAAATGACATTATTTCATGAATATTCTTTATTAGGCTAGGTAGGTCATTAATATATACGAGAAATAAAAAAGGGCCGAGAATTGAACCCTGAGGAACTCCCATAGTGACAAAAGAACCCGGGGGTCGCTTATCATTAACGTCCACTTTTTGGATCCTATTATCCAAATAAGAAATAAGAAGATCCAAGGCAGGGCAGGGCAAAAAAAAAAAAAAAAACAAAAAAAAAAAAAAAAAAAAAGTGTTTCTAACCCCATAGTTATGCAAATTCCTGACTAATGTATCATGACAAACACAATCGAAAGCCTTAGATAAATCACAAAAAATACCTAGGGCATCATGTGACTTCTCCCAGGACTCAAAAATATGTGCAAGAAGCTCAACACCAGCGTCGGAAGTTGAGCGATCCCTTGAGAAACTGAATTATTTACTGTTTAATAATTTATGTTAAAATGTCTTTGCAATTGATCTAGGATCAATTTTTCAAATATTTTACTAAAGGCGGGAAGCACAAAAATTGGTCTAAAGTTCGTGGGTTCTGATGTGCTACCCGATTTAAACAAAGGTATTATTTTACTAGTCTTCATTATGTCAGGAATTACACGATTAATTTGATAGTCAATTATAATTTGATCTAAACTGTAAACTGTTTTTCTATTGCGCAATAACCAACACTACCCACAGTACGCCCACAGTAGTTAAAATAGGCCTGATAATAACCAGAGATACATACCCTTCTCCGTCAAAAATTTAAAAAAAGATAGATATTTTCCGTGGGACATTCTAACAGCCATGTGATCGAGAAAGTTACATATAATCAAGGCATTGACACGTAAAATTTGGATCGGCGAGGCTAGCGGATAGCGAGTGGTAATCTGGGTCTTGCCTTAAATATACGTAACTTTCTCGATCACCTGGCAGGTAGAATGTCCCACAGAAATTGTCTTTTTTTTTATTATTTTTGTCATAAATAATTATGCTGTTTATTTCAGCGTGCCTCAAATTTTTTTTTAAATAATTGCAAAATTATTTTGCAAAAAATTTGATTATTTTCACACTCTTTAAATAGTAAATATTAAAGTATAAAAGTTACAGAATGCCTCACATATATTTTTTGCAAAAAAAATCTCTTATTTGAAAATATAAGGGTCGATTTATCCCCGCTACCCTTCAGCCAGGTCTGCGGTTCTGTACTTAAGTATAATATGAGAACTTTATTGAACAACTTTTCATCGTGCCTCAAATACGTACCTAAAAATGTCTAACAGCTCTCGGACCTGCGAGGAGCCATTCCCAAAAAAAAAACAGTACAATATAAATTACCTTTGATTTACTGCGAGCAAAACAGATAATTGTGCAGACAGGTAGTTTCAGTCGCGTTCAATAAAATAATTTTAAGTTCTTAGTTTTAAGTATTTTTTTAAGTTCTTGTTTTCTTTTGATGTTATTTCCACAACGAATAGGTACTATTTTAAAAGTCTTATTTCTTTGAAGTTGTACTCTGTACTTTGAAACTCTAAAACAGATCTTTATTTACATATTTATAAATTAAATCGCGAACGGAATGAATAGGAATCAAAGTCATTTATTTTGACATCAAAATCTTTGGCTTATTTCAACGAGAAGTTTTTTTTTGTGTGACTTTCCATTACCGGAATAATTAATGGGCTAAAATACCTGTTCCGTTTGTGAGGAACCAATTAAGGAAAGAAGTCCTAAAAAAAGCGTCAACAGTTTGATCGTTATTTGTTGTCCATTTTAAATGTAGTTCATGTTTATTCGATGTATTTTCAATGGCATTTAACCAACTATTTTGCAAGGATTAAGTTTGGAAACTTAACTAACTAGCTAATGTTTTCAACTGAAAATATGATTATTTAAAAAAAAAAAATACTCTACCTTTTATTAACGTCGGCTATTATACGATGTCCTTCTGGACGATGAAAACATTAGTCTAATTTTAGTTAAGTTGTTGCCTGCTACTCAGAAATGGAGAGTTTATATTTCTATAGGCTGATTATGTAAACACAACCGAACAAAAATGAATCTAAAGTTCAAGGGAACCCGTCAGAGCTAGTTTCGCCAACGTGCGCCTGACAGGTTGTTGTTTCGACTGTCAGATGGTTAGTGTAGGTAAATGAGATACGATAACTATGCAGATTATATCTGACAGATGCAAGTGATTGGGCAGTAGATTCTCGGTATCGGCCGCTACTAGATTTGTTTGTACTATATTGTGAGTGATCAGCAGTGACATGACGTAAGGCATAATTATTTGTACTAGATATATGAAGGAGCAGAAGAGAATGGAATTAAAAAGGGATTTAAGTTTTAAGCTGTATCCTTAATGATGCCTAACATCGTGGCAATTTTGTAATAAGCTATAAGTATTTTTGACAAAGATTTGTCCTTTGCATTTCAGAACAGAGACATGGAAACAGAGTAGAGAGGTTTTTGCCCAGCAGTGGGACAATACTAATTAAACAACTACAATTTTCACTTTGTTTGACATTTTACCTGAAATAATAAATTATGTATACCTTCTAAAAGTTAAAAACATGAAAGTTAGTTATAAATTTAAATTAGGATCGAGGTTTAATTATCCTCGGTGGAATGAAGCAACATGTGCTTAACGTCATTTTCACATTTCATACAGCCTTATTTAATAATCCCTAAGTATGCCTAAAATTATATTATTTTGTCGATATAATTACTGTGACAAACTAGTCTAGCTGTCTAAAACTGGAAAATACGTAAACTTCTATAAATAATTTCTGGAGTTCGTTATACTTAATTTAAAGTGACGTTATTATAGTTATTGCTACCAATCACACTGACTGTAACAAAAACAGACTTATGTAATAAAGATAGATTGTACATCAGTGAACGATAACTCCAGCTGAATATCTCCTTGATTGTCGTATGTGCACCCACTGGCTCATAAGAAAAAAATGGCCAAATGTCGTATGTGCACCCATGGGCTCATAACTACTCGGTCCTAATTGGCCAGCATTTTTTGACGTATAATTAATATAAACATATCACGTCAGTGTGAGGCCAGGTCAGTTTAAATTCCTTAAATATATATATCAACAAATAGGTAAACTCATAACGAATCCAGGAAGGTACAATTTATAATGTGTTAATATCTCTATATTGACGAAATCTTCATTTTTCCGAAGGTCTATCCAATATATTTATAAACGTATTTATATATTTATATACCTACAAAATGCTTCGACATCCGTGCGATTTTAAACGGATTGTCTGGACTCGGGAAGGGATATACTGTGTACTTAGGGTGTGTGCACACTGAGTTGTTTAAGGGTGCGTGCACATGTAGGTAATATGTTAAGTAGGTACTTTATGTAATCTTGCGCATGCATCTGCTATAGATTAAGGGTGCGTGATGGAGGTTGTATACCTACACGACAGTGTTTTAAGATTCGAGTAAAACTGTTTAGAATATGTCACTACAAACTGTTCCGTCAAGGAGAAAAAGTCGTTGTTCATTATAATAATTGTGTTCGATCCAAATAGCCTCATGATTTCAATAGTTCCATGAAAAAAAAAACTCATCGAATGCATAACCTCTTCCTTTTTTTATTCGGTTAAAAATAGCTCATGGCGACATGAAGATGAATGAAAAAGAACATGACTTCACTAATTCACACAATACTAAACCACTTCAACCAAACACTAATTCCACTTAAAAAGTACCAAGCCACTTTGTAGTACCGAACGTTAGGAGTTAAGCCCACAAATAGCTTTAAACTCTTTGCTTTTGTACCAAGTACCGAAGGCTTACGATGCATCGTACTAAAGTTTGGCATTATCATAATGTGGTGCCTTGGCACGAGTTTGAGAACTCATGCACTCACACTGGTACTGATTTGGTCACCCATAAAGAGCTATCAGATCCTACATCTTTGGCTGTGGTTTAGTTATTGAGATGTAAGCGGTTTGAAAATGGAATACATTTTGAAACTAGGGATTTAAAACGGTCGAAATTTGGACTTAGATAGGCGAAATTTTGCGCAGAAGATTTTTCTGAAATGTCAAGGTATATCGCCTTCACACGTAAACGAAGTGCTGGTAAGGTGCTAGTAAAAATATACATAATGCTGTGAAGCATTTTGAAAACTATAGACAGCTACTAAAAAGAGTCATTTCAATTTCTAGTACATACCACATGACCAGCGTGATTGAATCAAAATGTAAACAGCACACAGCTATAGAAAATTAAAACTTTACTTGAAACAAGTAAACACAAATTGTATTCTAAGCGTAGTTCCAAATCAAATTGCGAAAGCCCGACAGTTTCGTCACTCGGTCTGCAAATTATTTGGCACAAAGTATAGTCGACTTCGTAAGTGCTTTAGCACTTTTGACAAAAACTCTAAGTAAATCGAAATTTCACAATGTCATTGTCAATTTCTGGTGACCTCTGAAAATCCGCGCTATGCTGTCCCCCATAACACAGCATGATGCTGAGTGGAACTCTTCTGGTCACAGTCACGACGTGCAGCTACCGACATTTACTGTTCTGTTAACGTTATTTTAATTCTATTGTGTTTTTAGTTTTGGAACGGAGTTCTTTAACCCGACTTGCGGTAGGAGTCGAATTGTTAAAATTTTCACATAAGGAAAAAGCGTTATGCTCCCTCCATGCGACTTTCTCTCTCTCTCTCTCTCTCTCTCTCTCTCTCTCTCTGTCTCTTTCTATTATATACAGGTGCGTCAGGAACGAGTTTCCTGACGGGGATCCCCCGACCGCACACACATTATCTTTTTTATTACAGTTAATTATCTTTTTGAATACAAGTGTTTCTATGACAAATAAATATTTTTTTTCTAATGTTAAAACTATCTGACTATCACATTGGTCTTAAAGCACAAATATACCTAGATATTTTATGAAGTGCAAGAGATTTTTTAACCTAGGGTGGCAAATAAATTACAAGGTTGACTATACGAGTAGATAGTTACCCGGGGACCGTGTCAGGAAAATACACGAGACCGAGTGCTAACCAAACTGTTTTTATTCTATCAATTAATAATCACACAACATATTTTAACACTTCCAACTCCAGCCACTTTTCATAGAGCTCATACGCCATGCCGCCATACATATTGGAAGTGAACCCTCCGGGAGGGTTACCGACATTACGCTTGCGCTAAAGATAACCATCACGGATGGTCAACGGCATTAGGTTTAAAACCGTATTAAATAACACTGTAAAACGAAGTAAAATTGTGTTTTCAGGGGGTCTTGTATCTATCTATATGTAGTTTCCAACCTATAATTTTTTTTGTGAATATTTTTAACCGTGAACAAAAAATTTTAAAAATATTCAAAAAATGCTTGGATTTTAAAACCAACGCATCTACTAATAAATCTTGTCAAAATATACATCAGATTTTATTTTCACGGCTTATAATGCTGTATTTGCTAAGAAAAACCTACATTTAAAATGAGCCCCTCCGCGAGTGCTCCCGTCATCCCATATGCGACTAGATGAACCCTCCAGTAGGGCTCCCGGCAGTGAACGTGTTATTAGAATATTTTTATTGCTGTTGAAGTATATTCATGATTCAAATATCGACTAATTGAGTTATAGAATGTCCGTCACATTCTTCATTATGACAACAATAAACAATTATTGAGTGTGCAAGTCAGCTCTGCCATTTCATCCGTGTATATATAAAACATTGGTCAGCCAGGGGCCATAGTCCTTCCATTATTCTAGGCAAACAGTCTATCAGTGCTAGCCCATAGTATAAAATATATGTTTCCATATCTTGCTATTAAAAATAGTCCTACACCAACCGGGGCTTGTACTTGGATGCACTTGCATAGTGCATGCAGAGACATTCATGCATGCACTATGCAACTCACAAACATGTGTGCGTTAAATTGTCTGTCAATGGGTAATCATTATAGGTAAACACAACATCACATGAACGTTTTAGTACAATCCATGCTAACACCTTGTCTATGTCGTGGTCCAATAGTAGAAATGGTCATATCGTGGTCTTCCTGGCCATTTCATGATCTGACCATCTAACATCCGCCATAACGATCAACGCTCAGCGTTCTACGATTTGCCCAACGATGCTTGGGCATATCAACCCAGATATGCGTAAAAAACATAACCCTGTCTTTGCTGCCGCGCAGTCGTGTGATCTATTTCTACTCGAATAATTCCTATTTGAGGATCCTAAAAACACTAAATAGCCAAGTAACTGCGACCAACTTAAAAGCGCGGTTGGTCAAGTTCTTACCTAACCTAACCCATTTGGTCGGGGTCCCACTAGCGACGTGAAATGCAACTACTTTGTGATTTGCCCAGTGGTCTGCTGGGAATAGGTTGCTTTCGTCGATCTGCCCGACTTTTGATTAGGTGTATCGTGATATAACCGGCCAAATCATGAAATGGTGGCGTATCGTAAAATGGCCAGGCAAATTACGATATGGCGATTTCTACGATCGGATCATGATATCTACAATCAGACAAAGCAAGGACAAACTAGAATACACAGCTCTCTCCTAGGCTCACAACACAAAGCGCTATCATCACACGACTATAGATAATACAGCCATTGTCAATCGGACATCTCGACACTAAGAGATTAGCAATCAGCTTATCAGATCCAAAGATCAATTTCTAAAGTGCTGCCCTGTATCGATTTCAATCTGTAGTAGTGTGGCGCTATTCTGTAGAATTCACTTCAAACAGTCACAGCATTTAAAGTGAACTTATTTGTTTTAAACGGCATAGAATTAATCGTTCCCCAAATAATTCCCATTTTGAGTTACTAAAAATACTAATACATCGTCTTTTTAAACTCACTGATCGTTTTTTGTGATGTACCATAGCCTAGCAACTGCGACCAACTTGGATATCGCGTGGTTGGTCACTGTTCTAACCTTATTCATTTGGTCGTAGTGTCTACCATAGTTATTGAGACCAACTTGGACCAACAGGTAAAATATAAAAAGACCAAAGCAGTTATAAGATGGTAATTGAGGAAAAAAGGCGACCATTATCTAAAAGTTATACAGGACCTTTTAAATATTCCCCGTTTTAAATCATCGTGACAGAAATACAGAATAACACTGCTCAGGCACTATGTTCAATACAGAATAACGCTGCTGTAGGCTGTATGTTCAATACAGAATAACACTGCTGCAGGCTGTATGTTCAATACAGAATAACACTGCTGCAGGCTGTATGTTCATTACAGAATAACACTGCTTCAGGCTGTATGTTCAATACAGGATAACACTGCTGCAGGCTCTATGTTCAATACAGAATAACACTGTTGCAGGCTCTGTGTTCAACAGATTGATATTAAATACCTTATTGAGTAGGCACCACTGGATACCATTTCAATTAGCATAATTATTATGAATTAGCCGAGAAACAATAAACCTAAGTGTAATGACTGACTCATTGGTCGCAAGCGGTACTTAACTGTGCTCCTGGATTGGTTATTTTTTCTAAAAATAGCAGTCTAGCAGCCCTGGGTCTAGATTTGTGGTTGGTTGATGGCAATATGCTCTCCCTCTATTACTTAGGACAAGAGAGCTTACGTTATCTTGGGTTGTGAATGTTTACATAATCTTAAATCATGGAAAGGACTGGGGTTTGCAAGGCTGGTCAGTAGTAGATCAGATTTTGATGCCCCTTTATACTGTGTATGAATGAGGTATCTCCATGTCAAAACCATATCGTTATGGTCCAAAAACCGGTTTTACCCAGTCTCGATTTTGATCGAGACCAAACAATATTGCAATTGCCTAATTGAACAGGAGCAGGAGGCTTCCTGTTTACACCGTCGTACGTCAACATACGCCTGTAATTCAATGTAGGTAACGCTGCAATGAGCAGATACAACGAGTAAACACTGTATGGTACAAGCACCAAAGTCGGGGAAGTTATGTATGACCAATAGAATATTATGTAATTCACAGTATGAGAAGTCCGTTGTGTACTTACACATACAGGTAACCTGAATAAAAAATATAGACAAAGCACAGCCTAATCCGCTCTGGAAACAAGAAATTTTACACATGCGATCCATAAATAGCGAAAGTTCAAAAACATTTTTGAAAAAAAAATTCTTATGAGAGCTTGTGTGATAGTTCGTATTTTTTGTTGCACACGACTTGTATGATATAAAAACCTCCCTACATCCCTAATACATAATGCCGAACGAAATGTTCAACAACACGAAATCAGGACAATGATGGCAGAGTACATAATCCTCAATTATTCATCACTAAAGGGAATTAATGCTGAATTCACGAGCTAGGACACACTGGATCAATTCACAGTGAGCGAGTTGATGCAATAGAAGCGTCTATTAGATTGAGCTCTGTTTGATGTCCCGGGTTGCTACATGTTTGGCTCGGTATGATTCAATACTGCTGGGCGGCAAAATCGAATATATAATGTAGTCATTTTCGGCAAAAAACCCCTCGAATTGTGCTGAGTCGACCCGAACATGATCCAGCAAGGATAGTTGTCGAACGGAGTTCGCTGATCTGCACCAGCCGAATGAAAGCCGAGTATATGTATTGTGTAGTTATTCCTTCGGGTCGGCAGTATTTGTTGATTTTTCAAATTAATTTGTTCAATCCTTTTCTAATGACGGATTTGAGGTGTGTAGATACTCAACTATTTTCATAATTTTGACGTATTTAGGTAATCTATAAATAGTGAGGTAACTATAGGTATTAATTGATAAGCATAAACTTAAAGCGCACGGTTCCGTTCGAAATGCAAAAATGAAGAAAGAGAACGTTCTGGATTTCAGTTTAGTTGCCTGGTGCTAACTTACTTCAGGCATTCATCTCTCAGAAAAACTTACAGATTAAATTATTGATGTTTTTTTATTGCATCTTTTGCTGAGAGAGGTGCATAAAAACAGATTGCTTGTAAGAATTCGATTGGTTTACTTCGTTGCAAGGAGTCACGGTTAACGTTCCGTTCTCGGAAAACTTTTGACGTCGTTATAGACTTGTTCCGTTCCACTATAAAAAACATGGCGCCCTCCAACAGATGTTCACTTTGTATTCACTACGGGAAACCTGTTTATACATACAAATGAATATTTATTATTGTAACTGCGCTTTTAAAACAACTTCATTTGTTGCTTCATTCTTTATTTTCGTAATTTTGAAGAACACGCATAATTTTCTTCTCCTTTTGTTTTGTTTTTTTTCATTACCAAACTTTCATTGTTTTATATTATTTATTTATTTGTTTGATCAAATCATGCAATGTTTTGAAACACTGATCAATATCAAACTCATAATCTTTACATATAATAAATTCCGTGTCTGTCTGTGTGACTGCGTTCTTTTTCTAAACTTCGCAACGGATTTTGATGCGGTTTCACCATTATTTAGATTTTTTTGTCCGGAAGGTTTATGTGTATTTAACATTAAACTTCCAAGAAATATCAATGTTTTGTCAAGTCGTATAAAACATCAAGAAGCCGGGGCGGGTCGCTAGTTTTTCATATATTTTCAATATTGTACAATGACAATTATACATGAAGTGAATGTCAGTAAATATTTGTGTTTATATGTTGAAGCTTTGAAAAAAATTGAATAAAATCAGTAGATAATAGCGGCATTGTATGACAGATTGTGACGTTTGCACGGTTTCATGAATTTCCCTTAAAATTGACTGTAAAATGTGAGGGAACAAATGCCATACTCCATTGTTGTACGGGCCGCAGTGATGATGTACTGCTTTAATTGTAAGCTGTCACAGTCGCCATCATACAGAGCCGCTCACTTTTTTCATTCATTACCGTCTCGATTTCTGCTGATTGGTCACTACCAATCAGCTGAAATCGAGATGATAATTAATTAAACATCGTGCGGCTCAATCTAGATTCATGAAGCTAGATTGACGATTACTGATAAAAGCCTGCAGTCAGTTAAAAGCACTGAACTAAAAGAGAAAGCATATTATTTAGTAAGTAGTCATTCAAGACATTACGCGACATTGTTACACTAACACAACTCCGTACGACGACTGGATTATAATAGAGACCTTGACCTCTTCGTTTCTTTCGGCCTTTCTTTTCAAGGACAGGATCTGGTTTCAAATACCTAGAAAATGGCTTGTAAAAGTGTAAATTTAGAAATAAGTTTCATCATCATTTGGTAACCGAAAGATATTAAAGTATTCTGGAGAAATCATCAGTTAAAGATTGCAGTGTGCTTGTATGGGGAAACTATACACTCTGACAAATATAATCATTTTTGGGGTTCCGTACCTACCTCAAAAGGAAAAAATGGAACTCTTATAGGATCACTTCTTTGTCCGTCTGTCTGTCTGTCAGTCTACCAAGACCCTTTTTCTTAGGAATGCCTGTAGAGGTAAGCGAGTTGAAATTAATATCAAATACGAAAGTCTACGGTCCCTAGGAACGCAAGAAAATTAAAGCTTCTGAGTCAACGCAATAAATAAATATGGCCATTTATGCGACATATTAAATTTTATAATACTAGCAAATAAATATGATGACACGGTTGGCGCAGTGGTTAAGCGATTGACTGCTGCGCTGCGTGTCGCGGGTTCGATTCCCGCACGGAACAAATATTTGTATGACCTACAATTAGTTGTTCCGGGTCTGGCTGTTTGTGTATGTGAGTTTAAATGTTTGTAAACGCACCCACGACACAGGAGAAATTCCTAGTGTGGGGCAACGTTTTAAAAAAAATAATAATAAAAAAAAATAATACAAACGTATAGGGTTCTTCCCGTTGACCTAGAATCATGAAATTTGGCAGGAATCAAGGTTTCACAGCACAAGGAAAGGATAAAGTCCGAAAACGGTTAATTTGTAGTTCTATTACATAAAAAAATCGCGATTACTAAAAAACTGCAAATGTATGGGAGAGTATGCTTTTCAACTATAATTTTAAGTTTGTTATTGGTATAAATCCCGACTGCAGAACCCTCTATTGTGCTTGGCCCGACAAGCACTTGGCCGGTTTTTTTAACATAAATCATCATTAATGTTAGTTGCACAATTATTTCAGGATTGAGGAGCTCGTGGCTACGTAATTACAGCCGTACGGGTCATTCAAACGTTAAACTACGCTTGCCACGGTCGGTCCGTGGATAAGTTCTCTCAGGGAACTATTAAAAATGATTAATATTATGACGGTACCTTGCCAATTCATTTATGAAAACATTATGTATGTAAGAAAAAAACGACATCTTTTTAATAAAATAAGTGATAGACATAATTTTAATACTAGAAATAAAGATAAAATAGATCAACCATTTTTCAGATTATCTATAAGTAGTACATAACATAATACCTTGTGATATATTGCAATTAAATGTAAGAAAATTTAAAACTCATATTAAAAGTACAAATTAGAGGATTATATCCAAGATAAGAATGCTTGGAAACATGCTGGTCCTGCTCCATAGGATAATCTAGAATCTTGACAAAATCAAACTGGTTGCTAATTCAATTGTATAATTTATATATATATTTTTAAATATATTACATTGATTTTACATTCTGTGGTTACTTCCTCACACATTGACTTATTAATTGTAATTTTTTAGGAAAATCGTGTACTTTTACAATGTTTGTAAATATGTGAGCACCATGTATCTATCACATAATTAATTTATCTGTTGTTGCTTCATTTTTAATTCTTAATTCTTTTTACCTATTGTGGTATAGTAATTTTATTCTAGGTGCATCGTCCTCACATATATGTACTTATACAAAATATTGTAAAACATTTTAAAAGAGTAACGGTGGAGTTTCTTGCCCATTCTTCTCCATGCGAAAACTACCTTTTGGAAGGGGCGACTAGAATCAATTCAATTTTTTTTGTAAATATTGATGTTCAAAAGTGCCTTATAAGGGCCTATTTGAAATAAATGATTTGACTTTGGTTTGGTTCGACCATCTATTGCATACCGAGACTATTACCAAGACCCGTACGTTCCTCGGAAAGCACGATAAGCCGTTCGTTCTGGTTGTTATTCAAGATCTTTGACTGTCATAACGGGTAGTAAAAAGCCCGATATATACTGAAAAACAGTGTTACTAAGGGGTATCTCCCTTACTGGGTAATAACCCAGTAAGTTGTGGAGGTCGGATAAGCAGTCGCTTCATGTAAAATACTGGTATTCAGCTGCATCCGTTTAGACTGAAAGCCGTCTCCAGAAGAGTGGAGAAAAGGCTAGGCAGATGGTGAATTCGTTCACGATTAACATTTATTTTGTCGTAAAAACAGCTGTAACATTTATTTATCTTCCACCTTCTAAGGTGTAAAAATGTATAGCAGTAAAGCCTGCGAGTCGGTACAGATGGTAATTATCAGTTAAAAAGAGGCAATCACTTGAATAAGATTCGAAGTAACTTTTCGAAATGAGTCCAATTTTGAAAACTCAGGTTATTAAAAGACAATGCAATCTACCCCACATGATACGTTATATTATAATCAGCTCGTAAAAACCAACTGCTGAACATGGGACCCCAAATTGACTGCCTCAATCAACGTTTAATCCCCCTGAATTAAATTTCATACATGACGAGAATGTTGGTAGCCAGGAAGGTTCGTATGTAACCGTTTTGAATGTTTGAGGGATACAATAATAAGTTTATTTATGAGTGAGACAAATTATCAACCCGGAAGTATGTAATATCGAAACTATATTTTTACTAGGTTTTCCCAGCGGCTTCACCCGTGTGCATGCTACCGGTATAAAAAGTATACTATGACCTAATCCAGGTCATGGTCTATCCTTGTGCCAAATTTCATCAAATTCCGTTCAGCCGTTTTAGCGTGAAAGCGTAACAAACAAACAAACTCACTTTCCCATTTAAATAAATAAATGAAAATGTTTATTGCAGACCACATGGTCCATAAAAAAATACACAACTTTAAAAAAACAAAATTAAAAATCTAAATTAAAATTAAAAACATTTACGCGGCTATTTGCAGCCACCGTTTGTTGTTATTTATAAGGATTTGTAACTTACAAAAGAAGTCAAGCACATTTTTTCAAATATATTCTATATTAATCATGTAATAAGATGTAATGGGTTGTGGACATCAGATAGCCAGTCACTCCATGTAAGATACTGGTATTCAGCTGCATCCAGTTAGACTGGAAGCTCCCCAACTGGGAAGCCCCCAACATGGTTGGGAAAAGGCTCGGCAGATTGATTGGGGTAGGTAATAAGATTGAATGCAAGTATTCTTATAAGCGGTTAATTTGAACGGCGAGTGACGTCCGTAATTATGGTATTGTGGAAGTTACTGTTCACCAGTTGACACAAAAAGTAAACTTACCGGAAAAAAGGCTTTCTGCAAAAAGTTTGCTTATGTTCATTGCATACTCGTAAATTGAAAAGCTTAAAACGGTTGGAACCATAGTTAGTTTAACACAGGAAAAGGTATTGTCATTCCGCTTTACGTCATTTTCGTTTCACACTTTCGTTTCGTTAGGGAAAAAAATTAAAAGCATTCAAACTCAAACTCAACTCATATTAAAAGCAATTTATTTCAATTAAACCATTTACAAGCACTTTTGAATTGTCAAGAAGACGGTCAGTCAGAAATATGAAGCTAGTTGCCCATTCCAAAGCGTAGTAGGTACCTATGGAGAAGATTGGGCAAGAAAATAATTAATTTATATACCACCATAGAACTGATATTTTTTTCAAGAACCGCGCATTTTTCTGTCTAAGTCTTTAAGTCTATCTCCAGCTTATAAACACTTTGATCTGTTAATTCATGGCTGCTTGAAAGAAGGACAAACCAACAAACACAAAAAATCACTCAGCCTAGCCATTTCCCTTCACCCATTTACTGGGTTTCACGTCACCCCTTGGTCGTACCAAGGGCTGGTTGTCAGACTTTCGGGCATATGACTACCAGTGCACGTTGGCATAAAAATTACCTATTGAGGTAAATACAGCTACATATCAAGCTATACATTTCCAGTATAAGCTGATCTCGAATTGTATAAGATTTCAGTACGATGAGAGATCAGCTTGTACTCGAAATGTATAGATCTTCATATGGATCCGTGAGTACAGTGATTTTCGTTTCACATAAGTTACACCAATGTGACTTACGGCCATCAAACCAGAAGTAGTTGATGATTAGTTGCTTCGTGTACGTGAAACACTAATGATGTGAATTCTGGCTACTCATTGGTGATTTGAATTTATAACTATTTACTTTTGAGTAACGTCGTGGACGATCACAGCGCTCAAAATGGTGCAGAAAACCGGCATGTCCTAGAACCAAAAATTCGAAGACTTGTGAAATCTAGCAACCCGCACATGGCCCGCGTGGTGGATTACGGCCCACCCCCTCTCACAAAGAGGAGGTCTGTTTCCCAGCAGTGGGGATATTATAGGGTTCAATTTGTTCAATTCAATTTTATTCACAAACAATTTACATTGTGTTTAAAATCGTTACATAGGATTAAAAATAGAAATAACATTCATAATACAAGTACTTAACACATTTAAAAATTAACAACATAACTCACAACATCATCATAAAAAATTAACATCCTGATTTAAAAAACAAAAAAAAAAAAAACAAAGAAACCTACTATAAAAATTCCAATGTCAATCATGTTATGCGTGGACGATTAACTAATTTCAAATCCTTCGCGTATAGTTTAATTTCTTACTTCGACGCATAGTACATTTTAGCGAGTTCGTCCTGTCTCAGACCGTCGTGGATGCTTTCGAAGATTAAATCTCGTCTTTGACGGTATCTAGTGTGATCGGTCTTTAGCGGCGACACGTGTGGAGTGTGCGCTCCGGCTTATCAGATCCGGCAAAAACCAGATCGGAAACAGTGAATGTACAATGTTATAGTAAGTTAGGTAAATTACGGTAAATATAGTACACATGTTGGATTTGTGGCTTAATTTATCAATGTTAATTTCTTTCGATGTGTGTGGGAAAAGTTGTTTCGTGATTTGTGGTTTTACCTCAGTTTCTCCAGAAGAGTCTTCATCTTTACAACAAACTCAATTAAAAGTTGAGTGTATTGCTCTCATAAATTAATATTATGACTTTTCTTTCAAAGAAGAGGCTAAGCAGAAAGTGCAGTACGTGAGTTCAGTGTACAAATGTGAGCTGTGTATCATTGGATTCTACCCGCAGCAGCAGGTTGAAGACCATTTTGAGTCGGCGCAGAGAGGTAAACATCCCTATTCTAACATTTATGCAAAGTACACGAACCCCGTGACTGGGACCGAAATTCTGAGTCCTGGGTCCAGTCATTGCCATCGTTATACGATGCATAACCCAGGCATACCTGGCATAAGATTAAACTAAATCGCCTGACATCATAAAAATGTGAGAATTGATGTTTTTCTAGCTGACTGTACCATTTTACCAAAATCTGCGAAGTTAGCAAGTAGTGCAAGTACTCATACAGTTACTTACTGTACACACAGTTAATAATAGTCTCCAAATACAGTTTTTCTGCACTTACAAGTTAACGTACCTGTTTTTTTTTTGCGTTGGAAATTATCAAATAGTTTCTCCCGGTCTGGGCGGAGCGGGAGGACGTGTCAGACTCTTACTGACTAAAACCCACCCGTGTTCCTTCAGTTGCCTGTACGTTGCCAGGGGCCACGGTATCCATTTCAGACTTTCCCGCAACCCCGGCAGGCATCGGTCCTATCGGACCCCTTCAATAGCTGACATCTCTTTGAGGCGCGCGTGGAACACAACGCGCCGTCGACCCGGGCCTGGTCCCTGCGAGCTACCCATTGCTAAGCAAGCCCGCGCCTACGGTGGCCGGGAATCGACCTGTGATTCCCGACGCCCAGGGCGTCTCCTGCGGTGGCTAGGGCGTAATGGCGCGAAATTTGCCTCTCCCTTACGCGTTCTGCCTCCTCCTTCGCGAGCATTACTGCTTCGCAGAATAAGGTGACGGCCTCCCATACCCTCTCGGTCTGTACCATGGCCTGGACCAGGGCCGGACGCGAGAGATCCCCGCCACCGATCACCTTCACGAGGACACGGCGATGCTCTGCCCAAGCCGGGCAGATCTCCACCGTATGTGGAGTATACGGTGGAGATCGTGCCATTCGGGCGATCCACGCAGGGATGACACCCGGGCGTTTCTTTCCGCCTGATACGAACCAGGAACCTCCCGAAACAACCATGTCCAAGATAAGAATGCTTGGAAACATGCTGGTCCTGCTCCATAGGATAATTTAGAATCAAGACAAAATCAAACTGGTTGCAAATTTAATTGTATGTATTTTTTTTATTATTATATGACATTGATTTGACATTTTGTGACCAATTCCTCGCACACTGACTTATTAATTGTAAAATTTTAGGAAAATCGTCTACTTTTACAATGTTTGTAAATATGTGAGTACCATGTATCTATCACATAATTAGTTTATCTGTTGTTGCTTCATTTTTAATTCTGAATTCTTTTTACCTATTGTGGTATAATAATTTTATTCTAGGTGCATCGTCCTCACATATAATTATATAACTAATGTACTTATACAAAATATTGTAAAACATTTTAAAAGAGTAACCGTGGAGTTTCTTGCCCATTCTTCTCCATGCGAAAACTACCTTTTGGAAGGGGCGACTAGAATCATTTCAATTTTTTTGTAAATTTTTGACGTTCAAAAGTGCCTTATAAGGGCGGGCCTATTTGAAATAAATGATTTGACTTTGACTTTGTCCGGTGAGGACCTGCGTCAGGCGAAAGGTGAGGATGCCGTGGCGCCTCTCTAGCCACTCCTCAAAGAGGGGACTTATCGCCGCAATAGTGGCGTGCCCAAACGTACCTGCCCTTTTTTTTTTTTTCTGGGTGGTAAATTATCAAATAACTTCTCCCGCTCTGGGTGGAGCAGGAGGGCGTGTCAGACTCTTACTGACTAAAACCCACCCGTGTTCCTTCCGTTGCCTGTACGTTGCCAGGGGCCACGGGACCAATCCCTTTCGGACTTTCCAGCAACCCCGGCAAAACGTACCTGCCCTTACAGCCCCTTCTCAAAAATCTACCCTACAGAACATGTCCCGAAATTAACGCACACCACCAACACCCCAATTCGAATATTATGTTATAATCATAATACAATCATAATACAAACATTAATTACATTAACAGGTAATTTGTCCATTTTGGTTTGTTTAGATTGTACTACACAAATTACAGTCATACTTCTTGACTGCAATTTCGTAGTTTATATCATTTTTGGGATGAAAAGTGACTTATATTAAAATTTACAAAAAATCGATTCAGTAAACGATTCGGAACAAACTAATTTAATAATGTGCATTAATCAGTTACACATTGTATAGTAGGTAATCGATGAATTCTGGCCATAAATAATTAAGTTTCTTCAGAATTTATACTCGTATATTGAGGACAAAAAGCATTACATACATGTTATTTTAGTTACAATTAAACTGTACGCGAACAAAAATTTACTTTTATACAATCAACAGACTCGTTGAATGACGCATTTATTTAGCTGGAAGTAGGTACTAATCGTAACTAGGTAATAATATTTTTTACCCAGAATGTAATAAACCAACCACGCCAATACCAATGATTTCCGATCATTAACAAAGTCATTATTTCGTTTTCGTATTCACGTTAATAATTTTATATAAGTATATCTATGTATATATATTTAAATGCATAAGTTTATGCTTTATGTATGTATGTATGTAATTATTGTATAAGCAAATGGTACACCACTGACTACCTGCAGTATTGTCTCTCCTGTTACCTTTAATCCATCCAAAGGTTGTCTGTAAAAGATCGCTTTAAGCGATAAGACCGCCCATTGTGTCATCCTATGTAAAATTTCTAAATTGATGTCTGTAATTTTTATGGTGTACAATAAAGAGTATTCTATCTATTTCATCTACACGTGCAAATATCAGTTTGTTTCTTGCCATAATCGAACCCCAAACCCCTTGCTCTACAAGCGTATATCTAAACCCCCGAACCATGAGGAGCACTGACGTGCGCCGATCATAAAATGAATATGGTATCACACCGTACCTCGTTCAGTCCCAACGACACGCACCTCTCACGAGCCACGTTAGTATGTCACAAGCTACATTGTAAGTGCCATTAGGCCTGTTGTACACAGCGCGGTTTGTTTACTATCCGGCGCGCGGCCGCACCGCAGAATAATCGTGTGACACGACAAACCACCGGACGACGCATACGGCGACGGCCATACCATACCCGTACAACACTGATGACCGTGCCTGTGACTCAACCGTAGTTTTTTATGGCAAAAAATGTGTGTACAACGGGCCTTACACAAATTACACGCACAAATACACGCGTGACAAATGTTCACAATAGGTTTTTCCGGTGCGGATATTAAAACCACAGAAGCCGAATACTCCTTTATCCGGGTTTGAGTCATCCAATAAATACTCGGAAAAAGGTTGTCCTATTTTCACTTGCATACTATACAGTATTCCTGGTATTATGGCTAAGGAATTTATACATATCCTAACTTAATATTATAAATGCGAAAGTGAGTTTGTTTGTTTGTTACGCTTTCACGCTAAAACGGCTGAATGGAATTGGATGAAATTTTGCACATGGGCAGACCATGACCTGGGTTAGGATATAGGATATTTTTTATCCCGATATTGTCACGGGATTGAGACTTATGCGGGAGAAACCACGGGGCGGAGCTAGTTATTAAATAAACTCACTTTTCGTGTCTGTCTGTGTGATCGCGTTCTTCATCTAAGCTACTCAATGGATTTAAATGCATTATCACCAATTAGAAAATTATACCGAAAGGTTTATGTGTCTAATACACTAGCTTCTGCCCGCGACTTCGGTTCGTAAAATTTCTTGTTCCGCGACCCACCGCATCGCATCGCATTGCCTGCCCGCGCTATTACTTCATTTTCACGTTTCGCGTTCTGTCTGACTTGCAAATGCATGATGTTAAATAGGGCTATCAAATATTTTTTTTTTCAAATCCATCGGTTAGTTCCAGAGATTAGCGCCTACAAACAAACAAGCAAAAAACAAACTCTTCTTATTTGTATACATAGATTAATATTAAACTTGCTTGCAATGACGAAATCTCGATGTTTTGTCGAATTGTAAAATCCATGCGAAGCAGGGGCGGTTCGCTAGTAATGAATAAAGAAACAAGCAGTTTTCAAAATATATAAAAGTAATAAAAACAAACAAATAATCTATGAATAAATCATTACCATAGTTTTTCGGTAACTTAAGAGCCGATTATCAATCCAATTTGATCATGCAAATATGCTTTCTTTAGTCTGACATTGAGACAAAGAGCTGCAAAGTCAACAGAGGGTTACGCAACGTAGCACTCTTGCGTAACGCTACGATCTCGCTACGGGGCTACGCGGCTACGCCGTAGACGTCTACGTAGTATCGAAAGATTTTTGAGCATCAAGTATTTTCGCGTGTTATATTTTGTTCGTGGGGTACTGAGAAACTCAGTTTAGCGCCCGATAACTGAATTAGGCGGTAAATCGGTGTGTGCATACTGGAAATCTATTTAGTAGCAGGAACTTAGTTAAACATAATTTAAACAGGCCACCAGGCTATTTAGCGTCCGTTGAACGCTAAAATTAAAAATATTTCCTCTAAAGATTTAACGTGGTAAGTAAAACAGGAACTCGTTCTAACAAGGATGAGGGCGCAGGTCGTGCTCTGTGTTCTAAGTCCACAATAGTTCAACGGCGTCAAGCAAACATTTCTTAGAAAATTTAATGGATGTCTAAGTGGAGAAGTACTGTAAGGAAAACTATTCAAAAAATGTTTGAATGAAATCAGAAGTGGTTTAGAGTTGAAGTGTATTAGTACAAACTTAATTTTTAAAAATATCCTTGTAAGCTTTAAGAGAAATGGCAGTCTAACTCGATTGGTGTTTCATTTAATCATTTACAAGTATACTTGTGTCTTGATTAAAAACAATTAAGTATTTAGATGCTTACCAAGGTAAGATTAAATTAGCGACGTTATTATACTACCTTATTATTTTATTTTTTTTGTTTTTTGTAAAAGATGCCCACACCTCAGTTAGTTAAAGATTTGATTACTGATTAGATTCCACAATGTCTTGAAGCATACCTTTTTTTAAATAATATAGCCTCCCAAAGCAGCCAGCTGACTGATTGTCTTTTTGAAGCTATATCTTCAGAATGTATTCAAAACAATTTAACATTTTTTTATGAAAAGTATAATATCAAGGCTGAAATTGCCGTGATTTGTTTCCATACATTTACTTTGGTACGTCTTCATAAACTTTTATCGTGCTTTCGCTACTCCACTGAGATTCCTTGTCAAATAAAAGTCGTTTCACGTTTTGCGCCCTCTAGCTTATATAACGAGATTTTGAACTGTACAAGATAAATACGTATTATTATCTTTTCTTGTTCCGCCATACGATTAAATAAATTGCCTGTTGAATGCAATCGCTTTAAACAAGAAAGAAACTAAAATACCTAAGTTTATTTGTCACAGAAACACGTGCATATAACAAAACTAAATTAAAAATTTGAAAAACCCTCAATACAAACATTTCTTCATTTTTCTTTCCTACTCCATGACCAGACCCTTTTCACCATCTATGTACAACCTATTCATTGAGACCATTCCAATGAGCCTAAATACGTTACCTGTGCTTTAAGTTGGTAAGGGAGTTGGGTATCTTGCAAATTACAAGTGATGCAGCATCAGCTCAAGGTTACTATGTTCTTCTAATATCAATGAAGCAACAGAATACCAAATTTCAAATCGATCAGACCTGTGGAAGATGCACACATACACATATATTCATCAACTAGAAGAGACCTGACAATCTTCAAACGGCTGAACCAATTTTCTTCAGTCATAGCTAAGAACACTCTCGACCGAATCACCTTTCAAACAAAAAAACAAAAACACAATCAGTTCAGCCGTTTGCGAGCTAGTTAATTATCTTTGAACCCTCGACAGAAAAAGAGGGGGGTTTTAACGTGTATATCTGTCTGCGCCAACAGATACACACGTTAAAACCCCCCTCTTTTTCCGTCGAGGGTTCAAAGATAATTAACTCGAATAATCAGAAAAAAAGCTGATATCAGACACTTTACTCTAGTGAATGTTAATTTTTATTTCATTCCACGTTCACACGATACCGACAAAATTACATAGGAATAAACGGTCAAGTTCAACAGCCTATTTCAATTTCGATCATTCGGTAAGCTAGTGAAAGATGCCGAGTGCCAAAATTCAACAACCTTGGATCGGTTCACTAATGAATAAATTTTTCAATTTTGATTAATTTTGTGTTCAGACGTTTTTCTTCGAGTGAAAGATGCCGAATGAAAAACAAAAATGAACAAAAAGTGAAGCCTCTGATAACAAGACAGCTTAAGCTTTAGGAAAAATAAAAACAACCATGTAAACACTATTATCTTAACTAAGTTGCTATTGAGTGTACCTTTTGGATGTATATACAATAAGTGACCTGATTAATTATGTACACGGTGCACTCGTAAAGAGGTTTTACCATAAGCAGCATGGATAATATGGGAGTGATCGCCGGTAACATGATCAGCTATTGACGCTATATGTGGAATATTTCGCTAAGTATTAATATAATTAATATATCTTGGAAAATATTACGGTATACTGCGCTAAGTAACCTTCATTAGATAATTGTGTTAAAATAATAGTTATAATTATCTAGGAAAATATTATGATGGCTAAATACTGATGGCATCAAGGTAATGCAATAGTGGTGGAGGTGGTGTCGTTGTTTTTTAAACCGTAATTTAGACGGTAAACCATAACTTAATAATAATTTGAGAAGCTTAACCGTATAATATTTATATTAATATTTTTTTTTCTATTTTTGCAATATAATATTTATGTACACCTATAATTTGTGTATACATTAGCAGTAATACCTTTCCTAAATACTTTTGCAAGTCAATGTTGAATGTACATACTGCTGGTATTCTTTATGAAATAAATAAATAAATAATAAATATTTTAAAGTACGTAGTAAAAGTAGTAAAACTATGGTCAAATTATTTGTCTCGTTTTCACCCAAACTTACACCCGGTTTCTGAATTGAGAATTAGAAGTTGAGCACTAGTCAAGCCCTAATGTAGCATAACGTAAGGTAAAAGCCCGGATATAATAAAAAATATTCTCAAAAAACGTAACATATTGAGAATTTCTCGCGCTACGTTGAAAGTTACCTTAAGTAACGCTAAAGTAGAGAGTTTGACAACTTCTCAACTTCAAATTCTCATTTCAGAAACCGGGTACTGATACTCAATATACGTAATGTCAAGCGATATAACGCTCAACAATCACATCCCTATAAATAAGTACGGGATCGTTGTATGAATACTTGCACTTGCACACAAGAGGTCAACCGATGGCAATCCATTAGGGTGAACCGAGTTCGGTTCAAAACTGGGAAATTGTCAAGGACTGAATGAGACCAACCTACGTCGAAGATGCAAGTACTCTGTGTTCTTGTATGAGAACCGTATGAAGTGATTTTGTATAGTGGAGTCATTTCTATCCAAAACTCGAGGTTTTAACTGATTGTTCGAAAAAGTTTAAATCGAAAACTAGTTTTTATCCGAATCATGATGTTTGATTGTAATGATGTGAAGTAAGTAAGATGAAGTGATGTAAGATTCAAACAGATGCCCTACATTTCTGTGAATTCTGACACCATATTTGTTTGTTAACAAAAGCTACAGTCAGCAAAAGAAATGAAATTGTTTTTTTTTTTCAGTAAATAAAATATCGGTATCAGTTTGACACATCTTATTTAAAAATAAAAATAGCCTATAAGTAATCAACATTTCCTATCTGATGGAGTAGAAATGGTGAAACAAACTAAGGATAATAATATTAGTAATCTTTTAAGTATAAAAATAATATAACATTACTATAATGAAGCCTGTGTTCCCCGAAGGGCCAGATAGTGGTACACCCACTATTCGCCAGTTATGTTTTAAGTCCAACTACTACCGAACTTATTACCAGCAGCCTCGCACAAACCAGACTCCAGGCTGCTACTGAGAAATTCTTTTGATGGATTAACCCAATAACACTGCCCGTTCGGAAGCCTTTGCGACCACTACCCCAACGAGACAGTTCTACTATAAAAATAAATATGAAAAACGAAAGGAGAACCAGTCAAAACGAGCGCCACCCCGCCATTTTGTCATGTTAAACTGTGGAATAACAAAGTAAGCGTGTCATTTGTTGCAGCGCAGTTCTCGGTACTCCAGTGAAGAGCTCGTATTGTTGTAACAACTTTTGATTCTGACATCTGTTGCGAATAGCGCCCTAGCTGAGTGGATGCGCTGCCAAGACAAAGGTTATTTTCTGTCACGCCTCTGTTATCATGTCATCCTAGGTGGAATCAAAAAAGATATAGAAAGAAAAAAGGATCCGTAGTATAAATTGCTGTTTTAAGGGTGGCTAAATTGCAGTTTTATAAGTTATTGTGCAATTTTGCTAAATAATTTTAAACCGGTATCATAATTATGCGAATTTCCAAGTGAAAAAAAGTCTAGCCTAAATGCGTTTTGTATCAATAAGACCGTAATTTGATTGAGTTTTTATTTCAAATATAATTAAAAAGTTTTCGTTATTTCTATTTTAACGATCAAGATAGAAGATGCTCTGTACTCGTATTTGCTAGATTTTTGTTATTATAAGTAAAGACAAACTTCAAACTTTTTTAAAACTGAGGGTTGTGTTATATCAGACGAATTGCATTACCGGCATAATTACCGGGAATCGTATCTAAAATTCGCAAATAGCGTTTGGCGACAAGCCAGGCGTTCGCCAGATGGGCAGGCTGGATATTGGCGCTCCATGCGGCGAAGTAATGTACGTACCATAATAAATTCTTATAATAATATAGGGAAAATATATTTTGAAGGATGTGTTATGGCTACAAAGTTCATAATTAATGGGTCACTATTGTTGTTTACAAAGGTTTCTTCATATTAGAAGACCGAGCGTGATGATTGCTGTTACGTATTGGTAATATGTGTATAATAAGGATTTTTTTTCTTCGGCACTACTTACTAGAATATACTCACTGGATATTTAGCCCGCTACCTATCCCTTTTACTGATTGGTTAATATTTTAACCATGGTATACATAGTTTTTGAAAGGTTACAAAGTGTGGTCTTTTGCAGCTCTCGCCAGACGGAGGTTGAAAGAGAGTAGGGTGGCCTTTACCAACAGCGGGGCAAAAAAGTCTCATCAAAAGGTACTTCTCATATAGATCGTACCAATACGAGGAAATACAAGAAGAGGTAGGTAGTATAGTAAAGAAGGCATATAGCTTACACATTGACCCACATTAATTGAGGGGACCCAGTTTATAATAACATACCTTGAATTATTGCACCAATAGGAAGTATTTTTGATTAAGAGGGAGAGAGAGAGGTGAAGCATAGACCACGTAATGTAACCAGGATTCAAATAAAAAACGCAGTTGGCGCACCGACCCACCCTGTATTGCTATCTGTACAGTCACGAGCGTCAACATGTATACAGTCAGCAAAATTCTATCATTTAATTTTTGTTCAATGGGGAATTTTACCGAGATAATTATTACATGGGGCACGGGCGGCCGTCGTTTAGTGGGTGTCTACAAATTATAACTTATGACCCCTGTTGAAAATTTGCAAATTAATGGATATGGGTCATTTTTTATTTTCAATAACAATAAGTTTGTTTATTACTTTTTGGTAATGTTATTGCAGTACCTATGTGCCCCTTTCGGATCGGACAGGGTTTTTTTACATATTGTATATGAAAATCTTTCATACGGAACGAATGGTTTGATTTGTAGCCTTAGTGAGCTATTAAGTAGCTGGATTGTTTTCGCTTGTTAATCCACGATAAAGCAGCGCATCCATTACGGCGCGCACGGTTTACGAGCCAAGCGGATAAAGCTGCGTGGTTCTTTTTTATAGTTCCGTTCTCGTAGCCAGCAGTCACGCCGCGTGTAGCCGTAGGCGCGTCGTAAAACTACGTAGCGCAGTCGTAGGTCACAGTTGCTATCACAAAATAGATATTAGTATATGAGACAGGCTGGTGTCCGCAACTCAACGTCAAAGCACGTACTTTGTCGTTTTTGGAATTTACTTTTCTTACTGTAAACAATAATTTCTATCGTTGAAAGGGTTTTTTAAGGGAAAATACGAAATCTACGCGGACCAAGTTGCGGCCAAAATATAGTTGACTGTACAAATGGAAACTTAGTTCATGTGTCGATATAGTCTAAGCGGCTGAACCGATGCGTATCACTTTGTATGTGTTCCATACGCGTCGTAAGTATTAGTGACATTGAATGAATGTGTTTGAAATTAATTTTGTTCTCGTCCCAGACAGTGCTCCAACTAATATTGCATTTTCCGTTATAGAAATGTTATGCCAACATTTACACACGTATTCCAACCAGTTTCTAAAAGCTATTCGAATTCATGAGTATTCACTGTCACCCCCTTTTTTTTTTTTTTTTTGGATGGGAAATTATCAAATAACTTCTCCCGCTCTAGGTGGAGCGGGAGGGCGTGTCAGACTCTTACTGACTAAAACCCACCCGTGTTCCTTCCGTTGCCTGTACGTTGCCAGGGGCCACGGTATCCCTTTCGGACTTTCCCGCAACCCCGGCAGGCATCGGTCCTATCGGACCCCTTCACTTGCTGACATCTCTTTGAGGCGCGCGTGGAACACAACGCGCCGTCGACCCGGGCCTGGTCCTTATCGGACGGCGAGCTACCCATTGCTCACCGTCCGCAAGCCCGCGCCTACGGTGGCCGGGAATCGGCCTGTGATTCCCGACGCCCAGGGCGTCTCCTGCGGCGGCTAGGGGCGTGAGGGCGCGAAGTTTGCCTCTCCCTCACGCGTTCTGCCTCCTCCTTCGCGAGCATTACTGCTTCGCAGAAGGAGGTGACGGCCTCCCATGCCCTCTCGCTCCGTACCATGGCCTGGACTAGGGCCGGACGCGAGAGATCCCCGCCGCCGATCGCCTCCACGAGGACACGGCGATGCTCTGCCCAAGCCGGACAGACCTCCACCGTATGCTCAACCGTGTCCTCCGGGCGATCCACGCTTTCACTGTCACCCCTTACAATATTTAACACTATTAATTGATTGTTACACGTAGTATGTATAAAACACTGATAATATTATTCTGCCTATAAGACTAGGATCCAAAAATACTCGGGAAAAGGTTCGTACGATAGCATTTCAAGGACAAAGTTTTGTATGTAGTGGTTGCCCTTGACCGAGTCGGGAATTTTGTATGATCTGCTGCTGCTATGAAACCCTCTTTTATCTTTTACTAGCGACCCGCCCCTTCGCAACGTTTTTACGCTTTGACAAAACATCGAGATTTCTTAATTATATATAAGTTTAATATGAATGTACATAAACCTTCGAGAATACATTTTCTAAATTGTGTTGAAATCCTCATCAAAATCCGTTGCGTAGCTTAGAAGAACAACGCGGACGTACAGACAAACGCGAAAAATGACTTTGTTTTATAATATATATAGATTTTCAATATTTAATCATACTGGAAGCGAGCGTTCTAATTTTTAATGTTTATCATTTCAGTAAACTTATCCAGTTTTTCTTGATCAATAATTTCAAAAAAGTTGCCGTTGCAGTTACACTCGCGGTTAAATAATACGAGCCGATGACGAAAATCTCTGTAACCGACAAATGCATAATGTACATGCATGAAACTAACTTTATATTACAGAGAATTTTAATATTCTATGAAATAAAAGCTTAAATAATCTACACCGGTGTCACCGGTGTCACGTTATTAAAACTTATATTTACGGCGTGCCCAAGACGCCATAGGAATGTTTTGTGACCTTTCCAAGGCATTTGACTGCGTCGACCACGAAATCTTAATCTTGAAACTTGAGCATTACGGACTTGGGAAACTTGCGCTCAGTTTAGTAAAATCGTATTTAAATTATAGACAACAGCAAGTTCATATAAATGGTGTCAATTTACTCGGTTTAAAAGTAGAAATGGGTGTACCACAAGGATCAATATTGGGTCATTTCCTCTTTTTAGTATATATTAATGATCTACCCCATTTGTTAAAAATTCAACCACAAATGGTGTTATTTGCTGACCATACTTCCTTAATGTTTGAAATTAATAGACGTGCATCAAATCTTGACGACGTAAATAACGTCCTACAGCAGGTCCAAAATTGATTCACTGCTAATAATTTTGTATTAAATGGAAAAAAAAACTAAGTGCATAAGATTTTCTTTACCAAATGTCAAAAGTAGTAATTGTGAGATAGTATTGAATCAAGAAAAACTAGAATTCGTCGATAAAACTGTTTTCCTGGGGATCACGCTCGACTCAAGGCCTCATTTAACATCCCTTTCAGGACGGCTAAGTTCAGCAGCATATGCTGTGAGAAAAATCCGTCAATTTACTGATATAGATACCGCGAGGCTAGTCTATTTTAGTTACTTTCATAGTATTATGTCGTACGGTATTCTACTATGGGGACGAGCTGCAGAAAAGAGACAATCTGCAAAAAAGAGCGAGTCTATTTTTATTCTGCAGAAAAGAGCCATCAGAGCCATCTATGGCCTCCGCAGGCGCGACTCTCTAAGGGAACAGTTTAAAGATATTAACATCATGACGGTACCTTGTCAATATATCTAAGAAAACATTATGTACGCAAGGAAAAATCTGCATCTGTTTAGTAAAAGAGGAGCAAAACACAATTATATCACTAGGAATAGGGACCAATTAGTTCAACCGGGTTTCAGGCTGGCTAAAGTGGACTCATCTTTCATGGGGTACTGTTTAAAATGTTACAATAAAATACCTCCCCACATACTTCAACTGAATGAAACGAAATTTAAATCTTATATTAAAAGCACACTATGCAGTCAAGCATATTATAAGTTGGTGATTACATGGCTGATAAAAATGCTTGGCTCAACGCTGGTCTTGCTCCACAAGCATAAACTAATTGATTAGCATTTGAAAATACCGTTGCAGCTGCTGAAGATTTTAAAATCTATCTTTTCATTGTATAAATTCAATCTCTTAGCATTGTATAATTGCATAGCACATGTGTGAGTACTATGTACCGACTTTAAAGCTACCATTTAGGTACTGGGTATGTCTTTTATTGACTTGAATGTGCCCTGGCGGCTGAGAGTATGTCATGCTCAGTCTAATGTCTCGCTGGCGGTGGCCCTTGTGTTGCATCATTTAGCTCCCTTCGAAAAGGTTGAGTTGAATGGTGCTAATCCATGCATCGTGTTCGTGAACGGGTGCCGTCAGTAGGGACTGGTCATCTCTTAGCTGCCAAGGCGATTTAAATTTAATTTAATGTTTGAATTAGTTTTAATTTTATTTCTAACGGACGTTTATAATGTTTTGCATCGTTCTCACATGTATAACTTAACATGAATGATGTAACCAATGTATAGCATAATATAATAATAATAACGTAACGTAAGCATATTTTGATTTAAAAGAGTGTCCGTGGATTTTTTTGCCCGTTCTTCTCCATAGGTACCTACGACGCTTTGGAATGGGCGACTACCTTCATATTTCTGACAGACCGACCCCTTGACAATTCAAAAGTGCCTGTAATTGGTTTATTTGAAATAAATGCTTTGAGTTTGAGTTTGACCATAATTTTAAAAAGATAAAATTTTAAAAACCTCGAATTTGGAACAATATTCAAATCGCGGTTGTTTTACTTTTGCTGGTTTTCTCAATTTTGTTTTCTATCTTTCAAATCAAAATGATAAAAGGCGGTCATTGTCGTCTTCCAGCATCATTATTGAATCACTATCATGTCGCTAACCCCTGAAGAATGCACACGTATCATCACTATGTTAGAAGAAGACAGAAGTCAGGGAAGTACAGCAAGAACAATAGGCGTGTCACTTTCTACAGTGCAGCGAGTTTTCCAACGTTTCCGAGAAACTGGGCAGAACATAAAAAGGCCAAGAAATGGCAGAACAAGATGTACTTTGGCTAAAGAGGATCAATTTATTGTTACGAACATGCTCTGAAATCGGCACTTCATGGCAGTTGAAGTAACAAATCAACTTCGGGAGACCCGTAGAGACGACGTAAGCGAGCGGACTTTAAGGCGGCGGCTCCTTGAAGCTAATTTGACCCCACATAGACCCGCAAATGGTCCAAAACTTGAAAGTTAGCAAGATTAAGTTACGACCGCGAACACACACAATGGGGAGACGAAGAATGGGCAAGAGAAGAATGTTTTCTGACGAATCCTGATTTATGCTGTATGCACATGATGGGCGGCAAAGAGTCTACCGACGGCCGGGTGAACGTTTTATTCCAACTTGTTTTGAGGAAATAGTGCCGTTCGAGGGTGGCTCTGTTATGGTTTAGGCTGGAATCTTTTCAGAGAGTCGCACGGAGTTGATTTAGTGCTGATAGAAAATGGTACGCTAACTAGTACAAGATATGTTGAAGAAATTCTTAATGAGCATGTTGGCCCATATTTAGTTAACATGGGTGAAAATTCAATATTCATGCATGACAACGCCAGGCGAAGAAGTGTCGAAGCATTAAGATTTTTTCTTCTATGGAAAATGATACTTCTACCATCCACATTTTTAAAAAAGAAGTTCTACTTCTCCAGCGTATTAAACCTATCTTTAGAGATGTAGCCATTTTAATCGAGTTGTCGGTTGGGTCGCTCGCTGCGAGAGTGGCTTACGCCACTTAGGAAACAGACCACTTATCACGTAGAACGTGACAAGTGGTAGTATTCCACTTACTAGAGACCCTCAACACTTCATTAATAATACAATATATTATCTTTACTTGATCTGCTAATAATCTATATTAATATTATAAGGCGGTATCAGTATCATTTAGTAAACTCCGGAACGTTTGTACACCGCTACTGTATTACCGAGTGTCCTATGATTTTTTTTTTTTGTCGCGAAGCAGAAGTTAATAATTGATAAAGAGGTAAGATTCTTTGAAAATATTTTTTTTTGAAGGAGGTAATCTCTGAGCATATCTGAATTGAACTGATTATAAAAAATCCTGTTTTCGACAAAACGCTTCACTATTTTCAAGTTACTCGTACATATGATACTTTTATGTCACAAAATGCAAGATTCCTGGGTTCATCTAGTTATATAAATCACAGAAAACATTGCAAGGAATTTTCCTTTGTAATTTTACGTGGAAAGTTTCTAAGATACACGTGTTTTAGTAACCTTTTAAAGAAGAATAAGCGTCACGTTGTTTCTATGCTTTCTCACCCCACCACACGTGGCCTCGTGATCTATAATATAACCCAATCATTACGCTAAAATTTTTTAAGCAATTTCGGTGGTTAAATTACATTTATAGAGAATGTCATTGACTTGAATGTGCCCTGGCGGCTGAGATTATGTCATGCTCACTCTAATGTCTCGCTGGCGGTGGCGCGTGTGTTGGATCATTTAGCTCCCTTCAAAATGGTTGAGCTGAATGGTGCTAATCCATGCGTCATGTTCTTGAACGGGCGCCGTCAGTAGAGACTGGTCATCTCTTAGCTGCCATGGCTTATTTTAATTTTTGATTTTTTCTTTGTTTTTTATATTTTTATTACGGACGCTTTTAATGTGCACGTCTTTCTACATTGTTCTCACATGTATAATTTCAACGTTAATGATGTAACCAATATTTTGTAACAATTTTTTTATTTAAAAGAGTGTCCGTGGAGTTTCTTGCCCGTTCTTCTCCATAGGTACCTACTACGCTTTGGAATGGGCAACTAGCTTCATATTTCTGACTGACCGACTTCTTGACAATTCAAAAGTGCCTGTAAATGGTTTAATTGAAATAAATGCTTTGAGTTTGAGTTTGAGTTCCGACCTACATACACTACTGTATAGGATTACTTTTTTGTCCGTCTGTCACAAAGGATGTTTTTTAATTCAGAACGATTTGTTATGAAAAACTAGCACCTATTTGTTAAGATGTAAACAATAGATACGTACGTCATTTTTTTAAAGATGACTTTGTTTTGTTTGTTACACACGTTATAATTATGTAGTTCAGACAACTATAATTATATTTTATTATAAATATATTTTATTTGCCCGCCAATATTTTTATCCAAGAATAAAAGCTAAGTCAGCTTAGACTTATATTACTTATTCAAATGCTTCAAACTAAAAAAAACAATGATAATACAAGTAAAATTAAACGGTTAATATAGTTTTGTTCAACAACAGGAACTCTGATACAGAATTCGTGAAACGCACGCGCCCCCCTTTTATCGAGCGGCGACGCGTTGAGAATATTAATACCGTCGCTTCTCGGACAGAGAGGCGAAACTGAACTTTTGTCCAAGTTTTCCATTTATTAGTTGAACGTTTTTTACCCATTTCAATGGATCAGTTCAACAATAGTATTAGAGGTATGGTTTTTAATACTTTCTAGTTAAAAAATCTGTGCATTTTATTTCGTGTTATTATTATCGTATCTTATCCGCTGGCCGCTATCTATTATCGCTATTTCGCAAAGCACCTAATGAAAAAAGACTTTCGCAATTAAATTATTAATATAGCTATTTATTATATATATATTTATATTTATATATATTTATTAATATAGCTAATTATAGCTTTTGTCGGTCGGCAGCCCACGGGAACATACTACTGGAATAAAAAGTATCCTATGTCCAAACCTAGGTCATGGTATTCCTGTGTGTCAAATTTGATCGAAATCCATTCAGCCGTTTTTGCGTGAAAGCGTAACAAACAGACAAACAAACAAACTCACTTTCGCATTTATACTCGTATTATTAGTTAGGATATAGTAGGACTTTATTATAACTTATAGGTATGTTCTATCTTACAGTCTTAATTTATACTAGTAATAATTTTTCATTCATAAAAACTGCTCAACATAATCTCCAATATCAATTTTATCAATGGCTGTTCGAAGCGAGGGAACATAATTTGCAATATATCTGTCAACTAGTGTTCAGTAGCACCCGTGCTACTTAATAGAAATTCGAGTAAAGCGTTCCAAATACTGCTCGCTGATTGGATCACCTCTTGTCATTCGATATGACGTATCGACAGAACGTGAAATTAAAACTGCACGTTTGTGAACTGCCAATATGTCCTGCCTATTTGTTTATTTTGACAGCTAACTGTTTGTTTAAGTGTGTTTGGAGCAGGGGTGGCCCAGTGGTAACGATCCTTAAGAGTTGTATGTCGTGGGTTTGAACTCAAGCAAGCGCTTTACTTTGTGTAAATAATTTCATCACCTCTGCTCTCAAAACGGTGAAGGAAAACATAGTCAGGAAACCGGCACATCCTAGAACCAAAAATTCTAAGACATGTGACATCTGCGGGCCCAATGCGGGTTGCACTGGGCCCGCATGGTAGATTACAGCCCATTCCCTCTCACTCCTATTTTTGCTCGGGTAAAATCTTATGGGTTCGCGTCACCGACATGCTAACGTAAACAGTATAATCTGTAGTTATGAGTATGACGTGTTGCAAAAAAAACCGGCCAAGAGCGTGTCGGACCACACACAATGAAGGGTTCCGTTGGGATGAATTTGTCCCAAGGACAAACTTTACATAGTAGTTGAAAAACATGTTCTCCCATACATTCCAACTGCAAATGTAACTTTGTAGGCACAATATTGGGTGATTCACCATGCTATTTTAAGACCCTAGACTTCTTATATGTTTTCCTGTAATCAATAAGTATAGAACTATTTTCTGTATTTTTTCAAAATTTTAGGCTTATTAGTTTCGGATATAAGGGGCAGGAAATGGTAAATTTTCGTCTATTATCTTAAACGTCTTTAAAAATATTTATTTATATAAAAAAAAACTGGGAAATACAAGCAATCATTTGATATGTCACACGGTACTGTTGGAAAAACTTTTTATTTTTATTTTCCATCTGGCCCCGAAAATTGATCTCTATATTCAAAATTCATTTATTTTCGTTACACGTCCGTGTTTGGGTCACTGAAATTGATCCGTATACATTTCAACTTAATCAGTCCATTAGATTCGGAGAAAATTGGCTGTAATAGACGGACGGACAGACAGACACACAAGTGATCCTTTAAGGGTTCCGTTTTTTCTTTTTAAGGTACGGAACCCTAATTAAGTTCATTATTATGTGTGTTTTGACTAATAAATAAACCATATAATTTTTTTGATATTTGTTGTTCAGAGTACCGATAGATGTGAAAACCAGACTAATATTAATAATTTTAATTTACAAATTATGAAATTAAAATTGATAAAACAATCAACTTTTTTTTTTATTAGTGCAGTTTGCGTGATAATTTGAATTGTGTTTAATAGGTAATCTACCAGGACAGCTACCGACTTTGGTAAAACTTTGAACATGAAAAGCACGTCACGGTTCCTTAACTCATGATAATTTCGTATACAATGTGACCCCGTAAAAATATTCGTTGTAAACGAGTCTCAGACTTCCCTCAAATTACCTGATTCTTATCCAAAATCCTTTTGAAATAATTTCAACGCCAAGCTCTTTAAGCACTTAATAACTTATGACTACTTTGGAAATGATCGCTTGTGAACACCTTTCCGCGTCGAACATTTATTAAAGAGCTGATTGGCTGCGTTAATTATTCTAATTACAAAATCTGCCATCAAACAAAATTGAGCTTTAATTAGCAAGCATTAAATTATACATTCAAGGGTCAGCGACCAGAAAATTCATTTTGAAACGTGCTACTTATAAAAGCGTTTTTGAACTTATATATTTCTTTGTATCTTGCTACATTGACTTCATGTAAACTTCTTTTTCTGAACTGTAAATATTGACAGTTTCCGATATGTACCTACATAATATTTGAATGCTGTTAATTTGGTAAAATGCACTTCGCCTTATTTCAGATTCAGATTCAATTATTTATTGTAAAACATAGGTACATAATAAGTTCTTATTTGGTAATACATTGAGGGCGCTATGTTTTGCCTCTAGGGCGTACAAAAATAGTAATACATGCAATATATAAGTAATTAAAACAATAAATTAATATAGATATATGAACGACAAATAAACAAGTAAATAAATTAGATCTTCTATCGCATTAAGAATTATTATTTCAATCACACATGTGTAATGAGAAAAAATAAAAATGTCCGCAGTTATTGTTATAAAATGACAATTGCCAGCACTTATTCATTTAAAGAATGTTAAAGAAAGTGAATGATGTCATAAATAAAAATTTAATGTCACTAAGGAAAATCAATGATTGTTACTTAAACTTCTTGGAAACGCTGTTATATTTAACAAAGATATCCTGATAATTCCTCTAACGAAAAGCCACTTATATTATTACTTATATTTTAGAGAACTGGAACATTTTACTTTGAATGTTTTAATAAATTCAATATTATTTTAATATAATGTTTAAAAATAAAAGTAATTAAATGTAAACATGATTAATAATATTTTAGTTAAGTTAAATAGTCAATACCTACTTTTACTTTAGGTTCTTTTATAACAAACACTAAAAAAAATTGTGAAGCTGTTTTTCTTAAAATAAATATTTGAATTTGAATTTTATATCACAGAAGTAGCTTACAAGTAATAATATTATAATAACGATTGATTGGCAACACTGCCAATTTTAAAACAGCTTTATTCAAATAGCTTAGACAAATTATTATTCTGCGAATGAGTATCTAAACTTAAAGATTCACACTGACTTTTTCCTATTATAATTTGATAAACGCTTGACATTATTATTACCAATTTTACTATTTCTTATTGAATGAATAATTTTCCATGCTAGTAAAAAACTCATTCATCTGTAATATAATAAAATTCTCGCAAATAAATTTCGTTTCATTCCATTTCAAACAATATTTTAACTTTTTTTTTGATTGCAGCTCTTGTTCGCACTTCATAACGATATTTAAATCGTTTTCATGGATGAATCCAATTTTATTAATTGAGCCGTGAACCGTAGCAAATATTTAGGAAACAATAGGGACGTTTACTGGCGAAAACAAAAAACTATTTAGTCCGTCAGTAATAAAATAAAAAAATATTAGACACGTATTTTTTACTTTATCATAAATTAATAAAAAATGGTTTAGACAAAACGCATTAAAGTTGGGGAGTGGGGGCTCGTTACGTCTCCCGGAGTGACGGCTGTCATGAAAATTATGGCAGCGGAATTTGACTTTACGGTGACAAAAAATGCTCTCTATCAAAACACACCAACTAACTTACATAATGTTTCAGTGACGTCATTCTCCGGTAATTTGCGGAAACTGGTCTTCTAGGAAACTGTAGCTTTGTAGCAAAATTGCCTCAATAACCGTTCAATATTATATGACAATACGACACGGAAGATGTCACCACAAAGTGTCAAAATTAAGGTTATTTTAGAACAAAACTATAGTTACCAAGTGTTGAAACACTTTATTATATATTAACAGCGACACATCTAACAGCTTTGTCGGTAAATTTGTTGAGAATTTCGTCCTGTGCTAGGTAGGATCCACTGTGGCCAGCTAGGAGAACCATCTGTTGTGTGTTGTAAAAACCTAATCAGGTTTACGCCGAGAACAGGAAGAATTTATTAGCCGTAACCAATGGTCAAAAGTATCCTCCTTTATCACATACTACATAAGTCAAGGAGAGTAAATATCCTACAAATATTTTCTGTATTCTAGTGTAGACAAAAGTAAATAAACACTAGATTCTTTAGATTCTCTTTTGAGAGCTTTATTGCTCATTTGGATAATGTTGCAAGGTAATACTCTAATAGGATTGCACTGTAAATGGTGGACAGCGTTCACATTAATTATGTATTTGAAGACGTTTGACTTTAGTCCTTGTTATCGGCTGTTTTATTTATTTACTTATTTAAAATGGCAAGTCTGGCACCATAACTGTTCACCAGTTATGGTGCCAGTCATGAGGTGTACTATAATAGGTAGTACAGTAGTCTGCGTTACCGATCGGAGAATACAGGTGTGATGTTATTTTGTTATTTAAAATAATAGTCTGCTGCCTCGTTCGTCTAGCGATCACAAGCTCTACTGCTGAGCATGAGTTCCTGGGATCGATTCCCGGTTCGGCCAAATTGTTATTGGGATTTCCATCTGGAATTTCTCAGTAGTAGCCTGGAATCTGGATTTGTGACCGGTTGGTGGCAATAGTTTCACCACCTATTACATGGGACATAAACATAACTAGCGAAATGTGGGTGTATTACCTCTGCCTAGCCCTTCGGGAATACAGGCGTTATGTTATGTTGTTAAAATAATGGTGAAAATCGCATCTGAATCATTCAAGATTACTACTAAATACTTACGAGATTTTGAATCCTTGTGGATACATTACTGAAATATCCAGAGCCAATCCTATAATAACTTGCTTTACAAGCCAATAATAAAGATAACAAGATAACAAGAGGTGTCAGGAGGTCCAAAAACATCCTTTCGATCCGAAATAAGATCTATTCCCGGTAACAATTACGTCGAACGATGTATTTTGAACCTGAAAGGTTTATTTACGGTTTTGCGTGTGGGTCAGGGTCAAAGGGCTCTTTAAGGTTCACCCTCAAACAAGGTCAGACGAAGCTCTGACAGCTGAGTGGACAGTTGAAGTTTCGTTAACGAAACATTTGCTTTATTTTCCGATGGCATAATCCCAAGAACGTTATTTTTATGTTCTAGTGGTAGGTATTAGGTTCTTCGCAGTTCTATGCCATGTTTGTTTGATCCTTTCACGGCTCAAAAATATTTTTGTCTAGCTGAACCGATAGACGTAGTCCACTCCAATTCCTTAAGAAATAAAATGTTCCAATATTTTTTTTCAATAAAATGCCTTTTTTGGAGTTTTAATCAATGAAATAAATAAATATTTTTTATTTTTTTTATTAATTCCTTACAACTATATCAATTAGGTTTTTACACGTAGAGTATAAGATTTTTTTATTTTTTTATTGTTAGTGTATTAGTAATGAAACAAAAATCTTAACTTTATATTTGTTAGTATTGTGTGTTAGTATCTCCAATGTTTGTTTCCTTTACCTTCCTTACTGGAAGGGCCCAGAACCACAAAGATGAGCCCAGGTCGTGAATAACTGGATCCCCAGAAATAAGAAAAAGAAAAGAGGCAGACCTCCAAAATATGAGTCGGTATAGAAAAAATATCAGTCAAATTTTGGAAAAGAACAGCCAGTCTACGGGACGAATGAATATTTGTACGAGGATTTTATTGCCTCTGGCGGTCCTCGCATAGAGTGCTTACATTAGGAGAATTACAAACATTTAAAAAATATAACCAAATCAGTCCAGTCGTTTGAACTAATGAGATTAGTGTCTGTAAATGTAGCTAAAATTCAAGAGTAGAGCTAGAAATATTTAGGTTACTTAGATATTTTTTTAGATATTAGATATTTTTAGATTAGAAGTTGCTTTATGGCTATAAAATGCTCAATATCGGCAACACTGCTTTGATATAGACTACGAAGTGTTGTCTGTCTGATATCAGTAGTTCAATTATATCGCTCTGTTGAGGGTGCGGTGCGTCTGAAATGAAACTTGGTTCCAAGAAACCACTTCTGTATGTACGCAAAAATAGTTTCCTGGCCAAACAGTACTTACACAACTTTAAACAGAAAACTAGGTAACTCTGAAAACTTAGCACGCTTAGGTATTGTAATTATAAAATTATACATAATATTATCAACGTAATGTGCCTATTGCATTATATAAATACCTAATAACCGTTATTCCCTCACAAACCCGTATTTAGCGCCACACAAATAAGCAGTTAGTCCATTACACATGACCTGATTTGTAATGAATTTAAAATATGACACACACTAGCCGACACAAACTTAAACAGGTTTTAATTACTTTTAAACACGAACGCTGGCTTATTCAAAGGTTCCGATTTTACGCTCTACCTGCAAAGGTACTAATGTAAAGAGAGAAAATATACATTTATTTGCGGTAAAACATGATGCAAAAAAAAACAAAAACACAGAAAGGAACAAGTTGGGGAATATATGATTCACATCCACGCAAAACGGCCATCAGTCGGGATAAAGCTATGACCCTATACGCGACAGAGCCAAAGCGCTGGTTTCCAGCGACAGCCGGCATTGGCGTGATGAAGTCAACCGGTTCAGCATAAAAGCAATAAAAGTAACAGAGTTTGCTAAACTTTTAACTGACAATCAGCATTGCTGAGTTCTGCTTTTTAGGTTAGTTCTGATACCATTTAAACAGTCGAAGTTTTTTCTGCTGGCACCGTGAATGTCATAATAGTAAAACGGACCAGCTGCAAGTAGTTTTTCCGTGAAATTAATGTATTTAAATACAGGTATAGGCTAATAAGCTTTAGTAAAGTCAGAAATTGCTTTGGATGTATCCGAGTTGATTATACAAAACAAAATTGGAAACTAAAGTATCTCGTAAATAATGCTCATTTTAAATATGAGTAACTTGTAATTAAACATTTAAATACACACACTGACACATCAAGCCGTGTAATTATCATCGCTAACAGAAAACAAACAATAACTTAGAAGTTTTGACACACACACACATACTCAATGACACACCTCCAATCACGAACATAACGTTTTTGGAAAAATATTTTAATAATACATATTTTTTTGAAACAACTTTAATAACCGGGTTAATGTAGGATGTAAATAATGTTAACATTTTCGCATGCGATTGTAGTGACCTTGCTCAGATGGGTCTGTGTCACGAGACGGGTTCTGATCGATATGAAGTTATGGGAGCAAGATCCACCTGAAGGTTTACCGTCCTACTTATTTTGTTTCCAACGTGTAGCAGCATGATGTTACAAATGAAGAAGTATCTGATAATGATAAAATAAATAATATTTATTTCTGTACTTTTACACGTCAATAAATAATTTAAAAAAAAATAGATGTTTCTTATCCGAATACTGAGAAGAAACACCGAAATAAACTCAGAGGACACGGTTTTTTTTAAAGTCCAGACATAATCTTGATCAAATCATGTAAGGACCATGTAAATTAGTGCCTAAAATTATCTTTAGAGTAAAGAACCACAAATGGGATTTTCTATCCAAAAGTAATTTTTCAGAAAGTAAGATTTTTATTGCATAAAATGTAAAACTAAATCTGGACTAATGCCGATCAATTCTGTAAAAAAATCTTACCGTGGAAGCTTAGGTGTAGTGAACTTTCAATTATGTCAATCCTAGCATCAGGGGATTTGGAATGAAAGCTCACTTCACCTAAGTATTCACAGTGAGATTTTTTGCAGAATCATCATCATTATCAGTTCAGCCGCAAGACGTCCACTGCTGGACATAGGCCTCCCCCAAGCACCGCCACTTCGACCGGTTATGTGCATCTCACATCCAGTGGATTCCTGCGGCCTTCACCAGGTCTTCGATTCATCTTATGAGGCCGTTCCAACGCTACGTCTTCCGGTAGGCGGTCGCCAATCCAAAACCTTTCGGCCCCATCAGCCAACTGTTCTGCCAGCAATGTGCCCTGCCCACTGCCACAGTTCAGTCAGTTATGTTGGTTCTCCTACGGATCTCTTCATTTCTGATTCGATCACGTAGAGAAACTCCAAGCATTATAGCCCTCATTGCAGAATAGACCAACATAATTATTAAACTACTTGCGAAACTCTATTCCCAGAGGCGAAGTTCTAGAGCTAAAACGAAGTTGCTCCTACAAGGTATTTTCTTAAGTTTATTTTAATCACAACACATCGATTCCGCAAACTTAAGTTAACTTTTAATATTGTATGTCCTAATTGACGTGTAAAACTCCGTAACAAATCTTGGAGCGCAGAACTTTGTATGACGGAACAAAGACTCTTATAGACCGATTAGTAGTAACTAATCGGTCTATAAGAGTCTTTGTTTTTTTAGTTCATTTTTTAATTAATTTTAATTTCTTAGTTTTAATTTTTTTCTTTCTTTCTTTTTTTGACAAAGTCGTGGGCAGAAGCCCACGACTTTCTCCACGTGAAATTACGGCCAACGCCTCCCATCGTAACGCGCGCCCGCGTTTTTACTTTGTTCTTTCAGACTTTTTCATTTTGCTCGGTTCCTAAACGTTGCAGTGTGATGTTAATTGGCCTATAATCTTCCTCAAAAGTTGGGCTATCAAATGCAAAAATAATTTTTCAATATCTTCTACCTATTATAACTAGGTAAAAGAACATACCTAGACGTGGAAATAAAGTTTAAGATAGTTTGATGAAGAAAGTCCAGAATATAATAAGTATGTTATTTGCGAAACAGCTCGTGTATACGCAGCAGGAACTTTTAATTAGCTTCCCGCAAAGACGGTCATAATTATTTATTATTAAGTTTATTTTAGTAAATATGACAAGTAATTATACTTTTTAAACTTTATAATATGATAGGCAACGTTATTAAAATAGTAATAGTAATTTATTTCCAAACTTCAGAACACGTTACATCAATGAGGTCTCGACCCCTGAACTAAATGAATGAACTAATTTGAATGTTAGAAAATCTTCGTGATAATTATGGTAAAGTATCGAAGAACTAGACTTACATTTTGATTGTTGAATTTGGTGATCTGCATTTATTTCAATTAAACCATTTACAGGCTCAAGGAGTCGGTCAGTCAGAAATATGAAGCTAGTTGCCCATTCGAAAGCGTATTGGGTACCAATGGAGAAGAACGGGCCAGAAACTCCACAGAAATTCTTTTAAATAAAAAAAAAAATGTTACAAAATATTGGTTACATCATTCATGTTGAAATTATACACGTGAAAACAACGTAGAAAGATGTGCAAGTTTAAAGCGTCCGTAATAAAAACATAAAAAAATTAAATGAGTCATGGCAGTTATGAGATTATCAGTGACAACTGACGGCGCCCGTTCTCGAACATAACGCATGGATCTGCACCATTCAGCTCAACCATTTGAAGGGTTCTAAACAAATAAGCATACTATAGCATATAAGTACACAAATCCTCCTGTGTCCAGTACTGTGTATTGCGAACAGTATGAGTAAGACAGAATATTTTGTTATTATTTTGTTAACTATAAGTACTTAGTTACAAACTGCACACTTAGAAGCTTTTTCTTGATTAAAAAGCATAACAAAATCACCATGTTTATTCTATCTGCAATTCTGCAACGGCCCATAGATTAAGCCGCATAGTAAATCAGGGAAGGCGTTTCAGGAATCTTAATAGATATCGGTATTCCTGGATGCCGTAGGCACGGAATCCCACTGGGAGGTCGAAGGTGATATAATCGAATTCTACCTCGACTTCCCCAACTATTTGGCAGATATGAACAGGTCAACTAGTTTTGTAATATGATAAGTGACAGTTATGGAAGAAGTAGTAACTGCAGTCTATAAAAACTTTGATTAGTTTTATATTTTCATGGTCATCAAAATTAAGTTGGTTTTATGGTACAGTTCTGATACCCAATAACGGACATGAACATGAAATGGCATAGATACAGTAATGTAATAATGGCCGTGACTTACGAGTTTCAGGTCGTAGGTTCGAACCCAGGCAGGCACTTTACTTTGTGTTAATTATTTTATCACCACTGCGCTCAAAACGGTGAAGGAAAACATCGAGAAGAAACCGGAATATCCTAGATCCAAAAAATTGAAGACACGTGACGACGATCCACCAACCCGCACTGGACTCGCATGGTGGTTTATGGCTCACACCCTCTCACAGAGAGGGCTGTGGCCCAGCAATGGGAACATTATTGGCTGTTTATGCTAATACACAGCACAAACATAGCATATTTTTCACAGAAACAAGTGAAAACCTATTTCTTTTTTTCTTTTTATTTTAAAAGAAAAGAAAGAAAGGAAAAGAAAAAAGAAGGAGGCAGAAGAGAAAATGATGACATAGGGAGGTAGATGTCGATGCCAATTAAAATTTAGGTGCAAAATGAATGTAGGTACTGTTAAATGAAAGGAATTTATTTTTATTTTTATTTGAGACACTGTCTTTTGTCAAGTCTCATCATTCATTCACGAAATATAATTTGAAATTACAGACTAACATTATGACACTCGTTTGTCTATGTGGAGATTATTTGGAACGACTTTAGATAATACCACCATTGTAAAGTCTTCGACTTCTTGGTTTCGCCAGCACGACAATGTGTGGGTTAGGTTATAGGATACCTTTTCGTATCCCGGTTGTACGTTCCCGTGGGATTATATCGGACTTCCACGCGGGCAAGTTAAAGGCAACAGCTAGTATGAAATACATTATTAGTCCATATAGACGAGATTTTTGGTAACTAAGACCAGCTCGTGGCGAAATAGTAACGATCCATCAGGCTAAGTTACGCTTACCGGGGTTGTTCCGTGGATGGGTGACCATCTTTACATACCGAGACTCCTCCGCGCCTCGGAAAGCACGTTGAGCCATTGGTCCCGGCTGTCATTTGTGGATCTTTGACAGTCGTTACGGGTCGTTAGATACCCGAAAGTCCGACAACCAGTCTTACCAAGGGGTATCATATTACCCAGTTTCTGGTTTGAGGAGGTCAGATAGGCAGTCGCTCTATGTAAAATACTGGTATTTAGGTGCATCCGGTTAGACTGGAAGCCGACCCCAACATAGTTGGGAAAAGACTAGGCAGATTGATATAGACGAGCTTTTTTTGTATTTAGCGACAGCGCTCAGCAGCTGTTATAAAAACATAAGGACATACGTTTATATCCAATTTTCAACTCACTCCCTATAATTATTGATACTTCATTATAGGTAACCTAGCCAAAATTGGTTAATAATTCGTAGTGTAGGTCCGTAACGAATTGAATATTTAACACCATAGTACAAAATTATAACTAATATGAGCACTAACAACCAACAAGCCTTGATGAAACAATAATTAGGAATAACATAGCTGCCTGTCAACAAACACCATAATCAGCAAACATGACGTCATCACTAAAGTCAACATATTTGAATCTAAATTTATATTTCGAACGAACGGCACATTGGCCCACCATTGGCCCGACAAATGGCATGTCAAGTGGACAGTGGCACACGACGACCAGATCTTTGAATTAAGAACTTGTTGGAACAGCTGACTTGGCGAGATATTGAACCATTCTTACTAACATTTTTTTTTTTTATATATAGCTGTGTAAGTAAGCAGGAATTTACAATATAACGTAACATCAAGCCTGTATTTTCCGGAAGGGTTAGGCAGAGATGTACCTATAGTATACCCACATTTTGTCAGTTATGTTTAAGTCCCATGTATGTGATTAATAGGGGGTGAGCCTATTGCCATCAACCGGGCATAAATCCAGGCCCCAGGCTGCTACTGAGAAATTCTTGATGGAAGTACCCAATAACAAAAAAGAGCATTACATTTCCTCTCAACTGTGAGTATTTATATACCTATAGTATGTATGTTTATATATTTAAGCTCTATGTATTTATTTCAGTATATGTTAATTTATTACGTTATACGTGTAGGTTTAATTCAATATTTTAGTTTAAGACTTCGCATATTTATATTTTTCTCTTCTTGTTCTCACACACTATTGTCTACATTTTTTTCTCATTTTTCCTATCGCAGGTCTGCTGGAAGATATTTCTTAAGAAATAAGCAGTACCTTTGTACTCATATGATTATGTCTTATCTGTATATATTTTTCTGTGTGTAGATAAATAATCAAATAAATAAATAACAATTTGCCCAACCTGGGAATTGAACCCTGGACCTCATGCTCAGCAGTAGCACTTGCGACCACTAGACCAACGAGGCAGTCATAATAAAGTAAAGTGTGCATGCTATACAAAAACGTAATCCTATTCCTACTGATTTCAATGGAAAATTATATTGAATTTGGTATAAAAACAAAATACAAACCATTTATTATTATATTAAATTCTACGTTATTTGCTGTCGAATATATTTGTTTATAACAATAATAATAAGCCTTTTATTCTAGACTGTAAATGTGGGTGTACCTACTATGGGTACATCGAGTGTACGACTAAACGCCGACAGACACTACGCCGACAGACTGAACACCGACAAGACTTTACTTCGACGGGACTCTTCGCCGACAGGACACTTCGTCGACAGGATTCTTCGCCGACAGGGCTCATCAGCGACGCAATTTATCTCCGATAATCAGTTTTTTGTAAGGCGTTGTCGACGGAGCCCCGCTTCGCGGGGCTCCTACTTCTGTGTGGTTTAAAAAAAAATAACCAAGGGGATAACCTAACCTAACCTGTCCGAGTCGGGGTGCCCCAAGTCCCGAGCTCGCTATGCGTCGCTGATGAGCCCTGTCGGCGAAGAGTCCTGTCGGCGAAGTGTCCTGTCGGCGAAGTGTCCTGTCGGCGAAGAGTCCCGTCGAAGTAAAGTCTTGTCGGTGTTCTGTCTGTCGGCGTTTAGTCGTACAGTGGGGTACATCTCTGCCTAACCTTTCCTGAGAAAGAAGGCGTGATGTAATTCTGGACAAAAAACACTGACTTTAACCCTACTGGGTTAAATACAGATACTGTTTTTTTTTGTTTACACTTTAAATATTTGTTTATTCACTGCTAAATATTGGTATACATACAAAAAAAAAACTCATGATAAACTTAACAATTTGTATTCTATTTACAAAATTGGTGCCACAAAATCGAAACTTTCGTTGACGATGGTCGAATATAGTGCGATATTATAGGTTGATCCGGTCTTACAATTAATTGATTCGATTTATTAAGTTCCACGCAGTCACCGGAAAATTAAGTGCCTAAACTTGACATTCGGGAATATTCGAGTGTCTTCAGAAAAAAAAAAACATAAAAATCATGGTAGGTTATGGAATCAGTCGTTACTTAGCGTAGCGTTTCAGATACTACGTAATAGCAGAAATATATAACATGTGATACAATTTCAATATTAAGCTTATAATATTATAAAGCTAGGGTACCCAGAAATGAAGATAAGATAAGAGTCATTTTTTTTTTTCATTATCTATATAGAGTCAACATTTTCTATCTATCCTATATATCTGACTACCCCTTGAGAAGAAATGGCGATACAAACTTAGGGGTGCAAGGCTCTTTTCAAGTCCAGACATAATCTTGGTCAGGCCATATGAGGACCATGTAGATTGGTCTGAAATGGTCTTTTGAGGAAAGAACTACACAGATTTGATGCGACCTGTCCAGTCAGCGCAAGCATTTGTCAGTAATCGTGGAGCTCAACGACTCTGAATCTACTCCAAAAGCCAAAAAAAAGATAAAAACGGCAATAAATAAAACTGAACTTTTAACTGTATAAAATAATTATGTATGCGCCTACTGTGAAGAATTAAGAATTAGAAATACATGAAAAATCACGCACCTGAATTGATTGCACATTTCAAAAATCACTCTCGAACTATATTTTTTTCTATTCATTTTTTTTCGCCTCCAAATCGTCTACACTGCACTTAACTAACTAAATAAAACGGCCAAAAATACTGAACAGATTAAATAATATCCTTATTAATCTCTGAAGCGTAAGCATTTAACTGTCAGTTGAAAAGTAAGCTAAGTATTTAAAATGACTAACAAAGATTCTTACAATGTTTTGAAACTATTCTTTGGTTAGACATGCGAATTGAAAACCTGGACCAAATGTTTGTAAGGCCTCTGACGTCACACCAGTGTCGAGACGAAGAAGATGGATGTTAACAAAAGCCCAAATTCTTTTAACATCTAAATGCTCTTGGGCTTACAGTTACAGTATAAATAAGTAACAGTATTATACATTCACAGAAAACGGCCGGAACGACGCGCTTCGAAATCTCAGTGTATATCAGTACACAACACGCTCGGGGTGCGGAAGATTTGTGTACCGCATAGGCAATAACATTTATTTTGGCTGTAGGTAATTATTTCAAGGTCATTGCCGAAATATTATAACTGTTACTTATTTGTACTGTGACCGTAGGCCCAAGAGCATTTAAATGATGTAAGTCAGCGAAAAAACACAGTACAATTTTTAAACATAATATATACAGTCAAGGTTATTTCTTACTTGGACCTTATAATTTTCCCGACTACGTAATTTTTTTTAATGAAATGACAGTTCGTAAAGGTGACATGCGCTCACTATGTGGAAAGGAATTTATTTTAAAATTACTTAACATTATCGTTTCTTGACCTTGCATATAAATTAACGTAGACAGTTTTTACCCGACTGCCAAGGAAGGGTTATGTTTTTCGCGCGTATCGTGTATGTATGTATGTATATTTGTTTGTTTTCTTTATTTCCTCGTATCTTCCAAAAGGCTGGATGGATTTCGACAGTTAAGGTATCGTTAAATTCGTCTTAAAAGTGTGCTTAGACAGGAATTTGAAAAAAAAACAAAATGGCGGATTTTTGGCGCGAAATAGAAATAAAAAAAATAACCAAACCTATCGAGTAGGGTATCAAAATAAAGGAAATTAAAAGGGGATTACAAAATATAGTTATAAATGTTTAAATTTAATTAGGAATAATAAATTGATATTAAAAGTTTTTGAAAGCGTAAAAATGGGCCATATTTGTGTCGGACCAGTTATTTTCATAAGAGTGACACTAAAATGTGTAAAATAAAATAATACTATAATTTTTTTTTTCTTTTTTTTTTCTTTTGTAGTTGATTTTGCATTAGGTTTTTATTTTTTAAATTATTTATTTTATTTTAGACTTTTTAGTGTCCCGGCACACTCTTATGAACAAATTTTTAACTATTCATTTTATTTCTAAATCTTAATAATCGAACAAAATAACAAGTGACAGTGACAATGACATTACAATGCTTACGGCACTTTAGCCAGGCCGAGGCTGCTGCACTATTATGCCGCTAGCGCCACTTTATCCGATAGGGATAGAGTACCGCTAGCGGTACTCTATACACTGCCTTTTCTAATAGTAAAACAAAGATAATTACCATCATCATCACCACCTGTCTAACTTTTTTCCGGTGGCTCGTGGCTATATAGAGGCACGTGGCTATCATTTACATATCGAGACGCCGCCGTGCCTCGGAAAGTACGTTAAGGTGCGTCATTCGTAGACCAACCAGTCTTACCAAGGGGTATCGTGTTACCCATTAACTGGGTTGTGGATTGCAGATAGGCAGCCGCTCCATGTAAAATACTGGTATTCAGCTGCATTCGGTTAGACTGAAAGCCGACTCCAACATAGTTGGGAAAAGGCTATGCAGATTGATCTGTCTAACCTTTGTCTAACCTTATTGGGTAGCACTATACCTTTGCTAAAACCTGTAACAACGATTAAATATGTACGAGTATGTATAAATGACAACCAGGACCAACAACTTAACGTGCTTTCTGTGCCACGGAGGGGTCATGATATGGATGGTCATCAATGGGCTCCCATCCACGCACCGACCTCGCCCAGCGAAGTCTTCGATCGACCCGTGCGGCTCTTATTACTAAGGAAATTGCTATATTACTTCATTTAAAATTTAAATTGTAAGTAAATATGCAGAACTGAGTCGTATTATTTTAAACTAGCTCGTGGCCTAGAATTGCTCGCTTGGTAGATTATTTTAACCAAAAACATACTGAAACTATGACCAGTAATAACACTTTGATCAAAACAGGAAATGGTAACTTTACTGCGCAAGCGCCGTGGTCAAGCTCACGCTGAACTTTGAAATAGAACTATCTTAATTATATTAAGATGTATAATTACATACACACTCATATAAACTCACGCTATAATCCCATGGGGGCAGGCAGTAGCTACAGAATGCCACCTGCTGCGATCCTGACATAGTTCTTTACCGTCGTTTACATTCATACATCTGGTCATTACACAAACGCTGGTTGCGAATACTACGCACCTGGCCTTTTTGAAGAACATCACCAATAAGGTCTCTCCTTTACGTATTCTTATGTCAAATCTTAATTACTACGTAAGGACTAATTTACTTTGGCGGACATTATTATATTCTAAACCTCAAGTCCAAGCGAGTCTGCTGTGGTTTCCAACACTATATTATTTTAATAAAAGGTCGTAGCAACAGTAGCTTGAAAGATTTATAAAACTATAACTACTAAAAAGGGTTCTAAATCCCCGAAACAAATCCATTATATAAATAATACTAAACATGAACAAACTAAATCACTAAAACATCACTTGTCCACACGAAACGGCAATAATAATAATTGTTGACGAATATTTCCTTTAATTATAACAGCCCAAGGTCATCGCGGTTCACCGCTCAAGGTCAAGTGATCGCTATCAACATGGCGCTCGCCTCGCCTACTGTTATGGGAGGTAGTTACTTCTGTATTACCACGAATTATGGCTGTTGTTACGTTAAAATAACTAGGTTGAACGGATTGTGTTTTAATTTTGCGGCTTCAAGGTACAAGTCCGATGAAATTGGAAGAAAATTCGAGGTAATGATTATCGTTTTTTTTGTAATGTTTGCTCGTAAATCAAATTCTTTTTTTTGAGATTCGTAGGATGTCAGTTCTTGTTATTTTCGACTAAATGCCGCGATGGTAAATTTAAGATTATTTGGACCTAGTATGGTGTTCTTCCGTGCAGAACCACATTAAGTCTTTCTATATGTTATTAATTATTATACTCAACAAACCATTTTTTGATCTATAATATTTACCCATTGAAATCCAATATTACTCATGTAACTTTCTTTTTGGTTATTTTTTAACGTTGTACCTCTGAAAAGCATACTTTTAATAATCTCTGAGTGTTTTAGCATCCAAAACCTATTTTATACTATTAACTTTCCATTTTGTAAAATATCTTAGAATATGTTATATTCTGAGTTTTTCATTATATGCTGTCATCTGTCTAATTTATTTTTCTAAACCATAGACATAACGCACTATGGACAAGTACACTTTATCTTCTTCTAGACTTCGTATAAAACTGGTGAATACACTGTTACCTTCACATTAAGGGCAGGTGTAGGATTTTCCCTCAGTAAACCGTTTTTATTAGTTCTGGCCATCAATAAATTAATAAATAACTTAATATGTTTAAAATGTTTAACATATTCATGACAGAGAACGATAAAAACCGATAAAGGCCTTCAAATTGTTGTCTTGTTTTGGCTTTTGAAGAAGACTCTGTTTTTCGGCCTCTTGTGTCTATTTTTGTATGTGTAACCTAAACTGTCGATGCTTAGTGGTCTCCGACATTAAACATTGAGTGCGTTTAATACTATGTACCTATTATTTATCCGACCCTCTTGCCTACCCCTGTAGGAGGCGTCTACTCAGATTACAAACGAACTTTAATCACGTGGCGTAAAACGCCACGAATACACGCACACAAAAGAGGCCTTCGACGTCAAGCGACGTAACGCCGGACGACTTTACCCTCTGGAAGAGGCCTCCGCCGTCACGTGTGACTCCCGCTAGCGTGAGGCACCGCGAAGCGCCTCGGCTGTCTACAAACTCTCACACCCTTCTCTCCGTTCGACAGGGTAGATAAATCTGCTCCGCGTGTCGCCGCAACCCAGCTCCTCCACGCTGACTGACTGCCTGCCTGCCCGTCTACCTGATCCTGCCTGCCGCCTATCCCGAGCATCCCATGTTCTGTGAAGCCGTCCCTTAACGTCCTAAACTTAATATATTTTTTTATTATTATTTTTAGGAATTGTATATAGTGCCGGTAGCGGCACTTTATCCCTGTCGGATAAAGTGCCGCTTTTTGCGGCATATTAGTAGCGTTGCCTCGGCCCGGCTAAAATACCGTAAGCATTGCATTGTCATTGTCGCTGTAACTGTCACTTGTTATTTCGTTGGATTGTTGAGCATTGCATCGTCATTGTCATTGTCACTTATTTTGTTGTTGAGGAAAGGCTAATGTTAATTTCTTTCATCTATAGCCGGCTAAACTTAAGTGTAGCCATAACCCCTTGGTTTAGAAAAATAAATGGCTGAAAAGTAGGTTAGGTTATATTAGAACTGTGACCACACAGCGCACGAGTTGAGCGAGTGGGGCGAGCGGTGCCGCGGCAGCGGCCGCCGAGTGCCAGGGTCCGTTTAGGCACAAGAAAATGAAAAGTTTTGGAAACGTGGTGTTTTACAGTGAACTAACCTTAACAGTCAAACAAAATAACAAGTGACAGTGACAGTGATAGTGACATTAACAATGCAATTCTTACGGCACTTTAGCCAAGCTGACGCAGCGCCACTATTATGCCGCTAATGGCATTTTATGAGAGAGTTGCAGGCAGTGTATAGAGTGCCGCTAGCGGCACTCTATACACTGCCTTATTTTATTGTAACCTACGTTTAACTCCTCCACGGAGCTGAACGTAACGTTACACCAGTTAAGTAGGAGGCCAGGTTAATAGCAGCACAGCAGCACTAAATAGGATGACACAGAAATCTGTAAAATTACGAGTAAAGAAAACCCCAAAATCACAAATTCTGCACTTCCATTTTTAGCAAGACATTTCTGTATTCTAGCTACGTTTGAAAAGTTGGTACAGATCCAAACTATAACCTCTATTAGCATAATATCGACTAGAAATTACAGATAAAGACTAGATTCTTAGCTAACTGTATCCGGCCCGATGTAGCTGTAGACAGACTTTTCCAAAGTCTATTTAAGGGAGTTACACTAAGATAGCCCGCAAAATGCTTTTGCAATTTGCATGTCAGTTCCAGGTTGTATGTTGATCAATATAATTATAATTTGCGACTACAAAAAATGTATTTACAAAGTTATAATCATTATAATTATCTACACAACTATCTGAGTTGGAATAAGGCCTCCAATGTCATGATTTCATGAAATAATCATTCAATTGCGTAATTTGAACTTAGAGAGTTGTATTTAATTATTTTAATTCTTATGATTCTGTAAATACAAATTTGTTACGGTCGTGAATCATATTCTTATAAACATACAACCTGATACTGACATGCAACATGCAAAAACAAAAAGGATTTCACCGACTACCTTGGCTTTTTCGCTTAAAGTCTAAAAGGTTATAAAAACAGGCTGGCGTTGCGACGCCCGTTGATGGTAGGTAAGTAGTTCCCGTCACCCAAAGGCAACTACTCTTTACCAAGGGATTTGCGGTTACCTAGTCAAGCTCTCAGGCTGCCTTAAAAACTGGCAGACATTCTCTTGGTAAAGAAAGAATATCCATTACTGGCGACCCGCTCCCGCTTAGCACGGCTGCAATGTACTGAAGTGGCGACATGTCAAAACATTGAGATTTCGGAGCTAAATAATAATAAGTATCGAATATTAATGTTTCATACACATAAACCTTCCGGATTTAATACACTCAATGATTGCGAAAACTGCAACAAAATCCATTTTGTAGTTTACAAGAACAACGCGGTCACACAAGCAGACACGAAAAGCGACTTCGTTTAATACTATCTATAAACAGATGTACCGACTGCCGACTTGTTCAATATACCGAGTAGTCGTATTCAGCGCTTCTCCTCTACATTTATTATACGCGCAGCCAAAGTGTGGAACTCTCTGCCAGCGTCTGTGTTCCCTTCCACGTATAACCCTTTAAAGCAAGAGTGAACAGGCATCTTCAGGGCACGCTCGTTCCATTATAGTCCTCACCCATCGCTTTCCAGGCGAGATCGAGATCAAGAGCAAAAAGATATCGGAATTTTAAAACTATATAAAAATGGGGATACGGATATCTACGCAATATATTCTTGACAGTTCGTTTGGCACTGTGACTGAAAGATTGGCTCTAACGCTACAGGTTGCTAGTTTGATTCCAAGATGGACCAGCCGGTCTATTCTGTAATAATCTCACGGTGAAAACTTAGGTGAAGTGATCGTGAAGCTGTCATTCCACCTGCTGCTAAGGACTGACAGCTCACTCCGAGCTCACTTCGCCTAAGTTCTCACGGTGAGATGGTTACAGAATAGCACTGCTGTTATTTTTAATGGCCACAGTGTGTTCCGGGACTGACTGTTTTTCGAAATAAGATGCAAGGCATTTTTTATCTCAATCAGTTATTGAGGATCTGAGAGGAACAAGACAGTCAGGGAAATTAATTGCTAAGCAAATTGAACACCAACTTAAATTGTCCGTAAATTCAAATCACAGCTGTTGACAGTTGTATAAAATGGCTAACACACGGAAAATTGACGTAGGGTGTTAATTTGCTTAACAATTAATATATGACTACCAACTTAAATGGCCGTATATTCAAATTACAATTGTCATTTGACAGCTGTATGAAATGGTCACAGCAAATTGACGGAGAGTGTCAATTTGCTTAACAATTAATTTCCCTGACTGTACATGGGCACGATAGCCGTCAAAAGCAACACGTTAATAAATCACAAACAAGTAAAAAACTTTCTAACTCAGTTTACGACAATTTATTCGTCCATAATGCTATTTTCCGGTTATCTAAAGTTCTTTTTTCCTCTTATTATAACCGGATAAAATAGCTTTCCGGTTATGAACTTTAGTGACTTCTCTTTTCCTGATAACAAAAATGAGAATGTTCGACGATATTTGTTTTGTGAATCTATAAAAGTATTGACTGCTCTTTAAGGGCATGGATAGTATTTTTAATCGATCCCCAAATTATTTCCACTTTGGTTTCGTGTCCTAGCTTATGTAGTTACTGCGACCAACTTTAAATTAAGACCAGAAAGTTCATGAGGCTTTTTATTTTAATTTTATTATTAGCCATTATTGTCCCACTGCTGAGCAAAGGCCCCCCTGCTCTCTTCCCACCTCTCTCTGTCCAGAGCTGCCAAGGCCGCCCGACTCTCTTCCCCCACCTCTCTCTGTCTAGAGCTGCCAAGGCCCCCCTACTCTCTTCCCTCCTCTCTCTGTCCAGAGCTGCCAAGGCCGCCCGACTCTCTTCCCCCACCTCTCTCTGTCTAGAGCTACCAAGGCCCCCCTACTCTCTTCCCTCCTCTCTATGTCCAGTGCTGCCAAGGCCCCTCTACTCTCTTCCCTCCTCTCTCTGTCCAGAGCTGCCAAGGCCGCCCGACTCTCTTCCCCCACCTCTCTCTGTCTAGAGTTGCCAAGGCCCCCCTACTCTCTTCCCTCCTCTCTATGTCCAGTGCTGCCAAGGCCCCTCTACTCTCTTCCCTCCTCTCTCTGTCCAGAGCTGCCAAGGCCGCCCGACTCTCTTCCCCCACCTCTCTCTGTCTAGAGCTGCCAAGGCCCCTCTACTCTCTTCCCTCCTCTCTCTGTCCAGAGCTGCCAAGTACCAATCTTTATTAAGAGAGTCCAGATCATCCCGCCATCTCCTGCCTGCCGCGATGACGAAAAGAAGAAAGCGCTGAGCGACACTGGGAGTATCTTGGTTTTGATTCTCAGGTCGAGCAAAGTGTTGTTGGGTTTTCCGATAGGAATTGCTCAGTGGCCTATTTAATGAACACTGACAGGCGACATGTGACAATCTACAATCCGTCAATTTTACAAGTGTCTTTCATAAATTTTCTGCCTTATTATAGTTATTATACAGCACCTGTTGCGAAAATGTGCCTATATCGTATTTTTTGTCAAATATTTCCCACTGTCAGTTATATTGGTCCAGGAGTCTGGATTTGTGCCCAGTTAGTTTGGCCTATTACATGGGACTTACAAGACCGACGAAATATAGTTGTACCATACCACTCTGCATATCCCCTTGGCAAATATTCGCGTGATTTTAAAACATTAATTTTACGAACTAAAGTTTAAAAATTAATTCTACGTGCATTCATTGTACACAGCTTTTCATTTCAACAGGGAGCCATTAGCTACTTTCCCTTTCAGTGGCACGCTATGCACTCATTGAGCACAGTGCGACGGGTCTACCTTTCAATACAACACCGTCCTTCGTTGGAAGGTAGCTATCAGTTTCCTAGTACTGGAATGCACGCCTTGACCCGATGACCGTTGTTATAGAGTACTGCTCTACTATTTGCGGTGATAGAATATCTACGAACGGGAGGGGCGACGCGGCGGCGGTAGTAAAATGAAATCGCCGTTTCATAACCTAGCAAATGATTTTCGCGACGCGGTGAAGCAAAACGGCCGTTTTCATAATGTGGTAAATATGTTTCAAATTCAATTTATAAGTATTTAATTTCTAATATCATCTTACATGGACATTCAAGTATGAAACTTCTGAAGTTAGGTGCATGGTTCTAAATTGTTTATAATATGCGTACTCGTTGCAAAATAAAATAATTGAGCTTCAGCGAACAGCTTTCTTTCAGTAATGTTAGGTTAATTTTAATAAATTCTTCTTCTACTGAGAAGTTAAAACCAATAAGTTTGTTTATTTCTGTCTTCTTTGTTTCCAATAAACAAGGTTAGAGTAATCATGGCATATTTTCTTCAACGAGCTGCTTAGTGGAATTTACGATGATAGAGTGACGGAACCATGGAAACTGAATTCTTTATAGTTCTTCTCTCGCGAGATTGTAACTGTGAACGACATATTGTCAGACGGGATTAAACCTCCAGGGCATTACTATTGAAAACTGGATATTTATAGGCAAACGGGAAAAGCTTCAATTGCATATTTATTGTAAACAATGATTATTTTATTGAAGTCAAGTCCAGTTGCCTGTTACAGTCACAACGGCCGCGAACCCCACCACGCACTTTATTTTGTGTAAATTATTTCATCATCACTGCTCTCAAAACTGTGAAGGGAAATAACGTTAGCAAACAGGCGTATCCTAGAACTAAAAAAATCGAAGTCATGTAACATCCACCGACCCTCGCTGACTTGTCCGCGGCTTCGCCCGCATGGATGTCGGAGTGTATCCCACGTGAACGTACTACTACCGAGAATAAAAGTAGGTACCCGAAATGAATTTTCTGTAAATAGGTTTGTACAAACACTTTTACACTTCAATAATATTTCAAAAACTAGATGAGGTCGGCGTTTCCTATCTGACTAAATACAAAAAATTCAAAATTCAAATTATTTATTGCATTCATGTGTACATTTAGTAATAGTAATTTTAACATAATAATAATAATTAAAAAAAAAAAAAATGATAATTTTAACATAATAATAATAATTTTATTTTAGAGTATGACTGTGTGCGTTTTATATGTATGTAATTATTTATCTAGCTATCATACTAAATATTTTGTTCTAGGTATTCTGCGACCGAGTAAAAGCATTTTTGTGTTAGATATACTCTTTACTCTGAGAAGAAAGGCCGAAACAAACTCAGAGGTCACAGTCTCTTTGAAAATCCAGATTTAATCTTGGTCAGATCATGTGAAGACCGAAGATGGTCTTTTGAGGAAAAAACGACACAGATTGAGTGGACCTGTACCTGTCCAGTCAGTGCACTCAATTATCAGTAATCGTGCCGCTCAAGTCAGAACTTAAGGAGCTCAATGATTCGACGAACAACACCCTATGTGTTAATCTAAATTAGAGAGAGAAAAGTCTTGTAATCCTAGTACCTATACCTAATCCATATTAAAATAATGTGACTATATTACTGTACTACTATAACTATTAATAATGACTGCCTCGAGGCCAAGTAATAACAGCCACATGGGTCGATCCATCAGGTTAAGCTACGCTTGCCGGGGTTGGTCTGTGGATGGGTGACCATCTTTACATACCGAGACTCCTCCGTGCCTCAGAAAGCAGGTTAAGCCGTTGGTCCCGGCTGTCATTCGTGGATCTTTGACATTCCATATGTTTCGTCAGAAGCCGGAAATTCTGACAACCAGTCTTACCAAGGGGTGTTATATTACCCAGTTACTGGGTTGTGGACATCAGATAGGCAGTCGCTCCATGAAAAATACTGGTAATCAGCTGCATCTGGTTAGACTGGAAGCCGACCCCAATGTAGTTGGGAAAAGGCTAGGCAGGTTGAATGACTGCCTCGTTGGTCCGGTCACAAGCGTTACTGTTGAGCATCAGGTCCTGGGTTCGATTCCCAGGTTGGGCAAAGGATTATTGTGTTTTTCTATATGGAATTTCTTGATAGCAGACGAGAGTCTTGATTTGTGCCCGGTTGATGGCAATAGGTTCGCCGCCTATTACATGGGACTTAAACATAACTGGCGAAATGTGGGTGTTCTTTATAGGTACACCTCTGCCCAACCCTTCGGGGAAACAAGGCGTGATGTTATAAACTGTGTGCCAATCTTCATCTGAACCCGTTCAGCCATTTTTGCGCCAATCCGGAACATACATCCAGACAAACGGACAAAACTATATTTTCGGTATCAGACTCGTGCTCGGTATTCGAGCCTACATCTTGTAGCAATTACTTTTTATCGAAAATATTCAATGTACAGTTTTGCTTTCGTTACTATTTTAAGCCCACGATGCAAAACGAGGGGTGTTATAAGTTTGACCTCTATGTGTGTGTGTCTGTGGTGAACCGATTTACATGCGGTTTTTTTTATTTGAAATCAGGTTTTCTAGCGATGGTTCTTAGGCATGTTTTGTCAAAATCGATTCAGCCGTTTACAGATTATCAGCTCCTTTCTAGTTGATGAATGGATGTGAGCGTTTTCCACAGGTCTGATCGATTTCAAATTTGGTATTCAGTTACATCAATGATATTATAAGAACATAGTAACCTTGAACTGATGCTGCAGCATCACATAGAATTTTCAGGATACCCAACTCCCTTACCAACTTGCAGCACAGGTATCGTGTTTGGACTCATTGGAATGGTCTCAATGATTAGGTTATAGATAGATGAACAGGGCCCGGTGATCAAGTAGGAAAAAGAAATGAGGACATGTTTGTGTCGAGGGTTTTTTAAATTTTAATATACCTCATTTCACTTGTATGTACCTATAGAATATAGACGGCCCACTTCCTCTCGTAGAGAGGAGGTCTGTGTTTCAGCAGTGCTTGCAGCACTTCCAATGCAAAAAATTGGTTCAAGTTTATAGACAACCAGTTTGCGTTTGTAATGCTTGGAAAAAAACTTGTTGTATTTTTTTTTTCTTTCTGGTAAGCCACACTTTTTATGTTAAGTATTAGGTAGTAATTACAACCTTTATTATAGTGTTCAACACTACTGAATATTATTCCTCATCCCATCCTCGTATTAGACTCTCGTCATTTTCTGCTCTTCGCATCCGATTTGAGTAGCGGAACATGACGCGAGTCTATTGAATTTAACTACTGCGGTTTCGCTGCTATGGTTTCGCGGCGGAGGTGTGCTACCAGGGTTAAACGCTTCGTCACGTTCGAGTTTTCCTGACAAATGAGTGACAAATGAACGCGACGATGTTTTTCCAGCAGTTGTTTGCGCCACCTCTTCTCCCAACTAAAACACTAGAAAATAGTGAAGGGCGGGGGTTTTGAGGGACTGTCTCATATTAGACAGAGATATTGACGATCAAAAAGCGCTGAATCTCTGCTTAAAATGAATAAAATGTTATTATTATCAATATTTTCGTTACAATTGCTTATACTAGATCTGACGCCTGTAGTACGTCTTCGCTGCGAAACCATAGCAGTGAAACTACAGTTGTTCAATTCACCTGATTCGCGTCATGTTCCGCTATTTGAAATTCGAGTAGCCAAACTCGACTAGCGGAACATGACGCGAGCCAGTTGAATTGAACTACAGCGGTCACTGCTACGGTTTCGCGGCGGAGGTGTGCTATTGGCGACAGGGTCAATATTCCCACGTATGTAGAAAGAGTTTTATTTGAATGACGCGTAAAAACTGTATAAAAAATGTGGGATAGAAATCGGAACCGTTTATAAAAATATACTGAAGTTAGGTGCGAAGTTGGTATTTATTTATCTTTTTAATCAAAAAATATTATTGTGATTGTGATTAAGTATTAGGTTTTTGAAAGAATCTAATAAGGTGTTAGTGATCATTTGGCAACATCATTCGTGTTGTTAGCAACTTTTACCCGAATATTACCACGAAGGCACTGATTTCTTATAATACATGCCTTCATAGTTCCTGCGATTTTTCAGTCAGATCACAAAGACCGCCAGAAGTTAATACAGCCTTCCCATGTGTATTTATTGCATACGAGTAGTTCAATAAGACTTCCAAGTATATTCGCAAAACACATTTTTGTTTTGTTAAAAATAACCGACACTAACCGACTATGTTGGAAAATATACTGTGTCTGGCCATCTGTATGTTCACCACATTGCATCCAAGACTGAATAAGTGCATATCTCTCCAGACTCTACACGATATATACAATCTATGTACCTATATTCTCAGACTATGCAAACGCAGGATAGGTATCTACGTATATTCCTGGATATTTGGAAGTGAAGCTGGAATGACACGGTGCATAATACATCGCCCCCCCGATGCACTGCGGTACCACTCTTGACATTGTGTACTTTATTAGCTAACCAGTCATGAACACTAATCACAAAATGGTTTAGAGTAACAGTAGTAATACTATCTGGACGTATTTGGAGCTTATTAGCCAAAGCAAGGTAAAACATAAATTGACAATGGGAATTGAATATTTCGTCTCGAGTTTTACGTTAAAAACACGTGCAAGATAATTATTATACTTACGTTGGCAAATACGTCTGTCAGTCTTTTTGTCTTGCAAATGTCTTTCTAAATAAAAACACGATTAAGAATAATCGTGCCTGACAATAACGGATCTAAGATCTGGTTGCAGAAAGTTTTCCGGATCGAGTTCACAAAGGACATTGACATTGACCAGGTTTGGACCAACTGCTACCCAGGCTGAGTACAGAAATGTATGTATGTAATGTAGTCCAAATGGTTATTTGCATCAATTTATATATATTTTTTTTTTATCGTTCCCAGGTTTAAAAGCTTTTGGTTTTAAGTTTTTTGTGGTAGTTTTATTTTATTTTATTATTGGGTATGTATAAGATAGCTTCATTGAGTTTGAACTCGTTGGCTTTATCTTGACAAGTGATATAGCCTCAGATGGTGTCCAGGGGCTGATGATGGAGCCGGATGGTTGCCAAAGGAACTCCTCAAACAAACAATATTATTATAGCACAATCTTTTTTGTACTCGTTGGCTTCGTCTTGACAAATACTGTAGCCCAAGATAGTATCCAGGATCTAATGATGGAGCTGAAAGGTGGCCATGAACTCCTCAACCAAACAAGATACAAGAGAAGATAGAATTAAACACATCATTCGATTAAAGTTATCAGCCGGTCCGTCTTCTAGGATTGTATACAGGGTAGATTTTTAGATGTAAGGGCAGGTACAGATTTTGAAAAATTGTAGATATAGTCAGTAAGTTAATGGGCAATTTTCACAAAAACTTTTTATGCTAATTGACCATGTTTCTTATAAGAATCAATAACAGGTTTCAAAAGTAGAAAAGTCAGAAATCGCAAAATCCCATACATTCCATAAATGAGACTCCAAATTACTTTTTTATGATGTATAAAAAAGTGATTTGGAACGGCCGAAAAGAATGCTATTTTCGGCCGTTTGGCTGAAGCTACAACGTTTAAGGTACCTGCCCATATTGCCACAACTCAACAAATTCACACTGTAATAATAGGGAAGAACCAAAATCATCATTATTCCAGTGCAAAGAAAGAATGAGAAGGTGTATCGCCATCCCTTTTAGTGTTCAAAAATAACATCTTCACAATGAACGAACAACACCAAGAAATGCTGCAATCAGCAAACAGACTGACTTGTGAACACGGAAAGATACCACTTACTATCTTAACTTTCTAGATCGCACAATGAACACAGAATGGCAGAACATCTGCCAAGAACCACATAATACGACTACCTATAAATATAAAATATTTCCGTGTAACTGACTCATAGAGAATACAAAACTTGATAGACCTTAAACGTCTAAAGATATTCTTGAAATAATGAAAAATCAACCTTAATTACTATCAATTTGGTGTCACTGTAAAACAAATACAAAGCAGTCCTCCACACCGGATTTCGACCAATGGCTGTACATACTGGAGTTTGGTTTCTCGGAATGGTAATAGAGATAACAACAACAAAACACCACGCCTGTTAATCCTGAAGAGTTAAGTAGAGGTGTACCTAGTACACCCTCATTTTGAAAGTTATGTTTAAATCTCATGAAAAAGAGGGCACGCCTATTGTTATCAACCGGGCCCAAATCCAGCCTCCGGGATACTACTGAGCAACTCCTGATGGAAAAGGTCAATAACAGTTTGCCCAACCTGGCGATCGAACACGGGGCCTCATGCTCAGTTGTAGCGGTTGTGACCACTACACCAACGAGGCAGACCCGAGTCGTTGATGAAATACGCATACACCTGGAGACATTTTCCCAGAAAAGAGAAAATTATGAAACAACAAAAAAATACTAAAATTAAAAATAGATTTAGTTCAAATGAAGTTTGTTTAAACGACTGACAGTCATAAGTCACAGGAGAGAGAAATTGTATGTTTAGAGCAAAATTAAAACGTTTTGCTACATCACGAGCACACCATAACCGAGCGATGTTTATTTGTGGTTTTGTTACAAAGGCAAGACTTTTATAGGAAAGTCTGCTGACATTACTAAATCCATACTAGCAATATAGCGAAAGTTTGTCTTTACGCCTTTTTTACCTTTTTTACGCCTTAACGGCTGAACGGCTGAACGGATTTCGATAAAATTTAGCACACAGGTAGTCATAACTGGAGAAACGTGTGTCTACATGATCTAATTGAATTAACTCAAAAACAAAATATGGAGAGGAATCGTGCCTGAGAGATATTTCTCGACGGCATGTGAAGTCAAGTCAGAGGCCCATGGGCGGCATAAAATCTCTGAAACCAAGTTAATCCCTAACCACACGAAAAAGAAACAAGAATTGAATTAACCAACTGTTACAATGGGAACAACTCTGTAATACAGAAAAGAAAAACATTCTACAAAAAAAAAATACCGTCTTCAAGAAAAATCATTAAAAAGTGCAAAATAAAAAAGGTATTATTTTTCACTTTTTAGTGGTGGTACCTACCCCACAAAAACCTGCAATGTAAATAACAGTGACAGGAACTTATAACATCATCCATTTAGACTAAGTGGAAAAAATACCTGTTATTAAAGCTAACTCAAAAACTACCCAAGCAAAGTTAATAATATATATATGGGACCACCTCTGAAGTATGACCTACCAAACAAAAAAAGTATCATCAAAATCATTTCATAATTGGTGGAGTAATCGCGAAACTAATAAAACATACTGTCAAATTGAGAACCTCCTCGTTTTTGAAGTCAGTTAAAAAAATTATTTGTGCCGACTAGTTTTCAGTTATTTCAATTAAACTTTTGTATACGCTTCTGGCTGTTTTGGGAAATACAGGTATGACTTTCAGTTATGAAATTTAAATAACGTTAGTTGCACTGAAACCGACCTTTCGGTATATTTCAAACTTCCCTTTCATGCACATGCTTTTCAATATGCATGATGCATTCTACGTCCAGTGGTCCAAACTGTACGGACTACAAAATTAGTTTTGTAGTAAGTATGTAAATTTACAGCAACAGTTTATTATTACATGTTTTGTATTTAACGTGGTAAAAGAGAATTTGAAAATAATAGGCCAGGAAAATTAATTGATTAGCAACTACTTGACGACTTAAATTGTCCGTATATTCGAATCACACAGTGTTGTATGAAATGGCTATAAAACGGCAAATTGACGTCGTGCGTCAATTTATAAGATAAAGAATTAATTTCCCTGACCGTACCTAACTAAACAAAATATATTGGATTGGATCGTTTTTAGGCATAATTTCAACACGTTTTTCTCAAACAACATATTGAAATTATGGTATGTTTTATTAACTTCTCTGGAAAACAATAGTAAGCATGTTCTGTACTGAAATATAGGAAGAGTTTTAAATGTATTTAAGAGGAATGTTTCGCAGTACTTTGTTCTAGGATATCAGTATTTTAAAGATGTGCCTTGTCATGATAAATTATAATGATAAATGATTTTATTTCTGTAAGTAGGTTTGTAAAAACACTTTTACACGTTAATCATATTTTTTAAACTAGTTGTGGTTGGCGTTTCCTATCTGACTACTCTGAGAAGAAATGCCGAAACAAACTCAGAGGTCACAGTCTCTTTTAGTCAGAGCATGTGAAGACCATGAAGCCTAGTAGCCACCTAGCTTCTGACGTTTCATAAGTGCCCATGTAGATTTATATGAAATAAAAATATTTTGAATTTGAATTTGAATCCTTACTAAATGTAAAAGTAACTCCGTCTATCTGTTTGCATCCCTGATCCCGTCTAAACCAACTAAGCCGATAGTTATATGTTTGACAATAAGGTAGCCTGGGACCTGGTGAAGGATATAGGCTAGTTTTGAACCTGGATATTTGGTATTATAAAATGATGATGATACAAAATGCCCGCAGACAGGGTCCGCGGGACAGCTAGCCTTATTTATTCAAGAGGAAATCCCAGTAATGGATACCTCCTATTGGCTGTATTCCTCGGTAGCTTTTAGTGGCTTAAACCACACGCTTGCCCCGATCAACAGCTACCTATGGTATAGAACGCACAGAACGAACGCAAAGTTGGAACGCACTGGAAAAAACACTTTGAATATGTTCATACTACTTTCTACCAGTAATTAGTATTTTCTCATTAATCGTTAGGGAAACTAGTCCATAATGCACTATAAAAGCTCTGGCCCAGTTTATTTGATTCCATCTTGTTATTTAATTCAAAAAGGCCGCGCCAGTCTCTCCGAACGTTCGTTAAATGGCTTGATTTAAATATAGGTACGGTTTAACCCAGAATATTTTTATTTAAAATTTTATTTTACGTTCGGAAATTTTACTTGTTATTTCATTTGACATGTACCTATTTTTGTAGTAAGGAGGTGCTAGATTTTATAAAAAAAATGCATAGTCTTAATAATAATAATACAGAATACCAGCCTATTACTATCTCACTACAGGGCAAACGCCTCTTCTCATACAGAGAAGGCACGAGCATTGATCACCACGCTAGCTCAAGACGGGTTGGCGATTTCAGACTTATTAACCTGGACATTAACTTTATGTCGAGGTTTCCTAACGATGTTTTCCACCACCGATGTGAGTAATGTCCACGATAAACTCAGAAAGTAGATATGAATTGAAAAAGTCACATTGCTCTTGTCCGGATTTGAACCCAGTTGTTACGGCCTCGCCTCTCATGCATAGTCTTGGAATCATAAAAACCTCTGACAAAGAAAGTTATCATGCAAAGACCGCTCAAATACAAATGCATCAATAAAATGTTTTCTCTAACCAGAAACATATGTCCCCCAGAACTTATAAACATGTTTTTATCAAATAAACTGAATACTCTTCCTGTAATATCCGAACGCAGTCATTCCTATAGGACCAGTTATTGAATCGGTACCTGTGTTCGGATACGCACGTACCTACATTATATTGCATTGCAGAACGAAAAGGATTTAATTATTTTATTATATTATATAATTTTTTAATTATTAATATCTGGGCAACCGAGCTCTGCTCGTGTGAAAATAGAGAAAACAAATTTTCCCAGATATGACACCTAGCTAGATCGATTTTTCACGCCCGTAAACCCCTATATTGCAACTTTCATCGAAATGGATAGAGCCGTTTTCGAGAACGTGATTACAAATGTACAAAAATATCGCATAGTATAGGATTACATTATTTTTAATGTTTTTTTAAGAAGACGGACCACTGACCACTGAAAACGGGCCACCTTGTTTAATGTGATAGCCGGAGAGGTGTTTAATTACGCCTATTAATCACCTATATCATCATCGAAGTTGAAATGTCCACAGCCTTCTTCGAGCACCGCCACAACGACCGGTCTGACGCTGCTCGCATCGATTGGATTTCCTGTGTGATAAAACTACAAATTATCAATTTTCCCATATTTTCCTTTACATATGCTGTGAGACCTTTGTTTCTGCCAAATTTCATGATTCTAGGTCAACGGGAAGTACTCTGTAGGTTTTGAATTTATTTGCGAGTATCAAAATATGTCGCATAAATAGCCGTATTTTTGATTGCGTTGACTTAGAAGCTTAATTTTTTTTAGAGCTGCAAGAGACCATAGACCATTTATTATGACTATTTGTTATTAATTTCACAGACGGATGGACAAGGAAATGATCCAATAAGGTTTACGTTTTTTTCTTTTGAGGGAACTCTAAAAACATTGGGCACTTTCAATAAAGTATAATCACGGGTAGGTAATAATTGTTAAGCAAATTGACTGCCAACTTAAAGTGTCCGTATATGTCATTCTTTGACAGTTGTATGAAATAGATAAAGCAAGATACATAGACAATACGATAAACAATTCATTTACCAGATTGTAGGTACATTAATATCCAACGATAGATATATTATTAAAACTATGTATCCAACAGTGTTTTTATATTTCATCCTACCTCAAATTAGGCCCAGAAAATCCATTTTGTTAGTATGTAAATGAATAATTCCCATTTGAAGCCAGTCCCTGTTATTCCTCACCTTCGCCTTGAAACTTCTTTCCTACTTAATTATGCAGGAGCTAGGCGTAAAACGTGTTTTACAATTTTATTTCAAAGTCGAGGTATACAGTATAAGTTTCCCAACTTCGTAACAAGGAGGTTCTGCGGTTCACCGTGGGTAACCTACGGACGTATTTTCCGAGTAGTGTGCTTTGGAGCTTGTTTTCGCTTTAATGTTCGTTTTTCTTTGTAAGAGAAGGAATGAAAATACGGTCTAATGCTCCGTTTTTAAGGTTCTAAATCAAATCGAGAAGACATAATAGCGTCATATCTCTATTTCTCGAAGTTGTAGTCAGAAGTGTAAACACTAAACCATCCAGATTTTCCTTGTGATAAAAAAAACAGAATCTGGGCTAGTTATGAGGATTTCCTAGGAAAAAATTAACTGCCTGAACTGGGGTTTGAACCAAGTACTTCACGATCAGTAATCGTACTTGGAACCACCGGACCATCAGGTATCACTCAATCAGGAAATATGATATTGTTAGTAAGTATAATATTGTTACTAATATTAAAATGCTTAAGGCTGAAACTGAGTCACTGCCAACACAAAAATGTAATACTTCAAAAAAACTGTTTGTTCACAAGAGACTAAACTTATTGTAACCAGTAAAGTTAGTGAAATTAATTGTTAACCAAATTGACAAAAATTGTCCGTATAAAAAAATCACAGCTATAATTTTGACAGTTACATAAAAATGGCTATAACTTTGCAACTTAATTACTAACCATTTGGTTAACAATCAATTTCGCTGACAGTATTTTACAGTCTTCTTACAAGGCGTTACCGCTTCCTATTCCTAAGGAAACAAGCGTCTAGACTTTAACATCAAAAGGGCCTGAAAACCAAAGGGCCGTATGTAGGACAAGCACCACAACATGTTTGTCTAAGTATGAAAGGCCTCAAATGACGAGCTCCTGTATTCCGCCCTTTATATTTCAAAAGGCAAAAAATCTTAAAGGCCGATGTTCTGAGATAGAATTAAGTACAGAGGAAATAGTAGAATTAATTGGATTGATGTAAAAGATTAAGCGTAAGAAAGGAGTTGAATTCGAAAAGAAGTCTTATGTTGACTCGAAATCGAGAAAAGGGCAAAAATATGGTAAGCATAATCAGCCTATAATGTTGCCACTAGACATGGACATAGGACTCCTCCCTGGGAGAGGGAGTGGACCGTAATCCGCCACGCGGGCCCAGTGCGTGTTGGTGGATGTCACATGTCTTCGATTTTTAAGGTTCTAGGACATTCCCGCTTTGAGAGCAATGGTGATGAAATAATTTGCACAAAGTGAAGTGCCTACCTAGATTTGAATCTTTGACCTGCAATAATAAGTCGCGACCGTTTCCGCTGGGCCACCACGAAAGATGGTTGATAAAGTTGGAATAAATCAAGGCAAGAAGCCCTTACCCAGTAGTTGAATATTGAACCCAATGCTAGGCTGGAAAAGAATCGAATACTTGCAATGTCTTTGAAAGAGGAAAAGCATGACTTAAAACTTAACTATTAAACGAGCAATATTGGTATATTTGTAATCACGTTCTCGAAAACGGCTCTAATGATTTCGGTGAAAGTTTCAATATAGGGGTTTACGAGGGCGAAAAATCGATCTAGCTAGATCTCATATCTGGGTAAAATCGTTTTCTCTGTATTTTCAGCCGAGAAGATCTCGGTCGCCCAAAGCTTAGAACAGGATGGCTACCTTAAAATAATGACATGGCAGCATGGAATTAGTAAGTACCTACTATCATGGCAGCATAGAATTAGTATGTACTATCCTATACTATTAAATGAGCATTCCCTATTTTCACCCGAGTAGAGCTCGGTCGACCAGTTTCGACTACGACACATGACATTTTAGTGATTTGCAATAATAATACCAGCCTATTATTGTCTTACTGCAGGGCAAAAGCCTCTTCGCATAAAGAGAAGGCACGGACATTGATCTCCACGCTTGCTCAAGACGGGTTGTCGATTTCAGACTTGCAATATAGGAGAGAATTTGTGGACTACCGCATGTTGAAGTAGCAAGAAATAGCTTCAAGCTCAACAAAAGAAAATAAAATAATTTGCAAAGTTTGCAAGTCGTTTACAAGATAAATACAACCATGCAAACTTAGAACAATATTGTTTGGACAAGTTTTTATACAATCTAAGTTTTTGATTCAACATTATTTGATTTAGTTTCTGTTAGACATGGTAAATCCTTTTCTTTATGGAAAATGGGGGGGGGGGGGGTAATCATAGGGCATCAAAATAATCTGTATCATCGTCATATTGTAATATTTGTATATGTTACATGTTGGATTATTTCGAACGCAATGTAGATTGTCACTGAATAAATTAAATTGAATTGAATTGGAAAAATTCTTCCGCATCGCTGTCATCAGGAAAAGTGTTAAATTATCTTTAAAATGGTGAAGGTTTCAGAAAAATACGCTTGACAGATTTTGCGTGATTCTCAGTTTTTTTTCCGTATAAACAATCTAAAATAGTGCCATATTAAGTTATTAAGAAAGTGCTCTAATTGAAGATATTTTTTTTCCAAATCATTTCCACTACTCCTTTAGACGTGATCTTCAGTATAAAATCATTAAAAGTTGGTTATCGTCGCCTCAAAAATCTATTTCTTTCCGGGAATGAATGATAAATGATTTTATTTCTGTAAGTGGGTTTTCACAAACACTTTTTACACTTCAAAAATAAATAATGTTGTAAAACTAGACGAGTTTGGTGTTTCCTATCCCGCTACTCTGAGAAGGAATATCAAACCAAACTCACAGTCTCTTTTAAAGCTCAGACAGAATCTTGGTCAGACCATGTGAGGACCATGTAGATTATTGTCTGAAATGGTCTTTTGAGACAAGACTCAAAATACGACATCAGGTCAAGAAATTGAGTATTTTGCATTCTTTTGATTGATAATAACCAGAAGCTTTAATCACCACTCCGGCTGCCAAGGTTGGTGATTATGGTGATTTCCCTAGAAGACAAGCTTGGGGCTCTAAGCTTGGTTTCTTTGAATAGAGCAATATATAATATGCTTATTGGCCTAATATTAATTCAGGTTTTTGAATGCAATAAACAGTCCTTAGTAGATGTAATCCAGCTATAATAATCTGGTGTAAATTAAAAATAATAAAAGGCATAATATAAATACCACGCCTGTTTTAGGCCTACAGTTAGTACCTACATCCAAGGATCGCCAGTTATGTTTAAGTCCCATGTGATAGGGGCAAGCCTATTGCCATTAACCGGGCACAAATCTGAGATGTAGTACTGGGAAATTCCTGACGGAAAAACCCAATAACACTTTGCCTGACTTGGGAATCGAACCCAAGACCTCAAGTTCAGAAGTAGCGCTTGCGACCACTAGACCAACGGTGCAGTCATTAGTTTAATAGTAATTATTTATTATTATTTATTTATTAAGTTATCATCACTATCATTACAGGAATTTCTAGTTCAATAGTGTGGCCATAATTACAGTTTTATTATTTCCTATAACATATTCTGTACATCGTGGTTTTTGTGAACTCACTCAGGGTACAAGTAAAAAGATCTATGCTGTCTGCTACGTCATTAAGTACACGCAAAGTACGCGTTATGGGGCTTTACCCAGTAGATTGGTCCTACTACTGGGCACTGCCAATAGCCTTGGCCATCGCCTTCGCAATACGTAATTGTCGGGCACACACAGATTTATTTCTTTTAATATACCTGGGTTTGAAGTCTTGCCACGCAATAATTTAAAAATATAGGTAGTTAGGTAGGTAAATTAGTATTAACATAGATTAAGTATAGGTAGACTGAGACCACAAGACTTTCCTCTCTCTAATTTCGATTTAGAGAGAAATCTCACAATACGGACAGTGCAATGCGAAAGTAATTCTCTGTTAGTCCACGTTCGCACGGACGTAATAAAATCGCGGCGATATTTTTTCGTGCACTGGATTTTAAACGCTCTGCTTAGCGCCGAGAGTTGAAAACCCAACCGTGTGTTTTTTCAACGCGCTGGGACGAGAGCGCGTCCCAACGCGTTGGATTCTCAACGCTCGGCTCAATACCGAAACTTAAAAATTCAGTGCGCGATAAAATCCCGCCGCGATATTTATACGTCCGTGCGAACGTGGGCTTACCTTTTCACGCCTAAAGCCTCGTGCAGACTAGTGCGATGCGACGGCGCGACACATACAATTTCTAAGGATACTTCACGGTATAACAATAATCGGTGTCGCGTCGCGCTAGTTTGCACGAAGCTTTAACGGATGAACGGATTTTAATAAAATTTGTCACACGGGTAGACCCTGTGCTAAGTTAACAAATACGTAGGATATTTTCTCCCGTTAGTCCGTTCCCGTAGGATTTATCAACCTTCAGGCGGGCGAAACCGAGGGCAAAAGGCAGTTCGTTTATAAGTACAGTTAAGCTTAGGCCTAACTTAACAAAGTTATACTGCAATCACCAAGATAGGTGATTAAGTCAATTTTCTCTTTACCTCTAAAATTGCTGCGGCTACTGACAGTGCCTTATTATTCATGAATAGGTTTACAGGCTCAAATAACAGCCGAGAACGCACCAGAGTTCAAATTGGATTTTTTTATAAGGTTGCTTCCTGTCCTGCTAATTTGTTAACATTGGTTACAAAACAAACGGTGTCGGGGCATCCATTGTTGAACTCTATTTCAGAAACAAAAGCAGTTGTCAACAAATCTGTTGATCAAAGACTTGCTGGCCCGTCAGGAACAAGTAAAAAAGCAATAAAGTTAACTACTTAAGTTCGAGGTGAAGATTTAACTAATCGAATCGGCTTTTCGACAACTTTTATAATGAAGTCACTAACTTCCAAAGCTTAAAAAAAAACTCTTAACTCCCCCTGAACGAACAATTAAAACATCAAACGCGTTAAAATAAAATGTATCCTACACTATTTACAAAGTACAATAAGTTTTTAACTCGGAAAAAGTTCGGTTCGCGTGTTAAATTTCAAAAGAGTCTCCCAGATTGTTCAGTATGATAATTTCGTTGTAATAAAAAACTTGGGAACAGCTAAGGTGTGAGTATAATGAGGTCTCGCTGAGATCGATCGTCGTCGGAGGCCGATGCGGTAGACCCACCGATTTCGCAAACAGCTCGCTATTCCAAGGTGAATACTACATGAACGTTTTTACGTTGAAATTGTTCAATGTCAGAACGACCGCAGAACTAAATTGGTCGCAAACACAATATTAAGTTCAGGTCGCACGCAGACGCCGTAATTTCATGTTTCAACATGCGAAGGACTAACTAACACCTAAGACCGATGCTATCGTTGGAATTTAGAAGTTGGAGAATTTGTGTTGCCTAACATAAGTTTGGTATAAAAGTTTTGAATGGGAGGCTATAAGAGTAGGGGAAGATCAAAGAAACGATGCATGAACTGTGTAAAAGATGGTATGGGGTTGATTACCGAGATGAAGATTAATAGAGAGTATGGAAGAATAATACATGTTGCGTCAACCACAAATAAATTCACTTAAGGGCAAGATAATGATGATAACATAAGTTTGGGGTGAGTGTTGCTAAAGTTTGGAGAGTTTGACTCACTTCTTGCGCGGCTTGCGGCGTGGTCGGCGGCGCTCGCCTTCCAGCTCGTTGTCTAGCCCGCGACGCCGCGGGCCAGGTGCTCCCCGGCGACGGTCCAGCTTGCCGGTCCCCTCACCCACGTCCTCCACTACGGCCACTCGAGGCACGCACTCATCTTCCTCTATCGGTTTTGGTGTCTGCGGTGCGCCCATCCGAAGATGGCGTTGTCGCCACCACAGCACCCACGAGCTGATGTTATCGCGAATCTTGAAATTGAGTGGTCCAGCTTCGGTAAATTCGACGGCTTCACGTCCGCGGTATCTATTTGTTATATTTCAAAACGTTTCAGTCTTTGGCTCTCATCATACCCTAACTTAGGACTAACGAAGGCAGCTGCAGTGTAAGCGGACGATAAGCGATGATTGCTTTATGACAGCTATGCGTTCTTGCGGTGTACCCATCGAATGAACTGGCACGGAATCATTTTCACGTACAGTTTCTTTATCACAATTTAAGCAAAGCGTTCACTACTTGGTATGTTGTAAAAACTTATAAAAATTGGCAGGAATGTGTGGCAGTTAAGTCGGTGGTGGTAGTTGCTACATTATTTTAACGTGTCGGCGCTCTTGTGTTCTTAGGTAGCCATGGCGACGGCTTCGCTATCAGTCGCGGTGTCATGCCGTGCGCGCTGAGAGCGGTGCAAGCGTGCGCGCGAGGGCTCGTACTCAACAGATGTTAGCAAGCCGTCAGGACGTTACGTAACGAGTTCGTACCGGGCGCACTACGTGGTGGCGCGACGACGCCGAGCGCGCGAGTGCGGAGGCTTCGCTCTCCGCTGCCGCTGCGAGCCGCCCGCCTAACCCGCCGCCGCCCCTCCCCCGCCCTCTACCTGTTACCGCGCTATTGTCCTTCCTAAATCATTTTTTGGTCAAAGTGTTCCGGAAATATTAGTTTTTAACTCTTGCTAGACTATTCCGTGTATTGCAGTGATCGTAAATTAAGCCGCAACGGGCGGCCGGAGATACCGGAGAGAGCAGGCAATAATGTTTTTATTAGGTCAGACGTGCGATCTCAAGGTCGCACAGAGAACATTCACTTCGATTTAGTTTACGAGTCCTCTTAACAACCAGACGTGTATAACATTGGACGCAATGCGTAACAGTTCAGTTAGATGGTGTCGAAACGAGTAAAGAAGGTACGATGTAGGTAGGTTGGTACTTAAAGAGCTAAACTATTACCTCATTATAATCCCCCACATTTCGTTTCTACTAGTACCCATTTGTTTGGCGAATATGGCGAAGATTTCATCTTCAGAAAATTAAAATCACAGTTTACTGACATTGTCCGTGAAGATCTGCAGAATTTATAAGAAAATGGTCTTAAACAAGTAATTTCTAGCCAATAAAGAATGTTTAATGTTCATAAAAGATTATAAAGATACCTAATACTATATCTTCCTGCTCTTTATGTAACATTTGATTGTTATTTTATCTTACAGCTATGCAGTCTAAACAAATAATTGGCCATAGTAATTTTATTAGTTTCATGACTTAAAATTCCATAATATGTGTCATTTTGTTTTCGGCCGATAACGAAAACGAATTTCGGCTTGATTTGTATTTTCGGCCAGAAACCGAAAACGAAAATTTTTCTTTAGTGAAAACATGTAGTCCCTATATTTTAATCATTATATTTTTAAATCACATGAAACTTTATACTTTTATCGATTACATAATAAATAATTTTATTAATAATGAAATAATCTGAAGAATGCAAAAAAAAAAATCTTTAAGCAAAAATATTTTTTTTCAGAGTTATTCTGCTTTTATTTGCTGTAATAGTCGATTTTCTCTGAATAAATGAATTAAATTCCTGCACTTAATTTTTTACGCCTACGGCTAAAGTCAAACTGTTTATCGGCCAAAAACCAAAATCGATATTTGGGCTGAAAATCGAAAACGGAATTCTATTAGACTCTAATAACTAACTAACTGTACACGAAAACAAATCAGAAATCTACACAAAAATATTTTTTCTGTACATCATTCGAACTCGAACAAACTATGTTTTATTTTGATGTTACATCGTCGTTGCATATTGAGCGCCCCAGCTGATGTGAATATTCACATTATTGGCTATGTTATATGCTGCTGGGGTCGATGCCGAACCCCTATGCTTATACTAACCCTAGATCAAACTTGTGATACTCAATATTAAATTCTTTATTGCATTTTCACATATTATCGAACTAGCGACACGCCTCTGCTTCACACAATTTTACGACTTAATAAAATATCGAGTTTTCTTTATTAGGTTTAGCTATCTAAGTTTTTTTTTTTTGGTGCATCTTATCATATCCCTGATATTAGAATAAGATAATATTAAGGATAAAATGTACTATACACATAAACCTTCCCTGGATGCAGACGTAGAGTATTCCCCGAAGGGTGGTCCGAGGAGTAGAGGAAATAAATATCAGTACATAATATTTATATAAGGACTTGTCACATTGGAGGCATTCTGCGTCCTGCGGTCCGGTCGACTCGAACGCTGCCCGCACCCTATGTGAATTTAAATCATGGTCAGGGTAACTGGTCAGCGATCCGGGCTGGTCAACCGGTCAGCGATTCGGATATGGCAACCGGTCTGCGATCCGGGCACGGCAACCGGTCAGCGATCAAAATTTTCATCACACAAGAACACATTTTCAAATTATTATTATTGTATATTATTATATAAATTATTTGTTAGGTCATTTTTTTTCAAATTTTTCATATAAATTAACTGGCCGGACCGCCCTTCGCCCGCCGCCTGCTGCCCGTTGCCCATCTGCCCGCAACCGGACAGCCTTGCCACGTCCTTCCCACCCCGACCGCCTTCCCGGTGCGTTCCCTACGTTCTTTAGTTGTGCTCGCATAATCAAATCGTAATTACATAAAATATATATAAATGCAAATAATGTTCACATAGGGTGCGGGCAGCGTTCGAGTTGACCGGACTGCAGGACGCCTCCAGTGTGACGAGTCCTTTTAACAAGTTAATTGAAGGGGTTACCCTTGTAGCTCGCCGTCCGATAAAGCTCGCCCTCCGATAAGGACCAGGCCCGGGTCGCGTTGTGTTCCACGCGCGCCTCAAAGAGATTTCAGCAAGTGAAGGGGTCCGATAGGACCGATGTCTGCCGGGGTTGCGGGAAAGTCCGAAAGGGATACCGTGGCCCCTGGCAACGTACAGGCAACGGAAGGAACACGGGTGGGTTTTAGTCAGTAAGAGTCTGACACGCCCTCCCGCTCCACCCAGAGCGGGAGAAGTTATTTGATAATTTCCCACCCAAAAAAAAAAAAAAAAGGGGTTACCCTTGTCCAGCTTTGTAACTAGCATTGCCCACTGTGTGGTCACCACCTCATTTTTCACAACACTATCACTCACAGTTCGATGTCACTAATCACTTCGTTAAATTCTTACATTTTTACGGGATGGCCGTCTTCTTTGTCGATGGGTCGACAGTTTATTAAATGTTAGCCCAATACTTCGCCACTTCCACGGCATTGTTGGTGGCAGCACAGAGGTCACTGGGTGCATTTTTCTGGGCAATAGGAGGTGGGACATAGTTTGCGCCACAACACTGTGAACTTCAATCACACACAACACTTAACTCGTACTCAAAGCATTTATTAAATAAATGCTTTAAATTAAACCACACTTTGAATCGTCAAGGAGTCGGTCAGTCAGAAAAGCTAGTTGCCCATTCCAAAGCGTAATAGGTTCCTATGGAGAAGAACGGACAAGAAATTCCATTAACAGGGTGACCAAACTCATTTTATCATTAAAATACCATGTTAGTACGGAATTTACTGTATATTTGTAAAAAAAAAAAAAAAAAAAATCGTTTCTTTTTTCAAAATTCTATTGCTTTTTTTATCAAAGCTCAGAAATGTTCACCGTGTTCACCGGTAATTGTACAGTCGACCGCAATTCGGTGGTAACACTATGACCTTGAACCTGGTTAGCGTAGTACAAAGTTTCAATCGAATAAGAGACCAGCTTATACTGGTTTCGTTACCACTGACGATGACGTGCGGCCTAGGTACTTACCTATATTGCCAATAAAATAAAAACAGTTACAATAGCACAGATACAGTGGTGGTAGCTCGTGTGTGCATCCATTAGCGGGAGACGAGTTTGTTCGACGATAGCCAAATGCGAGCGCGCCCTGCCCCGCGCCACTAAATACATAGATTCAGGAAGGTCGGCTCCATACAACGAGCGAAAACGGTCGCTCATGTTTTTTATCTATCCTGTATTAATTAAGGCTTGGAGTTCTTAATAATTGATTTCAATCTAGCCTAATAAGGCTATCAGTAATTTAACTCTAACTTATTATTTTATGTTATAACTAAGAATAGTGTCAATATGCATTTTTACAAAATTCCATAACATTATTCGTCTGATAATTCTTGATTTACGTACAGTGAGTGCAAGCGCACAATGAGACTGGCTTTCGACAGAGATAAACCAAAATCACCCTACGTATGCCCAACGGCTTGCAAAAGTATCTGATAAAAATGTAAACAAATGGATTAGAAGAAGTACCATTTTATGATCCATTTAGGAAGAAAGGAAAACGTATTTTCTATTTGTTTTTTCTATTTGTTTACGTTCTTACACACTGTTTGTTTACATTTGCTCACACGTGGTTGCCTATTTGTAGTGCTATTTGCAAAACAATGAGTGCATGATTGGATTATTAGACCACCTTAAAGATGTTTTTCATTTGAAAATAAAGGCATTTATAACCTCAATTTCGGCGGTTATTTTTCAATTACAAGATATTAAGTTGAAACATTCTAAATACTGATGAATGATCGTGTTACTAATACCGTTTAGTAAGTGACTAAACAAAGATTGTTTACACTTGTATGCCATACTTTCGGAACAAACCAAGTCAACACGTATAGGTAGTTGTGTGCGCCTGTTTTCTCTCATTGTATGGAGCTGGCCTCCTGTTTTATATATTTTGTGCCCGTGGCCTGACCAACCACCCTTCATCGTTTGTCATCAAAATGTTGTAGATATGTGCCATTAGATAATTTAAAAAAAAAATCTTTGCGGTAATTCGAGGGTTACCTATTGCAAAGGACAGGATAAACGAGTTTAGCCGTAGCTACAATTACCGAATGTGTGATATGTTTTGGGGCGACACGTTAATACAATATTATGAAATAAAAATTGTAGACAATTAAATGAATTCTTGTGGATGAATACATATGTTTAGACGGACTTTAGTTACTCAATCGCCATCCTACATACGTTTCATATCCTGCATTTTTGGTTAAATGCAGCTTATCCATCGAAAGATCTTAATTTCCGTGACACTGAATTCAAGTCACTTCGTCTCAGCAGTCAGCCAGACACAGTCTCAATGCAATATCTGTCGGAAAGGCGAGTTCGGATGGCGGTGGGAACTGTAGGGGTAAGTATGGTCTAAGATAACTTTTATCTCCTGTTATTTACTAAAAATCTTAAATCATTCATTCACTAACAGACGTAAAAGAACAAGTTTAAACTAGATAAGGTCGTTTCCTATCCGACTACTCTAGGAAGAAACACCGAAACAAACTCAGAGGGTTATCTTGGTCAGATCATCAAGGGCCATGCAGATTAGTGTTTGAGATGATCTTTTAAGGGAAGAACCACACAGATTTCAGTCGATCTGTCCACTTAGTGCACTTATCATGGTATAACATACGCACAAACTTATAGGTAAGTATTCAACTCCATCCCATTAGACAGGAAGCTGACCCCAACATAGTTGGGAGTTAAAATGCTAACCGACTTTAACGTACTTATTAGCCTCATTGATTTGCAAAAATATTTTATTGTGCAGTACAATGAAATTTAGTTCTCAAAAAGTGCTGGTACGAGTTCTATCCAACAATATTAAAAAATCATCAACACCTTCGCTAAAATAAGTCTAGAATAAATGCAGTTGGTGATTGAGTACGTATTTTTTCTAAAAACTACAAGATTAACGTAGCCACTTTCAAGGTCCATATACTTTGTAACTATAAAAAGCTTATATAACTATTCGATTAAAAAGTAGAAGACGAAATAAAAATCTTGATCTATATAATTTTTTTTTTTTTTTTTACGGTACACCTACACCTACACGTAAATTGCTTTTTTTCTCGTCTATCCCATGCTGTGGGGTGTCGTTGGAAGTTCGTTAAAAAATATTGGGAGTGTGTGAAAACCATTTTTGGATTCAGGGATCCGTTTCCGAAATATTTAGCTTTAAAGTGCAAATTTTTGTTAGAGTCGAGTGTCCTCCCCCTGCCAGCTAAATGGTTGGTTTTGGATATGCGAAAAATTCACGGCAGTAGTATATATAACGAAATTAAAAGTAAAACTATCACAGCTAAGTAGGCTCTACAAGTTACTTAATAATCCATACATTCCGTATTGGAGAACATGTTTTTCAACTACAATGTTAGTTTGTCGATTATCGATGTCGTAGAAACTTATACATCAATCCCTTGGTTACTTATACTTCAAATCCGTGTGATGTATTTAACAAACATTTGTTCACATCATGTTCCAAAAAACCTGAACTATGCACACCGGCTAAACAGAGCATGATAAGGACGAATGTCTGTCAGACGGTGTGGTTGTGTTCCCGTTTACAAACTTCAATAATAATTTACTAATAATATGGATTGCCTATTCTTGCTGATAACACAGTTATACAATCAATCGTAAACATGGTTATATATCAAAACATACATATAATAGGTAATTATTTTGAGAGTATAATGATGTGCTGCCTCCGTACAATCGTCAGATGTCCAATGCTTGTCTTCAACTCCCGCGCTGATGATTTGTGCAGCGAAGCATATGAAGTATTATCAGTAAAAAACGTGGGTCATGGGCTACACGTTGTTTGACCTGATTACCACCATAACGGTCGCTACTAAGTAGTAGAGCTGGAGATCACTGTATCCCTCCTAGGACTCAAATTGGAACAATTAGATATCTAGAAGTATAGTGCCGTATGACTTAAGTACCTACTGCAACGATGTTTAATTCAAACTCTGATATTGTGATCCGTTCAACAAATAATATTTATCACACATATTTACTGAGCACAATAATTTAACATCACGATAGTAAACTCAAACTCAAACTCAAAGCATTTATTTCAATTAAACCATTAATTACAAGCACTTTTGAATTGTCAAGAAGTCGGTCAGTCAGAAATATGAAGCTAGTTGCCCATTCCAAAGCGTAGTAGGTACCTATGGAGAAGAACGGGCAAGAAACTCCACGGACACTCTTTTAAATCAAAAAATTGTTACAAAATATTGGTTACATCATTAATGTTGTAATAATTATACATGTGAGAACAATGTAGAAAGACGTGCACGTCAAAAGCGTCCGTAATAAAAATATAAAAAACAAAGAACAATTCAAAAATTAAAATAAGCCATGGCAGCTAAGAGATGACCAGTCCCTACTGACGGCGCCCGTTCACGAACATGACGCATGGATTAGCACCATTCAGCTCAACCATTTTGAAGGGAGCTAAATGATCCAACACACGCGCCACCGCCAGCGAGACATTAGAGTGAGCATGACATACTCTCAGCCGCCAGGGCACATTCAAGTCAATGAAAAACATACCCAGTACCTGAATGGTAGCTTTATAGTCGGTACATAGTACTCACACATGTGCTATGCAATTATACAATGCTAAGACATTGAATTTATACAATGCAAAGATAGTTTTTAAAATATTCAGCAGCTCCAACAGTATTTTCAAATGCTAATCAATTAGTTTATGCTTGTGGAGCAGGACCAGCAATGAGCCAAGCATTTTTATCAATTATGTAATCCCCCAACTTATAATATGCCTGCCTACATAGTGTGCGTTTTATACAAGATTTGAATTTCGTCTCATTCAGTTGAAGTATGTGGGGAGGAATTTTATTGTAACATTTTAAACAGTACCCCATGAAAGATGAGTCTACTTTAGCCAGTCTGAAACCTGGTTGAACTTAGATCCCCATTTCTTGTACTATAATTATGTCTATCACCTCTTTTACTAAAAAGATGTAATTTTTTTCTTACATACATGATATATTGACAAGGTACCGTCATGATGTTAATGTCCTTAAACAGTTCCCTTAGAGAATCGCGCCTACGGAGATAATATATGGCTCTGATAGCTCTTTTCTGCAGAATAAAAATAGACTCGATGTCTGCAGCCCGTCCCCACAGCAGAATACCATAAGACATGCTACTATGAAAATAACTGAAATAGACTAGCCTCGCGGTATCTACATCAGTTAATTGACGGATTTTTTTGACAGCATATGCTGCTGAACTAAGCCGTCCTGCAAGATATGTTAAATGAGGACCCCATTGTAGCCTTGAGTCGAGCGTGATCCCTAGGAAAACAGTTTTATCGACAAATTCTAGTTTCTCTTGATTCAATACTATCTCACAATTACTACTTTTAACTTTTGGTAAAGAAAATTTTATGCACTTAGTTTTTATCCATTTAATACTAAAGTAAACTAAATATTATTATTATGAATAATATTAACACGCGCTACATAAAAAAAGGAAATAATAATAATGTAAAAATTTTACATCAATCACTAGGTTAAATTAGAAAATACATAAAGTAGAAAAAAATCTTCAAATATATCCAACCACAAGTGTATCTTACATACACTTACCCGTATCATGCTTCGCTGGAACAATCCCACCAGCTGAGCATGATATGGGCAAATGTCTGTCAGATGGTGTAGTGAGTGCTAGATAATAAGGAAATTGAAATTATTATTTATGTACAAACTTAAACAATGATCACATGAATGAGCTAGAAGAATCTTCGTATCCACATGGTGTGTTGAATAGAATATAGTTAAATTTAATTTAACATCGTTTGTGAGAAACTAAATGAAAAAAACCGGCTAAGTGCGTGTCGGACTACGCACAATGAAGGGTTCTATAGTTGAATGAATTTATTCCCAGAACAAACTTAACATTGTAGTTGAAAAACATGTTGGAGAACATAATTATGTTTGCAAGTGCAAATGTAAGTTGGTCGATTATTACTCGTTGACTTGTAGAGCCTACTTAGCTGTGAGAGTTTTCCTTTTAATTTCTTTATTTAAATGACTGCCGTGATTTTTTTCACATATCCAAAATCGATAATTTAGCAGGCAGGGGATTGAGTCTAAAAAAAATTGCAGCTTAATATTTCGCAATCGGATCCCTGAATACATAAATGGTTTTCACACACTCACAATATTTTTGAGCTACCTTTCCAACAACATCCCACAACATGGGATAACTGAGAGAAAAAAACATCCTCACTTTACGTGTAGGGGAGGCACTTAAAAAAATATGTTATATTTTATGTCTTTGTGGACGTGCTTAATATATATACTTATGCCAAATTACACCTTTCTAGTACTAAGACCGTAGACTGACAGACATGGCGAAATTATAAGGGTTCCTTGTTGACTACGGAACCCTAAAAAAAGAAGAAACACGCAAGCCAAGTGTCTACCTCTCGTCCGCCAAGTGTGCAGAGTATAACGTGCGATCTTCTACCGTAACTACTTTATTATGAGAAAAGCACATTCAAAGGGTCAACTGCCGAGTTCGCCGCACATACGCGTATTTAAGTTTCGATTACTTTGAACCAAGGTATTTCCACAAAATGGCGGCATCATGATAAGTCGCCATCAAGACCTTGGTCTTCGTTCTTGAGGGGGGCAGAGACCTTCCGAACATCAAGGCTAGGTCTTTCAGTTCACTGTGCATGTCTCGATAAGCTGTGTAATTTCCTACTCACAGCGCTTATCAAGATCGGCTGCAACAAATGCACGCCATACGGTCAGGTTTCGAAATACATAGTACATTTACTTGTCCCCACTTATATCATAACTATATGGAAGTCTGTGAAGACGTTTGTCTTTTTCTCAATCTTGCATGACCTGTATTTAATTAGAGGTCACTAAAACATGCGCAACCTTTGCTTTCCAGACACCATGAATTACTTGCGTCTCTGGAGATTTTGTCGCTTGTTGTAACTTTGTAATGGTCATAAAAGTAGTCGCAGTCTTTTTCATGGCGATTGAGTAGTTGGTGCAATTTCTACGGACTGCGTGATATATATTTTTTTCTTTTGCATTTCCTTAGATATGTTTTTCACATAATATTTCGTGCGTCACGTTTGGTATTTTATTCATTCAATGTTTACCAATTACAGGCTTTTCTGGTTCTAGTATTTCAAAATACCAGATTTAGATTTTGTGTTTGGGACGTACACGTAGGGATGGTTTCTTATTGCTGTCAGTAATATTTCTGTTTTTCTTCAGCATGTTGAGTCTTATCGCATATATCTTGCTCCCATCAGCTTAATAGCTTCCCATCCATGACCGAGGATTAGTAGGATCACCTTACTTATCAGTTTATTTCTTGTAATTTTTGTGACTTCTCTTGAGATTCTAAGCTGCATTGGGTTCCCATTACCTTCGGGGTGTTTTTTAAGGATGTATTTTGTTCCTGAGGCCGCCTCTTTATTTACCGCGACTCATTGCTCGGCGTGGGAGCATATTTTATTTTATGGCTGGTTTCATCAGTAGTGATCAACAGATTGAACACTATAGATAGACAACCAAGCTTGGGACCGGCTATAGGTTAAAATACTAACCAACTTTAATTTTTATTGACTTTAAAATACCATTTTCAATTGAAGATAATTATATTTAAACAACAATCAATTACACGATTGACTGTTCGAACCAGAGCAAAGAAATGTTGACAAAAATAATATTGTCCAGGCCACCTCCTGCGGCGGCTAGGGGCGTGAGAAGGGCGCGAAATTTGCCTCTCCCTCACGCGTTCTGCCTCCTCCTTCGCGAGCATTACTGCTGCAGAAGGAGGTGATGGCCTCCCATTCCCTCTCGCTCCGTACCATGGCCTGGACCAGGGCCGGACGCGAGAGATCCCCGCCACCGATCGCCTCCACGAGGACACGGCGATGCTCTGCCCAAGCCGGGCAGACCTCCACCGTATGCTCCACCGTGTCCTCCGGGCGATCCATTGTCATAGCCCTTTACAAGGTAAAACACCAGTTTCACACAGAAAATCAATGTGTTAATTACAAAAGATTACTAAAGGACGATTTGAAGGGACTGCACAAATCTCGTAGACCACATACAAAACATTATGACATGGAATGAGCATAAGAAGGCTTGAATATTTCCAATGTTGGGATATAGAGCTCATGGCTAAGGTAACAGCCGCATGGGTCGATCCATCAGGTTATGCTACGCTTTCCGGGGATGGTCCGTGGATGGGTGACCATCTTAATATACCGAGACTCCTCCGTGCCTCGGAAAGCACGTTAAGCTGTTGGTCTCGGCTATTATTCGTGGATCTTTGACAGTCGTTACGGGTCGTCATAAGCCCGAAAGTCTGACAACCAGAATTACCAAGGGGTATCGTATTACCCAGTTACTGTGTTGTGAAGGTCAGATCGCTCCATGTGAAATACTGCTATTCAGCTGCATCCAGTTAGACTGGAAGCCGACCCCAATAGTTGGTAAAAGGCTAGGCAGATTGATTGTTGGCATATAGGCCACCTCTCAGTGAGAGGGAGTGGGCCGTAATCCACCACGCGGGCCCAGTACTGGTTGGTAGATGTTACATGTCTTCGAATTTTTGGTTCTAGGACATGCCGGTTTCCTCACTAATGTTTTCCTTCACAGCTTGAGAGCTGTAGTAACGTGCCAGTGTGGATTCGAACCTGCGAACTACAACTCGTCAGTCGCGGCCGTTTCAACTGGGCCACCACTACTCGTACCATAGAACCACCGTAGAATAGCAAAATATGTTATTATAGAAATGTTACATAACTTTTGTTTACAAAAACCCCTTCATTTTGCTTTCCAGGTCGAAGAATGATCATTTCGGACACAAGTGCATGAAACCATCGTTTTGTTTTTACCCAGCAATATTGCAATTTACCTATCAAAACATGATTGTTATTCATACATTCAAAACACCTGAAGATCAAAACAATGACTTATTGATTTAATTTGAAATGATTTTGACTTTTTATGATGGTTAACTACAAAGCTATTACCAGCGACTGGTCGCAAAAAACGTCAACCACAACACCTGCTATGTTAGAAAATGTAATCTTACATATAATGGTTCGCTTACATGAGGAAGATTCGTGTTTTTTCACGATTCGTTTTTTTTTTTTGACGGTGACAATCTTTTTTATATGCCCGTGTACACATGCATCACGAATCGTGAAAAATGAAATACGTCTTAAATCACGTATCGTGTTCTAAAAATCACGTTCGTCAAAAAACATGAATCGTGATTTTTAAACGACTTCAGAAAAAAAACATACTGTCTGTTTTTTTTTTGTATTTTGTTACGCGATTGGGTAATCCAACCAAGTACTCCGCCAATTACGAAATGATTTTGATGATTCTTTTTTTGTTTGGTAGGTCATACTTCAGAGATGGTCCCATATAAATTTGTATTAACTTTGCTTGGGTAGTTATTGAGTTAGCTTCAATAATACGTATTTTTTCCACTTAGTCTATATGGATGATATGATAAGTTCCTGTCACTGTTATTTACATTGCAGGTAGTGGTATTCGAATTTATGTGGGGTAGGTACAACAACTAAAAAGTGAAAAAAAACTTTTTACAAAAAAATTTAACCGACTTAAAAAAAAAAACATTAAAAAGTGCAAAATAACTTTAGTTTCGGAAGTTGGTGTCTTTGGATCTATATTTTCGTTTTTTGCCACGGACAATTTTTTTTTGTAAAAAGTTTTAATTTTGTGACGGATCCGCGGATGCGCTCTTCCAAGACTGAACTCTGAATCACGAATCAAGTGTGAACATCTATTCGGATATTTTGACGAATCCCGAAAAAACTCGTTTCTCTATGCAATGTGAACGTGCATCCGTCATGACGTATCGTTTTAATTTCGTCTTTACATCTATGTACATAAAGAACAATCTTATAAAAACCTAAACAAACCTAAACAAACCTAAAAAAGTTAAATTGTACCAAGTGGGCCCATAAGTAAACAACATGTCCAGAGCTCAACGAGCTTTTTCTTTTTTTTTGCGATTTCTCTTCGATTGTAATATTACATAGTATAGAATTATTATACATAATTACAAACTAACAACAAAATTTAATACACTAAAACAAAAAAAAACTGGGGCTTATACCTAATTAGCTTTAAGAAATATTAGAAACTAGCTGCGCCCCGCGGTTTCACCCGCATTAGTCTCGATCCAGTGGAAATATCTGGACAAAAAGTATTCTATGTTCTAATCCTGGTCATGGTCTATCCATGTGCCAAATTTCATCCAAATCTGTTCACCCCTTTTAGCGTGAAAGCGTAACAAACAAACAAACAAACTCACTTTTACATTTATAATATTATATAATAGTTAGGATTAGTAGGAGGAAGTAAGCAGGTATTACCACTCAACATACGCCCACGCGTGTACTTGAGGACATTAACCGAAAGACGCGGGAAAGATAAAAGAAGCGTGGTGAAATCGTACAATTCAAAATCACATGATTATACTTAAGTAAGTGGGGCTACTTTTCACGTATATCTTCTCGTTTTTGAGGTAAATCACACAACAAATAAATTTTTGAACTTATTCGATTTGGGTGACAAGTGAATTGAACTCTTAATATACAGGATTTTTGAATTTTTGAGACTTTAACCGTTGTAACTAGTAACAGGACAACATTCTTAGAAGACTGACCTAAACCTTTTGACTCGCAGATTTTGGAAAACTGATACTATATAACTGACTAACGGCTAGAAATACGTCAATCCTCACGCATTATTTTTATGATGCCACTGTAGAGTTACGTATACGAATTAAAATCCTTTTACGGACCAACAGAGCACTATAAAAGCCACAAACATGGATAAAATAAATGAAACAAAAATAATATTTTTAAAACATTGGTATACATAGATAGGCAAAAATATAACATAGAATAATACATATCTATACAAAGACAGAACCAATAAGTACACAAATAAACTTATCCCTGCACAAACGACACACGCATAAAATTCCGTTTAACACAAAACAGATTACATGACACCTAAAACTATTACAAACAAAACAATTGGGGTTTCTTCTCTCTTCTTCCGTCGCAGAATAATAAGTCTCGGGCGCGCAGACCATAGAATGTGAAGATCCGACAACAACTATTAGAACACGCACAAGAATATACTCGGGTTACTATCCTGTGCAGTGCCTAATAGTTGTCAAGGGTTTCAGGCTTTCGACGTCTTTCGATGTAGTGGTAAAAGCTGGAAAGAACTTTAATTTAGTTAAGAAAAATAGGGTCTTTGTTAAAATATTACAGTTACAGAAATCTGTGAGGAAAACCCACTTAGTTACGACGACAACTACAGACAGCAGTTCAGAATGAAGTCTGGAAGTGGTCTGATAGAATCTAAAGAAGCCGCCTCTGTGGTCTAGTGGTAAGACCACCTGTCTCAGAACCAGAGGTCCAGAGTTCGATTCCCAGCGGGCACAAAATTTTAATAAAAATCAGTTTTAAGGCTTTGTCACCGTGTGTTCTAGGAGTTTTTTTGTGGTTCATAAATTAAACCAGCTCCACTAAACGGTTCCTCACTTGGTACTGAACCAGCATCCTAATTGATCAATCATTTTGAATGATATTGCAAATCCATTGCTTCATATGTTCGAAAAATGTGTGTGCTCAGCAACGTAAATAACGCAATAAATGTTGTTGAATTGTCAAAATGAACCGTGTTGCGTGTTACGCAGTAAGGGTGCTGGTGGGGGCAGTGACATGGGAACAAAAACTTAATTCTTTGAGTTGTAGCTCCATCACCATATTAAAAGGTTTTCGCTTAGTTGGCGCATATTATAAAATTAAAGACTACGTTGAAGACAAGGAAGTTAGGCAATAAATCTTTCTGCACATGTGGCTTCCCTGGTACTTCATTAACGGCAAATTATGTAAGAGTCTATTAACTGCTCCCAAATTACCATGTTTATATTTTTTACATTCTTCCTTGACATAATCACCCTATTATTTGACATTATATACCTACAATTTAACTTCAACTCTTTATTAGTGGCTTTTGTGGACATGATAATTATTCCGATTTGTTACAGCTGTAATAGCAATCACGTTATTTCATTCAAAATACGTTTTTATTTTTATTAATTTATTTGTCTTTATATAGATTGTTTTCTATTTTGTGAATGTAAGAACACTCCAGGCTTAGTGGACTGTAGATTTGGTGACCATCATTATTCTGTTAAGTACCTGGTACTTGTTGAAAGACCTACACTGTCCTCCCATACCTTATAACACTGTTATTTCGTACCATACCAAAATATTGTAAAAGCCAATTATTTTTAAAAGAGTAACCGTGGAGTTTCTTGCTGGTTCTTCTCCATAGGAAACAACCAATTGGAACCATGCACCTAGCTTCTGACGTTTCATAAGTGCCCATGTAGGTTTATGTGAAATAAAATATTTTGAATTGAATTGGAGCCATTTGGAAACAACTTCGTTAAAAACTTGCGGAAGTACGATTTTTTGCAGAAGTACCAGATTTATGGAGGTAGAGGTGAAGTTCCGTTACAACCCTTGTCCGACTTGTATACATACAAGAAAGTATGAAATAGCAGTGCAAAGTGCTAAGCGCAAAGTGCAAAGTGCTCTATTTTATTGATCAAATCCATTTTATACTCAAAGCACTTTCGAGTTATTTTTTTTGCAATTTCTGCCTTTAATACTTGTGACGACTTATAAACGTAAAAAAAACCCAGCGACACAGACCAGAGTGAGAATGAATGTGAATGTATACTTAACGAATAATCCTACTTACGTTATTTCCTTTATTCTTCTTTTTGTGGGTTATCTCTAGCCCACAAAAAAGAGAAAAGTGATAGTGTTTCATTTCTAGTGTCTACATTCTATAATTTTAACATTATAATCGGCTTCCCCCCCCCGGGGAGGAGGGACTGTGCCCCGCCCCGCACATTCCTGTAGAGCTCACCCCTAACTCGAAACTCTTCCACCGAATTAAAGAATCATAATTCAAAATTATATCATCGTAACTTAATATGAAAGATAAAAAGTATAAATGCGAAAGTGCATTTGTTTGTTTGTTTCGCTTTCACGCTAAAACGGCTAAATGTTTTGGATGAAATTTGGCACATGAGTAGACCATGACTGGGTTTAGGATATAGGATATTTTTTATCCCGATATTCACAAGGTATCGAGACTTATGCGGGTAAAACCGCGGCGTGCAGCTAGTCGTCTATAATTATAAGGTAAAATTTGAGAGGTGTCGCGGGTTGGAACGGAGTTGTGTGTAATAAATAACAAGCACAATTAAATTACATGAGATATGTCGCGAGTAAAGTTTTGAGAATAAGGCACCTGTCACACCGCCCGGTGATTAACGAGAAGCGAGTAGAGGTAGCAACTAAAAACTAGTTGGCGAGCAACGAGCAGCGAGCGCGCGACGCAGACAGGCGTTATACGTATAAGTATATACCAAGCGAGTACTCTCTTTGATAGCTCTTGTCACTGCGACAAACGAGTACTCGCCAGCGGTGTGAACAGCCAGCGATCAACTATTAATATATTATGTATCTCTTTCGTGCCTGGTTTTTACGATGGCAATGACTGGACCCAGTGACTCGGAATTTCGGATCAAGTCAGTGGGTTCATGTAGAAAAGATCAGCAGTAAGTCAGGCGAGGGAAGCTACTGGGCCCGAAAATAGACGGGTAGGTCAGTCAACTGCACTGACTTGATGGCGCGAAGTCAGCAGTGGACTGGCTTGAAACTAGTGTTGAGTCGAGGGTTGAGTCAGCGCTGGACTGACTTACTCTAGTTACTGTAATGTAATGTAACAATGTGTGTAAGCGCAGTAATATGCCTTTACTTACACGAAACCTTTTGTACGTCGGCGGTGGGACAGGTACCTAAGGCGGGCACTATAGTTGTTTTTGACTGTTTATGGTCATTATCTAAGATTCTCAATGATTGAACAATTTGAGCGAGTTTCAATTTGATTGCACAATATTTTTCATTGTACGAGGCAATGTTTTAATATACTCCAGGTTCATGCGAAAATATTGAAACTAATGGGACGTCAATGTTATTGCGTGAAAATAATTGCTTGTTATTTGAGTGCAAACAAAGGCTTTATCAAAAATATTCAGCTATTAAATTATTGCGCAAACTTCTTGTAGGCGTAGGGGCCGCCAAAATGTGTATGGCTCACTTTGGCAAGAGGAAGAACAAACAGATGATGGACGGATTGTATGAAAGATGATTTGACTACTGAGATTGCGACTAATAGAGATGTAAGAAAAGAAGAACACCACAAATAAGTTGGGATAAGGCATCGTCCATTAATCACGTGATGCTCGAGATTGTTAATCACGTGAGGCTCGAAATTGTTAATCACGTGAGGCTCGAGATTGTTAATCTCGTGAGGGTTTTGAAAAATCACGAAATATCACAAGGGGAGGGGGCGGTGTAGTGCGATATCCCATGTATGAATTTTTTCGTTGAACGCGTGATTTCCAAACCAAAAAGCGGCGCGTGACCTTGACTCGCCGTTGCCAGGCAACGATTATACCTGTATTTAAAGATAAAATATTCTGATTTTTTTTAAAGATACTTTTGTTCTCTTATTTGAAGAACCATTATTTTCTATGTATGATTGTAGGTACAAAGCGAAACTGAAAACCAATTTAGGTTTATACACTAACTTTCTCATGCGACCTTGCTCGCGTGGCCTTTGAAGAAGCTTTGGCCCCGTTTTGTTCTATTTCGTACGGAGGCTTTGTAATTGTGAAAGGCCCAATAAAAATCATGTTACATGATAGAAATGCCTTTGCTGCATGATATAAATCGTGTTGCTATTCCCGTATAACGAATAAGTAAACGCTCTATGTAACTGAAGGTTTAGATTCCGCGTATTTCTATTAGCATCAATAAGAATTGATGAAAGCAGGAATTACATAAAATTCTTTCGAAAAAAACAAAACAAATTATGTGACTAAAGAGAAAAGTTCATGCCGTCGTGAGAAAACTCATTTGCGAGTGAATGTCAAGGACAAAAATTTCGAACTAAAATCTGTTGGCATTTTTTTTGTTAATAAGGCGTTTGTTCCGCCAGTAAGTGTTTTTAAATAACTTATAGCATTTTTTATAGCAGTTTCTAGTGACGACAATAATTCTTATTATAAATTAAATATAAATACAAGTTTATAAAGAACTTTTTAAAATGAACTAGTAGTAAAAGGGATTTTTAATAACCAAACGCAGATGTGGCGTGACTTACGGACACGCGCGCGGAGTATTTAAACCGCTAGTGTTCGGCTATGAGAACAGTGACAAAAATAATTAAAACAATTCGGGAGGTGTCGCTGTACACACGGTGGGAACGAAGTTGCTTCCGTTGTATATTATGTATTTAATAACAGGCATAATAAAAATAAACATGCACAATGAAATAAATTAATAACGTTTTGTATAAACTTATTTATAAATAAAAAAAAAGTTGTGACGATCAAAATATTACAATAACAAATATTAATATTTTCGGTCTATCTCTCAGTCGCCAAGTGTGCGACTTTCGGAATTAGGAACTTAGTTCCATAAAACCAAGCCAGATATTGTGTGTATTGTTAAATTTTGTGTTTTTTTCACTTTGAAAAAAAGACTGGAAGCCGACCCCAACATAATTGGGAAAAGGCTAGGCTAATTTTTTTTGGATGGATGCTAAGGACCTTCACAAAACCTTAATCACCAGTCACGGCTAAAATACCGCAAAATCATGGAATAATTGTTTTATTATCGGATTATTTACAGATTGACCGCTTGGATTACAAAATACAGATAAATTACAGCCAACATTACTTTTACAATATCTCTAAACGTTATAATTTAGCCAGTCTAAGACCATTAAATTGTTTTCTTACAACTAATTTAACAAGAATAACCGCAACTAAGTCCTTCCAATTTGCTAGGAACTCAATTTTCCCGCACTACAAAGCCCCGCTAACCTTGTGGCCGCTCTAGAGCCAAGCGACCGTGGCCCACTTCAGGCAGCTGTTGCTTTAGCGCATTCAGGCCTTTTTGTACCACTTTCAGCTGTTATGGCAATAAACAGGTGTAACAGAAGTTTCATGCATCTTTATCCAATTTATGGAGTATTTGCAAAAAGCTAGAAACCCACAGAGCATACAGACTCGACCTCTGCTGTTGCTAGAGGCGTTATTGTCAAAACTTTCCATACAAACGAAGAGTGTCACCGTTTAGTCACACTATGACACTAATGACGTGTAGAATCTGAGGACTTTTAAGCAATGCGCTCAACGCAATAGGGATCTTGACGTATTTTTTTGTCCTTCGGCTAGGTTTAAAAAAATATTTGCCACGTATTTTTTCTTTTTTTACGTAATCAAAAGATTACGGCATTACATTGAGTTAAAATGTAGCATGACTTTTTTTATGAACGGCATCTTTTCTGTGGCTGCCTTAAGCTACCACACTCAAGCGGGAAAGTCCGAAAGGTATACCGTGGCCCCTGGTAACGTACAGGCAACGGAAGGAACACCGGTGGGTTTTAGTCAGTAAGAGTCTGACACGCCCTCCCGCTCCACCCAGAGCGGGAGAAGTTACTTGATAATTTCCCAACTAAAAAAAAAAAGCTACTACACTCAAAGCCTCCAGCCAAGGCAAAAAACTATGCTAATTAAGACTTGGCGAGCGCTCGCTAAGAGCACCCCCTGTTTGATACGAACCTCGGCTTAGGGCATCGTTGGGGGGAGGACAGCAAGATGGGACAGGGCAATCAATAAATGGGGAATTTAAAGCTACTGGCACAGCATCGACGCGGGCTGGCGCATCGTCGAGCAAGGGTCGGGGGAGAGTATTATTTACTCGGAAGGGTCGCGATCGCGGCGGCGAGGTCGGAATGCGGGTCGGTGTGTGTGTTTGTGCACTGTACTGGTTTCTCGGGTGGCGGATCTGACTGATTCTACTAGGGACATAACTGGCGGCCTCGACAACCAGAGGGTTGCGATGTTTGGCGGCGATTTTGGGGAGTTTCAGGTTGAGATGGAGGATCTCGTTCCTAACGTACCAGGCACTGGTGACCTTCCGAACGAATCTATTTTGGAACGTTTGCATCCTATGGATATGGTGGGGCTTTGCTTGTGCAAAGACGGCTCCCGCATAGATAACGATGGGACGAAAGCACGCCGTGTAAGTACGCAATTTGCACTTGTGTGACAATTTGCTACGTGCATTTATGATGGAATGGAGTCTACCTAGAGCGAACGCGGCTCGCGAGCGAGCCTGCTTTATGTGCTCTTTGAAGGAGAGACGCTGGTCGAGGACAACACTTAGGTATTTGGCTCGCTTCTCCCAATGGATAGGCTTGCCAAACATGATAATTGGTCGGGGGACGGAGGATTTCCACCTTTTTCACGGTCTCGAAAAGAGAACCGCTTGACTTTTGTCTGGGTTGACTTGGATCCTCCACTTTCTAAACCAGACGCCTAGCTTGTCAACTGAGGTTTGGAGAGTACGGGCTATCGAGTCAGAACCCTTGTAGTAGATGGCCGCAGACGATAGTCTGCGAAAATAGCCAACTGCGCCTTTCTACTCTTTGGGATATCGCTGGTGAATAGCGTAAAGATGAGGGGGAGAGCACAGTACCCTGAGGGACTCCTGCGCGGATAGGACGGAGATAGGATAACGCACCTTCGATGCAATAGCGGAGAGTGCGGTTCGACAAAAAGTCCCGTAAGATGAGCACGAGACGATCTGGCACACCGAGTTTGTAGAGCATATATTATAGGCCGTTGTGCCAGACTTTGTCGAACGCTTTCGCTATATCTAAGAATACTGCACCGGTTATCAAACTGCGTTGGAAACCAGCACTTATGTGTTCGATAATCCGATGCGCCTGATGCATGCTAGAGTGCCGGGTTCGGAACCCAAACTGTTCGTTGGGGATGAGGCCCTTATAGCATGACGTTACTCCCTGGTAGCTTTTATACCGACTTGTGACGTAGCGAGCCCCACTGGGGAGTGGGGCTCGCTACGTGGGGGTCGCTAACTTTAATGCGTTTTATCTAAATATTTTTTATTAATATGATAAAGCAAAAAATACGTGTTTAATATTTTTTTATTATCTGACTTCCGGACTAAATAGTATTTTTTTTCCCCAGTCAACATCGATATTTCGACGCCACAGGTTTTATTAGTACTGCAGTCTCTAGACGCTGCTGACGTGATCTTCGGGTACAACTATGAGGTATAAATGTCACTAGTAGGTACCTAATAAATACGATCTCATTAGTTTCGTGGTCACTAGTGCGGCTGCTGTGTTCCGTTAGGAAGTCCTTAAAATCAGCCTAGTGTCTGAATTTGTGCCCGTAGTATAATCAGCCTATAATGTTCCCACTGCTGGCACTCAGGCCTCCTCTCAAGAGGCAATGGGCTGTAGTCTACCACGTGGGCCCAGTGCGGGTTGGTAGATGTCACACGTCTTTGAATTATAGGTTCTAGGACATACGGGTTTCCTTTTATGTGTCCAACTGATTGCAATATTCTCGCCCCCTTAAACATGGGACTAAAACAGAATTGGAGAAACTATGTGCATTTACCTAATTACATCTCTGTCCTACCCCTTGGGGAACACAAAAGTTTTGCAAAATAATCATGTGGTAATTGCCCAATTATTATCATGCGTGTATGACCGAAAACGAAGCAAAAGGAGTATGTATAAATCGTAGCAGGCCGCGTTCTGTAGTTTCTACCTAACCCCGTCGGAACAAGACGTGATTTTTTGTATGAATGTATCATCATGTACGAGTACATAGTTTCGGTTTTTACTTATTTTTATTTTTTTTATTGTATTTTTGTTTTTGTTTTTTTTTTTTGTAATCCCCTAATGGGATTTATCTAAGTCCATAGATGTGTCCGTGGCATCACAGTGGGCCCTATCAGAATACCAGCGCGGTGGTATTTATTATCGCCGTATTATGCTGAGATAGGGGCCTTTTTGGCCTCGCACAGGTCGTTATTATTTTGTTAGTTTTTTTTTATACTTAAGCTCCCTTTTTATTTTATTTTTTATATAATTTTGTTTTTATTTTTATTTTTTACTGTTTGTATTTCCTGTGCGTGTCCCAAATAAAATATTTTTCTTTCTTTCTTTCTTTCTTTCTTTCTTTCTTTCTTTCTTTATCAACCTCTCCATTTTAGTAAAATTTAATTTAATGACATAAATGTGCAAGCTAGATGAACAAACAGTTTTGAAAATTCGATATTCTAAGCAATATAAATGTTAACCGGCAAGACGTACGTCATGATTTAACGTGAAACTTTCAGGCAGTAGGTAGTCAACGTCAATTTGTCGCGTTATAACCATTTCAGTTGTCAAGAATTAGTTAAGAATAAACAGGCAATTTAAATTGGGAATCAATTTGCTTTACAATTTATTACCCTGAATTTGTCTGCCAACTGTGTTTACCACAAGTACCCACCTTCTACCTAATTATTTCAAACTTTTTCAATATTTTATCAGTATTAAGTATTTCAATACAAGCAGACATAATATGGAGCTATTTTCAATCGTTTTTTGCCTGTCTTTATCCCATGTTACTTGGTCTCCCTGTCCTCTTTCAAAATCTACATTAATTCATCACCCACCATAATAATAATAATGTATTATCCATTTTTATATTTATTATGTTTTTTTAATTAAAAAAATATTTTATGATAACAATATAAATATATTTTTTTAATTAATATATTTTAAAATGTAATTAATATGACATGTATGTAAATGTATTATAGGAAATAATAATGTAATATCCATACATGAATGTCTGCGTCGTTAATCTATAATTGTTGCAAGCGTTTCTTCTGAGCTGGGTTTTTCCACCTAGAATTTCTCAGTAGCGGCCCGGAGCCAGGATTTGTGCCCGGTGGATGGCAAGAGGCTCGTCCCCTATTACATGGTACTTAAACATTACTGACGAAATATGGGGTACATTAGATACACCTCTGTCTAACCCTTCGGGGAATAACGGCGTGATGTTATGCTATGAATATTATTCTTTCAACACTTACTACTACCGTTTAACTACTTAGCCATTATATTGACGTGTTATTCAGACGACATACATATTCAAGTGTTAAAAAAATCAAACCAATGATTACGTGTAAAATAATCGCCGCATGCAGGCATGCAAGAGCTGGAAACGCCTGTCCAGTTCCATTTTGTATGCACCAAACAATGCAATATGTACGACAGTTTACTAGAAAACAACTCAGTTCGTGTATTGATCGTTTTTCTGTGTATTTTAGTTCATTAAAACAAATGACGATCTATGTGGCAGGGATTTCTTGATAGACTCCGCGCCACCACTCAAGTCCGATAGACGCCGTGCTAGTGTCTAGTAATTGCATCGAATTGCATTGAAATAAAATGTAGTTCCACAAATTTTCCGCCGGACTTAAGGGGTGGCGCGGCCTCTACATAATTTTTTCTATTGCTATTATTTTGTAAGTTAGAGCTATCACACTACAAAAAAAACTCTCATTTTACTGGAGCAATTTACAATTATTTTTAAATCCAGCAACGTGCGTAACACTCTTTCTACCACAATCAGAAGGATTTCGAACGATATTCATAAACCATAAACGTAAAAGAAGCAAAAGGAGTATATTGTAAGCATCGTAGCGTTCTAGTTAATTGACTCAGGCGGGACTTTGCGGAAATCCATTATAAAATACAATAGACGACGTATATTTAGTAACCTAATCTGCTTAACTGTTCTTAAAGAGTCATAAAGAATCCTGTAAGAAATCGACACGTGTTTCACCTCTCAACGAGGCATCCTCAGGATTTCGATTGACTTGTTGCGATCCCGGACACGACGTTTTGCCACGTCAGGTGCCACACTGCGTTCGGCGTTTGACGTGGCAACATGCCGTTTCCATTCCTGCCTACCCCCATGGGAAGAAGGCGTGAGTTTATTTATTTGTGTATTGATTATCCATCCATACTAATAATAAAAATGCGAAAGTAAGTAACCCTGTATGTCTGTTACTTTTTCACGCCTAGATCACTGAACCGATCATAATGAATTTTGACAAATATCCAGGATGAAATGTGTGTTCATTTCATCCTGGATATTTGTATAAAAAACCGGCCAAGTGCAAGTCGGACTCACACACGAAAAGTTCCGTACCACCGCACAATATTTAGCAAAAAGGACCTTTTATATGAGGACCCCCTTTAATTATGAACTTTATTTTATTTTGCGATCCCCAAAAATATGTACTGTTAAATATATAGGGTATTTCTTCCCCTTTAATTTTTGTTATTATACTTAATAGTATGAGCAATATTTGTATATGTATATATATTTTGTAATCACGTTCTCGAAAACGGCTCTAACTATTCGATGAAAGTTAGAATATAGGGGTTTATGGGGACGAAAAATCGATCTAGCTAGGTCTCATATCTGGGAAAATTAGTTTTCTCTAATTTTATCCGAGCAGAGCTCGGTCGCCCAGATACTTTGTTATTATAGCGGAAATAGAAATACACAATCTGTGAAAACTTCAACTGTCTACCTATTACGGATCATGAGATACAGCTCGTTGACAGACAGACGGACGGACAGCGGAGGATGAGTAATAAGGTTCCGTTTGGCACTCTTCGGGTACGAAACCCTAAAAATTATGAAACAAAAAATACAAGCCGATGAAGTCGCGGGGAGCTTATAGTAATCAATAGATCTGCAATATGGTACAAAAAGACAGCACGGTTGGCGCAGTGGTTAAGCGATTGACTGCTTCGCTGCGTGTCGCGGGTTCGATTCCCGCACGGAACAAATATTTGAATGACCTGCAAGTAGTTGTTGTTTGTGTATGTGAGTTTAAATGTTTGTAAACGCACCCACAATATAGGAGAAATTCCTGGTGTGGGGCAAAGTAAAAAAAATATATATATTAAAAGATAAGAAAAAAAATATATATATAACTGCCTAGCCTTTTCCCAACTATGTTGGGGTCGGCTTCCAGTCTAACCGAATGCAGCTTAATAGCAGTATTTTACATCGAGTGACCTCCGAAACCCAGTAACTTCATAATACGATACCCCTTGGTAAGACTGGTTGTCATACGTTCGGGCTTAATATGCTCATACTCATACTCATATTCATTTATTTGCTCAGAATGTAGGTATTTACAATAGGGTGGTTACAATATTGAAGAATCCTTGTACATTGTACCATTTTGGCATGCAAACATTGATGCATACATACACTGAACACACAATAAAAATTTATCAGCTAGACAATCCGATACAGAGTTGTAACATTTATTTAATAGAAGAACAGAAAGTTTCTTTTTGAAAATGTTTACTAGTTCCTGTTTTATGGAATTAGGAATGTGGTTAAAAATAGCCGGTGCCATACCAAAAACACTTTTCCTCAACAAAGCAGTCCTGTATCTAACTGTGCGTAACAAGTCTTGGTATTGAGATCGTAAAACTACATCTCGGTATCTGCTTTCCGATAAAGGTAAAAATAGATGTTGATTACATTTAACTAAAAAGAGCAATTTCTAAAATGTAAAGGCACGGAAATGTCAACAAATTATGACTTTAAAAATTGGAACACAGCTGTCAGTAACTTTCAAACCAAATATATGTAGGCAGCGTTTTTGGTCGGTGGCTCTTTCGGTACAATTGCCCCAATAGGCCGAAAATGGAAACGACAAGACTATGATATGCTAGTAATACTGTTTTGATATTTTTTTTTAAAAGATTATAAAGTGCATATTTTTTTACAGATTGCTTCGCTTGTGCCTTCCATCTCAGTTGACTGTCAATTAAAACTCCTAGAAATTTTGTAACATCTACTCTGTCTACACTTTGACTATTATAATTAATATTTAGATCATTGATACGAAGTCTTTGGTAAAAATGCATTATCTTTGTTTTTCGATACAACCATTTGCAATAAAAGAATTTGAAATAAAAAGTTTCTAGAAAGCGATAATTTATAAGTAATTCCATTCCTTCAGTAGCGCATAAATAGACATTTCATGCTAAAACCTATATAAACGGTAAAAGTCATTTGCGTCACAATGTCCTAGGTTAGGTTATATGTGACGATGTCCTAGGGTGTCTGCTAGGTAACTGTGTCAGGGATACCAAGTCACGAGGTCATTCTACCATGCAATCGGTACCAGTTAATATGCAGATATTTTTTTCCGCAAGTACAAAAATAAATGTCGATCGATAACGTTCTACTTACTTACTTGTAACAGAATGTGTGTTAAACAGTTTTTCTATTTAAGTGGGTACAGTAGGCTGTACGCCAGTGGTAACAAATACATTATAAGAGAATAAGAGAATCTGCACTACGCTAGGCCAGCTCAATATCAAGTGTTAGCATCGACGTGCGGCCTATTGTACTTGGGATATCAAGATGGCTGGTCATCACCTAAAGAAATACTTGACCACCTTTATCTTTGGGCTTATAAGTAGCTTGTGTGCAAGTGCACCCACTAAGCAGGTCCCAAGTTCGGACAAAGTGATTTGGGTTTTTCTTTTACAAACTTATCTGACCTATAGGCCCGCCCCATTTTACATGGGGGTTACAACATACTCAGACAGAACTGCCTATCCATGTGGCATACAGGCGTGATGTTATGTTAATACAATTATATGGCTCGTGGCTAATACGAGTATTAAAAGCACAGATCAATATTTATTGTTCATCTTTTCCATCTTCCGAATAGCCACAGAGATTGCTAGTGTTACAGTAAATTAAAGTAACAGTATTATATCTCGGCAGTGACCTTGAAATAATTACCTACGGCCAGTCAGTAGATAAACCTTCCGCGTCCGTGTGTAACTGCTATGCCGCGCACTCGATTTACGTACTGATATAATCTGAGATTTTGAAGCGCGTCGTTTCGGCCGTTTTCTTGGAAGATATAATACTACTTATTTATACTGTGGTAGTATCCAACTGTCCAACATTCTCACTTCATATGCAATCTTCACGGATAAACCTTTAAAAAAAATCCTGGCAGCTTTTGCCGCACTACCCTACTACGACTATAAAGAGTCAGTAACAGATCAAAACATCACAATGACTTGTTACCAGAACATTTCCATTTCTAAAATATTACACCCTTTAATTTTATTTTGAAGTGGCTATTTCACGTCCTGCTAAAATTATTTTGTTCCATTATGGCTAACGTTTATTATAAACATATAACACACAACAACATATAGGTATAGCTGACGTTCTTTTTAATTTACGTTCAAAATAATTAGAGCGTTAAATTGTTTCTACAAGCGTGACAGACTAAGCAATGGTGTTTTATGGTGATCAACATGTAGCCGTCTTAGTGAATCTAAATATCCTGCAAGGCAGCTAGGGAGTCGCCTACCAACTGTACCTAAGCAACGCACTGACGAATATCTTGGGTTTTACAGAAGTATAAATGCAGTATTAACTCACATTAACAACAGTTAGTACCCAACAATTGTCATATGGTTGAAATACACAACTAACATGGCCCCTGTATTTCAAATACCTAACAGAGGGGTTAGTAAGAATTAAACACAGATTACGCCACTTTTGTGAAAAGTTTTTAGTTATAGGAGTCAGTAGACAGAATTTTTTAAGAAACATCAGCCTGGAGGTTCAAATTCAGGACCTCATGCTCAGCAGCGCGATTTCAACCACAACACCAACACGGTGGTGGAATTAGAATTTCAACGTAAATTGAGTCTTTTAAAAAACTCAAACTAAAAGCTTTCGAATGCCCAATGAGCTCTTCCCGTTATTTTTATTATTTTTTCCTTTACATACTTGTACATAATATATAATATTTTAGTTTTAGATTGTATATTATATATTCAAGATTTGTCGCTGAATAAAAGCATTTATTTCAATTAAACCATTAACAGGCACTTTCGAAAAAATTTCTATTCCAAAGCGCAGTAGGCTCATGGAGAAGAACGGGCGAAACACCAAAAATGTAGTTATACATAATATTGGTCACATCATACGTTATGAGAAACAAAGCATTATATCATAATCAAATCACTACAAAATGACGAACACGAACTAACAAATTCGATTGAACGATTACCTACAAAACCGCCCAAATCTAATCGTATAATTAAAATTCATTACAAAGTTTGCGAGTAACCTGTGACCCTGACCTTCTGGCGCCAGGCGGGGTCACCCACGCCCCACCAACCACATAGCCGACTTTGTGAAGCTATTTCTAAACCACTGCTATGCAAAACTAGGACTTACCACTGTATTTAAGCTAAGCTAACAGTTCAGTTTTATTATGCAACATGTTGTTTCTTTTACAAAGGCTTGTTGCTTGTTTCATGCTATTGCCAGCGCCGTAACTTACACTGGCAATGGCTTTCATTTTTTAACTTTTAGTGCGTTATTTATGTTGTTGAGCAGATAATATTTTATGAACATTCGTCACTGGAGGTTACCAATTTGGCGGTTATTCATTCAGATTGTGATTGATAGTGTGTTACGCAAATGGGGTGCAGGTTTGTCGTCCTTCTAATGGTCGTATTTTTTTTTGCCGGTTCATATTTTTTGGTCGCCATAGTAAAAGCGATTGTCAATTGACGCTAAGATCTTTCAATTGGCATTCGACGCATCTCTGGCCAGTGTATTCTTTTTTTATTTTGATGTAAAATTGCATTATCACTATGCTTCTTTATGACGTCACAAAATAGTTTGGTATAAATTGTACTTATACATAATATTTTTATATTTTTTGCAGCGGTGTTTCAGTTTTTTTGTCCCAATGTTATCTATGCTCTTTACAATGTTTAATTTTAAAATACGACATGTGGTAGTTCCAATAATTAAAATAAGGTGGTTACAAATAGCGACAAAACTCGGTTTAGACTAGCTCTTCAGCTCTTAGCTCTTCTAGCTACTTTAGGACCTATTTTTACTAACCCAACTGAAGGACAAACACACACACTCTACACTTGCCGTTTATATTTATAGATAGCTATGACTTATAGATACGTCTATTACGATTTCAATTCTCGCGCCCTCAGCGTATCATCTATGAAAAAAACTAATTAAAATATTTATGTCGAGTTTTCAGGTAATTTTTTCCATAGATTTCTAATAATTTTATTATATTTAGGTATAACAGTAGTACATTAAGAACGCGTGTTTCAGTACAGTGTCGCATTGTTCTCCACCACCCACTGCCCTCCCCCCAGTCACGTCCTTCGGTCACGATCCTAATCCAGAATTGACATGCATTCGAAGGCTGTTCAAGATTATGATAGTTATAACCCTAATTGACTAATATGGAGTGCCAATATTTATTATTTAAATGACTCGTTCAAACTGAAAAGTCTTAGGTTAGTGCCTATACTAAAATTGATCCAATGAATGGTGCTCATGAACAGTCACCAACCATAGATATTTATTTTTATCATAACCATAAATAACACAGTAGGCCTATTTTTTTCTTTTCTTTTTTTGATGGCAAATTATCAAATAACTTCTCCCGCTCTGGGTGGAGCGGGAGGTCGTGTCAGACTCTTATTGACTAAAACCCACCCGTGTTCCTTCCGTTGCCTGTACGTTGCCAGGGGCCACGGTATCCCTTTCGGACTTTCCCGCAACCCCGGCAGGCATCGGTCCTATCGGACCCCTTCATTTGCTGACATCTCTTTGAGGCGCGCGTGGAACACAACGCGCCGACAACCCGGGCCTGGTCCTTATCGAACGGCGATCTACCCATTGCTCACCGTCCGCAAACCCGCTCCTACGGTGGCCGGGAATCAGCCTGCGATTCCCAACACAATAGGCCTAAACTTAATATTTTAACGGAACCCTTATAGGATCACTTCTTTGTCCGTCTGTCCGTCCGTCTGTCTGTCTGTCAGTCTGTCAAGACCTTTTTTCTCAGGAACGCGTGACGGTATTAAATTGAAATTGATATCAAATTCGTAGGTCTGCGGTCCCATCCTTGAAGCTCTAAAAAAATCAAGCTTCTTAGTCAACGCAATATAAAAATACGGCCATTTATGCGACATATTTTGATACTCGCAAATAAATCAAAACCTATAGGGTACTTCCCGTTGACCTAGAATCATGAAGTTTGGCAAGAAGCAAGGTCTCGCAGAACAAGTAAAGGAAAAAGAGAGAATTGTTAATTTGTAGTTTTATCACATTTTTTTTTTTGACATGCTTGTAGAATTGACCGTGACGTATATTGATGTATGGGAGATTAGTTTTTCAACTACAATGTTAATTTGTTTTTGGGATAAATTCATCCCAACTACGGAACCCTTCATACCTTTCGTACGTGATCCGACACACACTTGACCAATTTTATTTTTTTCTGTGTACGTCCGATGGCCTTGTGAAGGCCGCAGGAAACCGCTGGATGCGGGAAGCACAGAATCGGTCGAAGTGGCGGTGCTTGGGGGAGGCCTATGTCCAGCAGTGGACGTCTTTCGGCAGAAATGATGATAATGATGATGTTCTATGAACTATCACTTAATTATAACAAAATGTAAAAAAAAGAATCACAAAATATATTAACTGTTGGGAACTTAGGTTTGCACAGCAGTCGCCGAACCGCTAAGCTATTTGATTTGTTGAGAGTTGAATAAAATAGCTATAAATAGTTGAATAAATACCTAGATCTTATATTTATATTTCATTTTTTTATTATTATTATTAATTTATAAGTTTAATCTGTAACTATTTGCTATATTCGTTCCCTATTCAGACCAGTCCATTAAAACTTATTGCAATTTCTGACTTTTCTGGTATTCAAACCTCAGTTGGTCCGATAGAGTTCTGATTTTCTTTCTGACTGTATTTTTTTTTTCAAAATCTGGAACGTAGATCAAAATGTTTCAAAAAGTTAAGGACAGTCTCCTAGGAACGTTTTCTCGTAGCGGCCACGTTACTTGCCCTAATTATCCTATCTCAAAAATCCATCCTGTATATATCATGACTGCTTAGCTCCATAAAAAAATAGCGTGATGATGATCATTTAAAAGGTTAAATCTGTAACTATCTGCAGTATCCTAACCTTTTGGCTTGTCCTTTTACAATTTGCGGAGAAGAATACGAACATGATGTAATATTGCTCATCCACCATATCAGACATATAGGGAATATCTATGCAAAATTTTAACAGAATCTATTTAGTAGAATTTGCATCATGCTGGAACATACATTCAGACAAAGAGACAAAAATTCTAAAAACTATATTTTCGGCATTAGAATCGATCCCAGACCTCGTACGAGTAGTAATTACTTTGTTCCAAAAATATTGAATGTACAGTTTTGTCTTCTCAACGATTTTAATAGAACTAAATTATAATTATATATTTTAGAGATATTTTAAGTATATTCTCATATTGTATGTTAACATTTAAACAATTAAATACTAACATCGGCTCCCCCTTTAGGGGGAAGGGAATGTGCCCCACCCCGCATAATCCTGTAGAGCTCGGCCCGAACTCGAAACTCTTCCACCGAATTAAAGAATCATAGTTCAAAAGATATAAAAATATAATATATCAAAAAAATGCAATCTTGGATTTAAATCTATTCAAGCTTCCAGCGACCTAGTACTATCTAGAAATGAATATATACAGGGCCCGAGCATTTTCAGAATATACTTATCCATTCTAGGTTTGGAGTAAGGTTTAGTTATGTATTTATATAAAACGGTACAGAACTAATAAAAAAGGAACCTACATAATGTTGAAAATATTTACGTTGTATATATGTCGTGGCCAGATCTTAGAACTGATCATTTCATGAAATGGCCAGCTAACATTGGCCATATCGTTTAAACGTCAACGTCTAATGATATGTCAGTCGAAGTTTGGCCATATCATTAATGTAGGGTATCCATGGTGTAGTAAAAATAGCCAAGTAACTGCGACCAACTTGGAAGTAGCGCTCGCCGGCCGCTGCCGTTGGTCACAGTTCTAACCTAACCCATTAAGCCGGGGTGCCACATAAGCGGATAATATTTTTATTTTTTTAAACTAATTTTAAGTGCTCTGTTGCATTTCACGCCGCGGCAGCAGCCGGCGAGCGCTACTTCCAACTTGATCTCTTTCCATAATATCATATCTGGAAACCCAATAAAAGTCCTTCGAATTTTTTTGCATGGTCATCCTACTTTGTTTGATTTTTTCATGCCGCCGCCATGATGCACAACAAAAACAAAGTGAAATCAACGCCCTCTACCCGTGGATAATCTAACTATTTTACGATATGATCACTAATGTTTGGCCACATCATGAAGTAGTCGTGCGTTTAACTTCATATCGTTAAACGTTAAGTATTCAATGATCTGGCCAAGCCACATCATGATGTGACCAGTGGTTGATGTTCATTTCATGAAATGATCAATTTTAAGATCTGTCCACGACATATACATTAAAAAACACAAATTATAATAAATACAACTTAAAAAAAAATGAAATTAAACAATTTAAAACTAACATGGAACTGTGGACACCCTTGCATACTTTATCTCACAGCACACCAGACATACGCAGCTGTCATTTATCCGCAAGCACATCACATTCAGGGTTGGCAGTCAGAAGGGCGTTTAGCATCTTTAAAGTAAAAGAAACTGGGGAATCGGCTCTGGTTACAGTTTTGGATGACAGCCGGCTAGTTATATAGCACGTTTTTTTTCCAAAATTGTAGTACGGGTATTTGGCGTAGCTTTCAACAGAGCTTGAAAATAAGTTCTGTTTCACCATAAGTAAAATTATTTAAAACTTTCTGGCAATGGAGTACAGCACGCCAACTAGTGACGGCAACTAGAAGCTTTTGTTCAGGTTTGTCTGCACTATGTTCGCGGTATCAAAGTACTGTGAATAGATGGCGCTGTAGTCGCCCGGTAAATGTGTTCTTTCAACCCCGCGCCAGATGGTTGTACTATACATCTCAAACTAATCCTTCGGAGAACACAGGTGTGTGTTTGTGAAAACAGAGGTCAAGTTAGGAAAATGGCCGAAAGTGACGCAATAATAATATTATTGACGAAAATATTAAGAGTAAAAAACAAATTGCCGTTTGATAATAAGTGTATTAAAATCATTGCAGCCTGAACTTCCGTTGGTAAACAAATGCCTATATTTTGTAACTAAATAAAACATATTTTTAACGTACTTGTCTGTACCCTTTTATTAACTTCTAGTAAAGGGAGCTCAGTAAATCCACATAATAAAATTATACGTACGGAACCCTTCGTATGCGAGTCCGACTCGCACTAGGCCGGTTTTTTAAACAAGGTTTATAAATAAACCCCCAAGTGAATAAAAAATAATATTTAGGCCGTATTGTCCCACTGCTGGGCAAAGGCCTCCCTTTCCTTTTTCCACTCAACTCGATCCTGAGCCAATAAGTACAAACTATAAGCGTCAAGTTCGTCCCGCCATCTACGTCTGGGTCTTCCACAATGCCGCTGGACATTTTCAGAAACCCATGGTCTTACCCCACAATGCATCCGACATGCGGCAAGCCTGTCCGGCCCAGTGCCACTTACGTTTAGCTGCTTTTTGGGTGACATCAGGTATTTGTGTCTTAGAGCGCAGTATCGTGTTCCGTATCCGGTCGGTAAGTCGAATTCCAAGGATACCGCGCACCATCGCTTGCTGGCAAACCTCGAGCCTGGTCCTTTGTTGAACTGTCAAAGATCAGGTTTGAGCGCCGTTTGTAAGAATAGGGAGAATGCACATGTCCATTTATTTGCGTTTACGGCAAATTGGAAGATCTCCTTTCTTAAGGGTTTTCATCGACCAATAGCTCTTCCTGGTGTTTTCGGTGCGTCTAGCAACTTCTTTTTCTTGTCTCGTCTGGAAAGCCGAGCGAGGTTGATGTATTCTGGGACATGTGCATTCTCCATTCTACATAGGAATTGTGTTTGTTTGACGCTATTAGTCATGAGTTTGGTCTTTGACATGTTCATTCGAAAACCAATTTCGAGGCTTGCTTTGTTCAATTCATTAAGCATTCCGCCTAATTCAGCTGCCGAAGATGAAAACAGAACAATATCGTCGGCGAAACACAGGTTGGTCAACCTTTTTTCGCCGACGACTTTTCCTTTATTGGCCTAAAGGTAGGACAGGTTTTTATAAACTACTTCACCCCGGTAGCACACCTCCGCTGCGAAACCGCAGTAGTTTAATTCAATAGACTCGCGTCATTTTCTGCTACTCCCATCCGATTCGAGTAGCGGAACATGACGCGAGTGTATTGAATTGAACTACTGCGGTTTCGCTGCTATGGTTTCGCGGCGGAGGTATGCTACCGGCGTCAAAGGTGGCAGTGAATAATAATAACGACATTATTACTTTATATAACTGTTTCGTTCGTCTAGGGTCGCAACCGCTACTGTTGAGCATGAGGTCCTGGGTTCTATTTCCAGGTCGGGCAAAGTGTTATTGTACTTTTTCAATCCGGAATTTCTCAGTAAAAGCTCGGAGTTTGATAATTTTTTTTTAGAAGAACGAGATCGTTACTATTTTCATCTTTACAGAATATTACAAAGTTGTAAAATTGTTTCTTTGTTCGAGATCTCAGGAAGTCCTTTCCCCAAAATTCTTTCGCTGGTAGAAAGCTACACTATTCCCGAGTGCTGTAGGGTATTTTTTATGGTATTATAAGTGGTTAGAGTGAGTGTGTGGTAGTGGTGTTGTTAGTAGGATAGTGGTTAGTTGTAGTCGTAGGAATTACTCAGTAACAGCCCGGAGTTTGGATGCTGGCGGTGTGCTACCCCCGGAAAGCACGTTAAGCCGTTGGTCCGGCGATTGATCTCTCTTCGGTCGTGTCGGATTGCCGACCCATCGGACTTTTGAGAGATAAGGAAGAGAGAGTGCACCTGTGTATGCGCACACACTTGTGCATTATTATCTATATCTCCCGCTGAGATTGGCTGCCATAGCCGAAATACGGTCTGAAGGACTATTATTATTATAAGTAGTTGACTTTTGTAGAAAACGAAATCCTTGAAGTCCTGGCACTTTTTGTGTCGGCCATACAAAATTTGTAAAGTATTTCCGATCCATCTTAAAAGTAAGTTATTTAAAGATTTTGACTGTTTTTTTTTTAAATAAATACCACATAGTGGAACAAAAGCATTATGTACCCAACTCGTTTATCTAAAAAGAAGACACAAGCTGCTCCAAAAGTAACAAACTATAATAATATGGTCCTCAGTGTGTTCATAGCTATGCTTGTAACAAACCTCACGTTTGCGAAAAAGCCTTTTTGTAAACAGTGTTTTCCAATCTCTACAGTACTACGCGGGCTCGGTTGATAGATTTCTCATATCTTCGATTTTTTAATTCTCGATCATGCCGGTTTCCTCACGATGTTTTTCTTCGCCGTTTTGAGAACAGTGGTGATGTAATATTTTACAGAAAGTAAAGCGCCTGCCTGGGTCGAACCTATGACCTACAATTCGTAAGTCACGCCCGTTACCACTGGGCCAACACAACTCCTATTATAGTTTACATACATACATAAAATCACGTCTGCTTCCCAAGGGGATAGGCAGAAACTACAGTACCACCTGCTACGATAATTACATCCTCCTTTTTCACATCACACACCGATACATCCTCACTTCTTTCAAACACCATGACCGTCGTCTTATTTACATTTATATTCATCCCTTTCATCTTATATGCTTCATCCATCACAGTGACCATGTCTTGCAACTGTTCTGCTGATGATGCAAGTAGTACTTGTTCATCTGCGTAGAGAAGGCATTTGACAGGCAACTCATTGATCCACACACTCGGCTTCTTTCAATTCTGTCAGACAACTTCCTATTCATGCACAAATTGAAGAGCCCCAGTGACGCTACATAACCCTGTCTAACACCCTTCGAGATGCAAAACCAATTCGTGTATGATCCATTTATCTTAACACAACCACTGGAATCCTCGTTGTATAGTTTACTTAGCATAATTAAGTTATATCAGCACATCGATCACCGTAGTATATAAAATTTCTTTGTAATCCGAGACGAGAAAAACTGCCGATAAACATCTAAGCAGTTTGGCAGACTATCATATGTACATATGTTATTGTAAATACAGATTTTGAATAACAAAATATATATTCAAAAAACTCGCATTCTTTCCTGTACAGATAGACCTCACAAGTGGACAGTAGCGTATAAGTATGGCTAACATTACGATCGGTTTAGGATTACCCACACAGCGACCGTTCCTACCCAGCACAAAAATATATAAGGCCCTCGCTGACGTGAGGCACACTATTATCGCTTTATAATTATTTTCACTTTTTTATTTTTATTTTTGTATTATGTGTTTCACGAACTGTGTTCAAATAAATATTATTCTTTCTTTCTTTCTTTCTGATGTCTCGCCGAAAGAAACAAGTGGAGATCTCACCAGTGAAAAGTATACTAATCTAGATATATTAGGAAAAAAGTATTTTATGAATGTTGTTTAACTGCCTGTAGCATACCATAAGTTAAGGCATCAATAAAAATTGTATCGTCTAAACACTGTTTAGTGGATGCAAGTCATTTGACGACGTAGCGTATACAACTTTTTTTTGCCCTTCTGATTTGACGACCAAGTGTATAGTTTTTTTATGTCTATTATTTAGTTAAAATACGGCAAATTCGTTATGCACTAGTCCATAAAACCATGACCACCGCAATACTTTCAGTAATGTTATCCTGAAGTTCTTAAACGAATTGAAAAACAACCCATTTTTCTGACAAATCGTTAAGATTACGAATACCATTTTGATCACTGTGGATTCTTCTATGACACGTCCAGACTTTTTTCTGTGGAGTTATCTAAAGAAACGTGTCGTTGACAATTTTGAATACGAAAAACGGAATATTTGTGACTTCGTTAGTGGGATAAAAATAAAGTACCTACTTATGCAAAAATTTTATGAAAGCTTGATGAAATGCTCATTTTTAAGTATAAAAAAGGTGGAGATTAAGCAGATGTTATTTACCATATAAAATTGCCAACCCGGAGTCATAGAATTATTGAAAAATATCTGGCAATTGTAGTTTGTAATAAAAATAATTTTAATTTAAAGTTGTGTAGGTACTCCCTAGTTGTGGCCAACTCAATGTGGCAGGGTGGACCCAGTATACGGCACAGGTAACTTGCATTTTGTGGATCTGGTGTGTGTCATCATGGGGTTTTCGTCAAGTAACTAGTTCATGCTTAATTTCTACATTTTTAAGGGACAAAAAGGATTTTTACACTTTGTTAATCTATTTCAATACATAGATAATATAGGGGAATAAAATGATTTGTAAGAACTTTGTTTCAATCCGATTTAAATCTTTATTTCAATCTAGTTCATATGTAGGTACTTACCCAACTATTCCTCCTCCTCCTTCCTTATACCTTCCTATTCTTCCTGAAGTAAATAGAAAAGCTGGTTGAGCTTAGTTCATAGCTCTGTAGATCATAGAAATAAAGTATAACCGAAATTAAATATGAAAAATATATTTAAAAACGTTGTTTAAACACAGCTATAAGTAATAAAATATCACTTACCTGCTTTCTTCATCAACTTCTTTTCGAACTAGAGTGCGATCTTTATTTGATAGATTAATTAAGTAAATGTTGTCTGAAATTTTCTGAAACATGAAAACAACGCGTAACTACGGCGTAAACGCTTAACGTGCTGTTTTTTTTTTATTGTACCTCTCTCATGCCGATTATTTCTTAACAACTACATAAGATTTTCTTAAACTTCTTTATACTGATTAACCTGTAAAATTTTATGATTTAAATTTATAACTCACTTAATGTCAGTAAACAATGTTTTGAGCTAGGTAAATAACACGAACTTATACTTAATTAAAATCTCTTGATTGTTCTTTTGTTTACCTAAGCTGAAAACAACAAGAAACCTGCAAAATTCTGAAGCATATTGCAGTAAGAAATAACACGTATAAATTTAAAAAATACAAAACCTGAATTTATTGCTACAGGACTTTAGAACTTATTTACTAGGCCTCACCGATTGTACGGGATGTCTGCTCCGGAATTGGTGTTGGTACTCTCCCAAGGTGGCTTTGACTGCTTCTGGAAGCCGGCGCCTCCTCCCGCGAACATGGTGCACTGATAATACTCACTGATAACACAGCACTACAGCACTCACTACACCACTCACTCCCGCACTCACACCGTACGTCCATATAACAACAAAACAGTTATCTACACAGGTAGAGATGAGCTGACCACAACACTCGATTCGCGTTTGTTTATATCGTTTCGCGTATTTTTTTTCGCTGGAGCGGCGGTGCGCCCGCGTCGACGAGCGCTCTCTCTCAAACGTTATCTTAAAATATTTTCGGAATACGTAAAGTATTCCTGGATTACGGAGCGCGTCCTACCACCGTGTCTGTGGCTGCTGAGTTTTATTTTTACATTGGACAGTTTTTCTGCTCAGATTTGCGTAATTACAAAAACTCGGTTTTATAAGTGGACAATTAAAGATGGTTTGTATCATTAACAGCGTGGGTTTGGAATAGACGGTGAAGTTAATAATAAACTCATTATTATTACAGTTTTCGCGTCATACGTCGCGCATTAGGTCAATGTCGGGACTAAATAACTACGGTATGAATCGACCATGAAATTGGAATACGGTTTTACGTTGAAAAAAAACTAATTATTTCGTACAAGTTAATTTAATAATCTATTTCTAAATGCTACTTGAAAATCTTCCACATTGAAGAATGAATGTGAATGTTTACATTTTTGAGATGTTTCATTCATTCATGAAGCTAATTTAATTTGGCTAACCGTGATGTTGAAAGTTTGTCCGTGACATTCATTAGTGTGTCTGGGTGTGTCAGTAGTTCCCACACATTAATGTTCACGAAGATAGCAAGTAGGTAAAAGCTATGCAATAGTAAATACCAGATTGTCTAAGATAGGTAGCTTCAGCTATTAATAATTAGTGGGTAATTATTATATCGCAAATACGTTTCAAAACCTATAGATTTCATTGGTGCTACTCAGTGACTTAGTCTATGGCCTGAGGAAACTGTTGAGTGTGTTTGAGAGGTACGCCAGTGCTCATGGCCTATTGTATAATGTGGAGAAGAGTGTCGTGATGGTATTAGGGACTGATGGAAAATGTCCAGAAACGTTACCTCCAGTAATGATGAATGGTGTACCGTTATCGAGAGTGCACTCATTCAAGTACCTTGGGCATGTTTTGACCACTAGCCTTAAGGACGATGACGATATTGAGGCGGAGGGCGCTGTCGGCCAGAGCGAATAGGATTGCTTGCAGGTTTAAGCGTGCTTCTACGGAGGTTAAGAACTTTTTAGAGCCTTCTGTTCCTCAATTTACACCTGTGGCCTGTGGGTACATTTTATTCAAAGATCGTACAGTGCCCTTCACGTGCAGTACAATAATGCTTTCAGGGTGTTGATGGGGCTGCCTCGCTTCTGTAGCGCATCAGAGATGTTTGCGGAATTGCGTGTTGATTGATTATTAATGCGTAAAAAACGTGCGTCTTTGGTGCGCATGGTGCGAGCCAGTTCTAACAGCATCCTGGGAGTTATTGCCGACAGGCTGGACTGCTGTATTGTTAGTCGTTGCTCCAGTATCTCAGCTGGTATGCTGAAGCATTGATTGTTTTGTTGTGTGTTTGTGTAATTGTTGTTGTAATTGTATCACTAACATAGTTGTAAGTTCCACTTTTTAATTTTTACTCTGTTTGTTTTTTCTATTTTTATTTCTAGTGAGTGTGTGTTTAGTTTAATTACGATCTCCTGTGCTTGTCCCAATAAATACTTTTTCTTTCTTTCTTTCTTTTCTTTATTTTATTGCTACTAACACTGTATGAGTCTCATGGTTACTCTGAATAGATTATTTATTTATTTAGACTTGCCTGAAATATGAATTGAATAACCAAAAAGACGGAACATTTGAATGATTTGTTGCAAAGTTGGAGAAATAATTATCTCATCGACTTTCTTCTACATCGTTAACGAGTATTTATGATTAGTTTTATGGTAGTTTCAGGCTGCGCAACTTTTTTAATTTTCCTGTTGGGATTAGGCCATGCCCTAACCAAAAACGATTGTCGCGCGAGTACGCGATCGAGTTTAATATTCACTAGACTCTGAAGTATTATTTATTCTGATGCTGTTATTTGTTGTACGTCCATTGTTTTATCTGGATCAATACTTTGAATTATCTTTTTCTTAGTACTTTGACACTGACTGCCGATTATAATGCCTGCGCGCGCGTCCCTTCGGTATCATAAAGCTTCGTGCAGACTAGCGCGACGCGACACCGGTTATTGTTATACCGTGAAGTTTTCTTGGAAATTGTATTGTTCGAGTCAGGACGCGCCGTCGCGTCGCGCTGGTCTGTACGAGCCTTAACGCAAGCGATGTTGGAGCATCTGGTGTGGGTCGATCGTAATACTTAAATAGTTGGTGCGTTTCAGTATGGCAATTAAATAGCGGTCATTGATTGCCCTTTCCCTAATTCGGCACCACATGTGCTAAATTAACCCTAATAGAAAAACATTTTAAACTAAAATGTTTTTTCGTATTATTAATCAGTATTAAGGTAGGCTTCACTTTCTGTATTTCACGAAGACACACTAAACTAAGTATAATTTTCACAATAATATCAATGGCGATAGATATCGATTTAGGAGCCATCCATAAGATTACGTCACACTTTAAGAAGGAAGGAGGGGTCAACAAAGTGTGGCAAGGGGGGGGACTAGTCAAAAGCTTCGTGACGTCAGATGTATAAATCTAAATTATTGAAACTCCAAACTTCAACTCATTCGAAAATCTTTAAATGTTACCAACTCTATCAATATTAGTCATCATTATCATTTCAGCTGAAAGACGTTTACTGCAGGACAAAGGCCTCAACCAAGCATCGCCAATTCGACGGGTTCTGTACACAGGTGTGATTACTATGTTACTATAGAGCTACCATTTACCGGATAATATGTGTTTCATTGACTCGAATGTGCCCTGGCGGCTGTGAGTATGTCATGCTCACTCAGATGTCTCGCTGGTGGCGGCGTGTGTTGGATTATTAAATAAATAATCAATAAATAAAAATCTTTATTGCAGACCATACGATGCATAAAAAAAAATGATTTACAAGAGTGTCCGTGGAGTTTCTTGACCGTTCTTTTTCATAGGAACCTACTACGCTTTGGAATGGGCCACTAGCTTTATCTTTCTGTCTGACCGACCCCTCGACAATTCAAAAGTGCCTGTAATTTGTTTATTTGAAATAATTTTACTGCTTTGAATTTGAGTTTGAGTTTGATTTAAAATTACAAAGTTATAAATAAAATAAGATCACCTGTGACAAGGCTTTAGGACGTTCAAGGACTTTATTTTCGTTTTTGGAATAAATAATGCTCAAATATGTATATCAATAAATGTAGGTCTGTTCCGATCCGTTACTGCTATGCTAAAATGCGTCAACAAGTTATGTCGTTTTTACGAACAAGAACGACAAATATAGATTTTTCGTAGTAACATTCTGCCGCGCTTGCGATAACTGCAGTAAGTATAATTTTTGTCCAAATTGAGTTAAATATAGATTCGGAATCTGCGCAATGAGCTGTACAATTTGATCTGACTGCCATTTTAATATCTGAACGGGAACCTTTAATTTTCAATAAGCATATAACGGCAGTAAGTAACGGCGAGTTTCTAAGTGCGGTATCATCATTCATGTTTTACTTCTGCTAATGATATGAGCAGTAACTACACATCGCAGTTATAATAAGCAATTGATGCTAAAGTTATTAAACTCATACTAGTTATAAAATAGTTTTTATCCTTTAATTGTCAATAAGAAGGCAGTAATTTCGATTTTATGATAAGTTTTCCTTAGCATAACAGCAGTAACCATACTTACGGCGAGTTTCTAAGTGCGGTATCATCATTAATGTCTTACTTCTGCTAATGATAAGAGCAGTAACTTCATACTTACTGCGGTTATATTAAGCAATTGATAGATATAAAATAGTGTTTGTCATTTAAAAGTATTCTAATAGAAATATATGTTTAATGATTACACAATGAAATAAAACTTTACTTAAGCTACATATTTCAAAATCAGAATTTAAATAAGCCAGAAATTAAATGCCAGTATTGCAGGATTTAGATGGACTTCAAAATGAATCATTCATTTATCATTTCAGCCGAAAGACGTCTACTGTACTGTGGACATAGGCCTCCTCCAAACACGGCCACTTCAACCGTTTCTGTGCTTCCCGCATCCAGCGGATTCCTGCGGCCTACACAAGGTTGTAAGTCATCAAACCTGCGTGCGAGACGGTTTGTGATAACTCTTGAAAACAGCTTGTAGAAATGGCTCAGAAGTGAGATGGGCCTATAATTCTTAAAGAAGGCATTGTCGCCCTTCTTCAAGAAAAGTATCACCGCACCTCTGTTCCATTCGTGGCGTTATGCCCTCGACTATGACGGAATCAAACAGCTTCTGGAGGGCCTTAAAAACTGGGGTTTTCCAGCGGCTTTTAGGAATTCGGCCATAATTCCGTCATCAACGTCGCCTTATTGTTTTTGAGCTGCTTCAGAGCCGAACAGAATGTATTCGGTCGTTTGCCAGATTCGTAATGGAGATACTTGTTGACGTGTATAACTGTCCACAGAACAGCGGATACGATTCATCCATCCATCCTCGGTCTTCAGTTTCGCAAGCTGACTGGCTTCAAAATTAATGTCTCCTTAATAAGCTTGAACTGAATTTTTTCAAATGTTTTGTCAGTAACTGCATACGCAAACCATATGCAATCACGTTTCAGTATAAATTACGTACTCAATACTACCTATTATAAATAGGATAACCGTTATAGGGGACCTGGGTGTAACGCTTGACTCTGAGTTACTATGTGATGCACACATCGAAAACTTAATTAAGAAAGCTTCCAAAGCACTTGGATTTATGCTTAGGATATCAGCTGGTTTTAAAAACGTAAAAACGTTTAAAATTCTTTATTGTACTTTTGTCCGCAGCCATTCGGAAAATGTCTCACAAGTGTGGAACCCTAGTTAAAATATATAAATATACAGAATTGTGGGAATTCAAAAGCGGTTCCTACGTTTCTTGCAGTACAAAACTAGAAAACTAAATAAGTGGCTGTAATACTTCATACGGGAACAGACCTGTGATTTGTACAGACTTAAAAGCTGTGTGAAGTATCATCTAACCTTATTTAGGATGCCCAGCTTCTTGGCTGCAGTCTGTACTTTTGACTTGATGGTTGGGTCAAAGTTGAGAAGAGACGTCAACTCCATGCGTAAAAGCTCTAGCTGGTCGGCAACTGGTACAAATGCACCTCGGAAAGTAGGAGATAACTGGAACTGGCTCCATTTGGCAGTGAAAATACACGCCTGTGTTTTCAGAGCATTGAATTTGACCATATTGTTGTCGCCCCAATGGAAAACGAGATTTAAGGTCAAATTAATTCGTTTCACCATGGGTTCTCTAAGAGTAGCTGTTTTCTCTCTGCTGGCTCTTGCACTGGACTGATATTCTGAGACTGTGCTGTCATCTGCGTACCCGATAGCACCTAGCCGCAGCAGGTCGTTGATGTGCAGCAGAAATAGACTTGCAGAAAAACAAACCCCCGAAGAACACCTGCATTAATAGTCATATGATCCGATGAGCAGCCATCTATGACCACTCTGATCGATCGCTCACTGAGAAAGTCGGAAATCCAGTTCCAAAAGTCAGTAGGGATACCGAATGCGGGAAGCTTACCCAACAGACTAGCATGCCAGACCCTGTCAGAGGCCTTTGAGATATCAAGCGACACAGCAAGGATTTCGCCGTGTCACTCAATGGCCTCGCCCCTGCAACGCGTAACATACACAAAAAGATCCCCAGTTGACCAACCACGACAGAAGCCATACTGGTGGTCACTGACGAGCTCATTGTCTTCCAGGTATGCTAGCAGCTTATTATTGAGTACCCTTTCCACCACTTTACAGTTTGGAGGCTATGGCGATTGGTCTATAATTGACAGGATTATTGATTATAATTGGCACGGTTACCCTTTTTAGGCACTGGCTGCACATTAGCAAGCTTCCAGGACTCGGGCATCACAGCAGAGAGGTGATACAAGCTCATCAAGAGTGGAGACAACTCTGGAGTACAGTTGTTCAGGACTCTTGCGGATATTCCATCATGTCTGGTCTGGTCTGGTCTTACGGACCTCTTTCAGTTGAATTGAGATGTCTGGCATTGTGGAGCCACAGTGAGATATGTAAGGTGCTATGTTAGAGGCCGTATCAGGGCGTGAATTTTCAGCAAAGATGAAGGCAAATAGGCTTGCTTTCACTTGCGCGGTATGAGCTAGCGTTCCATCCACCAATGGTAGCTCGGGGAGCAAAAAAAGAGTTCACTGTATAAATAGGCAATGGTTTAATGCCGTCTGATCTTACAAAATATAAACATTCCCGGACGGACAGATACTCGCACCACGAACGCCTTGAAGTTGACGTTGCGGTGCGACTCCAGTAACTGCACCCTCAGCGTGTAATCGTCTTCTGGCGCAAGTACTCCGTGATGTCCTCTGCCTTAGTAGTGTAGTGTAGGCTGGAGATGTACACCAGTGTAGACCAAGGAGTCTTTCCGGATCTCATGAAACACAGTAAATTAGTTCCATTGTTCAAATCCGGTGATAGTAAAGAACCCAACAATTATAGGCCTGTATCAATTCTACCAGTTCTCAGTAAGGTGTTTGAAAGGTTGATGCTCAATCATATGTTACGTCACTTTAATAAAAATTCCATCTTTCATGAACATCAGTACGGTTTCACCAAAGGGCGTTGTACCACTGACGCCGGTGTCACCCTAATAAAGAACATTTTTAATGCCTGGGAAGAAGCACAAGATGCCATTGGTATTTTTTGCGACCTCTCGAAGGCGTTCGATTGCGTAGACCATGAGACACTTCTGCTGAAACTGGAGCACTATGGGATTAGAAATACAGCTCTTGATTTACTAAGATCATACCTGAAAGATAGAAAGGTTAAAGTTCAAGTAAACGGCGTAAACTCATTGGGGTCTGAAATGGCAATGGGCGTTCCTCAAGGTTCAATATTGGGTCCATTCCTCTTTTTAGTTTACATTAATGATTTACCCCAATTACTTCAAAATCAACCGAAGATGGTGTTATTTGCAGATGACACATCATTGATCTTTAAAATCAATCGACGGTCACAAAATCTTGACGACGTGAATAGCTCTATTCTTCAGGTCCAACATTGGTTTACGGTAAATAATTTGGTACTAAAAGAAAAAAAAAACCAAATGCATTAGATTTAAATTACCTAATGTTAGAAGTAGCGAATGTGACATCATATTGAACGGAGAAAAACTGGAATTTATTAATCAAACTGTTTACCTGGGAATCACGTTAGACGAGAAATTACAATGGGGACCTCACATAATATCTCGTGCAAGACTTTCCAAATACAGTCTTGCACGTTTGATTGCGTTTGACCGCAGTCTATCACTTGTATCGCAGTCTGTCACTTTTAACCGACATGCTAATGTTAACAGTATACCTGTAGCTATGGCTAGTTTTAAGTTTTCACTTCTGTCGGCAGCCACGGGGGCTGCCTGTTTTTTCGTTTTGTCCGGTGGTTGGTATTGTATTGAACTAAAGTCGGACACAAATAAGTTTTAATAAAAACAGCCGCGCGCGCGACAGTACATAAGTTCAAAACATAAATGAACAAGATCAATAGCCCGCTACCGCACTGCACGGACCGGTTTGTATAGTTGAGTTTTCCATCTGGTATTTCTCAGCCCGGAGTCTGGAGTTGTACCCGGTTGATGGCAGTATGGCCTATTACATGGAACTTAAGGCTCGTGCAGAGTCTCCGTGAAGTTTTGTTAGTCGCATCGCGCTTTCGCGTCGCACCGGTCTGCACGACGCTTTAGGATTTAACTGGCGAAATGCGAGTGTACACGGCGTGACGTTATGTGTAAATAGGTATGTACAAACACTTTTAATTACACGTCAATCATATTTTATCCTATACTATTAAATGAGCATTCTCTATTTTCACCAGAGCGGGGCTCGATTGGCCAGATACCTTTAAAAACTATATGAGGTCGGCGTTTCCTATCTGAGAAGAATCACCAATAACACTTTGCTCGGAAATCGAACACCAGCAGGACCTTATGCTCAGCAGTAGCGCTTGTGGTCACTAGACTAACGCAGGCAGTATGTAATCTAATAATATTACCGTAAATAATCCCTATTTTAAAATTTTGTGATACCCTCGTAATACTAAGGCTCTTTGTGCAATATTCAAAGTACAAACCAGTGCTACAACGTAGCCTGTTCTTTATAGAGTTGCTACATTGAGCTACGTTGTAGCACTAGTAGAGTGGCTACGTCGTAGCATCGCTATAGCTACGTTACTACGCCGTAGCATTCCGTTTGGTTGGCAACGTGCCAAACTATTTCTCTCAGCACGAAAGCCAGTGTATCTAACGAACGATTTCACGAATGGCCGAAATTCAGGTATCCGCCCCCTACTTCATGAGGTTTAAGCCAAAGATGTTAAGCTAGATAATTTAGTACATCTTTATATAAGGCCAGTCAAATTAGTGTAAAAAGAGGGTAAACCTCAAATTAGAAAAATTCAGCGCTACCAGTACTACGCTTTTACAACGAATAATATGTAAAAAAAAAATCATAAGGCACTGTACTGCATGAGGAAGCTGGGGTGACTTCAATACAGCTTCACACATTAAACGGCTCATAATAACGAAGTTTTTGTGGCAGCTAAAACTATTGCAGCTATTATACCTTAAATATTGCCATAGGTAGAATTATTCTATCACCCATGAGGAAGTTGTAGTTACGCACATCTAGAAAAGCATTCCAAGGATAATTATACTGTTTTTTTATAGAGACTAACATAAAAGAATTTTGCTTAATTCCTCTGGTAATAAGACAATATTTGACTGCAAGTTTTTACGTGATGTTTATTTTGTAGTTTTAATTAGTAATATTATTAAAAAAATATTGTCTGAAGTAATAAAGCGAAAACTCCAACAGTTAACCTAGACAAACGGTGGCATTTCATCATGAATTACCGTAAATCTCTGAGAAATAATTAGTAATAGTACCTGGATAAAAAAATAAACAGAACAGGTACTTACCTAACTTGGAACAAGCTGTAAAAATAATAATTTGTAGTATGGAAAATAAGTATGTTAGTTGTTGGTAGGCAAATAGGCATTCACAGGCTGGCTAGGCAGAACTTGCATATAATTGTGGTTATCGTGTGGAAAACCGTCAAATGGCCGAGTGTATGATGAGATGTGGGAAAGTAGGTAGGGCATTTTTCAAGTCGCGGCTTAAATGGTGTCAGAACCACGAAGAACAAAATAAAGATGGACATAATTGCCACTAAGCATAAAAAGCGTGATTTTCGCGGCTTCTGGAAAAATATAATATTCGGCCAGGCCTGCCCGTTAGTGTGAATGGTGTCTGTGATACTTACAAAGGATATTGAGAACCATTTTTTTTTAATCAGTTTGTTGTACAACTTCCGCTAGGGAGCTTTTGTGTGATGCTGGATGCTGAGCCTCGCTGTGGCGAGATAGGCACACGCTTCAGTGCCAAAGATGTGGCCAACGTCATCAAGTCAGGTGGTTTCTATGAATTTCTATGAAATAGGTACCTTCCGAAGCTAGCAACACGTCCTCGCCTTCATAGAAATACATAAAAACCAGTCGTGTCGCGGCGACACGTCGCATGCAGTTGCCGCCTGCGGTCGGCTACGGAATTTTACCCATAAGAAAGCTGTTTGATGACAATGGCTCCGCCCACAATCCTTTTGCAGTAACTAAACTTTTGATATGCAAAAATAAATATTTAACATTTTTGCTTTTTCTTTCGCATCGTTTGGATAACGGACATGGCGAAACTATAAGGGTTCCTTGTTGATTACGGAACCCTAAATACGAGCGAAGCGAGCTCTAAATTTTTGCACACTACCTCGAAAAGGTTATGTTTTCTTTTGACCATTCATACAGAAATAGGAGATACTTTGTCGACTTATACGGAAAACTTGGAACATTAAACGAAAACAGGATGCTAGAGCGAGCGAAGCGAGCTCGAAAATTTCTAAAGGACGGGGCCCCGGTTCTGGGGGACCCCTAAAGTGGCCGGATTGGCTACAAATTTTACATTTTTAAATGATTTTTAGGGTCCGAACATACCGAATGAAAAAACGGAACCCTTGACTTATAGGATCACTGGTGTGTCTGTCTGTCCGTCTGTCACAGCTAATTTGCTCCTAAAGTAATAGATCGATTAAGTTGAGGTACACATATCAATTTCTGTGACCCAAACACGGACATATTACGTAAATTAATTAATTTTGAATAGGGGGGTCCACTTTTGGGAGACAAATAAGAAAAAAAAGGTCTTGTCCACTTTATTTTGTGACATATCAAATGAAATGACTTACTGTGAGAGAGTCAAGTATATTTTTTTAATAATTTTTAAGTTTTTTATGATCAAAATTTACCATTAGCCCCCCAGAAAAAATACAGAGAACGGTTCTTTAGTTACAGGAATTTTACTTACAGGTTAATTTACATGGCAGATAACATATTCATCGTACGGAACCCTCACCATGCGAGTTCTACTCGCACTTTAATATTGTGTTTGATCGTAGCAGGTGGCATTCTGAAGTTTCTGCCTACCCCCATGGGAAGAAGACGTGATTTTGTTTGTGTATGTGTTTTTTATGTTATTTAAAAATGTAAACATTATGTTTTATAAATGAAATAAAGGATTTCATAAATTATTATTTATTTCAGACATAGAGATCAGTAGTTCAAAATTACAGTAGGTACTTAACTTAAAATAAATGTTTATTTATTTATTTACTTCAGACACAGTGATCCATATTTTTGTTAGTATACTTAAGAATTATGTTAGTAACCAAATATACACACCACAATCACACTATTATAACTAAAATTAAATAACAGAAGTAAGTACATTACTCACATAAATAAAATCACAATTATTTTTAAATTCATTAAAATGTTTAAAATCATCAATATTATTTTGAAATCAAGAAATTCATTACATCTTAAAATTTATTAAAATCTTTAACAACAAATTAAATAGTAAAAAAAAATACAATAATATTTAATCAGTTGCTGTTTTTTTGTACACAATGTCACAATATTGGAATGTCAATTCTGCCAGCTACAACGCTCAGAATGTTGTTGCCACTGCCGCGGGCACGACTTAGCAACGATGCAGCTCTCTTCCTGAGAATGGCATGGAAGCCATCAATACGAGCGACTGCAAACATGCCCGACACACGCTCCAGTGCCTCGGCAGCCGCATCAACATCCTAAAGGCACTGTTGTATTGTATTTATATTTGACCCATAGACTGCACGTATAAAAAGATTGGCGAATGCCCGAAACAATGTAACTTTTACAGCTTTATTGCAGCGTGCAAATCTACGAGCCAACATTGCATCGGACAGCCAACGCCCAGCGCTCGCTCTCAATATCCTCGTAGTCTGAGAGGTCATCCGAGACCCAATGGGCCAGATGTTTGAATCGCGAAACTCTGGGTAAAAAAACACCGTCTATGAGGACCGATGGTACGTGTGACCTTATGACCTGGTGATTGGAACACCAAAAGCTCGCTTTTCTTTACATTATACCTGAGCTCATATTCCACACATATAGCGAGGAGTTTTCGGACGGCGCTTATGAAGGGCCCAGCAACACCATATCATCTGCGTAACTGCCGATCTATTCTGTAAAAATCTCACGGTGAAAACTTGGGTGAAGTGAGCGTGAAGTGAGCTGTCATTCCACCTGCTGCTAAGGGACTGACAACTCACTCCGAGCTCACTTCACCTAAGTTTTCACGGTGAGATAGTTACAGAATAGCACTGCTGATGTTGTTGAAGTATTTTCCGTCTATAGAGCGGCCAACTTTGCTGCTGAGTCTCTCGATGAGACCGTTAACGTACAAATTGAAGAAACAAGGCAATGTACAACCTCCTTTCCTTAGCCACTCCACACCTCAGTCTTTAATCATCGGAGATCGCGCCCGCCCACTTAATAACATTAATTTGGTTGTTGTACCAATAATCAAACATGTTAACGACTTCTTCCGGTCTCACGGCTCAAACTATCAACTGTAACCATACTGTGACCTAAATGTATGGGGTGGCTGATTATTTTTTCTCAATTACAATGATGGTCCCATTGAGAAAATTGTTTACGCTTTACAACAGATGTTCTAAGGCCGTCGTGTCCCGGAAACTTACCAAGTTACCACGTTTAATACTCATCAAGATACCTACTAGTTGTTTTGGCGAGACTGTTACGTGATCAGTGTCCGATTCGCGAGTTTTTTATATAAATAATAATAATATTTTATATAAATAATTACATTTTTAAATGTCTTTTTTATTCATGTTTATAAAAATATTTAAAAATGTATTCAATAAGTATAACAATAAATAAACCAAAAATAATAAAACTATACTTATAATATTTAAAAATATAATTTATATGTAAATAATAAAATAAAATAAATAATAAAAAATTAAAAATAATATCCACTTACATTGACTAATAAGCAATTTAACTCTAACTTATTATTTTACGTGATAAATATGTTATGTATTTTAGGAGATAATATACTGCCCTGAGGGACGCCAGCTGCAAGATCACACCAACCCGACAAAGAGTCTCCAGCACGAACAGACTTCTGACGTCCCTGAAGATAAGAAGAAAACTATTCCAATAGAAAGAAAAGAAAAAGAAAGAAAATACGTTTATTTGCGGTAAACATGACGCAAAAAATAACACAAAATTACAAAATGGAAACAAGTTCAGGGAAAATATGCGTCACATTCACGCAAAACGGCCATCGCTCAGCATGATGCTGCGACCCTATGCAAGACAGAGCCCCAGCGCTGGTTTTCAGCGACAGCCGGCGTTGACGTTATGACGTGACCGGTGCAGCATTATCATGAAATACAATTAAGATATAAAAATAAAATAAATATACAATAATTAATTCTACATAAATAAAAAAAGTATAATATTTAAAAATGGCAATATTCCGGTAATCGACATACGTAGAATCTCTGTGTAGTCTGTGGTAATCGACTCGCGCGCCGTCGGCTTAGAGTAGTCTGTGCGCGCAGATGTCAGAAAACTATTTGTATGACGTTTTGACATCTGGTTACACAACAATTAGCATGGCGCATTCGTATGATTATGCAATGAATGTTATGATTATGATGGAATATGGAACTGATGATGTAGGTATTGGGTGATTGCGAACAGTGTCTGTGATATTTGTGTTAGATGGTGTATGACAAACTCAGTGACTTATCCTTTCTTAAGTAGATACAGAGATAATGATATTAAAAAGATCAAACTACAGATCAGTGACAAAAAAGGTAAGCTTGTGTAAAATTATATTTAGATTATGCATCGTGATTGTAATGAATTTTGTTACAATTAGATAAAATTAAATTAGATTGATTAAATTAGCCAATACCTCCCGAGAGACCATAAGATAGGAAAGGATGGATAAAAGGACTTCGTGACTGACGGTATTAAAAGCATTGGAGAAGTCAATAAACACAAAGGCTGTAACTTTAGCGTCTTCCATTCCTCGCCTTATATCGTCAGTCACTTTAAGGAGAGCAGAAACGGTACTGTGCCTAGGCCGGAAACCGGTCTGAAACTGATGGGGGAATTGCGGTGGCTGAAGAATTGTTTATGAACACAGGCCTCGAGCACTTTAGATAGAAAGGGAAGGATGGAAATTGGGCGAAATTGACTAGGAAAAGAGGGATTAGGTATCTTAGGCAGAGGCCGAACAAGGGCTTTACGCCATAGGGAAGGGAAAACACCGGTGTAAAGGTAAAAGTTTATGATGTGGGAGATCGCAGGAAGCAGTTGATCAAGAGCCGCTACGATTATATGGCGGCTGATATTATCGCAGCCCACTGCTTTGGAGTTAATGGAAAGTTAGTCGAGGGTTTGACGTTTGGTTAGACTATCTAGAGTGGGACAATGGATAAATGGCGATTTAGATCGCCCCTCGTCGCATTGCCATCCGAACTCCCCTGTTCATCCAAGGCGCAGGCGGACGTTTCAACTTCATTTTCTTGATAAGGGCATCAAATAGCTTGCCACAATATCGTTAAACAATTTGACTTTTTCCTCAACTGAAGGTTGTGCATCCAGAGGTGAGCAGTCAATATTGGACGCAACTTGTTGAAGCCTCTCGCCATTCATACGCGCAAAAGCACGAATGTACTCGAACGTTGGTTTAGGTTTAGGGGGGTTTAAGGACAATAGTTTACAAATCAATAGTTTTCATGGAATCTGTTGCTTTGACATTTTCGATGTTACATCCAACAAAATATACAAATAGCTTAACTTAATGTTCGATAATCGTTTAAGTAAGTGAGAATTCTCGAGTTTCTACTCACCTCTAGAGATTTGTTTTCTTTTTACAAATAAAGGTCGATTGAGAGATCGTCCTTTTTATCCATCAACTTTCCGTCCCTTTTTGTCCTTGAGATATAGAATATATATTATGATGACCGGTTTGATTGATACAATCGAACTGGTCATCACATACAGTGTCACTAAAAATAATAATTTTATTTACATATTATATCACTAAGTTTATCTTTACCAAGGACTGGAAAACGAAATGAATTTCTTTCCGTTACACTAAATGTTATCATAAAACGTTCCAAAGTTTGTAACTATACAAGAAAAAAAAAAAAAAAACGTTATAGAATATCATTTTTATAGAACAATATTTTAAGTTATGTTATAGGTATAAGTAACATTATGATTATATCCGCTTGTTATAACGTTACAAATTTATTTTTGTAACCCCCGTACGGGCCAGGGCCGGCTGGTGGTAAACCACCGTCGTCGTATTCAAACATTAAGTTCGTTCGAGAGTACGCATCTAATACAAATAGTTTTGTGTGTAAAGTTGTGATTACCTGCCTACTTTTATATTTATGTGATTGTGTCAACTTTACTTTATTTTTTTGGAAACGTTGCGTATCGAAATGAATAATTGAATAGGTAACGTTATTATTTCGCTATACCGATATATTAATAACTATATATTGTTAATATTGTTATTAACCAGTTTAAGATTTCTTTCCATTTGTTAGTATCGTTTTAGCCAAGGAATAAATTTCCTACGATCCTGGTGGAACGGTAAAAATTATCGTTACCGGAACTACGCGTTACGTTATTTTGAGTAAGGTTTCAAGTCCCTAATGTTTCCAGAATCTGGAATGTTCCTCTCTTTGTTCTGGTTCTCTATAACCCTGCAGGTATTTAATATTATTATTTATGGTGTCTACTCCTCTTTAATTGTAATAAAATTAAAATTACAATCTATACTAATATTATAAAGCGAAGTTTGAAGGTACATTACTCCAGATGGTCATAGGCTACATATTATGTAAATATATACAAAAAGAAGTACCTCATAATACTAATGAAATACTATCTTGAATTCATGCAAGCCTAGTACATTTTGTTAGGTTACCGTAAAATGAGGCTACTTTGCCCCTTCAAGGTAAATATGCTCCAAATTTTTAAAGCTTATCAAATCTCTAAATCTACAAGAAAATTTAAATATTTTTGAACGCATCCGATAAATGTTGTTCTTTGCTTCTTTGCTACCTGCCATTGTTTTGTAGTCAGTGTTTCATTAAAAAATAATAGTCTGCAAAATCCACCTCCATCAACGAATCTACTTGGATATTTGAGGTAAGAAGGGTTTAATGTAGTTGGGTATGTAATTGGCTAACGATAACAGGTAATATTTATTTGATATGTAGATTTATTTGGGATTCTACTTTCACGTTTCTACTTTGCGCCATGTTTGGGTATATTTTGCTCCTGGAGCAAAGTTACAAATTATGTTTTTAAATTCTTAATATTTTAACTGCTACTTAACTCATAGTGAATTCAAATCATTTTTTTATAGGAAATATGACACGTAAATATTTTAAGAAAGTACCTACAAAAATTATAAAAACTATTACTAATACTAGAAGAGACTCTTCGAGATTGTGTAGCAGCAGTAGAAAACAAATAATTTACTCAAAGAAAGGCCAGTGAAGAAGTTGAAGAAGAAAAAATATTCGCATGGTTTTCCTCTTACAAGTTTCAATTTGAGCATAGTCATAAAATCTTATCTGGAGAGAATTGGGAGAAGAGTTACCAAGTTTAAAAACAATTGCCCAGGATCGGAATGGGTGTCGAGTTTTTTTAAAAGGAATGCCGAATAGTATAAAGCGCAGTAGAGCTGGCATTGATCGGGACACCCTCACAGATTATATCCAAAATTTGGCAGAGGTGGTAAAAGATGTTCCGCCAAAGAACATATGGAATTATGACGAAACGAATTTGTGTGATGACCCTGGGCAAAAAAATATTCTGACGAAAAGAGGCACCAAATTCCCCGAAGTTATAAGAGATACATCCAAAAGTTCTACATCGATAATGTTTACTGGTAGTGCTGAAGGAGAATTACTCCCGCCATACGTCGTTTACAGATCTAAGCAGCTGTGGAATACTTGGACAGAAAATGGTCCAAAAAATACCCGCTACAATAATTGTAGTACAAGTACGAAGGGGAGGTTTTTCCAGGTGTTATAACGAAAATAAAAATGAAAAATGATAAACGACCATACATATCCTCAATGAAAAGATCTCTCAAATATTGGAAATGACCAAAACCGAAGGATGAGATCCAATATAATTGGAAAGAAGTTCAGGGATATATATGCACCAAAGAAAATTGGTCGTCGTGAGTTTTATACTGTTCCTGAACTCGATCAAATTTGGGGGACCTAAGATCTCAAAAATTATGAGAAATATGTTTTTCATGCCTGCTAGTGTTAGTAAGCAATTTTTTTTTTCTATAAGTTTACATGATTGTTGATAGATTTTGCTTTTGGTGATTTTAATCGTTTATTTGAATTAAGAAAAAAATATTCTGACACTAGACTTTTATTTTGTTAAAATTATTTCATTAAGGGGTCATCCATAAAGTACGTCACACGAATTTCATGATTTTTTGAGCCCCCCCCCCCCGTCCTTGTCACAGGTGGTTACATTTATGAGACCCCCCCCCTCCCTAGTGTGACATCACATGTTTGGCAAATTTCACGTCGAAAAATTATTAAATTAAAACAGCAGTTCCGAAATTAGTTTTATTTCCAGATTTTGAAATGTGATGTCACGAAACTTAGGACCCCTCCCACCCCTTGTCACACCATGTCACACTTTGTCGACCCCTTCCCCCCCCCTTTACGTGTGATGTACTTTATGGATGACCCCTAAGACGAGAAACACAAAACTTGCTTACTTATTATTATTTTTGGAGCATTAACAACTGAAGCTGTTAACTTTACCCCTGTCTCTGAAATGTGCCTATTTTAGTACAAGTTAAATGTAGGGACAATGTTTCCGAAAGAATGAGTAGCATTGCTCCATTTTTTAATTTAAATAGTAATTAAAAGTAAATAACTATTTTTGTCATTGAGATATTAGAGCCAGAATGCTATAAAAGCCGTGGAAAATTTTACAAAAGCTATAACAAAGACGGATTTTTACGTTAGTCACACTTTTCTAATTTTGGAGCAAAAAACGGGGTAAAGTAGCCTCAGTTTACGGTACTACCAACTTGTGCACAACATGTCGGGAACAGAATACCGTCTTCACATGTAAATTGCCCCCGTGCGAAGCCGGGGCGGGTCATCAGTTACTAATAAACTACAAGAGGAAAGTGTTCTGACTAGAATAAATCATATTTGACGTGACGAGGCAGGCCGCGGCGGCAGTCACCACGCAGTAGTCGAGCCATCGACACTACCCGCGTGCCCACTGATTCAGTAGTACTCGTGTGTCTCACTCACGGAACTGTACGAGTTGTAATCTAACCTATCTGATCTAATTACGGATTTATTGAGTCGTAGGCGCGTGTTGCCAGCCACGGTTGTTGGTGCAGAAAATGACGTCGGTGTGCGGTTAATCGGCTTGTTTAAAATTTGCCAGTTTACTACTAAGCACTATTAAGCATTGCAGAAAATATTTACTATTTAACTATTAGATTTGTAGACTGTTATCTTAATATTAGAGAGAGAAACATTCACAAAAAGACCGCCCTCTTGCAGGATGCGAAACCGAGCACGCGTGATTTTCAAGTGATCTACGTCTTCTTCGTCTTCCTCCTCTTCTTGGTCTTCTGTTGCTGCTCCGCGTCAAGTTTTGCTATATACTCCACCAGCTCTACCCTTTCTGCCTCCTCTTTCTCCTTCTCGCGCATCACGTTTTCGTACTGTAACATAGGTATTCAATTCAATTATTTAGTATCAATATAAAAATAGTAAGACTATAATCCTGGATGAATCATATGTATTAAGTTGTACTAAATTATAAGAATAAAACTAGAAAACTTTATTTATACCTTGTAAAGAAAAAATTATGCAATACCTAATATATAAACATAAATTATAAAACAATAGTCAATAAATTAACAGTTATTTAAACGTAAAAAACAAAAAAATAAAATCAATTATATTTCCTTGTACATTTTTAAGTACAAAAGTGCCTTTTAATGGCCTGCTTGAAATAAATTTAACTTTGACTGTGTTCTTTACCAGCTGCTGCCACCAAACCGCGGTCAATCTACGATTTTGTAACTTATTTTGATAAATGAGGTGACATAATTTGAAACCTACGATAATAATATGAATTGACATAGCCTTTATAACTCCGGTGCATAAAAAGGGCATAAAAATGAAATAGTTAATTACAGACCTATTTCCAAACTGTGCATATTAGCTAAAGTTTTTGAGAGGGTTGTCTACGACCAAGTTTACGCAGCGCTGAGGCAGTCCTTTAGCTCTTATCAGCACGGATTTCTTAAGGGTCGTTCAACTGCATCTAATTTGGCTATGCTCAATGACTTTCTTACGGACAAAATGGACAATGGAGCACAGGTCGATGTCGTTTACACGGATTAGGTACAGTAAAGCTTTCGATAGAATTGATCACAATATCCTTAAATCAAAGCTTTTTAACAATGGTATCAGAGGAGATCTACTTCGTTGGTTTACTTCATACCTTGAAAATAGATCTCAAGCTGTCGTTATCAGTAACTACATGTCAAGCTGGGTTTCAGCTCCTAGTGGTGTTCCTCAAGGTTCCTTGATGGGTCCATTACTTTTTATCATTTATGTAAGCGACATCGACTCGTGTTTCCACAGCTCAAATTTACTTTGTTTTGCTGATGACATGAAGATTTTTTCATCAGTATCATCAAATGATGACATGGATGCTCTCCAATCTGACCTGGCGCGATTGGATGATTATTGCTTGATTAATAAGCTAGATTTGAACCCTGTTAAGTGTTCAGTAATCTCCTTTAGTAGAAAACGCGTCCCTCTCCCTACAACATATAAATTTAAAGGGCAGCTCTTACAAAGATGCGATGGGGTACGCGACCTGGGCGTTTTTCATGATTCCAAACTTTTATTTAACGTGCATATTGAGCAAATAGTGGCCAAAGCTTCGAAGTCACTGGGTTTTGTTATGAGACTAGCAGGGTGTTTCAAGAAAGCCAAGACCCTTAAGATTCTTTATTGCTCTTTTGTGAGAAGTCATCTTGAATATGCGTCACAAATCTGGAACCCGTGTTATGGCAAGTACGTTGATCGTATTGAGAATATACAAAAAAGATTTATTCGTTTTCTATGTTTTCGGCTACGTATACTATACCATTCTGATAATTACATAAATCTTTGTAAGAAATTTCATTTACAGCCACTCATAAATCGTCGTCGACTAGCAGATTGCACTTTCCTTTTAAAAATAATATCCAACGAGATTGACTGTCCTGATCTCCTTCAAAAACTACGTTTCAATGTTCCTCAGAGATCAGTTAGATATAATCCACCTATCTCCATTCCTTTTTCCTCTTCTAACTACAGGCAAAACTCATATATGGTGCGAGCGAGTAAGGACTTTAATATTCTTTGTAAAGAGTTTTCATTTGACCCATTTACCACCAAAGCCTATTCTGCACGCGCTCGGCTGAACGCTGACTTTTTTAAAAGTGCATAGTGCATAATACTTATTGTACCTTATAATATATATATATATGTGTATATATATATATATTCTTAATCTTTTTTATCGTGCTTGTTAGTGATCACAAGCTTTCTACTAATTTTTCTGTTTTTACCCGTGAGAACCTGTAATTGGCTTTATGTTTCTTAATCAACTGTTATCCATTTGTTTTAACTGTTGGTTCTCCTATTAATAAATAAATAAATAAATAAAAAATTTGAGGCGACGCCGACAGCGACGGTCAGTATGGATTGACTGATTGAAATAAACTTGAATATTTATTTCTTACCCGTTCCATGAGCTGCGTCCCAACAATCAAAATAATAGTAAGTCAAAACGTTTGTTGCAAACTAAGTGTACAAATATTCTGCCGGGGTTACGGGAAAGTCCGAAAGGGATACCGTGGCCCCTGGCAACGTACAGGCAACTGAAGGAACACGGGTGGGTTTTAGTCAGTAAGAGTCTGACACGCCCTCCCGCTCCACCCAGAGCGGGAGAAGTTATTTGATAATAGCCCACCCAAAAAAAAAAAGTGTACAAATATTGGTCTTATGAATTATCCTAGCTATAAATAAATACACTTATAAAGTTCTAAGAATGATTCTGGTGTTTGCTACTGGCCTACTGCGCTTTTTGAGACATTAAAAGAGATTTTGATAACAGTTAACCGCACAAGTGTTTTATTTTTATGGCTTTCCTTCGTTGCCACAACACATTGTGGTGGAATTGGTATCATGATCACCAAAACACGAATTTCGCTATGTGGATGTTTTAAACAAACTACAGAGCGTTGATTGCTGGCCTTTCTCTCTATGAGCTGGGCCAGCCTGGCCGGTCACGTCGTGTTTATACCTGTTCCTCTTCCTTGCCGAGCAGCGTGTATGCCGTCTCCGTGATGAGCCCTTGCGTCAGCTTGTCCTTCGTCTCCTTAAGCTGGGCCATCTTGGCACCGACCTCGTTGATCTGGCTGAAGTGATACATGCCGCCCGCAAAGCCGAAGTACTGGTGCTCTGACGTTATGTACGGGTTCTCTTCTTCCAACGACTTTTTCTGATGAGATTACAGTCGGATATTAGTAGCAAACTCTTTTCAAAGGAAACGAGTGCACGAAATTGACTGATTTTGAAATTTCTTGATAAATGCTTTTTCCCTGGATTTTTTTTTCAGTGTATAGTGTTTATGTGAGAAAGGGATAAGAATTTTAACAAAATTGTTTGTGATTTGAAAAGACGAATTCTTAGTCTTGCAGAAAGCTTGAAGGGATTTGTCAAATAATTTAAGTACAGTATACAGTGTGGCACGTAAAAGACGGGACGTACTTGAAGGGAATGTAGAACTCGGGATCGGACATGGTTTTTTTTTTACATATTGTATTATATAATATTTATGTATTGCACATATTATTAAAATTTTATTATTATTGAAATTAAAAGTTATTGCTATTTAAAATTCACATTTTTAGTACCGAAATTACCCCACTTCCATGAACAATTAGCATTATTTCAACAGGCCTCATAAGTTATGACTTGTAGACACCCGGTAAACGACGGCCGCCCGCGCCCCATGTAAAATTCCCATTGAAAAAAAATGCCACGTATTTTTATTTTTTTAATTTTTCTTGAAAATTACCACATAAAAAGACTCAATACGATACTTAACAACACCCTCACGGATCGAGTTTACATGTTGTATCTAATAGAAGCTTGTAATTAGCAAATTTCCCCTACCTATGCATGATATTTAAATTATTATTCTGTAAGCTTTCTTCACATTAAATAAATAAACTCGTACCTTGTTCTGCAACTCAGTGGCCTCAGCCTGCAGCTCCTTGACGGTCTCGTTCAGCTTCTTGATCTGCAGGTCGCTCTCCACGTTACGCTTGCACAACTGTTCCTTCTTCTGCTCGAGGGGCGATAACGCCGCGTCGAAGGTCTGTTCCTTCTGAAGTTGGATCTTCATCTCTTTTACGGCTTCCTGTAAATACAAGAAAGAAAATAATTATATAATATTATTGTATTAGTATCGTAAAATCGCTATTTTAAAAGGCCTATAAAAGGGCGCCCTGTACTCGCCGTTTATCCTTAAATATTCTAAATCCGATCCATCCTGCCCCATGCTGGCTCTTCCAGCGATGCCCTAAACCGAGCTCCGTACCCCACAAGGGGTGCCCTTAGCGTGTAATCGCTTTATAACTTTTATACCCTGGCTGGAGGTCGCAATAGTGAGGCACCCACAGAAAAGTCCGGTTTAACAGCCGACATCCTCCTAGGTTGACCGCCGCCGTAGGGTTAACATCGTTTTGCAATATCTATTTTGTTTGAATTCGTCATAATTGTCTTATGTAAATCAGAAAGTATATTAAAAAAAAATGAAATAGGTAGTATTTGTTTTAAATTGAATAATAGTCTAGTTAGTATTTTGTTTTTTTAATTTGATAATATCCGCCATAATTTGTTTAAAATTGATTAAAAGTTTAGGTTTTAGAAATTCACACGGTCGTAAGACTCGTAGGAGCTTAAAGCTTGAAAAAAATATACGATTCGAACATGCGTGAATACGCTGTTAGTTATGGTAGAGTTGCTATATGTAACAAATTTTCATTTAAGGTTTAACATTATATTCATTGATTTTATTTATTTTCTGTTCTAAATAATCGATTATTAGGTATATTAATTACTAGCTTCTGCCCGCGACTTCGTTCATGTGGAAGTCGTAAGATACCGCAATATATTACAATAACAGCCACATTTTTATAAAACTTCCCTGTGTGGCATCATCTTGCTCCACAACAGTGTTAATGGATGTGTATATCACTTGGCTCCCTTCAATTTGCGAGAGAATACTGTGGTTGATCGCTGCAGCTTGATCATTTTTGAGCGTTAAAATGGCCCGTTCACACACCCAAGAATTCCCTTGGTAGGTACGGTATTCGACTGATGTCGCCGTACACCAGACGAATCAGATCTTCTAAAGTGGTAAATACTCTACTAAAAGTCTCTAATAGTGTCACCAGGCCGCTCTGCTCTGGTAGAGTGCCTTCACCAACTTATAGAAGAACATCGGAGAATTCTAGAGCATGCGATTTCCCGCCAAGCCGTGTTCGCATGTTGATGGTCAAGCGCAGTCTATGAACTCGTGACCATAGAGTCGACCTTGTCAACGAAGTATTCACCTCGTCAGCCCTAGTTCCTCGCGTCCCCACAGGCATTGTTTGCCGGAAATCGCCAATAAACAGAACTGTGACATCAGCTTCCATGTCTGTTGTCTTTCATGTCATGCATGTTCTTTTGTCTGTTGCGTGACATCCCACAAACAGGTGTTTTGTTGCTCTCTAAATGCATGGGAATCTTAAACATGGCGTGCGCTATTTTGCCACCAGGAAGCAATGTGGCAGCGATTTCAGAAGACGCTACCGCGATTGCAATTTTGCCTTACTGATCTCTGCAAGAATGAAGCGGTAAGTAATAAATGGTTTTCCTGTTCCAAGAAAAACATTTTACCCTGACAGAGCCCACCGCTTTGGAGAACGGTGTTAAAAATGTCCGTTTGCTCTGAGGTGAACATAGATACGTGGTCATAGTGGACGATGGTACTCATTACGTCGGAGGCGTATTCCCAATTTCCGCGGTCTTGATGCGGTGCTAATGACTGAGGAGCCGGTAACCCATACTCGATCAGTGGATTGCCACCGATGGAAATGATCACGTATTGAAGTGAATTAAGACAACTTTTTAGAACACGTTCATCATTTTGTTCAATGTCACCTTCAGTAGTACGCCGCAAAGTTCGAAAAAAGTCTTCGGATAGATAGATGACGCCGATATTTCTCCCATAACAGAACTGGGTTTGCGATTCCACAAAACACTAAAATGATGGCAAACAAATGTCGCAGACGACTGGAACCGTCGCTGACGCTGGCCACCACCAGAGTGACATTCCAGTGTTGGTCACCGTCAAAAAGGTGACATGCTACCCAGGCCACGCAGAATATGGGATACTCTGGATCATCAATTGTTCTCAGGAACACAAACGACGTCGGGCCGGTACTTGGTGAAGTAATAACCGCATATAAGTTTTTAAATTGTGATCGTTTATTTATATTTCTCGATTTTTACTAAACGTAAAATCTGGTAAATAATGCTAGGTAAACACGTAGCGACTTTAGTCGCGCGACTTTAAAATTTCACGTGCACGTACAAATACTAAAATCGCTAGAAAATCTGTAGTAATTTCCCATTGCTTAGTAAGTTTTCCCTTTTTCGTGAATTAATATATCTACGGACAATTATATACATATTAGTATAACAAAATGAAAATAAAAGAGTTGTAGGAAACAAAAATAAAATTGTTGGGAATCGAACTTACAACCACAGGTGTGCAAGGCTCCTCCTTGCCGGATTACCGCCATGGGATCTGGAGGCAAAAGTCCTCGCGCACATTTGGGAGTGGCGCGAGGAGGCGAAACGCCGGGGCGTTACTCCGCTGCCGCGAGAAATCGCGGCACAGCGGACAGAGCTCCGGCGGGATCTCATGGCGTCATGGAGAGTGCGATTGTCGCAACCCAGTGCTGGGCACGCCACTATTGCGGCGATAAGTCCCCTCTTTGAGGAGTGGCTAGAGAGGCGCCACGGCGTCCTCACCTTCCGCCTAACGCAGGTCCTCACCGGACACGGTTGTTTCGGGAGGTTCCTGTTCCGTATCAGGCGGGAGGAAACGCCCGGGTGTCATCACTGCGTGGATCGCCCGGAGGACACGGTTGAGCATACGGTGGAGGTCTGTCCGGCTTGGGCAGAGCATCGCCGTGTCCTCGTGGAGGCGATCGGCGGCGGGGATCTCTCGCGTCCGGCCCTAGTCCAGGCCATGGTACGGAGCGAGAGGGCATGGGAGGCCGTCACCTCCTTCTGCGAAGCAGTAATGCTCGCGAAGGAGGAGGCAGAACGCGTGAGGGAGAGGCAAATTTCGCGCCCTCACGCCCCTAGCCGCCGCAGGAGACGCCCCGGGCGTCGGGAATCGCAGGCCGATTCCCGGCCACCGTAGGCGCGGGCTTGCGGACGGTGAGCAATGGGTAGCTCGCCGTCCGATAAGGACCAGGCCCGGGTCGACGGCGCGTTGTGTTCCACGCGCGCCTCAAAGAGATGTCAGCACAACGGAAGGGGTCCGATAGGACCGATGCCTGCCGGGGTTGCGGGAAAGTCCGAAAGGGATACCGTGGCCCCTGGCAACGTAAAGGCAACGGAAGGAACACGGGTGGGTTTTAGTCAGTAAGAGTCTGACACGCCCTCCCGCTCCACCCAGAGCGGGAGAAGTTATTTGATAATTTCCCACCCAAAAAAAAAAAAAAAAAAAAAGGTGTGCAAGGCAATCTTTCAACCGCTTATTTATTTGCTCAGTCGAAACTTAGCTAAAATAGCCGTTCCTATATATTTCATGATTGACTGCTTAACTCCATAAAAGTATAGCGTGCTACTATACTCACGGTAGCCGTGATATGTTCCTGCTCGGCGCGCTGCAGGCTGGCGTACATCAGTGCGGAGGACGCGGCGTAGTCGGCCAGCTGTTGCTTCTTAGCGGCCACGGACTTCTCCAGCTCCGACACCTCCAGCGTCAACGTCTTCACCTCTTGCTCCTGCTGCTTCAACGCCCTGGCGTGCACTTCGGCGTCTTTCTCCGCTTTCTTTAACTCCTCTTCAGCTTTTTTTATCTCTCTGTTGAAAATTTAAATATTGAATATTTTTATTTATTTTATTCAAATATTTAAAAATATAGGTATATATATATGAGTACTAGCTTTTGCTCGCAGCTTCGCGCGCGTGGAGGTCGGAAATTAACCCACGGAAACGTACTAACGGGATAAAATGTAAGTCTTATGTCCTAACCCAGGTCACGGTCTATCCGCCTTTCATCCAAATCCGTTGAACCGTTAAGGCGTGAAAAATAACAAACAGCACAACAGCAGTAACTTTCGCATTTATAATATTAGTATGGATTTAGTATGGATATAAATAGTATAGAAGTATAGATTGTACGGAAGCATGGAAGTATGTAAATTCGTGTATTATGTAAGTATGTACATTCTAATGTAAGAAGTTGAACGAACGAAAGGAATACAACTGTAGATATATATGTCTACTATATGACAGCACTCACCTCATCTTGTGCTCCTCGTTGTCTCGCACCTTATCCTCCAGCTCCCTCGCTCGCGCGGCAGCGTGTTGCTGCATCAGGTTGTCTCGCTCTGCTACTATATGATAGCGCTCACCTCTTCTTGTGCTCCTCGTTGTCCCGCACCTTATCCTTCAGCCTCCTCGCTCCTCAGCAGCGCGTTGCTGCATCAGGTTGCCTCGCTCTGCTACTATATGATAGCGCTCACTTCTTCTTGTGGTCCTCGTTGTCTCGCACCTTATCCTCCAGCTCCCTCGCTCGCGCGGCAGCGTGTTGCTGCATCAGGTTGTCTCGCTCTGCTACTATATGATAGCGCTCACTTCTTCTTGTGGTCCTCGTTGTCTCGCACCTTATCCTCCAGCTCCCTCGCTCGCGCGGCAGCGTGTTGCTGCATCAGGTTGTCTTGCTCTGCTACTATATGATAGCGCTCACTTCTTCTTGTGGTCCTCGTTGTCTCGCACCTTATCCTCCAGCTCCCTCGCTCGCGCGACAGCGTGTTGCTGCATCAGGTTGTCTCGCTCTGCTACTATATGATAGCGCTCACCTCCTCCAGCTCCGTCGTTCGTCGTCCGTTCGTTCCGTCGTCTCCAGCGCAGCGTGTTGCTGCGTCAGTTTCTCTCGGTCTAACGTCACCGCCAGCTCTGCTACCTACATCACAAGAAAACATTAATGTTGACAATCAAATTTTTCAAACCATTGCAAGTTAGTTCTCCGTTGTTGTGCACGTTCAATGTAAACAACGATGTGTTTTTGGAAAAATCCACACATGAAGTTATGTAAAGTTTAATATGCGCTACAATGTAAAAGAAAACGACTTTCAATATAGCCCCATTTACACGGTGCACGTTTATTTCCTGTGGCATACCATAAAATAGAAGTAATAATTGACTGGCACCGTCTAAACAACGCGTATAATTGTTGCTCAATACGGGCAAGTTACGGTTCTAAACTGGTAATAAAATCGCGCAATTCTTGTATGAATAAGATTGATTAGCGTGTTTTAAAAGTATACGTAAAAATATTTTTTAAATATCAGAGTTGCATATCATCTGTTGAAGCATAAAACTAAATAAAATAACTATTCGTATGACCACCATAAGATTCCAATAAGATTCATAAGACTCCAATATTAGACCCTGGATTCCATTAAATGTTAAAGTACTTACTTGTAAAAACATATTTTTTAAAACCCACACACGATGGAGACGCAGCTATCTTGTTTAGTCGAGGAGTTCTTCTGGTCAACTTCTAGGTTCATCATCAGATCAGCTCTATGGTACAAATTATTGTAAAGTCGAAGTTACATAGGTATGTCAAGTTTCAGCTCAATCGAATGCCAGGAAGTGCTTGGAAAAACATACGAACGAAACAAGTTAAAAAAAATCTTGAGACACTTGCAATAAATTTTAATGAATTATTTGGCAGCGCAAATACGTGCAATACATGAACGAACGCGTCATAAAATGGTACAAGCACCACCGTAAAATTCTGTGTTTAGATGAGGCAAAACTTGAATGCCATAATCATCTTGCAATAATTGCCTTGGTGTAAACAGAAGCCGCATGGGATTCTTAAATGGGATTAATTGAACGTGCTTTATAGCATTCTGTTTTTGCTCTTGAACGTTCCAGAAACTTGATCCGTGTAAATAGGGCTTAATAGTAGTTATTCTGAATTAAACTTCATTTACACTATTGTAAGGTAGATATTTTTGTTTAAGCGGAAATCACATTAATTAATCCAAGGATTTGAATATGGAATACACGTGTACCTGTGCCCTCAAGCTCTCAATCTCGGCGTGCATATGCGAGCGCGACGCCACCTGCGCCTTCACGATGTTCAGCTCGTGAGACATTAGGTCGTACCTGCTGAGCAACACTAACGCGTCAGAATGAGGCTTTAGGGACACAAAACGGTTACATGCTAAAGAAAATACAAGAAATCGTTAATCTAAAAAAACTAACATGTTGACGGCCGCGTTATCCCGACGGCCGACGGTTATCTACAAAATCATGACTTTACAGGAGAGCGTTTTGAACGCAAAACTGTGATAACTAATAGAAGAACAAATGTTTTCTATTTAACAACATTTTGTTAATTGGACATTACCAAGGAAATGGTAAAACACAATTACCTACATTTTTTTTCCCAAAATACGCTAAATGAATCAACTGCCATATATCCGCTTCTACGCGGGACTTCCTAATTGCTTATCATCATCATCAGCCTACAGCAGTCCACTGCTGGTCACAGAGCTCTCCAATTGCACGTCATTCGATAACACTTATACAGCTGCTACCAGCCACTCTGCAAAGATCGTCGATCCACCTAGCCTGAGGGCGTCTCGACAACTTTGGTTTTCTGCCGGATCACCTCGTTCCGGATTCTAGAAATTCCCTTAGAGAGATTTCAAGCACAGCCCGTTCCATGGCTCGCTGAGCGACCTTGAATTAATGGACCAGCCGTACCGTGAGTGTCCACATTTCGGCTCTGTAAGTCATAACAGGCAAGACGCACTGATTGGAAACGCTTGACTGCTCTCTGGAATACGCGACGAGGCCCAGCCCCAGCCCAGCTGATTTTTTCTGTTAGCTAATTGCTTAAGCTTATACAATTTTTTTATATTAAAACAGTTACTACTATTCTTTTGTATTTTACATTATTGATTGCTATAATAAATAAATAAAGGGGTGTAATAATTTTCCATATTTAAACATTATGTAACGCCGACGTGACTTATTAATATTGTTGTTGTTCCACTAAAATAACGCAAATTTAAAAAACCAACATTCAAACGGCTATGCAACTGATATCTTTATTTACAACAGGTAAACGCGCCGATTGTCCTATGTATTCACGGACTAATGTTACCTATATGTTAAAATGTCCGTGTCTAACTGCTTCGACACTTTATATAAAATAGGTGTACTTAGTTGTCTTTCTATACGTGACTAAATATTAGTAAAAATTGAGAATTAAACAGAAAAAATAATTCTATGATAAAACAAAGAATTTTGAGTCGATTATGTAAAAAAGTGAATTTCGTAATAAGTGCAATTGACTCTTTGTTCTTTTCTGCCGTCGATTTAACCCATACCTTTATCTGCCTATTAATAAAATAATTAAAGTATACAACAGTTAACGAAGTAGCACGCGGGGTTCTATAGTCTGCAGCTGTCTACTGGGACACATCGATTCTTCAGGCTCATCAAGTAAACTGTATAAGAACAGTATAGCATGCTATACAGATCGAACCAATTTGGCACAAATTATACTACCTACTCAAGTTCAGCATGGCTGCACAGTAGCATTACAATAGCAATATAAGGGGTAACAGTAGTCTTAAAGCTGATCAACGGCAACTTTTGGGAGTCCGTGTATTGTTCATACAGACTAGGGTGTCATAGGAGAGAACTAGTGACTTACTGTTTCATTCAGTAATTAGTGCGCACAAACCCTTAAAACTACCTATTACCACATTTTTTAATTAAATTATACACTTTGTTTGTCCATCGCAGCCGTCACCGAGAACGGACGTCATCGAGAAACCAGATTATTCAAACCGAACGGGACGTCCCGGTGACGGCGATCGCTTGTCCACCGCGAACGAACTCGGCGGTTCAGTATGTTATGAACTTATGATAGACAAAAGAAACGCCAGGCGAACGGCACCGGTGCGTCGTCGGCAGTGTATGGGTAAGATCAAACATGATTTGAATTAAGGGCACATCGGCCCGTCACAATCCCGGGCCGAGTTATAGAAGTCTTGCCGAACTACTCGAAACTTCGGCGGCCGGGATGACGGCGCTCGGGTGACGGACGTGCGGCGGACACGCGGCCTTCTTGTCGTTGACAAACAGTTAGTACTTAACACAAAACCACTGTTAAGTTTAATAGTTTATTTGTGGAAACAGTTATGTGTTTGAACGTATTCCACATTTATCAATTGGTGAGTTAATAATAATGGGTACCTTCATGGTAATCCCAATATTAGTACTGCTAATAAAAACATTGTTTTGGTACCCAATCACGTAAGTAATATTATTTGCATTTTGGCTTAGTATTTTAAAATGTTGCAGGGGTGCAGCTAGTCCATAATAATGATAGCGTTGTAAACGCTACTAGGAACACCATAAACAAGCTGTTTACCCTTTTCTGGGTTTTATTAGTCCCTTTCTTTTGATTGCCGTGCTGTTTCTGAACAACTTGTGAATCAGTGCTTCCACATGCCTCATTTTTACATAATGGGGCTAGTTTAGTACTCGGTCTTTTTAGTACCCCATTTTGTGTCTCCAGCGTGACTACCTACTCGAACTAAGTTCCACTACGCAGCCCATAGCCTACTTGCTTGGAGGTAGATTACTTCCCTGATGGGAACTACTTGCTTTTCTGTATGTTTCCGTTAGTTTATTGCTCTTCGTGAAGTATACCTTCATTTATTACAAAACCGAATTGTAATAAGTGAAGGTATTCTTTCGATCAGCGATCCCAATATTGTCGACGCATAAGCTCAATGATTTACCAGTTGTTTCCGATGTCTATAGGTTTTGAGTGGTATTGTTAGCGTTGGACTCCCCGTAAGAAAGTGAGCGGGGGTGAAATATTCTAGGTGTTACACATCCTCCGACAATGGACACAGCGGCCTGATGTTCATGAACGCTTCGATTTGTGTAAAAAGCGTCGCAAATTGCTCGTACGTAAGCTTCTGTTGTCCGATTACCCGTTTCAGGTGTGCTTTTATGGAACGTACAGCAGCTTTCCATAAGCCTCCTAGTGCAGTCATTAAATTCAAAATTCAATTCATTGGGCAGTTTTACCTGGTAATTTTTCCGTAACTATTGAAAATTGGTGTTTTATTGATTTCGTTGTGTTTCGAATTTTCACTTTGCCACTTCATATTTGCCGCTCGCGCAGCCATATTTGAAAATGGCGCCCAAAAACATGTTTTTCGCAATATCTCGTTTCGGACTCATTTTACGATGAAAATAGGTATGAAATAAATTAAACTATAGATAATTTCTTATCATTTTTTTTCAGCGTACGATCGACGCAAAATCTATTCTAACACGCGTTTTGGCCAAAAAGAAACTCATTTTCATGAGGAGAGTAGAGTTAGCGGCGCGTTTTTTATGTGGTATCCAGATGTAATTATTTTTATTATTTATTTTATTAAATAGGATCAACAAAAAGCTACATTAAATTACAAACAGAAAAGCATAATTAACTTAAGTTATAATACAGCCCATAGCGCTGTTCCATGATTACCAGTATTAGGAGGTGAACTGTTCATGGATTATAGTTACACTAATAATTATAAAAACAGAAAAAAAATCACTATTACAACATTTTGCGCATTCTCCTTAGCTTCGCTATCCTTGATGGACGGCACTGCGAGGACATCGTCTTCAGTACTGAGCGTCACCGATAGAAATTTCTTGTAATCCTCGATTTTATCATAGGTTTGCTCGAGAACAGTCTCGGTTTCTTCCTCTTCAGCGGAACTTCGGAATTATCACGAGTACCATTGCAATTATTGCACATAAGGAGCAGGCACGTATACAGAGGGGGGGATAGTTGGGATTTATCCCCCCCCGAAATCTGACTGAAAAAAAAAATGTTTTAAGCCATCTGTTTATTTATTCGCTTGCGTGTTCTTTCAATAAGTAGGTAAAATAAAAATATAGATAGATCTTGATCTGATTATGTAAGCGACGTTACTAGTAGCGCCATCTAACCTATTTAGAGAGAAACCGAGAACGAAAACAGTAATGAACGACATCTATCGTCGAGTAGAAAAACTAATAGTAGAAAGATCGTCGCGTTGAGTAGCGAAATATCGAGAAGCTTCCATAACTTTCTGCTACCAGGTAGTAGATGGCGCAATATTCCACAGTGTTCCAGAATACGAAAATGTAGTATAAATACGGCGGGGGCGGGAGTCCTGGAACCTGCATGTCAGTTTATTTCGAGAGCGTTTCAAGTGAGAATCGAGAGCGACAAGCGAGAAGAAAAGTGAAATACCTCTGCAATAGTGACAGTATAGTGCAATAGACCAGTTTATTTTGATATTGGTTTCAGTTTCATAGAGAGTAGAGTAAATTCCTTCCGACTTGGTTCACCTGATACTTTGCCCGTGCCGTGAAATAAAGGAAAAAAACTTCAAAACCACTGTTTTCATTGGATTCGCCAAATCTCCAGTCCGTTACGTACGTGAGATAGTGTTGGACAATTTTGGACCTGCAGACGTCATAATTTGTTGGACCGTTCGCCCTATCCATCACAGATTACTTAAATAAAGTAAAGTAATGTGTGAAATGTGAGTGCTTCTTGATTTGTGCTTGTTTGAATTCTCTTCATTTTAGCAGCAGCAATTTATATAAAATTGCTGCTGCTAAAATGAAGAGAATTGACAACTTTTTCAAGCCAGTGGCAAAAAAAATTGTTACTACTAGCGAGGAAAAAACTACTCCAAGCATGGCTTCTGCTGTTGATAGTAGACAACTAGAAACAACTTCGTCAAAATTTACAGAAAAAAATGTGATTTCAGCCGAACCGGCTGGAAGATGTAGAGATGAAGGAGAATGTTCAACTTCAAAAACGTGCAGTTTAGATACAATGATTATAAGTGAAACTTTTTCTGATATCGGCGTGGTTTCTAATGCCATATATAACACACAGTATCCTCCTCTTGTACTCACAGATGAACAGAAAAAAAATATTATTACACAGCCGTTTGTCCCAGATGCGTCATTTTCGTTTCCGGCTAGTAGCTTTGGAAAGAGGAAACTTAGATTTCGAAGAGAATGGATGGGATCATGGGAATGGTTAACATATTCACCGAGGAGGAATGGTGTGTTCTGCAAATATTGCGTTGTCTTTTCATCAGGCACCGCTGGAAAAGGTTCCCACCAAACACTTGGAAGTTTTGTCAGCAAACCATTTGATAATTGGAAAGATGCAACAGAGAGATTTCGCGAACATTCTGCTGCTAAATATCACCAGTTTTCTAAGTTATGCGCAGAAAATTTCTTACGCGTAATTGATTCAGCAGCTATAGACGTTGCATCGCTGCTTAATGATCAAAGGCTCAAAGAAAAGGAAAGAAATAGAGCAGCACTAAAACCTATAATCGAAACTATCATCTTCTGTGGAGAGCAAGAGTTGCCGCTTCGTGGAGACAAAGACAGTGGACCATTGACTTTAGAAAAGCCACTTGGTAAAGATGGAAAATTCAGGGCTCTGCTACGATACCGAGCAAGCTATGATAATATCCTGAAAGATCATATCATTACAACCCCTAAAAATGCAACGTATTTTAGCCCTATTATTCAAAATGAAATAATAGATACTTGCGGAAAGATAATTCAGAAAAAAGTTGTGACACAAATAAATAGTTCAGAGTATTTCGCGATTCTTGGCGATGAAACTTTAGATGTGAGTGGAACTGAGCAATTGTCTTTATGTGCGAGATACGTTTATAAAGGTATTTTGAGGGAGGACTTTCTCAGTTTCATTGAAATACACGACCTAAGTGCCGAAAATATAAGTGCAGAAATTTTAAAGAAATGGCATGAGATTGGTTTGAATCTCGATAAACTAACTAGTTAGCAGCTCCGTCATACCCCTGACCAACTGGTCAGGGGTATGACGGAGCTGCTACCATGGGAGGACACATCAGTGGTGTGCAGACGAGAATCAGAAAAGAATTTCCTAAGGCCACATACGTACATTGCTCAGCACATCGTCTGAACCTAGTTCTTTCAAAAGCTCTTTCAGTTCCCGAGGTGAGAAATTCAATAGGCGTTGTGAAGGAAGTCTGCAATTTACTTCGCAACAATGCAATGGCCGGGAAACAGTTCAAGGAAAATGTGGAAAAGCTCACACCAGAAAGTAAGAAAAAAAGACTGGTGATGTGTGACACTAGATTTATAGAACGTCACGACTCTATAAATGTATTTGGTGAGTTACTCGAACCTATTGTCATTACATTAAGAGAACTATCCTACACAAACAGAACTGTCGCCCAAACTGCCTCTACACTCATAGCTGCGATGGAAAAGAGTAGTTTCTTGATTTCTCTAACAACCTGTGAAAGATTTTTCAGTTATACTCTCCCACTGTCAGCATATTTGCAGAACCCTACACACGACCTGGCCTCTGCTATGAAATTTTCCGATGACATTATCGGAAAACTAAAAGAGATACGTGACGATGTTAACCCGGTATTCTCAGAAATATATAACGCATGCTGCAAAATAGCGGAAGATGTCTTGCAAATAGAAATTCAGCGTCCTCGAGTTACTGCCCACCAAACTGCACGAAGCAACCCTCCCAGCGATACTGCTGAAGAATACTTCAGAAGAACTATTTTTATACCGTGCTTGGACGATTTGATATCTGGCATGAATGATAGATTTGCGAATCAAAGAGAGCTGCTTTCTTCTTTAGAAACTATTCTTCCGAAAAATGTGGACGAGAGGAAAATAAGTGAATTAGAAAATATGAAAATTTATTGGGAAGAAAGTGTTGGAGAATCACTAATAAAAGCAGAGTACAGTATGTGGTGTGCCAAGTGGAAAAACACAGATAAGAAACCAGTCGAAATTATGGAAATTTTAGACACGTGTGACAAAGTTTTCTTTCCTACCATTAACAGGCTAATACATATTCTGGCCACCCTTCCGGTTTCAACGGCATCTGTGGAGCGGTCATTTTCATGCCTAAAGAGAATAAAATCCTTCCTAAGGAATAGAATGGCGGGCGAGAGGCTTACTGGTCTCGCTCTATTGTCTATTCATTCCGCTTTGGCGCCAGATCCTGATATGGTACTAGACGTAATGGCTGCCAGCGGAAACAGAAAAATACTTATATAATTATAGTATAGTACAGTGAAAATTATAGTACAGTGATTACAGCGATTTTCACACAGTTCACATGGTTGTTTCAATGTTTGTCCCCCCCCGAACCATAAGTCTGGATACGTGCCTGATAAGGAGCACTTTAATTCAAACTTTCTGCATCCACAGGCATTTACTTTTGCATTTGCAAGAACTAAGATTTAAAAAGGTTACCGGAGCTGCGGGCTCGAGTGAGGTGACAGGAATTGGCCCATTCTTGGTTTTTTTCCATCCCCATAGGCCAGGACCAGGACCAGGAGTTGATCATTCTGTTCAACTCCTGGTGATAGGTTCGGAATTAATGTCGTGCTGCTGCTTCTGTCGGTGGCAGCGATGCAATATTAAATTTATTTTCTTAAGCTGATTTTGTGAAGCATGTGTATAGTTGTTTAACGCCACTGTAAATATATCTACCTTTCACGCCACGTAAAAGAGGTTAGTCACAAATTTTAGGAAATTATCTTTAGTTTTATTTATTTCATTATTCATCATCATTCATTTCTATCTTCATCGTAAGATGAGTCGGAAAGGAGATATTATCAAAAACATGGATATAAATTTTAATAATCAAAAACGTCTTTTTGGGCGCCATTTGTACAATATGTCAAAGTCAAAGTCAAATAATTTATTTCAATTAGGCACAAAAAGGCACTTTTGAACGTCAACATTTAAATAATAATTGATTCTAGTTGCCCGATGATGATAGATGACGGCGCGAGCGGTAAAGACACGAGTTGGCAAAGTGAAAATTCAAAAGAACACGTCGAAATCACCAATTTTCAAAACTCGAAAAACTTTCCAGGTAACCCACTTTTTGGGCACGAAATACCTGTACTATCCAGCTGATGGCCAGCACCTTAGGGTGACCATCAGATTGTGAGGACAGCATTGTCGTATATAATTGAGTCTTCATTTAAAACTCTTGCGGTTCCGACAAAGTTGGTTCCGTTATCGGAGTAGATATGTTTTGGGGTGCCATTTCTGCCGCACATTTTTTTTAGTGCTGCGATTAAGGTTTGCTTTGATAGGTCTGAAACAAGTTCGATATGTACTGCTTTTGTGCTCATTTATTTATTTATTATTAAACTTACACACTATCTTTACAGGATATATGAATATGGCTATGTATCCTTTGCAGGTTTTTACCCGCGGCCCTTGTTTATCTTTACATCCACATGGCCCTTGAAGTCAAATATTTTTTTTAAAACATTGTTGATCTTGATGAATAAGATTTAACGGTACATTTTCTTAATGTCCGCAGTTTGATCATCCTTTTGAAGATGAGACCCTTTTTCTATCAAATCGTTTAGACTGTACCCGATGTCTGCTTTCATTGATGAGTTCGTAGTTCGGTTGTTGTGGAGCAGTCCCTTACTAAGCCGTGGTGTGGTAGGTAGGTTTCTACTAGACTTTCGGTCTTCTGTTCTGTACCCTTATTACGCAATACACGATCAATCGGAATTTGAATCGTTTTGAAACAAATTACAAATCTATTGCTTCATAAATTCGAAAAAAAATCAGCTCAACAACGTAACTAACGCAATGAATTTTGTTGAACTCAAAATTCATAATATTTAATTTCACATAAACCTACAAGGGCACTTATGAAACGTCAGAAGCTAGGTGCACGGTTCCAATTGGTCGTTTCCTATGGAGAAGAGCCGGCAAGAAACTCCATGGTTACTCTTTTAAAAGTAAATGGTATTTACAATTTTTTCAAATTACAGAGTTAATAGTTATGAGAGGACAGTGTAGGCCTATCAACAAGTACCAGGTACTTAGCAAGATAGAAAATGGTCGACAGATCTACAGTCTGTTAAGCCTACAACGTTCTCACATTCACAAAATCTAAAAGAAAAGAATCTACATAATGGCAAAATAAAAACCTACTTAAACCAAATGACATGATTGTCACTACAGCTGTAACAAATCTAATTTATTATAAAATATAGAATATTTAAGGAATATAATGTCAACTGTCAAAATGAAACAAATTTGTCGTAATCGTTTACGAAAATGTGTTGCGTAATTAGCTGGTTTTATGTTACCTAATTCAATGAATTCTCGGATGAATTCTTTTTACAGCTTGGCTATGTGTTCTTGTCTTGCCATTTTCTTTTCTAAATGAAGAAATTGTGCTTTAGGTTGATGTTTCGAGTTACCAAGGTTTTGTTCATAGTTAGCGTTCATGGGCATTATCACTACATATCGCCCGTTGCTTAATCGTTCTGTTGTCTGTGTAATATTTTTAACACAGAATTAGATTTCCGTTGTAATTTCGAGATCCGAAGGGATGACTTCGATCTCCCGAGATTTTATTAGGTTGTCTAGATGCCTGTTAGAGTAACTAGTCAGTAAAACTGCTTTAAGAAGTCTTAAATGACTGGCCAATACAGTGTTACAATAAAAATAAGTTTACAAATTAGGGATCAATCGTAAAGAAAGTAACAAATTACAGAATTGATTCTGGCGTCCCAGCAACCTGGGCTGGCGAACCTTATATAAGTTACCATGTAAACTTATATAAGGTTCGCCACCCCAGGTTCCCGCAGGAGTACAGCAATTTTAATAAACTATTCGGATTATATGGTGCAAACATACCTATGCTAACTTATACTAATTGTGTGAAGTGTTAGTATGTGTGTGTTAAAAATGCTATCCGTCTAAGCATCACCCAAAATAAACAAAATTTTGCTCAGTGTGCCAAATTTCAGCTTAATTGGATGCTAGGAAGAGCATGTTAAATGGATTACTCCAAGCGGAAACACACAATACTTTATTACGACCAAGTATGAGAAAATTTTGTTTTCTTTTAGATGTTAGAACTCAAATGTCTCGAAATAATGTCCCGAAAAGTATTTATTATTTGTATTGCTTGAGAAAGCTGAGTGTCCGTGGAAGTTTTTAAAACTACTTTGGGGTCATTGCCACCCTACTTTTTTCCGGTCGGGTCCGTCTGGCCGGTCGGATCGGACACCCGACCAATCGACCCGACGCCGCCGTGCCGACCGACGCGCCGTCCAACATACAGTCCACTTCAGCTCTAGGTTATCAATTAACAAGTTTATGCGATAGAATGTTTATTCAGTCATTAGGTAGGTTCTGACTTACAAAAGGTCAAGGAGAGTTCTAATTTGGCAGTGTTAGAGTTTGGTATCCTAATTACGCCGCTCGCGCCGCCATATTTGAAAAAACCGGCCATGTCCCTGTCGGACCACGCACAACAAAGGTTTCCGTAGTTGGGATGAATTTATCCCAAGAACAAACTTAACATTGTAGTTGAAAAACATGTTCTCCCATACGGAATGTATGGGAGAACGTGTTTTTCAAACTGCAAAATTAAGTTGTTCGATTAATACTCATTAACCTGTAAAGCCTACTTAGCTGTGATAGTTTTCCTTGTAGGTGTTTAGGACACCAAACTGTAACACTGTCAAATTAGAACTCTCCTTGACCTTTTGTAACCCCATTTTTTTTGAGGAACTATGTTAGTAAAACACAAAAATAAATAAACGACATCAAATTGATGGCATAAAAGCCATCAATCTGAGCCTCCATAAAGATGCCGGACGCACTACAGCATCTCGGCAGCCCCAACAACATTCTAAAAGCGTTATTAAATTGTATTCGTTTGTTTTTGTTTTATTGTATTGTTATTATGTCTTCAATGACTGGACTATTAGGTTTAGATTTGAAAGAAGTTTTTCGAAAAATGAGTCTTCGTTACCAGGTAAAAGTAGCGGTACTGTAGTTTTACAGTAAGGCGTTTTGACCATTCTAAGAGGCGACACATATTTTTGAAGCCGATGCAGCATCTTATACTTCGGCGTCGCTTGTCTCGTCAGATAGTTTTGGTGTTCCTCCAATGTCACATATTTGTGATGCCACTTGTATATGTCTTCCATTAATGATTGCATATAATTATATTAATAGATGAATGATGAAATCAGATATTATATTAGAGAACTTAAGAAGTTACTTACTGAAAAATGTTAAGTACTATTATTTAAAGATTTTTTAAATGATAGTTTCTAATCTATTTGTGTTATATTTTAATTTTGTTGTGCTTTTTTATTTTTCTCTTTCTTGATTTTGCTATATTTCAAGTGGCCATAATTTATTTTGTACGCCAATGGTGGCAAAACATGTTGAAACTTACAGATTTTTACTTTTACATCCACATTTGCATTTATACGTATAATGTTACACATGTTGACAAATAAATATATCTTTATCTTTATCTTTATTGCCGAACTGTGCATAGTAACATATTTATGCTCGTGACTGAAGTTTTTGTTTTTCAGATCAGAATATTTCTTAGTCCAAAAATGTTCAGATTTTTTTAGCCGATTTAAAAAAGGAGGAGGTTTTACGTTTGTCAGTACGTTTTTATGTATTTTCTTCAATTGTGGACCGATTTTGAAAATTATTTTTTATTGTTACCTTGTTGTAACGTAGGTACCCATATTCTATTTACGTGAACGTTGTATAGATATTTGTTCAATAGTTTACAAATTATGTTGAACAAAACGGTAATCGGTGTGGAAAGCGAATTATTTCATGTCCGGTTACATTTTCGTGGAATCTATGTTACCCGCTTTGAGGTTTTTGATGTTCTGTCCAAGAAAATGTACAAATAGCTTAATGTTCGATGATCTGTTACATGAAACAGAATTCACATGTATGTGCATTCTCGAGTTTGTACTTACCTCTACAGTTTCCTCATGAACCTTTTTCTGTCGGAATTAACGAGTATTGAAAATGCTTAAACGTCTCTTTGACAATTTTATTTTATAATTTTTGGTAAACTTACAGCTAGGCATGTACAATCGTGCATATGTTAATAACAAGCATATGGCCAATTACTAGTTTTCACAAATGCCTAATTAAACAATCAGTAATGAGTAGTAGACAGTGTTAAATATTTTTGATACACGTAAACAAAAGTTGAGACTATTCTTAAGTAAGTCAAAGTAAGAGTGTTGTATGTCTCAATAAAGACAAGACAGGCCACAAAGTGGTGCTTTTAAGCCTGATTTACACAGTACAAGTTTCTGGAACGTTCAAAACAAAAATTGCATACCATAAAGCACGTTCTATTATTGCCATTCAAGAATCGCATGCAAGTGTTTACACGCGTGCAATTTCCATAAAATAGCATACAATAATTGAACGCAAGTTTCGCTTACACCGAGGCAATTATTGCATCCAAGTTTTGCCTCGTCTAAACGCAGAGTTGTAGTTTCCAAGCACCACCTGGCATCCGATTGAGCTGAAACTTGGCATACCTATGTAACTTCGGTGACATAGTAATAACTCGTACCTTGGATCTGGTCTGATTATGCAGCCAGAAGTTAACCAAAGGAGCTCCTCAACTGAAAAAGATAGGCCCGTCGAGTTTTGGCTCGTTATATTCGTTTTGCCAAGTACTTTAGCACTAAATGCAGTTCAGGGTGCATTCATAGTGGAGTTGGAGGGTTTCATAGGCATTAAAAAAAATATATATTTAGTACTTTGTAGTTCAGAAGCTCATATTTAACATCATGTTTAAAATTATTTTATACGTAGGTATATTTTAAAAACACTTGAAAAATCTTATCGATACAAGTATTGCCTGAGTATATATAAGTTTATATAGAGTATATATAGATTTTATTGTAAATCTATTTACACAAGTTTTGATCGGTAATGGTATTCAGCTACAATTTCATGTCTTGTTTATTATCATTTCTTTTTTCATTAATTTCAATTACACTGGACGCTCGAAATTGTGTGGTAGTATGAATTTTATGTTCAGGTGTTATTGATGTTATAATTAGATTAGTCATTTCTTCTCGCCTCATATACCACAGTGTCTCAAGATGAAAGTCTTTGACCAGTGCGTGTTGCCAGCAAACCTATGGCACTGAAACGTGGTCGCTCACAATGGGCCTCATTATGAGGCTGAAGGTCACCCAAAGGGCAGTGGAAATGGCTATGCTTGGACTTATCCTACGTGATCTAATCAGAAATGAAGAGATTCGTAGGAAAACCAAGGTAACTGACATAGCTCGAAGAATTGCCAAACTTAAGTGGCCATGGACATTTCTCACAGAACAGATGGCCGATGGGGCCGAAAGGCTCTGGAGTGGCGACCGCGTACCGGAAGACGTAGCGTTGGAAGGCCCCCCATAAGGTGGACCGATGACCTGGTGAAGGCCGCAGGGTTCCGCTGGATGCGGAAAGCACAGAACCGGTCGAAGTGGCGGTGCTTAGGGGAGGCCTATGTCCAGCAGTGGACGTCTTTCGGCTGAAATGATGACTTCAAATAAGTAGTTTTATTGATAGACACTTTTTATATAAGAAAAATAAAATTGTTACATTTCCACGCCTAGGGCTATTTCTCCGTGCCCAATTTTTTTTCAGACTCTAAAATAAACTACCGGTATACACCTACTGCATTATTATTGTTTAATAAATGTGTATTAAATACTCTTTGTACATAATCCCGATAATTATTACTGTCACATATTTCAATGACAAAAATAAATTACGACGTGAAAAAGGAATAAACGTAGATACTCCGTTAACTATTCCGCATAACTAAGTAAGCGCGCAAGTAGCGCGTAAATAGCGCGCTTACTTAGTTAAGTAGAATAGGTTACTAAATATATCTACTTCTATTGTATTTTATAATGGATTTCTGCAAGGTCACGCCTAAATCCAATAACTTGTATGGATTCAAAAATAGTACCAGATTTTTGGTATTATTTATCAATATTTTATAGTTTTGTGGTGATCCAGAGGATCAAAAAGTAATTGTGATTATGTGTGTGCTATTTATTAGGCGCGTTATTAATCAGCGACGCGCAGATATTGCGTTCTATTACCACACAGTTCAATGTTATTGCTTTTGGTCCCTGGACACCACCTCTTGTTTAGACGGTACCATTCAATTGTTGCGTCAATTAAATGGTATGCCACAGGCAATAACTTGCATCGTGTAAATGGGGCTTTCTTGCACATGTCTGGGTGGAACAGCCGAGACACGCGCGTCCCTCTTTAGATAAAGGTACCATTCCTTAGACGACTGCAGGCGGCAACTGCAGATGACGTGTTGCCGCGACACGACTGGTTTCTATGAAATACCTTCCGTAGATAGCGACGCGTCGCCTTCATAGAAATTCATAGAAACCAGTCGTGGCACTGTGGATCGAAAAAAGGCTCTCATTGGAGCTTAAATTTTAAAGAGTCGGTTTTTTGCTTGAAATGGCTTCTAATAACCAATATTATGCATACTTGATTTTTTAGATTAGGTGCGTTTAAATCTCGTTATATGAAATAGTTACATTTTCGATCCACAGTGCGTCGTCTGCAGTTGCCGCCTGCTGTCGGCTACGGAGTTGTACCTTAACAATTCTGGACTCTTTGTACCGTAATTTATTCGATAGCTCGAAACAATCAAATCTATTGTTACATAATCCATGCACTGTAATTACATTAAAAAATATGAAAAGCTTTTGATCATTTGGTTCCAATTTGTTCATAATTATCCGACTACGACGGAGGGTTATGATTTTAAATATAATTACTGTACAGACACCAGCACATCAACCTACTACAATCAGTCAAATTTATTTAATAGATTTTCAACTTTATAACTAAAGTATAAGGTTCAAAGTTGATTGGGATAATTTGACAGTTTTGGATAGGTTAACGTGTTGGCGTCTGTACATGACTTATGTCACAACAGTTTTAATTGTATCGAGCTGACAAATAACTCTTGGTTTACATTAACCAAAATTAGAAACATTGGAAACCGAGTTCCCTATAAAAGTTGCGCAACATGTTTTGTGTTGCTGGCAACTCAAGATTCACACTCAAACTGTAAGAAATGTTGCCAAAATATGTTTCCTGCAACACTTTAAATTTATTTCTGAAACAAAGTTGTGCAACTTTCGTTTACATACGAGGTTAAGGCTTGATATCGGAATTTAATAGAGTTGCAGTAACGAAACCTAACCTTACCTAACCACACCAATTAATACTTAAACATAACCCATATTTGTTTCAAATGGCTTACTTTTGTTTTGTAGCAGTGTACTTTTCTCCGCCCTCCTGCATTGACTGTAGTTGTGAAGTGTACAGTGCAAGTTCTATCTCCGCCGTCTTCATATCCTCTTCCATTTTCTTGAGCTCTTGCAACTGAGCTAGTACTGAACGTCCCTAAAACAACAATGGTTTCATGAAGCCTTTTCGTTACATTTTTCACAACCCGCCGACTCCCAAGAGAACCAAAAACAATTTTGACATGTCAAAGTGTTATTTGTAAATTTCCCGCGATTTCGTCTACATTTTTTTTTTTTTTTTGATTGGGAAATTATCAAATAACTTCTCCCGCTCTGGGCGGAGCGAGAGGGCGTGTCAGACTCTTACTGACTAAAACCCACCCATGTTCCTTCAGTTGCCTGTACGTTGCCAGGTATCCGTTTCGGACTTTCCCGCAACCCTAGGTCTACATAGACTTCAGAATTGGGTACAGAGAGAGGAAATTAAAAATGCAGTTAGACATACATATAGATCGATTAAATTGTAGCAACGGGCTACAGTTTAGTCCTTTATGAATATTTCATAACTTGATGGCATAATTATGAGACAAGCACTATTTGTATTAAGAAGGTCAGAAGATCAGCAGGAGTTAGCTGAAGAACTGACGTATGTCACGATGTAAAAACGTAAAGAGATTCCGTAATAATTATTATTTTAATTCCAAAGATATATTTTATTGAAGTACCCACAGTACAGTGCGACATCAATCTTAATGAACGTGGCGAAATAATGAACTATCGTGAAATGTACTACATTTTACATCTCGCTTAACCAGCAGCTTCGACGTCCTTTTCATTAAAATTCATGTCGCGCTGTAGACAGATAACCAACCTTGAGCTTGGCGCCGCCGGTCATCGTGCCGTTCGGGTCGAAAATGTCACCGTCCAGTGTGACGACACGGCACCGCACGGCCGGGTGGAACGCCACATTCTTGGCCGTTTCCGAGTCGCGGCACACCAGCGTGCTGCCGAACACCCACTCCATGGCCGGCCGGAAGTTGCTATCGAAGGAGACCAGATCCAGCGCCAGCTGCACGTTCTCTGGGCCACCGCCCTGACCAAACACACAAATTCAATACATTTAGTACAATTCCGCTACGCTGCTATAAGGCCATATCAATGACCAAAAGATGATATATCTACAGGTAAACCAGAAAAGGTTTGCAGTTTGGTAAAATTCATGTTTCAAAATTAGCACGAACGTCGGCCCACAGAGTAAACCCCAAAATAAACAAATACTCTAGTAAAAATTATGTTTTATGCTTTACCGACCATGTTCGAACTCCCAATTTCACCGAATGTTGACCGTGTGTTTGACACCATTGTATACCATGTTTTGTGCAAATAAATGATTTTACATTATTAAATAAACGGGACACAGAAAGAGAAAAATAAAGTCTGAAGTCAAGTAAGAATTTCCAAAAAATAATTAAAAAGCGTCTAGTTCCTATACTATAAATAATCACTGAACATACATGGGGGTCCCCATGTATGTTCAGTGATTTTTTTTTTTTTTTTTTCCGAAAATTGTCAAACACGCACTGGGTCCGCGTGGTGGATTCCGCGACTCTCTCTCCTCTAGACCCCAGGGGGTCTATATATATATGTATAAGGAAAGCTCTGGATATGCTTCTAAATTTTTTTTTTTTTTTTGCAGGTCATCCTGTATACTCACAATCTCCTGCGCGACTTTCACAGTCTTCCTGTCGATGACGTGCCCGTTAATCTTATTGAGCGGAATGAAGGTGGTGCGCGTCTGCAGATTGCCGTGCCGCAGTAGCAGCCTGCTGGTCGGCTCTGAATCCACCACCACGCTGTACAGCTGTAACAAAGGCGGGTCACAGATCTTTCACAGTTATTTTAAGCCTAATTTACATTGCTTAACTAATTTCATAATGTAAATTCAGTTTTACAGCAGCAACCGAATAGCATCCTTATTGCTACTGCTATAAAGATCGCTGTCATGAAAACTGCATCAAACCATTGCAGTTTATAAAAATAAACAAACACAAAAAAACATAAAAAGCGACTTTATTTTAGGGAAAATTTAACAGGCCGTTAAAAAAATTTTCGATCTTTAAATGATGAACGCCTTTTGTAATTATAGCGCTTCTTTTTTATTTTTGTCTTTAAAAAAAACTATCTATGTCTACACTCATGATCTTGGATTTTTATTTGACCCACGCTCGCATCGCCACTGTTTGCATGCCTTAGTTAAGGTAGTTAGTTGGATCATTTTAAACCTGACATCTGTAACTTGTACCCACTTTCTGTGCAAATAAAGAACTATTCTATTCTATTTTCGTCATATCATGGCAAACAAAAGGATGTTTTTTAACAAATACCTCGTTTTTGAGTGTTTTCATATATTTAATGCACATTTCATATCTGTGGATTAAAATAGGTTTTGAGTTCACCAATTTCCATTTAATTGCAAATAGTTTCTGATTTTATAAAAGTACACCTGCAGACGTCAATAAAACAGTTGATCAAAGTGATTAAAATAAATTAATATGCTTTTGGATTTCTTCAGCGTTGCATCTGATTTGTTCAGCGTGCACATTTAAATATTTTTGGACATCAAAATTGTATATAGGATCCTTTAATTATACATGCCTTTATTATTAACATGTACATGCCTTTATTGTATACTACGTAAAGATAGATTTTGAAAGTAACATACCCTTCTTCCAGCTGCAATCTCCAAAGCAGTGCAGTGTATAGGATCACACACATCTATCAAGGTACAGATTGTACCTGGAACAACACATTCCTATGTCATTCCTTCTTTTCAATGAGTAACACGTGATCATAGCCATCACGAAGTGTGTTTTCTGCATCGAACATTTTAAGTGAACTATTGATGTTGGTTTTCTAAGTAGATTCAGTTGGTGCCAAATAAGGTGTCAGTAATAGTGTGTTGAAGTTAATTTGAAATTGCAGCCTTCTATAACTCAACATTTCAAAGGATAATGCAACTTACTGGACTCAATAATGAAAAGCTATTGCCCAAACATGAAACATACACCAACTTATAGATCTCATTCATACGATCACTTTTTACTAAGGCGTCATAAAGATCTAAAGCAGAGGGAAAAATATACATACTGCTAAAAACATGGCTTTTTAAGTCTCTAACCTCAGACTATTTTCATTTTATTTTGAGGTATTATACTCTGTATTTGCGCTACCTGGAATCTATTGTATTGTTCCAATCACAACGGAATTTGCTTATTAATTATATTGTCTCAGTTGGACTTTTGAACAATATTGTACAACTCAAAACAAAAACTTCCCGTGGTACGATGTTTGTGTCGCCATATCGAAAGTTACTACCGCCAATTATATCTACTAATTGGTATAGGTTTTATGTGTGGGCAGCATGTAACAAAATTGAGCCCAAATCACAAGGGAAAGGTTGCATAGTCCTTTCGATTATTATTTTTTGGTGTGGGTCTACCATTGCTTGTCTTGTGGTGTAATAATAAAACATTTCGTATTTTATCAAATGCGTATAAATTGAACACAGATAAATTTATTTGACTTGACATTGATTACGTATAAGGCTAGACAAAAACGAGCCACCGGACACAGCCACCGGTAGCCTAGCGACTAGCAGTTCTCATGCCTTTCCATACGTTTTGTATAGATTGTCACACGCGTGTGGCTGGTGGCGGCCATTCGCTACCAGGTGGTGACAGTCACCGGTGGTTGTGACCGGTGGTTGTGACCGGTGGCTCCTTTGTGCTTACCCTAATATGAGACAGTGCAACATACCCATGACCCTCCTACTATCGAAGTCCTGCTCGGGCGGAGTGTATATAAAGTTGCAGCGCCACAGCCGCGTCGCCAGCTTCTCGCACGCGTCTTGCTTGCCGCGCACGGCCACCTGCAGCGCGCGCAGCTCGGTCTGGTGCGCAGAATTGGAGTTCATTTCGTCCTGCGGCTCGGCCTGCCGCGCAAAGCAGGAGCTCATTTCCTCCTGCGGCTCAGCCTGCCGCGCAGAACTGGAGCTCATGCCCTCTTGCGGCTCGGCCTGCCGCGCAGAACTGGCGCTCATTTCCTCTTGCGGCTCGGCCTGCCGCGCAGAACTGGAGCTCATTTCCTCTTGCGGCTCGGCCTGCCGCGCGGAACTACAGCTCATGCCCGACGGCTCCGCCTGGAGAGAAAGAAACAAAAAAAAAATTGGGATATGATGAAATTATGTTTATCAAAATATGTTTTCTTCTGTATCGATATCTAACTCGATAAAATAAATAATAAGTGATTTTGTCAACTCAAACTTCAAGTAACTACACTACCAGCGGACGCCAAAAAAAGAACAACAAATCTTTATTTCTTTGTTTTATCATGTTTAAATATCAACCAACACGTCTGCGGAGTTGCGCCAGCTATTTTATTTGACCTTGTATAACTCAGACCAAATAAAAAACCAAGACATAGCGCTGCGAACAATACAATGAAGCATGCCAAAACTACCCCTCTGCTCTGTGCATACACGCTCACACGCACACATTAACAACCATTTACAATGAAACTAAACCTTACTAAGTGCACACATGTTAACGAAACCGACTTCACTTCACTGTTGATAGCGCTATTTCTTGGTTTTTTTATTTGGTCCGAGTTGTACTAAGTGCAAACGGGGGGTTACGCTAAGCACCCTAGGCCGGCCGACACTGCTAGTCCACCTCTATCTCAGCACGCCACGCCGATGTAGAACCGTCGCTAATGGCTTGGGAGGTCCAACAGATCATTAAAAACTTCCTAGGAATGTTATCTGGGCGTCCGATTTTTTTAAACTACAGAAAGGTGTTTTTTTTTTTGGTATCCATTTCAGATTTTCACAATATTTTTTTATGTTTTCACTAAGAACCCTTTTCTTTAATCACACAATTAAAATCTGTATTAAATTATGCTTCTATTGAAATAAAAGTGTTACATAAAAAGTGTTAAAATTTAAATAATTACTATGAATACCCTTGTTCCTTGTTGAGCAGTGTACAATGGTGAACTACATATAGTAAATATTCTTGGTCCTCGAAAAAAAGATGGATGGTTCTTTATTTTCGTTCGTTTATTTTAAGAACTATTACTAGCGCAGTTGTTTTTCTTTGTCTTTGTCCTCTACTTTTTAGTCATTTAATAATGTCAAGATGTTTCATATTCTGATGAATTGGTGTCGCGAGGGCAGCTCTTCTTTCATAGTGGTGCTCTATTATTATTGGTGGGTTGTGAATTCTGTGCTGGAGGCCTAGTCCAATGATACATCAGCCTCACTGTCCTGAGTAGGAACAGGCTACGATACATTTCTTGTCTTTTCTCGTTTCACATTTACATATTTCTATTTCCTTGGACGAGCAGTTTGTCAAGATGTGCCTTGTTGTGCCGCCAATTCTTTAGCGAAACAGTTTTTCGTCTTCTTCCATTTTTTTTATGGAGTTCCCTGAAACCAAATAAACAAAATCAATATCTTGTTCAATTTGAATACTTGATTGGCGCCACGACAATAAGTGAAATTATTCATCATACATTTGTGGTTATGTCTGCGACATATTTAAATGAAAGATATAAATAAAGAAGACTGGTTAACATGTGTCAGCGCAGCACATAGGAATGGAAAGGCCCGATTACAGCGGCTCAGAATCATTTAATAGGGATGAAGAATGGGTAAAAAAAAAGCAATTCTATTAAGTCCTTCAGTCAGATAATAAAAAACTATTAGACACGTATTTTTTGCTGTATCATATTAATAAAAAAGGACTTGGATAAAATGCATTAAAGTTGGGGAGTGGGGGTTGGTACGTCACAAGTAAGTATAAAATCTACATACTCGTGACGTCATGTCACATTTTAACGCAATGTATCCCTTAATCTTTTGATAAAGTAAAAAAGAAATATACGTGTCCAGTATTTTTTAATAATACAACTGACGGACAAAAAAAATATTTTTAGTCATCATGTAGGCATGATGACTAAAAATATTTTTTTTGTAATAGCTTATATATTATAACTTCTTATAATAGGTTATAAGAAGTTTTATACATTAATTTTGCTAACTATTGCTTCGTAGTGTGGGTGCATAAAATATGGAATTAAATGTATAAATGTGACGCCAGCGTATTTCGAAATTCAAATTTTTATAGATGACTTCTAAATTTATCTGCCTAAAGATTGCCTCGCTGGTCTAGTGGTCGCAAGCACTGCTCCTGGGTTTGATTCCCAGGTCGGGCAGTGTTATTGGGTTTTTCTATCAGGATTTTTTTAGTAGCAGCCCGGTGTCTGGATTTGTGCCTGGTTGTTGGCAATAGGCTCGCCCCTTATAACATGGGACTTAAACATAACTGGCGAAATGTAAGGTATACCTCTGCATAACCCTTCGGGGAATTACAGGCGTGATGTTATGTTACTTCAAACAAACCAACTGGATTTACAAGCATCCTCTATGATACTAAATTATAACTTAGGATCTGAAATCCAGATTATATTTGTTGGTGATGAAGCCTTTCCACTTTTAAAACATTTGATGAGACGGGATTTTATCGCGCACTAGATTTTCAATTCAAAATATTTATATTTCACATAAACCTACAAGGGCACTTATGAAACGTCAGAAGCTAGGTGCACGGTTCCAATTGGTTGTTTCCTATGGAGAAGAGCCGGCAACTCTCTTTCAACTCTCGGTGTCAAGCCGAGCGTTGAGAATCCAATGCACTGGAACGCACTCTCGTCCCAGCGTGTCGAAAAAACACACTGTTGGATTTTCAGAGTGAGAGTTGTAAGAAGAGCGTTAAAAACCCAGTGCACGGAAAAAAATCGCAGCGAGAAAAAATCTCCTGTCCAAACCTAGGCAAAAAAAAAACCTACTTATAACTACAGACTTTCGTATGCAAGAAGAACAGTTAAATGTAACATTCGGTATTATGGCAAATAAATTGCGTATTTTTCACAGGCCGTTAGATTAAAACTTTTACTATGCGATTACAGTAAAACCTTGCTGTTCATTGCACAACTGCGGAAGAAAATACGATGAGAAAGATTTACAAGAAAATTTGGGCCAATGGGTACATTCGAAACTGCGGACTGCTTACACCAAATTAGCCGTCATCCTAGTAATGAAGACATGAAAATACGGAATTTATTTACCGACTACTTTACATCTCCACCTGGAGCTTTAAATTGGCAGTATGATGCTATATAATTATATAATTAATTTTCAATAATAAAACTGTAACGCTTCACGTACCTTTTTGTCTCTCTGCCTGCGACAGGCTCACCCATTCCTCTCTGCCTGCGACAGGCTTGCCCATTCCGTGCACACAATTTGATATACCTCCTGCCAAAGCCGGGCCCTTAATATCTCTATCTCTGTATTGATTCAAAGATTTGTCATATAACACCGGTCTTTTTTCCACTTCAATAATAATATCTGGGTCGGACGACATAACATAAGCTCTTTACATTAGCACTGCAAAAAATGACTCGCCACTGCGCTCGCCCAGCCGATAAGGCCCTAGTGTCAGTTTATTTTAAGGCAGTGTATAAAGTCCCGGTATTTGCGGCATAATAGTGGCGGTGCCTCGGCCCGGCTAAAGTGCCGTAAGCATTGCATTGTCATTGTCACTGTCACTTGTTAGTTTGTTTGATTGTTGAGGTTAGTTCGCGGTAAAACACCACATTCCCAAAACATTACATTCTCTTGTGCCTAAACGGACCCTGGCACTCGCCGGCCGCTGCTGCGGCTCCGCTCGCTTCGCTCGCTCGGCTCGTACGTTGTGTGGTCACAGTTCTAACCTATTAACCTAACCTAACCTACCTTTCAGCCATTTTTATTTGCTGCTTTTTGCATATAATTCAGTCATTGTAGTGACTTTTGATATAATTATCTAAAACAAATACGATCAATCAATCCAAAAGCCGGCGAACTAACCTCAACAATCAAACAAAATAACAAGTGACAGTGACAATGACAATGCAATGCTTACAGCACGTTAGCCGGGCCGAGGCAGCGCCACTATTATGCTGCAAATAGCGGCACTTTATCCGATAGGTATAGTGCCGCTAGCGGCACTCTATACACTTCCTTCTTTTAACCATCACGACTTTACGCATCGACCGCGTTCGGCGCTCCGATTGGCCCTTCACTGATGAAGGCCGGTCGGCTGCCAATCGGAGCGCCGAACGCGGTCGATGCGTAAAGTCGAGATAGTTAAAATAAACTCACACTAGGGCCTCTGAATCGAAAACCGAGTTTGGATAAGAGCGTTTATTCTAAAAGTTGGCAACGTCGCAAATAGATGTTGAGAGTTGCAATTATAACACTGAATTTGATGTTGTAACCGTTTTAAAAGGCATTTGGAAAGTTTCCAAATACTTTTTTTACATCTAAAACAAAATATTCGGTGTTACGATATTAATTATTGCATTTCATAATCAATATTTTAGTTCACTAGTTGCCATATTTCATATTTCCCTACAGTAATATTGCCAAATTACTGTATGGAAACATGAAATATACATTGCCCACTTTCAGAATGCATGCTCTTAACCGCTGTGCGTGCACCACCATACTATACTATGGGATACAAAAAAATCGCACGTTTCTAAATCGCTAGCCAAATGTAGCAAATTACGTTGTTAAAATCAATCACTAAAAAATCGCTAGTGCGTGCACTTGTATAGAAAGCTATACGTTAAATTTTTCGGCGTTTTCAAACATTTTGCGTTTAATTGCAGTGCGTGCTCTAAGCCTTATAGAGAACTGGCAAAATGTGGTTGTACTTTAGGAACACCTCTGCCCAACCTTTCCTGGACAGCAGGTGTGATGTTACACTCTGTCAATACTTACTTTGTTTTTGTTGTATTGTTACCAAAAACCTAATTTACTTGTTGCGAAATAGCTTACCATGCTCCCTTTAACAGATGGGGTTTTGAGGACCTGAAGAATGCCAGTATACACGTAGCGGTCTATCAAGTAATTGCCAGCTTCTCTCCGCTGTTCAGTGTCCTGGAAATGACATTGGAAATGTTGTTAGTGGTGAAGCGCAAGCTTTTTAGATTATTATTAATACAAAAGGGTTTGATTAATGTCAGCGGGGCCACAGTTGACCCCCTAAATCATAGACCTAAACTTAATGTTTGGTTCTGTGCTTGTTTTCAGGTGCAAATCTTCACTCAAGTAAATCTTCATTTTTTCATCATTGCTTTAGGCGACATTCACGTGACGCCAATTTAATAACATAGAAATTAACTAATAAATTATAAAAAAAAAAAATACAATAATATTAATTCCTGCTTATTAATATCTGGGCATTCATTTTATTTCATATTTCGATCATTCGGAGCGCGGACATCATGGATCAGAATGTTGGGCCAAATAAGGGATGAATGAAAGGCAATTGCATGCAGCTGAGATGAGAATGTTGAGAGGGATTGTGGTGTTACGCGATTGTATAGAATAAGAAATGAATATATCCTTACATTTTATAAAACAAAGTCCCCCGTAAAAAATTATATGGCTATGAGGGGGTGACTACCGAGATGACTACTAAGAATGCGCCGACCCCAAATAAATTGGGATAAGGGCAGGAGAATTATAACTGAATAAACTTTTCTCTTTTGATTCATTTTGTGTTAAGTCATTCACTTCGAATCACTTCAGCCACAATTCATGCCAAATGACACATAAATGGCCAAAAGTGAAGCGTGTGATGAACTATTGCTCTGCTTTACCTTAGGTATGTAGTAAAATCAGCCAGGCTCCATGATGGCTCCAGTCAAAGTAAGGTTTGGTTTCCATTACGCGTTTCTGAAAGATATCAAGCATTCTATCAAGAAGTCTTCGAAGGGAATTCTCTTTCCAGCTCGCACAAATATCGATCGTCGCAGCCACACAACCTTGTGAGGCTGCAACGGCGACCGCTGTGATTTTCACCAGCATTACCACCAAGAGACTAAGGAAATATTTGATAAGAATTAATGCCTCAGTCTTGAGCACAGCCCAAAGAGTCCTCGAAAAACTGCAGCGATTAGCTAGTGTAGCAATTACTAGCAGTATGAGAACTACACACACTGCCGCCCTACAGGCAATGCTAGGACTGCCACTTCTACACCTCATCGTGCGGGAGGCTCTTTAGGCTCAATATATCAGGAACCCTGAGCAAAGCCTCTTAGAGTCAAGCACATACGCGTAAAGGATGATGCGATCAAACGTCAACCAATTATGGCATCACCCTGCGACAAATCCCCGAAACTACACTACTTTCAAAAGCATTACAGCACAGAAGAACAGTGTGACTACTCGGGGGCTGCAGACTCGACATACTATCTAAGAACTTCATAGCAGTTTGAAAACAAAATCCCGTGAACACGATGACCACATCTGTTACCGCCCCGGTTCTATAGCGGCCGAGCGCTGCAAGCAGAAATAGTCCTTACGGTGTATGCATATGAACTTACTGTGGACGCTTTTAACGTGCACGTCTTTTTTACATCGTTCTCACATAAATTATAAATTCAATAAAATAACAAAGATGTAACAATATTATTTAAACAGTGTCCATGGAGTTTCTTGCCCGATCTTCTCCATAGGTACCTACTACGCTTTGGAATGGGCAACTAGCTTCACATTTTTAACAGACCAACTCCTCGAGTGACAAATCTAAAGTGTAAATGGTTTAGTTGAAATAAATGGTTTGAGTTGAGTTTGACTCCTTCAAGTGAAATATTGTACGTGGGCCATGGGGGTTGTCACTGGTCATTCAAACCAGCCCACCACCCTCCAGAAGTAGAGGTCTAGTCTCTTTAATATATCTAAGTGACCCGAGGGTAACGGTTCTAATCTGGGTGAGGCCTGTGCATTCAAAGAAAACATGCGCAACGGTTTCCTCAGCCATCATTTATACCATGTACAGACGACTGTCTGTTATGCCTATTGTGTGGAAATTTTTGTTTACTGAGCAGTGTCCCTTGATGGTCCCCGCTACCAGGTGCAGGCTGTTCCTATCCAGGTGTAATAAGCGCCTGGTTAGCCTGCCACATGATCTCATGTGGCAGGCTAACCAGGCGACCGAATTCGGTCGTGAAGCGATCGCTATGTACCATCGAAGAAGTTCATATCCGTATATACACCGTAAGGACTATTTCCGCTTGCAGCGCTCGGCCGCTATAGAATCGGGGCGGTAACAGATGTAGTCATCGTGTTCACGGGATTTTGTTTTCAAACTGCTTAGATATGAACTTCTTCGATGGTACATAGCGATCGCTTCACGACCGAATTCGGTCGCAAAGTCCTAACGATCCGGATGTAACGATAGGTACCGAACTTTGTCGCAAAGTTTACGATTTTCGTAATGTTTACAAATATAGTTTATGAACGTTTTTGCCATATATGATTGTTATAATGGAGATTTAATAAAGTTGAAAACATGATTTGCGGAAGTATGTTATTTATTTATCAATAGAATAAAATAAAATATTTATTTACAAAGAATGTACCTACATGCTAAAATCTGTTGTTACGGTGTGTGCAAATTTAGTACATTTAAATAAATTACAAAAACTAAATCTGGTACAGAATAATAAAAAAAAATCTTTAAATAATGCTATCAGTTGTTTTCTAAAATTTTGCTATGGTTAAGTATTAAATTACAGGAGAGGTACCATACAGATATAATTTTTCTTGAGTAAAGAAGTTTAAGAATCCCATGTTCAGTCTGTCCAGTCCAGTTTTGAGTTGAGCTACACAATTACTCACAAATGCATACACTGACTGAACAGGTCCACTCAAATCTGTATGGTTCTTTCCTCAAAAGACCATTTGCAACACCAATCTACATGGTCCTCAAATGATCTGACCAAGATTATTTCTGGATTTTTTATAAACAAATTGACATTGATCAATTTTATACATATACACAATGACATGAATATTTACTTTGTAAAGTGTTATATTACTTTAATTATAGAGAATGTGGGTCATTGCTTCTTTTTTCTTTTCATACTTAGTTTTACTCATGGTCTGGTAGTTTGAGTAATTTATGCGGCCTACCCAAATGTCCTTTCTTTGGTATAGTTCATTAAATCGTTGAGCTCCTTAAGTTCTGAGTTGAGCTGGATGATTACTGACAAATGTGTGCCCTGACTGGACAGGTCCACTCAAACTTTGTGGTTCTTTTCTCAAAAGAGCATATCAGACACCAATCTACATGATCTGACCAAGATTATGTCTGCTCTTTAAAAGAGAGTGTGACCTTTGAGTTTGTGTCAGCTTTCTTAGAGTAGTCAGATAGGAAACGCCGACCTCACCTAGTTTTTTAAATATTATTGATGTGTAAAAGTGTTTGTACAAACCTACTTCCAGATAATAAAATCATCATCATCATTTCATCATGCACAACAAGTTCTAATTGAGCCCATTGACATTGTGCCACCTGTGTAAAATAACTACATTTTTGTAACTGTAATTTTTATGGTGAACAATCTTCAAACAGTATTCTATCCATGTATCTATCTATCTATAGAGATCTCATGTGGCAGGCTAACAAGGCACTTATTACTCCTGGATAGGAACAGCCTGCACCTGGTAGCGGGGACCATCAGGGGACACTGCTCACTAATCAAAAATTTCCACACAATAGGCATAACAGACAGTCGTCTGTGCATGGTATAAATGATGGCTGAGGAAACCGTTGCACATGATTTCTTTGAATGCACAGGCCTCACCCAGATTAGAATAGTTACCCTCGGGTCACTTAGATATACTTCTGGAGGGTGGTGGGCAGGTTTGAATGACCAGTGACAACCCCCATGGCCCACGTACAATATTTCACTTGAAGGAGTCAAACTCAACTCAAACCATTTATTTCAACTAAACCATTTACACTTTTGAATTGTCACTCGAGGAGTTGGTCTGTTAAAAATGTGAAGCTAGTTGCCCATTCCAAAGCGTAGTAGGTACCTATGGAGAAGATCGGGAAAGAAACTCCATGGACACTCTTTAAATTATATTGTTACAAAATATAGTTACATCTTTGTTATTTTATTGAATTTATAATTTATGTTAGAACGATGTAAAAAAGACGTGCACGTTAAAAGCGTCCGCAGTACCTACAGCAATAATATAAATTTTAAAAAAACAATTCAAAAATAAAATAATTAAAATAAACCGTGCTAGCTAAGGGCGGAACCAATCCCAGTAACATAGAACATAACAATATAGTTTAATTAAATCCACAGTTTCAGCTTGCCTACTTGATTAGACGCGTTAGAGGTAGGTTCAAAATATAATTAGGTAAAATGTTGGACTCACCAGAATTCGGCTCACACGAATATTAGGTATTTCTTTATAATTATATTTGAAATAGCAAATCAGAATTTTTTGAGATTAGCGACAGTACCAACTATTGATTGAATTTTATTGACAAACAGACCAGTGTTGCCAACCTTACCAAACCAAAAAGTAGCTAATCTACCATGGAATTAGTATGTACTATATTCAATCAACCATAAAAAACAGCAGAAAGCATTCTATTAATTTCAAAACAGTAATTCTACTGTCTAGCATAATAAAATTCCCGATTCACATTATACCAGTCCAGTGATCCAGCGAGTCAATCCAGTCCCAATCCAGTACTAAACTAGATCATAATTATAATTTATTATCGTCTACAGTACCTATACCAGTCATTCAAAAGCTATTGAATCGGTAACACTCTAGTGACAATCATTTCATGAAAGGAGTTCAGATAAACTGTTTTAAAACTATTCAATATTACTACTGATAAAAGAAGTACTCGGAGAACCATTTTATCTTCAGCTGGTAAACAACACCACTAGCACCAGACGTAGATGATTATTTTATCTTGTTCAAAGTAGTAGAATATTGCACAGGTATTTTTATTTTATTTTTCACATCCTTTACTGTGACATTTTATAATAATATTTGCATACCTTCACACATTTTTTGCAGGGTAGATTGGGCTTTGTTTTCATAAAGTTCCGATGTGAGGCAAACATACATGTTTTCTGTTTATAGAAACTAACTGAAGAGTTTGGTTTTCACTTTATCATTGTTAGGGATTATGGAATTACAACAATGCGTGTTCACTGTTCAATGTTCTGTAATCCAGCACTAGATTGGCTGGATTAATTTGATCTGAAAATGCAAACCTTCAGCCTCTACTTCAGTACCTACTTTCGTTTTAATGGTGCATTTTTTTAAATAGTAGACGCTTTTCCTTGGCTGGTCTTTTAAAGAGCTACACTCCATGTCGATAATAATTATCTAATTTCCTCAAAACGGTAGGGCTGGCAACACTGCCACTGGCTAATATTGACATTGACATTGACACTTTCTTTCTTTTGACGTTGATATGACTCGTTTAGAAATATCAAATTGGTAGCAAGGAAATCTTTTTTTCTAATGAGAATCCGCAGTAATAGCCCGCGAAATTCATAATTTGCAGCTCAGTGTCAGGTTATATCTTGATCGAAATATGATTCGCGACTATAACAAATAATGCAGAATTAGAATCATTTATCCAGCTCTATAAATTTGATTTGTTCTCCGTGTCATGATTTCATGAAAAAGTCATTCAATGGAACAAATCTTACGAGAGATAAAAAAACCGGTTAGGTGCGAGTCAGACTCGCACACGAAGGGTTCCGTACCACCCTAAATTATATTTTAGCAAAAAAAATTAAAATAATAAACGAAGAATAATATTGTTTCGGCGTTTTTAATATTTGTTGATTATAACTTGTACTGTATAATGTATATTGTACTTGTATATTGTACTTGTACTGTAATTTAAGGTATACCATATACTGTAGTATATGGTATACCTTGCTATACCATATACTGCAGTATATGGTATACCTTACATTACAGTACAAGTACAAATTCCTACAAGTTACAAATTCCTGACTTGTTTAGTATGTAGTTGAGATAGAGTTCGTACAAAAATGGTCTAAAACCGTTTTTTTTTACGTTTTTGTTTCACCATTTTGGAAGATAAAAAAAAAATGTTCTCTACTCAATGAGCCTCCACATGCCAGGGATTAGATGTTTAGATTTGATGTTTTTTTTTTCAAAATTAAAATTTTATTCCATTGATTTTATTCATTTTTGTTATTTGTTATAGCGGCAATAGAAATGCAGCATAATCTGTGAAATTTTCAACTGTCTACCTATTCACAGTTCATGAGATACAGCTCCCTGACAGACAGACGGGCAGCGGAGGCTTAGTAATAGGGTTGCGTTTGGCACCCTTCGGGAGGTATGCAACCCTAAAAAACTATGAATAGTGAAGATTATGAATAGTAGAGATTACCTGTTCATACATTTTTTGCAGTCTTACATTGTTAACAGACGCTTCACTTTTTGTTCATATATTCGGTAGGTATCTTTCGTCAGCTTCATTTTTGTCACCTTCAAAACTGCATAAAAACTTATGTCTACCATTCGTTAAGTAGGTCAGTGTCAAAACTGCATAAAATCTTTTTTTCTGACCTAACATTTTAATTTGATGTTTTACTAGGTATAGACGCCAGCACATCAACCTACTACAATCAGTCAAATTTATTTAATAGATTTTCAACTTTATCTCTAAAGCATAAGGTTCAAGTTGATTGGAAAAATTTGACAGTTTTTTATGAGTCAAGGAGTGTAGCTACAGAGGTTCTCATTTCGCGATTCACTATCAATACAATAATAGGCAAAATTCACGTAAATAAAGAAGGTAAGTTACAGTGCGGTTGCTGTTAGGCAATGCAATAGCGAGGCATTTATCGAGATTCAAAATCTTGAAAAACAATTAAATCACGAAATCTCGTTCGAGATCTCGACCTTATGGGATCTCGCCAGATTGCCGGGTGAGATATTGAATGGCTAATCTCGACTACAGGATGAATTTCGATTTGACAATAAAGGGGTTTACCTAACAAAAACGTTATAGTAACTTTATGTGACGTTGCAACGTCAAAAATGTATGGTCGCTAATCATTATTTAACACGTTTTTTTTTATTTAAACGTTTTTAGTTAAATAAACCCATAATAAATTTACTCGAGAATGCATTCCATAGTTGCCGTTAGGTTTCGATCAAAACACCGCTTTTCGTTAGCTCTATGTCAGAAACGCCCGGGTCGAGTCACGCGAGCGCAGAAGAGCGCTTTCTGCTGCTAAGTAGGTATGCGCATATCAAAGATTACAAAAATACGGTTAATCAGTATTTTAACGGTTGCGTGGCGCCTCCGGGCGTCGTGCGTTGGCGCCCGGAGGCGTCACCGGGGCTTGACGGTTGCGCGCGGAAGCCGACCCCTCTGGGCGCCACTGAGCCTTTACCGGCACACATTTACAACCGATATGAGAAATTGTTTGGCTATTGTCAACATCAACATAATATGCTTTTTTCTAGACAAAATCAAACTGGTTGTTAATTTAATTGTACAGGTAATTTGTTATATGAAATTCATTTTACATTATGTGATTACTTACCTACTTGAACTCACACCTACTTATTAGTATTACTTGTTAAAAGGTAATAGCCCATTTAGTGTGAAAAATATACCCACGGCGTACAGAAATAAAATATGGCGGGAATCAAAGACAAATGAATCAATTGTATACTTTTCAATGATAAGTGGCGCATTGCTGTGGCTCATGGGGATCATGAAAGAATAATAATAAAAAAATGTAATCTACCTAGTATGAAAACTTAACTTGTGGTTTTAGGGAGGAGAAAATAAAATACATTTTTTTTTTTATGTTTATTCAGCCCCATCAATGTCTAAAACATTGTCCAAGAAAGCCGCAGGTGTTTCAATATTTTCTTGATGTCTGGCCCAGGATAAAAAGTACACTATGCTCACAATATGGGCACAACTTCCTATAGTGCGGCGGCCGTGAATGCATGAGCAGTAGTATCCCTCGATACTCTCTCGACCATGTCGTGATGCATTCACCAAAACATAAGTATAATATTGTTTACTCCTGACATGTCGAGACTGTATTCTCCCTCTAATTAATATTTTGTTGTCAACCAACGTGCGGTGTCTGTATACTTCTAATGTGTACAGACCATTTGGTCGCATGTGCTCGTGGCAGTAAGATCTGGCTAATCTCAAGTGATAACTCCCCAATGTAAACAAAGTCAATTCTTCATATGTAAGTTGAGGAAAATCACCGAAAGATGGATCATTACCATAAATAGGCACGAAGGCTACTGTTTGCCTATTCATATTATTTTCTTGTACATATTGTGCCAATTCATTCTCTCTATTTATATTCTCATTTATAATATTTATAAATTGCTCTACGTACCTACACGCTATCTTCGTAAGGACGTCGGGTTGCATTAATTAGTGCAGCAGTAATCCTAAAGTCCGTCATCATATTAGGCAACGCAAGATTAAAATACGTATGCCGAAATATTTTAAAATCTTTTTTAAATCGGCCATTTATGGTCTCTACTGGCCATCGGACCATATATTTTGATATTTTTAGATTTAGATTGATATTTTTATTTAACAAAACAATGGCAATTTGTTTGTTTCATTTTCAAGTCTAAACCACTGAACCGATTTTGATTAAATTGCCATGTATAGATATATTTTTTGATTTGGAGTCGGACATAGTATACTTTTTACCCAAGTGACATGTTTCCATGGATAAAATAATTTACAGACAGGCGAAACCGCTAATTATTATCCAATATTTATTGGTCTGCTGCAAGATTTCTCCAACGAATTATTTTTTTCTTTTTACATATAATGAAAAGTGGGTTATGCTTGCATTATTTACCACCATTTTCGTTTTTGTACAAAAACATTTTTGTACCGGGTCGGATTATGGGCCATGACCTTTTACTTACAAACTCAAACTCAAACTCAAAGCATTTATTTCAATTAAACCATTTACAGGCACTTTTGAATTTTCAAGGGGTCAGTCAGTCAGAAATATGAAGCTAGTTGCCCATTCCAAAGCGTAGGTTCCTATGGAGAAGAACGGACAAGAAACTCCACGGACACTCTTTTAAATCATAATATTGTTACAAAATATTGGTTACAACATTTATGTTGAAATTATACATGTGAGAACAATGTAGAAAGACGTGCACGTAAAAAGCGTCCGTAATAAAAACATAAAAACAATTCAAAAATTAAAATAAGCCGTGGCAGATAAGAGATGACCAGTCCCTACTGACGGCGCCCGTTCACTAACATGCCGCATGGATCAGCACGGTTTAGCTCAACCATTTTGAAGGGAACTTAACGATCCAACACACACGCCACCACCAGCGAGACATTTGAGTGAGCATGACATACTCTCAGCCGCCAGGGCACATTCAAGTCAATGAAAGACGTACTCAGTAAATGGTAGCTTCATAGAAGGTACATGGTCACAGTGCTCACACACACTGAAAAAAAACATTTTCAAACAAGTGAGAATTTCACTTGATTAAATATTTTACGTTTATTTCCAAAAAGAAAATGATAGTACTGATAAACCATACATGATTACTGGCCATAAAGTCAAAATGATTAAAATTTTAATCATTGTTTATTATGCTCGCTACTAAGTAAATATTTTTAAAACGGTCCTTCTTCATCTTACTTTTTAAATGCAATAATGTCACATGATGAGGCCGGATGGCATGATATATCTAAACAAGTTTTGTTTATCTGTACTAATCCGCTTTATAAAATTGATCAAAGAACTTTATTGAAGCCATAGCCGAGTTTATCGAAAATAATATGGCCGCGTTTAGATGAAATATTCGACTTGCTTGCTATGACAATGCACATGTTCAATTTATTTACAGTCTATCTATTTTCTAATAGCCAGTAATCATATTTCGTGACGTGTGTGGGAAATCTCAGTGATTATTGTAGTATTATTTTCAATTTCTCCATGTTAATTTAAACTATTGAATATGGCATAAGACCAAAAGCGCTTGTTTTGATGGTAATAATACGTAAAATTCTTGTTTCCACTATGATATAGCAAAAAGTACATAACTTTCTATCAATAAAAGACGGTACATTTTAATAATGAAATGGCAACATTTTTTTATATCCCTTTTATTTGCCGCGCTTACCGGTTCGGTTCGGTTAGTAACTTAGCAGTACCTAACAAATTTTTTCTTTAATAAATTCGTCCAATTTCATTCGGATTCCATCTTTCTTTTCTGTTTGTTTTTAAAGTTTAAACTCCGCCAGGAGTAAAAGTGTTCTGTGGTTGAAACACTGTGCGACTACCTACGTCTCGCTTATAAATAATATTCGTTTTCGTGTGAAGTTCTAAGGATGGATGAAGTGGAAGATCTACTCAGAGCTTGGGAATTGGAAGACCTAATTCCAACGTTCCGTAGTAAGTACCTACTTAATTACAACGTACTCCAGATAATCTGATAATCTCCTGATACTAGAACCTTTATTAAATACCTAGTAAAGCAGTTCCCTGTTCCCAAAACTTCAGCGACGCAGCGCCCTATCTGAGTCGGAGACACCAAATGTGTGATATAGGCAATGTTGAACATGTAGATAAACATGTACTTTGAGACAGCAATAATTAATTAATTAACAGTACACTTTGGCAAGTGATCATCACTAAGAACTGTCAACAGAGATACGCAATAGCCCTGTTGGCCAGATTATCCACCATATTTTCATAATAACACACATACGTTACATCCGGTGCATATGTCACGCTGGTATCTCCATGTTATAATCCTGATTATATATAACTCTTGCTTTATTCACTCATCACATCACATTCAATGCTCATTGGGTACTCTTGACCTTATGATTTGCTGCAGAACATCTCCAATCTGTAGGGCTAATGGCTATCTTTTTCATTGCCAGTGACCAACTGGCTTCAGTTGTACACTGAACTTTGACGACAACTGAGAATTTCATAAATTTACTTTGCCAAGTGATCATCACTATGAACTGTCAACAGAGATATTCAATAGCCCTCCTGGTCTAAATATGTTACCTTATGGTAAGGAGTAAGGACTATGTATGTCACTGTTGAGACCTACACTAATTTTAGCTTTTTCAATTCAATCTCACTGCTTACATCTCATAAATATTTTCCTTTTGTAGGTAATGCAATTACTATTCAAGCACTGGCATCACTCAGCTCAGCAGAAATTAAAGAATTAGTCCCTCAGATAGGGCCACGTGCGTTGTTCATGCGTTGCTGGAAAATGTGGATGTTAGATTTCACAAGAGGTTCAGAAAATAATGTTATAGATACATCCATTATTACGATGAGTGTAAGCATTATACTTGTTAAGATAAATTGTTTTACTGTAATATATTTTGATGCTGTGGTGTGTCTGGCCTAAGAATAGATCCCTCAGTCTCCTCCCGTGGATGTTGTAAAAGCCTACTAAGGGATTATGGCAGGGGATGGCCAGCAACATCTACACCAATACTATAATCACCAATGTGGTGATTATAGTAAATCCACCCATTGCATTATATAGGGGAGGCCTCATCGAACAGTGGAAATCTAAATGCTGATGTAATTTATGTTGGTTAACTGTTTGGTATTTTGTACTATAGTTTTTCTTTTTTAATAGGATATTGATCTTTTACCAATTATACAATCACAAGAAGAGCCAACATCGCAGCAGAAACCCCAAATAAACAATAACAAGGATATAGAATATTATTATATGGAATCTGATTCCACCAGTTCAAATAGTGTATGTATGACTGTTTATTTTTATTGGTCTAGATATTACTTTAAATAAGTTACTTTTCCTACTTAGTACTGTTAGTGATCAGGCTGTATAGATCTGAGGATATACATGATGACAATTAGAGCCATGAGGAGGCTTTTTTACAAGATTTTACTTATCTTGCAATGTTTGCATGTATGTTCGGGTCAAATCTTACAACTGAATTTTGAACCAGTTTACCTCGACCGGGCCCGAAATTTTGCATACCTGTTAAGTTCTGATGACAATACAATATTATGGTGACAATATTATAGTGGATAATGGAACTCCTCGATGGATTATAGTAGACTGGCCCTGTTCCAATTACTAATTTCATAAAAGCTTGTATTGAAAAATATGTTTTTAACAAAAAAAACTTATTCAAATGTGAGTCACTTACGGATGAAAACTTCTTGATATTTTGAAATCTTGACTGTCAATTATTGTTATCATTCTTATGATTCTATTTATTTCAGATTTTGATTAAATTACTAAAAGAAAACCTGGAAGCGTCATCCCTGTTGGCTAGTGTGGGTGAATGTCTACAAGGAGATCCAGCCCGTAACTTACTGGCCTCTATTATAGCAAAAGAAATATTAAAAACTTACCAAGGAGCCCCAATCACCAACACAGTTTATAACGGATGGTGTAAGGAGATCAAAATAATTTTTCCCAAAGAGCGTATTACAACGTACTACATACCACCATGTATTACTGCAAGTGGAATCACACATCAGGCTCGAGGTAAATTAATCAGTCAAGTATTGAACACACGACGCAAATACCAGAAACTAGGTGTACTCACCGTGAAAAAAAAAAGATTAAGAGAAGAAAGTCCAGCTCCATCGTGGACTTCCACAACTTCATGTCTAAACATAGAAAGTGATGATTCTGTTACTGATGAAGATATTGAAAACGAAATACAGTGGCTGAAAAACAGCTCCGATCCATGGTCCATAGTTGAGCAAAAATGGAAAACAACAGTGAAGTATCGCTTGGTACAGTTGAGAAACATGCCCGTAGAACTGTATTTGACAGAGTATCCAGCACTGAAGAAACCCTATGGAATAGTTTTGGTAATCATCTACCCATACATATTGCTTAAGACAAAAGCCTTCTTATTTGATTAATGGTTCATCATACACTGCTGGACATTGGCCTCCCCCATAGAATGCCACAACCAATGATCTTGAGTCACTTCCATCCAGTTTGCTAGGGCTTATGCCAAATATAAAATGCATAGTACGAATAGCACACGGATGAAGTCTAGTTAAGCTAGTTGCATATAACATTCCTTATGCTGAATTAAAGTATCCAGGTACTTAGCTGTATTATTTATGTAGGTATCTCAGGCTCGCCCTAAAACCCTGTCTGGGCTGGGAAAAACCTCATTTAGCTAGGCAGCTTGGGTTATCCACTATTTCTAATTTATAATATTTTTACAGCTCCACAGTGATTTTGATGCAGCAAATCCAGCACAAGAGAATAATTTGCAATTAAATTTTCCAATTGTAAAGCCCAAGCTTATGCAAATGCTGAAAAATAAGCAAATAAAGGAGTCATTTTATGAAGAACTCGTTAAGTTGGCTGATTGTAAGTATACATACCTAGTATTCATCATAATTTTTTACTAGCTAGTGTTTGCTATCCAAAAACTTGCTTCTTTTAAGTGTTGTAAGTATGTACCATCTACTATCCAGTTAAATATTCCCTATGTTTCGGGTTTGACCATATGTTTGAAAAACTCATTCTCTATATAAGTATAGGTCTACTAGGTGTACATACATATATCAACGACGAACTACTAATATCATCTATCTAAAAAATTGCAATTTTGCAGGAGACGAAAAAAAGTTTTTTTTATTTTATTTTATTAAATGTCCAGGTTTTATCTATTTTTAGAATCAGATTATTGGAATAGAAATATGGTGTGAAATTTGTTATTATTCTAAAATAATATTACCGTCTCATAGTTATTCTATTAGTGTTTAATGATATAAATAGTTAAATATCGTGTTAGGAGGTCATGCCAGTAGACGCGAAATAGCATAGTACGTCAACTGGCATTAAAAACTAAAAATAGAAAAAAAAGTAGTTAGGAGGTACTAATAATAATATAATAATAATAAAATCTTTATTTCTCCAAAAACATACAGAGTTTGAAATACAGTGTGATATTTGGTTTAGAAAATACATTTATAGTTTATGTTGCAAAATCTGTACAAGAATAAAATTCACTACCTCTTAAGCTAGGGTATATACCTGTATTGTAAGAGGTAGTTTACGGTCTATAATCAACAAAAACTTATGTCTCAAGTGGACTGTGTCATTCTACTGTATGGTAATAATAGAGTAGAATTGTATGTTGTGTGTTAGTGTATGCGAGTGGTGTGTATGTGTAAGTGTGAGTGTATGTGTATGTGTAAGTGTGAGTGTATGTGTGTGTGTAGGTGTGGGTGTAGGCGTGTGTGTATTATACAAGAAAGGTGAGTAAAGACTCCGTGTAAGAATAATCCTTAAGGAGCAGCCACTCTGTTACTTTAGATTTTAGTGCATTTGAGTTTAGGTTTATAATATACTGGTAGGTGGTACTGGTAGTTCATCGTCGATATGTATAAGTACATTAGCTTTTTAACAGTTTTTGAATTAGCTTTGTTATCATAGAGTTGCCAAGCTACGGTTACATAACCATGAAATTAATTATGCGAAGATTTAATTCAAATTGAAAACAGTATTTCATTTTTGTTCTAGCCCCGATTGAAGAAGCTACAAACATTGCAGCTTTTATGGCTTTACCACATCTGATCCCGACAAATGTCATAACTCATTCAAGCAAAAAGAAAAAAGCCGGAAAGGAGAAGAAGTGGAAACCTACTAAAGTAGAAGCACGTGAGAGCTTTATTTCACATATAAGGGACGACAGCTACTTAAGATTAACTATCGACAAAAGGCACTCGAGTTATTTAGAAAGAGGTTTGACTTTACAGCCATATATTGTAATGGTGGGCCCTACAATGTCTGATATTAAATCTTACTTTGTGGTTTTAAATAGTGATGTCTTTTACAGTAGGACCAACATTTTGTCAGCAGTAGATTCATGCTTCAAAGCTATTTGGGCCCTAAACTTACAATATTCGAGTGAATGCTACGGCGTATGGTATTTCATTCAAAAGGGGCTTTATAAACTCACCAGTACTCATGACAAAGGCTCCACATCTGCAGAATCGTTACTGACTGACTGTATGTGATAGTTTAGGTAAAATGGTGGTTTGTTTCTTATGCAAGATTGAACTTACTAACTTTAGTGCGTTTAAAGGACACCTTAGCCTGTTTCACAATAAAGTTGATTACAATACTTTAACTTGTGCTGAAGAAAATTGTGGCCGAAAATTTAATTTATTTAATTCTTTTAAAAGGCATGTATTAACACAACACAATTCGCAAGGTCCATTAAATAATAGTGAACAAATTGAGCAACGTGTCAGTAGCATTGCTGACGAAGTGCCTTTACACAATTCTGACATAACAGATGCACATGTGGAACTTTTGTCATCAGCCAGTTTACCAGATGATAGTTCCAATGAACAAGCTACATCTCAGGATATTTTTGATAAAGCTATTGCTGTATTCATAGCAGGTTTATATGCAAATGATTTCCTACCTAGAAATGTAGTTCAGACAATTGTAGACGGATTTAAAAATTGTGTGTCTACTGCATTACTTCCTGCAATAAAAACAAATCTAGAAGAACTTTCGCTTAGTGGAAATATACCGCCTTTGTTAACACATACTGTTATAAACAGTATCACACCATTGTTGACCGATACTTGGGATAAATTTAGCACTGAATATAAAAGATTACAGTATTTTGAGGCCCATAATTTTTATATTAAGCCTCAATCTATAACCATAGGTCAAAGATTGGAAACGGTTATAGAAAAAGGAGTCAGAAGGTTAAAACCAGTACCGTGTGAGCAAGCCTTTATCAGTCTAAGATTAGTTTTAACACATTTTTTCTCGCTCAAAGATGTTCTTTCAGACACCCTTAAATATATAGAATCGCTAAACAACAATATGTTATTGCCTAACTCTGCTATAGAAAATTTTATCCAAGGAAGCTATTGGAAAACTGTCCAGAGACGATATGGTGATAAAATAGTCATGCCGTTGTTTTTGTTTTACGACGACTATGAGCCAGGTAATGTTTTAGGTAGCCGAGCAGGCCAACACAAATTAGGGGCAGTTTACGTTTCAATACCCTGCTTACCGCCCTGTCGTTCCTCAGTACTAACAAATATTTTTCTCCTTCTTCTATTTCATTCGTCGGACAGATCGTTTTTCGGTAATAATGTAATATTTCAATGTGTAATTGAGGAGTTAAATTTTCTTAGTGAATATGGAGTTAGCATTGAAATCCCTGACTTTAAAGGAAAATTATACTTTGAACTTGGTTTAATCCTTGGAGACAACTTAGGGATCCACTCTATGACAGGCTTCCTAGAAAGCTTTTCTGCGAACTACCCGTGTCGTGTATGCAGAGTTCGAAAGGAGGTTATGAAATATCAGGTCGAGGAAGATATCTCCTTATTGCGTAATACTGAAAATTATGAATCAGACCTTTTGCAAAACCAACCATCTGAAACTGGTATAAAGGAGAAATGCGTCTGGCTTAGTGTTAAAAATTTTAATCTGTTCGACCAAGTGGGGGTAGACAGTATGCACGATATTTTAGAAGGCGTTGCTAAATACATTATGAGTTTTTTAATCCCATACTTCATTCGGAATGCCAAATTATTTACTCTGGCACAACTTAATTACAAATTAGAAGGATTTAATTATGGTCCTGATGAAAGGAATCGTCCATGTTCTTTATCTCTTGATCATTTATCTCAAGGAAATGTTCGTTTATCAGCATCCGAAATGTTAGTACTTATTCGTTATTTTGGTTTGTTGGTTGGGGAGTTTATTCCAACAGGTAATGAACATTGGAGTGTATACTTGAAGCTACGAACAGTAGTAGAATTACTGTCATCAACTGCCTTCAGTAAAGGCACTGAAGAACTGTTACAAACCAACATATCAGAGCTTAACTCTATGTATCTGTCCATATGCAAAGATACGTTAAAGCCAAAATTTCACAATCTATTGCACTACCACACAGCCTTGCACAAATTTGGTCCTATAATTTCATTGTGGTCCATGCGTTTCGAAGCAAAACACAGAATTTCTAAAATAGCAGCAAGAGCATCGTGTAATAGGAAAAATCTGACATGGACCTTAGCTATTAAACATCAATTAAAGTTGAATGAAATGTTTTTGAAAGGACAATTAGAACCTACAATTAAAACTGGTCCTCATTTGCCCATTAGTGCATTAGAAACAAAATACATAATTGATAATTTACCATTATTCCAAGCGCATAAACTTGTAAAGGCTTCTTGGATTAAAGTATCTTCCACACAGTATACAAAAAACACTGTGCTGGTTGATTCATACGATCAGGATACAGACTTGCTCGTTTTTTTTAGCATAATTGAGGTGTATTTATATGAATGTGATGTTATTTTGAAAGGACTTTTATTTAAAACTTTAAATTTCAATGAACACCTCTTCGCTTATGAGGTCAGTGAACATCAAGTTTCAAAAACTGTGATAAAACTTCACAAGGATTTGATATCACCTATTCCATGTACCATAAACATAGTATCAAATAAGATGTATATTACCTTACGTAGTCCTATTTAATTATTTGAACATGAAGCAATATATTAATGAGTACCTTACTATCATATTGTTGTCTCAAATGGTAATTATAAATGTCGTTTTCAAGCTCAGAGTGATTGATTTGATTTGTTAGCACCCATTCCATGTACCATGAACATGGTATCAAAAGAGATGTATATTACCTTACATAGCCCTATTTAATTATTTGAACATGAAGCAATATATGAACATGAGTACCTTACTATCATGTTGTCTTAAATGGTAATTATACATGTTGTTGTCAAGCTGAGAGTGATTGATTTGATTTGTTAGCACCCATTCCATGTACCATGAACATGGTATCAAAAGAGATGTATATTACCTTACATAGCCCTATTTAATTATTTGAACATGAAGCAATATATGAACATGAGTACCTTACTATCATGTTGTCTTAAATGGTAATTATACATGTTGTTGTCAAGCTGAGAGTGATTGATTTGATTTGTTAGCACCCATTCCATGTACCATGAACATGGTATCAAAAGAGATGTATATTACCTTACATAGCCCTATTTAATTATTTGAACATGAAGCAATATATGAACATGAGTACCTTACTATCATGTTGTCTTAAATGGTAATTATACATGTTGTTGTCAAGCTGAGAGTGATTGATTTGATTTGTTAGCACCCATTCCATGTACCATGAACATGGTATCAAAAGAGATGTATATTACCTTACATAGCCCTATTTAATTATTTGAACATGAAGCAATATATGAACATGAGTACCTTACTATCATGTTGTCTTAAATGGTAATTATACATGTTGTTGTCAAGCTGAGAGTGATTGATTTGATTTGATATCACCCATTCCATGTACCATGAACATGGTATCAAATAAGATGTATTGCCTTACATAGCCCTATTTCATTATTTGAACATGAAGCAAAATATTAATACGAGTATGGTCAGTTCTGTGCTTTACCAGACCCCTTTTACAAAGAAGAAGAATAGAAAAGGGGTCAGGTAATGCAGAGAACTGATTGTACCTTACTATCCTATTGTTGTCCCAAATAGTAATTATAAAGGTTGTTGTCAAGCTCGAAGTGAGCCAATAAGTCTATTTAGTGGGTTTTATTTAATAGAAACAATAAAAATAATGTTGATTTTAATAGTTATCGTCTAGACAGTGTCAAGTCAACAAACTATAACTTTGTCAAAACAAGATCTCTTAAGGAATAATGTGACATCCATCACTGGTTGTCAAAGTTATCGCCTGGTGACACTTAACACTTCCACACTGTACCTAATTTAGTCGAGCCCCAAGTGAGCCATGAGGACAGGTTTAAAGTACCTAATTTATGTTGTACAAAGAGTCTTGAATAAATTTTAAAAATATATACCTATTGTTCTTATTTTTTGGTAATAATAGAAACGCAATGTTTAATCTAATATAATGTATTTAATGTGATAAATAGCCTATTGTACCTAACGATAAACTAATAATTATTAATACCTACCTTACGTTGTATGTCAAGCCCTTTGGTAAATAATATACCCAAATAATGTAACTTAATTAATACCAAAATGGCTTGACATAAAATGCAGGATATTTTTAATTGTTAAGTTTTTCGTTAGGTGCAATAGGTACCCCCTATTATATTATAACAAAGTTACTTGATTAAAACAAAATATTGCATATTATTGGACTAAACATTCAGCTTGATAGATCCCAATAACCTCCTTTATGAAAAGTAATAAGGCACTTTATTACATTAATTAGGATTCCTAGTAAATTTAATAATTTTAAAGTAGTAAATCTGATAAAGGTCTTGACAAGATTTCATAAAGACACATGATTAACTTGATAAACTGAAAGTAGTAAATCTGATAAAGGCCTTGATAAGATTTCATAAAGACACATGATTTACTTGACAAACTGACTTACTTCTGCATAACATATTAAGTATTGTATCTGACAAATGCCTTGATTAATACTACCATTATCCTTGTGTGCCATCATCAACAACTTGTTTAGAAGCAACACATATTTTGTTTAGATGAAATAACTTCACTAATCAACACAAATAATAACCTGTTTAATTTTCCTATGATATTTGGTGAAATCAGTCATAAAGTTAGCTTTATTGCTGGCAAACAAGTAGCTTTATGTTCCCATATATGAATATTTTACTTGTTAACAACTAACAAGATTTTGATGACAGTGATCATTTTTTTTTTTCAGTGCATGTGCTATGCAATTATACAATACTACGAGATTGAAGTTATATAATTCAAAGATAATTTATGCAATCTTCAGCAGCTCCAACAATATTCCAACCAAATTATAAAAACAAAAGCTTAAGCTATAACCATCGTGCGACCTAGCGAGTCGATAGACACCTCACGTATAAAGGCTCGTGCAGACTGGCGCGACGCGAAGACGCGGTGCGTCACCGGTAATTGTTCTACTGTTAGAGTCGCGCCAGTCTGCACGAGGCTTTATCTAGCTACGATCGAGCGACCAGTCGTTAGGATGCTTCGCGGGTATAATGAATCCACAATACAAAGCTACGCATGAAAAACATAGGTAACCGTTTCTTTGCTGTCGCGCAGTCGGGTAAAAACTGACGTTTCAAGTGAGGCATGCGCATGACATGGAAGATGAAAACGCACCAATTTGACCATTTGTACAGACGCCAGCACATCAACCTACTATAATCTGTCAAAGTTCTTTCATAGATTTTCAACTTTATCACTAAAGCTTATGGTTCAAAGTTGATTGGGAAAATTTTACAGTTTCGGGTAGGTTGACCTGCCGGCGTCTGTACTTACCATATATATAAGTTCCCATTAAAATAGAACGAAAATACACAAAAAATTTTGGTTACCCGATGCCATTTATTATTTTAGGTCAAAATACAAATCACTTTAATCAGTGTTTTTTTTGCTTGGATATCTTTGGTTAGACGTACTGAACGCTGTGTTAAAAATTTGTCCATCTATTTGAAATGGGACCTTATATTTATCTGAACAAAAAAAAAGCTAAAAGCTTATCTTATTGATACTTAATAAAAATCTTAAATTCATTCACTGTCATACATAGAAAGATTTTTTACATTCTTAGGCCCATTTCTGTACAATAGATTAAATAGAAAACTTAGTATTTATAAATTAAATTACTTTAGCTGTAAAAAAATTATACTTGAATATTTACTAGCCATAGATTATGCACAGACAGAAGATCTACTTTTTGTCTGCAAATACTGCAAATAGAATTGTTAACATGCTATTTTATTTTGATTTACCTAATTTTAATTTAGTTTATACTTTAACATGCTATTTTATTTTGATTTACCTAATTTTAATTTAGTTTATACTATTTACTCATTGTTAATTTATTACATTAAGTATTTATGCACTTCCTAGCCTGAAACACAGGTTCAACCTAGTTCAGGCAAATAAGCAACTGTGCTATTGTGAGATACTCGTATGTGTAACTTGTCAGGTCGGTTGACTTAGAATACTCATCTAATTTGAGGGTAAGTAGGTAAATAATAAACCATGAAATATGAAAAAAAAATAGTTTTATTAATGAAATGAATCTAGGGGGTATTCAGTCATCCCTATTAATTAAAATAAAAAAAAATACTAAGTAATTACTTATTGAACTAAATAATCAGTCAAAACTCTTCGTTTCTTTTTTTTATGAATTATTATAAGTATGCACTTAAAATAGTAACTATGTTAATTTTTAAAATAATCAATTAAACTGTAGAAAACTATAAAGCAGGTATTCAGTCATCTCTATTAATTAAAATAATTTAAAATACTAAGTATTTACTTATTGAACAAAATAATCAGTCAACACTTTTCGTTCCTTTTTTTTGTAAATATGAAGTATGTACTTAAAATATTAACTATGTTATTTTTTTAAATAATCAATTAAACTGTTTAAGAAAACAATAAAATGGGTTTTCAGTCATCTCTATTAATTAAAATAAATAAATACTAAGTAATTACTTATTGAACAAAATAATCAATCAAAACTGTTCGTTTCTTTTTTTGTGAATTATTTTAAGTATGTTCTTATAATAGTAACTATGTTAATTTTTAAAATAATCAATTAAACTGTTTAAGAAAACAATAAAACAGTAATATCAACATAATTATGTTAGTCTGTTGTAATAAAATAAACTAAACAATCTCCCATATCAAAAACTTTTTCTCACTTAGTGAGTAATTTTATAACAATAATAAAAAATAGTAAGTAAAGACTAGGTAATTAAAATCAACCGAAATTAACATAAACAAGAAAAGAAACAGATTCATATGATAAATGAAATTAGGTACATAATTAATTATCAAATACAGCATCTAAATCACAGACGTTATCATTCACCACAAGTTCTTCAAAAAATGGTCTACGTGTAATTGGCATTGAATCACACAATTTCAACAGCCGATCTATTCTGTAAAAATCTCACGGTGAAAACTTGGGTGAAGTGAGCGTGAAGTGAGCTGTCATTCCACTTGCTGCTAGGGACTGACAGCTCACTCCGAGCTCACTTCACCTAAGTTTTCACGGTGAGATGGTTACAGAATAGCACTAGTTCCTGTTTTTTTATTGCACTTATTCCACGAGGACTTTCTTCTAAAGGAATATTGCTAATAAAGTCCACAGAGTCATTAGGATTAAAACATTTTTTGTTCATTATTTTTAATTCTTTGAAATCATTTGAAACATATGAGTTTTTAGCAAATATACTTGTTGTGCCGCGTCGAAACTCAATCATTTTCAATGCTTTGATGTTGTAATCCTTTGGAAAGGTCTTTTTTAATTCATCTTTAAACAAAATCATGTTATGATGAGTGATTGTTTGAACTGTCATATTTTTTCGTGATTTTTTCATTTTATCTGCATAATCTGATATGTCATACATCTCTTTTACCTTACCAAATTTGTTTGCTATACATCCGTGTACAGTATCAGCCGCCATATAGGTGTGACCCGGTTCAAAATATACAAACTTTATTTTTTCTGCTGATATTAGGGACGGTGAATTAACCAACCTTATCATAGCCGTAAATAAAATTCTGTTCTTATTTTGTGATGAGCAGTTGTCACAATAAAAAATTATTTCACGATAATCGCGTGCATTATTCATGACAAAATAAACATATGATGATGCAATGTTATGGGCTTTTCTCCCGCTTTCGCCTTCATGCCAAACTATGCAATATGCATCTTCATTTTTTCCTGGAGGAACGAAGGTTTCATTAAATAGAACTAATTTTCTGGAAAAGTAATAATCTTTTATGGTTAATTTAGGCATGCAAATTGCCTTTTGCATATCTACCGTGTACACTTTTCTAGTTGTGCATTGGTTTTTGAGATCATCTTCTAATGCTTTACGGGATTCCGTTTTGTTCAGTACATGATTAGGATATTCTTTGCATAATGCACAATTACATTCAGAACATGTATGATTCAGCTCACTGTGGTTCTCTCCATGATTTTGACATAAAGTACACAAATCTTGTATTGGGTTTGAGGTCGACAAATTCATTTCTGTAATTATTTTGTGAAAATACGCCCAACTACATTTGCGGATATTTATCTCGTCACATTGCGAAAGATATGCTTTGTATAGGTCTCTAAAAGATACTCCACATGGAAGATATCGTCTGTTTGGAGCATGCTTGAGATTGTAGTGAGACACGGTTGGTTTTATTTTTTCTATGAACTCTTTGACTCCTTGTGCATACCCTTCAGGAAAACAATTCCATGGCTTTTTAGATCCGCGTTGTTCAGGTGCTGCATCTTGTGTGTCTACATCTATTATCCTGTTCTTGAAATTTGCTTTCAGAACAGTGATCACTGTTTGAGCATTAAAAAATCCCAACGTATTTAAAAAAAACGGTCGACATACCTCAATATTCCGTAAAGACCACGTCAAAGTATTATGTCGTTGTGAGTTTTCCTTTGTAGTAATTTTCTTAGGATGCTTCCGTACGTTTCTGCTTATAAAATTTCTTTGGTTTTGTTTGCTCAAGTCTCTAAAATTCGACCAGATTTGGTATCTATCTTCCTCCGTAAATTTTTGGGAACATTTTTTTCTACATTTCTGTGTGCAAGGCGGTTTCATTATATATTTAGTTTTCTCCAATTGTAAGCGCTTTGTAGCATTTCTTTCTCTCCTTTTCTTACTTCCATTTAACGACTTATTAGTACTCGAGTTATTTGAGTTATCTGTTGGCAATACTTCTTGTTGGTTCTTAGAATTATCGATTTCCGAATTATCCTGATTTTTGGACACACTTTTACTCTTCTTTGTTTTCTCTTTAGACTTCTCAATTTCTGAATTTTCCTGATTTTTGGACACACTTTTACTCTTCTTTGTTTTCTCTTTAGAATTCTCAATTTCTGAACTTTCCTGATTTTTGGACACACTTTTACTCTTCTTTGTTTTCTCTTTAGAATTCTCAATTTCTGAACTTTCCTGATTTTTGGACACACTTTTACTCTTCTTTGTTTTCTCTTTAGAATGCTCAATTTCTGAATTATCCTGACTTTGGGACACACTTTTACTATTATTTTTACTCTTATTTATTTTCTCCTTGGAATTGTTAGATTGTTCGATGTTTGAACTTTCCTGAATTTTTGACTCACTTTCACTCTTCTGAAGTTGCCCTTTTGATTTGCTTGTCTTTACACTTTTTGAATTTTCTTTTGTTTTGCTCTCTTCGTCTTTTTGTTGACTGTTAGTTTTGTTATCACTAAGTTGCTGCACTAATTCTTCTACGCTGTCATCAAATGACGTTTCATGTATAATCGAAGATAGTTGCATTTCTGTACTGATACGACGCTCTTTGGTTTGCTTTGGAGTTGAAGTATACGGACCATTAAGATCTACTCGACATTTATGTAAGATGTTGGATAAAGTGTGGTACTGCTTTACACCAGCGTGATTGTTTTTTTTTACATTCGTCACAGCACTCATAGTGTCACTTAATACATGGTCAGATCGAAATTGTTCAGTACTCTTGTATGACTCTTGAAGTTCATAATTTTCAGTACATAATTTTCGTTTCTTAACAGCTAAATCCAATAATATGTTCTCATTTATTGATTCCATATCGTTGAAATCAATATCTTCACTAAATGTTCCATTTAATTCTATTAAGTCTTCCTTGTGCAATTCAGGAATAGGTGTCGATGTATTGCTCAATGGTACCCGTGGAAGTTCACAAAAACGAATTGGTGATAATACATTTTGATGATTCAAATATATTGATTTATTCTGTGAATCTGACACTTCTTCAAATAAATTAGAAACTGGCATCACCAAGTTCAAAGGCACCGGTTGAAGTTCGTGATAAACAGCTGTTGGACATAAGTTTTCTTTATAACAATTTATTTCGGATTCATTTTGTGAATGGATTATTGCATGGTCTTCTCTTGGTGTTTGAGCTAATACTTGAGAGTAATTTGTTGGATATCCCTTATTTTCTACAACACTTTTATCAGTACACATACGTATCAACGTCTTTCCTCGAATAGAACTCATATCTATCAATGTTTCGACACCTAAACAATCTAATCACTAACTTCTTAAACAAAAAACAACGGAGCGAAGTTACCCGTGGCGTAGTTACGAGTGAAATGAGAGAATGTAAATACAAAACGCGCCCGCGGCGACCTTGGCCACGCGCAACTCTTCTAACTAATATCTAACAGAAATCGAGACACGCTGCGACAGCTACCGTGAGTAATGCACAACTATTCTAACTTGAGTTAAAAGAGTTGGTAGGCATGATTCAATCATTACAAAATAAAGTTGAACGAGTTTGCCATTACAAATATCTTGGAATCTAGTTAAAATATTTGAAATTTTGTTTTAGTATAACGATAGTTATGGTGCATAAAATTGTTTTGCAGTGGTTAGGCGAAACTCTATTATTTTAAGATAACAGAGTTGTGCGTGACACGGCAGAACGCACAGCCCAGCTGGGTCTATCTAGCATGAAATTTTGCACAAGATCTCTTCACATAACAAAAGGGAGCATAACATAAGGAGGGTTTCTGAAAATGTACCCCCTAGAGGGGATGTAAATAGGTAATAAGTGTAAATAAGTTGGGGACCCGTCGGGCTCACGGCTTGCATTAAATACCTTATTTATGATGGCAAAGATTTCGCCTCTAAACTAGACTAAAAATCACTCAAATTTAGTTTATTCCTGTCAAACGATGATTTCCCATTCTGAAATAGACTAAAGTGACACAACTTAACTATATTTTAGTTTGACAGCGCTAAGATGGCACTGAGATTTTAATTTAGTGAAAATGACAATTTTGCTATTCTGAATTTGACGTTTTTCACCTAAAATTTTAATTGTCTACCTAAATCTGACCATTTTTAATCGCGATAAAATATGGTGTGGAGTACTATTAGTTGTCATGAACTAAAATTCACACGAACACCTCGACTTCAGATGCAAAAACAGTACTGTATATATATTTTTTTCTTTTCTTTTGCTTATAACTCGAAAATGGTGTGTCCTATCGCAAAAATAATGAAAATTTCGACCCCATTTTTGAAACCCTTATACCCCTAATTATCAACACGTAGGTAATATTTTTTTTTATTTTCCATGCAAAACGTGAAAAATTCCATATAAAACACGCCGAGGCTGCCACCCCTGCGCACCTCCGGCTGTAAAAAATTCACGAGGTAGGGCAAACAAGTGTGTACCACGTGGAGTCGCGATTGTCAAATTCGATTTAGTTGTGTCAAAATAATTTTTAAGTTTAGAGACTTTTTATTGCAGAATAACGTTAAGATTCTCATAGTAAAAAGTAAGGAATTTTAGTGATAGTTTAGTTAGATTAGTTCGGTGTACAAGAGAATCGGCACCATTATTAATATTAAGCAAAGTACAGGTTACAACCGGAGTTGTGTTTTCGCCATACATACTTCCCTACCTGATATTGGACTATTTTATTGTAGCAAGTCCCCTAATAGGACCCATTAAAATAGCCGGCTTTGCGGGACCGGAAAAAACATGTTTCCCAACGAAGAAATAATAATATAACGAAAATTTAATCTACAGGACAAATATTTTGGCATTATTGACTAACGCACGCTACGTAACCTTTTGTTTATCTACAAGATATTGATTCTACACGAACGACAATTTTATTTAGAACCCTGATACTCCTTCACTTTTCTCGATCATAGTATGAACCATGGAGGTCAGTTAATATACTGGCGGCTTCACTAGAGCGCCCAGTTTAAAATGATCTCTTAAGTCGAAGACGAAATTCAGGTATAAAGGTTCAACTTGAATGGTCGTTGTGTGTTTGGCCACACCTAACCCTAAAACGCCAGGTGTCGTGTGTACCAAAATCAATGTGTTGATGTATCAAACGTCAATTAATTATATCGGCCTTTTTTGTTTCAAGAAACGGGTGAGGTCGGTAATGGGAGTTTTTGGTTAATTCGTTTGCACACAACGGGGAAAATAATGTAAAAAAGTAAAAAATGAATGCGGAATGCAAATGATGATCTTATGCTTAGGATGGATGAAATGGCGGTAAGTCACGGGATCAATGTGCGACTCCCGCATTCCCATATAGGAATGATTGTTACTTACCGAATGTTAGAATTAATCTAGTAGGTACCCGACAACATCTTAGATAAAGAGGAAACTGCTTGAAACTGTACACTGTAGTTTTTCTGGGCATAACAGTATAAGACTCCAAACTTCAATGGGTTCCACATAAATAAAACCTAGCGGGAAGACTCAGTCGGCCGCTAACGCAGTCAGGAAAGTAAACATTATACTGACGTTCAAAAAGCTCGGATAAGCTTTGGTTTCCTAGGAAAGCGGTTCCATCACTTTATTGACGGCCGTCATGAAAATCTGTAGTTTTCACCAGTATTTGACGTTAAGGTGTCAAAAACGCTTTGTATTCGGACAACCGTTAATGTGTGACCGTTCACCACTTTCTAAGGGAACCAAAGCTTAAGTCTATTTTAGTTTTTTTCATATCGTTATGTCCTATAGTATTCTGCTGGAGGGGAAAGCTAATAAATAATTATATCAGCGTTTTCAAAATATATGTGTTCTTCAAAAACGAGCTGTGCGAGCAATTTAACAGCTAGGTGCCAAAGTATATCACAGAGAATTTGTTAAAGAATTGGTATGCGCAAATACCAAAATCAAAATCAAAATATCATCAAAAAATAATAATCATCTCAAAATATTCTTTAAAAAAAATCTCGGTAGCACACAATTAATCTTCGCTAATATCTTATAAATTATTAAGCAAAATATACACTTATACAATAGGTAGGTACACTAAAAACAGTGATATTGGCAATATTACTCTAGAAATAAGGACAAACTACGTGCTCCCTTTCACCGACTTTATAAAGTTATTAATTCTTGGGCTTGTTTGTTATCATCATCTGCCTAGCTTTTTCCCGACTATGTTGGGGTCAGCTTCCAGTCTAACCGGAAGCAGCTGAATACCAGTATTTTACATGGAGCGACTGCCTATCTGACCTCCCCAACCCAGTTACGGGTAACACGATACCCCTTGGTAAGACTGGTTGTCAAGTATTTGGGTTCCTGACGACTCGTAACAACTGTCAAAGATCAAACTCAAACTCATTTATTTAAATTAAATCATTTACAGGCACTTTTGAATTGTCAAAGAGTCGGTCAGTTAGTCAGAACGTTGAAGCTAGTTGCCCATTCCAAAACGTAGATCTCTATGGAGAAGAACGTGCACGAAACTCCAAGGACACTCTTTTAAATATAGAAATTACAAAATCGTGGGTACATTACTCTTGTTGCTTCTATATGTGAGAAAAATGTAAAAAAAAAACATTTAATAGTATAATATTAAAAATAAGCCCTGGCAGATAAGAGATGACCAGTCTCTACCGACGGCGCCCGTTCACGAACATGACGCGTGGATCAGCACCATCCAGCTCAACCATTTTGTAGGGAACCGAATGATCCAACACACTCGCCACCATCAGCGAGACATTTAAGTGATCATGACATACTCTCAACTGCCATGCTCTTTCAATTCAACATACAACATAATAACATAGTAAACGGCTCCATGGTACTCACAATTACAAAAATTGAAAAAAAAAATGCTTCAAAATTATACAAAAATGTAGTTTGCAATGTATTTGTGAGTTTAAAATAATTATACTACCAAAAAGAAAGAAAATTATTTTTCATCATCATTATTATCTATTCGAGTATTCAACAATTAAAACTTGATTAAGTAAATAAAAAATAAATAAACATTAAGTTAGTAAAGTCAGCTTAGCCTGATCGATTGACCCGTGCAGCTGTTATTACTTAGCCACAAGCCTCTCTTTTGTTGAGCTTGGTATAGCTTGTTATACAACAAGCTACCTTCTTCTTACCAACCTAACCTAACCTTTGTTCAAAGGCATGCTGCAACTACTACGGCAGGGTGTTGTGGCGTACCTTAGGAGAGGCCTATGTCCAGCAATTGACTGCTACAGGCTGAGGCCATTGATTGATGCGACTACTAGTGGGTCGCTGTGATTAACTCAAGACACATTGTCGTGAGTTAATCACGTTTCTTTCCCCAGATTTTGTTTACCTACTGACAGGTTATATGAGTTCATATATTTGTTTATTTATTTGACTATATAAGTCAATATTTATTTTATTTTCGTTTATTAATATAATCTACATAAATAGCAATATTTCTAATGAGTTATAATTCAATATGTGGTTAACTAGACTTATACAATATCGAACCTTGAGGAACGCCCATTTTCCTTTCAGACCCTTATGAGTTTATGCCGTTTACCTGAACTTTGATCTTCCACTTTCTGAAATCATTTTTTTTATTTCTAATCCCATATGATAGTGCTCGAATTTCACCAGAAGTGTCTCATGGTTTACGCAATCGAACGCTTGAGAGGAGTCACAAAAGATTCCAATAGTAACTTGTGCTTCTTCCCAGGCGTTTAAAATGTCCTATAATAGGGTGTCACCGGCGGTGTCAGTTGTACAACGCCCTTTGGTGAAACCATACTGTTGTTCATGAGAGACGGAAATTTATATTAAAGTGACGTAACATCTGAATGAGCATAACTTTTCAAACAACTTGTTGGAACTGGCAGAATTGACATAGGCCTATAATTGTTAGGTTCTTTATATCACTTGATTTGAATAATGGAACTACTTTACTGTGTTTTATGAGATCCGAAAAGACTCCTTGGTCTATACTGGTGTTCTATATGAAAGCTACATAGCGCAATGGTTTTGATCATAGACCTAGAGACTTTTACGGACCTTCCCCAAATATTTTTTGTTGATTTAATAACACCCTGGGGGTTTGTATGCTGAATCCTAAACTCCAAAGCGCCTCGCTATGCCTTTTACATTATTTCTAAATAAGGCAGCAGAAAGCGCGGAAGAGGAATTTAAAGCTTCAGTAGTTGTGAGGGGAATTTCTAAATCTAATTTGATGAGGCCATGTGCAGCCTCTAAATTAGAATGGGTATTACGCAATTTTATCCTACCTGTTTCATTATTTATTATTTGCCAGGTAATTTTACCTATATTCTGGATATTAATATTTAGTCGACACCGTATCTGGCGACAGCGGCTAAGACTAATTTTCAGTCCTTTCGTAAACATGTAGATATGATATGTATGACAAATGGCCTAACCCGATACTGAAGAAGAGAAGAGCCCGTCCATCCGCCCGTGACCACACGTATTGAATTAAAACTGCAGTGGCAATGTCGCTTGCGGTTATTGGCAGTCGCAACGCCACTGCCGTTACCTTCAGAAGTGCATCTTTAGTGTCCAAACTCAAAGCTTTCTGTACTACCATAATATTTTATGAAAGAGATAGATCGCTGATAGATAGATCGGTGCTAGATTGGATTCTTACAAAAACTGATGATAAATTATTGAAGATTATTTGTTATTATTTATTATTAAGTATAACGTTTTATAAGATAGGTAACTAGATTTAGGAAAGGTAAATCAAGGTTTAAACCCCTGGATTGATTTACTATAACATCAAATATTTATACAAGGTTTAAGCCCCGAACGAAAAAAACGTCACCACGTGAATAATCAGTATTTAAAAAACGTTGTTATCGCCCAGAGGCGTTAAAGGGGGTGGCCCGACCCGCCCCGAGCGTCCCCCGCGATTACCGGCCGTTCATTGAGCATTGCTAATTACCTACGAATGGTAGATGTTTCTATACCATTGAAAAGTCGTGTGGAAATCGGTTCTCATGGTATAGGCATGTGATGCGGAGGAATGAGGAAAATGTCGTGAGAAAACTTTTGAGTATAAACGTGGATGGTTACAAGCCGAGTAGGGGAGGACCTAAGAAACGATAGACTGTATGAAAGATGATATGGCTAGAAAGGGACTAATAGAGAAGTATTGAAGAAAAAGACATTTTACTCCGACCACAAATAAATTGGGATATGGACAGGAGAATGATGATGATAAAACTTCTACTGCTAATACGAGGCTTTTGGCTGCTTTGTATGTGTCTTTAAAGTCATATTGTTGAATGTGCGTTTGGTTTGTGCAGATTAAACAATTGTTCTTTCTTTTTCTTTTTTTCTACCGCGTGGTGTTCCTGGCATTGACACAGATCCCATCTGTCGTACTATTGAAGGTAGTTTAAGTGTATTTTGTCATGATGTTCCCTGTAGAGCAGTGCTGGCCCAGTGGTAACGGCCCCGACTGTCAAGTTGTAGGTCTGAGGTTTGAACCTAGGCAAGCACACACTTTACTTATACGTAGTCAACTTTGAACATCCCGAGAGCCCTCCATACCTCGGAAAGCAGGTAAAGCTGTTGTTACTTTGTTAGCGGCTGTCAATTCTAGATCTTCGACTGTCGTTACGAGTAGTTAGAAGCCTGAAAGTTTGACAACCAATCTAACCAAGGGGTAGGTGACAACCAATCTAATCATGTTACCCAGTAACTAGGTTGTGTAGGTCAGATAGGCAGTTACTAAAATCAAAATTGGTAAGTATGGAAGCCGATACCAACAAAATTTTGGAAAAGGCTAGACAGATGTAACCAATAAGTATTTTCTTGCAGTCCAACAGTTGACATGTAAACGCAGCTATGAGATTGACCCTCAGTCTCTCTATCATAGTTTGAGCACATCATAGATACTTACTGTTGCGTTATCAAAGCGTGGAGAGGTTTTCAAAGCCTGCTCCTTTCAAGCACAACAAGCGACAAGCGAGAAGTAGGTACAGCGCAATCATTTTAGCTTGAACACTGACTAGATATTAATAAATATAATATATAATCATTCTTTGCCAGTTGTTTGAAATGGCTACATACAGACAGGCTCATACGATAGACAGGCAGCAAATTAAACATGACTTAACGATGTATGTTCGTATTTTTGCTGTTATTTTCAATATAGTCACACATAATCGTTTTCGAGGACAAAACCACCGTTCATTTTTATCTAATATTCCCTTTCAGTGTTCTCCGCCTATGTAGGTACACACTACTGTAGGTAAATGAAGATGAAGTTAATATACCTAAATATTTTGAGAGGTTCTAAATATTTTGACAATCCGCCGTTTTATGTCCCAATATCTCTGGCGTTATGTGGTGGCACCGCTTTCTTAGGAAACTCAAACTTCAGATGTCTAGTAAGTGTGCTACACATGTTTGCCGTCGCAACTTCGTCGAGGTCGAATAGTTATAAATTCGTATCTGCTAGGCTTGATACTGAACTTTACTTATACAGCATGAACATTTAAGAGTCGGGAGACTTTCTAATAGTCTTGATTTCTTCTTTAATTCTGCCATCTCAGAGATGTACGACGGTCTGGAAATTTACTAAGAAAAACACCCACACAGTTTACACCCAACGTAAATTATTTGCTGTGTTATAGTCATTTCATATAACGGCCAGAAATTACAGACTTGCGATTTGAATAGGTAGGTATAGGGACAATTTGCAGTTCAAAGGTGGTACTTAGTTAATTTGCTTAACAACTAATAAAAATGTCTTTTTTTCGTATAGCACTAAGGAGGTTGAGAGGTTTTTGTATTCAATTCTGATGAAATCTGATGGAATTTTTATTTGATGCGATGAGCTCGAGAAGCCTTCAGTACATTGAACGCACGAGCGGCTCGGGATACTCCGCGAGGCCGCGACTATAAAAGTATGCAGTAGGAGTTTACTAGACTACACTTAGAGATTGTGGGAATTATTAGGAACTGTTCGAAATTGTGCATAATTATCATATACAGTACCTACCTAGATAAATCACAACCATAAAATTGGAAATACACGACGACATGATTTAGAATAAAAAAAGTAAGTATACATTAATAAAAAAATGATTTAGTACGTTACGTATGTACAATCAACGACAAAGACATAAATATAAAGTTTAACTTTCAAGTGTGTTAGTTTCACCTTCAAAAGATAGCACAAATGTCTATCTTAGAGTATAAATAGTCCAAAAAGTTGGTACTTGATACCAGTTGGTAAGCGGAACGTCTCTGCTCAACTACCATTGAGCCAGCCCGGGATAACCCGCGCAGGCGAGCCCAGGCTCCGCCCCGGGGCGTGGCTTCACCTTCCGGCTGCCACCCCCGTAACCCTCCCTTCGTCTCCGACGACCGGACGAGGCACCTCGCTTTTATCCCGGTTTCCTGTCGGTGGACGCTCGCTTTGCTCCGGTCTATCGATTTGTTTATTTTTTTAACAAGACAAATAGGTCAGACTTGTCCCTTCCGAGTGCCGTGTCGTGTCCGTGTTGCGTCCGGCGCATCGCCGGTGCCGTCGGAGTGTTAGCGATGGACTGTGTCCGGTGTAGGTGCGGCAGCGTCTGGTCAGTGTCTGCGGTGGAGATGGAGGCTATTGAATAAAGGTGAGTGGACAACCGTCTCCTCAGGATGTCCTGCATGGGACATCTTGTAAATCGAAAGATTCCTCCTGTGAAGCAGTGTTTGCACTTCAGGGTGTGAGTGATGATGAGCTTTTCCGATAGGTATATAAAGGGATAGGAATAGGGAAATCTCACTTATCGTTACAACACATCCAATAAAAAGTGTTATTCTTCTATTTTATTATCATTTGATAGGCAAAAAATATGTTGGTGTTATAATATTATACAATTATATAATATAATATTAACCACATTATATTTTGTCAAATAAATAACTGCAATACCTACTATGGTTCAATTACCTAAAGACTAAAATCATGGAGCGTGGTAAACAAGTAGGTACGTCCCGCTCGAACCCAACAATTTGTTACTATCTGGCGCCATCCACAAAACACAAGAAAATACGGAACCCTAAAAGCTAACTGTATTCTTGAAACTGGTCACAATCAGCTCCGTCTCAAGGTGTCCTAGCGACGTTGGTGCAACATACCCGGGTGGGTAAAAGCTCGTGCAGACCAGCGCGACGCGACGGCGCGACGTGACTCGAACAATACGATTTCTAAGAAAACTTCACGGGATAACAATAACCGGTGTCGCGTCGCGCTAGTCTGCACGAAGCTTAAAGGTTCACAAAACTCATAATTATCATAATCGTCATGATTACAGTCGAAAGACGTCCACTTCTGGACATAGGTCTCCACCAAGCGTCGCCACATCGACCAGTCCTGTTCTTCTCGCATCTAGCGGACAAGCGGATTCTCCAAAACTCATGCTTGTAACAGCCTGCTACCCCTCTGCCTTATCTACGGAGTATTTTAAATTCTTCGCGTCAGCCTGTCCCGAATTGATATAAACATGGCGCCTTACTGTGCGATTGCACTGACGAAACATTCACAACAAAACATGTTGAAATCTCTATTTTCTGTCATACAATGTTTGACAGGAACTAGATTTCAACAGGTTTCAGTCATATCGTGATTAAGGATACATTTGGCAACCTGAAAGTATATAACGTGTATCTAACGTATAGATGTAGAACTATATTACTTAACATACTCTAAGGTTATGTTTTCACTGAGACTAACCGCGTAATAGCATACAAAAAAATAAAAACTTACAGTCGAATTGAGAACCCCCTCCTTTTTGAAGTCGGTTAAAAATGAACACGTGTGCAAAACTTTCCTAACAAGCCACAACGTAATAAACGCACTCGTTGCTCCGGCAAGACGCATTCAAGACCCATTATAATAAATTGCGAGCTGAATTCAGGTCTTACAGCCTTGCATACGAATTGATGAAGCGCATTGTGTGTAGTCGATGCAACTGTGGCTGCTATCCGGCCCTATTGTGTCACATTTGAGGGCGAATTATCTTGAGATTTTGCTACGGAGTCCGTTATTTGTTACCTACTTTAGCTTCGCCTAGAGTGCAGGTAGATGGAGTGGAGTCAACTTCTTGATAACCCAGCGAGGGGAACGGAGCAAAAATGGCATGGCTGCTATCAAGAATTGGGTAGGTATTGAGTATTGAGTATTGGCTTTTGTTTTGTTTCGTCGCTTGGGGATACTTTCTCAAGACAAAAGAAAAAATGGTAATAAAAATAGACTTCAAACAAAACAAAAATATGAAATACCGAAACATACACTGTGTGCAACAAATAAGTTAAGCATGTTATTAGCATGCCAGTAACTGTGTTTTCGCCAGTAATGTGGCCGGTTTGGCACACTCCCTGAAAACTGAATGAATGGCACGCGAGGCAGCCGTCGCAAGGCGGCATGTTTACTAGTTACGGGAATGTCGAAAAAATTGAGTACTTACGTAATTAGGTAGGTACCTACTTTTTCATTTTTAATATTTGACTCATGAAGAAGTTTGGTCTTTTGATTCAGACAGATAATGGTAACTTGAATATTTTAAATTATCTTTTATTTTAGGCTTCTATTTAAACTACATTGATTAAACTACTATGGAAAACACACGTTCCTTATACCTACCAACGGGGTGGGCTAATGACGTTTGTCGTTTCCGATGGTAAATTATATGTTATTATTGATAAATTGAAGAACTAAAAAAAATTTTGTCTGTTAAGATTTTAAGGGAATTTTTCCTATTGCTAGGTTTAGGAATTCTCTCCTGTATAAACCGAACAAATCCATTGGAATGTAGAATACTGTAGTCTTAAACAAGTTATCAGACTTTATCATACGAGATTAACTTTACAACTTTACACCGCTTTTTCTATCTGAGGAATAAATAGGCACATTTGGCTGCTACTGTAAAAAACATGGCAAACATGCATTTTCTAAACTCCCCCATCTACATTTTTATCTACACTGTGCCATAAAACTTACAAGCAACAACACTAATAAGCAAGTACGTAAATAAATCACAAAAATAAAAATTCACCTTTAAATGAAGAATTTTAAAATCCACTCAGCAAAGATAACGTACCGTTTTTATTTATAAACGCAAATGTATTCCCTGTTACATCAGCATGTATTACCATAGATGCATAAATCTAACGCGCGGTAGACACTTGGAGTTGGGGCCGACTGTACTTGTATGTGCTCGCATAATATTCACATAAATCACACGGGAATTAATTATTGCTTCTGACTGTACTACGTGTGGGGTGAGGAAGATTAGTCTTGTTTATGATGTTAAGTTCATCTCTTTTCAAGTGTTACCAACTTAGGGAAATGCTGAGCCTTCCAATGTAAGTCTTCGTATGGATTTCGTTCGATTCGTAATCGTAAACTTTATCTGGCAGCTACCCCGTTGGAATGCAAACGCCTTTTTTGTGAAAAATGAAATACTGACATTGTGAAAAATTCCTTCGTTGTCCTTTAAAATAATATTCTCCAAATTTCAAAGAAACTTATGTACTGTAAATATTTCTTTCATTTAACATCTTCAAAATCAATGAAAATTCCAACGATTAATATCCACATAATCAGGCTCTTATGACTTTCTATGAACCAGTGGGGTAATTGCGTAACACACAATTGCAATGTCTTTCATTTTGACGTTATTTACTTTGTCGAGCAAACGAATATTGTTCAAACATATAATCAATGGATTAGAAATTACCTTCAAAATCCTTCGGATTGTGAAAGAAAGTATGTTACGAAATTGGGGTTCAGTATGCTTTTCTGGAAAATAACTGACAGCCAAAACTTTTGTTACGTAGTTCGTTATTGAAAATTGCGTTTAGTATCGAATGTTCTGCCTCTTGTGGTCTTACTTTTCCAACTAGGTACTAAAGATTGGCCATCAATTCCTAACAAACACTCGTGTATTTTGCTTAGATGGTGCTCAGCAGATGTCAGCAGTGCTCGCGACTAAGGCCCGGTATGTACCGACGCCAGCAGGTCAACCTACCCGAAACTGTCAAATTTTCCCAATCAACTTAGAACCTTATGCTTTAGTGATAAAGTTGAAAATCTATTGAAGAAATTTGACAGATTGTAGTAGGTTGATGTGCTGGCGTCTGTACGGTATAACCATATTTACGTGCTCACGAATTGTAAATATTCGTAAATCATTCATTTTTGCTTGCCACATGAACCGCTAACAATACAGCACTACTGTAAAATTGTTTCTGAAACTTGTCACATTGTACTGTGTAAGGGCTTACTAACAGAGGTATACTTATGTCGCCATAACCACACGATCCAGCAACGGCCTAGCCCTTTCAAAATCAATACCATACTTGTTTGCCAGTACAAACAGATTCAGAGGGATGACGTGTTTTAGTTCGCATGCCTACAAAAATAGATGAGGCACTATATACGGTATTGAATGCGAAGTTTGGGCCGATTTCTCGGTCGATTAGGCCCGTGATAAGTAGCCGATGGTCCTACAGGGTAAGGGGGAAAATCACTATGTCTGCTATTTTAGTAATGTATGCCAAAGAAACTCGTGGATAAGAGTATATTTTATCTATATGTCTAAACAACAGCCATGCGTGCACAAAAAAAGGACTTGATAATTGTAAAAATTGAATGAAAGGGACATTATGCCTTTAAAAGTATAGTTTTCGTGGCACAAACGATTCGTGTCAGACACAACAGCATCACTTAGGCGCTCTCGAAAATATAGTTAATTTCGCCTTTACTTTTAATTTAATACTTATTGAAGATATATACATAGATGGTATAATTTAATGTTCAAATGCAATAGTAGTTTCAAACTCAAACTCAAAGTATTTATTTCAAATAAATTAATTACAGGCACTTTTAAATTGTCAAGGGGTCGGTCAGTCAGAAATATGAAGCTAATTCCAAAGTGTAGTAGGTACCTATGGAGAAGAACGGGCAAGAAACTCCACGGACACTCGTTTCATGTAAAACGATGATCAAGCGTCACCTCTCGCGTCATTTTTCGGAAGACTTGTTGCGAATATTAATGATTTACCATCATAGCTTACTTATATTATTTGAAAAATCCCTATAAACAACGTGCAAGATTCTAGATTAAAAAAAAACATAATTGTGTTTAAACATTATTTTAATTCCCTTTATCAATAATTGTCCAAAATTATTCTCACACACTGACTTATTAATTGTAAAATTTTAGGAAAATCGTCTACCTACTTTTACAATGTTTGTAAATATGTGAGCAACATGTACCCGTATCTATCACATAATTAATGTATCTGTTGTTGCTTCATTTTTAATTCTTTTTACCTATTGCGGTATAGTTATTTTATTCTACGTTCATTGTCCTCACTAATAACTAATGTACTTATACACAATATTGTAAAACATTTTAACTGTGGAGTTTCTTGCCCATTCTTCTCCATGCGAAAACTACCTTTCGGAAGGGGCGACTAGAATCAATTCATTGTTTTTGTAAATTTTAACGTTTAAAAGTGCCTTATTGGCTATTTGAAATAAATGATTTGACTTTGACTTTGACTTTATTCGATTTCGTGCACGACCTCTTATATGTTGTAATTTTAGTGACAAGAAAGATGTCATGAGCAGAAAAAAGTCTTGTATTATAGAGACGAAGACTGACACAAATGCGTGTCACCCGGTTTCAAAGATGTGTTCCAAGGCTCTTTAATCAATCCCACCCAAAAAAAAAAAAAAAAAAGGCTCTTTAATCAAGAGGCTCTTTCGGTCGGAAAGAGCCTTCGCCTTACATCGTTGCACTAACCTAATCCCGTACCTACCTAAATGCTACGATTACGAGGTTTGACTTGAGAAAATTGGTTACTAAACGAGTCCATTGATTGGTTACTAAGCGAGTCCATTGATTGGTTACTAAGCGAGTCCATTGATTGGTACTAAACGAGTCCATTGATTGGTTACTAAACGAGTCCATTGATTGGTTATTAAACGAGTCCATTGATTGGTTACTAAACGAGTCCATTGATTGGTTACTAAACGAGTCCATTGATTCCTTTTTGGTCGTTCCTTTCGAGATAAAGCTTTTAAAGTGAGTTTGTTTTGCCTATACTATTCCCACTGTTGGGACACAGGCCTCCTCTTGGTGAGCGGTAGTGGACCGTTATCCACCACGCGCTGGCCGAGAGTGGGTTGGTAAATGTCACATGTCTTCAATTTTTTTTTATCCTAGGACTTGCCGGTTTCCTTACGATGTTTTCCTTCACCGTTTTCAGCCAGTGCCGCCTAGCCGCGCTCGAAAGACTCCACAACATAACGCTCGGACCGGCCGGAGCTAAGCTGAGTTGGTCATGGCGGTGTGTCGTGTACCCGCAGTACGCCCAGTAGTTAAAATATGGCTGATAATAACGAAAGAGACACATGCCCTCTCCGTCATATCTATTATATATATATATATAATATGATTAACTACAGGGGGTCAAATATGACGATCTACAATTATTTTGACGTTGTTTGAAATGAAATGAAATTGTTTATTCTGTAAATAGGATATTGCAATCACTTTTACACGTCATATTAAAAAAATAGATGAAAATGCTCGATGAGTTCGGCGTTTCCTATCTAACTACTCTGAGAAGAAAGACCGAAACAAACTCAGAGGTCACAGTCTCTTTTAAAGTACAGAGATAATCTTGCTCAGGCCACTTTGTTTTGACCACTGACACGCCGTTATTTATCTATTAGATTACGAACTTTTAGCACAATGGTAATTAGACGTTGCCTTGGTACGGTATAGCAGATTTTATTCTCCTTTTTGTGTCGATTAAATACTCAAATTTTGTCTGGCCAGTATCCAGTCAGTAACTGCTTGGACTGCCCAGTCATTTGATTCGTTCAGGATCCTAGAAAGCGCGCAGGTGTGCATGATGGGCAGGAAAATAGGTGAGGCAGATTTTGTGAAGGGCCTCCACACTGACACTGCGTTTGGAATGGTTCAACGGCTAGTTAGCCGTTTAGGAAATAATCTACCTAGTGGCTTTAAGATTTTTACCATGAGTTAACTCCATTCAACATTTTCCAACAAAATTATTTTGTTAAGAGCGTTATTCCCATTGGTAACAGCCCCGATTTTCTTGTCTTCATCGTTGGTTCGAACCCAGACAGTCGCTTTACTTTGTGTAATTTATTTCATGCTCGCAAAACAGTGAAGGAAAACATCGTGATTTAACCGGTATAACCTAGAACCAAAATATAAAAGACAAGTGAGATCCACCATCCCGCAGTGAGCTCGCGTGGTAGATTATCCCACTCCCTCTTACAGAGAAGAGGCCTGAGTACCAGCAGTTGGAAAGTTACAGGCCGATTATGTTATGCTGAAGTATTTCTTGATGGCAATATTTTAGGTCCAAAACAATTATTTTTAACTAAAATACACTCGTGTATTTTATATAGATCAATTGTCTCATATGAAGGCCGCCACCTGTTTGGCCGACAAGCGGATGACACTTTTACGGGATATAATAAGGTAATGTATAGACTTCCTGCGGCTAAGTGGCGCGCGCGCCGGTCCTCGCGCCCACATGCGCGCGTCAATTTTATATGTTCATTTGACGGTTGGGGTTAGGCGGAAGTGAGGACGGACTATTAGATTTAGATGATGTTCTTTTCGAGTTTATACCAGGTAGATTTATACTAGGTACTCTAGGTAGGTACATCTTTTCAAAAATCTGTGTCCAAACAGCATTGCTTTGTTATTTTCCAAGGTATAGGTGCAGGTGGAATAAGGCTCATATTAGTTGAAACTGAATTTAAAAAAACAAAGTAAGGTCTACGCTTAATCGCTCTGTTTTCCACTATTTCTAAGGCCCCTAGGACATGAGATGGAAAAAAACCACTTAATACATAAATAAATTAGAACAACTAACTAAAAAGCATTTACACCATAATTTCACGACCGTGGTCAAATCGAGTGGTACATTTAAATTGATTGTAGGACATATTTCCTTGAAGCCGGATGCATTCAATTGGCATCAGCGGAGTGCGCAGGCGACGAACAGTTCGCGACCGACCGTTCTGTCACTCTCACCGCGGTATCGATAAATAGAAATGTAGATATCGATGTGTTGAGATGAGATCGGTGTAACTTGAACGTACGAAACAGTTGCGGCACTGATTAAAAAAATAAAAAAAATAAAAAGTTTTTCAAATAACTGTGTTAATAGTTTGTTCGTTGTGAACTTGTTTTTTTTTTTTGTGGACACAGCTATTTCAATTATTTTTTTCCAAAATGTCTCTTCGTGAGATCATTCGTTTTGTGGGACAGTGAAAGAAAATAATCTCATCAGTTTTTAAAGAAAGTGTTAGTCCGAGGACTGAGTTTGTTATACGCGAGTGGTATCACTGACATGTGATACCACAAGACAGCTATCACGACGGAGAAAGACGGGAAAGATAAAAAGCGAGCGAAAAGGAAAAGAATATCCGATATGAGGTGAGAGCGTTGAGAGCAAGGAACAAGGCAAAACCGAGCGGTTAGCAACAAACGGTGTGAATTAAAATGTATCTAGACTTATGTGATTGGAACTTTTGGGACCGCGCTCAACATCTTGCTATGTATTTATATGTACTGTGTTCAGCATTAAATACTAAATAACATTAATTATCTCCAGTATGAAAGTTTTATTAAAATCATAATACTTCTACTACAACACACTACAACAATACTACTACAATTATTATTACTATTACTATTTCATTATTATTAGTATTATTTCCTTTATTCCACTATATACAGATAAATTATAATTTTAAATATTAGAATAAAAAAAATAATACAAACATTTAAAAATATAAAAAATAGTAGCCCACTGGTATCGGGAACATGGTCCAAGCTACCGGCGGTCAGGGCTCCGGAGAGAGGTACCTCCTAACAATGCGAGCTGTGTCCAGGAGTACCGCTTTCTGAATCAAGCCCTTAATCCAGCTGCCCAACGAGAGCCTCCTTAGGTGTTGGTCGAGGCTCTTGGCAATTAAGCCATTGGCTGATCCGACTATCGGCACAATGGTCGCAGAGTCCACATCCCACATGTTGAGAACCTCGCGAGCCAAGTCAAGATACTTAATTTGTTAATCTTTCTCGGCTTTCACGAGGTTTCCGTCATGCGGGACCGTTATGTCAATAATCATTACTATTATTATTCCCTGTATTTAATTATTTACATATAAATTATATTTTTAAATTATAGAATTAAAAAATTCAAAAACATCATTTGAAATTATACAAAATAGTAGTCGACCGGTATCGGGAACAGGGTCCAAGCTACCGGCGGTCAGGGCTCCAGAGACAGGAACCTCCTAACAATGCGACCCGTATCCAGGAGTACCGCTTTCTGAATCAAGCCCTTAATCCAGCTGCCCAACGAGAGCCTCCTTAGGTGTTGGTCGAGGCTCTTGGCAATTAAGCCATTGGCTGATCCGACTATCGGCACAATGATCGCTGAGTCCACATCCCACATGTTGACAACCTCGCGAGCCAAGTCAAGATACTTAATTTGTTTATCTTTCTCGCTTTCACGAGGTTCCCGTCATGCGGGACCGTTATGTCAATAATCATTGCGCGCCGCTCTCCTCAATCCACCACCACTATATCAGGCTTATTGGCAACAACAGTCTTGTCAGTGATGATGGATCGATCCAAGTACAATGTGATATTTCTATTATTGTTATTATTAATTCTTCTACTACAATTTCTCAATAACAGCTCGGAGTCTGGATTTGTGCCCGGTTGATGGCAATAGGCTCGCCCCATATTACATGAGACTTAAACATAACTGGCGAAATGTGGATGTACTATAGGTACACCTTTGCCTAACCCTTCGGGAATTACAGGCGTGATGTTATATTATGTAATGTGTGTTACTTCTACTACTTCGTTCTAATTACTTCTTCGTCGTATTGATGATTCCAATCTTCTTGTCAAGTCGATGGTACTGTTTTTAGATTAGTTGGACCCAGTATTTAGTCACGTTAATAGCAGTATCGGTGGCGTTTATTAGATCCTCAAAAGTGCAGGTGTACGGGGTCATGTTCTAGACGGAGGCACAGTACTCAAATTTGGTGTCGGACGGGTCTATAACATCGGACATCGGTCATTGGATGTTGGATGTATTTTCTTTTCTTTCTTTCTAATGATTCTAATAATAATAAATTAGATAAGCTTCCATCAAAACTTAGCCCCATCAACAGCGATAGCAGTTTCGCATAGGTCCTTTTGAATCGCACTCTGGTGCGGTGCAAAATACCGCTGCCGTCATTTAATGGATTGGTCAACTTGAGGAAACGCTTGCGGCTTTTCAGTCTGCCCCTAGTCTTCCCTACCTCATACAGAGGGTGTCTGACTCGTGTTTAAGTTATTTAGTAGCACTGGCAACTCTCTGCGCGCTGGAAGTCTATAGGTATACTGCTAGTTTAGATTGCTGCAGCTGCAAAACGCTCTTTGCGTGACCAGAGGGTTGGGCTTTTTTACGGACAAAGAATCAGCACTATCTTACCTTCCGACATTGACTCGTTGCTGCTGCCAGCCTTGAGGCACACACAATACCCGTTGACAGCGACATGGATCCGTTTTGATAAGTAGTAAACCTAGTGATACTTTTCTTGTAAGGGTTTCGAAAAAGTAGCTTAAAGAGTATAAATCAAAATTTTATCTTTTCACGAAAATCATGGCTGGCTTTGATTGTCGTCAAAAATTAAACAAATAAATTTGTCACTGTAGCCGAAATCGGCTTGGGATTTATGTATATTTGTATAATACTTCCCATTCCTATTTCGTCTACGATGACTATTACTGTTTCGTTTGTTGATGTCATAAAATAATAAAAATACCTCATGTATGTAAAGGTCTGGTAAAGGTCTTGCACTTGGCCTCTCGTGTGCAAGGTCCCTTAACTGCATGACAAGCCATCAATCATGCAGTCATTATTTAATCTGTCTGTATAAATACATGCTCAGATTAAATAATCACTACATTGCTTGAGCTTCCTATATGACCATAACAAGTCACTTCTGGTTGTTTATTGCTCATAATCATTTTACGGTTGGACATTCACGTGGAGTACCATAATGGAAAATCATGTGGGTGTATTAAACACCTTTCCTTAGCCTCTAAGAGATCACACCTAACCCATAACCTAACCATAACCTAGCCTAACTCTATGTTATATTATAATGGGTTAAAAAGACACTTGACGAAGCCGAAAGCCTCTGGTACTCCCAGTCATTGTGATATTTTTTTTTGTATTGGACCATATGAAAAAAATATTTGATAACATGTTTTATTTGTATACCCCTTACAACTCTTGTACCGGTGCATGTATCCAAAGGCAGTATTCTTTGCGTTGGTACCCTGCGCACTGTCATTAACAGCGGGTTTTCACACCAAAAATAAAACTCGTTTACCAGCAATAATTTTTGCTCAATGTACTTAGTTAGATGAACTTACAGAATGCGTAGATAACCTTGCGCCTTTGTGATGGGTCTTTTAACACCATGTATTTTGAATAAGTGCTCCGTATTCAATATACCACCCAAACTCTTTTCTAACGAAGTTTCGTTGTCCCCAGGGTTGATCTTCGCAGTCTAAAGTGTGCGTCTGCACTCCGCGCTGGCCTCAAAGCTGCAATGTACGAAAGCAGCTGCTCCTACGCAGGAGCCTTAGAATTAAAGAGAAGCGCATTAAAGGAGGAACCATGGCCTGCAGCAGAATGGCCTCCGTATCGACTCCACCAGTCCACTTTCGAGCAACTGAAGCAGAGCGTGGAGAAGGCCAAGGCGGCCTTACAGGACAGGTCAGGTCTCCTGGGGTCTGCGACGGCCTTCGGTGACTTCTACGGAGGGCAGCTGGGGCAAGATGCCACCAGCTCCACCCTGGGATTCGGAAGGACGGCGAGGACCGACGACTCAATGCTCGGGGCTATGGATAAAAGTAAAACTATTGGTAAGTAATCTCTGCTGTTTCGTTTTATTTTTGAAAATGCACATTCTATCGACGCGGCTTATATTCCTACACACCAGTCTAGTTCAGTATCATTGTAGATACAACACAACTGTGCGTTGTACTAACATACAGTATTACTATGTGTGTGCATTACCTACCCAAATGAAAATATAGTCGCCCTTCATGTCACAATCGGCTAACTTCAACATTATGTCCCATAATAAACTGCACTACGTCAAGACGATAAAACTCAACACCAAAACGTAAACTTTTACATCAACCATTTTACATTCATATCAGAATTTAAGGTCTATTGTTATATGCCTTAACCTCGCGACGATAACGCGACGGTAGACAGACACGGTTGAATATCGATTTGTCGCGGTGACAGCGTAAACTCGCCCTTAAGATAACAAAGCACGATCACATTTCGCGTGTAAACTAAACCCTTTTAGATTACTTTGATGTAGGTAGAAGAGGCTTGGTGGGGAGGCATCTTCAGATAACAATCAAGGGAGAGGGGCGTACGGGATTTCATCCCCATGGTTGCTATAGAGACGCGCCCGCCCCTTAACGCCCCGCGATCATCGCGCGCTCGGGCAAATAGTGGCGAAAATAAATTTTTATTATCCCACCGTTCATTATTGTGGATGTTAGCCGACGCTTTTTTCTCTTAACGAGGGCAGAATGATAATAAATTCTGTTGCATTTTTCGTGCATTGTCGTTTGTTAAGAATTTCTGGCGCGATCGAAAATGCTGTATTTCACCAATAAATTAAAAAAATACCTGTATTATGTTCCATTACGTCGAGGTTTTACTTTGTGTTTTGACGGTGTTAAATTCTATACTCAACTGAACTACGTACTTCGTACAGTAGCGGTGTACGATCGATGTTGCAAGATCACACTTTCTTTTGATCGACATTGGCCAAGTGGGTGTGGTAGAAACTTAACTTTAAATTTAAGTAATTCTAATTACTAAAAATATTTTGGGTTTGCTAAAGTACCTCGTGTGTCCTCGCTGCAGTTCAAGTACACTCAAGTGAAAATTCCTTCAATAAAGAAACATTAGATCAGCAGGACCACGTACAGGACAAACATATTCCAATTGTTACAAAATTCCTTTGTCCCCCCGGCAGAGGTCGCCACAAAAGCACAGTGACAAAGGAGTTTCTCTCGAAAAAGACAATAAAGTTTTTGCCATTAAAAAAAAGTAGCGCAATTCATAAAAAAATGTAAATTCGAAGCGAGCGGCCATTGTCTTGGCTACGCTGCCGAGAGGAGATCGGGCCTTTCCGCTTTCGTTAACTAGATGGAAACTCTTGCGTTTCGGGAGACGCTTTTTCGTACGATTTTTAATTTTAATGTCATAGGAGTTTTTGAAGTTTGATTTTAGTGTTCAGTATAATTCTTGTCTGTCTGTTTGTTTAGCTACTTTGGAAATTTCACTATCCGATCTATTCTGTAAAAATGTCACCATGAAAATACAGATGATCACCTAGCATCAGTGGTGGAATGACAGTTCTTTTCACCTGTGACTTCACGTAATCTTTTACGGTGAGATTTATAGAGAATACATAGACTATGCCTAGAGATCTTTAGGCTAATGTTGATTATTTTTTATGGAATCTTTGGTAGTGATCTCAATCATCAAGTTCAACAGTCAACAATTCAGTTGCAACGCTACGAAACTATAAAACTAATTTGTCACATTAACTGGGATTAAGTACTTAATGGCAGCTCAAAACATTACAGGTGATGACCCAAATTCCAAATAACGAGAGTCGTTAACAAAAGCTAACAAAATATTTACAAACCAAATTACTTTTTGATCACATTCAAGACAAAGTTGCCGTGTTAAACGGCTTGCAACAACATCCATTACTCGACGGCTTTGATAAACACAGGAGGCGAGCCAAAAAAGGCGAGCAATGGCGGACTATTTACATAATATTCAAATAAGTGCAAAAATCCACGCGCCACTACCACTTAATCTTAGTCATTAAGAGAAATGTATTAAAAGTAACCCCCCAACGATCGCGTAAAGAGTTGTTAACACGAAAATGATTGCAGAACGCCCCAAATACCAGTTGCTAGTATTTTATATGGCTATCGTGGCCCGGGATCAGTTTGGTACAAATGTCATCAATTATGAGGCCACACTTTAGATCGTATCGCGATAAAATATATATCAATAAATCATGCTCCAAACTGCTCTGATATGAGTTTATTGATTTTTTTAAATGTATATTGCCAAAGGGCTAGGGTTGTTGTTTCTCGATTTATATTCATTACGGAGGGGGTTGGTGTGAGTGGAATGTAGATTATGAACTGTATAGGTTGAATCAGAGCATTTAGGAACTCCTTTGTTTTGTAGGTGGAAACGTGCGTTCTAAAGCTACGGTTTCCTAGAAAAGCGGTGGCCGCACTTGACGGTTGTCATGAAAATGATCAAAGTCAAAGTCAAATCATTTATTTCAAATAGGCCCGTATAAGGCACTTTTGAACGTCAAAAATTTACAAAAAAAATTAATTGATTCTAGTTGCCCCTTCCAAAAGGTAGTTTTCGTATGGAGAAGAATGGGCAAGAAACTCCACCGTTACTCTTTTAAAATGTTTTACAATATTTTGTATAAGTACATTAGTTATATAGTTATATGTGAGGACGATGCACCTAGAATAAAATTATTATACCACAATAGGTAAAAAGAATTAAGAATTAAAAATGAAGTAACAACAGATAAACTAATTATGTGATAGATACATGGTGCTCACATATTTACAAACATTGTAAAAGTAGACGATCCTCCTAAGATTCCACAATTAATAAGTCAGTGTGCGAGGAATTGGTCATAGAATGTAAAATCAATGTCATATAATAATAAAATATACACTTAAATTTGCAACCAGTTTGATTTTGTCTTGATTCTAAATTATCCTATGGAGCAGGACCAGCATGTTTCCAAGCATTCTTATCTTGGATATAATCCTCTAATTTGTAATATGCTTGTTTACAAAGTGTACTTTTAATATGAGCTTTAAATTGTCTATCACTTTAGATTCGCCCTACCGCGTCAAAAGATAGTCGCGTTTCGGTTTCGTTTTGACACCTCTGACACACAATGACGCAGTGACTACACTAGTTCGTCATGGAAACGTTATTTAATAATGTGTAAGCTCACTCTTCTAAGTATGGACACTTTTTCTGGTGACTGAGTACGGTGAGGGCAAATCTAGAGATTTAAATCTTTGTGGTGAAAGGTTTGCTTTACGGTTTCAATAAACGCTCTCTAGGAAACCACACCAAAATACTTACATAATCAACGTTTCAGTGACGTCATTCGCCCGTAAATTGCGGACGCTACGTGAGCTGTCACCGCTTTTCTAGGACACCGTAGCTTTCCGGGCCTAGACGCCTAGACAAAGTGACATTCTATCAGAGGGGTAATTCCTGTATTTTTAAGAACGTTCGCATATTAATCTCAGTTTCAATATGTCAAAAATACCTTAAATTTTCTTACACCTTTGACACTGAAATGAGAATGCGACTAGATTTTGAACATAAAAGTATTATTTAGAACTAGCATTATATCTATGATTTTGAACGTGTTTTATTATGGGAATTGGCCTTTTGATAGCAATGATTGACACGTGATGGAAACGTCTAAAATGGGTTTAACATAAGCTATCGAAAAACGTATCTTGTTGAAAGTCGTTGTAGGAACACGAAACGCCTTAAAAGTGATTGCCGCTTGTCTAGGCCCTCTGGTTTTGCTTCTTAGCCTAGAAACTATAGCAAAAAAAAACACACGGCTGCCTCTGGATGTCTAGCTAATAAGGTAATGCATTTTAAATATACTTCAGTCATTATTTCTAGTTATTAAATTATAAACTTGTATTTAGCTTAGGTTCTTTTTCTCGAGCCCTGACTCCCAGTTTGTTATACCGGTGTCAAGGCTCCAGACCACTCTCTGGAGCCTTGACGCTCCTCAAAATATGGTGTCGTATGTGGTAATATTTCCTTCAGTATCTAGCTTTATCTATTTAGGACCTGCTAACGCAACCCTCTAACTATAAGCTTTATAAAGTATTGTTATCGATGTGTTAAATAACGAAAATAGGAAATACATAGGCAGTTAGAGAACAGCAGAGGTCCAAGAAAAGTGGCAATCGCTTTCAAAAAGTGCCAAAGAACGTCCATTAAAAAAACCACGGACAATGAAACGTGTCGGACCACGCACAATGAAGGGTTCCGTAGTTGGGATGAATTTATCGCAAGAACAAACTTAACATTGTAGTTGAAAAACATGTTCTGGGAGAACATGTTTTTGCAACCGCAAATGTAACTTACATTTGCGGTTGCAAAAACAGGTCGATTATAACTCGTTAACTTGTAAAGCCTACTTAGCTGTGAGAGTTTCTTTTTAATTTCGTTATATATACTACTGCCGTGATTATTTTTTCACATAAAACCAACCATTTAGCTGGCAAAAGGGGGGACCCTTGACTCTAACAAAAATTAACACTTTAAAGCTTAATATTTCGCAAACGGATCCCTGAATCCTGGGCACGCCACTATTGCGGCGATAAGTCCCCTCTTTGAGGAGTGGCTAGAGAGGCGCCACGGCGTCCTCACCTTCCGCCTGACGCAGGTCCTCACCGGACATGGTTGTTTCGGGAGGTTCCTGTTTCGTATCAGGCGGGAGGAAACGCCCGGGTGTCATCACTGCGTGGATCGCCCGGAGGACACGGTTGAGCATACGGTAGAGGTCTGTCCGGCTTGGGCAGAGCATCGCCGTGTCCTCGTGGAGGCGATCGGCGGCGGGGATCTCTCGCGTCCGGCCCTAGTCCAGGCCATGGTACGGAGCGAGAGGGCATGGGAGGCCGTCACCTCCTTCTGCGAAGCAGTAATGCTCACGAAGGAGGAGGCAGAACGCGTGAGGGAGAGGCAAACTTCGCGCCCTCACGCCTCTAGCCGCCGCAGGAGACGCCCTGGGCGTCGGGAATCACAGGCCGATTCCCGGCCACCGTAGGCGCGCGGGCTTGCGGACGGTGAGCAATGGGTAGCTCGCCGTCCGATAAGGACCAGGCCCGGGTCGATGGCGCGTTGTGTTCCACGCGCGCCTCAAAGAGATGTCAGCACAACGGAAGGGGTCCGATAGGACCGATGCCTGCCGGGGTTGCGGGAAAGTCCGAAAGGGATACCGTGGCCCCTGGCAACGTAAAGGCAACGGAAGGAACATGGGTGGGTTTTAGTCAGTAAGAGTCTGACACGCCCTCCAGAGAAGTTATTTGATAATTCCCAAGCAAAAAAAAAAAAAAAACTGAATCCAAAAATAGTTACAAACTCAATTTTTTCTAACGACACACACTTTACGCGTAGGGGAGGTAACATAATATATATATATATATATTACCACTGGCGGCGTGATTAATATATATGTATACCCATACCATATTACAACTTTCTATAATAAAGAGTCTCTGAGCTAAGCCACAGACAGACGGACATGGCGAAACTATAAGGGTTTCTTGTTTACTACGGAACCCTAAAAAAATAAAGGAAATCGACTTTCTACAGGATTAACATGGGGTTTTCGCTACCTAACTGGATTTTGTCAATTCAATACATTCTTGACGTTTCCATCATCGTTATCTCTGATAAAACGTTACTTTGTCCCTCAGCGTGCATAAAATAAATAAGTACCGTCTTTGACTAATTCTGTACTAGCGACCCAAACCTGCTTTGCAAGGTTTATAGGACTTGACGAAACATCGAGATATGGTTATTATAAGTATATAAATTTAAGTTTTTATACAAATAAATCTTCCGGAATAAATTCTCCAAATGATGTTGAAAACGGCATCAAAATCGTTGTGTACTTTAGAAAAACAACGCGGTCACACCGGCAGACACGAAATACGGCTTTGATTTATAATATGTACAAATTTTCAGGATAACATAAGAAATATAAAATTTGATAACATAAATATACACGTACGGCGTGCACTTAACAGCATAATACTTTAATAGCATAGTGTACAGATAATCTACAAAGTAGAGTATCGTAAAACGGTGTAATGAGTGTGAAAAGTGACTCATCACGGGGCGCCCTGCTGTCTACACCGGCTTTATTATGTTTAATAGTCCCTCAGCCCCAAACGGTTTGCCTTTTAATTAGTAAGCCTTATTGTATTATTATAATCTGACTCATGGATGTTTGTTGAAACGAAACTGATAATGTGAGGGTTGTTTTGATTTTTTGTGTGCGTTTTGGTTTAGTTACAACAAAATGATTTTAAAATCATTTTTCCTAATTCTGATTACATCTTCTTCTTTTCGTGTTAGTGACTAACTTGGAGTCAGAGTTTTAAAGCCGCCCATGGGCCTGTGACTTGGCTTCACATGCCGTCGAGAAATATCTCTCAGGCATGCCGGTTTCCTCAAGATGTTCTCCTTCACCGTCGAACTCGAGACCTATGACTTGGCATTCTGACGGCCACACCACTAGACTATCACTGCTAATCACTGCACTTGATAGTGCAGTGATTAGCAGTGATAGATATATAGTAGATAGATATATAGTGTGCTTCTGATTAGATGAATAATGTTTTTGTATTTCACAATATTTGCTGCTGGGCATTCTTACACAGGGTGTAATTGCAGAGTCGCACCGGAGCCGATTTTTTTTTTATCTTTCGTTCGCAGCCCGGTGCGGCTCCGGTGCGAGTCCGGCGTCGTGTACAGGAAGCCTATGGGGTTTTCTGCAATTACACAATGGGACCAAGCATGAAATCGTGAAAAAAATGGCTCCTCAATAAAGAAAAGCTGATTTTTATTCCAGCGATTTTAGGATTTGTCCCATATTGATGGTACCTAACCTACCCCTTAAGAGGTTTTCAGTTAATTAGTAGTATCTACTAATGCCATAACGAATACTTATTTGTTTTCAATAAATTGTTTAATTTTTTATTAAAACATGGCTAACTAAAAGACACATCAAAATTCTAATTCACAGTTTCAAATTGGATAATCATTTTGTAAAGCCACTAACCCTCTCGAGCGACCCAAACACTTCACATTAAGCCAATAAGCCAAATTCCCAGTCCCATGGGGTGATCCCAAGTAGTACCAAACAAACAATTATTGCACAATCAATGGCCATTCGCGCGCGAATATTATAAATCAGCGATAATGGCTCGCGTTACGGAGAGTGACATCGCTTTTAGTTCGCCGCTCATGACAATAGATGGCGCACGGCCAACGCGCGCCCGCGCATCTCGTAAACACGCCGCGGGCTCGAAACCAGCGGGAAGCAAAGCGTAGCGGGTATTATTATTGTGTTAATTTAAATTGCTATGTGCATTTTGTTACAATAAATTATAATTTTGCGATAGTAAAGGTAAAAGGTTTTTTTTTATAAAATAGATTTTTCTTTGACAAAACAGAGCTTGAATAACCATCTACTTTTAGGTAGGTACATAATTGTACACAATAATTTATATGTTGGGCTGACTCACTGGCTGGTTTATATCTACCTTCTAATCCGCTGTTGAGTTATATTATAACTCACCTACTTCCATAACGAATAACTATTTACCTTTAGCAAGAACACAGTAACCGCAAAGTAAAGAGAAGTCCCTGGTTTCAACTTACCCGCTGTTTTCCTAGCCCCGTCAATGTTGCTCACCAATTCATGGGAACCATGGCCGAGACAATGCGAGCTTAATTGTGCGACAGATACCAGTAATGATGATACCACCCCATTTTTTTTTTGGATTTATAGATATACCGTGACCACGCGACCTCACCCCAGCGTTATTTTCAACAAATAAATTGTTCAAAACATATTGTGTTCGGCAATTTGATACGTTTGACTTTTAGCGTGGGAGAGCAGTTTTTTTTTTGTATTTTATATCTTTATCAGGTTCGTTGCAAACCTTGTGTTGTTTTTTTTATTGAATTATTCATGTTTATAAAGGATTGCAAGGTTTTTTACGAAAAATCAAAGTTGGTCTGTCCCCAACTACTTACATTTATTTTTTGATGTATCGTAGGCACTTCCTTTGACTATGCTGAGCCTTATTAAACAGAATGAAACTAACTACAATACTTTAATATGAACAGCGAGTAGTACACACGGCTATAAATTTCCAGTTTATGCTAACCTCGCATTCTATTGGATTTTCGTACATTGCGAGGTCAGCTTATACTGGAAATGTATAGCTTGATGTATAGCCTTGTGTACCTATTCCTCAAACATGCAACTCTGTAAATAAGTATTATATCCTGCGTTTACCCTTTTAAATGTATAATTTCCTAACGTCTTGACTAGTCGAATGATTAATTTGAAAATGGTTTTTATTTAGTAGTAAGACTGCACCGATTTTTTTAAAATAACTTTATATAAAATAAAATAAAATAACAATATATAAAATAAAGTAAAATATTTTTTAAGAATTTATTTTTCTCTTTTGGCCACGCTTCATATAATTTTTCAGTCCCAAATAGAAACCCTTTTATTTTTAGTAAGATCCCTTATTGTTTGGTAATTGTTATGTAATTTTGGACGCGACAGGTTCAGACAAGCTGTCTGGTGGGATCGGTAAAGGCTACTCCACACCTACCCTGTCCGACTCGCTACGGGCTACAAAATGTTCAGGTATGTGCCTTTATAACGCTCTGCGAGAACAGCCAGTCTCCTCTGAAAAACTCACACCGTGAAATGAGCTGTCAATTGTATCAATCAATAGCATCAGGTGGAATGCTCACTTCAAGGTCACTTCACCTAAGTGTTCGCGATGAGATTTTTACAGAAAAGATCGGTTCGTCTTTGTTAGGTTGCCTAGTTCCACTAGAGATATGCTAAGCTACGTAACGATAAATGGGTGTCATAATAAATAATCAATGGGATCGTTTGATTGTTATAGTGTAGCTTGGCTTAGCTCTGGTGGAAAAGGGTTCAACGAAGCTAAGTTTTTTACTTACGTGCAAAGTGTGTCTTCATAGCACATCTTACCCGCTCTGCTGTACCACTTAGTTCTGATGGAAGAAGATAAAGCATAATCAGCGTATAATATTGCCACTTCTGGGACAGTGAGAGGGAGTGGGCCGTAATCCACCACGCGGGCCCAGTGCGGGTGGTTGGATGTCACGTCTTCAAATATTTTGTTCTAGGACATGCCGGCTTCCTCACTATGATTCCCTTCACCGTTTTTAGAGCAGTGGTGATGAAATAATTTTCACAAAGTGAAGTGCCTGTTTGGGTTCCAAGCCACGACTTACTACACGTGAATTGCGGCCATTACCTCTGGGCCTCTGATTTGATGGAAATAGGTACATTTATTTTAAGTAGTTTCGTACATCTCTGATGGAAAGGCAGCCTAGGCCAGTGTAGTTCAAAAACCCTGAATTCACCACCTGTGTAAGACCACCATAAAGCTTGGTGGTTAAAGGTGATAGATCAGTAAGCTTTATGGTGGTCTTATGGACTTGCAAATCACTAAAGATCACTGTTGCCGCAAGACACCAAATAAAGAAGGGCATTGTGAGCTGAAGAGTAAAGCTCCGCAAACTAAACCTGCGTCTAAGCCAGGCGACCCAAGCACGAGCAAAGTATGAATTCGCGTAGCATAGATGAACTGAAGGACTTAATGAACGAGCACGCCTGGCTATGCGCATTCATGTTCTGCTTGGGCCCTGCTCGAACCCAATTCATGAAGAACAACTGTTTGGATCGCTCGTGTGTCAAGATGAACAGACTGCGAGAAGCGTGGTTATCTTTAACGTGCCTTTGCCTAGTTGCCACATTGTGATATCTTCGTCGATGTTCGTTCAGATTTATGCTATAAGTACTTAAATAAATTAAACCCTACTGTGCTCTTTTTTGGTCATATTAAATAATAGTATTTTAGATACATATTTAAAGAATTTAAAAACTTAATAAATCCCGGTGTACGCGGAATTAATCGTAACTGGGAGTTCGCCCGTCTGAGCATAGTAAATACAAATTATGTTCTACGACCTGTATGGCCTACTACAAGAGACAAAACCCTTCAAAAATTCTGTACAATTTAACTCATGACAGTAGCAATGTCAGACGAAGCGTGAGTTCAAAGGATGGCCACAGAGGGCGCTGGAGAGCTGCAATTAAAAGTTACCGCTTTACCATCAAAGCGGTACTCATTACGCTCGGTAAAGCGGTAAAATGATTGTGGTGAGGGCGATAGCTTTATCTGCACCAGTAATGAGCGGAGATAACTGCTCTGATGCAGTAAATGCTCTGCTGATGGAGTGGAAACTGTAAAAAAAAATTAAGCCCAAGAATTAACAACCAACTTTTGGTACCTATAATAACTTTATTTATACTAGTTAAAATTAATTATTACAGAAAGGTAAATAAAACAAAAAATAAAAAAGAACTTTTAAGATCTTAAACGGTTAGTAACTTTCCTTATTTTCTTTTTAACAAACAGTGAAAATAAAAACGTGGTTTGCAAAACTATCACAAAGACCCCATTAGTTACATAGCTCATTTTTACAACAATAGTCTTGAGTCATGGAAAGCTTGCATTCGTTTTTGCAGGCTCGAAAAACGGCTTAAATGAGCAACATTATAACTACGAGTACTCTAAATACAATGCGTACTAGTGCTGTGACTAACCCGCCACGCGCCGGTACACGTTACGCTCTTAATTAAGAGCTCTCGCCGTCCTTTCGACCGCTTTGTATGACGCGATTCGATACCGTTTCGGATATTTCCGCACATTTCTATTCATTTGATACTCGCTTGTCGATTAAAATCGATAAGGCTTGTTCTCGTTCATTTGCTGTTATTGTTTTATGCGGAATCTGGACGTTTCAACTGACAGCCTGATAGTATTGATCACTAGTTAGGTGTAGTTTATTTCTATTTTGCCTAGTGCTGTGATGGCTGTCAATTGAAAAAAATATTAATGAAAGTATGTGTAATATATATTTGGAATAATTTCTTTCTTTTATTTTCTTTAGTTCCTTATTTTTAATGCTTGGACTCAATTAGAAATAATTGCTATTTTAATAGAAAAATAACGTAAATAAAGAAAATTTACGCGGTCCATTTGATTGAGTTTTCTGAAACCTTTCGAGTACTAAATTGAGGGGCCTGGCAGACCCCACTAAGCATATCGAATATACGCGCGTGCGGGGTTATCCCTGTGAACGTCGGATCGTCGATTAGAAAATCTGCGGTGACAACCGTGCATTGCATAGTTATTTTTTCTCATGCAGTACAAAAGATCTCGTAGCGATATTATAGGGTTGAGTTAATAATGTAATTGTGATATTCATTACTTGAATTATCATCTGTTATGTTTATCTTAGGAAGCATTTTTGTTATAATTATGCGCACCCGGTTTATTTTTTTTTGCTAATTGCTTATAGGTACTTTTATAGCCCTAGTATATAGTTACTACTATTGAATTACTCATAAATAGTAGAAACTAAAGGGTTTGTAAATAAATTATTTTTTTATTCGTGCGTCCTAAGGTGCCTACCGATTTGCTAGATTTTTGACGATCGACAGTATGACTGTGTGATCAAAGCAAATCGAATAAATTACTAAGCAACAGTTGATCAACATGATATTTTTTGTTGTAAGTATGTACGAATTTGACAGATTTTCGTCAAAACAGCATATCAGTGATAATTACAATCGTCATAAATCGAGCAAATCTGTAGGCACATTTAAACGCTACTAAATTAAAAACTCAATTACCTAAAAATATGTGTAACCGGCCTTAACTTAAACCTTAACAAACCATTTTCAATAAACTAGTTAATAATATCAAGAAGCAATTAATAACCGGCCAAAATAAACAAACACTTTGGCATCCAATATTTATTTACTTACATCGCAGAGATATATAAATCTGGATCACCCCTGCACAACACCAGTCTATTTCCCAGTCAATCATTGTGCCGTTCAGTTCCGGTGGCGGGCCGTAAATGTGTGGGTGGAGCGAGGCCCTGGCGTCACTAATTTCTAGATTATCCTTACTCCATAATAGATGTAACCCCGTGAGAAACTAAATGGGGCTCAAAATATTAAGCCAGTTACAAATATTAGAAAAGGTTGAAATTAATTTTGCTTTTTGTTTCAGAAGAAAATTAAAATTAGGTACACAAACAGTAGGTCCAACATGATAGTTCTTATAAATAAGTTCTCTCTGTTCAACATCATCCTCTCGCCTTTATCTAATCCAATTTATTTGAGGTCGGTGCAAAATGTTCTTGCTTCCATACTTAAATTCTCTATTCAATTCAAAAGTAAGTTTTCTATGTATAAAGTTCTCTCTATTCATGTTCTATTACTGTATTTTTTTTTAATCAAAACTACGATTTTTTTTAAATATGACAAACAGGAAGAGATAACAGTTAACACCGTTAAAAACCTAAGATTTTTTTAAATATTCAAATAATATTAAATAGGAACATTAAGATTACAAACTATGTTTACACTGATCCCTTGAAATCGCTCCCTCTACCAATTTTATTGCCCGGGACAGAGTTAACAAAATAAATGGCTTAAATTTCTACACCAGTAATGAATACAGCGAGGGTTGCAGAATAAATCATTGTTACGTTGCATTTTGGGGATGCTTTTGGGTCCAAGATAAGGGAAGGAGCGGGGTGTGGGTTATGGGGCAAGACAGAGAAGACAGCGGAACTGGAGAATGAATGATATGCAAACACCCTTACATTATCTATATCCTTACATATTATAAAACAAAGTCGCATCTGTCTGTCTGTCTGAACGCGATAAACGCGAAAACTACCGAACGGATTTTCAAACGGTTTTCACCAATAGACGGAGTGATTCATGCGAAAGGATTTGGTGTATAATTCATTACGGCTTTGTGTAATTGGCTGAAATATGACGATTATTGTTGAACATGTCAGAAAAATATATGCCGACTGGGAGCTTTACTGGTGTGCGCCGCGTAAACCTTAAAATATACATAAAAATTATGTTCTACAGAATAGTTAATCTTAAAAAGTCAACAAAAAAGTCGACAATGGCATATGTCTGTCTTCTAAGGATGACCAACCATTATTATCTCTCAGTATTTGATAAAAATTTCATTGTTATTTTCGAAGCTATTTTGACCGGTATTATAATATAATTATCCAATTTTTTTTTAATAGGGTATTTAGTTTAGATTAAAATATGCTTTAACATCATATCATTTAAATTAATAGTTTAAAAGATATCACAGATTAAAAATTACGCGTAACAAAATAATTATGGTTGACGGCTACGCGGACGCAGCGGTAGGATTCAATTACATTTTCCTCGGCTATTAGGTATGTAATCCCGGTAGTACGTTCCCGTGGAATATTTTGCGACATCCACGTGGGCGAAACCGCGGGCAAAAGCTAGTATAGTAGTATATATATATCGATTGCCGTGCGTTAGTCTCGCAAAAACTCGAAAATGGTTCGACTGATTAACTTTTTTTATTTTTTAAAGAAAAAATATGGTTCAGGAAAAAATAATATGAGGAAAAACCTAAAGGAACAGCCACAAAATCGAAAAAATCTAAAGTTATAAGTCGAATATCACGTTGATAATAAGTCCGAGATTTTATTATCCTTCTATACATATTATTATCTCGTCCTAAGTTTTGGAATTGTACATAAAAAAAAAAAACCGTGTCAACCACATATTAGTGCTAACAATTGGACTGTGAAAATCACCCTTACTGCTAAGACATAAAGACGCAGTCAATGTTAAATTGTTACCACTGATTTACGGTTGACCGTACGAAGTTTCAGCCATGTAGCGAGTATTTGGTTGTCGAAGTCCACAAAATGTATGTGTAAATCTCCTACAATTATTTTCTATGAATCTAAACAGCCCCGTTGGCGCTCATCTCTCAGCCCACCCCCTAGCCACGCGTCACGCAGCGGATGTAAGTGACGAGCGGGGAGCGCGTGCGCACACTATTCAAATGTTCAATGGAACGTACGGAGGCACACTTAAAACATTTTTACTGTTACACTCCATTGTTGAACAACCCCTAAGGGTTGTTCGACAAAAAATGCCGTATCTTCCAAGTTTTAGAATGCATTTTTACTCATCATAGTTTTTCAAGTCATAATTATTTACACATACAGTAATAATCAGCCTATAACGTTGCCACTGCTGGGCTAGACTAGACAGGCCTTCTCTCTGTGTACATAATAATTACGTCTTCAATATTCTAGTTCAGTTTAAATTAAATGTTGCTAAATCACGCTGTAATGATTATTATTTGAGGAATTTGACGTGGCTTGGCGCAGAGGTTTAGCGATTAGCTTCACATAGAAAATTACGTAAAAAGATTTTTTTAATTATTATTATTATTGAGAGGCCTGCTACGATCCTTACATGTTCCTTTTGCTACGTTTACATTCTTAAATCTGGTACATACACACACGCCGGTTGCAAGTAAACGCACCTGACCTTTCTGAAGAATATCAATAATATGGTAACTATAATGTAGTTCTAGGGCGTCCCCGCCCGGCATTTCCACTCACATATTATGCTTTGTAAATACCTTATGAGAGTCGCCTTTTATCCATCCTCTAAACATGACCAATCCATCTAAGCATACTCTTGTCGATTTATATCGGATCGTAGCAAGTGGGGTTTTATGGTTTCTGCCTACCCCCATGAGAAGGGGCGTGAGTTTTTGTACTTTGTTTGAATACTTTGTCTTTATACGTATAACCTAATATAAAAATCTACTGTGCGTTAGTTATTATATACATAATTTGACCAGTGACGCGTTTGGTAGTTCTGTACTGTCGCCATTTTGAACTTTATATGTTTTGAAATTAAGCTTGACAAGCAATGGTACAAGATAGTGTACAAGTAATGGACAAGTAAGTGTACGGTCTGTAGTGTTAAATCCTTATTTGTGGGATACGTCAAATTTTGCTTGTCATGTTCAAATAAATGACAGACGTAAAGTAATTTTATACACAATTTTATAAATTTTATTATTATTATTGCACAAATGCATCGAAAATCATTTAGTATTCAAAATGTCTAATAAAGACTACTATAAACGATGGCTTGCACTTAAAGAGGAGTTTAAACAGGCACTAGCAGAGGATGTACGTTTACAAGAATTGGCAATTGACTGGATTGGTATCAAGCCTCAGGCGACTGCCGTTGAAGTAGTCAGTAGAGTCTATAGTAAATATTGTGAATTATATAACAGATTATGCGACTGCTATGACCAAATGGGCCAAGTACAAAGAAGACCATGCATAAAGCAAATTATAGATAGTCTTACTTGTCGAATTATTGAACTAAAAGAAACGCTAGAGGAAGTAGAAGTCTTCGAATTCACATATCCTGATAACGCGTTCCAACAATTGTTAATACAACCTCAAGATGTTGAAATACTTTGTCCGTTCTTCTATCCATTCGAAATGCGTGAAGCTGAAATGCAGTATATAATGGACCAAATATTTGCCGGCAATCGGTTGGGAGATCCGCCTCCTACAGAAGAAGAACTAGAGCAATTAGAAGCAGAAAAACAGGAAAGATTGGAAAGAGAGAGAGAAGAATTAGCTGACAAACCGTTTGATGCGATGGGTGAAACTGATAAATCAGTATTTCTAACACCAGCAGAGTTAGAAGCTAAAAAGGCCTCGGATATACTCAACAGTCATGCTTATAATATTCAGAGAATGGAAAGATCACGATTTGTAATAAAGGAGATTGAACAAAAGGCTATTAAAGATGAAAACTTATACTTGGACATAGCTGGATTGAAAAAGCCCCAGCGATCCTTTCAAATCAGGAAAGCAGCTGCGTTACTCATACAAAAAATATATAAAAAGTTTATGGAGATAAAACGCAACAAATTCCGAGAGACTAAACTGAAAGAAAAGATAGGTATGGTTATTTCTTCTTATCGACCGCCATCAGCAAAAGTTCAATTAGAAAAGGTAAAGAATATCAGACGGGAATTTAGACGTAAATATTATGAGGAATTTTTGAAACAGAACATAAAAGAAAAATCACGCGTACTAAAACTAAGAGAAGGAGACATAATGGACGATATAACCGATGAAATTAGGCAGTGGTTTGCGCAATGGTTTGAAGAAACTCGTATGTTCGATGAATTTCCTTGGCCTCTCGAAGGCGGGTCCATTTTAATTGTAAAAGGTGAAACATTCACAATCGAAGAATACGTTGAATGGCGTGATGCCGAAGAGAAGAGGTTGAAAGCTGAAAGTGGGAATCCAAAAAATCCAGATCAGATAAAAGCTGAGAAAGCAGCGGCACGTGAAGAAAAAAAAAGGATGATTTCCGAAGCTAAAAAAAGAGAACGCAAAAGGCTTGAAGAATACAAGAAGTGCCGAATGAATCCCGACAGTGACCCCGGTGTTTACATTTTAATTGGCCAAGTCCACGATAATTTAAAATTTAATTGGCTTAATTATGAAATCGGATGGAATGGCATAGATGCACCCGATGCGCACCTTGATGCAATAAAAGGTCATATCATGCAGCTTATTACAGAAGACGCATATAAGGACATAAATCTAGATCTACGCCCAATTGCAGATGAAATTATGAGATTAGAACTAGACATTTTAAAAAATGCTCTAAAGGATGACTATGCTGCCTTTGAAATGACATTACCATTGACCAGAAAGAGGAAAAAGCCTAAAAAGGTAAAACCTCGTAAACCTGATAAAATAACACCCGAAGTTATGTTCCAACAGTTAGCTGATAGCGGTATTGTAAAAAAATATCCTCATGTTACTCTCGATGACTACTGGGGTGACAGGAATTATGCTGGTGCTGATTGCAGAGCCGTACTTTGGACACCGACGTTTCCACCGCCATGTATAGGTGATGTAAAAGAGCAGGTTAGGATTCGTTGTCTTTTGACTCTCGGATCTACCTGTCCAAACGCGCAAAGATCACAACTATTTGTTGGCCCTCAAGGCACCGGTAAGAAAACCTTAGCATATGCCGTTGCTACAGAAACCAACTCGCTTCTGATTGATCTCTCACCTTTCAATGTATATAACAAATTTGTGGGCCCAAAAAATCAAAAAAACATGTTTACATTCATAAACAAAATAAGTCGATTAATGCAACCGACAGTAATACTTGTTGCCGATGCAGATAAATTATTTTACAAGAAGGTACCGAAAGAGGAGAAAATATTTAATCCAACGCGTTTATCAAGAGATTTTTTCAAAGAAATAATCAAACCACTTGCGACGAATGAAGATAAAATAATTGTCATTGGAACGGCGACAGAACCGTGGCTTTCAAAAACTGGTCCTATGTCCAAAGTGTTCCCATCGACTATTATGATTCCTAGTACTGATTACGGTAGCATTTCTTATACTTTGACAAATATGCTGATGAAGTTCCACGGTGTTGATCGTGACTTTGATGTCAATTCTACAGCCCAAACTTTAAGAGGTTACAGTATAAGCGCTATTAAAAGTGCAGTTGAAAAGTTGATGAGTGGTAAACGGTTGGCTCAGCTTTATTACAAGCCTCTTCAACCTACGGAAATTGTGACAAGCGTATTAGATGCTGGAAGTGTATACATGGGTCCGTTTGAAAACGACATGTATAGAGCATGGTATTTGTCTTATTCGCCTTGGGGTCAGAAGTTGGAGGATTATATGCTTATGTTGGAGTCCCAATTGATACTCAAACTGAAAGCGGACAAGAAAAAGAAAAAAAAGTAGTAGAGTCGTCGGTAGACAATATATTTTTGGTCTTCATTTAGTAGCGGTGCGAAAATAATAAATTCGAGGTATTTAAAACATGTCTTATTACGCATTTCTTAAGTAATTCGTATGTTTTATTTTGTAGTTTCAAGTTCATTGGCTTATTCATTCTCCCATCACCTTTGAAAATATTTTAATCTTGATAATAAATTGCGATGATTCGATAAATAAATTAAATCTAAAATAAAACTCCTCAATATAACGAAAACAAACACAAAGGCATAGCCATCTTTTCTCAAAGGCCATCGCACGGCACCGTAATCACATAAGAATAATCTACTATTTTAAATAGTCCTAATTAAATAAAGATTAATAAATTTAATTAATCTTTATCCTAATTAGATTTAGTTGTATGTAGAATGTAGATTATATTGCCGTGTGCGATTGCCAAGTTATTCTATTTAGTAAAGAAATAAAGATGGCAAATATATAGGTACTGGATAAATTAATAGACACTGCGATGCGAGACTTGCATTCTTTTACGTGATATTTTTTTGATGGGATCTCATTTCTTTTTATAGGGAGCCACACCGATACTGATACTGATAAAGTAAAAAGTATTACTAAAAAGTATTTCTGTCACCCCATCTACCCTTGAATATAGACACAATAGCACGAATGACACATGGCACAGGGGTTCCGTCTGTGCTTTGTAACCCCTCTGTGTCGTTAGTTTGTTATCGCTAAGGTAGAGGGCGCTTCACCCTCGTGAGAAGCAACTGCCGTTGTTAGTAAAGTGTGCGTTTCTCGTGAGATGGCGTTTTTCAAGTGTTAGAACAGTGCATGGAAGCACGATTTATATTCACCACATTCTGTCAGTGTAAAGACAATTTTAATCCAGTCGTGTGCCCGATGGGATAATTTGCCATCGGCAAAAGTGACGAACTTCCATACAAATTTTCATCTCCTATTTAAACCCATTAAGGGTATGAATTTTCAAAAATCTTTCCTTAGTGCCTAATACTTATTTTCGTTACTTTGCAAAATTTTATTCGTGCAAAATTTCATACATCTTGACCTAGCGGCTTAGGGTTTTTTTTATCACCTAAGTAGATTATCAGAACTGAAAACGAACACAGCATTGTAGAAAACAAAGTAAATATTTACAGTCTTATGTTTTCAAAAAAAATATGAATTTTTGTTACTTAATAATTATTATGTTGGTAAATTGCACTACAATTGCTTTTACAATTTTAATTTACCACTCAACAATTCATAATGTAGTTGGAATTTTCATCAACTGATTTTATCATTGGGCTTGTAAAAAACAACATGAGCTTACTAAAGCAAAGTAATAAGATCGTGAAATTAATTAAAATAATAGTTTTTTTTTAAAGACACGAAGAAATTGGTGTTAATGACCAATCTTCGTTATAAACACATTACGCTGATTTAAAAAAAAAAACATAAATTGTCAATGGAGTCCAAAAAGACGCCGTAATCCGTCAGAGTGGCGGATAATAACGGGTATTTCCAAAAGTGGGTCGTAGGTGGGTTTTCGTCCGATAATACCCGGGTTTACACTGAACCGGGTACCGCTAGCTTCACCTCGCCGGATGTCGCTGTCTCCGTTCTCCGCCGCCATTTCCGCGCACCGGGGCGAGGAGAGGCGAGGAAAGGCGAGGAGAGACGAGGAGGTTCCGACTCTGCCGCACTACAATGGACCCTTTATATCTTCCTACCGCTAATCTAGGAGCTGATAATATGATTAGGCCCTTCATATGTTAATCGTTTGGGTGTTTGAGCATCCGCGGCTCGTTTTGTCAGGTTCTTTTTAAGGGACGGAATTGATGTTTATTTTTTGTTTTAAAATTACAGAATTTTATTTTATTATATGACAAAAAAATATTTAATAATAAAGATCACTATGATCAACTTTAACTGTAGATCGCTATCGTATAGATAATTACGATTTGGATTCATAAGATGAGATAAACAATATTATGATTGTGTCTTTAACTGCACTCACGTAGTCATAGGATACAAAAACTAATTTTAAAAAAAAGAGTGTTAAGAGGGAACAAGGCCTGCGATTCTCTATACAAATGTATTCCCCGTTTTGCTACCTGAATAATGCCTCTAGAGTAATCATTTTTTTTTTCATAAAATCAAGTTCTGCTGTAGACACGTCCCTGTTATTTCCTTTTTTTCAGCAACTTGTCGGTAAAGAAAATATGACACTCCAAAAATTACAAAAATGCCCCATTTTTACCGCCGTGATTAGAAGAGTACCAGACAAATACGAGAAAGTTTTTTACATACAAAAAATATTATAGGAACGTAGACATAGACGTACTCTTTCTTAAAATTTTAATGTAAAAAAATATTAAATGGGTTCAGTTTTCGAGGAGAAAAAAGGGGAATACGAAACGTCGATTTCGTCAATGCAATGTAATGGAATACGAAACGTTATTTTCGTGATGTAATTGGTCTGAGCTGTAGCTATCCTTATCGCACTTTACGGGGGCAAACTTGAGGTAAGACGACGGCAATAGTCTCTTTAAATACCTATTTTTCAAATTCCTCGCATTCCTGTTCCCTCTTAAATGGTTATCGAGTTACAACTTTACAAGACGGACAGACTGACAGTTGTTGCGTTCTAAAATATTTTCTAATGCTACGGCCGCATCTGCGTCTATTGTGACGAAGCTTCGCACAGTGATACGATACACGCAAATGTGACAAACCACCATCCGTACCTATCGTCGCGATAGTTCGCGCTGCGTAGCATTTCTCGCCCGGGTACATCAAAGGGTTTTAGTATGCTAATTAGCGTAGCACGTGGTTGGACCACCGTTGTTCATTTTGACTGTTTTGTCTCCGGACTGCGTGACTGCTCTGTCGAAATAATGGAGAGCCATCTATATTGTACGAGAATTCGTTAAAATTATAAAGCCGCTAATGTAACCACTGCCTTAGCGCCATAACTTTTTAGCGAGCAAAACACGAAACTTCGTCACGATAGACGCAGATGCGGCCGCAGCATAAGGATGAGATAGTTTTCTTGACATGCTAGTTCGGTCTGACTCAATTTAGATTGCCATTAACACGCTAAGAAGAAAACCTTTGACCATCTGGTACTTGCCTACTCATGTTGGAATCAATAGTATCAATCGAATTGTTTAGTGAAATGTAAAACCTACTGCTTGCCTTTCCAAGCCACATACTTATGAGGCATGAGGAACAGGGTGTAAAGTTCACTCATCCTCTATTGAAAAGGGAGGATCCTCCGACCAGACGGGTGCCGTGTCTGGTGAGCAACGCCCAACCTTTGGTGTCGTGACGTTGTATATACATATATCACAACCATCTGGTTAAATTAGCCAGCTAATTGGACGCCTAGGCCGTTCATTAAACGCCGGCATCCAATTAAATAGCTGATGGACAACTTTGAGCGCAAAGTTTAACCAGATGGCTGAATGTCGTGTATTCATTTCGTAAAATTGAGGAAATAGGTTAGGTTAGAACTGTTACCAACCGCGCGTGAGCCGAGCGAGCGAAGCGAGTTGTGCCACGGCAGCGGCCGGAGAGTGCTATATCCAAGCTGCTCGCAGATTTTTTTTCACGTTTTAAATCACTTAGCGGAATCTTCAACGGAATGAATTTCAATACGTCAAGTTGCTAAACGTTGAATGATTCTAGTTCAATTAACTATCGGCCTAGGCATCCAATTGGAGGCATCCAATTATCTGGATAATTTAACCAAATGGCTGCGACATATATACTCGTCGCGCGGTAAACTCTGCTTGCGCGAAGCAGAATTTTGCGTGACGTCGAGGTGACGTGTAGTTCGCATGTGGCGTTGTAGATGCTGCCACATACTTGTGCTAATAGTGGTTAGGACCAATGATGCACAAAACGGCACCGGGTGAAAGGCGGTACATCTATTTTATCACAACAAATAAAATGAAAAACAAAAGAAACTTCTATCGGAAAATAAGAAAAATAATTCAACAACAATATGTAAGAGTGGAAATATACTCGTATACACAAAATAATATTTACAGTAAGTACCTACAGCTGTTAATAAAATTAAAACTGTAAGTAATAAAATAATGAATGCCGAACTAAAAACAATTTGGGGCTTGATACGAAATGCCTTTGATAAAAGTTATTGCCCTGCAGCGCGACGCTCAGCCCAAGTTGGACTAACTGAAGGCTCTTCGTCGCTGGGTAAACTAATTTAAGTTTTCGCAGCTCCAACTTTTTCAATGGAGCCAGTGCCTTTGTCTGTGAGCTACCAGACCGTTATGCTCTTTTTACACCCCCAGGCTTATCCCCTTTATGTGTATTTGTACCTGCAGAATTTAGGTAATCGGCTAATTGGGAAGCTCGTGGAATTGCCAGGTTTTGTTCCTGCAGAATTGAGGTAATTGGCTGATTGGGAAGCACGTGGAATTGCCAGGTTTTTTCAAGGAAGGTGACCTCATTATTCGACGAGAACCTCACGTGAATAATTCTTGACTCTAATTTGATTTACGTAACTAATGCCTACATCAGCCTTGACAGAATAAGTGTAACTTTAAGACATCAGGGTTGTTCAGCAATTGGGAAGATCACAGATATATTAGCTTATATTGTAAAAACTGAGACTCCATCGCAACTAACATTCACCTGATAATAATGAACAGGCACAAATCAACCTCCAGTTTTGTGATGACTACCATCCGTTGGTCATTAGACGATTGCCAATTTTCGACGGATGTCTAGGCGAAAACGAATGCTACCCTGTTAGCCGTATCATTGAGTGGATGATGGAATCGGATCGCCAGGTACAGTTATGGAAACGACTATGTATGGGATGTCTCGGACACAACAGCTAATAGGGATATCCGTTCAAGAATCAAACACAACTACGTATCCTGAGGACTTATAAATGAACACACCAAAGAAGTGATGCAATCAGGATTGAGAAATTCAAAACAACAAGTCTTAAATTGGAACTCATGGCGATAATGCAGTAATTGGAAATAGTGCAATTACCAAAATCAGCGTGTGAGAATCAAGTGAATGAATTGCGATGCTATTAGAGTTGAACAAAAAGTCGCGTTTATTTAACCAGCTGAAGCTAGATAATTATGTCCGTATTTAAGATGCTGTCGGGCATGTTAACAAAATAGATAGGAGCTAGGCTTATCTTAAAGTATATTTTTGCTGTATATAATAACTTAAATGTCTAAGAGGCTAAAAGAACCTGGCGAAGTGCGAGTCGAACTCACACAAGATGGGTTCCGTACCACCCTACAATGTTTAGCAAATAAATGAAAATACTAAACGAAGAATATTGGTCATATATATTTTTTTAAATACAGTATATAGTTCATGATACAGTTGTTTCAAATTCCTATCTTGTTTAGTTGTTGCGATAGAGCTCGTACAAAAATGGTCTATAACTAACATCTTTTACGGCTACCTATATCTTCATTTTTTTAAATAAAATATTTAAAAAAAAAATATTTGTATTCTACTCGATGAGTTCTAGACAATAACGACACCCCACAAGGCAGGGTAATTTATTTATTTATTTTATTGTATGGGAACCCCCATTATTTTTTAAGTTTATTTATTTTTTATTATTTGTTGTTATAACGGCAATAGAAATGCACAATCTGTGAAAATTTCAACTGTCTACCTATTACGGTTCACGAGATACAGCCCGCTGACAGACGGACGGTCGGACAGCGGAGGCTTAGTAATAGGACTCCGTTTGTCACCCTTCAGGCACGGAACCCTAAGAAGTAGCTCCTACTTTCCTTAAGAGACATGACAACGGTTAGGTATATTATTGTCCCCGATATGAATCGATTTGCACAATGTGTATACGTACTTAAGCATATTGCACAACTCCTAACAACCATAAGAAGCTGTACTGCAATGGCAATATTGATTGCTTCTAACAGAATGGCGTACCAGAACGTATTCAAGATTCAGATAGATATTAGCCTATTGCGCCTAGCCAGCGATGACAACTGCTCGATAAGCCACTACCGCTCTCGGGAAATTATTTGTTGATCTTGATTGAACATGCTCGCTTTGTGGATCCACGTTAATTTGAATCCTTAGCTTGATGTTGGATGCGACTTGTGCAATGTTGAATGTAAGCACTGTGGCAAACTTCCCGTGCCTATGAATCCTATGAAAATTACGCGACGTAATTTCGGTCTAATGAAGTCAGGTGTAAACTTGACAGACTATCCGTCGCGTAATTACGGCAGTTAAATTATATTTACCACCTAAATCCCCAGATAATGACTAAGTTATTGTGAATAGAAAACATTTCTGGGACAGATAAAGCTTCGTGCAGACTAGCGCGACGCGACAGCGCGACGCGACACCGGTTATTGTTATACCGTGAAGTTTTTTTAGAAATTGTATTGTTCGAGTCGCGTCGCGCCGTCGCGTCGCGCTGGTCTGTACGAGCCTTAAACGTGTTTTATCTGTGCAGAACAGCGTTCAGACTGTTAATTTGTGCAATTTTATTATTCTCTGAATTTGCTTCGTATAGTTGACGTGATTCATTTCACAACACTAATCATCAGATTAGTGTTTTGAAAAATTATATTACAGGTTAAAGTAGAATTTTCTGTTTCAACTAAAGTACCTGAATGGTAATGTAAGACTTGATACTGAAGTAAGACGTCCTGAAGGCCTAGACAAGTGGCAATTGCTTTCAAAGCGTTTCGTTTTTCAAACACGACTCAACAGGATTATTTCACTTTATTTGACATTAGCGGTCAGTGCCTTACACTGTCATATGGCCAGACCATATGACAGTGTACGTGACCATAATATGACCTTCTCATTCTAGTAGATACGTTAGTAGCGCTGCAGCGCTTCTATAGCTATATAAAACCTCTTCCTTGAGAGTCCATTGCTATCAGTTTGGTTACTGCCAATTTATCTGCATTATCATTCCATCTTCGTAACTGAATTATGTGTGAAGTATTAACCAAATGTCTCGCTTCAGTTCTTCATTGTCAAAGTTTAATGTTAGGGTTTATTATGTCCGCTGGAGCTTCATAATTTATCAGGTTTCCTGATCGTTCATTGGACACATTATACAAGAGAACGCCTGCTTTGTTTGACATGATTCATGTTTTGAGGTCCAATTAAAATAGCGAATCATTCTTCAGAAAACAAATTAATGATAAGATTAATATAATACTAGCTCCGCCCCGCGGTTTCACCCGCATAAGTCTCGATCCCGTGAGAGAATCGGGATAAAAAGTATCCTATGTCCTAACCTAGGTCATGGTCTACCCATGTGTCAAATTTCATCTAAATCTGTTCAGCCGTTTTAGCGTGAAAACGTAACAAACAAACAATCCAACAAACAAACTCACCTTCGCATTTATGCGAGTAATATTAGTTAGGATGAGGATAAGACGCAGATATATGCCAGTGGCCTAGAGTTGTTAGCTTGCGTGTTCTGTACTGAGCTCACGCAACGCGTCGTACGTCCAGCCAGTAATAGGACTCGCCCATCAAGGAACGCTGTCCCAAATTAGACGCATTATCATTAATTCTCTCTTATCTTATTTTTGTTCATATAGTTTCGGTTATAATTTAAATTTGTTTTTTTTTATTGTTTTTTTTAATAAAGCCATGCACCTATGCTGCCTTTTTGGCCTCGCACAGGTCGTTAGTTTTTAAATGCTCCTTTTTTTGTTATTTTTTATTATTAACGTTTGTATTCCCTGTGCGTGTCTCTAAAAGAATATTTTTCTTTCTTTCTTTCATTATTAATTTATTATACATAAAATAAAAGGTATTTGAATAAAACACGTATTATAAAAGATCATCAACATTTAAATTATCTTTAAAATGAAGGTTTTAGAAAAATACGTTTGTTAGATTTTGCGTGATTCTCAGTTTTTTATCCGCGTTAAACATAACTTCACCAATTAATTTCACTATGTAATATAAACATAATCTAAAATATTCCTATATTAAGTTATTAAAAAAATGCTCTTTTTTAACATATATTTTTTCCAAATGATTAACACTACCTACTCGTTTAGACGCGATTTTCAGTATCAAATAAATAAAAATCGGTTAATTTACCCTTAAGTTTTAGATTAATAGAATGTAGGTAATTTAAATAGTCATAATCTAGGTCCAATTATGCCAAAATGAACGGATCACATTGATAAACCTCGCATGGTACTTACAACAATCCTACTACTACCTACAATTTAATTTTTGGGAAACTGAAGAAAGGCAGGGTTGGTACCTAATGAGTTTTTTTACCTAGTCAGTTTGGTTTCGACAGTAGTGTTTATGGCTGTATCCAGTTAACACCGTCAAATACAGAAGATAATAAAATACTAAATCACGTAGTGAAATCATCGCAAATTTTAAATAAAATACGACGATTCTATCATGAGAACATGGTTACCAATGGATCCTCCATTGGTAACCATGTTCTTACAGTTGTATTATAAATCAGTCAGAATCTCATATTTTAAATACAATTTAAAACAGCAAAGGAGATAGCAATTTGTTACTTTCGTAGAATATCATAATATCCGTAGAAATAATTTGTTAGAACGTTTTTTTACATTAAAAAGTTGTAATCGCGATCGTGTTTGGATCCTGTATTAGTTATAAGCTGTCTTCTAAAATGGGGTGGTGGAAAATGAATAAAAATTAAGGAAGAATTAAAGAACTTTCAGAAAAAATAAATTTAAAAAAAATAATCCTTTACATTACATACAATCATTTACATAGGGCGCGGGCGATCATAGATGTATGATCCTAGTTACAAATGATAGTATTATATCCCCTAAAGACGAATAGAGAGCTTCTAACGGCTAACCAAATGCGACTACTTACATACCTATTATCTGTATTTTATTAACTGGGAGTACTGAATCCTGTAGTACAACCTGCGAGGTTTGTTATTACACCTACTATAAAAACTCACTAGAACTCACTTCAGAAAGGATATTCAGTAAAAATCTCTCTTGTATTGTAGTGCCACTCGTGGCCACTGAGTCATAAATTCTAGCCTTAAGCATAGTTACCTCCTAATCAAAACACAATTTGTATTTTCCAGTATTGAAAATACACTCTTATTATAATCGGTCATTTATAAGTAGTTTATTGGTTAATCGAAGTATTGTACCTAATTTATGGGTCCCCAACATTGTATTCTGAAGCAAAAAAAAACAACATCCCAACGTGAGTATTTTGTGCGACATAAGCAATGGTTATCAAATTATAGCGTCGGCTCCATCTAATTCGGAGGTCGGGCTACCCCTCCCCCCGCCGTTTGCCCCCTATCCCCCTAACCCCCCTTCAGCTCTAAGCTCATTTCCTGTGTGCCGGCTGGTTGTATTAATTTTAAATTAAGTACAGATAGAGCTCCTCGTCGCGTCGATTCGGTGATGTAAACAAAAATCTATGTACCTTCGTAAAGGACCTTGCTCATTGCGTACATCCTTTCACGGATTTGTTGTGCGAGCTTTACGCATCGAACATTAATTCGTGAAGAATGGTACTCACCGCAAGCGTTCGCTTCGCGTTTTTGTTTTGTATAAATTCGTAGCGTGAACATTAGTTTGTTACGCAATGAACAATCATTCGCGAAACAAACAGTTTGGCGAGTTCATGAATCCAAATATGAAAAACAAATTATCTAGATGCTGCTCGCGAACGAACGTTCGTTGCGTAACAAAATGCTCGCACAACGAATGCTCACTAAACAAATTTGCGAAGCCAATGATTGCGGTGAATACCGTACTTAACAGGTGAGTATGGGTGTGTGTGGACTATGTCACAAATATATTTATTTATTTTAATATTTATGTAAGAAGGCGGAGGACTGAGTGTTGTGGTGCAGCCTGGGAGAGGCCTATGTCGATTGGCTGAGTTGATTGATAAATTACGCCTGCATTAATTAGTTGATCCCATTTGCTAAGGTATTTCTATGATTGAGGGGTATCCAATTGATGAAACCGTCTAAAAAATTATTAGACGCTTCTTTTTTAATAAAAACATATAAATTGCTTTGAACGTTAATTAAACAATGTCGCCCATGGGCGTGAAAATTAACTTTAAAAATGGGGTATCTTTAATATTTTTCATGTAATTTTGTTTTTTTTTTTTTTTTTGTTGTTGTTGGCTCGGATTAACTAACATCTTTCATTAAAAATTTGTCGACGATGAAAAAATAAGCGGAGGTTATAAAAAATCAGTATTTATTTAAAAACACAAGTGTCAGTCCATAAAATCATAGGGGGATGCTGAAAAAAAATTTTAAGACAGCCGCACGGGTCGATCTTCGAGGTTAAGCAACGCTTGCCGAGGTCGGTCCGTGGATGGGTGACCATCCATTAAATACCGAGATCCCTCCGTGCCTCAGAAAGCACGTTAAGCCGTTGGTTCCGGCTGCCATTTTTACATATTTGATAGTCATTACGGGTAGTCGGAATACCGAAAGTCAGACAACTAGTCTTACCAAGGGGTATCGTCTTACCCAGTAACAGGGAAAAGGCTAGGCAGATTGATATGGGATGATGAAAATCGTTTTTATAGTACAATGTTGCAGTGTGCAATGTTGTGTTGTGTATGTTGTTGTGCACAATGTTGTTGTAAAACTGTATCGTTCCATTCCAGATTAAAATTACACGATCCACAATTCCACTGCATTGCACAAATTAAATTTTGAAAGGTAATGGAATCAGATGAATATGAGTCGTGCAATATTTTGATTCTAAGTAAATTTTTAAGTTTCGTTTTTCTTTATGTCTCGAAAGAATGCATAAATATGGCAAAGTATTATAATCTAATTTGCTGGCTGTACTCATGTCAATAAGCGCAGATCAGCAATCTAAAATCGAAATACAGTCTGTTGTTCTAAATATTCGATGCAACGGCCAGTACAAATATCTGACAGGAGCGACAGGTAAACGCAGTACCGACTCATTCTATTCGTATGACTGCATCGTTGGTCTAGTGGTTGCAAGCGCTACTGCTGAGCATGAGGTCTCTTGGGTTCGATTCCCGGATCGGGCAAACTGGTATTGAGTTCTTCCATCTGGAATTTTTCAGTATCAGCCCGGAGTCAGAATTTGTGCCCGGTTGGCTGGCTATAGGCTGGCCCCTATTACATGGGACTTGAACATAACTGGCCAAATGTGGGTGTACTATAGGTGCACTTTTGCGTAACCCTTCAGGGAATTTAGGCTTGATGTTATATCTAGGTATATACCCACCTACCTATCTACCTACCTACCTATCTATCCCTCCTGCCTACATACCTACCTACTTACATAACCTACCTACCTATCCTACGAAACTTCTCCTGAGAATAACGAACACAACAAAAAAGAATTATCCAATTTGGCGCAGCCGTTCCCAAGTTATGGCGTGACCAAGGGAAATAGGAATTCATTTTTATACAGGGTTATTGGTTAAAATATATAAAATGTCAAATGACTCGAAAATAGTTGACATTTGCATAGGAGTAAAAGGGATAATTTGGTTGCAAATGACCTCTCCTACATCCTCTTAATGGATTGCCGACATCTAACCAATAACCCTGTATATATACTGCAGCCATCTGGTTAAATTAGCCAGCTAATTGGACGCCTGGGCCGTTCATTAAACGCCGGCATCCAATTAAATAGCTGAAGGACAACTAGCCAAGTCATTGAGCGCAACGTTTAACCAGATGGCTAAATATCGTGTAGTCTTTTAGTTAAACTGGGTGAAATAGTTTAGGTTAGAACTGTGTCCAACCGCGAGCGAGTCGAGCGAGCGAAGCGAGCGGTGCCCCGGCAGTGGCCGGCGAACGCTATTTCCAAGTAGCTCGCAGATTTTTTTTCACCATTTGAATCACTTGGGTTAGTCTTGGTCAGTCATCTTCAAATGGCTGACTTTCAATATGCTGTTTCAATTAACTATCGGCCTAGGCATCAAATTGGCTGGCTAATTTAACCAAATGGCTGCGAAATATATATAGATACAGTATAGATGTTCAACGTAATATAGTTCATTGCTTAGCGATATACTAATATCCAGTTATACTATACGAGGCAAGTTACAGGTCTATCGGCTTAGCTTCGAAGTACAATCAATAATTTTATTACATGTAGGTAATTATATAACTATCTATCAATGACAAGTGAGTTAGTATCCCGGAAACTCAGGGTTTGTGTGGAATCGGAATCTAGCACCCCAATTACATAACACACTTTCAATGACAACCTGAAGGATTTTCGAAGGAAATTTCTAATCCATTGCTTCCTAAATTTGAAAAGTTCTTCTATTTGACGACGGAAATAACTCAATGAATCTTGTCGAAATGTCAAAATGAATAGCATAGCCATTGCAATTAAACCGCAGTTTAGTCTTATACAATGATGAATTCGTCTTTAGAGGTATGAGGAATAGGGTGTAAAGTTCACTCATCCTCCATAGAAAAGGGACGTTCCTCCGACCAGACGGGTGTCGTGTCTGGCGGGTAACTGCCCAACGATTGTCGACCATGGAAACATAACACCTCTAGGTAAAAAAATATAACTTATATCTTCCGATAGTCTAAAAATAAAATTGTCTGGACTAACCCTACTAAAAACATTTTGATTTAATTGCAGCACATGAGGAATATCAGAATTCGATTCGTGGGGCGACGGCTCATCCGCCTCTTTTCATTTCCGATCATTGCATAGCTTTCATTTGGATGCTTGAACATGTGAATGTAACTTAACATAAGTGAAATTCACTTATGTAATAAAATTTTACGTCAGTATTGCGGCAATTTTGGAAAACAAAATCTAGTTACATAGTTCTATTTAATTCTTAGATACGGATGGAGAAGAAACGGCAAGAAACCTCACAGTTACCTACTATTATAAAGTAATAAGTTACTAAGTTATTTTTTTAGATCATTTATATGGTAAGTATGAAAAAGAATTCGGGCATTTACTACCATTTACATGAAATTGTTTTTTTTTTTTTATACTATCTACTTCACAATTCATTAGAATATTCGCCAGAATTATCTAGCAAGGTTTAATAAGATTTAAACCCATTTTAAAGATTAAAAACTTTTTAATACCTAACATCAGTAACTATTAATTTTACGTTGCTTTACTAACATTATTCAAACCATTCATGTAAAGTTACGCAAACGCATACTTGATAACCGCACGTAGATTTTCAGTGATCTATAAAAAACTACAGCCTAATATACCCCAGTATCTCCCAAAAAAGTGGAATGCCAATATCAAAAAGCATGAAAATAAAAAAGTAGGCTTTAATCCACAATTTCAGTTTTACGCAGCCTAGCGAGGGTTGACGGCGTCGCAACCGGAAGTGCGCGGAGCGGCAACGCCGCACCGGCATCGATCATGGCTGTAGACACACACAAGCTCACACACACAGACTCTGGACACACACAAACACGCGTTCTCTCAGAGCCTTGAGGTGTTTGGTTGTTGTTTAAATTATTATTTTTTACCCTCCTTTGATATATGGGGTGAAATAGATACGAGATAAGATTTGGGCAAATAATAAGATGGTGTATGATTTGTGTTACTTTTAGTTAGGAATGTTATGATTTTATTTTCTTGTGATGTTATTTTCGAAGATTTGTTTAGCTTTATTTATGCGCTGGTTCCGGTTGTATGAGTTTCAAAGTGTCAGATCTCGCTAACTATTTTGTTAACTACGATGAGTAAAATCCTTTATCTTTATGTGTATTTTTTTACTGGCACAGTATGGGGTAAACCGAATCCATTGGAGATACCGTGAAACGTCTTAGGAATTAAGTATTGTTTTCATGGAAACGATTTTGGCATTGGTTATTTTTTTGTTTATGCGAGTTGTCCTTAAAAATAAGTAAATAGATTTTTTTAAATCTAAATGATTTGAAAAAATGGGGCAGCGGCAGATGGACTTGATGATATTTTTCATACATTAACAAATGTCCAATAGGTATGGCCTCCATCTTGCTGTACAGAACATCTTTAATACCCCTAGTGGCTTTAAACAGAAACGTGTGGCGACTATTGAATTTAAATAATAATGTCCGGTACGGTGTTATCAATATTCCACAACAAGGTGCAATGGCAAGGGAATCCATGCAATATCTCCTCGTCCCATATAGGAATATGGGACGAGAAGATATTGCATGGCCAGTCAGACAGTTTCCCCGTATCTTCTATGGATCCAAATGTTCTCCTTCTAGTAAAAAAAACACTGTATAGAAAAAGAGATACTGACTGGCTGGCATAATATCCCTAGTAGGTTTAGTGAAATTATGTCAGCCAGTTTCCTAGTAGGTTTCCTACAACAGCGGTGAAGAATGAATGAATGTGTACTAGTGACAGCATGTCGTTTTACACTTAGTAAAATGCCAATGTGTATTTTGAGTGCCATTTTCAGAATGATAATTACTACGATCACAATGAAACCACTGAAAGTTTGCAAACATGATTACATAACGTTAACGCCACTAATTACATGACCGCTAACTCATGGATCATGTAATTAATGTAATTAATTGACACTGACAATCAAATCGGTTTGTAGTTGTCGCAAATGTATTGCCGAATCCGCTGTTTTACAAAACAGCTCCGTTATGTAAAACAGTTGAACGACGTTTCGCGATATTCCATAATTATTGAACTTTAACCAAGTAACTGCGACCAACTTGAAAGTAGCGCTCGTCGGCCGCTGCCGCAGCACCGCTCGCTCCTCTTGCTCGGCTCGCGCGCGGTGGTCACAATTCTAATTACCTGACCTAAACCAACCCAATTAGTCAGGGTACCCTAGCTTAGTAACTGCAACCGATTTGGCATTAGAAGCCACACCAAAGGATTATTATAACTGCAGATAAGCTATTCTGCATTACGTCTAAACGTGGCTAGCAGTTTTGTTAAACGTATCGCAATGGCACGCCAGCTGAACGTTGTTCACCTGTTTTACATAACGGAGCTGTTTTGTAAAACTGCTAGCAGTTATGTAAAACAGCTAAATAAGTAATACATCTGCGGCATAGACATTGGACTCCACAGTTGGCAAATCTGTTGGCTTCCGCGTTATGTGGCGTGGGTTCGATTTCCGCTCGGCACAAATGTTTGTATAACCTATTATTGCTTGTTTGTTTATAGGTGGGTACTAAGATGAGTGTGAGCACATTGTGAACTCACGATACAGGTGACAAATCAAGTCGCAGATCAGTAGAAATGTAATTTCATGTAGAAATGCTGATATCTTTAATCAAAAATAGAAGTAAACTAATAGGCCAGCTATTTAAAACATACAGACTTTTTGGGATGTCTTAGCATATATACCAATAGCGTAAAATGAAGATTTCAGCCTCAAAATGTTTGGCCTTTGTTCAGTTTTTGACTTATAACTTCTAAAAAGTTATTTTTAAAGCATACAAAAATTGCAACATTTTGAGTAGCCGTAGCTCTGTAGGTCCAATGGGACCCCAGATACAGCACTTCGAACATTGGAAATTTTTCCTGAAAAGTTCTGTCTTCAATATCATTCATTCGAGAAGAGCTCTCGCTCCTCCGTGGAATAGAGTTATTCCTTTACGCCTTCAGTGCTTGTGACAGAACCTCTGTCCTTCCTGGCAAGGGGTCGAACAATACCCCGCACATTTATGTGCATTGAATACATGTCCTCCATTGTTTAGCGGTGCACAGAATACACCTTATTTCCAATTTTCGTCGATTTAGTCCAAATAACATAACATCACGCCTTGTTACCCGAAGGGTTGGGCAGAGGAGGCGGAGTCCAAATGGTCACCGAGTAAAATGATATGGCGAAATTATAAGAGTTCCGTTTTTGCCATTTGGCTACATAACCCTAAAAATGGTATAAAAGCGACGGAGCGTCAGTACCTACTCACGCTTTAATTTCTAATTTCTATCGACAATACAAGTAGGTACAGAACAAGGCGTCAGTTATATCGCACAGTAGGGGGACAAAGGGTGATCTATGGTGAAGATAATGGCGTTCCATATAGACCAACATCCATTAATGCCACTTGAATTCAGAACCCCACTCAATTAGCTTCATAACTTTACGGCCTGGTCGGGGAAAATAAGAAGGTGAACAAACTGGGGTAATTTAAAACTATGGTTGTAGGAGCGAATGCATTTTGTCTGTCTCCTGTTTTTTCAAGTATTGAGCATGAAACGACTGAGCCTGTGGAAAAATTACCATTGGAGTTGACATAGGTACTCATACAACATATTTAAAAAATAAATATTTTTGCTGAAGTAGACTTGGACCAATTCTCAAATCATAAACCTGGTGTTACTTACCAAATGTGAGTCGGTGTATGTTTGAAAAAAAAATTCTATAATGAAAAATTCTATTCTTTCAAACTATCTTTGTTTTGTTATGACAGCAGCTTCACATTCAATTGTTAGTCCTGTATAATGGCGTAACTATGACAGAACAGAAAAAATATGTTGACTGCAGTTGGTCGAGCGTACAATGGGCGTATTGTATTTATAGGCTTTGACTTCTCACTGTCGATCGAACTGACCAACTGTACCTACCAAGCGTAGGTTTTCAGGTCTAACTATCTACGCCCTGATATTAATACTCAGTAAACCGTATTATTTTAATACAAATAAAATTTTAAAAGGTTTTGTTTAAAAAAAATATTTTGATAGGTATTTTGTTTTGTAGATGATTTTATTTAAAAAAATACATTCCAAACACCGAAAAAATTGAAATAATTAATATCTAACTACTTCAGGCCTTGTCCACACTTATATCATTCGAGTGTATCACTCTACCACCGCCTAATATCATTATCGCTAGTTAGGAGTCAAAATGATACGCGAACATGTGAGTCATTTTATACAAAGCGGTGCCACGCAACCTGAAACACCAAAATGATACCTACAAGTGTAGACAAGGCCTAACATAAAAATAATGCTGGCAACTAATGTGCTACGGTGTAGCACTGTAGTCTTTATTTTCGTAGCAATCATGCTACGCTTCGTAGCAGGCGTAGCAAACGATACCATTTTACTGTCTGACATTAGGGACTCATATTGCTGTCTAGATGCTTGAGTGATTTCGAAATGGACGCTAAAATGTCCACTTGATTTATACTTTAGAAGGAGACTTCTTCTTTGCCCCTTTATTCTGACCAGATGCAGCCTTAGACCTACACACAAAAGTAAAACAGACATATCGTTCCGTACCTATTAAATCCTTAACTTTGTGAGAGCCACAGCGGGCCGCAACACAACGCATTTTCATACAAAAAAGTGCGGTGCGGCCCGCCTGTAGTGTGTTGTCTGTCGTTGGTTTATAGAAAATGTACGAAAGTGATGAAGGAAGATTTTTGTAATGCGTTGCGTTGCGGCGCGGTCTGTCCGAATCTGCTTTAGCGTTAACAGCGCATTGTCAAATGGACAAACGGGCATTTTTTTAGAATCGTCATTATCACGAAGCGTTATATCTCGCCCACAAAGTAAAAAATAAATAAATAGGTCAATATTTAGGATGAACAATGGCCGTAGAAATAAATGCTAGTATCTACTTTATTGATCAAAAATATTTCAACCTGCCTAGCCTTTAACTATATTGGGGTCAACTCCCAGTCTAACCGGATGCAGCTGAATACCAGTATTTTACATGGAGCGACTGCCTATCTGACCTCCACAACCCAGTAAGTAATCCAGTACGATACCCCTTGGTAAGACTGGTTGTCAGACTTTCGAGCTTCTGACGACCCGTAACGACTCTCAAAGATCCACGAATGACAGCCGGGACCAACGGCTTAACGTGCTTTCCGAGGCACGGAGGAGTCTCGGTATGTAAAGATGGTCACCCATCCACAGACCAACAAACATAGTCAAACAGCAAACGTAGTTTGACCTGATAGATCGACCCGTGCGGCAGTTATTACTTAGACACAAATGTTTTTGTTGTTTTTGTTTGAGGAGCTCCTTCCTTAAAAACAAAAAACATTTGTGAACCCAAAATTCTAAGAAAATGTTTATTACGGGTATAAGGTAATTCGTTGTTTTTTTTTATCCTGTTGGGAGGCAACCGACCACGGGTCGCGACCGTAACCCCGGCGGAATAAATTATAACAATCGAAATGACTATGACGGTATGATGAGCCTACCGTCATCGTGGATACTGTATTGAGTCTACCACGTGCCAGATATAATGCGAGTTAGAGACGATTGTGTAGCTATTTTTATAAATGTTTAAATAAAACGGATGGTAAAAATATTGTTTTGGGTATTATTATTATATATATATATACATATAAATAAATAGATATATAAATAGGTACCTTATAGAACTATAATAAAAAAATCCATGTATTCATTTATATATATATATATATATATATGCCATGCGTTAGTCTCGCAAAAACCGGGAATTGCTCGACCGATTGTGATGAAACTTTGGTAAGTGGTTGTGTGCGCGTCCGAAAAGGCTATTAACAAAAAAAAGCATTGCAATGCAAGCCAGCATTTAAATAAAAATTCTGTGCTGTTTGCAAATGTTGTTTCTTTTAGGTAATTAATAAAGTTTCTAAAAAAACGGCTCTATACAAAGGGTTATTTGTCATCATCTTCATTATTAAGAGTATTTACTATACTCGTACTTCAATAAATTTGTTTTTGATCGTTGCCTTTGTTAAAATGAGGTACCTATTCATACCCAAATCGGGACCATGCTAAAACAAATGTTTATGCGCAACAACACCTGAAGCATTGTGCCAAAATTCAAAACACAATATGCCTAAACCCAGCCAATTATATGGACAATTATCGAGATAGGAAAAGGCAGGCAATTTATAAAAATAATACAAAAGCGGGCACAAAGGCGGCCATTGTTCGGACCCGAAATTGGAGCGCGCGAATTAATAAAAAAAATACAATATGCGACTGACAAACAAGCCGAAACGAGTGCCAACTTCGATAGGCAGTAGGCTTTTAATAAAAACGTTCTATGCTCTTTGTAAAAAAGGATCGAACAGTTCAATTTTCTCCAAACTGTGCGAAGGCGGCGCGGGGCGTCGGGTGCCACAAAGCCTGATTATCGCCGCTCTGCACGTCATTATCTACCGCCCACCGTGTTTATTTTTCTCAGATAAAGATTAGCCAGAGTGTTTTGCTATTGGCGGGGTGGTGTGTTGAGGTGAGAGGGGGCGTGTGTGGGCGTGGTCGGGTGAGTCTCCGCCCCCTGCGGGCCCCGGAGTCGCAGAGTGAGTCGCAGGCCGCGCCGTACGCACGAACATGTGGACCGCGTGAATCATGCTCGATATTAAAAGCTCAGCCGACTATCTGAGTCGGTCGGGCACTTTCACCAATTTCTCTATGTTATTTGCGGGTGAATATTTTATCTTGTATTACTTTTTTTATAATATTTTCTTGTGTGTTGTGCAGTGACACGTGAAGTGTTGTGTGATTTTGTCAAGGTTTGGTCAAAAGGTCGTAAGTACAACGAAAACTGTGAATGGTAAAAGTTCATCGGGATTTTGTTGTCTGTCGGTCGAAAGTTTCTGTCGTTCAGTCCAGTTCATTTGTTGTTCAGTCTAATAAGAAAAAAATGTTCTTTTACTCGACTAAAAGCTAACTGCTTAACGGAACTCATTAATTTTAGTTATAATCACCTTATTATATAACAATAACGTTTCCATATTCGCCATTTGACTGCGGAACACTAAAAATTAAAACAAACTTATTCTATTTAAAACTAAGGTGAATGATGGTTGGATGTCTATATTCCAGCTCCAAGAGGGGAGCTGGAATACAGACATAGGATCGGAATAGGTTCAACACAGTATTATTTGCTTTTGATCAGTAGGTACCTAGCTAGATTTTTTATTAGTTTTCCTGAAATCGCTAGGTGCAGAAATTGCTTGAACCACCTCAGAGCTCAAGGAATATATTATTTTTTCGGTTATGCGACACCTCAGACACTTTTAGTTTAATATATGTGTTTTATTTCTGTGAGTACTTAGGTGTTTTCGTTAATCCTACTGAAACTTATCGGTCGTTATAAAAGAATTTCTAATTTATAATAAAATTGACAATCATTTATTTGGTAATTTGAAAATCATGATTTGTAGTCGTTAAAATTAAAAAAAACATATTATAATAATCGTCCGTAGTCACCTCTTCTACAAACATTTTAATTAATTGTGTTGTTGTAGTGAACAATAAAGCACAATGTTCTACTTATGTATTAGTTATAGTTATCTATCTACATTCTACAATAATTGCAGAAAGCTCAATAAATAGACACAAGTAGGTACTATTAAAAGAGAAGCAAGCTATTTATTACAATAAATTAACTTACAAACTATTAAAATATAAAAACCTTACCTAACTATAAACATGGTTTGTTTAACGAAAAAACGGCTGGTTGAAACTTCCCGTGACCCATGGGCTGGCTTTTAAGCTAAGTTACCAGTGGGCAGCGATGCGAAGTAATTTTTCGACGCCATATTTTAGTTTGTATATGTTTTACATAGATTCTTATTTATTCCTCTTCTTTAGACAAGCAAGCTAGTAATACAGTGCGCTGAACTAGTCAACTCTGTTTCATTTTAGTACATTTTATTTATTTATTCTTAAGTTTCCAGACTACTATCTACAATAAACATCTAATTTTGTTTTAACAAGTTTCCGCAAATAAAATATATACGGTTAGGAAAAAATATTGCTTTGTTATAGCCTTCAAAAAATTTGAAGGAACAAGTTATCGTAGATGCCTATTCAATTTTACTTTTTGTACCAGCTAATAAACCTGTCTATAAACGGTGGTGCCCACCGCGAGCATTCGCTTCTCAAATTTCTTTCGCAGTCATTCGCTGCGCGAGCTTTTGCTACGTGATCACTCTTAAAGCGGCAGGGTACCTGACCTGGCCTGGCCTGGCCGCAGTTCTGCTAGTTTGTGACGTATGAACACCCTATGATGTTACAGTACAACCAAAACCAACCCTCTATTTACTAATAGAGGGAAATACCAAATTCATATTATTAGTAGGCATCTGTAAATCCCAGGTGTTACTGCACAAACTAGATTGCATACCTATTGTTATTTCTGACTGTTATCACAAGGTACATTTACAAACATAAATATGTGGGTACGTTCTGTGTAAATAAATACCTAGCAAAGGTAAACAGCGTTTTGAATACCATATTATCGTGTGCTGGCTTTCGACGTTGTTAGTGATTTTAGCTAGGTGTGTTTCGAGTAGCTTCATGGGAAATAGCCTTTGTTAAAGGAATTATCCTCTATCATTGGTTTGTTGTTTTTATAACAAGTTGTCTTTCAAGCCCATGCCGTGCATCTTGATAAAGACACAAAGGTTGACTATTTGGTGATAAAAACGGATAAGCCTTTCGCGATAATAATATTATTTATTTATTTCTGTAAACTTCGTATAAAGTACATAGGCGTATTTAATGTCACAATGCCGCCTCTGTGTCTAATTGTTCGACCGCCTGTCTCAGACCCAGAGGTCCCCGGTTCGATTCCCGGTTAGGCAAAATTTTCTGCTCGGTTTGGTTGGTGTTAGGGCTTGTTCGCCTGGCAACAATGTTAACAGCATTGTAGTGTTTAGGTTATGCTACAGAATCTTTACAAGCATGACGTGATACGCTGTATCGAATCTAGGCTTAAAGAGAAATTGAAGGAATGGGTAGGACCTATATGTTGATTTCAGGGTTTTAAGGTCTGCGCAGATGACAAACTTTAAGTAAAATTTGCTGAATGCGTGCCTCCTGCGTCTCAGACGGCGGACTTATTCACGACGCACTCTTTTCTACGTCAAAGAAGACAAGAAGTAAATGTAAATGAAAAACTATCACGAAAATAATGTAGACATCTACAAAGCAGAGCCTCGGCGGCCGCTGCTAGAGGCGGCATTGTGAACACTTTCCATAGTTGAACCAAGCGTGTTACTGTACTACGACACAAATGGCGTATATAAACTGACAGCATTGAATGGCGATCCGTGTCAGAAATTGTGCTCTCAAAGCGTCGCTGGACGCTGCTGGCGGCGGCGCGGGCGGCGATTACGTGCTCTGTGCAGATGCAGACCTTGGATACTTCGAACACCGTAGACTAACGCACAAAACTCGGTTGTCAGAAACATAATAACCTGTGTCGCGTCCCTTTACAAAACTCAAAATCTCGGATCTACGAGTAGCTCCATTCTCATTGGTACAGATGGTACAGCATGCAGTCCCATTGAAAATGTAAAAAGTTCTGGCGAGAATGTTTAAAAAAAACTGGGAATTTGAATTCGTAGCTTTAACGGAAATAGAGCCTACGCTGAGGCTCTATTTCCGTTAGACAGCTGTCATTGGCCAACAAAGGAACCTTATATGTTTTGTAAAAGGCCAGACATTCGGAATATACTCGTGCCTATACTGACTGGACTGTAATTGTAAATCGAGTTGAAGGCGTGTAGGTCCTACACGCCTTCAACACTTTAATTCAAGACATTATACTGAGCAGTTTTATTATACTATGTGCGCAGTACTTACACTTGTATCTGTAGGTACTTTAGACATTTCGAAATTAAACTTATTTCTTTCTAGATACGGTATATACTATACTATAAAATGAGAAATATTTTATGTATATACATATATATTTGTAATCACGTTCTCGAAAACGGCTCTAACGATTTCGATGAAAGTTGCGTTAAAGGGGTTTACGGGGACGACAAATCGATCTAGCTAGGTCTCATATCTGGGAAAATTTGTTTTCTCTGTATTTTCACCCGAGCAGTGCTCAGTCGCCCAACAAGATGGCTACCTTAGAATAATTACATGGCAGCATGGAATATGTACCCATGAACTATACATGGAATTAGTATGAACTATGAGCATTCTCTATTTTCACCCGAGCAGAGCTCGGTCGACCAGCTACTTAAAGTAATTCAAGTATCTAATAATCTTAGAATGAAGTATGTAATCATCAGATTACATACTTCATTCTTTTAATATAAAATAATTAAGGAAATAAGCGAGATAAAGTTCCTCCAACCGGTGTATTGGTTTCTTGCCTAAGAAAAAGGTCACTTACTTGGGCACAGATAAGTATCACATAATTATGGGTTTTTGTTTATGTAGCCTTGGTATGAGTATTACTGTATGTTGTGATACTCAATATAGCCTTGCCATGGATATTCTAGTCCAGGCACTTAGCATTAAGTTGTTCAGGCATCTTGGAACCTGGCAAAACGAATTTAATTTAGACTTTTTTTTTTGTGCGCTTTTGTTTTTAAATTTCTGCAGTTTAAAAAGTGACACTCTCATCGGGTTTTTATAACCCGAAAAAGATTCGGTTTCTTTTTAAGTTTTGAATGCAACAATTTTCAGAGTATCTCTATTATCGTACTTGCCATATCCATCCCTCGTCATCTGGTGCACTCTGTCTTTCACTATCTAGTTGCTTATTATTTTTTCCGTCGTTTTTACGGATAATAGTCCCTTCAGCCTCTCATCACCTGGGTACTTTAACGTCTACTTAGGGGTATTTTGGCACCTTTTAAGGACTGAAAGCCTTAGGGGTAGTTTCCCGGTTTGAAGGGGTTGAAAGCTTTTGAGTAAAGTAGGCGATGAGCAGGACTATCTGCTCCGAATCGTTGGATGTTCTGCGCTACGGTGTTAAAAGACGCTTATTAGAAGTATATTATAAATATGTATGGTTATGGAACATTAAATTAAGGTTGTGTAAGAAGTTGATTTTAGAGATTGCTGTTGAAGTTTAAAATTTATACAAATAAATTTGAAGTGTGTGCTTGTTATGTCAAAATTTGACCGGAACCTTTCACTAAATGCGTATGAAAGTATATACGGTACTTATAACATAAAAACAATTTTTAATTTTTTTGTCTGGCCGTCTCTTCGTTTGTTTATTCCAGCTAATCTCTTAAATGGCTGGACCGATTTTCACAGGCATCTGCCTGTGAAAATCGGTCTGCTGATGTTATAAGGAGTAACTAATTCTTTTTGGAGTATCCACGCGGGCGGTGCCACCAGCAGGAACTAGTAAACAATAACTGAAATGGAAGCCAAAAATACAGCCGTTTGTTGACATTAATAGATTGAAAGTATCGAGAATTTAACCATTGGCCCACACAGAAGTCAATGAACTGACGCAGCAGAAATCAGACGGCCTAGCCAAGTGACAATCGCTTTCAAAGCGTTTCGTCTTTCCGCAACGGCTTTCAAACAGCACACCAATTGCGTAACACCTCACCACACATCCTTAGCTAATTGCTTCACAAGTTTGAAAAAATCGTCTGCTTGACAAAACTACCTGAATGTTTTCGAATTGTCAAAATGAATGGGCATTAAAATTGTTAATGTGTTACGCCACTAAACCGCTGAATTGACATAAAACTTTTCGTTAGCTTTTGTCAGTCCCATAAATGTTTGACTTTTCTATCATCATTATCACTTTGTCTAGGCTCTCAGCCCTCAGGTGTTTGAAGACTTTGTCTATATCTTCTTTTTTTGTAGAAAGGACGTATATGAAAGGAAAGTCTTTTTCTCATGACATACGTTTTTAGTATTATGCGAAGTTGGTCACTTACGCGGTATATTACGCATGCGGGCCAATCAGCATGACTCTCAAAACGCCCTTACGTATAAATATTCGAACACTTCTTGCCTTACAAACTCCTTTGTCCACGACCAATATCTGGCACTTAAGTTGCAATAAACGTTTTTGGTTTTGACTCTGACTTGTAAACGGAAATACGGTAGTATCGAGCACTGTTTCGACGCGAACAACATGGTTATCCATCCAAAGAGATTATAGATGAATTTATCTTTATCAGAATGAACAAATGACGATTTTTACAAAGATATTTTCGCTTGGTTTTTTATTCATGTGCTTTTGGCGCTCGAATGACTTGGACAGGGGGGCGCTGAGAAAAAATAGTGCAATTGTTTTGTGATCTGTCACTTCAAATGTATTCAAAATAACAAGATGGCTGCGTTAGTTCAGACATCGGACACGCGCCAACATTAAAATTATATTTTCGAGAGTTCTGTGGTCTACCGACGCATCGACGGGTAATACGCGACGGAAAATCTGTGCTTACGCAGGAATATAAATATGAAATTACTAATGACATATCAGGCCGAAATTACATCGCGTTATTTGGGCTGGTGTAGTATTACAAAAAACATTTAGATATATGAACTAGAAGTTTACAGTAATATATAGGTATAACACTCAAAAACGTATTATTCAGCAGACCATTTTATGTTTCTTCTTAGACTGGATATCACTGGTTCAGAAGGGAGGATTTTCTATGAATTTATAATAGTCGATTGACTCAGGCGTGACTTTGCGGAAATGCATTATAAAATACAATAAACGACGTATTTATTTAGTAACCTAATCCGCTTAACTGTTCTTAAAGAGTCATATAGAACTCTGTTTGAAATCGACACGTGTTTCAGGATGACGATTGACTTGTTGCGTTGTTGAATTTGAAACTATTGATTTTATTAACAAAAACATCGATTTGACGCATTGTACCGGTCCAACACACAATTATGTCGTCAACAGAACAACGGTAATAATATAAAATTTGAGGCTGTCCAACAATGTATTTATTTTCAAACTGGTGTATGAAAATATCTCGTCGTCTAGTGTATTTTATCAATTTATAAGTTTAAATGTTTATATTATAGAGATATTATTCTTATTATTGACCCCATCGTTTGACACTTTAAAAACACAAGATGTTCTTATTTCCGCATTTGATTTGGTTTCAAGTGTCTTTGCAAAGATGTTTGAATGCAGATTTAAGTACTACGTTTTGCAAAAAATCGAATGTTTCTTTTGAGTAAAAATTGGTTGGATCAATATTCTCGGTACCACCTTTCTAGGGCCCGTTTCAACTTTCCACTCTCTTTCTATCACTGCCAATAAAATTAATTAGCAGCAACTTTAGGATACGTCTTGCTTATTGCTTACCCAATAAATAATTAACAAATAAAGTGTATATCAAACAGTAGACCTAAAATTAACTACAACTTTTAATTAAATGTTATAAAGTTACATACGTCCGTATATGAGAACGTGAACAACGCAGACGGCATTTGTTGAACTGAACGCGACCAAAACATCTAAGCCGCGTTCAAGACCTGTCAGTGTTATTATTACTGTGGAATAGTCACTGGCTCTTGAACGCAGTTTAGATGTGTTGATCGGGTTCAGTTTCATTGGTGAAATTCGCTCCCACGATTCGTGTGTTTACAGTACAAATAAAGTTAAACAAAACAACATCAATAACTGTTTGCTTTCCGCTATGTTATCATTGACTCTGCGTTATAGCTTTAAAGCAGATAGTTTTTTTTGTTCGGCGATTAGGCCCATCAAAAATTGTGGCGTCTATGAATGAAATGCATGTTGATTTGTTCCTTATCATCTCTAGATTACAGTGGTAGTATAAATTATACTTCGTGTAACGGGAATACTGAGAAATGCGATCATAACCTAAAAATTCACTAAAAGAGCTATTGTTTAGTGAGTAGGTTGGCCTCATCGGTATTATAATCTAGTAAAATAGTGCACTGTTCAGTAATAAATAGTAAGAATATAGGGAGTTTTGAACGTTTCATGAAATAAAAAGTCACATATTATGTAACAAAGCATTTTCATTATTGTAAGTATGTAATTTCAGATGACTTAGAATGAGATAGTATTCTATCTAAAAAAGATGCACGTCACTCCATCTCTCATCTTGATACCGTGTCCAAGATAAAAATACAAAAAATCCATGCGTTCAAAGGTTACCGCACATCTCAGTCTCGGACAATGTCTTCGCACATTGCGCTGAAATCTTACTGAACAATTAACACAACATCCTTCTGGAGTAAATGCTGTACCATCTTGAAGATTCCATATTCATTGTGATCCTTCAATTACACACAGGAAAACCGAAATATCAATTTCATGCAATTCGAAAGAAACGGATTTTTTTAAATGTATGAAGTGTTGTTGTCACTTGACACTAGTCTATCTGACAGTGTCAGATATTGATGCGGCTCGATTTTATGTAACTCGTTACTCGAGTAAATGAAAAAAAGGCCATTTCCTCTCGAGGTGCCACTCGGCGTAGTCGCGATTAGATAAATATCACCAACACAGCCACACTAGTTAATTGACGTTTTAAATTCTATAATTCAATACGTAGGTAGGTAATAAACCAAGATATATTATATTTCATGTAATAAACCGTCCAAATACTAATAAAAGTGACAAAATTTATAGTCACAAAATTTTAATAAGAGTGAAAAAATATGTTATGTGGGTAATATAATGCTGTTAATAACGCAATTTGTCATTAAAATCGTCATCGATTGATTATCAGATTGACAGTGGAATGTGAGTAGGAGAAAACGCTCGTTACAAATTCGATCTTAGCAGAATGTCACTGAAACTCCAATGTTTTCTTTTGTGTGCGTTTCAAACGTAAGAACCTGCTGGGAACCTCCCTCTAGTAAATACCAATTTAAATTGAGTGTTCGAATTACATAATAGGGACAATTGAGTGCCTTTTTTTGGATGGGAAATTATCAAATAACTTCTCCCACTCTGGGCGGAGCGGGAGGGCGTGTCAGACTCTTACTGACTAAAACCCACCCGTGTTCCTTCAGTTGCCTGTACGTTGCCAGGGGCCACGGTATCCATTTCGGACTTTCGCGAAACCCCGGCAGGCATCGGTCCTGTCGGACCCCTTCAGCTGCTGACATCTCTTTGAGGCGCGAGTGGAACACAACGCGCCGTCGACCCGAGCCTGGTCCTTATCGGACGGCGAGTTACCCATTGCTCCCCGTCCGCTAGCCCGCGCCTACGGTGGCCGGGAATCGGCCTGCGATTCCCGACGCCCAGGGCGTCGCCTGCGGCGGCTAGGGGCGTGAGGGCCTGACCGTTAATAACTAAGTAACATCACTAGAGTCAAACTGACAAAAACTGTGAACAAAAATCCGTTTCACGTTGATTTTTATTAAACCACTTTACGCGAGAGTAAGAAAACTTAAAAAAGGGATTAAACATAGGAGGACCTACTGCAGCATCAATGGTACATTTTTTACTTAACAAAAACAGATTTGGTTACCACCTCGAACTGTAATAAGGTATATAATTTGTTAATTTTCCATACATTCATTAAAAACGCTTCAATACATGCATTTGTGACATTGACAACCATAACTGGAATTGAATCAATTGCGTGCAATATCAAAACATTTTCTTTTTATGACTATATCGATTTCATTTTCGTGATTCCGGTTAGACTTTATACAAAAAATCTAGCAAGTTAAATCATAAATTGGTTACTTTTTCCAAAAAAAAAAACTATCTAGTTTAATTGTCATACACTCACTGTATAATAGCCACAAAGTGTGCAGACACTTCATTGTTGTAGTATAAAATAAAGCAAAAGTCATACTTATATTCAAACTAGGCTGTGAATGAGCTCTTTTCGAACATCAAAATTACATAAGACATTCCCCCTTCACCACTTCCTAGTGCTTTAGCTGGGAAGAAGAAGTCGCGCAACAAACTGCCCAGTAGCACATAATACTCGTACATATCCCTGAAAGCACCAAATGGAAAAATAAGCTTACAACTTTGACGTTTGATGGACCTGGTTGCTGCTGAAGGCAGCAGATAAGATTCTTTCCGTATTCTCAAGTAATAACGGATACAATATTCGCAATGAGCCCTTATTTAATACAGCCTAGGTTATGCCTAATTAATTTTATTTCAAGCCATTCAGCCCAGTTCACGTCAGCACGCTCGACGATCATTAACACTAGATACGTACAGGCTGCCTAAAATATGCTAGGTTTTAAGGTTTTAACCAACTGCAACTTTTGCGGTTTACTTACTTCCATCCGTACTAAAACGTTTTGTATTTTTTTCCAGATGCCTCATACAAAAGTACTTGGTCTACACACGCCACGTCACAGGGTTCACAAGGTAATCATACATTCTTTATGTACTTTTATAAGAACAGCTTAATTTAAACTTGCCGCCGCCGTCGGCATGTAACACATGTCTAATTAAAATAACTTTCAAAACGTGTTATTGTTAATGTTTTGCAATGTTAAGTGGCAAAGGAACATTTTTATTGTAAAACGAAAAGTATAGTAGTCAGAGCTTTTAAGGCCATAACTAGAAATGCTTCGGGTAGTCGTTCTTTCAGCGAAATGATATACTGTGTATTATTTATACGTAGGTAAAAATAGGGCTAGCTAAAAAAAAGACGATTCTTTAATTTTATGTTTTTGCTCAGTTATTTTGCCTCTTTAGGCCGTGGTCGAGGCTCCTAACCATGTTCCATTTGTCGTAACTAATACAGGTATAATTTCTGCTGTGATTAAAGTCTATTAGTTGTGTAAAGTCAATAATCTATAACCAATATGTATATCAGGCTTATAACTAATTAATAGTCCTATCAGTGATGACATTTTGATCCCAAAACAATGTGTCATTACCACCCGACTGATAAATTCCTGGCTACCAGGTTGCGTCCGGTGATTTTGATATGCCGTGTCGGATATATTCCCTGTTACGATGGTATGTCATAGAATGTCATCGGTACTTTCCTTTCCATTATATCACTACTAATTGTTGAACACCATAATTTTGGTATAGCTTATCAGAATCGAAATCATGACACATGTCCCAATTCTGTCGGATAGCTCAAACCACAGGGTTATTGACGTCTCATCTCCGTTTGTGATCGGATGCCAAATGACGCAGCTTCGTATGACGTGTCATCATCAGGTGTCATCAGATAAGAACATGTAAGGACTCGTGCGAGGACATGTGTCATGTTCTACCTCGCGTGCTGTCCTAATTAATTAAAAATGTTGTCCGTACTTTTGTAAAGTGTTGCGTCTGTTTGGGCGCTATGGTCAGGTAGATTATAATTTTAATGAGATATCTTTGTGTTCTTGATTCAAGATAGCACAATTGTTGACTATGTTTGAGTGTTCAGTCAGAACTCATCTTCGAGACACACATCTAACGCCTTTTTAAATGTGTTACGCTTTTACCAATTACCTATTGGCCACAAAGCATCCATATGCTTCGTATTTGTTAGGGCTACGTAGCCCTGTAACTAACGAATCTAGCCAATATGACGTACCCGTGTCATTTCACGCGCAAAAATCAAAACAATGGGCCCCTAAAATGTTGCATGCGAGCGTTCAACGGAGCGACGCCGCGCGTGGCCGGCGCGTGGCTTGACAATACAGACTTAATTCTTTGATTGACACTTACAATATTTCGATAACTGATGCAATATTTTGATGATTATCACTTTAGCGCTCCCGCCGTATTATCGCGAGCACGGTTCGGTTCATTCATGTTGATTGACTTCTGAATGCAAAATTTAATGTATTGTTTACATGTTGAGTGGAACCTTTTTCTAACTGAACAGACAGCTGTGCTGCTGGGGAGTTTGTGGCGCCACTTCTTCTTTCCAGCTAAAGCACTAAGAAGTGGTGAAGGGTGGGCGTTTTGAGGGACAGTCTTATGTAATTTCTAAAAGTGCTGATTCTCAGCCTAGTTTGAATAAATTACTTTTGAATTTTTTATTCTAGTGTGATGTCATTTCAGCGGCGTTGAATTATAAGATTTGTAGAATGTTTTACGAAGTTTAGTTAGGTCCTTTTATTTAACAAATAACCGAAAATAAATAGTGTTATACGTACCTATTAGTCTGCAGTTTGACTTGATTGTAAAATAAAACCCACACATACCATAAACTTAACACAAAATAGGAGTAAATATAGTAAACAGCCAGCATATGTAAGCTGTCATAACTATTTCCAAAATACATGTAGGTAGGTATTTAAATAGCACGGTATTATTTCTTGATGATTACTACACCTCGGCGCACGCGACGGCAACACCCCTTATATCACGGTCTAAACTATTTGGTTGCACTCTGGGGAATAACTTTATAACATACATAAGTACCGATTACAGTAGCGTTTCGAATTTGTTTAAACAATAAAACTCGAGTAAACGTCTCTTAATGCTAGAAGTTTTTAAATCTGTCTTCTTATCTTGTATTCATTTAAATTTTGGTTTTATTTAACCGTAGACGAAAGGATGTTTGTACCTAATTTTGGTTGACACATTACACCGATACTAAAATACCTCACAGCTGATTGAACAAAAAAAAAAAAACATCATTTGGTTGCTTGGCTTTTTTGGGGCCAGTCAGATAAAAAAAACCACTATTGTCACTAATTTAACATTTGTGGCGGTTTCTGAAGACTGTGCTCAAACATCAGCCTTTACATTTGCATTAGTTAAATAGGAAGCGAGTTTAGTTCAAGTAGCAAGTTATGTGTTCCAACGTTAGTCTAAAAGTGTTAGATTTTCATTATGAAATGTCACGTATTATAGACATCAAGGGACTTAAATCGCTTCTTAACTAATATAAAGAGGTAAGAGTGAGTTTGTATGTAATCTTCGAAACTACTGGTCTGATTCCGAAAATTCATTCACTAATGGGTAGCAAAAGTATTGCCAAAGTATGTTCAAACAATACATTTTACGCAGACGAAATCGCCAGCAGAAGCTAGTGAAAATATAAATCAGATTTTACGATGGCTTACCTATTGTACTTTCTGACCATAAAGTGTTAATAATTAATACCTCGTGAAAGCTGAGAAAGAGAAACAAATAAAATATCTCGACTTAGCACACGAGGTTGTTGATATATGGAATGTGAGGTCGGCTATAATTCAGCCGATTATCGTAACGGCCAATGGCCTGATGGCCGAGAGCCTCGAGAGATGTTGTCTTGAGGCTCTCGTTAGGCGGTTGGATCAAGAGCCTAATTCAGAAGGCAGTACTCTTCGATACGGCTCGCATTGTGAGGAGGTTCCTGTCTCTGCAGCCCTAACCGCCGGTAGCTTGGACCCTGCTCCCGACACCGGCGGACCTCTATTTTTTATATTTTTAAATGTTTTTTGAATATCTTTTTAGTGGAAAAAACGCATTATAAATGAAATAAAATGAATAAACGACAAATATTATTTCAGGCGACCCAGGCCCATAGAAAAGCACCTTAACCTAAACATACATATTTTAATAAAGTTATTGTCAATATCGATTACTTGACGCCGTCGCGAGTGGTCGCGTCGGGTCGTGTCGCTCCAGCGTCGGTCACAATGGCCACAAATGATTTAGCCGCACCCAAGGGCCCGATTACGTTTACCTTCTCGATGGAGGTGGAGGGAGCGATATTATTACAATTAACTGTATTATTTTGATCGCTTTTCTTTTGTTTAGATCTGAGGTGAAGTACCTAGAGATGTCGAAAAAACAGAAATGTTTTGTGGTCATCATTATGAACATGTTTTACTACGATAAAAAAATTAAAAATACACTACGATAATAAAATCTGCTGCCTCAAATATTTATGATCGTAATATAATTCAACAGAATGTAAGGAACGGCAAATTTCTGGTTTAGATTGAATTTAAAACAATGAAAGATTTCCCTTCGGAGTTTGGTCTGAATTTAGAATATGACTGATGCCAAAAGTTACTATTGTTAATGAAGACTATCTTCATTAACAATAAAATGGTGATATACAATTTATTACACAACTACTATTTACAAAATTAAATGACTAAGTAATTAAAGTTACTAAGGTTTAAAATGGCGACCAAAAAACTTATAACGGTTAAAAAAGCTACTAATTAATGATTAGCATGAAAAATTTAAAAGCATTAGGCTCTTAAATTTTAAAATATTGGGCTGCGTTATTGCAATGTCCTAATAGCTTTCAAGTGACGTGCCATCATAGTTAACACAGTGACGATTATTTGACTATTAACGTCCCCCTCTCTATTTAGCCCCTAAAACTGAACTTTAACCCACCGGCTACTAAATGTTAACAATTAACGCCCCGGAGTTAATCACTAACGCTTTCGATTTGTTTTACTTACATTAAAGTTTTATCGGGGATTTAGGGAACTAAGTTGATGGTACAAATTGTGTTGTGCACAGTCTATGTTTAATAATAGCGATTTACCTACGTACCTACTCCAAGTACTTCATCTCTAAGATAACTAAATGCTAGCAGAACCGCCTCTGTGGTGTAGTGATTAGACCACCTGTCTCAGACCCAGAGGTCCCGGGTTTGAACAAAAATTTCTGCTCAGTTTGGTTGGTGGTAGGGCTTTTTCTAGCTCCGCCTAGCTAGCTACCACTTTCTTATCTAAGTCTGTCGCCATAACAACAATGTTAACAGCATTGTTGTGTTTCGGCAGTTGGAGGTAAGATAACCAGTTTACCTGTGGTTGTGGATTCCGGGTGAAGCTCGCTGCCACCTTCGGCTTGATCATCACTTACCATCAAACGAGTTGCAGGCCGAGAGCAACCCCATTGTGGTTAAAAAAAATAACAATTCACGACCAATATTTTGGACTACGTCTGGTTGCTCGACCTTTGGCCTCTTTCGTAGTGGTGACCTGCCTATTGCCTCTGCTTGTTTGACCAAGCAGTCAAGCGCACGGACGCTCTTGAAAACGCCACTAAAATTAGAGGGCCTAGAGTCCTAGACCAAACTAGACAAAGTGACATTTTATCAGCGATTACGACGCATAAGCTACCGAAAAGCATAATGAAAGTCCCCGTTGAAAGTCGTTGTAGAAATACGAAACGCTTTGAAAGTGTTTGCCGCTCTAGGTCCAACTGCAGTAGGCGACCAAGAATACGATAGTAGATAAATTATCATAATGTTAGGACATAATTATAGACCTGTTACCATTAGGTAGTGGTTTGGTCTCGGGCTACGTAGTTAAAGTTGAAAATAGTAATAACTGTCATTTAATGGCTCCTGAAATACAGGTACTCTAAACTAGATCTAGGTCTCATGTTCTTCTGTACTATATTTATAGTAATAAAGAATTTATCATTTAAATTTGTATAGATTATAATTAATAATTTAAAAGAGTTGAAGGAAGTGATTTCTGTGGTAGGTGAAGAAGAAGAAGTATTTACAGAATCAGTGTCAGGCTACCGAAGTGTGGTTTCCACAAAAAATACGACAAAACCACTACTAATTCTATCTTCAGTTGACTTCAGGGCAGACAATGGGAGTATAGTAATCTTCCTATAACAGGATTGTGACGTCACGATCCTCCCTTTTATTCAATCTACTTTTCATGTAGACTCAAATCAAGTTTGTTTGCTTACAAAAACACCACGCCAGGCAGCCAATGACTGAGTGCCAAGATTAAAAATGTTCATTATTCAAATCGCCAAATCTGCATTTTTAAATAAAAATCACAAATCATCCCATCCTAAATACAGAAAGTCAGTTTAAAAACGAACCAATATTTTAAGTCAGGAGTTTGCACGTCAACGAGAACCGGCGAGCGCCGGCGAAAATTAGCTAAAAGTGGCTTTCGTCACCGTCATCCATACTCCTCGCTCTTACTAAGCGAACAATGGGTGGGGGAGCGGGACAGGAGATGCAGGAAAAACCGCTTCAGGCACCAGGAGGGAAGCGGTAAGCACCCTATTGTTTTGCACTCCCTGAAGCGCGAATCGTTTGTAGTTATACGGGTGTACAAGAATTGTAATTTAGAACGAAAATTTTGCGCTTATGTATTGGGGTACGTGGCAATATATAGTTTAGGTTACAGTCGGTACATGCGAGAGAGATCAACCTCGTAAGAATTTAGATAAAGCGAGTTTATAACTAGTTTGAGATTATATTCTTAGAAATGATTATGGAATGGAATAAATATTTTGCCTTGAATCTACTTTTAACAACCGAAAATCTGGTTTTGTGCTTTGCTAATCTAAACCATGACTTACATCTGTACTACACTCCGATTACCTTAAATAACTGTGCATCAATACACCGGCTTTGTAAGCAGAAATAAACTGGTGTTTTCACGGAGATAGATTTCACAGGACTTGTTAAACTAAGTTATAATTTAATCAAAACGTGCCATTCCATTACTTTTTAAAACTGAAATGCGCAATGTAGTGGAATTTTCCGTATTCAATAGACATGAATTTCGATCCAATGTCCAAAAATAGAGGCACACTCCAAACAATTAATTGAATTGTGCATTGTCCTGCGTCATTCAATATCCTAAATATAATAACGAGTGCAAAATAAACACTGTAGTTTCAATATTATTAAGCAGATAGGATTGAGACTGAAATAATTAAAAAATATTTAATTAACAAAGTTAACTGGTGATTTCACACAAATAGATTTGACGGGACTTGTAAAACTATATCTAAACCTGCTATTCCATTGCCTATCAAGATTGAAAGTGTGCAATGCAGTGGAATTGTGGATCGTGGAATTTTAATCTGGAATGGAACGATATAGTTGTACAACAACATTGTGCACAACAACATACACAACACAACATTGTACACTGCAACATTGTATTACTATAAAAACGATTTTCGTCATCCCAATAGACGTTTTAGAAAAGCATTGCCTAAAAAGCATCAATCTGCCTAGCTTTTTCCCAACTCTGTTGCGATCAGCTTCTAGTCTAACCGTATCCAGCTACCAAATTAATCTGCCTGCCTATCTGACCTCCACAACCCGTATTACTGGGTAACACGATACCCGTTGGTAGGTCTGGTTGTCAGACTTTTGGGTTTCTGACTACCCGTAACCACTGATCAAGATCTACGAATGTCAGCCGGAACCAACGACTAAACGTTCATTCCGAGGCACGGATTCCTGATATGACGTATTATAGGGTCACCCAGCCCCCCCTGCCAAACGATCAAACGAAAGACTGAAGCTGTGGCTGTGCTTCCTTACTCATACCATTCGTTCCACCTGCTGAAGATCTCTCACCTGGACACGAGTTTCCTTGGCTTACCTGAAAGTCTAAAAAGACACTGGACCCACATTAGCCGAAGCAAGGAAAACCTGGTGGAGATTCATTAGACGACTCCGCCTTAGAGTATAAATGTGGTGCTGTTCCACAACCGATGCGACACTTAATATCGGACGCTAGTGATGGCGCCAAACACGTAGCCGAATTCTTGGCTCTCTGGGCTTAAGAAGACCCATCCAGGAACTGACCGCGTGGTAGTTGGCATTTAAATACTGGAGCAAAACATGAGTCATCACACTGTCAAACAAATTCAAGAAGATTTATTGTTGCTATAAGACTGTCGTTTCTTTCTGTTAATGATACCTTAATCGCGCTGTCTTCTTCATATTTTCGAGTCAATGGTACTATTTCAGTCAGTAGGGTTACCCACATTAATAGCAGCGTCAGTTTCGTTCATTAGAGATCCTCAAACGTGCTTTAGTATGGACACTTGGGACTATTCACAAAGTGGGTAATATTCTGGACAAGGAGACCGCACTCACATCTTGTATCGGACGGGTACCCCAATCAACCAAAAGTCAAAAAATCATCATTTGCCTAACCTTTTGCCAACTATGTTGCGGGCGGGTTTTCGACTAATCGGAATAATAATACTAGTATTTTACAAGAAACAACGGCCTATCTGAACTCCACAACCCAGTTACTGGTTAACACGATACCCCTTGGTAAGACTAGGTTTAACCAAAAGTATATGGAATTCAAATAATTATACTTGCCATTACAAGCTCTTTAAAAAGGACTTCTATCAGTCGTCACGACAGATGAAACGAAACTCGCTCTTGGTCTGTTGAGTTGAAAAAGCAGCGCTCACAGAATTTCATTATGTCGTCGTCCAAACAAATAGTTTTGACACGAGCCTTTGATGTGGTGTAATGAGATATCTAATCTGCGGTACTGCCAGCAATCCCAGCGGTCTTATTTAAATTGTTTTTAGTGTTAGTTTTGACAGTGGGGCGTTTGGTGTTTGTAATCCGGTGGTGCGAAATTTTAGGGGACTCGGAGTGTCTGAGTTTGAAGTTATTGCTTTGGCTTATCTGTTATGTAGGTGATAGGCCATTATGTTAAAGAGGAGTATTTATTCATCCACAATTATGTCCAGTTCTCATCGTATTTTAACTTATAATTAAGTTCTACTATGTCTGAGTTGTACTGTCAGAAAAATTTAAACTCCCACGGATAGAAGCGTATGTTATAAGATTAAAAAGACACATTAGTTACCGACTACCATATTACTTATGGTACCCACCCACTTGTAAAAATTTCAACAAGCTCTGTTTGACCAAAACAAAGATTGTATTCTACATTATATTAATTCTATTTCTTCTAAAGAAATCTTCAATCATTGAAACAATCGCCAATCAATACAAAATGAACGACAAAAGATTGACAAATTACCGTTTTTTTTCGTATCTTCGTTCCCAGTTGAAGACATAACGATATTATTGTGGAGCAAAACAATAAACCGGTAACTCAGGAGATTTTAAACCTTATTAACTCTCCCTTTTTGCGATTATGAACAAAGTCGCTGGCTGACGTTAGGGTACGTTTTGTCAGTCGATTAAAAATAAAAGGCAATTTATTGGCTGCTATAACAATTGATAAAATATTCGAAAATTATTCAATATCAAGCGGTAATTTAGAACCAAAACGTTATAGGTGGATAGGTAAGATTATTTTATTAAATTTTTCCTGTCACAATAATGTTTATATTATTGTGACAGGAAAAATGAAAAATGAATTATGTTATCTTATGAAATAATCATCATTCCACCGATTAGTGAACTTGAGGATGTCTGCATAAAATTACTTCTTTATTCACTTTCTTCGATATTAACCCTTCAAGTACAGTCAGATCTCCATAATCACCCAAATAAAGAGCCTTTTTTTCTGTTGCTGTAAATTCTCAAAGAGTTTCAATCCGTGTCATTCGTCCGTTATCGGAATAAAGGTATCTTTATTCATATTTTTTTTCTAAATCGGTTCTTAATTAACCCGACTGTCATCGCACAAAGCGACAGGATTTTCATTGACAATGTTAGCCATTTGTTTCTTAGGGGCGAAAAAGACCCGAGGCGTTTGTGTGGTTTCTGCTCTTCTACTTTTAACTTTGCGTACTGAAGATAGAGTTGGCTTTCATGTGGCAATATTTTTGAAGGATTAGGTCCTCTTTGATGCTCTCAATAGGATTTCACGCATAGTTAGTGTTAGAGCTATATTGTGGAAAGTTCTTTGATTCTGGGTGTATTTTTGATTCCATGTTTCACGGTGTTTGAACCACTTAGGGGGAACATAAACGTGATAGCGACAGGACAGACAGACATTATTTTAGAGAATAGTTTTTATTCTTCCTGAATTTTTGGGCTATGATCAATGGTTATTTTCAGGAGCCTCGAGTTTTGTGACTTTATTGAATGTGAAATAATTTATTTGATTGTAAAGAAATATACAACTGCAACTTTCCATTCTTCATTCATATGTTCAACCTTCTTTGTTGTCACTGCGACTGCTTTTTAGGGTTCAGTACCTCAAAAGGAAATAACGGAACCGTTATATGAACACTTGGATCTGTCTGTCTATCCGTCTGTCACAGCCAATTGCTCAGAATCTCCGAATTCGGACGGATTAAGTTGTTTGGTACACATAAGTATTTTTGAGACCCAAAAACGGACGTGTAATGTAAATAAATGAATTTTGAATATGGGGGTCACTTTTGGGGGGGAAAATAAGAAAAAAAAAGTTTTATTAACCGTACCGTGTGTCATACCAAATGAAAGGGCTTGTTGCGAAGATCTAATTATTTTATAATTTTTTTTTTTTTTTTTTTTTTTTTTTTAAAACGTTGCCCCACACTAGGAATATCTCCTGTATCGTGGGTGCGTTTACAAACATTTATACTCACATACACAAACACCCAGACCCGGAACAACTACTTGCAGGTCATACAAATATTTGTTCCGTGCGGGAATCGAACCCGCGACACGCAGTGCAGCAGTCAATCGCTTAACCACTGCGCCAACCGAATTTTAAAGATAACTAAGAAAGTTGATGCAAATTAACCTTATCTCCGAAACTATTGAGCTTAAAATTCTGAAAAAAATACAAATAATGGTTCTTTACTGATAGATTACAGGAAAACCTATAAGAAGTCTATGGTCTTAAAATAACATGGTAAATCTCTCAATATTGTGCATACAAACTTACATTTGCAGTTAGAATGTATGGGAGACCATGTTTTTCAACTACAATGTTAAGTTTGTCCTTGGGATAAATTCATCCCAACTACGGAACCGTTCACTGTACGTGGTCCAACACGCACTTGGCCGGTATTTTTTTCTCCTAATCCTCATTCAATTTTAATTAATTTTCATTACATAATGTGTTTAAACCTAATAATTTAAAAGTTAATTTTCGTCTTATCTCCTGAATATGGTCTCACAAATCAAATGCTAATCTTTGAAGACATTCATAGCCCACCTCCACATTCTATCAGTCCCAATATTGTTATCCACTGAAGCGTCGACCAGACTCCGGTCATATTCGTGAACATCGATCATTCGTAACGCGATCTTTGTCGCTCGTGTAAAGGCACTATCTTTGAGGGATTATCTTTTAGTTGCTCTATAGTGGAAGGACGCTGATGGTTTTGGTATTTTCGGCGATCTATCTAAACATTATAGAAAACTAGCTGTTTGCGCGACTTTGTCTACGTGTATTTTGTATTTCATAATTTTAATACAAAAATCTCTCAAATTACATTTAAAAATTTAAAAAATATTCATTGTGCAATGTGCATACCGTTAAAGATGTGTTGGGATTTCTTGGGAGTTTTCAAATTCCGAATAGGTCACTTAGAAACAAAATAAAAATTCAAAATCAAAGTATTTTATTTCACATAAACCTACAAGGGCACTTTTGAAATGTCAGAAGCAACTGCACGGTTCCAACTGGTCGTTTCCTATGGAGAAGAGCAAGAGCAGGCAGGCTCGACGTGACTCTGGTGGAACAACATGTATGAAAACTTCATGGAAATTGTTCTACCGGAGTCGTGCCGCGCCGCGCTTTAACACGCAAATTGGCGAAGTGTGTCAATTTGATAAACAATAAATCCTTGACTGTAACAGCTAGAAATTTTTATTCAACAATAAATCCTTGACTGTAACAGTTATTAGCTTAAATGATAAGAATAGTTGGTCGCTGTGATTAACTCAAGACAATGTTTAAATGTTCTTTCTCCAGAATTAGCTTACTTACTGACAGGTTATATGAGTTTATATAATTGTTTATAATTTTACTAATTTTACTTTATTTATTGTTGACATAATCTACTCATTACAATGTTTTTTTTTATGAGTTGTATTGCAATATGTGGTTAGCTAGCGACCTCGATAATTTTTTACTTTACCTCAATGGTCCTAGTTTATCAATTATAACTTCTAGTTACAGCTATATGTAAGCGGGCACGCCCTTTATGTCTGGAGGCTTTTATTTAGATATTGTTTTCGTTAAGTTATTTTTATTTCTGCTTGAGTATAGTTCTCGATGTTTTTGGTTGGTATATTGGCGTGTGCTAGCTGTCATATGGCTATTAATTTTATAATTTAAATTATGTTTTGTGTTGCTTAATGTAAATATCATTTTGCATACACATACATATATAGAATCTTTTTTACTGAACAGACAGCTGTGCTGCTGGGGAGTTTGTTGCGCCACTTCTTCTTCCCAGCTAAAGCACTAGGAAGTGGTGAAGGGTGGGCGTTTTGGGGGACTGTCTTATGTAATTTTGACGTTCGAAAAGTGCTGATTCTCAGCCTAGTTTGAATAAATGACTTTTGAATTTTGAATTTACCCTTACCTATAATATGAGCTATTATAACTATCTCTTGTAACTGTTCATTTTCATGCACTATATAATACACTGTATTTTGTTCCAGGCTATGGCACCAATTCGTTATCGGCTATGTCGAAGTCGACGCTTGATGCTCACACGCATCTTCGTCAGCCAGGTTAGTGAAGTGAAATATTTTCTTATATTAGTTCACTATATACGTATGTACTCTTTTGGCTATTCAATATTCTTGCTGAATCTGGCCCTATATGTATTAGTTTATACGCCTTAAAAGCTTCATATTTCTATAATTACTTTCAATAGGATTGATCGCTTTTCAGTAGCTTTGGTCATCCACTTTCGACTTTTCCATCATATTTATCGCTGATAGAATGTCACTGTGTCTAAACCCTCAGTCATCTTCTGCAGCAACTGAATAAATCTACACTATAATAAATACTCCAATATCTTCAAAGAGTTCTTTAAAATCCAAGACTCAAAACACAATTCTTGAAGAGTGTAACGAACTAAAAAAATTCGAGCGACCGAACTTGAACACTCAGTCAATGTTTGTTGTCCACGGTCAGTTACCCAAGGTACATACGGTTTATTTGGTGACCGTACCTTACATGAAGTTGAGCACAAACGTGAGTATTTCACGAAAAGGAACATTCGACCGTACGACGACGGCGACATGCAAATGATTACTTCTAAAGGGTATAAATATTTGCAACCTTGAAAATCTGTAGATAAATCAAGCATTATAATATTATATTATGTTATCTGTTTGACTCTCCAAATTAGGTTTTTAAGAACAAATTTCACAAAATTCACCGACGGCGGCTCAATTTTTGTCAGCAAAATCCTTTTGTTTGATGTTACCAAAATACAATAACAACTAATTAACTAATCTATAATAATACTGACGAGTATGGAGTGGCTGCAGATACTACACTAATAGGTAATTAATAATGATAACAAAATCATAGCTACAAATTGTCAGAAACGAGGAAACACTCCTTCACTAATGAAGGTCGTAACAAAGTGGCTTCAGATATGGACCCCACACACGTGACTCTTATACCGATTAGCAGCATAATAAACGATAATATTCTTTTTAGTAAAATACGAGTAAAATGAACAAATCTGCAGATTTATTAAAAAAAAACTGTAAGATTTCCAAATAATAATAAATATTTTAATTTAAGATCGTTAGTATTTCTATTTTCTATAAACTTTCAATTATTTCCCCAGAAAGTAATAATAGTAAATAAAAGTCTGTTAGATTCACTAATTGTTGCTGTGCTAGGAGCATTTTACTCTCTTTCTTTTTGTAGAGGATAAAAAACCAGTATTACCGACAGCTTGAAGAGTAAGAAAGCAGTAGTAGTACAGTCTGTAGGTATTTTTTCTTTATAAAAGGTGGAGTAGAAACGATTTTGACATACGAGTATGTTGCTTAGTTATGGATGTCTAATAAAAATCCAAGTTTTCGACCTTGGGGGAAAAAGCGTAAGCCGCCACACCAGCCGCTTGAATGAATGGTTGCAAAATTTGTTTTTTTAAATAAAGCCTCAACAGTTGACTCTATGACAAAAGTGTCTATCAGAAGTATATAGAAGATCAAATTACCTAAATTTTCTGTAAACATTTTTATTCTGTAACTCTTAAAGGTAAAAAGTGACAAGCGGCGGAAAAAAAGATATTTAAAAAAAACATTCAACTCTTTGCACTGCTGCACGCAAATTATGCTCGTTACGTCTCGCTATTTTTAGTATGGCGGATATCGAAGTGAATTTATGTTCTATTTGTAAAAAAACTCTCAATGAAAGTGAATCAGTTGTTGTAAAACAGAGAGGCATGCAGACCAGATTAAATCGAGTGGAAAACGTGGCAATCAAGAAAAAGCCTTTTGAAAAAGTTGTCGTCAGTGGAGGTGCTCACCGCATGTCAGAAGAACAATAACAACGAAAAACTGATCGTCGCTAATCTTAATAAAAAAGCTAATGCGCCGCCAGCGGGACATCGACATCACGATCACAACGTATGGACACTTGTATCTTTTTACCTGTAAGACATGCAGAATAAATAAATAAACAGAAAATGTAGGTCATTTTATCTTCTTTATACTTCTGATATTCACTTTTGTCATAGAGTCAACTGTTGTGGCTTTACTTTTGATTGCTGTCGAAAACTTGGATTTTTATTAGGCATCCATACCTAAGCAACATATATGATTACTTATACATATATATTGTTGCTTTACCTTTTGTAGAGCAAAGGCTTAAATATCTCCTCACAGACTGAACTATAGTTCAGTAAGGAGTATAGAGCAGTAAAGAGATCTTACTAGGTATGCCTGCCGAAAGAACGATGGCGACAACCGTCATTGCACTGCATTCTGTATTCAATAAAGGATTCGTCTGTACAAAACCTTGATAGATTACTAGTGGAGCGCCTGAGGGTTTTGACCTCGGACTTTTGCTACAGTCAGTGTTAAAAAATTCAAAATTGAATATTAAGCTAATAATAAAAATTAAAAACTTTACCTATTTATAAACCCTGATTTGAAAAAAAAAAGTAATGATAATTGCAATAATTCAAGAGGCAATTACATTTATGCTGTAGAATAATATTGTATAACAAAATTAAGTTAACGTATCTTCGTACTTCTTTATGGATAGAAATCGAGATAAAGAAATAAAAAGAAAATTTCAATAAAAAAGAAAATTATTAATAAAATATATATTTATTTAAAAAAAAAATGTTTTGTCCATAGCAAATATTTCCTTTGACTTCATTTATTTGAATGTGTTTATTTAGGTGGAGGATTGAAACAACTATGTTTGCTGTACTGCTGTAGACTCGCTACACTACAATATAGGCCACTCATCCGACATCCACAATCAGCTCCCAATCCATTTTTTTTGCAATTAGAAAATAACATTTTCAATAGATTATCCGGAGCTGGCAATTGATTCATTGTTATTGGGATGAACGTGTTATAAATACTTCCATCCCCAATTTTCAATATCTACGTCATTTCCTAGCCATATCTAGATTTGCAGGTTCACTCTTTATAAGTGTTCAATCGCTGCATCAGTTGTATTTTCAGCCGTTGCTTTTTATGAAATAATTGAATCTCAACGTATTCAAATATTTATTTTTTGCTGGAGCTCCATATAAACTTAAAATACATGCCATACCCGCTTGAAATATATGATTGGAGTCTTCGTTGACATGTTTAAATACTTTTACTGATTCGTGTAACTAAAACATGACCTCTCCAAAAAAAATTTGGCAAACCTATTTTTGCCTTTATCGAAAAATGATGGACATCATGCGAAAAAAGTCGCAGGCAGAAGCTAGTTTGATATAAAAAGGAAAGTTAAAATTATACAGAATTAATATTGAACAAAGGAAACTTAAATTGCCTACAACAAGAAAAACTACAAACAAAATAATTTAAAACTCAATTCATGTCCTTCGCTTCGAAGTCACACATAAAACTGAAGGCAAAAATGAGCACTTCAAATAAGCACGAAAATAAAAGTACCTATGGAGGCCCTTCTACTCCAGGAAACAACTCTCACTAATATCATACATAAAACAAAAGAAGCGTAAAGAGAAAACCTCACACTGTAAGAGATCAAAGTTTATACAAACCACAATATTTCTGAACCAAGTGAGCATAGTAACTCGACCCTAGACTGTCACCAGCCACGCGGCGAGGGCAAACAACGGAGCCAATGTTTTCTAATGAAATCGAGAAGCGACGCGCCTGTGTGCTGTCACTCATTTCGAAACTAAGGGATCTTGGACAGAACTGACTGATGTTTTGGAAATATATAGCTGAAATGGACCTTATAAATAATTGTTGTGTTAGATCGTACTTTAGCTTACTTTTTTTGCTTACCATTTATTAAATTTACTTGACATTAATTAGTCCTTGGTTCCACGCTCTTTCTTCTCTTACCTTGGTTTAGCAGAGAGCCTGCCGAGATATATCCGAATGCATACAAAACAATGCTGTTTACTCTGGTCAACTTGATGTCGATGTCTTTGATGAACCTCACACTATCTATATAACCTGACCAAACGCCCTGACCCTACCTGGGTCAAATATTTTCTTTCTTTCTTTCTTAAAATGATAAGCTGTCCGTTGGTAAGCGCATTACTTGAGAAAGGCTGGACCGGCAAAATTTTGTTTTAAAATATTCGTTATAGTTCGAATCAGGTTCTTACGGGAAGAAAAATTTGAGTGGTTGCCGGGAAAACTGAAAGTGCATTTTCGATGGGAATTTTATATGAATTATTGAAAATTGAACAGGACAACGTCTGTCGGGTTAGCTAGTTTTTACTAAAGACGAATATTTAGAAATTGTCTCAATAAAACTGCTGTAAAAATTTCCAGTTTCAATTTCTGACCCAATCGAATAACGACGGTGGCATACATTCAAAATATTTGTGAAGTGTACTGTATGGCAGTCACTAAAGTCAGGAATGCCTTGTTCGGCCACTTTCCTACATACTTGAGTTCGAAACAACTGTACCAACTGCTTATTAACACGCGATCTCTTATCGGCCCCGTATTTTTCTTCGATTTATATGTTAGGTATGTGTTACGGAATTGTTTTCTTAAGTGTCTGGAATTAGAGGCTTTTTAAGATGTTTTTGGGTTACATTTATCGTAATTCGCTTAGGCAATTTCTAGTGACTGGTCTCATGTTCGTCAGTTTCAGTTGACAGTTCAGTCATTGGCCTTTCACTGGACAAAATTGAAGACAGTTCAGGGAGTAAGTCTGAGAGAAGTCTTCCTGACTCCCTGAACTGAGTTTGCGACTCGGTTCTTTCAAAAGTACCGAAAGTCTTAATTTTATCAACAACTATTGCTTCAACCATTTTCTCACAAAAAAATCACTAGCCCTGGCTAGCAAAACATGTTTGGCTAACGTTTGATCGGTCGCACCCATCGCAAACAGGGGTAAGTAAAATACGAAAGAAATCAAAACGTTGTTTCCACAGGCGTGCGTGCGGTGACGGTCGACATTGTCTTTTTGTGTGCTATAGTCGTGTTGTAGGGAACTAGGGGCCCACGTCATGCGGAACTTATCGTCGTTGACGCTAGTCAACCGAATGTCGAAGAATGGAATTTACTAGGAATTGTTATGGAGGTGGAGCCGTTCCAAGGTTTTGTTTACGGGATTTTTTTATACTCATGAGTTTTTCTATCTGATTGGTATAAGATTAGAATTTATTGAACTTGGGTAGATCATACTGCTGGATTTTTTCAGAAATTAAATGTATTTTCTCGACCGCGTGGATAGCCCTCTACTGCTTATGTCGATACGTTGCAATATGTCTTCACCAAATCATAAGTAAACTGCCAGGTATAAGAAACTTTTCAATTGAAGAAAGTGTCGAAGCTTTACTACACCAGTGCTGTCGTTCCGAAGAGAACCTAGACTTTAATGAACTTGACTGACTTTACTGTTAACAGTTTTCTAACGCCTATCTTGAAAGTCGAAATGAAAAAAAATAATAATAGTTGTTAAATTTCATACATTTATCATATAGTGCACTAACTCGATCTGAATTGATGCATTGTGTGAATCTAGGCCAGACTGAATTGGATAATTATATTCCTAACTGAGATAGGTCAGGACCTGTGGCTCACAGACTCACAGGCAATGATTTGGATTAAAATTGTCCAAAGGAACAAGTTAGACAAAGTGGAATGTTTAAAATGTGGATGTCTAAATTGTCCCACTAATCAATTTTGAGATTCTTCCACCCTTACGCCTTAACATGATGTTCCACCAGTAGGACAAGCTGGAATATTTAGCACAAACAAAGAGTTTTGTAACTCGTCGGAGTTTCTGGTTCCAAAATACTGAATGTCTGCTCACTCTTGCTTTGAAGTCTGACAGGTTATAGTGAGTAGGGACAACAGACACTGGCAGAGAGTTCCACTTTGAATGTGAACATAATTTTGCAGAAGAGCTGAGAAAAGCAAAAACTTAAAACCGGGTTTCATTATCTCAATATGAAACCTTTGATGATGCTATCAAGTACCAGGTGAATGAAGACAATGTTACAAAATCTTTTCAAACAAGATTTCCCGATTGATCTCACATAACAATTACTAACCAATAATCATACATCTTAACAAATAGAAACGTCAAAATAAATCTGCCGGGGTGAACATTATTGAATCCGGGAGTGGGGTCCCAGGATTGCAATCAAACGGCTAATGCTACAGGGGCCCGGAATTGCACTAACGACTCACTGGGGGACTCGTAATGCACTGAAATCGATTAATTATCCTTTTATTATTATTTTATGGGCCTTTTGCTACTTCTGGAATGGTATCTCTGAACTATTCTGCTTGTTTTTGTCGGAGATCCGGAACGAACCTGAATGTTCACGAAGAGAAAATAAATTCTGTAAAAGTGTTTCCGAATAGTATAATTATACATATTAGGTATGTACATGTACTTAGTTTCGTTTTCACTTTACCCTTTTCCTGTTTCGCGACAAAGTAAACAGCAATCTAATTACGCAACACATTTTCGTAAACGATTACTACAAATTTGTTTCATTTTGACAGTTCGACAACATTCATTGCGTTGTTGAGCAGATTTTTTTTTCGATTTTATGTAGCTATGGATTAGCAGTTTGTTTTAAAACTATTCAAATTCCGATTGATCGTGTATTACGTAATTAGGGTACAGAACAGACTACGACACCAGAAATAATAATATATTAAACATAAACACTGCCTTAAAATGACCACCTTTTATTGATCGACGGATGTCTATGCTGGCGTCATAATTGGAATACAAATTCGTTCTTTGACGCCGCGGTCGCACGTCGGGCAGTGATTTGGCCCTTTGTGCCGCACGCATTAACTCCTTCAGGCCTCGAGCAACACCCCACACTTTATCACACCCTAACCGAATAACAACTTTAACTTAAAGCACTAAGGCCCAAAATGCCGATTCAACGTCCAATGCCACCGATTTTCGATTTACAGCTAACGCAGTAAGAACTATTTCTCTTTTGTCGTATGACGCACATCATTGGCTCTCAGAAAGTTCCCCGTCGAAGAATAATGTTTCTTATTACGTGTGAAAAAGAGTTTGATTTAGCTCCTGCATGTATTTGTACTGTGAAAGATTAGTGGTAATGGCGCGTAATTACAGTAGAAAAGACTAACACCGTGAGGTTCATTTGGCGAACACCAATCAGTTGTAATGTGAAGGGGTTTCACTTTGAGTGCCGCTCTGGGCACCAACTGATTCACTTAACGGCAAACACTTTGGGCCACTTGTTCAGAAGACTCAGGAGTTTCCTTAACCATAGCATTTATTTTGGCAAATGAGTTCCACAAATAAAATCGAAAGTTGAAGGTTTTGGTAGGTTCGGGATTAACCTTGGTTTTGTGTCAAGTGAGTTTAATACAGAGTTGTGATTTACTACCTTGTAAGTAATTGATTATCGTTGTTATATCATTGTAATTTCTATTATACGTATCAATGAAATTCGCATGGCGGATTTAGTATTTATTTACACATTCATATTTCTCCTGGCTTATTGAAAACTTTAAGAGTGCAAAGAGTTTTCCGAGAACCCCGAGATTGGCAAAGAGAATCTCAAAAAAATATTCTACATCTCTGTCAAGAATTTTCTCGACATTGGCACAATAAATTTTATATGGAGTTCACCATGTTTGCTATAAGAATGTATTGTTGACAGAGCGTCGAGGGGAAGCGACAGACCGTCCCGGCAAACAGCGGGGGACATATTGTCCACCGACGAAAATAAAAACGAAAAATATGTTCGTCTTAGTTTATCATTTAGAAGATAATAAAGATGGAGTAAACATCTTGAAAGAACCTGAAAATTAGGAAGTAGGGAGAATCAAGAATAAAAAGAAAAACGCATAGCAGGTCGAAAACAGTAAGGTCACTTGTAGTCTATGAGACAGTTATAGACAAACTCAAACTTTTCTAATCTCAACATGCTCACCGAACCTCTCGGCAATAAAAGTCTAAAATAAAAGCAGATTTCAAGGTACCTTTACAAATCAGAAATCGAATGAAACACACAAAAACAATCAAAGGAGCAGTAAGTGGCGACAGTAGCATCGGCGGGGTGCACGTCCCACCAATTTTGATCGCAAATGGAAACTGTTATCGCTTTTCGACAATTCTATTTGGGACGTTCCAGAGTTATAACTTCGTTTCAGGTGATTCCAGATATTGATGATTTACTTGATGAGTTTTAGATTAGAAATCAAATGTTTTTGGCTTTAATATTCTGCTTCAATCTGGTTTGGTAGATTCCTTAGTTATTTTGGGACATTACAATGTGAGTTGGTTTTGGTGTCACGGTTACCTATTCAATATTTTATGTTCGTAAGTTTCGAATCTTTTACCTCAATTCGTATCGTAAATACAACTGCATGATTTTATTACCTTTTACTTTTGCCTTAGATTTTATCATCGGCACATTCGTGGAGTTCTTTTGTTTCAAATCTTATATATATTTTTTGCAAACCAACACTCCTATTTGATCTAAAGTATCAAATGTAAATTATCTTATCGGCATAAATTGCAAAATAATTTGAAAGTCTATAAATATATATGTAATAATCATTTCACTCGTCCATCCCAAAGCGAATCAAAACGGGTGTAACGTCAAACGAATGGAAATTGGTCACCGTTTTGAAGGGGTGGCGATTAGAGCAGATTATTAACTTGTGTCGAGATATAAATTATGATTCAGAAATAATGGGGCATTTAAGAGTTCATAATAAAATGATTTAATAGAATAATGATTTGATTTTCGTGATGGTTGGTTTAGTAGGATAATGAAGTTAGATGAATGCAATAGAAATGCGGTTGTTAGGATTGATATAAGAACAAATTCAGGTTTATGTAATATGAAATCGATCTACGGTAGGTCGAATATCGTACATTTTTGTTACTTAAATTATGTGGGTGCAGTTAAATTCCATTCTAAATAGCGTTCAATTTATATTTTTTTCAGCAATATTCAGATACAAATATTGTTCCTACCATTGTATGCAAAATCAAAATCATGCACTTACAAATCGTATCTATATAGTCACCGTGCGTGCTAATCCATCCGCATCACTTTGCGCTCGCTCCGCAGAGCTCCGCAACGCTCCGCAACGCATGAAAACGCTCAAAAACGTTCGCCGATCATTTATCATAATCATCTCGATTGGATCGCGCCTCGCCCCTTCGAGCGGCTATTTACCCACCCTCGATTTAACTATTATTGTGAACATTTTTTTATGCTCAACTTGCCTTTTGACAGTAACAGTGAGTTGCGAGATTCCAAGTCTTTCATCTTCGTTAATAGTGCTTTGACAGACTTTAATAGGCTCTTCTTCCGCTGTATTCATGTTGCAAATCACCTTGTATTTAGCTTTGAGTTTAGTTACTCGGGTCATTCTACATGTGTTAGCATTTATTTCTGAATTATTTACAACGTTGTTAGTGAATCCACATAAAGCAACATATTATTTATTTATTTATTTATTTATTTATTAATAGGAGAACCAACAGCTAAAACAAATGGATAACAGTTGATTAAGAAACATAAAGCCAATTACAGGTTCTCACGGGTAAAAACAGAAAAATTAGTAGAAAGCTTATGATCACTAACAAGCACGATAAAAAAGATTAAGAATATATATATATATATATACATATATATATATATAAGGTACAATAAGTATTATGCACTATGCACTTTTAAAAAAGTCAGCGTTCAGCCGAGCGCGTGCAGAATAGGCTTTGGTGGTAAATGGGTCAAATGAAAACTCTTTACAAAGAATATTAAAGTCCTTACTCGCTCGCACCATATATGAGTTTTGCCTGTAGTTAGAAGAGGAAAAAGGAATGGAGATAGGCGGATTATATCTAACTGATCTCTGAGGAACATTGAAACGTAGTTTTTGAAGGAGATCAGGACAGTCAATCTCGTTGGATATAATTTTTAAAAGGAAAGTGCAATCTGCTAGTCGACGACGATTTATGAGTGGCTGTAAATGAAATTTCTTACAAAGATTTATGTAATTATCAGAATGGTATGGTATACGTAGCCGAAAACATAGAAAACGAATAAATCTTTTTTGTATATTCTCAATACGATCAACGTACTTGCCATAACACGGGTTCCAGATTTGTGACGCATATTCAAGATGACTTCTCACAAAAGAGCAATAAAGAATCTTAAGGGTCTTGGCTTTCTTGAAACACCCTGCGAGTCTCATAACAAAACCCAGAGACTTCGAAGCTTTGGCCACTATTTGCTCAATGTGCACGTTAAATAAAAGTTTGGAATCATGAAAAACGCCCAGGTCGCGTACCCCATCGCATCTTTGCAAGAGCTGCCCTTTAAGTTTATAAGTTGTAGGGAGAGGGACGCGTTTTCTGCTAAAGGAGATTACTGAACACTTAACAGGGTTCAAATCTAGCTTATTAATCAAGCAATAATCATCCAATCGCGCCAGGTCAGATTGGAGAGCATCCATGTCATCATCTGATGATACTGATGAAAAAATCTTCATGTCATCAGCAAAACAAAGTAAATTTGAGCTGTGGAAGCACGAGTCGATGTCGCTTACATAAATGATAAAAAGTAACGGACCCATCAAGGAACCTTGAGGAACACCACTAGGAGCTGAAACCCAGCTTGACATGTAGTTACTGATAACGACAGCTTGAGATCTGTTTTCAAGGTATGAAGTAAACCAACGAAGTAGATCTCCTCTGATACCATTGTTAAAAAGCTTTGATTTAAGGATATTGTGATCAATTCTATCGAAAGCTTTACTGTAATCCGTGTAAACGACATCGACCTGTGCCCCATTGTCCATTTTGTCCGTAAGAAAGTCATTGAGCATAGCCAGATTAGATGCAGTTGAACGACCCTTAAGAAATCCGTGCTGGTAAGGGCTAAAGGACTGCCTCAGCGCTGCGTAAACTTGGTCGTAGACAACCCTCTCAAAAACTTTGGCTAATATGCACAGTTTGGAAATAGGTCTGTAATTAACTATTTCATTTTTGTGCCCTTTTTTATGCACCGGAGTTATAAAGGCGGACTTCCAGATTTGGGGAACAGATTGAGAAGAGAGCGATTTAGTGAACAATAGAGATACTGGTAAGGCTATGGTTTTAGCACACCCAATCAGCAATTTAGGTGACAAGTGGTCCGGACCAGCAGATTTAGATGGATCGATTTTACCAATTAACTTAACTATTACATTTAGGTCAATCTCAATTGACTGAATATCCGAGGGTATATTATAATTTGCTGCTTGGGGAGTACAGTAATTAGTAGTCACAACCTTGGTGGGATCAAGAAAAGTAGAATAGAAATGGGAAGAAAATGCATTACAAATAGACTCGGGAGAGGAAATCGTCACATCACCATATTTGAGGAAACTGGGTATTGCATTGGACTTAGATCGCTGCTTCACAAAGCTCCAAAAGCGTTTAGGATTCCTTTCGATGGAGGCTTCTGTATCAGCTAAGTAGTTGGTGTAACAATCCGATTCAAGTTTGTTAACCCGCTCACGTAAATGTTTAAAGGTCGCCTCGTCAGAAAGTCTGCCATACGTCTTAAATTTACGGAGATATTTAGCCTTCTCTTTGATCAAGCGTTTAAGTGCCGGGGAGTACCAAATAGGATATGAGCTGTGAGAGACTGTCTTCGTTGGCACAAACTTATTTTGAATATCCGCTATGGTAGCATAAAAGTAGTCTACGGAGTCACCAAGCGACATGTCAAAGAATACGCTTGCCCAGTCAATAGCTGCTATTTCACCGTTAATGGCCGCAAAGTCTGCTTTACCATAAAGATAACGAGTAAAGGGAGCGGGAGTTAAATAAGTGTATTCTGCAAAGTTCACGTCGATACAGAGGGCCGGGTGATATTTGTCGACAGGTGATAAAGGCACCAAACATTCACACACTGAAACAATTTCATTACATAAAACTAAATCTAGAATCTTACCATAACCATTTAATATTCCATTATATTGACTGAACCCTAAAATACGCAACTCATCAGTTAGCATGTACTCATCGCCACTACAAATATTCACAGGTAATAAAGTGTTGTTATTTAATTGCCACAAAATTCCACTAAGGTTAAAATCGCCAATAACTAGATACTTATCAGTTGGATTGTTTAGCACTATACTACTTAAACTATGGAGGAAATTTGATAATTGGTCGGAAAAGCAATAACCATGGTTTTGCCTACATAGATATATGACACAAACATTCAATTTAAGATAATTTCTTGTGTTAGGCTGACGTACACTCAGAGTTACCCACATGTCTTCCGCCGAGGAGTGAAGTAATGGTTGGGGAACAGCAGAAATACACTTACGGGTGGCAATCAAGACACCACCTCCACGAGACTGACCCGTAAGACAGTAATCCCGGTCGCGACGCCACACAATATACTGGTCACCAAATAACTCCGAGTTTAATATACCGTCGACTAACCAAGTTTCCGTTAAAACAATGACATCGTATGAACATAGGCATAGTTGGCGAAAGAAGGATTCAGTCTTGGTACGGAGCCCACGAACATTCTGATAATAGACATGTAGTTTGTTTTTACCGTCTACAGCCATCTATAATTAACACAAAATATAGCAACAAAATTATAAGTACGATAACATCCACTCCAATAACAAAGCGCTAAAAGACTAACGATTGCAGTGACTGTGACAATGTTCATGGATAATAAATACTCAACGTTATTATAATAGAACAAAATAAAAGCGAATAATAAACTAATAAGTAGGGTAATTAGGCATACACAATACTTAAACGGCACAAAAAACGCAGCAATATCACAGGTAACTGTGCGAATAGGCAGGCAGTAATTAGATTCAATAATGAGTGCGAGCGAGATAAGCATCGAATGGGATGTTCTTATGAATAGAACAGCGCGATAAGATAAGCATAAGGCCCAATTACGAGAACAAAAGCGAGGCGACGAAGCTTCGAACACATCAGCGGTGCTAAAACTTTTACATAAATTTAAGTGATAAACAGATGCGGCTATTAGTACATAATAAATAAAAATGAATTTACATCTAGACTTAAGTTTTAAAATATGTTGATAAAATAATGATAACCAAAAGGTGCGCCACTCTAATTTAGCTTGTTTAAATCTTTCTCCTTAGAAATTACAAAGACAGCTGATCCCTCCTGCCTGCGGACATGAATCTTTCCGTGTTTGACCCATACGTGCTTATACTCTTTGTCCTTTGCTAGTGCTCGGGTTTTGTTCAGCAACTTTTTGGAGTCAGGGTTTAGATGATCATTGACATAAACCCGGTTCGGTTGGCCTGTGAATCCAAGGTCATGGGCGGATAATGTCTTGCAAGAGCGTGCAGCCGCAACAAAGTCCTCCTTAACATATCTGTTTAGAAAGCTGACCACAATTGACTTATCCTTTGTGTTGAACAACGGAATCCTGGATATGTAGTTGACCTGGGTTTTAGGAAAAGTAAAATTAACCTTTTGGCTGATCTTATCCAAGACAGCGAACAGATTTTCGTCCTTTTTTAGGGGAATGCCCTTAATTTCCACATTGTTCAACCTTGATCTCTGGTCACTAGCAGACAGCTCCGACTTAATCAAGTCAATGTCACATTGAAGAGAACAAACAGATTCCTGAAGACTCTCAAGACCAGCAACCCTAGTCTCAATGCCCGCAAGTTTGACAGAGAAATCATCCAGCCGTTTACCATCGAACTCACAACTGTCCTTGAGTTCTTTGAGTTCCTCTTTAATGCATTTGACATCATCAGACAGCGTCGGTAGGCCAGCCAATTGAACCTTGAGCTCACGAATCTCATTAAGGATCGTTTCCAGAGACACAGGTTCAGGTGTTGGTATTGGAGACGGGGAAGGGGTCGGCGACGGTGAGGAAATACGGCACTTAGGACACTTCCATGCCGCCCTTCTGTCAGCTCCTAGTTTTCTCCACCCGCCCTCCGTGATGCTAGCGCAGCCAAAATCAAGGTGCCGTTTGCATGAGGCACACTGAACGCCATCATTGAAGTCAGAATTGCAGCTGGCACACTTCATCATAGTTGACGTTGAAGTTTGAAGATGAGTAAAATGTTTAGAACCACTGATAAGAAAGGATCGGTCGAGCGGGGCGCGTAGGTACTTGCGTAGCGATCGCGCGAAGTGCGTAGCGGACGAGCGAAATGCGTGCTTACTAAGTGGGTGATCGCGAGTAACTGTTGCGTTATTGCTGTTGTGTTATTGCTATGATGATAATTTTAATTGACATGTAATAATTGTGACGTAACTATGACCATTTATTTAATTTATTTGTTTTTGAAATTGACATTTATTATTTTGTTCTTACTTAATCTAATACTTTATCGAATAACTTTTATTACTGAAATTTAAATATTTGTACGCCACTAAGGCCAAACATGACTGATCTAAACTATAATGTGATTTAATAACTTGCATGCTCTGTATGTGTACTCATGTTTCCACAAATAAATAATCTTGAATCTTGAATCTTGAATCTTGAATCTTGAAAATACCAAACACACATGCTTCACTGAAGAAAAAATTTACAACCTTCGCTTGTGTGTTTATGTTGTTTCACATTTTAAAAAGTGGTTATTTAGCAATAAATACAGACAGCTGTACACTGACGTTAAATATATCATTATTCAGCTTTCGCTGTATTACTACGATTACTTACTACATAATTATGAAATTGCTGTATTCCACGCGCCATGCTGGCGTGTTCAGTTCATACGGTATCATTATTGGGAAGGCATGAAATTATGAGCGATAGCGATCTGGAGAATCTGTTTGTTCTAACTGTAGGTGGGTCTTCAACCCAACAACCCAACCTAATAAGTTTTACTTTAAATTCGTATGATCTGATCCCACAGACAAACCGTAAAAATGGTTTAGTGGGGCACAGTTTAAAGTTCACGCCGCCTACTGTAAACTCTTTATAAATAAATTTGTAATAATAATAATTGATCTATTATGGGGTTTCAAAGAAAATCCTATTAACTATAAAGACACAAGTCCATAGTCGACTGCAGGCAGCAGCAGCAGGCGACGTGTCGTCGCGACACTACTTGTTTCGATGTATTTAAATGAAATTGACGTGTAGGTACGGAAGGTATTTCATAGAAATATATAGAAACTAGTGTCGCGACGACACGTCGCCTGCTGCTGCTGTCTGCAGTCGACTACGGAATTGTACCTTTATCAACACAACGCCTTCAATACTCATATTTTTAATAGAAAATAGCGTTTATAAACTCTTTAATATAAATCATATCGTTGGAGTTAGTAAAATAAATAATAATTAAGGATACATACCTACATTAAAGACAGAAAATATTTTTTTGCAATGAAAGTAAATTGTCGCTTCTAACATGGACCGATACTATCTTTAGAAATCTTTTTCGTTGCACCGAATATGCAAATGCTTTCAGTCAACGTTGGACAAAAAAAATACAAGCAGCAGCTAATCGGTCCGGAAATGTTGGTTTGCTAAATAAGCGTCAAATTATAACTCTTTTCTTTTCATTTTCATATTTTATGAGTTTCAACATATATTATTTTTTGGATTACTACAAGTTGGTTGATATTTAACCCCTGACACAAAAAGAAGGGTGTTTTAAGTTTTAAGCCTTTGGTTGTATGTCTATAACATCGTAGCTCACGAACATTTACAAAACAAGAATAAGAATAATCTGAACTTGCCAGCTAATTACGCAAGAGTTTTAATTCAAAGCCGTGAACTCATTGCGGCAAAATCTCTTTTATTAATATATTTTATATAGTTTTAGTGAGGGTGTCGATTCGTTACATTCAGCCTGCTTTATAGCCCGTCCAGCTAGAGTGTCATTACCATTGCCACTTCATTATGGCATTAACAAAAGGCGAGAACTGTCGTTAGGGGGCGCCATTGTTTCAATTTGAATGTGCCATTGGAATTATTACTATAATTTGCATAGCTGACACTCGTATGTATGAAATTATGAGGGCGATTTTTTATAGTCGATTCTGAGAGGGAGAAAGTGCGGCGGGTGACTTGAATGAGTGTTGGGTCGTCTTGGAGTTAGCGCTGTTTTACACGAGTATAATGTGGCTTTCAAAGTTACCGGAAGAATACGGACGTTGCTATATACATAAACTGACGGTAAAGTATCGGGAAGATAAGTGTTGGTTATCTTACTTTTAAATGCCGTTCTATAAATGTTATAGATGGCCTATGATGCACGGGCTGATCCATCAGGTTAAGCTATGCTTGCCAGGGTTGGTCAGTGGATGGGTGACCATCTTTACATACCGTGACCCCTCCGTGCCTCGGAAAGCACGTTAAGCCGTTGGTCCCGGCTGTCACTCGTGGATCGTTGACAGTCGTTACGGGTCCTCTGGAGCCCGATAGTCTGATAACCAGTTTTACCAAGGGGTATCGTATTACCCAGTTACTGGGTTGTGGAGCTCAGATAGGCAGTCGCTCCATGTACAATACTGGTATTTAGCTGCATCCGGTTAGATTGGAAACCGACCCCAACATAGTTGGGAAAAGGCTAGGCAGATTGATAAAAAATAAGCTAGGTGTCGACATTTCATATCTGACTACCCCTGAGAAGAAATGGCGAAACAAACTCAAGGGTCAAAGTCCATCCAAAACATCTCTTTGCTGTCAAGATCCAAATCACAAAAAAATACCTAAGAAAAACTTGGCGAAAATTTTCCTCGAATAATTCAAAGCGTGTAAGGCCGCCGACATATTGTCGACGTCTAGCCGACGCCGACAGCCGACTATCTATGCAAATTGAGATAGTTGCACACCGGGCTCATTATGCCTATTTGTAATGCAATCTATGCACTGTATCTGGGTTTTTTCGGTCGGCATTGTTGGCGGTTCAGTTGTCATGGCAACGGTTATCTTTTACGATGCTAGGTGATCTACAGCGAGGCGCGATTGTGACAATCGCTTTAGTGATTTGCTGTCTTAAGATTGTTGTCGCGAGTTGGACGTCCGATTGTAGATAACCTTAGATTGTTGTAGAAATTCCGTTGGAGGACAAAGGATTTGTCATTTAGTTGACTAGTTAAGAATCCGATTGTTTTAATCAGACAAGAGTGGAGAAGGAATAAGGATACAAATGTTTAATTATGGATTAGTATAGCTATCTACTGGTTTGCATATAATTATTATTGTTTTGCTTAACAGTTGGTCGAGTGGTCAGAAGCGCTACTGCTGAACATGAGGTCCTGGGTTCGTATCCCGGGTCGGGCAAAGTTTTACTTTTTTTCCATCTCGAATTTCTCAGTACGTCCGCGGTCTGGATTTATACCTAACTGGTTGGTGGCAATAGGCTCGCCCCCTATTACATAGGACTTAAACATAACTGACGAAATGTGGGTGTACTATAGGTACACCTCTGCCTAACCCTTCGGAGATTACAGGCGTGATGTTATGTTGTTTTTCCTTAACAGTTCTTCAGTGCATACCTCGGTACGTAGGTACTTGAAATATAGCGGAAGTAATCAGTTTTTTCTTGGAGAACATTGCTTAATAGACGTTAATATTGCCCTATATTATACTTCATTTCATGTAATATAGGTAGTTACTCAGCACTCATTTAATAGTTTGACGTCTCATATGATTTGGTGGTTAGTTTACTGATTGGAGTCTTGACCAGGACTGTGTACGAGAGTTAATTAACTAGCAATTTTTAAAGTTATGAAAATTTTCTTCTCATCCATAATACGTGTTCTTCTCCTCAGCCAAAGATTTAAATCGTTAGATTTGCCCTCACCATACAAGTCGTGCGATAGTGTACATACTGAGATGAGTAAGCTCACACGTAGCGTATGGAACGATAGATACAATTTTCAGTATGATTGAGCGCGATTATACTATATTTAGACTTTATCACTTCAACAAAACAGAAACGTGACCATATTTTGACGCGGACGAGCGAAAGTAACGATTTAAATCTTTGTTTTCGACAAAAAAACATTTCCTCTCTTCATACTCGAGGATGTCGTAAAAGGTGACCAACGGAAAACATCAAGAGAGAAAAAGTACCACCAGGAACCAATCCATCTGCCATACTTACATACTGTCATCATAGCAGAACTTGATTTGAATGTCACATAGGTACTGCATAAGCTGGTTGTTGAAAGACCTTAGTTCATCAGTGGAAGTCAATTGGGAGATAAAATGTAATTTATAATTGCCTTAGTAAACTAAGGGAATAAAGTCAACGTACAAGAAACAGTGGGAAGCTTCGAGAGATCTTTGCCTAGAAGTGGGACAAAACAGGTTGATAAAAAACAAAGAGTAAATTCTGTTAATTTTGGTTAAATTACGTTAATTATCATTTAACTCGTTACTAATTAGATCGTTTTCCCCCAAAAAGGAGAGCAGATACCCTGGCAGCATTGTAAGAAATTATTTTAATTAATTTTTTATTCGTGAATAGGTAATGTCACAAATTGATTCGTTTTAAAATTGTTTCAGATCCATATCAAATGTTTGGACCCACAAGCAGTCGGCTAGCAAACTCAGGTTCGTAAAAATATCTTTGATTATTATCTTCTATATCTACGAGTATACCTACGTATTATAAAATAAAATTACTTTAACCCTAGAACCATACCCATAAAAAACTTAAGTTACGAGTACAGTACCCAGGGGTACTGGCGTACCCTTAATGGAAAGTAAGAAATAAAATGTAATTACTAAGAAATTTATTAAATTCAACTTTAAATAAGTATAGACTTTTGTGGCACTGACATCAGCCTTACTTATAACTTTCTATGTAACAAATCTTTATTAAAAAGTAAGTTTAGTTAACAATATCGGCACATAATTTTATTGGTCGCGAAAATTTTGATTTCATCGCATTTAGTTCGTGATTTATGGTATTTTGACCTTAGTCATAAAGAACATCTCCCAAATTTAGCATCCGAAGGGATTCAAGTATCAGAAGGCCAATTCTCGTACAGACGCCAGCAGGTTAACCTACCCGAAACTGTCAAATTTTCCCAATCAACTTTGAACCTTATGCTTTAGTGATAAAGTTGAAAATCTATTAAAGAAATTTGACAGATTGTAGTAAGTTGATGTGTTTGCGTATGTACTTAAAAAACTATCACAATCAAGTTGCAATCTGTCAAACTTGTCAAAAATTTTGGTAAATTTATTGTATTTTTGATAGATTGCGAATGAGATTAGGATTATAAGAACGTTCGCATTACGTTCTTAAAAATTCCGGGAATTGCCCCTCTGATGACCGCTTTTTCCCAATACTTATTTTAACATGCGTCCGCAACCAAGTGTACCCCGGGGTACTGGATTACCCCAAGCGCAGCGTACTACGACCACACGCTCTCAGGACTTGCGCCCGACTAACCATTGGACCCAAATACCTACGTCTAAGCGCGAAAAAATCGGTTGAATAATAAAAAAGTTATCGCAAAATTATTTTATTTTTAATTTGTGGCCCAGGGTACGGTTTTTGGGTTAAGTGTCTTTCTAAGTAATTTCGTTGTTCTTCTAAACTACGCGACAGATTTTGGTTTTCAACATCATTTAGAATATACAATATACAATCTAACACTAAATTAAATGACTAACTATACAAATAAATATATATAAAAAAGGACACTAAGGCGTCGAAGCACCCGCCCGCACTGCTGTGATCTGGAAACGTGCCCAGAACACTGGCAGCATTGCCACGTTGAATGGCAATGCTAATTTTTGAGTAGATTCAATTTACTGACACCACAAATCATGATCATCTGCCTGGCATTTTCCCAACTATGTTGGGGTCGCCTTCCAGACTAAACGAATGCATCAGACATCCACAACCTAGTTACTGGTAACCCGATGCCCCTTGGTAAGACTGGTTGTCAGACTTTTGGGCTACTGACTAGCAAAGAGCTGAAACCACAAATAAGTAAATAAATAAGTTTCATAATAATAAATATTAGCGTATCCTTTGCTAGATTATCCCTTGTTTTCAATATAACCCCTATACTATCAATGAAAAATCAAAACATTAATAGGGTTATCTGATTAATATGTAATTTTGTTCTAAGTACAAATTAACATTGGCTCCCAGAGTCGAAAGGGTCAGGTAACCTGAGAAAATGGGGTGACCAGTTCTCGCAAAGAAATCACGCGAGATCTCGATAACGGCCCCCAATACGGCTTCATGGGGTTGGGGTCAAACTGGCATTAACCGTTACTTATCACTGCGATTTAGGGTTACGCGGTGTGCAGGTACTTTGAAATAATAGTGTAGGTACCATTTAAGTGTGCTTAAAGATACAATTTTAGTGAGTAAACTTAATACGAGTATCTAGTGTCGCTTTAGAGGTCAAAGTTTTTTATAACGAAGGGTGATGCGAGTTGTCTCTAATCGTTGCCACAAGTGTCAAGTACGCGTACGTTAGGGTTACGTACCGTACAATATTTTTCATCGTTTTTAACATGTAACCTCATTTTATTTTTAATATTTGTTTTGCAAAGGCAGAAATAAAATAAAATTTCAACTGTCTACCTTCATGAGATACAGCTGCTGACGGACGACAGACGGACAGCGGAGGCTTTCATTTGGCAGCGTTCGGGTACGAAACCCTAAAAACTGTCGCCAAATATTAAACCTAAGTCCAGAGTGCTAACCTGTAAAGTTCACTATGGACCTCACTCAAGTGACCGCACACAATAGGAATGTTGACTGGGGAAAAATAAAACTAGTTAGTCCGTCAGTAATATAATAAAAAAATATTAGACACATATTTTTTTGCTTTATCATATTAATGTAAAATGGTTTAAATAAAACACATTAAAGTTGGGGAGAGGGGGCTCGCTACGTCAGAAGTCAGTATGAAATCTACCGGGGAGTGACGTCATGCCACATTTTAACTCAATGTATTCCCGTAATCTTTTGATTACGTAAAAAAATAAAAAATACGTGTCCAATATAATCTACATGATGGACAAAACAAATAGTTTTGCCAACATCCTTATTCAAATGTGACCTATTGAGTTAATAAACAAAAAATTGTTGGTAAAATTCGAACGGTGTCTGAATTCACGATGATTTACCATACCAGCCTATAATTATACTCCCACTGCAAGGCCTCATCTCGTACCGAGAGTGAGAAGACACGAGCATTGATCACCATGCTGGCTCAAGACGGGTTGTCGATTTCTGGCTTAGGTATATAGATAATGCTATAATACTACTAGCTTCCGCCAGCGGCTTCGCCCGCGTCATGTCTTTATAAATTATAGCCTATGTTACTCAGTGATAATATAGCATTCTATTGGAAGATTTTTTTAAATGGGTCCAGTATTTTATGAGTTTATTCATTACAAACAAGCAAACAAACATACAAAAAATCTAATCTTTGTCTTTATAATATTGGTTTAGATAAGTCCAGGTTTCTTCACGATGTCAGTAATGTCAAAGATGGAATGGATGTAATGATTTAGTTTTACTTAAACATATTGGCAAAATGGGAGTGTAGTATAGGTACACCTCTGCCTAACCAATCGGGGAATAAACGCGTGATGTTAAGTTACTTTAATAACAAAATGATTTAGCTTTTGAATTTTGCGGTCACTTTATTGAAGGTTGTAGGATTTTTTTCAGAATAGCACTACAAATATTTATTCAAATCGTATCTTTGGGCACCTGTCCCACCGCCGCCCGACGAATAACGACAGCAACGAGTGCGCGACGCGACGGCGATGAGCGATAACTCGCTGGTATGCGTATACCAAGCGTGAGTCTCTCAGCGAGTGTCCTGCTCGCCAAGCGAGCGTCGCTGAGTGAAAGAGAGTACTTCTCTTTGTCTTCTCTTGTCGCCGCCACAAACGAGTAGGTACTCGCCAGTAATGTGAACAGTCAGCGATCAACTATTAATTAACGTATCTCTTTTACTTAAACGGGACCTACAATCTTTCGTATGTTGCTTAAGCGAGAAAATCATTGATAGCTATTTAGCTACTCGCTTCCTCGTCGCCATGGGATAGGTGCTTTAAAAACCTCAATAGCAAACGCAAGTGGCGCAAGTGGTGGCACATTTTCAATATATTTCTTACGACTGTGATCGCGACACGCTACGTATTGATAGCGCCGCTGGAACGTGCCGACGACGTCACGAATGTACACGATATTGGCATGTTCGTGTTCATTTCGTTCAAGGAAGCCGTAGTGTGACAGCTTTCTGCTGCTTTTTAAAAGAAATAAAACTCGTGTTTTAGAGAGAATTCAGAGAGGATTCTTCTTAGAGAAGGGATTTAGCCGCTTTTTAAGATTTTATGCATTTTGTCACTCTCTAAAGAGTCGTTGGATCTTAATTGTTTCTTAGAGATGTAATCAAATTCATGCATTTCTCTTTTAAACAAGAAACATTACCCTCCTTCTGGGGCAGTCGGGTAAAAAAGGTGAAGTTTGATCACCATGGTCACCGATGTATTCCAAAACCAGTAATTAAGGCTATAGTTTGATGCATTTGTTTGTCTTGTAACTCAGCCAAAAAACACCTCCTTAGGTTTTCTCAGTGTGTAGGTATTACTAATTAATTAACTAACACTTTATCGTACATCATGTTAAAAGACAACAACTACAATTTGCGGCCACAAGGCTATGTATTGCAGACAACCTTTGGATGGACTGAGAGATATTAGAGGCGGTTGTGCTATCAGTGTACATTGCAAACATAATTTTCATCTATTTTCTAAAATAACTTTAAAACTTTTTATTTCTGAAGTATTCAAAAAGAATATTTCATTTGATATGTCACACGGTAAAGTCTGCAAAACTTTTTCATAATTCATTAATTTACGTAACACGTCCGAGTTTGGGTCACAGAAATTTATATTTGTACCAAACCACTTAATCGGTTCATTCGATTTGGAGCAAATTGACTGTGTCAGACAGACAGAGAGACACGCAGACACACGAGTGATCCTAGAAGGGTTCCGTTTTTTCAGTTGGACGTAGGGAACCCTAAAAAAAGAAACATACTAGGTTTAGCAAAACTATTGCGACGGTCAAGCTCTCATGCGCCAAGTGCCCAGAGAGCTAACGTGCGATATGGAACTTCTTTCCAAAAACACATAAAAAATCAGGGCTGCCACATACTACATATCCATAGTATCTATTCTACGATCAACCCTCCACAAGTCAAAATGTTAACTGTCTAACTGCCACAGGGGCAACTACTGGCAACACTTAGATTTATGTAAATCGTACGTTATTATGGCAATATCGAAGGGAAATTATTTATGTAGGGTAACTCTATACTGTTAGTTATCAATGTTAAGTAGAATTAAATTGTCGGGGTAAGGGTGGAATTTTCTCATGGTTTTAGATTTTGAGGTAGTTTTATTCATTTAATTAACACAGGAATATGAATCGCTGTGAATATAATGTTCTTGCTACTGTATCTACTACAATTGGAATCATGCACCTACCTTCTGACGTTTCATAGATGGCCATGTAGGTTTATGTAAACAAAATTCTTTGAATTTTGAATTTATCAATATTAGCAAGTATTTTGAAATATATTATAGTATTTTCAAAATACTTGCTTATGAAAAAACATCCAGTTAAATTCTAGCTAGCAAATTCCTGCGAATACTTAACTAGGTAGATATAAATTTAAAGACCATGTCATAGGAAAACAAAAACGCTGTAAGCTGGTACATAAAAGTAATTCGATTTCGTTCAATATTTAAGTACAGGGCAATGAAAACACGTTCACATTAGATCAAGGAAGCGATTACACATGTTCATGGGTCGCTGCACCTTTAAATGAAACCGTATAATTTACTGACAGTAAATCTTAGCCCAGCGCACGCGCCGTCCAACGTAAAACAATTAGAGCCACGTGCCAACCCTGACTCGTAATTATTGCCGCACCTTACCTGTGCACGCGATTGTGGCAGCCCTAGATTGGTTACATTGAGTATTGATTGGTCCTTTTAAAGCTCAAGAAAATGGTTTTAGTGATAGATATGATGCGTATTAAAAGATTAAAAAGTGAAGGTTATTTTTTGTTAAAAGGCATACAATTTTATTCATAATTTTTTATTTATTTATTTAACCGTTTATGTACACACAAATAAACTGACAAGAAGTAAGAAAAATACGTACATACAAAGGTGATGCTTATTTATTACTTCCAGGAAAGCCGATACAAAAAGATGTAATTTCATTAGACACCGTGTGTAAAAGAGAAAAAAAAAAATCATAAAATAAAAATAAAATATTTCACTATTTTAAACAAAACCTACAATATGAGAATATACGTTCACATACATACATACTAGGCTGTTCAAAAAGTAATGATAATCGGTTCATATTTTCTATACTAATAATAAAGCTGAAGAGTTTTATTGTATGTTTGAACGTGATAATCTCTGGAACTACCAGTCGGAATTGAAAAAATCTTTTTGCATTTGATAGCCTAATTCTTGAGGAAGGCTACAAGCTATTTAACATCACGCTAGGATACATAGACGCCGGGCAAAAATAAAAATAAACGATTATCATTACTTTTTGACTATCTTTACTTTTACATACATACTTCTAAAATAAATATCACTAAAATATATATAATTATAATGTAATTTAAAATCATTTTTCATTGTGCTTACGTAAATGAATATTTTTTTTAGATGTTGAAAATCAAAGTTTTGAAACAAATCGGGTATGCATAATCAGCTGTTATATGTGCTGTATAATGTTACTGCTGACTGGCACACAGGCCTCCTCTCTTCGAGAGGGCGTGGGCTGTAACCCACCACGCGGGCCCAGTGCGCGTTGGTAGATGTCACATGTCTTCGAGTTTTCGGTTCTAGGACGTTTCCTCATGATATTTTCTTTCACCGTTTTGAGAGCAGTGGTGATTAAATTATTGACACAAAGTAAAGCGCCTGCCTGGATTAGAATCCACGACCTATAAACTCGTAAGTCGTTACCACTGGGCCACCACACTGCTCTCTCGGGTATAATAAAATAAAAATACATTACATCTTTCCGCACAATACATCTGCAACATAGCTATGAATTCATAGAAGCTTATGTTATCAAACACGGCACCACTTCCCACATCCATTCTAAGGCAGGGAGCACAATATTTTGCCGATCTACGAATTAATTGCGAGTCATAAAATCGATGAGCCATACACCCAACAATGGATCAAGCGAGGCGAGATGCGCCGCTACAAACGTTGTGACGTAAGAGTCGATCCGCGTATAAATCACGTGAAGCCACGCTCGTGTGCACCACCCTTAGTGTACGGTCCGTAGAACAAATGGGCGTTAGGGATGGAAATATATCTGGATGTATAAATTATTCGTTGGATGAGTGATTTGTTTCTGCAGTTTCATGAACGTGATCAAAAACTAGAACCTAAAAAAATCGTCAAAAAAGCGTAAACGGACTAGTATTCAATTGTTAATATAAATAATAATAATCCGCCTTTTGTTTTTGCAGTAGATGATATTTTTCTGTCAATCGATAATTTCTATATTCGTACTGAATACGCTGGTTTTTAAGTTAAAAATGATTTAACCAAGCATTTTTTTTTGTGATCTCACTAAAAGTTTTGGGGCCGCGAGACTCCCCTACGTCGCCTTACAAAAATAACCGTATCTAAATCATTTGCACTGCCCTTACAAGGCCGGTTCCACACGAGTGCACTCGTCGTCGGTCGTGCGCGGATGTAACACACCACCCAATATCGCCGTCCCGACCCTGCCCATTAGCCCCAACTATCCGCCAGTGTGGGACACGCCGATTTTATTGTGCGGCTCTTTTTGTTATTTCAATGAGCTAACCTTTAGACTTGTGATGTCTTCGTAAAATGTATGGTTTTTAGCTAAACTTTTGAGATTGTAATGTTATTCTCTACTGACTAGCTGCATACAATCCATAGCACAAAAATGTAGATTTTTCAGCTTTTAACCATTATGTGGCGGTTTTTTATTGAACCTGACAAACATTTAAATCAAACTCCGTGTCATAAAACTTCGCCTGTCTTATATATTGTAACTATGTACTTATATTAATTTCTGTAACTTCTCCACTCCAGGTTCAGGGCAGATTCAGCTGTGGCAGTTCCTCCTGGAGCTTCTGAGTGACTCCAGCAATGCCGGCTGCATCACCTGGGAGGGTACCAACGGGGAGTTCAAGCTGACAGACCCCGACGAGGTGGCGCGTCGGTGGGGCGAGCGCAAGTCCAAGCCAAACATGAACTATGACAAACTCAGCCGTGCCCTGAGGTAACCTCCCCGTAACACCGCGAGCTCTGGCGATCGTGCGGGTACCCTGTCTCGGCTTTCTCTCCCATGCGACTTTGCGTTGCTATGCGATTTTTTTAATCTTATGTAATGCGACCGTCAACTACCGTTGACCTTCCCATTTGACACCTATTTGATAATTGTTTTTCGATTACACAGATATTACTACGACAAAAACATAATGACAAAGGTTCACGGCAAGAGGTACGCCTACAAATTCGATTTCCAAGGCTTGGCTGCCGCCACGCAGCCGGCGGCGAGTGATCCAGCGTATAAGTACCAGAGCGATCTGTTCATGAGCTCGTACCACCACTCGGCTAAGCTCTCGTCTTTCATGGCCCCACACGCGGCTATGCCTACATCCACAGGTAATATATTTACGTTACAAGCGATGTGCCCTAGCGATTTGTTTCTTTTAAATTTTTATTATATATAAGTACTGTTGAAATGTGAATATTTGTTAGCTCAGCTCAAAATATTTCCAATTAAGCTTGGGTTTCATAAACGAGCGCTATTGTTACGCACTTTAACCGGTAATCAGCAGTGGTAGCCCGCAAAATCCAAATTTTCTTACGTTTTTCGCAATTTGCAGGTCAGCATCAGGAAGTATCTTGAGCAAAATATGATTCGCGACCATAACAAATATGTATTTACAGAATTATAATCATCGCGTCTTTTGTTTCCGTCGGTCGCTCCGCTAGTCGCGTCGCGGTGACTCGTGGGCCTTGGCATGCTCTAAACAGCTTGTTTAATTTGTTTTTTGCGCAGTCGTGTAGCAAGACGCGTGTCGCTTGAGCTCGTGGCCACGGAGTTGTAAGCGCTGTAGCGTCTTACGAAACCCAAGCTTTATGATCAATTGAAAAAAAATAATGACACCTAACAGTTTTGAAAATTGTTAAATGGGCCTACATAGTTATGTGGGTACGCTAATTAATTTACGGAAATAAATTAATTTTAACTAAACATAACAACGAATGATAAACCCGAATGAAAATGTTCCCACCCCAACTCATTATTACGTTATTATTCAAATTAAATTTGTATGCCCCAAACTGACGAGAGTTTAATATCATATGTACCCTACCAACGTGCGCGCGCCAGTGTACACTGTTGTGCTGGTAATCTGCATTTCTCTGCTAATGCTTCGGTACACTTGCGTGCACAAATATTTGCACGCCGCTCGAAAGGGGTTGTCATTGGCACGGACTGAGTACACTTGACTTAATGGAACATACTATTTAAACTCGGCAGTATAGGTGCCGTATCGGAATGTTAAAAGGAGATCGGGAGTTTTGTAAAACTTTATTCGTAACCGAACTGTTTTGTTTTATTGAGTCCTTTTTCAGGACGTTTATTGCCTGCCTCACAATTTTCTACATACAAATTAAAAACGAACTGTAACGATACGAGGTATCCTAGGTAAAGTGGTTTCCTAGCAAAGCAAATAAGCAATAGCTCAAAATTCATAAATGACTTTTGAATTTTGAGCGGTGAACGGTCACACAATAACGGCCGTCCAAATACAGAACGTTTTTTGACATCTTAATGTCAAATACTGGTGAACATTACAGATACTCATGACGGCCGTTGTAATATTGCGGAACCGCTTTTCTAGGAAACCTTAGCGTAATCGTAAGTACTTATCACTAGGTACATTAATTATACTTTGACCATAATTGAATACTTGATACAAAGGCGGCAGTGTGTGCCAACATGTATCAAAGTCTGTTCCATGAAATCAAGTTTGGACATTGATGGCATGTTTGGTTAATCTTCCTGCCGAATGTTGTACTGGTGAAAATTACAGATTTTCATGACGACCGTTATAATATGACGGAACCACTCTAAGGAAACCAAAGCTTAAGGACCAATTTCACCAAAGAAACTGAACGCGATCAGCACATCTAAACCGCGTTCAAGAGCTGTCAGTGTCAATATTCCATAACAATAATGAAAGTGACAGCTGCTCTTGAACGCGGTTTAGAGTGGTGAATTTCACTCTTGGTCAGTATGTGCTCACAACTATGGTTTCCTAACTGATTTGATTGGGTGTGATGAAGTGATGACTATTTCAATATTATTATGTTAATGCGCTCTCTGCAAAATGGTGTATTTTTTTTTCATATTTCTTGGTGACACACAAAAGCGTATACGGATTCAGAAATACAAATTATACCTGAGCCTTTTTTTATTTGCCTATTAATCTTACACATAATATTGTTGTGACATATTCGTATATATTCCTAAGATTTTCAATATATTTCCTCTACAAGTCTTTTCAGCTTCTTGAAAGTCCGATACGCCCTTGTGAGTCACCTCCAGGACTTAATAACTGAGGTAAGAAAACTTTTGTTTCAGCGTCGATATTCCCGTCTGCGTCGTGGGGTAACTGGGGCGGCGGCGGGAGCAATCTGTACTCACCGCACTCTATGGCCCCACCCCATGTGACGTCACACCTTGGCTCCTATCCGCACTACGCATGACCATCATACATTAATACGGCGATTGATTAATTTTGATATTTTATTTACTGTTACCTTTTTTTTGCCCGAGCGTTTACGAACTTTATATTTTAATGCGTGTTTATAATATTATTAATACGTGTAATAATTTCGTTGTCGATTTACATCAACTATGTCGTTCTAACAACTAATATATATAATTTATTTTTTATTATTGAATATTTCGATCGCAACGATTTAAAGACCCTTTTCTTCACTACCATTCCTTCGAAGAAATCATGTTTTAGAAATATATTTTATTGTTATCATTTACCTCAGTTAGATGAATGTAATATGTTTTTCATGACGCGAGTCACGTGGACCGCATCCCTAGTCTTTTATCAAAGAATGATGTAAATAATAGATACTCATTAAAATTAAGTAGAATTATTTATTTAGGATAACAAACTAATGAAAAATTTTATTGGTCGTATGAAAATTATTGTGAAAATAACGAATACTTCTCGCTTTTAACTGATCAGTGTTTTGCAATAACATTCAACTATTGAGTTGAATACCAATTGGAGATTGTTCTGAAACCATTTTCATGAACATCTTAAAACATACTTTCATTAAATATTAAAATTGTTATTTACCTTAACCAAGGGAAACAATTTTGTACGACCCTAAAATTCACAATATCGATGCTCCCTATTCTCTACTTATTTATTTATGAAGTTATTGCAAAATTAGCCAAGAAAAGTATTCGCTACTCAAAAAAATTAAGCACATTCGCCACGTATAGTTAACGATTGGTGATATTATACTCAGTATTAATAAACATGTAAAATAAATTTTAATTATAAGCAAAGGTATTTCAATGAATCCCAAATGATTTCTATTAAGATCATCAAACTAAGCTCGTTTTGAAAAAATAAAACTAAGCTCAAAATTTTTGTGCCATTATAAAAAATATGCATGAGTAAAAGAACCGCCGCCGATTCGATTTTAGGCATATTGCAATGTTTGAATAAGTACAGTGACTATCCTTTTTTGTATATAATTATTATTGTCATCAGTATTATAAAGAAGCAATACTTTGTATTTATATTTATTCAAATTTATTTAAATAAGTAATTAAAAAAGACAGCTAGTTTAATTTGGTATTTCTCTTGATATTAATATACCTAAATAAAATTTATTTTTTGACATTTGGATGTTTACAGTTCAATTGTATCGTTATTGGGATCACAAACGAATAGATTTTTAAATTTTCTTTACCATTAATTATAATAAAACTTCTTTCCTTCTTGGTTTACGACCCAAGCTGTTTCCCGACCTATTTGAATACTGAAACAGTATGAATCAATTCAATATTTTTATTACAGTCATCAGGATAATCCTGATATTATTATATATTACCAGTATTACCCCCTATTGTACCTAATAATTCCAACTGTGAATTATAATAAATGTGTATATATTATTAGATTATTTTAAAAAGTGCAATCGTATTAGTAATAGTTCTAGTTTAGATTTAAATTATTCATGTAATTTATTATTTACATAAAAGTATTACCATTAATTTTATATGTACCTACCTATAGCTAGTAATTTGATTTATATGTTTAGATTTGATCTGTTTACGGTTTGAGCTGATTTGATATTGGGTATCCTCATGCTAGTTTTTTAACTCAGTATTAACGTTTTATGCATTAATCCTAGAAAAAACTTCATGGATTCTTTTTGTAAGACGTTTGTCTAAAACTCGTCTTCAAGACTGGCAATTTTTACAACTAAGCTCAATTTGACTCTATCGGGGCTTAGTTTAATAAAGTATGCTTACTAGCATGAGATGCCCCATTGAGTGAGAAGATAAATAAGTATTGCATATTATAATTCGTCTATTTAAACATGTCAGCTAAGTATTAGTGTTGTAATTTTATTTTAAATATGTTTTTAGAATAATTTTAGTTATCCTAAGATTTACCTACTTAGGTATAGTGAATTGCAAAGAGATTCCAGTCAATAGATTATTTATTTTATTTATTTATATCTCGAAATGATTTTTCAGTGTTTTTCTTTTCAATTTAAATATATTTTTATTTGAATGCATGTGTCAATAATAATGAAAAACATTTAGTCGTAGAATACCATTGTATAGATGTTATTGTATTTGAAAATGAATAAAACAAATGAAATGTCTTTTGTTTCTCTTTATTACATCCAGATTCAGAACATGAAAACCAGACGCGCAGCTATGGTTAGCACCGAAAATATTTTTACCCAACTATATATGTCACTTCCAGTCTAACCGGATGCAGCTAAATACTGGTATTTTGCATCGAGCGACTGCTTATCTGACTATCTGACCTTCACAACCCAGTTACTGGGTAACATAACCGGTGTAGTTTCGCGCCGTCGCGTCGCGGCAGTGTGAACGAGCTATATCAGTGCACTGGTAATTTAAAAAAATATTACCCAGTGTATAGCTAGCTGTGCTAGCGGCGAGGCATCTTCGTGCTCTGTGGGTATTGTCATTGCAACGGAACAAGTGCACTCGGTTTCAGACTGTCAGACTGGGAGGAGGATTTAACCTAAAACAAATGGAGATGTCCATTCTCAGGATTAGGGGGAAGCCTTTGCTCAAAAGTGGGACATTGTTGGACAACTTAAAAAAAATGGATATCTCATGATGGCCCAGTGGTTAAGGCTTAGCCTCTCATGCACAAGGTTGTGAGTTCAAATCCGGGCAAGTTCAATTTATATGTACTTTCTGTGTTTATCTTGGACATTACTGACATCGTTTAAGGAAAATATCGTGAGGAAACCTCGACTTTTATTGCTGTTTAGCGGACCTGTCAGACGTTGTCCTGCCTGAACAGAGCCACCTACCGGGTCCAACTGTAAATCTAAACCTTACTGGGACCCATTCAAACATTCACAAAAAAAAACATCAAAACCGAGGAGTTCAGTGACATACAGACGTATAGAAGACTACGTACTGTTTCACCCGAATAAGTCTCGATAACGTGGGAATATTTGGATAAAAAGTATCCTATCTCCTAACCCAGGTCATGGTCTAGTTACTTGCAAAATTTCATATAAATGTCTGCAGCCGTTTTAGCGTGAAAGCATAACAAACAAACATACAAAAAATCATATCTTTAATCAATATTAATTTAACTAATAGGTATTATAAAGTACACACATCAAAGAAGTCTAAGTAACACGCACCATTTACAGAAACTACATGTTTTATTCATTGATAGTTTTTTTTTTTTAACAAACTGGATTGCTATACTAACTTTTTGTTCTCTTGAAACATATATTATACGGGCAGATTTAAAAAATAGAAAATTTCGATTGTGTTTGATTACATTAAAATAAAAGCTAATAATTTTTTTCCGATTCATGTGTTTTCGCTGCTTGATAAATTTGGTATTTATCTCACTTTTATCATTATGAGATATATAGTTTTTGAAAAAATGGAGTGGTGAGTCATTTTTTATGTCATGGAACGACGCCATTTGACTGCTGATGAAATTTAGGGAGCTGTAGGAATGGTGTCAATAGGAGCGTGATTTGTCGTCTTTGGCAGCGTTACGTTAATACAGGGGATCCTGCTGAGCAGCACCCAGGACATGGAAGGAGTACAACTGCTCGACAGGACCGATACATACAAATGACTGCAAAACATCAGCCGATTTTAACCGCCCGGGAGATAGGTTTAAAACTAAAATTCTCAAGCGGTGTTGTTGTTAGCCACCAAACCGTGAGAAATAGGCTGCAAATATGTCCTACAAGCACGACGCCCAATTAGGTGCCCACCTATACGCCATGGGAATCGTATTATCATAAAATAATACTGAATGCACAGCAAATTACCCGGAGCGTACACACGTACGTGATTATCATACATACATGATAATCACACTCATAGCAAAATAACTATCAGTGTAACATATCCTAATAAGCATCTCAAAGCTTGCTCATCATATTTGTCTTAAAATTTTAGAAAAGATGCTCAGCAAATTAAATAATTATTATAACATAAATATAATTCACTCCTGTAAACCCAGGAAAAATAGAAACAATGGTATTCTTGTCAGGTGTCGAAGTATAGTCGAAGAGAATCACAACACGACATTAATCATTCAGATCAACACACAAAATATGAATATTCAATCCACCCTGTTGTTAACCGACGGACGGAGCCATCTAACGGAATACAACGGAGCTCGTTATTCTCACCCCAAGCTCCAAAGCTAGTTTGGGCGGGTACAAATTGGGGTGAATGAATGTTACCAATGAAACCCTATTGTGTGCCCGGGCAATTATTTTTTCGCACTTCGTGGTGTCACACAGTGTTGGTAGATGGCGCAACTGTACGATGCCTATTAGATTGTTATAGTGGACATGTTAAGACATAGATAGATCTATTGATAAAGGACTTGGTATTTTTTGTAGTCACCTATACTCCATTTGAAATAAGATTAGACATTTAAACAAACATTTTTACAGTCCCTACAACCGATTCTAACTTCTATACCGTAGGCATAAGGATGGCATTAAAAGCAAAAAAAAGGTTACAATACCAACTGCTTACTGCAGCGGCCATTTCCCATGCCACCAACGCTATAGAAATCAAAACCGGTTGAACGGACTGTAAAAAAGGTTTCGTTAAATGTCTAATCTTATTTCAAATGGAATATATTCCACTTATTATTTAGAAACTCACACCATAGCTGACTGTCGTAGTCTTTGCACCATTAAGGCCAGTTATGAACAGTTTTGCAAACACTGGTGGCAATCAGTTTTGTAATTGTGACATAAAAACTTTTCTGGAAATCTAGTAGAGAAAAATGAGACGCAACTGATACTGTTTCCACCCGGGATCGAACCGGGGACCTTCTGCGTGTTAGGCAGATGTGATAACCGCTACACCACAGAAACTATAAGAGTGTCCAGTGTAAATTGTGATTGAGTTCAATTTACAAGCTTTATAATTCGGTTTAAATTATTAATCGACGGCGACGACGTCACGCACGGAAACGCACGAGTGCGTACGACTTTCTTGATAGAAACCGTACGAGATAAGCTATCAATTATGTACAATAAATTGCCTGTAAAATTGAAAAACTCTATGAATCATAACGAATTCATTGAAGAGTTTCTCAAAGATAATAGTCGTTCGAACTAAAATGTGATTATATTTTAATGACTTTAAGTAATATATCCAACATTCTATCATGACATTACATCTTAATTAATTTTAGTGACATACATTTCTTTGAATTGAATTTATATTGATTTTGAATTAATATTAAGTTACATTATTATTAGACTATTGTCTTGTGACCAATGTGGAATGTAGTGTCCGTTGTTTTTTTACCTGTCTTTACGATGATTGTTTTAATTTTTGTGTTAAATTTATTGTTAAAAACCAATTCGTGTATTTGTTGTTAAAAATACCAAAAAAAAAATTGACGAGATTGGCGTTTCGTATTCCCCTTTTTTCTCCTGGAAAACTGAGCCGATTCAATTATTTTTTACATATTTTTTTTAATAAAGAGTATGTCTAGTTTCCTATCATTTTCTTTTATGTTAAAAATTCGAATTTGTGTGACTACCACACAAATTGGCTTACTTAATTGGCAATAGGCTTGCTGCAAATCGGAGCGCCGAACGCGGTCGATGCGTCGAGATGGTTAAAAGAAACTCACACTAGGGTCTCAGATGAGTCGAGCGAGCCGCCCGCCGCGCGCGGGCGTTGGGGGGTGAGGCGTCCGCATCACTCACAATAAAGTCGATCACATATAAAATGATTAAGGAGGTTGAGCTTTTAAAGCAGGTTTCTACCAAAGAAAAATATGCAAATGAAATTGATAATACCGATGAAAACTTTCTAATAAAAATATGTGTTTTATTTGAACTTTTAGTCAAAAATACTTTTTTTGGCGTCCGTCCGGGCGTGGGACCCAAAAGTCCGGCTTTATTAGCGGGTACGTCCGGTTTTCTCATTTTTAGAGATGGCAACGCTATCTGCAATAAACAGGGTGGATTTTTGAGATGGGGCAGTAAGGGCAGCTACCTTAACCGTTGTAGCTACAGGAAAACGATCTTAGGAGACTGTCCTTAACTTTTTGAGACATTTCGATCTGCATTCACAGTTAAAAAAAAGAATGTACAGTCAGCAAGAAAATGGGCAGATTAAAAAAAAACTATTTTTGATGTAATCGATCCTATTTCTTATAAGGATCAAAAAACACTATTGAACCAACTGAGGTTTAAAAGGTACTAGAAAAGTCAGAAATCGCAAAAAAATCGTAGGAGATGAGACTCCAACCTACTTTTTTATGATGGATAAATTATCCGAGTTTTGTGCCAACATACGACGACGCTACGACTCGCTCCTAAGATTCGTCCCCGTCTAAAGCTGATAACCTTTTGCTTAGTAGTGTGTCTAAAAGTAGTCGCTTATTTAGCTTCGAACATGTAACGCATCATGATGTAGTTAATGTTTTTAACACACTCAAGTCTAAAAACACTGGTGATTACTGAGGCATCTTCATTAAACTTTTTAGTAATATAATAGACATCGTAGCCCCCTATCTAGCTGTTACTTTTAATAAATGTGTTGATTTAGGAACTTTTCCTGACCTCATTAAGAGTAGTAAAGTCATACCATTATTTGAATCGGTTAATAAAAATGAGATTGGCAATTTCAGGCCTATTTCAATCTTACCAGCATTTAGCAAAATATTTGAAAAGTTAATACTCAAGCAGTTGCTAAGAAAATTTAATTTAAATAGTCTCCTTCATAATGAACAATATGGCTTTACAAAGGGTCGTCCGACTACAGATGCGTGTGTTGCTCTGCTGAAACACTTTTTTAACGCGTGGGAGAACTCCCAAAATGCTATTGGAGTTTTCTGTGATCTCTCCAAAGCCTTTGATTGCATGCACCATTACACGCTTTTGCGTAATATGCGTAATTACGTGAGCAAAACGAAGCTCTCAACGTTATAAATTCCTATTTACATAATACGTCCCAATATGTAGATATTAATGGTGTGAAATCTGCTGGACTGCCAGTTCAGTTAGTTGTACCTCAAGGCTCAATACTGGGTCCATTCTTGTTCTTAGTTTATATCAATGACTTACCATTCTATTTAACCTTTTGAGCGCCAGAGCATAAACACACGCGCGTGCTTTCCACGCCAAGCCACAATTTTGCCGCAAATACCTACAAAAAGAATAGGGATTCCAAAACTTTATCGATAAACAATATTGTTATAACATTTTTGTCTGTAATTTTCGAGTAAACACTACGCACAACATTGACATTTTATTTAACTTCGCACTAATTCCCACTATAGTAGTCATTAAACGGCATTTACAGAGTTTAGCAATGTAAAAGCAGACATTAGGAGACAAAAAAAAACAAATTACATTATGGTACAGTACTATTCTCAATCTGCTGTCTTGATATTGTGACAATGGCGTGGGCTGCCAGCAGTACAGAATGTCGCAAGTATTTATAGTAAATATCAAAATATCCGATATTTGATATATATCGTAATTAGGGATCTAGCAACATAACATCAACATCTGGCTTATCGATACTTTGTAGTATGATATTAATTTGTAATAAATAAAACACATTTTAAATTAGTTTTTAATCATTTTTATTTTAATCAGTTGATATTTAAAAAAAGACAGTATACATAAGTTGACACAAACCAAAACTACCTTACTTTTGTGCCAAAACACAAAAAAAGTAATTTAAGGATGGGTTCATAGAAATATCACTATTATAATATACTAGGTAGGTACTATACTACTATAAAATATCTGATGGACTTCACTAAAAATGATCCCCGCGCTTATGACATCACGATTTTGTCGTCTATTTGTGACCATGGCGTACAAAGGACTAATAATTGGTGTTGCGCTAAGCATGCGTGAATATCGAAATTAGACCTGACTAGATTTTGTTTTGGATTCAATAGCTGCTATAGCGTGGTTTTATAAGACTGAATCTTATCCAATTATAAGATTCAGTCTTATAAAACCACACTATAGCAGCTAATTTATCCAGATAATTGAAGCAAAAATAATATAATCACATTAATTTAAAGTTTCACATTAATTTTAGAAAGGATATATAGAAGACTGACGTGTGAGAACACTCCTTTTTAAACGTTTAATTTCTCCTTTTTTGTCATCAAATTTCTCAATATCCATGGTATAATTTAATTCCTTTCAAGCAAATAAATATGGACAAGAGCTTAAATATTTAAGGTATACAAATAAAAACATACAAAAGTAATGATTTAATTGTTTATTTCGTGATAAAGTGCACCGCATTTTTTGTCACATATTTGTGTCGTTGGCGTACAGGGCACGTGCTTGCTTGTCACGTATACGTGACAATGGCGTTCAAAAGGTTAAAAGGTATCTGTGAAGTTGTACTGTTTGTAGATGATTATTCTCTTATTTTTAAAGTAGACAGGAATAGACAGGAATAGACAAGATTTTGACGATGTAAACAGTGCACGCTCAATGGTTACGGATTGGTTTTCGACAAATAACCTAGTTCTCAATGCCAAGAAAGCGAAATATGTAAGTTCGCCCTTCCAAATGTTAGAAATCTAGGACCCAACATCGTCTTAGATAAAGAGTTGCTTGAAACTGTAAACTCGGCAGTTTTTCTTGGCATAACAGTAGAAGCCAAATTTCAGTGGGGCCAACAAAATTATATCGAGCCTGCGGGAAGGCTCAGTTCGGCCGCCTACGCCGTCAGGAGAGTAAGACAATATACTTACGTTGATACATCTCGAGTAGTCTATTTTAGTTAATTTCACAGCGTTATGTCCTACTGTATTCTGCTGTGGGGCCAAGCTGCTGATATACAAAATAGCTGTAACATTATGGGATTAGAAATACAGCTCTTGATTTGCTTAGATCATACCTGAAAGATAGAAAGGTTAAAGTTCAAGTCAACGGCACAAACTCATTAGGGTCTGAAATGGTAATGGGCGTTCCTCAAGGTTCGATATTGGGTCCATTCCTCTTTTTAGTTTATATTAATGATTTACCCCAATTATTTCAAAATCAACCGAAGATGGTGTTATTTGCTGATGACACATCATTGATCTTTAAAATAAACCGACGGTCACAAAATCTTGACGACGTGAATAGCTTTATTGTTCAGGTCCAAGATTGGTTTACGGTAAATAACCTGGTACTAAATAAAAAAAAACCAAATGCATTAGATTTAAATTACCAAATGTTAGAAGTAGCGAATGTGACATCATATTGAATGGAGAAAAACTGGAATTTATTAATCAAACAGTTTTCCTAGGAATCACGCTAGACGAGAAGTTACAATGGGGACCCCATATAACATCTCTCGCGGGGCGGCTAAGTTCAGCCGCTTATGCTGTTAGAAAGATAAGACAGTTAACAGATGTAGAAACCGCGCGTTTGGTCTATTTTAGTTACTTCCACAGTATTACGTCGTATGGCATTTTACTGTGGGGTCGGGCTGCTGACATTGAATCTATCTTTATTTTATAAAAGAGAGCTGTCAGAGCCATTTATAATCTACGTCGTCGCGAATCTCTCAGGGAACTATTTAAAAAGATTAATATTATGACGGTACCTTGCCAATTCATTTGTGAAAATATTATGTATGTGAGAAAAAATCTACATCTTTTTAACAAAATAAGTGATAGACATAATTTTAATACTAGAAATAAAGATAAAATAAATCAACCATTTTTCAGACTATCTAAAGTACATACATCTTTTATGGGGTACTGTGTTAAATGTTACAACAGAATACCTTGTGATATATTAGAATTAAATGAAAGAAAATTTAAAACTCATATAAAAAATACACTTTGCAAACAAGCATATTACAAATTAGAGGATTATATCCAGGATAAAAATGCTTGGAAACATGCTGGTCCTGCTCCATAGGACAATTTAGAATCTAGACAAAATCTAACTGGTTGCTAATTTAATTGTATAATATATATATTTTTTTTTTTTATTTTTTTTTTATATTGGTTTTACATTCTGTGATTACTCGAACTCACACACTGTGTTATATTACTTGTAAAAATGCTAGGAATATCGTATAATTTTACAATGTTTGTAAATATGTGAGCACCATGCATCTATCACATGATTAATTTATCTGTCATTCCTTAATTTTTCATTATTTTTACCTAACGTGGTATAGTAATCTTATTCTAGGTGCATCGTCTTCACATATAATGATATAATTGATGTATACAAGATATTGTGAAAACATTTTAAAAGAGTAACGGTGGAGTTTCTTGCCCATTCTTCTCCATACGAAAACTACCTTTTGGAAGGGGCAACTAGAATCAATTATTATTTAAATGTTGACGTTCAAAAGTGCCTTTTTGTGCCTAATTGAAATAAATTATTTGACTTTGAATATATTCGTCCTTCAAAAACGAGCTGTTCGAACAATTTACCAGCTAGATGCCAGAGTTTCTCTGATTTTTTTTCAAAGTTATCGTTATCCTCACTGTGGCATCACAATTCATCTTCGACAACATCTTATATATTAGGCAAAATAAACACTTATTCGCTAAAAACAGTGATAATCACAATGTTAACACTACAAATAAGGACACACTACGAGCCACCGGCTTCATAAGGTTCATAACTCATTTGTTGGGCTAAGTATAAATAACCTTTTATAACAAGCTACCCTCTTCTTTGCTAGATTTGCCTTTTAATGCGTTTAAAACTAAAGTAAAATCCAACCTTTGCTCAAAGGCATACTATTCTATCAACGACTACTTAAATGATAAGAATAGCTGTTGGTCGCTGTGATTAACTCAAGACAATGTTTAAATATTCTTTCTCCAGAATTAGCTTACCTAGGGACAGGTTATATGAGTTTATATAATTGTTCATAATTTGACTTTATTTTAATTTATTGTTGACATAATCCACTTATTACAATGTTTTTTTTACTAATTGTATATATGGTTAACTAGCGACCTCGACAATTGATCATATTATTTCTTACCTGAGCAAGTTCGTCATGCTCGCTTAGCTGTCACTGCTTGCGGTAGTGTCGGGGTCGGGTTGCCTCCTTCCCTCAAATATGGCAAGGGGGTAATGGCTATCTTTGTGTTATGCTCGTGAACGGGTGCTGCTTGTGGTGACTGGTCGTCTGCTGATCATGGTTTTGTTATTAGTAATTAACTGTTTATTTATTTTACCTCGATGGTCCTAATTTATCAATTATAACTTCCAGTTACAATTGCCCGCTTACATATATAGCAATATGTAAGCGGGCACACCCTTTATGCCTGGAGGCTTTTATACACGGTGACATTTGAATCACAGTTTTGCTAGAACAAAAGTTGTTCCGACCATGGTCTACTACCATTCTATAGCATCAAATACGTTATTAAAACATTTTAAACTAGGCGTTCTCAAATTAGTCGTATGGTGTTCAAACATTAACCGTAACATCAAAGTACTCATCGCGGTAGCGATATGACATTCAAAACAGAGTCCACGTGGACTACAAGGATGGCCGGCCAAAGTGGGCCGAAATACAAATAAATCATTAGCCAATGACAGACTATCGCGCGAAGCACCGCTTCACCCATTTCTTTTGTTGACTGCCGCCCGAGCTGCCCGGGTGGTAGCCAGTCTACCGAAATCTCTCGAGCGAGCGACGCGTATGCATCCGATGTATCTACGTCACAAGCACGCGGGTTTTTTCTTAAAATGACTTCTATCTGTTCGTATGTGGAGTGGTTGGATATGGTGAGAGTTCTGTCAATCTGGCAAAAGCTAGGCGCATGTACTCACGAAATCCGCCCTTATGACGACCCACCACTGACTCGGTTTTGTGGTAAGTTATGTTTTTGTCTTGTTCCTGTAATATCCCAATAAATAAATAATACCTAATTATGTCACGTTAAATCCAATAGGTACGGGTAAAACCATGTCTAATAGTACCTGCCGTAAGATCGCACCTAGAACGAAATGATATTGATAACATTAGGGGTCAGCCACCTCGCTGCGTCATCGGTACGTTACGTTGCGTCGCGTCGTGCAATCGTGCATAGCCAGAAAATACCTACCAATTTGCCATACCAAGCCATAAATATCAGTGATAAAATACCTGCCAAAGCTAACTTTTAACTTTGGTATTTTCTAGTAAGACGTACAAAAATAAGTGCTTACAAAATTTCGTTTATGGATGTTGTACATTTCCCTGTAGACAATGTTGTGTTCCGTGCGTGAGCCGCGCGCCGCGCCGCAACTGCTTTGAGACGTGAGCGCCGCAGTGTCTGTGTTGTAGGGAGTAACGATAATATTGTGTTTTTTATAAAACTAATGACGTTTGGTCTGAACAGCGTTTGTTCTAGCAAAACTGGGATTCAAATGTCACCGTGTATAGATATTGTTTATGTTTACAGCCTTACTAATAAAAATAAGTTAAACATCTGTTTAACTATTGTATAGTTATACAATGAATAAGCTGTGAATAGGCGTTACCCACTACCCTTATCTACTAATAATCAGTGTATACACAATGCATAGTTACCCACTGCTTATGACAAAAACCACTGGCAACATTAGAAGGTGCGTTCTGAAACTGGTACTGTGTAATATCATTGACATTTTTTCATTTGGGAAAACTTTCATAACGTTTATAACATTTATACTTTAAAAATTGTAAATTTAAATAATTACGTCCATTTTATTTCCAAAACTACTGACTTTCGGTTATTTTACGAATTAAAAAAATAAATTATTGGTAATTCACTAATGATGCATGTAATATATATATTGTATATATTGTCGATATATTGTAAATAATCCGTGGTTTTCAAACTCAGTACGACATGTTAGGTTTCAATTTATTTATACATAATTATTGGATATTGTACTGGCAACACCAAAAGATTCGATATGTCAAAATGGCGGAACAACGGCATTCTGGCTCAGGCGCTCACAAGAGTAAGACGTGCTAGGGGCTGTGTCAGTTTAAAATATAGATTGGCATAGAATGGTTGGAGATCTACTGTAAATTAAGGTAACCTATTAGTTTTATTGTTAATATTCGAATATTAAATAAATAGTTATATTATGTGGGGAATTAGGGAGATATGATGGTATGGTGTAGAATATTGAATTTGATGTTGGCAAAGAAATATAAATGAATGGCAAAATATCTTGGTGTTTCATATAATTTTCCTTATACCTGAAATATTGTAAATAGGTAGTTTTATTAGGTAACGACTTTCAGATCCATTTGGGAATTTGTAACTATTTAGAGGTTAAATAATTAGATTCGGTATTAAATTTAGAGCAAGGGTAGTTGCAACTAGTTATTATAGGTTATACGTTCGCTACACAAGGTCCGAGGGCTGAATAACGGTTGTAAAAATTCTCTTTGTTTAAAGACATCTGTTACACCAGATGTATACAACTGAAATGTCAAATATCGTTTATTGGTAACGTTGATGTTATATCCCTGGTATACGTCGTGCGTAAATGTTTATTAGTAAGGCTGTTAGTCATCCTGCCTGAGTGTAGTTCTCGATGTTTTTGGTTGGTAAATTGGCGTGTGCTAGCTGTCATATTAATTTATAATTATTTAAGTTATGTTTTGTGTTGCATTATGTAAATTAGAATATTTTTTTTTTTTATATAGAATATTTTTTTTCTAACTGAACAGACAGCTGTGTTTCTGGCGAGTAAGTGGTGAAGGGTGGGCGTTTTGGGGGACTGTCTTATTTAATTTAGACGTTCGAAAAGTGCCGATTCTCATCCTAGTTTAAATAAATGACTTGAATTTTGAATTTTGTCAACCATTATTTGTTCAACGTAAGTAATTGATATTGACAATTAAACTAATAATGTTTCTAACATTTGGTGTTTTTTATTAATTGTTAAATTATCTACAGTTTATCTCTATTATTTTAAGAGTAATTTCAGTTTTTCGTACTGACCCGTATTATTTGTCTGCGAGTGTAGCTAAGTATATTTAAATCTATCAATTAAACCAGTAAATACGCAGTACAATATCGATATAAATACTTTTATTTCATAGACATTTATAATAAATTAATCTGTATGTAATTAATACACTCTGGGCACTGGAGGGATCCATTTGACTTCTTTATCGTCCATGGTCTTATCAATCACTGGCCGGTAGGTGATCTTTACTTCGCCAGTGCAAATATCTACCTCCGATATTGTATGTTTCCTCCAGTGTTTTTCGTAGGGCAGTTTTGTCTGAAGCAACCAAAATTGATTAGCGTAATAAATAATAACATTATAAATAAATTGTTTATTACCACAAAGTTCAAGTACATTGCACTGTATACAGATTAAAGATCTTAATTTAGCATTAGGTAGGTAAGTACAATAAGTTCAACCCTGTCCCCTAAACTAGGCTAGGCCTGTATCTTAGGGGGCAGTACCCGGCTATAGGGTATGCTTATATGATTCTATTCTATGATTCTATTGTGGCAGACGTGCCAGTGGACTGTGTCAAGTGGGTGCATTTTTGATTTGTGGTAAACTTAAAAAATGTGAGAGTGAGAAAGTGAAGAGTGAATTGTATTGTATAAGAGTAAATGTTTGATGATTGTGTGAGGAAGTGGATGGGGTGTTTTGTGATAGTGTTGTGTGTAGTGAATGAAGTGAGTGTATGTTTGTAGTGTGTTAGGGATGTGCGAGTGATTAGCGCGTGTGCGAGGTGGATTACACATAAAGAGGTGTTTATTAGGTGATGTAGGTTAAAAGAGATTCCGTTCCATGATAGTCCTATTTTAGCAGCCATTCCATTACTGTACGCTTTAGTTTAAACCTGGGGAGACCGAGAATATTTAGCTTTTTATGGGCTTTGTTGTTAATAATTTATTTAATGTAATAACCAGCCTATAAAGGTTCCACTGCGGGGAGGCAAGCCTCCTCTCTGAGCGAGGAGGTAGACTGTAATCCACCACTAGTGCGAGTTGGTGGATGAAAGATTCGATTCCTCACGATGTTTTCTACGCCGTTTTGAGAGTAGTGGTGATGAAATAAATTGTACAAAGTAGAGTTGTTGAAAAACCCCCCCTGAAGAGTTAAGACTTCTGTCCCTAGGATTTTTATAGCAAAGGCCAATACTTTTCATAACAAAATATAAACCTTTCTTTTTAAATATAAACTTTTTTTTCTGTTTCGATCCTTTGTGAATAAGACGGCAAATTGTTTCGAGGGAACCTAAAGCTCTAGTCAAACTGAGGTGAATCCCGCGCGAGATACGGAAGGAAATTGACTCACGCCAGTTGTGTCAACTAACTTCTATCTATCTATCGATCTATCTATTTACTATTACCATTTACATTTGTTTTTACAGGTTGGAACCCAATATAACAATGTAGTCACAATTTCACACTCACTCAGAGATGTCACCCAAAAACCGATTAAAAACAACCACCAAGAAAAAGTCTTTTTAAACTGTCCTATTTTAACTGACAGGGTCCAAATTTATATCTGTCGATTAACGTGGATAATCAACTAACAAGTCCCAAGTAACGACTACTCCCAAGTAACGAGTACCGGCACTACTTAGTTATAAATATGTTAAGTGACATCATCTGGAATTCCGCCAATGAGCAGGTAAAGATGCTTGAATAAAGCAAACGAGTAATAAAAATGTAATTACCTGTCCCTCTACCTTTTTGCTGTAGTCAAACTCATCTAATCTGTTAGGAAAATCGTCCCTGAAATGTGCTCCTCTGCTTTCTGTCCTGTTCTTAGCACAAGCGACCACCTGGACAGCAGCTTGGAGCATGTTCTGCAACTCCAAGGCCTCAATCAGGTCGGTGTTCCAGTTCATAGTCTTGTCCACAACCTTGATGTCTTCGAAAGCTCTGAACCATTTTTGAATTTCCTCGTGGGCTGTAAAATACATCGAAATGATTTGAAATGAAATTGTTTATTCTGTAAATAGGATATTGCAATCACTTTTACACGTCATATTAAAAAAATATTTAAAAAAAAAAGAAGATAATGCTAGATGAGTTCGGCGTTTCCTATCTAACTACTCTGAGAAGAAAGACCGAAACAAACTCACAGGTCACAGTCTCTTTTAAAGTCCAGACATAATCTTGGTCAGGCCATATGAGGACCATGTAGATTAGTGTCTGAAATGGTCTTTTGAGGAAAGAACCACACAGATTTGAGTGGACCTGTCCAGTCAGTTGCAAGCATTTGTCAGTAATCGTAGAGCTCAACTCAGAACTTAAGGAGCTCAACTCGACGAACAATACCAAAGAAAGGACATTTGGGTAGGTCGCATAAAGTACTCAAACTGCCAGACCATCATTTAAACTAAATGAGAAAGAAAAAATTAAAGAAAGAGGAAAAACAATAAAAATAAAATATCCACATAGTCCTCACATTCACAATCATTAAAACAATATAATACTTTACAAAGTAATCATGTTCTTTTGTATATAATTTTCAACAATGTCAATATGTATATAAAAAACTGGTATTTTTAATGATTTACATAATAATTAAAATGTCAAATTTTATGGTTTTATCACAAAGCTTAGAATACCGAGCAGCTCAATCCCACGCTTTTTTATCTTCTAAATAATCTGAAATTTTATAGTACCCTTTTTTACAAAGTTTGGTTTTAATACAGCTTTTAAATCGTTTAATGGGTAAGTTTCAAATATCAATGGGAAGTTTGTTGTAAAAGTGTATACATTGACCCATGAACGAGTTGCCTAATCGTTAGTATTCCCCAGGGAAGTCAGGATATTTAGCTTATTAAACTAGGTAGTGCATAAGTTATCACCTAGGTACTGGCAAGATACTCTCTTCTTTGAAAATGGAAATATGTTTCGTCATTGCGACTTCGACATTTGTGAAGTACACAAATGTAAAATACACATCGTAAAATCATGTGCTATAATAGTCTACAAGAAGAGAACATCGTAAAAGAAGTGGCGAACTCGCCAGAAGTAGGTACTGAGAAAAGTAATCCAAAATGCTGTAAAACGCGCCCAGATGAGCATAAATTCTGGCGGAGGCCACTTAACAGATTTTATTTTTTAGACTTAAAACAGAGCATAATTTTTAAAATTAACAATAACCGGAACGATTTTTCTTATTTACAAAAATAAATTGACCATGTTTTTCTTACTCTTAGGCCGTATTTTCGGCGGCAGCGGGGCGGCGGGGACAGTGGCGCTAGAGTAGCGCGTTCTGCAGGGCTAACATGACAAGCGCGAGAACTCTTTTTCTCGTTTTGTCGAAATTTGTCTACGATTCTGACGTCATTCTAATCCCTAACATGACCGTAAACGACGAGTAAACTCGAAAAAGGCACTTCGACACTTCTATAAGTCGCGACGAAGAGACCGACGTTGCAAGTTATTAAAAACAAATTATTTTTATGATAGCTACATCATCGGCTTGAGATTCCGTTTCATTAATTCAATGGTGCCGATTCTCTTATCACAAATGCTTCTAAACTAGATTAAAAATCACCAAATTTTAGATAATTCCTGTCAACCGACGATTTCCCATGCTAAAATAGACTAAAATGACACAACTTAAATATATTTTAGTTTGACGGCACTAAGATGGCACTGGTGCCGATTCTCTTGTACACCGAACTAAACTAACTAAACTATCACTAAAATTCCTTACTTTTGACAATGAGAATCTTAACGCTATTCTGCAATAAAATGTCTCTAAAAAAATATTTTGACACAGCTAAATCGAATTTGACAATGGCGACTCCACGTGATACATACTTGTTTTCCCTACCCCCGTGAATTTTTTTAGAGCCGGAGGCGCGCATTGGGGGGCAGCCTCGACGTGTTTTATATGTAATTTTTCACGTTTTGCATGGATGCATGGATGGAGGTGTTCGTGTGAATTTTAGTTTTAAATAATTTTAGGTTTTTGTATCATAATTTTGTTTACTCTTCTCGTCGTCAAAATCGAGAACGAGTAAATACGACTAAATGACAGAAGAATCGGAGATTATCTCGTATTGAATTGTCAAACATCGAAATAACTACAACAAATATTTGTATGACCTGCAAGTAGTTGTTCTGGGTCTGGCTGTTTGTGTATGTGAGTATAAATGTTTGTAAACGCACCCACGATACAGGAGAAATTCCTAGAGTGGGGCAACGTTTTTTTAAAAAAAAAAGGTGCCATGTTAGGGTTTGTCGAAAAAACATCAAGTTTGACAGAACAAGTCGACTATTTTGTATGGAAGAGCTGTCAGAAAACGAGAAGTGACAGAAATAGACAAAAATTACTCACGCGAGATAGAGTAATTATCGCGTGTGTCATGTCAGGCCTGCTGGTCTCCCCGGGCCGCGGCAATCGAGAACAGTTCCATATAAAACTATGCATTTGAACGCGTCGCTGTCGCCGCCGCCCCGCTGCCTGGGTCCGCGCAGAATACGGACACAAAGTACACTTACAAACGTTGGTAAGTGTGGAATTGGGCCCACTTTGTACGAGCGTTTGTCCTTACTGTTATTCTAATAAGGCCTTATGAGGTATTTTCGATTGTATGTTCAGTGATTATTTATAGTTCAGGACCTAGACGATATTTAATTTTTTTTGGGAAATTCTCACTTGACTTCAGTCTTTTTTAGTTTACTCTTGATAACGCATAAATATAGTAAAAAAAAAATGTATTGTCTTTTGTATTGGTTTCGAGAAGCTCTTGAAGAAAGGCTTAAAAAAAATTCATTCAAGCTCGTTTCAAGGGCCTCCATGTATTTATTCTCATGACTGTACAGTCAAGTCTTTTATATCTTCGTCAGTTTTCAAATTCTTCTTCTATCTATATTTCTATCCTTTATCAAGAGAGTTTACACTTAATACCTTTTGAAGTTGTGGCACAGAGCAGACTATTGCGTAGAAAACTATATTTAATTATTTTTACCTTTTTAATGATTTTATTACCTTTTTAATGATTTTATTTAATTGCTGGAGTCTGTCTTAGTCATATTTTTAATTCGGTCTGACATGTTAAAAAGATAGCTGAATATCATTCTGCGGTATTGACATTATACTACGAAAGCAGATATTAATGCAGTCATCACTTAAGCAAAAAAAAAGGGGTGTCAACTTCGGTATAACAGATAATAAGCTGGAAACTCCTTGACTCTTCATTTTGGCGTTCTAAAAGTTGTCTCAAGTCTCATAAAATCTTGTATCTGCGTCGTAAGTTATTCAAGGTCACAAGAATCGGTATTTCGTAATTATCAATGGAGATTTTTTTTCAATGGGCAATTTTACCGGATTATTACACACACATTACACCGGACATTAGGCGCTAACTAACTTATGACCCCTGTTGCAAATTTGCTAATTTTTAAAGGATTTGTGATAATGTTGGTACTAAAAAAGTGAATTTTAAATAGTATTAATATTTTTTTATTACTTTTTTTGTAAATTATATTGCAGTACCTATATGCCCCTTTCGAATCGGACAGGGTTTATTCCATATTGTAGAACGCCATACGAGTTTCCAGCTTATTATTTCTCATTCCGAGGTGAAAACCCTAGTATGACTGGACTATATTATCGTGCAATGAGCAGACAAAACTATCCCCTTTAAGTGACGGAAGATATTTTGGCTGTGACTGTACTAGATGCATTTGACATTGTAGCAGATTACATAAATGGTAACACTTGTACTGAAATAATAATCATATTAATTACCCTTTAATTTTCCCACTGCTGGGTCATGGGATGTCACAGTAAGTCTTTTGAATTTTTGGTTATAGAACATTTTGCATCGGCCGGTTTACTCACGGTTTCATTTACCGTTTTAACAGCAGAATAGCAGTGGGGATGAAATAAATTTCACTGCCTCGGTTCGAAGCCATCACCTACAATTCGTAAGCCGAAGCCATTACCACTGGACCACAACTATTCTCATATTTACCTTCACCCAGAAGTTTGGCGTCTCTGAATACTCCACATTTGTTCTGCATCGTATGCCTCATTGCTTCCCTTAGTTCATGTGGTGCAGCACAACCGGAAGCTTTCTTTATCTTCATATAATTATCCAGACTTGCATCACATAAATTCTAAAAGAGTAAATTATTAATTAGTTTTCATAGCACGAGTATCGAGTTGATCTCATTTCTTTTTCCCAGAAACGGGAGACCTTCGTCCTGCTTTGAGTCAATACAGTGTGTCGAATTCACACATGATGCACACGGCAGATGACGTAGCAGAGATAAAGACTGGCGAAAGGTCGTAGAAATCGTGTAGCTTGTAATAAAACACGTAAACTGGTACAAGAGACCACTTGTACCAGTTTATAGTGTACATATTTTTTTTTAATTAGGTGAAAAGGACAAACATTAATAATTTTTTAAAGTTTGTAATGTTAGAAATAATTTTCTTTTATTTACTTTTAACACTTTTAACAATTTACTATGTGCTGAAAAACTATTTGTACCTGTTATCTAGGTACTGAAAAACTATTTGTACCTGTTATCTAGGTATTACTCTCAAAAACTTGGAAAGTTTGGTTTACTTTAATCATAAAACTATTTATAATAAAAGTAAACTAAAATTTTAAAAATTACAAAGTAAAGGTTTATTCCAAATCATTTTGACGTACCTATTTATATTATCGTAGCTTATACTTTACCTTTACCATCTAACAATAAAAAACATTTTTTTCTAAACTTTGTTATCAGTTTAGTACGTATACATACTTATTATTTAGTAAGTATTACAAACATTATTATCAAAATAGAATATATAGGTAGGTAGTTATAACACAAGTAAATGAAATAAAAATATTAAAAAACAAAATAAACTGTAAACCAAATAATGTTCTCAAACTAATCAATGGCTTAGGCATTTAATAAAAGAAAAAAACTAAATTATTTTTAAGTACTTGCTAATTAATCAATCTTTCAGACAAATGGTACCTATTTATATTTTTATTTTATTATTATTATGGTATTTTGGTATTATGGTATTTTGGTGAAATATGTTATGTATGTTGTTTTGTTAGTTATGTTGTTGTATGATTTATTTATTTTTATTGTTAATTTTTTTTGTAATCCCCTAGTGCGATTTATCTAAGTCCGTCGTAAGTGTGTCCCAGTGGTTTCAGTTGAAAGGCTTAAGGTTATATTCCAAAAAATCGTGGTAGTTGTAGTGCCGTCAGTTTTCTCTTTTTTGTGAAGAGAATCAGTTCGGTTTTTGTAGGGTTCACTGAGAGTTAGTGCTTGTTGCACCATTCCTCTACTATTTTCAGGGCATGACGCATGAGGTTGCATAGAGTGTTTTCATAGATCCCGTTAATTAGTATGATTATGTCATCGGCGTAGCCTACGGTGAAATAACCTTTGTCATTGAGTGTTTTGATGAGGTATAACAATAAAACTATACAACCGATTACACTGTGTCCACCATAACCCAAAACAATGCGCACGCGTGCATCGCGGTTCGGTGAATAAATAGCTAATACATTGCGCGTTTTTTGCGAATTGCTTACTAGTCCTTCAGATAATAATAATTTAGTTATAAACCTGAGCAAAACAAAAGTCATGCATTTTTATTAACGCCGTGAAAACCCAAACCTTAGCTTTTCCTACAAGGGCTGTGATATTGAAGAAGCTAATAAGGCTAAGTTCTTAGGCATTATAATTGATAGCCAACTTACATGGAAACCTCATGTTGAAGAACTATGTAAAAAACTTAGCAAATCCGCATATGCTCTTTTTATCTCTCAAAAAAAGTTAAGTCTGGCTCTGTTAACAGCGTACCACAGATTGGTTGCCTCGGTTTTGCGGTATGGCATTATTTTCTTGGGGCAGTCTACTGATAGGGAGCTGGTATTTAGACTGCAGAAGCGATGCATCAGGTCAATGTGCGGTCTTAAGAGGTCAGGAAGACTTAACAGGGGCTGCGAGGAATTTGAAAAAAAGGTATTTGAAGAAACTATTGCCGTCTTCTTACCTCAAGTCTGCCCCCGTAGAGTGCGATAGGGATAGCTACAGCTCAGACCAAATATATCAGAACAAAAATTGACGAAATCGACGTTTCGTATTCCCCTTTTTTCTTCTCGAAAACTGAACCGATTCAATTATTTTTTTACATTAAAATTTTAAAAAGAGTACATATTCTAGGCTCCTGTCATTTTCATTTATGTTAAAAACTTTTCTGGTACTCCTCTAATCACGGCGGTAAAAATGGGCCATTTTAGTAATTTTTGGAGGGTCATATTTTCTTTAACGATAAGTTGTTGAAAAAAAAGAAGTAACAGGGACGTCACTACAGCAGACCTTCATTTTATGAAAATGATTGCCCTAGCGGCATACAAGAAGAAAAAAGGAGAATACATTTGTATGGAGAATCGCACGCCCTGTTCCCTCTCTTAAGACGACTGATAGCTGTATTCCCTATTTTAAAATCTTTAATATGTTTAACTTTGCCCTGTTTATATTATAATGGAAACATCTTTGTTTGTGAAATGTAACCCACATCTATTTAAAAAAATATCAGAGGTCAGGAAAAATCCAATACGGACTCAATAAATCAATCAATTATGTGAAGCAAAATGTAAAACGGCGCTAATGCAAAAAAGTTTTTTTGGTATAGAGCCCCACTCTTTATAATAGAGTACCTAATATTATAAAAAATATAAGTACATTAAAATTTAAAAGGGCGCTAAACGAGATTTTAATTATGAAAACTTATTACACGATTTACGATTTTCTTAACCCTTTAACCGCCATGTCATAATTCGCGTGGAGTGCATGTAGCGCCAGCAACCTTTAGGTACAATTGGCATAATGTTGTAAAATATAGTTATCGATAAACAAACTAATGAAATAAATAAAACTTACTCATTTTTAATCAAAGGTTTATTTCTTTTCTTGTTTCAAACATACGTTAATCAGTCTTCAAATATCTTACGTTAAAAATGACAGCATAACATTTAAAAATGACATAATGTCAAAATTTTATCTGTTTATTACGATTAATGTGTCGAGTGTTAAAATATTGGGACACAAATAATATTAACAACAAATAAAATAACTAAATCAACTTTATTTTTTCTTTAAAACAAAATAAATAGGTAAATACACATATTATTATTATCTAGCTGTCTTTTTGACTGTAGGATAAATAAACAGACTAGAAAAACCAAAAAGTGATTTACCGATTCATTATCACTATCCGCCGTTGAACTGCCACTACTGCTAATATCATTAATTGATTGCTGTAATATATTTAATAGGTCTTCGTCGTCGTTTATCATTATCGACAACTTCTCGACACTAGCTCAGAAATAATAATAAAGAAGCACGTGTTATCACGGCGATGGCGCTAGCGCAACTGACGTTTATTCAAAATAAGACTTTAGTTGACCTTGAGCCGCACGTAAAATTACGGCGACGGCGTTCGCGGATCGTCTGCACTAGTGACGTACTGGCATAAGTCGGTAATTTATACTTCTTTGTTGATTTCTACATATTATATCACTTAAGCTTATTGGGTTTTGAATAAATAATTAAATCGTTAATAAACTATGAAATTTGAATGAATGTTTAGTTGATAGTTTGATAAAAAACACGATGTTTTTTATTAATTTAGCATCAGGAGTTTCATATGTGGTACAACACTAGTCTGCGTGAAATCACGGGTTCGGCGAAGTAGGTTGATATTTAGACGTATCACGAATTGAGAACTATTAATTATTTCATTTAATTTGCAATAATATGTTTCTAGTACTGTTAAAAATAAAGTAATAACACGAAATATACTAAGATTTAGTAAGCCAATTCAACATCTATTGAACATTTTTTAAATGACAGGACTTTTACGCAATATTCCGACGTGGCGACTGAGGTATTATTGTTACAACACGTAATATTACGGCGATGGCGGTTAAAGGGTTAATGATGATTCACTAACTGATGGACATGCTGTGTTACTCTGATGACATAATTATTGTGATCGTGGTTCACTTAATTTTTGTTTCCGCTTGACATTATATAGTCTTATTTTATTTTATACTAGCTGTGCCCGCGACTTCATTCGCGTGGATGTCGGAACTTAATGTATTTTTTAGTGCGAAGCGCTGTTGGAGGATACCGACACCAAATCATTTTTTTTATTTATGCTAGTGCTTCTTTATAATCAACATTAGCTGTGGAACCATCTAGAGCGTACACAAAAAGGTTACCGGGGTTGTTTACGCGTGAAAGCGCTACGTATAGTTGACCATGGGAAAAGCATCCAATACTTAGGTCCACCCCCGCAACGGATAATGTCTGGCCCTGAGCTTTATTAATCGTCATGGCATAAAAGAGACTGACTGGGAATTGCACTCGTTTGAAAGAGAAAGCAAAGTTATTAGTAATTATAGGTATTCTTGGAATAAAAACAATATCACCGGCGCCACAACCGGTTAATATTTCAGCTTCGATTATGTTTTGCTACAGATTTGTGACTTTGAGCCGAGTGCCGTCACAAAGTTTGGGAGGACATAAATTTCTGAGGAGAATTATTGGTACACCGATTTTTAAAACTATTTATTTTGTGGGCTGGAAGTCCGGGTGTGTTGAGGGAATCCAAAAATTCTACCGGTCATCTTCTTCCGTAACTGTATTTATAGTGTATTCTTTACTATTTACGGACACATGAATCAATATTTTTAAATTAATTGCCGCAGCTTGGTCATTCCGGGGAGTCAAAATAGCTCGCTGACATAGCCAAAAACGGGCTTGATTTCCCATGTTTGTGGAATCTCCGTACACAGAAGAAATTTAGCTCCTGTTGTGATGTAACGCAAGAACAGAGATTATCAACCAAAATAACTTTTCCATCTTCTTGTACGGGGTATGTGCCATCGCCTATTTGTAACAATAAATTGGAAAACTCCTGTGCATTTTCGCAGCCTCCTAACTGTGCACGCATTCTATTCTATTCACTGCTTCTACAGCTTTGCGGTTTGCCATTGTGCACTCGTCCCAAATAATTAAAACACAATCGCGTAAAACCCTTGCTTTATCGCTATTTCGTGATATGTTGCAAACCGGGCTTCCCGTACTGTCTAAGTCGATAGGAATTTTAAATGTTGTGTGTGCCCTTTTTCCCCAGGCAATAATGTGGCTGCTATCCCTGAAGAGGCGACAGCAAGGGCAATTTTATTTTGGTTCCTTATTCAAGCCAAAATAACTTTGGTTGGAAAGTTTTACCTGTTCCACCAGGTGCGTCTAAAAACAGGATTTCACCCGAGGCGTTATCTACACTGCAGCATACCCTATCAAACGTCTGGCGCTGTTCTTCTGTCAAATTTGCGCAGCCATTTTGTAAAATTTCTGCGAGTTCCACGGGATTATAACTAATTTCTGATACGTACTCTGTTTATACGTTCCCCATCGACAGTCGGCACACCGACAGTCTATGGGGAACAATGGGCAAACCGTATTGACTGATTGGGTTCCCCCTCCTATCTTACAACTATCTCTTGAATAGCCAATAAGGACCTGTTGTGACAAATTTCACGTACCCTACGTGAAATTCAGACAGGTCCTTATTGGATAGGAATTTCTCCATCAGTATTTAGTTGAACATGTCTCAAAAAATCTTCAGAAAACTTGTCATTGTACTTTTGCCATAACTGTTTAGCATGTTTAGCATCCGATAACCCACAAAAAGTCAATAAGATGGCAAACAAATGTCGCAAGCGATATGGACTAACGCTGACACATGCTTCAGCTAGAGCGTCATCCCAATGCTGATCTCCATCTAATAAATGGCGTGCGCGGCAAGCGGCCTAGTGTGTGGGATGTTCTATATCATCCACTTTACGGAGCTCAGCAAAAGACGTAGGCCCTCGTACTACATGGAGAAGAAGGCGTAAATAGTAACATTCTTAATTATTCGGGTGCACCGTGTACGCACACCCGTCCAATCATGTGTTCTTTAAAAACGCCAGTCTCGCCTTCCACAGCTTTTCCACGTCTTCTACGATTCCAAACACTTTGCTGCTTGTTATACGTGTAACAAGATGGAACCTCATTATATAAAATGGATTTCGCGAAATTGTCTGTTTCGCAAAGGCGAAAAAATGCCAGCTAGGTGGTTTGCTTCGGGTTGTCTAATCTAAACCCGAGAGAGTTCCCGCCTTCAAGGCGCACATCAAGATGGATGCTGTTCATCGCCAAACTGCTTCCGAAGAGCTAATATATCGGCCAGATTGATACCTCGTGACTTCATCATATTCATTATGATTTCTCAGCGCGATCATAGCTTGGTCACTGCCCTTATTGATACATTTGCAAATATATTTTATAGACTCTACGCTATTGCACATTTCGACATGTGTGCCTGAAATGTTTTCGATAAAACTGGCGAATACGGTACGATCTCTTAATATAGTCCAGTCTAAGTTCGATAGATGGCGCTGTTTTAATATTTTACTTCGGAAACACCTATAATTTTTTTCTTATATAAATTGTGAACTGATTACGATGAAACAAAAAACTTTCAATTTACGCACATATTGTTGTGTATAAAAGTTACGTGAAGTTGTGAGACCAATTGAACATAACCCTAATTTTACTACTTTAAATTAAAATATCTTTTCATAGACAACCGATTGCAATGAAACAAAAACTTTCAATTTACGCACATATTGTTGTGTATAAAAGTTACGTGAAGTTGTGAGACCAATTGAACATAACCCTAATTTTACTACTTTAAATTCAAATATCTTTTGATAGACAACCGATTGCAATGAACAAAAACTAAATGTTACTTCAAGTTACGCTCAATCGTTGTGTATAAAAGTTACATTGCTTTCGTACATTTTACGTGATGCCCGAACAAACAAACAGACAAACCGACAAACAGACAAAAATTCGAAAAATGCTGGAAATGTGTTCTATTGGTTGTCCTTTAACACCCTGACTATTTTTTCTGGATTTTTTTTTGATGTACAAAAACGACTTTTCTTCGGTTTTATTATATGTATAGATAGATTGTTTATTGCTGTGACCACACTGACATTATTTTTTTTGTAATATCCAATGATATGCCGCTTACTTTAGATTTTGAATTGCATGCCCACGTGACGGTAAAATATAGAGAACTTTATTATAAAAACACCTATGTACTAAACCCATGTTTGCAAAAAAATGAATTATTTGATTTAGAAGCAAACGCGCATTGAAGTAGTTAAAGCAATGGCATGTAAAATTTTATCGGAGAGACCAGCCGGATGGCGAGTGGTAATCTCCCAGATTACCTTGAAGTGATACGGAACCCCCCGTATCGTCCGAATGGACCCCAAATGGACGGGGGCGAAGATTTTTTTGACATGGCATTCGAAATTTAAGCTCTAAATCTAAACAAGGAATATCAATGCCATCCGGTTTTGATTTGAATCTAAAAATTTTGCATTAGGACTCTTAAAGAATGAGGAACGTCGAACGAAGCGTAAGCAGCGAGGTTTTCTAAATATTTTAATAAGTGCGAAGTTGCCAGTACAATGTTTTAACATGTATCTATTATTTATCTTCGAATGAAACTTACTCATATAATTGTGATAGAACTTCACTTACAAGTTAGTTCGTTTAATCATCGATTTTACCTGATGGAAAGCATTGAAAATCGTAATGCTCAATTACTCACGGGTTTAAGATCCTTTTGTTTCTCTCCTGGCTTATGGTTTTGTGCAATGGTTAAGGCTAGTGATCTTCCGAAGACTACGACGTCTAATATAGAGTTAGCTCCGAGCCTGTTCGCTCCATGAGCATTGCTGACCACCTCGCCGGCCGCGTACAGACCGGGTATTGTACAGTCTTTACCACCCTTGTGAATTAAGCACTGTTGAGAATAAACATAATTTAAAGCGCAAACCTCTGAATTAGTAGGTATGGTCTTTAAGAAAGGTCTTTTCACACATAGTTCTGCCTCCCTAAAGGCACATTAAATTTTCAGCTTTTTCTCTAGAATGACGACGCATTTGTGATGCCGGTACTACAGTTTGGCTATAGGCGGCGGACACCTTACTATCAGGCATATTCATCAGGTTGTTGCCAAGAGGGGATCGAGGGTAAACGATAACAGCAGCACAGGTAAATCGAAGGTTAAACTACGCTCGCCGCGGTCGGTTATACACACATTAAAAGAGTGTCTAGGGATCTAATTGATCCCTTTTTAGAGTATCACCGCAATTGAGGATTATTATATAATTTTTTTGGATCGTTATTGTAAATTTTTTTAGTGAATTTCACAATTTGAATAAAGATTTTTCTTTAAATTTTGATTAAAAATAGAAAATTAGCGTTTTTACAAAACCATTACAATTTCTGCATCGGAACTGAAAACAATTGCATCGATATGGAGCGACGACATCATTTGACTCGAGAAGAGATGATGAGAGCCGTCGGAATGTTGCGAGCTGGTTCCAGACAACGTACTGTTGCACGCTATCGTGTCACGAGCAGCGTGGCCGAGCGATATGGAGGACGATCTCGCATCACCACTAGCAGACAGGACTGGTACATCCAAAATACTGCTCGACGGAATCGTACCATGACCGCCATGATGTTGGCTACGAGGCTCCGCAGCTCTTCAGGCTCGCTGATAAGCGACCAAACCATCCGAAATCGTTTACGTGAAGTGGGTCTGCGTTCCCGAAGGCCGCAGAGAGTGTCACCTATAGCACCCCGCAATAATCGTAGGGCCCATTTACAATGGACTCGCGAACACAAATTGGGACGAAGAAGGCTGGCGCTATGTTTGCTTTTCCGATGAATCTCGTTTCGGTATGAGGCCGGATACAAGACGTACTCTAGTTTGGCGGACCTCTGGACATAAAGAATGTTTAAATTTTGTCAGGAAGTTCATTCATATGGAGGGGGGGGAACAATAATGGTTAGGGGGCCGGTATTTGGATCGGTGGAAGAACCGATCTCATTTGGATCAGAGGCAACCTCAATGCTCAGATTTATGCGGGGAGGCTTTCTTTAGACGTGATCATCCCTTTGTTTCGACTAATGCACGACAATGCACATCCACTCACGACTAGAGACGTAACACGCACTCTTGTCGACGCTCGCATTAACGTTCTGCCGTGGCCTGCTCAATCGCCACATCTCAACCCAATTGAGCACGCATGTGATATGCTTCCAAAAAAGAGCTCTGCCGAGTATGGATGCCGTGCATACCCCCCCCCCCCCCACAACAACTTTTTGACTTGTTAGAAAGGACGTGGGCGGCCATTCCTCGAAAGCGATTTTAATGAACTGATTTTAAGCATGCCAAATCACTGTGATTGTGTGATTCGTATCAATGGTGGTAACACAGTTTTTTTTTTCATCTTTACAGTAAAAGAATTTTAAAAACCTATTTTTTGTCTTTTTTGCCATTTCATCGACGACATTAACTTAGGTTAATATCCCACAATTTGAAAAAAATGCAATTTTTCTTCATTTTTACAAAATATAGGGATAAGTTGTTAACTTAAAAACATAGGAATTATAGTAAGAAGCCAATCTGGAAGACTGGATTTGGTAATTATTAATTGGATAATTTTTTATAGTTAAAAATGTACTTGATCCCTAGACACTTTTGATGTGTAGGTACATCGAGACCCCTGCGTGCTGCGAACTATGAACCGAAGCGTCAGACTAGTTGTCAGACTTTTAGGGTTGTGACTACTCAGTCTTACCAAGAACAAGTGACATATCGTGTTACCCAGTCGCTTTAAGTATAAAATACTGGTATTTTGCTACATCCGGTTAGACTGGAAGCCGACCCAAACATAGTTGGGAAAATGCTAGGCAGATTGATTGAACATGTGAAACATAACTCGTCCTAACCTAGATTTTTAGGTCTCGAAGGTTACCTATCTCTCCTATTTCAACATAGCTTTTTGTATTTAAATAAAAAAATATAAATTCTATGTAGGTAACCTTTTCATCAGTTTCCATGTTTACCCCCCAAACATTATTTTACAAACATCGATATTATTTTTGCCTTAATACCTTGGTGTCCAAGTAGATTTGAGCTCTCGGAGCCTCGATATTTATAAACACTACATCTCTCAGGTACTACCCGGCCTCTGTTCAACTGATAGCTCTGACCCGCAGCGTTCCTATTACATTGCGGTCTATCTCGAGCCAGCGTTCGGATTGCGTTGCACGCTCGCCGCTTTCTCCGCTTGTTTAGATGGAAAGCCAACATGATCACAATTTGAAACTTAAGAGTATTTTTACAGTCATGACAATCAAATAAAATGCACCGAAAAGCATTTAAACTCTGCTGGATCAATGGTAGTTAGAATTGATTCCAGAAAAGAAAGATTAAGTTACCTGTCCTTTATAGTTAATTGGTATACCACCCATAGTGTAGTGAACGGTAGGTATGACCGGTACGGGCTGGGTGAACACATCAGCTCCGGTAAATGTAAAGGCGGACTCCGAGATCCCTGGTAATTTATCCCTAATCAGCTCTGCGGGAAGGTGGTGCAGTTGTAGGTACACGTGATCTTTCCGCGGTCCTACTCCGCGCCCTGGTGGAAAATTGTGTGTTGAGAAAAATGAAGGGTACCTATTTGAAATATTAAAATGACGCATTTATAATTCTAACTAATATTATAAATACAAAAATGAGTTTGATTGATGAAATACGCAACGTAGCACTTAAAATGACTTTCTAAAAATAAAAAAATTACGCCGCTTATGTGGCACCCCGACCAAATGGGTTAGGTTAGGTTAGAACTGTGAACAACCGCGCACGAGCCGAGCGAGCGCAGCGAGCGGTGCCGCGGCAGCGGCTGGCGAGTGCTACATCCAAGTTGGTCGCAGTTACTTGACTGTTTTTACTTCACCTTACACCATGGATACCCTACATTAATGATATGGCCTAATGTCGACTGACATATCAATAAACGTTGACGTTTAAACGATATGGCCAATGTTAGCTGACCACTTCTAGAAATAGTCAATTCTAAGATCTGGCCACGACATAGACTTTACGAGAACTGGAAAAGAAAAAGGTAGATGCTCTAGAAATGTCGTGCTGGAGAAGAATGCCTGGGGTATCATGGACGGAATTCCGCACAAACATACTCCAAGAACTCGGCATCAAATAGCGTCTATCAGCAGTAGTAGTCTCGAATACTGAAGATTTTTGGTCATGTCTCCAAGCGGAATAATGACTCCATAGTGCGTCTAGTGGTGCGATTGGACACAGTTTATTCTGACCAAGACCGCTCTGTCAAGAGCAAAACGAGAAAAAGAAGAAGCTTTTAGTTTAGTTAGTTTCACATTCAATATATTTATGTATCAGTAGTAGTTTTTGTTAGTAATTTTTAAATATTAATTGTTATAATTTTGCTTAATCTACAAGAACCCTGTAATGGGTGAAGGCCTCCTCCAAAGATCTCCATTTATATCTGTCCTATGCTACTTGTCTCCATGTGGACCGATTTCGTCTTCTCAACGTGTTAAAGCTCTCTCTTTATTCCTTTTGCCTTGTGGGCCGCGCCACTCAGTCGTTCTCACGGTCCATCTCTGGTCTGTAAGTCTCGTAATATGATCTGCCCATTTCCACTTCAGTTTTTGTGCATAACTCGAGAGCATTTGTTGCTTTGGTTATTTTCTTTATGGTGTGTCATATTTTATCTATTTTCTTTACTTTGTGCATACGTCCCTCTATTCGTCGTTGGAAGGTATTAATTTTATTTTTAGCTTTGGCATTATATTTTCATGTCTGGCAGCCATATGTCAAGCACGGTAATAGATTTGCGTTCATTATTTTTGTTTCTATAATTATTGGCATATTACTTTTAAATATTTCTTTCACTCCATTAATTATTCCATGTACTTTTTCTATTTCTAATTCGTTGTGTTTTCTATCAAAACTGATGTTCTTCCCTAGATAGATGTAGTTTTCAGCATACTCCAGTAGTTTGCTATTAAGACTTATTGGTATTTTTAAGCTATTAGTTGTGCATGTCTTTTCTGATATCTTCGCTATGGTGACTTATCTCTTGCTTTACTGTTCAAATATTGTGGTCTAGGTACATGTATTTGTTGCATATACTTTGGAGTATATTGAACATGTTTCTCAGAGCTTTGGTTTTAAATCTTTCAATAATGTCGATTATGCTATTGCTTGCTGAGCCCCATGGTTGAATGCAATAAATATGTCCAAATTGGCTTAATGATGGCTTTGTAAACCATAATTTTGCTCACGTTGCTTAGGTGGGAGTGGCGAACTACTAGTCAATATATACTCTGTTTTGAAGCATGAAAATTACGCTTGGAATCCATCGGCTTCGGACACAGTCGACAGTTTGCCACATGACGCAAGGTGTTGCCATACCGGACTATTCGTGACGTGCGAATATTTTTATGATTGTGGCATGCGGGCCTGTGACATGCCACAATATCACACGATGTTGTTCCGGTGTAAATGAGGCGTAGAATGCGGACTGTAAATTATACTGGTTCATTCTCACCTTGTTTCATGGTCGAAATTATCACTAACTAGGTACCCGGAAGCAACCAAAAAAATCGTATGTGTCCTTAACATGTGAAGCAAAGTAAATTACGGAAGGCTAACGATATGCCTTCAAAATTGGTGAAATTAATGGTTGATTGGTACCTTAAAATTACGTATTCAGGTGAATAAAAATTCAATACCTTGTCGTATCTCTGTGGCCATTGACCTGGATACGACGTCACGACTCGCCAAGTCCTTAGCTTTGGGAGCATACTTCTCCATGAACCTGACCCCTGCATTATTGACCAGGTACCCACCCTCTCCGCGGGAACCTTCGGTCATCAAGCAGCCGGAACCGTACATGCCTGCAAAAATGAAACATTGATTGTACGTAGGTAACGTGGTTGCGTAGGTGTAGGTAACGTAGGTAAGGTTGTACGTAAGTAACGTAGGTCGATTATTAAGGTTGTATGTAAGTAACGTAGGTCGATTATTAAGGTTGTACGTAAGTAACGTAGGTCGATTATTAAGGTTGTACGTAAGTAACGTAGGTCGATTATTAAGGTTGTACGTAAGTAACGTAGGCCGATTGTTCAGGTTGTCTGCACAAGGTATTTTTTCATGTTGGTTAACAACTGTTTTGTGATAGGCAGGTAAAAATAACCACGCGACCTCTTGAAAGCGAAAAAACAGTATTTCTTCTTGTTTTCCTAAGTAGCGCCTACCCCATATGGACTCCGGTACTCTAAGCGCGCGCAGCAACATACGACTAAAGCGACCACTGAACTTGAAATAACTACTTCCTTTACTAACCAGTTGGGTGGAACTGGATGAATTCCATGTCCTGGAGTGGAATAGAAGCTCGTGACGCCATAGCGACTCCATCACCAGTGCAGGTATGAGCAGCTGTGCATGAGAAGTACATCCTCGGGTAGCCTCCAGTTGTCATTACCGTATTCTTGGCTTGAAACCTGTTTAATTTCATAACAGCTTTAGTTTTTGAAATTTTAATACAGAAACGCACAAACTTCCTTAAGCAGGAATTTTAAAGGGCTACAGAGCCCAAAGATCATGTGCAGGTCTATCCAGGAAAATTACTGGATATACCATGATCTTTTGCTTTGCTACACGCAATGTGCCCACACACATGTCAGGTTCGGATGGACTCATTCGATTCGGCAGTACTTATTGGTTGAACAACAAAGCCGATCCATTACCGGCTATCTCTAACCTCACTTAATCATGTTCGAGCTGGCTCGGCACAATTCGAGCTAAGCCGAGGCGCTTTTTCCCAAACATGATCTGCATATTATTATCGATTTTGCCGCCTGGCTGTGCCGAATCATGCCGAGCCGAAGATGTGGGTTGTAGCACCCCTTAGGTTAAACCAATATTCCTTTAAAATTACTGGATAACGTGCGATAACGTCCTGAGTTCGAGTCCCAGGTTGGGCAAAGTATAATTGGTAATTTCAGCAGCCTGAAGTCTGGATTCGTGCCCGGATGATATAGGCTCGCACCCTATTACATGGGACTGAAATATTCCCGACAAAATGTGGGATGTACTAGAGGTACACCGCTGCTTAACCCTTCGTGCGTTAGTATCATGAATCAATTACCTATGAAGGCTGCCGTCGTCCATGTCCATGGCGAGGCACCCGACCACCTCGCCATCTTGGACCATCAAGTCCATCGCAAAGTACTCGGTGAAATGTTGGATGTTCTTGAACTTCGTCGAATATCCATAAAGAGTATGGAGTAAGGAATGACCAGTACTGGAAGAAACACGTATTATGGTTTCTACGTCATTAAGATAAATTTGAAATTGAGTAAAATTTTAAACTAAATAATGGCTGCAAAACAGTCATTAAAATAATAAAATATAAAAATCTTTTTTTAAACAAGCTTTTAAAGAACATTAATATTTTCTTAAAATGCTTGAGGCATAAAATTTCCTTACATCAATTAAAGATAGCTTCAAGCTCGTTGCTGCCGATTTGCTCATGCCTTATGATGCAAGTTTTCTACGATTGAAATTTTTAAAATTTCTGAGTTGATTTACGGCCGATTTTACGAATTATGTTGATCTTGGTAGTCCAGTCCTCTATCAACTCTTGAGAGCGACACTAGAATCACCATTCTAGTAGAACACGTTTTTGCACTATACGATTTGTACTTTCGACATAATAATTAAAAATAGAGAGTCGCGCGCATGCGCCTGCCCACGCGGTGTGACGTCATAGGCAAATTTTATCTTGCCTCAATTATTTTCACTAAATATCCACTAACCTATCTTTTGCGTGTTCAACCATTACTCTAGTATTAAAAGTCTCGAAGTTATTAGCAATTGAAATCTTACATGTTTTTGACGGTCAGAAATATTGATACTACCGGTAATCTGAGCGGTAAGATGAAGATTTCAGCCGAAAGACGTCAACTGCTGGACATAACTCTCACAAGTGTCCTATCCCAAGATTCCTGCAACCTTCATCAGGCTCATAAAGTAGTACTTATAACTACATGTAATCGTTTTCTTGTGGATTTAACAAAATATAGTAAGACCGAAGCGTATGCGCTTTAAGAAGATTTGAAACAAAATAATACCGGTCAGCAACTGCACATGTTCTCTTGGCCATAGTTTTGCCAAAGTTGACAGTCCCTCCTCCAAAAGGTCGCTGGTATATTTTGCCCTCCTTTGTCCTTGAAAATGGCATACCCATATTCTCCAATTCCCTTATACAGTGAGGCGCTTCTTTGGTTAAATAGTGTATGGAGTCCTGTCGAAAATCGAACGAGCTCATTGCTGGAGGCATGACCTTATATTGGAAAAGGCCGCCATTACACTTGTAAGTTTTCCTCACGTAAGTCACTTACGTTCGACAAATTTGTTAATATAACCTCTCTTGTAAGTAGCTTTTCGTAATTTCTTCTTACATCTTACGCAGTCATGTTTCTTACAGAAATTTATCGGAAGCAACTTACAAGTTTAATGGCAGCCTACATTATTGTGAACCGATAAAACGTATTCATAAAATATATGAAAAATAAAAAAAAAACAAAATCTTGCCTGTTCTTCTTCAAATGACCTATTCATTTGAAGAAGAACAGACAAGATTTTGTTTTTTTTTATTTTTCATATATTTAAAATGACTTACTTTTCCTAAGTAGGTACCTGACCTTTTGACTATTCAAAAGTGCCTGTTAAACTCCTTACTCGGCCATTCTTCCCTACAATAGTTAGTGCAAGCACTGCAGACTTTCGCCAGTTCTCTTTAACCAAGGAGAACACGATAAGGCCCCTGTTCACTGTGATCATATCTCTGAATTTCCTAGAAGCCGACGGGGTGCCACGCCGGCTTCTAAGAAATATTCCCTGAGACTGCATATCTCTCAGTTGTGGAGGGTCTTAGCATTTAAACAGCCTCGACCTCTACGCTTCCGTAGGACAAGTCGGCTCAGCACTTAAATAATAAATATCCTATGATCGTTGGTGATGCATCCGATATGGTATCATCGAAGTAACGGCCATCATCGTTCCATCTGAGTTTATTATTATTAAATGTTTTAAATTATTATTCGAGTACCTGATCGCCAAGCCAATCTGATCCTTTGACTGTGTCATAAAAGTGGAATTTCCAATCGTCTGCGTGCATGCTTCCTGTACAAAATAAAGGAAAAGTTTTCGAAAAAAAAAAGACAGTTTTTTTTTTCTCAGTATAAAGAACACTGCTTGACAGTGATTTTAAACTAGCAAATAATAAAATAATTAAGAACATTTGTATCCCCTCGGGTGAATTTTTCCCAAAAAAGATAATAATTCTAAACAGATGCAGTGATTTTCAAAAACCGACAAACTAAATTATCAAAATGAATTGATTCAAGGTTGAAACAATGACTCCACTTAAGAGGGAACAGGGCCTGCGATTATCCATACAAATGTATTTCCCTTTTTTCTTCCTGAATAATGCCTCTAGAGCAATACTTTTTATTTTCATAAAATCAAGGTTTGCTGTAGACACGTCCCTCTTATTTCCTTTTTTTCAGCAACGTATTGGTACCCTCCAAAAATTATAAAAAAAGCCCATTTTTACCGCCGTGTTTAGAGGACTACCATACAAATTCAAAAAGTTTTTAACATAAACGAAAATGATAGGAACCTAGACACTCTTTCTTAAAATTTGAATGTAAAAAATAATTAAATCGGCTCAGTTTTCGAGGAGAAAAAAGGGGAATACGAAACGTCGATCTTGTCAATTTTTTTAGTGATATAATCGGTCTGAGCTGCAGCTGTCCCTATCGCACTTTACGGAGGCAGACTTGAGGTAAGACGACGGCAATAGTTTCTTCAAATACCAATTTTTCAAATTCCTCGCAGGCCCTGTTCCCTCTCAACAAGTCTCCAATCGTTGCACCGTTACGACCTGAGGGTACCTGGAAGATCGCAGTTTTGCACTTACCAAGAGAAGCATTTACGCCACCCTGTGCAGCTGTGGTGTGGGATCGAGTGGGGAACAGCTTGGAAACCAAGGCTACTGAGAACTTTCCCTCAGCCAGGCCAATGGCAGCTCGAAGACCTGCGCCTCCTCCACCAACGACCACACAATCGTGGCAGTGATGATGGATCGTGAATGAGCCATCACGATGACAAACTAAGCGTAAAAAATAATAATTCAAGACTAGTCGAACAACAGTTCACCTAATGTGTGTAGGTAAGTGTAATCCTTTGAAAATGTTGAATTGAATCGCATATTCTAAATTATTCTCGGAAGGCGGAATTAGATTTTTTTTAAAGTCAAACGAGTATATTTGGCTTACTTTTTAGGGGTAGTTGAGAGCGAAGTGCATGTGCATTTGAAAACCGACCACAGGCTTTCTGTAAAGAACACTAGATATTTATTTTGTGTGTAGGTAGGTTAATGGTAATTTGAAACGGTACCTATTAACGGTTACAGGACTGGTACGGACCTATTCTGTAACTCTCCATTTACAGAATAGGTCCGTGCCAGTCCTATAACCGACCGTTACTTGAGAAATAAGAACGATGCAGACAGCGATAAAAATATGAACTTCTAAATGTCTGAGCACGGAGCTTTTGTACAGCAGCACCCTAATGGCGTAACACACTTTCAATCACAATCCGATGGTTTGCAGGAAATTCCTAAACCATTGCTTCATGGGTTTGAAAAATTCGTTTGCTCAACAACGTAAAAAACGCAATGAACGTGGCTGAACCTGAGGGCTGCACGGTCAAAATAAAATCCATTGCGATCAATCACGAAACGTTCTGTCAGCTAATTATGCGAAAATAATAATTACAAAAAAATGGTACTGTGATCAAAATCCTGTACCTTAGGGAATCCAAACATGATTTTATAAATATTAAATTATTCTAAAAAGCACATAATACACACAGTCAAAATAAAATAATTATGAACGATAGAAAAAGAAAAACGTTAATATGGTCGTATTTCATTTGTTATGTCATAATGTCACGTTTCTGTTTGTGTTCGGTGTTCGCCAGTATTTATGCCAGGACGAAAAAAGCTTTTTTTTTAAAACATACTTTCCTATTTAAAACCTTTTTTGGGAAATAATCCATTGATACAATCAATTGGAACGAAGTTCCTTATCACCAGAGATGTGAATTATTTGAAATACATGTATCTAAAATGGAAATACCAAATGCAAAATAACTATTTTTATTTCGTATCTGAAATACTTTTTTTATAAACACAAAATAATGTTTTGAATACGCAAATAAGGTAAGTGAAAAATATATAATTTGATGAAATTGTACATGGAATACTCGACACACAAACTCCTTGTGCAAATAACTCCTCGAGATTTGATTGATTTGACATTTTTAAATTGTATTAATTCTCTTAGTAAATTGGGTAATTTCGAATACTGTACGTTGTACGAATACAAATTGTTCCAATTTAAATGTGCATTTTAATTAATTTACCTTCCTTTTTCTTCATTAAATGTCTATTTTCGCTTAAATCTTTCTTTTTCTCGTGGTCATGGTATAAAGTATAGTATGCAACTCTTGAATGAAATGGATTTATATCGAGGGCCATGAATTTTGGATGGGAAATTATCAAATAACTTCTCCCGCTCTGGGTGGAGCGGGAGGGCGTGTCAGACTCTTACTGACTAAAACCCACCCATGTTCCTTCCGTTGCCTGTACGTTGCCAGGGGCCACGGTATCCCTTTCGGGCTTTCCCGCAACCCCGGCAGGCATCGGTCCTATCGGACCCCTTCACTTGATGACATCTCTTTGAGGCGCGCGTGGAACACAACGCGCCGTCGACCCAGGCCTGGTCCTTATCGGACGGCGAGCTACCCATTGCTCACCGTCCGCAAGCCCGCGCCTACGGTGGCCGGGAATCGGCCTGCGATTCCCGACGCCCAGCAGGGCATGACAAGCGCGAGAACGCTCTTTTTCTCGAATTGTCGAAATTTGTCTACGATTCTGACGTCATTCTAATCCCTAACATGACCGTAAACGACGAGTAAACTCGAAAAAGGCATTTTGACACTTCTAAAAGAAACTGTTTTCCTGGGAATCACATTAGACGAGAAATTACAATGGGGACCTCACATAACATCTCTTGCGGCGCGGCTAAGCTCAGCCGCTTATGCTGTTAGAAAGATAAGACAGTTAACAGACGTAGAAACCGCGCGATTGGTCTATTTTAGTTACTTCCACAGTATTATGTCGTATGGCATTTTACTGTGGGGTCGGGCTGCTGACATTGAATCCATCTTTATTTTGCAAAAGAGAGCTGTCAGAGCCATTTATAATCTACGTCACCGCGAATCTCTCAGGGAACTATTAAAGGGATTAATATTATGACGGTACCTTGCCAGTTCATTTATGAAAATATTATGTATGTTAGAAAAAATCGACATCTTTTTAATAAAATAAGTGATAGACATAATTTTAATACTAGAAATAAAGATAAAATAGATCAACCATTTTTCAGATTATCTAAAGTACATACATCTTTTATGGGGTACTGTGTTAAATGTTACAACAAAATACCTTGTGATATTTTGCAATTAAATGAAAGAAAATTTAAAGCTCATATTAAAAGTACACTTTGTAAACAAGCATATTACAAATTAGAGGATTATATCCAAGATAAGAATGCTTGGAAACATGCTGGTCCTGCTCCATAGGATAATTTAGAATCAAGACAAAATCAAACTGGTTGCAAATTTAAGTGTATATTTTATTATTATTTCTTATTATATGACATTGTTTTTACATTCTATGACCAATTCCTCGCACACTGACTTATAAATTGTGGAATCTTAGGAGGATCGTCTACTTTTACAATGTTTGTAAATATGTGAGCACCATGTATCTATCACATAATTAGTTTATCTGTTGTTGCTTCATTTTTAATTCTTATTTTTTTTTTTTTTTTTACCTATTGTGGTATAATAATTTTATTCTAGGTGCATCGTCCTCACATATAATTATATAACTAATGTACTCATACAAAATATTGTAAAACATTTTAAAAGAGTAACGGTGGAGTTTCTTGCCCATTCTTCTCCATACGAAAACTACCTTTTGGAAGGGGCAACTAGAATCAATTATTTTTTTTTGTAAATTTTTGACGTTCAAAAGTGCCTTATACGGGCCTACTTGAAATAAATGATTTGACTTTGACTTTGACTTTGACTCTATATCTCGCCACGAGAGACCGATGTTGCAAGTTATTAAAAACAAATGATTTTTATGATAGCAACATCGGCTTGAGATTTCGTTTCATTCATTCAATGGTGCCGATTTCCTTGTCACAAATAAAAAAAATGAGACTAAATATTAGGTCTTTACCTATGAAATTGCCGTTCTGCAGTACTGGCTATTTCAAATCAAAATATTTTTTGTTTGGCTAAGAATTCTAATTTCAAATTAATTTTATTTTAAAAACATGGATTATTTTTTCCAAAAGCAGTCATTTGATTAGTGTTACATTTTCATCGCATTTCAATCTTTTTTGTCATCATGGATACGTTAAAAATTCGAGTAATTATGGAATATGAGTACCGTCGTGGCAGCAACGCGTCACAAGCGGCACGCAACATCAACGACGTTTATGGAGCTAACACTACAAACCAACGCACCACCTGTTATTGGTTTGCTCGCTTCCGTTCTGGAAATTTCGACCTGAAAAATGAACGCGGTCGTCCGAAGACTTTGGTCGACAATGACGAATTAAAGGCGATTGTGGAAGCTGATGATACACAATCTACGACTGAATTAGCAGCAGCTTTCGACGTTAGCGTCAAAACAATATTGGTCCATTTGCGTCAAATTGGCAAGGTAAAAAAGCTTGACAAATGGGTGCCCCACGAACTCAATGATCGCCAGCACGAAGTACGCGTCGAGACGTGCCTTGCACTGCTCAACAGACACACAAATGAAGGAATTTTTAACCGCATTGTTACCTGCGATGAAAAATGGATTCTGTTTGATAACCGCAAGCGCTCAGCAAGTTTGTTGGATCCTGGTTCAGCACCTAAACAATGCCCTAAACGAAATCTTACCCCTAGAAAAGTGATGGTCACTGTTTGGTGGTCTAGCGCCGCTGTGATTCATCACAGCTTCTTACCAAACGGGGTGAGCATTACTGCAGATGTGTACTGTGAAGAACTGAACACAATGATGGAGAAGCTGGCACATCTCCAACCAGCATTGGTCAATCGCTCGTCTCCGCTGCTCCTGCATGACAACGCGCGACCTCATACTGCACAGCAGACGGTCTCCAAGTAGCAAGAACTGGGGTTGGAAGCTCTCCGTCATCCGCCCTACTCACCAGACCTTGCGCCTACAGACTACTACTTTTTCCAGAATTTGGATAACTTCTTGGCGGGAAAAAAATTCAATACCTGAGAGGCAGTACAAAATGCCTTTGAAGAATTTGTTGCCTCCCGTCCAGCTGATTTCTTTAAGAAGGGCATCAATAAACTGCCACTGCGTTGGCAAAGATGCATTGATTGCATGGATGATTACTTCGATTAATACAAAAAAAAAATACATTCATGAAAAAAATTCGTTTAAATTTTTTCATACAAAACGGCAATTTCATAGGTATTATTACCAAAATTTAGATTATTCCTGTCAACCGACAATTTCCCATTCTGAAATAGACTAAAGTGACACAACTAACAATATTTTAGTTTGACGGCACTAAGATGGCACTGAGTTATTAATTTAGTGAAAATGGCAATTGTGCTGTTCTGAATTTTACGTTTTTCATCTAAAATTCTGATTGTCTAAGTATTTAATCGTGATTAAAAAGGTATGGAAATTAATTTTCATGAACTAAAATTCACACCAACACTTCGACTTTTTTTTCTTTTCTTTTACTTATATCTCGAAAATGGTGTGTCCTATCGCAAAAATAATGAAAATTTCCCCTTTTATGAAACCTATAAACCCCTAATACCCAACATGTAGGTAATAATTGTTCATATTTTCGATACAAAAAACGAAAAAATCCAAATAAAATACGTCGTTTCAATATAAATAGTAGTTTAAAACTAAGTATTTTCATTATTAATATATTGTAAAATAAAATGATGACTAAAATAAGTACAATTATGAAACTGCCATGTTATTTTGGAGTTTTTTTTTGTATCATAATTTTGTCTACTCTTCTCGTCGTTCTCGTCGTCAAAATCGAGGACGAGTAAATACGATTAAATGACAGAAGAATCGGAGATTATCTCGTGTTGAATTGTCAAAAGTCGAGATAACTAAGGTGTCATGTTAGGGTTTGTCGACAAAACATAAAGTTTGACAGAAGGAGTCGACTATTTTGTATGGAAGCGCTGTCAGAAAACGAGAAAAGTGACAAAATAGACAAAAATTACTCACGCGAGAGCGAGTAATTGTGGCGTGCGTCATGTTAGGCCTGCAGGGCGTCTCCTGCGGCGGCTAGGGGCGTGAGGGCGCGAAATTTGCCTCTGCCTCACGCGTTCTGCCTTCTCCTTCGCGAGCATTACTGCTACGCAGAAGGAGGTGACGGCCTCCCATGCCCTCTCGCTCCGCAATAGTGGCGTGCCATCATCTATGGTCCTCGCTTTAAATCCGTCCTTTATTCACTAATTGCATAATATACTATTATCAAACCATTTTCAACCTCTTTGCTTATCACGCACGTTATACACACTTGGCGAATGAGAGCTATACCGAAAAATGTGTAACATTTCACCGTCACGATACTTTTGCTAGTAGGTACCTACTTATGTTATTTTTTCGTTTATACTTCATAAAAGATAGCTTGATCTCTGCGACAGCTGTCAGTAAAATCACGCCTATGAAGTCCTGAATGTCTTAATAGTACAGACAGTAACTGTCAATGTCATACTTTATGGGCATGCCGACCTAATTAGTGATGGGCGATGAATCATCGCGATCACAGACTATAAACTATCGATATTTAAAATAAAACTTAACTTATCTTTTAATTTTAGTGTATATTTGAATATCATAACATTATTTACATTTGTACATACTTGATCTAAAATAATAGTGAGTAAATAAAATCCAATTTCTCACCTACTCATGTAACATCCCATCCGTCAACGTCCCATCCTTGGGTTTCGGGAGAAGACACGCCGCCATCTTGTTTGATATCCATTCTCCTCAGTACGAGTGCCGACGCCTTGTGTACACTACGTGTTTTCCGTTCTCATTACTTTGTTTTTGTTACTATTGCTGTTAATTTCTGTTATCTGTTGTTATTATTGTTAGTTTCTTGTTGGCGTAATGCCAAAGAGAACGAAGAAAACTGTTTTGAACAGTCAAAGTCGTGAGTTTGTGATTCGTTTACGTGAATATTTTGAGCGAGAGATGCTATTACCCATGGAGAAAGTATGTGATAGAGTTGCAGACGCTCTCGGCATTGGACAAGCGACAGTAATTCGCATCAGCAAAGAAAAGTATGGCGAATCTTCAACTGCAGCATTGACTGAAGACGAGGACAAAAAAATTGGCAAATAAAAAAAGGAAAAGGGCTGCTCCTGTCACAAACATTGACAACTTTGACGCCGCTGCGATTCGCAACCATGTATATAGTTACTATACACGAAGCAAATTGCCTACATTGAAAAAACTTACCGCGTCCCTCAAAAACGCAGACTTGTTCAAAGGAAGCTTGACATCTCTAACGAAGATATTGAAAAATATTGGTTTTTCCATGGTTTTTCCTATAAAAAAGTGACAAAAGAAAAATTATTATGGAAAGAACCGACATTGCTCTTGCTCGAGTGAATTTTCTCCGAAAGGTCAAAAATAACACAAATTGGGACAAAGTAGTGTTTCTAGACGAGACATGGCTAAACTCCAATCATACTGTATCCAAAGCTTGGACCGATGATACTGCACAATCAACCACCAAAGTACCCGAAGGCAAAGGTCAAAGATTAATGATCACTCATGCTGGGACGTCATCTGGTTTTGTGCCTAATTGCCTATTGGCATTCAAATCAACAAAAAAAAATTAAGGAGTGGTTTTTAAAATTGTTAGATAATTTAAAGGAGCCACATTGCATTATTCTGGATAACGCCCCATATCACTCAGTCCAAAAGCACAAACCACCAACTTCAGCAAACAGAAAATTAAAAATCATTGCATGGCTTGAAGAAAAAGGAACAGAGGCCAATGAAACTATGCTCAAAAATGAATTATTAAGACTCGTTGGTCTGCACAAACCTGGTACTCCAACGTATGTCTTAGATGATATAGCCCACGAAAAGGGTCATACTGTCATAAGACTACCCCGTACCACTGCCAGTATAATCCGATTGAGCTTATCTGGGCCCAAGTCAAGGGTTTGTTTGCTTGAATTTCAATTGGATAGGTACTTTAAGTATCAACTAGTGTATAATTAATCTTAGTAAAAATATGTTTTTTTAAGGTTACGCTGCCAGACACAACACAACACCGCCTTTCAGGGCAAATAAAATATTGTAGTTATTAAAAAGTGCGGTCGACAATGTATCTGCAGAAAAATGGAAGAAGGTGGTAACCAAATGCAGAAAACTAATGGAAGAAGATTGGGAAAAGAGACGAGATTTATACTCCTCGCTTATGGTACTTCGAATTGATAAGTTTTTTTCAGGCCCAATAACGCAAGTGCGTCATTATCTTCTATAGTGGATGAGATGTTTCATACGCGAGCTTCTACGGAGAACTGATGATCGACGCCGATATCAATGGCGTGTGGAGACACTAGGGGCGTTCGTTAACTGCAGTCTGAAATAGTTACGATATATCGTTACATGTGTAGCAGGGATTATTTTACAATTACAGCGAAATCAGCTTCATTCCAACCGGTTGACTGCTTTTCTGCGTGGTTCCGTCAGCAATATTGAGTTCCAAATTTCTGCCGCTAGATGGCGCTGTCATCGCGCATCCCTTAATAAAATGTAAATTATAAACAAGTTTTTACGTTAAGATTAAGAGCTGTGATCCTGTCTAAATAATAAACCACGCTAAGTAAAACATCATAAATACAAATAAAAAGAAGTCATAATAGTACCTAAAAGAGAGAAAGCAATAAAAAATAATGCTGTTAAATAAACAGAACTTAATAGAGCGTTAAATGAGCAATGAAAATGCACATCAAGTTAAACCTATTATTAAACATTTTGCGTGAACTACGGACGAGGGGTCAAACTTCATGAATTACTTAGTATGGACAGTAGGTTCACCATGATAGTTCTGTAAAGAAATGTACTTTATTTTATTTTTCCTTTTTTTATTTTACTTTCAGTTGACAAAAAATAACTTATACTAACTTTCTGTGACATATTTTCAAGATCTTTAATGAACAAAAATGTTTAATAACACGATTTCTATACGACGTAAAAAATCGTACTGAAAGTTCAACGCTTTTTGGACGTAGTTGACCTAAGTTCTGCAAATTAGCGTAGCCGACACCCTTCCCGTTCCTATAGCGACCACCAATCGATACTAACCAAAGTAAGATGTAACCGAAAGAGATTCAAGGAAACTAAGTCTTACTGCAACAGTCTGCAACTGTTCAAAAGTAACAGTTATAGGTCAATAATAAAGATAAAAATCAAAGTATGGTACAAAACTTCTTATAGTAAACAACAATTACAATTAACAAACGGGGAGTTTACCCCAAAGTATCATTCACGGTACTCATTCATCAAAGACAGACAGGGCGCGGCGAGTCTACTCTTCGCGCTTGCGCACACGGATGAACAAACTGACGCAGCTAAAATGAACCATTTTGTGAACTTTATCCCTTCAGCTCAAACATGTTATAATAATCTTTCCGCGAATTTTATTCAATTAAATTCAATCAAATTTGTAGTTATTTAAAATAAATATAACCTGTAAAAAGTGTTCTAAAAGTGCTAGTTTTAATTTGGAAGTTGTAGTAGTGTTACCGGATGGCGTAACAACGCCTACAACCTAGCGATACTGTGCTACAATCATTACAGTAGTACAATCGCGTCCACGCATCCGACCACTATTCTAAAAATAATTGAGTAAACTTTAATTTTAAAAACTTCGCTACAGTGTCGAGTTTATTTTAAAATTTAAAAGTACTTTTCACACGAAGTTATAAACAGTGAAATTATAGTTTAAAAAAATGCTTGACTCTACTGAAATTTGTTTTACTGTTTACTAAACGCCTACCGTTGCAGTGTAAGTGGTTTTTTGTGAGTGTAGTGAAAAGTCAAGACAGTGCCTTATTAAGAAGTATGAAAGCAAATTAAAGTTTCCGCCATTAAAGTTTAATTTGGTGATAACAATCGCATTGTAAGGGTAAGTGAATAGAGTTTTAAACAGTTATGGTTTTAAATAAAATTATTACATTATATAATTTGAAGCCACAATATACAAATTAGTTGGGCTTGTTATTTTACATTTTTTTTAAATCGACATTACTACTCTTAAAAAAATATTAACTTTAAAAAAAAATGATTAACTTTGTTATTAAATAATATTGGAAGTGCATACATGCTACTAGATGGGCCAAAATAACCCACATTTCAAAGAAAGGGTCGATACCGTTGGCGTATTAAGGATGTGTTTTACCACCAGAGCGTCCAATTAGACAGGAAATTCTAAATATTTTTCTATATTGAAATTTATGCTCTTAAATCTATGATCGTCGATATTCTTGTGTGTTTGACTGTACATGTTATAACGGATGATTGAGTTATCGAACGTTAATATTTGATGAGATCTCGAGCGTTCAGAATGCTGAAACAATGGACTCGTTGTTTATATTTAAGGTTTTTTATTTTAGTTACATATTTATTTATTTTCAAAGTATTTTTCAGTCTTCAGATAATTATTTTGGGACTTCAGACGTCGGGGCTATTTTTGGTAGAAATTGTTTTAAGGCCAGCTTTAGGATCTGCAATTATTATCTAGATTCTTCACAGTCAAATTAGGGGTCAATTTTGTTGTGTTTGATCCTGTTTTGCATCATTCATATTTATTATGAAATACATCATTATATAGGGTTTTACTATTTGTTTTATCCATGTCCAAAGATGACACACACCTATTTCCATTATTATAGGACATTCTGTTCTAAAATCCTTAGCCTCAATACCTAAGAGATAAAGTTGAACGACGTCACATATTTTGGCAACCATATTGGTGGAGATAATTACGTAACTATACTGCGGATATTTTCGCGTCAGCCGCCTTTGTACAAACAATTCACGCCTGTTCTATGCGGGTTGTGGTAGAAACTAACACTTGCTTACGAATATGTTTAAAAAACTCTGTCGAATATTAAGATACTCTTGTCTCTTGTAATTGATCATGAGACTTTTTTCATTTGTTTTTTTATTGATAGCTGCATTGCATTAAATCAACTCTTTTATGAAACAGGGGTTTTTTTATTACAAAAATAATAATTTCAAAGTCAAATTCAAATCATTTATTTCAAATAAGCCCTTATAAGGCACTTTTGAACGTCAAAAATTTCCAAAAAAATATAATTGATTCCAGTTGCCCCTTCCAAAAGGTAGTTTTCGCATGGAGAAGAATGGGCAAGAAACTCCACCGTTACTCTTTTAAAATGTTTTACAATATTTTGTATAAGTACATTAGTTATATAATTATATGTGAGGACGATGCACCTAGAATAAAATTATTATACCACAATAGGTAAAAAGAATTAAGAATTAAAAATGAAGCAACAACAGATAGAATAATTATGTGATAGATACATGGTGCATGGTGTATGGTGATTTACAAACATTGTAAAAGTAGACGATTTTCCTAAAATTTTACAATTAATAAGTCAGTGTGCGAGGAATTGGTCACAGAATGTAAAATCAGTGTCATATAATAAAAAAATAAAATAAAATATACAATTAAATTTGCAACTCAGTTTGATTTTGTTTTAAATAATAATTGAAGTTAGACTTGGGTTTTTTGCAATACATCTTGTATTGCTAAAAACCCAAGTCTAACTCCAATTATTATTTTTGTAATATAAAGGCAACCACAATACACTCGCAAACAAGTGAGCGATCATAATTTGTGGTAAAATAGGACAAAGACACGTACACAGTGTTATCATCGCTAACACCATGTGCATGTTTATTGTATTTTGTGGAAGCCACTACGATGCATCAAGCAGATGCACATATGTACACCATTTTGTTTAAGTAACTGTGACTTGTCCGGGAAGTTTGGAGGCCTGGAGGCCTGGACACAGGTATGCCTAGTACAGGCTCCAGTGTCCACAAAAACAATGTATTTTTGTATACATAATTATGTATTGTACTGATTTTTCATTATGTGTTGGAGAAAATAAACGTTTTTATCATTATTATTTTGTTTTTAAATTTAATTACCCAGGTACCCGTTAACCTGGTATTTTATTAAAATCTCACGGGTGTAGTTTGAGTAGATAGATTGGTGTTTTATACTGTACTGAAATTATTGTCTTTACTATAATTACTATCCCGTGTATATCCCTATCGGATAAAGTGCCGCTAGCGGAATAATAGTGGCACTGCCTCGGCCCGGCTAAAGTGCCGTAAGTAACCTCAACAATCAAACAATGACAATGCAATGCTTACGACATTTTAGCCGGGCCGAAGCAGCGCCACTATTATGCCGCAAATAACGGCACTTTATTCGACAGATATAAAGTGCCGCTAGCGACACTCTATACTCTTCCTTATTGTTATTTACCCTTGTCTAGTCAATGCCTTACCACAATTTTGCCGCTATGGTTTACACAGCGTATCTGAAAAATTATAATACTAACTTTAATCAGAACGCTTTGTACAAATATTTAAAATAACAACTCTTTTGCCACCATGACTTTAATATTACTTGTTGATATTACCTAATTTATTAATATATATTAATTAAGTACATAATTTTATTTATTTTTTCAAATCTTAAACGGTAAAATTAGCACACTAAGTAATGAAGTAATGACTTAAAATTCAGAATGAACCTCACGTCATTATTTGGCTCACACTAATTAGTCTAATCCGAAAAATAATCAGCTCAACTGTCCCACACATTTGGGTCGAGTTGGTATTGGAGTTCAAAGTCAAAGTCAAAACGTTTATTGCGAACTTGTACAATGTTGGTGTCATGTTATGTTAGTACTTATGACTTAGCAGCCTTTTACAAACATTGCAATTATCATTCGCCTGCCCTTATCATCCTAAATTAGCATGCATCAAACATGCATGCATTAGTTTTGAATGGGACAGCTGATATTTTTTTCGCGTAACGATGTTGGTCCAATAGCGAAAGTTGTTTCGTCTGTACCACACCCTTAAATATGACCATACATTTCTAATACACGCTGTATAAAATAAAACATAGATATCAATTCACAATATAACATAAATAATAAACATAAAAGTAAATAAAGACGTTAGCAGTACGAATATACACTCGCAAAGATCATTGCGTTCTAAATCTTTAATTATTTATTTAATTCATTAACAAATTTTACAATTTGTATCGAAATGTATTAACTCAAAAATCTAACCGTTAAATTCCCTATAAAATACAATTACCTCATGCAACATGCTATTTTCGAGTTATTTTGTACTGTAATTAGGAAATCAATCCTATTTCGGGTTTTTTTTTTTTATCGAGCAAATTACAATATGTCGTGGTTTGAACCGTCAATTTCCCTAAAACGAGGATGTATCTATGACATAATATAATATTATTTTCGGGACCTAAATACACTGATTTGACTATTTAGAAATGATTCTAAAACAGGCGAATTCGGATGCCTGTTCTCTACCGGTCAACCAAGGGTGGTTAAGAGATAAGATGGCAGGTGTTCTGTATTAGAGGAGATAACAATTATAAAAAGAATATTATAAATAAAAAAGGTAGGAATTTTGCATAATCTAACTTTCTAGTTTACTGAACATGCGCCCTTATCTGCAGTCTGAGGGGGCTTAAACGTGTATGATTCTAGGCTCTATTTTCTAGAATAGAAGATAAAAGTTTTAGTAACAACAAAACACATCATGTTCAATTATTATTTGTATCGTGCAATATTAAGGTTTTAATTTGTTTAGCGCATCCAATTATGTTCTTTCTTATCAATCTGCATCCGTCCACTGTTGAAGCTGAATCTAATTTATAATTAGACTGATAAACTTAAAATTAGTTTGGAATCTTTTCACTGATTGTATATATAAGCTAAGTGGAATATATTTGGACCCAGGTGGTGCGGTCAGGAAATACTTTGCACAATAGCACTAGTATTCGCAATGACAATTGTAATGGGGTTCTTAACGAGCCCGGATGACAGGAGGCATACAAGTTCCCGGACAATGACCCAGTGTTACCATTATTAATAATTGTTGACGTGAATACATACTACAGACCCCACTTACATAATTATAAGCTTAATTTTGTTAGGACATCTGACAGCCTTAATTAACATTTTACCTTTGTTACTTAGGTATTTCGTACAATTCAGTCTTATATTTTTTAACCAATCAATTTTGAATCTCACAACTGGTCTACGATTCTATCTGGGTCGATCCACCTGCGGTGCCGGTGGGAGTGACGATGCATGCTCAAAGACAGAACATGCATCGTCACTCCCACCGCCGACGGGTCCAGGACCCATTATTTTAACCTTATCGCTTAAATTTTTAAATTGTAAACTCCTTACATCCACCTTTGTGTTATCGGAATGGCGTCCCAAATAGCCTGTGTTGGATTAGGTAAAGCAATATCAAAATTGGTACCATCAGCACATGCAAAATCAGATAAAATCAAAGTTATTTATTCAAACTAGGCTGAGAGTCAACACTTTTCGATCGTCAACATTACATAAGACAGTCCCAAAAATGTGCCTGTCATTCACCAGTTCCTACTGCTTTTGCTGGGAAGAAGTGGCGCAACCCTAGCACTAGCAGCACAGCTGTCTGATCAGTTAGCAATACTTGATTCTATACCATAGTAAATTAATTAACATTATTACGAGACACAAAACATAAAATAAAATTATTTGCCATTTCTCACGTCAATATACAAACAAAAAACATTGAAACTTATCTATACCTCAAGAAGAAATAAAAAATAAAAACGTAAACAGAACTTAATACCTAAGTAAATAAAAACCGACCCGAATAAAAAAATATTGGGGTCGGCTTCCAGTCTAACCGGATGCAGCTGAATACCAGTATTTTACATGGAGCGACTGCCTATCTGACCTCCACAGCCCAACAAAAAACACACAACACAACACTGGGTAATACGATACCCCTTGGTAAGACTGGTTGTCAGACTTTCGGGCTTCTGACGACCCTTAAACGACTATCAAACTTAACGACTGTCAAAGATCCACGAATGACAGCCGGGACCAACGGCTTAAGGTATTTTCTGAGGCACGGAGGAGTCTCGGTATGTAAAGATGGTCACCCATCCACGGACCTACCCCGGCAAACGTAGCTTAATGAAATGAAATTAAATTGAACGGAAATGAATTTTTTTATTCTGTAAATAGGATATTGTAATCACTTCCACACGTCATATAAAAATAAAATAAAAATTGCTAAATGAGTTGGTGTTTCCCATCTGACTACTCTGACAAGAAAGGCCGAAACAAACTCAGAGGTCACAGTCTCTTTTAAAGTCCAGACATAATATTGGTTAGGCCATATGAGGCCCATGTAGATTAGTGTCTGAAATGGTATATTGAGGAAAGAACCATTTCTCATACAAAGAAGGCACTAACATTGATCAGTGATCACCACGCTTGCTCAAGAAGGGTTGGCAATTTGACTTCTTCTTCACTGATGTCAGTAATATCCGAGATAAAAGTACATATGAATTTAAAAAGTGACATTTGTACTTGCCCGGATTTGAACCATCAACGTCGTCCATTGGGCCGTCACGACGCGTAATCGGAACTCTGCACTAATAGTTGTCTCACATTTTTATTTTCGGGATACCTACGTCAAAAAATTAATTAATAATATTATTTTGACGGCACGGTTGGCGCAGTGGTTAAGCGATTGACTGCTGCATTGCGTGTCGCGGGTTCGATTCCCGCACGGGACAAATATTTGTATGACCTGCAAGTAGTTGTTCCGGGTCTGGCTGTTTGTGTATGTGAGTATAAATGTTTGTAAACCCACGATACAGGAGAAATTCCTAGTGAGGGGCAAAGTTTAAAAAAAAAAATACTTAAAAAAAATAATAGACAGTGTATAGAGTGCCGCTAGCGGCATTCTATCCCTATCGGACAAAGTGCTTCTATTAGCGGCATAATAGTGGCGCTGCCTCGGCCCGGCTAAAGTGCCGTAAGCATTGCATTGCATGGACTGTGTGCCTATTTCCATCGACCGGGAACAAATCCAGACTCCGGCCTGCTACTGAGAAATTCCAGATGGTAAAACCCAACAACACTTTGCACGACCGGGGAATTGATCCTTGACAATTCAAAAGTGCCTGTAAATGGTTTAATTGTAATAAATGCTTTGAGTTTGAGTTTGAGCCCAGAACCTCATGCTCAGCAGTAATGCTTGCAACCACTAGATCAACGACCAATTAAGTAGCGCAAAATATTAATTTTTCCGTTTATTGAAATCTAATAGTAATGACTCACTGAACTAGTTTTTAATTAATATTATTTCTTTTTGAGCGACGTCTTGACGTTTTATCCTGCGCACTATTTAAAAACGATCGCCGATCGAATACGCGATCGTCGCGTGCTTATGTCACTTTTTGTTCAGAAAACCGGAACATGACCTCTGTCGGCGCGCCCACGCTTTCTTTCACCGAACAAAAAGTGACATATAAATGCGACAACCTCGTATTCGCGCGACAAACGCTTTTAAATAGGACGCGCCCGAAATATTATTTTTAAACCAATTCGTAGAAATAAAATATCATTATTAAATCATTTACAATGCGCCACTCAATGGCTTCAAACGTCAACCTCGCTGAAACACCACATAATTGAATTAAAGTTAAGCGTTTTACATGGCATAAAAAAATCTTAGACTTGAAGCAGTAGTAAATAAAAAGGAAATTGCATTATTTTATATTAATTAGACAACCGCTATTATACCGCTTATGGTGTCTGTATGCTGATTTTATGCAAGCATATTGCTTGTGCAACCGGCATGAAAATTGATAGAATTTTAATCATGCGGCTTGAACAAGCCACGCTTGTGCAAGCATGATTGAACTTGCGGAATCATACGCACGCCAGTTGCACGCAATTAATGCAGCTAAGCAAGCACGTCGTCGTCGTTAATCGCTCAAGCAAAAACTGATGCTGCTCTAGCTTGCTTGTACAGTGTGTAGCCTATTGGGAAGTTGTGCACGCTCGCACAAAATAATTGTTCATGCAGGCTTGTTATGCTTGCAGTTAGGTTAGGTTAGGTTAGGTTAGGTTAGCCTTAAGTGAATATGACGAACTTGCTGCCGGTTGCTCAGGCAAGTATAATCTACTTATTGCAATAGAACTCATTAAAAAAACGTAACGAGTAGATTATGTCAATAAACGATAGTAAAATAAATTAAATATACAGTCATATTAGTTAACAATTATATGAAATCATAATAAAATCTGTCAGTAAGTAAGCTATATATGGAGACGGAACAATGTCTTGAGTTAATCAAAGCGACCAATTATTTTTATCGTTTAAGTAGTCGTTGATAGAATAGTATGTCAAAGGCATGCAAATATTAAATTTTACTTTAGCCTTAAACTCATTAAAAGTAAAGTCTAATAAAGAAAACAAAACAGGCCAGATGTGGGTGTACTATAGGGACACCTTTGCCCAATCCTTCGCATGCACTATAGGTACATCCATTGGCGAGTCATGACGTCACACGACAACACACGTTAAACATACGTTAAAAATGGATGTATTTAGTTATGTCAGTCGCAGGTCTAAACTTAGAACACGTTTTGTTACAAAACTAGAAGGTTCGAGCTCTGGTGCCATTATTGAACCAGATACGGCATTACTTATTAACATGCAAAGAAAATTTTGTAAACATATTTAATCTCATATATTAGTAAACAAATCAAAATTGTCCAAAACTTTTGTCGTTAACAATATAAAGTAAACGTGACCACTGATTACAAGCTACAACTCGACCGCAGCAACAAGGGGAGGGAGGACAACAATAAGCCTGAAATGAACCAAAAATTTACCGGCTAACTAATTATCATGCCCAACACGAAGGTAGGCACAGGCTTTGCATTCTCCCGACCTAAAAGGGTATTTCCAAGGCCAAATGAGTTCATTCAAGCATGTTTCAATAGTTCAACTAAACATCCGGCTACCTATTTGTACAGAGAGCACGTATCGTGTGCTATCTGCCTTGTAACACAGCAGCTAGATGCAAAAGGGTTCCATGGCATATGATTGGGATCTATTGTTTAGGTCCTAGCGCCGAGGGATACGTAAATTCAAATAACGAGGCTAAACCAGGCTAGTTTCAAATCCCACCTTTGAATAGTCAGTGACTGCTTTTATGCCGTCATCGTGAAGCTACGTATTTATGCACTCAAAATTGAATAGACAACACTGCACTGCTATTGCCCGCACACTTATGGGGAAAAATTTCAGCTATTTGCAATATAATGTTTAAAATGCAGGAGTTTTTAGCCCTTTTTCACACGTTGCGTTACTTGGCGCTGGCAATCCGGTAGCTACAGCGTGTGCAAAGAGCTCGCCCGGATCGCTGCGCCATACAATAAGCCATTGTTGAGAACTGTAATATAAATGAGCTCCATAATTAAAAAACCCTATTGAACTGTCTGTATTAGTCCAAGTAATAATTGGAATTGATATTATGTTCTTTTACGATATAATTATAACGAATATAGGTAATCTATGTGTAAAATGTAGTTCCTCTCCGACGTATGCAAGGCTCTGGTCTTCATCAGTGATATCAATAATTCCATCATCTATTTCAGTTAGTAATCAACTTTCGTCTTTGTCTCCATTGTCTTTGTTTATCGCTGTCTCCTTCAAACCGTATTGTTGCCATATATACAGCCTCTAGCGTTATAGATAGTTATTTCAGCCTCGTTGGGTGGTCGTTGGAGTGGAATGAGTAGGCAAGACAAGGAATTTGTGTCCAGCAAACCGACCACAGCCTACTGCTAATCTCTTTTCTAGTAATATATCACTTGCCACTTTTACATACTTAATTATTACTCTCCATTGGGCTTTAATTCATTAATCTAAGGGCCGCTATCTCAATTTTCTGATAACTTTTACCTGAGGAATGAAAATTGCCGTCAGGAAATAAAAAGGAAAATATTGTCTACTTTTCAAACCGACATATTTATTCTTCAGATAAAAAATCTCTAAAATTTGCAAAATCAAAAAAAATTGAGCCCAATGGTGTCCAAATAATCTATTATTTTATTAATCTATAATAGATTAACTATTTCTAATATACTACACACAACAGACAAAGGTAACTCTAACACGAAGGTACCTACTGCAGTTTAGTTGACAAGTACCTAGACAGTATTCGTAAAATAATAGGTACTTCATTCATAAATCAGTTGAACGTATTGTAGCGAAATAAAAATGAAAATTCACCACTTTAACACGTATAATAATATAACCACGATACAGGAGAAATTCCTAGTGTGGGGCAACGATTAAAAAAAAAAAAATTAAAAAAAAACATCGCATCAAAAAAAAATCTAAAAAGACAACCGACTTCCAAGAAAACAGTAGGTACAAAGTAAAAAATAACTTTGGTTTAGAATTTTCGTTTTTTGCAACCGACTTCCGAAATAAAGTTATTCACATCGTGTTGTTTTTTTTTTGGAAATCGGTTGTTTTTTTTTTTTTTTGTAAAAATGTTTTGGCACTTGCTCCACACAAATTCAAATACCACTGCTATGTAAATAACAGTGACAGGAAGTTATTATAACATCGTCCATAAAGACTAAGTGGGAAAAATACGTATTATCGAAGCTAACTCAAAAAGTACCCAACCATTTTGAGAGCATACAAAAACAGAATATAGCAAATCCGTCTATATATGACGGAGTTATGCCCGAACATAGATAAAAAGAAAAAAAACAATTCGAACCGAGAACCTCCTCCTTTTTTAGAAGTCGGTTAATAACTGAAGTAAAATATGATTAAAATAGTTGTGGAACCGGTAATTTGACATAAATGAAAAGAAAATACGACAATACTTAAGGTACAGACGCCAGCAGGTCAACCTACCCAAGGTGTCAAATTTTCCCTATCAACTTTGAACCTTATGCTTTAGTGATAAGGTTGAAAATATATTAAAGAAATTCGACAGATTGTAGTAGGTTGATGTGCTGGCGTCTGTACATCGGACGGTAAATCTTTGTTACGCATTTGGTTTCCGAACCAGGAGATCGATTGCAATCGGTTTTAGTATCGCGACTATTAAATTACATAAATAACACGTGAATATTATCTAATAAAGATGAACCTAAGTTATCCCGGTAGAAACAGTCCTAGTCAAACAAAGTCTACTTGCATTAAAAGGTGAGCCCTAAGAGAACTATAATAATTAAGTGTGGTGGTTTAAAATAAGTCGATCCTGACGAACTGTGTCCTCAAAGCGTGATACACCTCGACAGCACCGTAGAAGATACGAAGATCAGCAGAACTGGACCCTCAGCCGTAAGACGCCTGGAAAACATCACAAATGACGCACCAAAACGTACTCATCAGTCTCGAATTCCAAGCTATGCGGCTGGTAAAACAAACCAGAAGCACAAGCCTGGTGGATATTCCAATATCCGGAAAAAGAAAGGCCGGAAGAGGTATTTTTCAACTGGTCCTACATCTACGACAATTAAAAAGGTATTACACCAGAGAAAAGGCAACAACCGTTGAGAAAGCAGATAAGGGACAATGCTTACTATTTGAAGGAAATATTACATCACTTGCACCGCTTACACTATTGTTGAATTCTGATAATGCTGGCTGCATTAGCAGATTTCAACAATAAATAACAGTCCAAAATTTATATCATCGACTGGGTTCAATTTTGTGATTCTTCACGCTGGCGTTTTTTAATTGACTGTCCCAGAAGGGAGGTAATGTTTTTTTTTATAAAAAACTGACAACCTTGTTCAAGTCATATTCGAATTTCAAAATCAGAAATAAATAAGAATAAAAAATTTAAGGCCAGCTAGTAAAGGTAAACCCAAAAGTTGAAACCGCAGAGGACACTCTGCAGTATGCTATGTACTCATCACCAATAACAGTCTCATCACAATACTTTTTATACGTCAATAATGAGAAAGTAATGAGAATGTGACATCATCATCATCATCATTTCAGCCGAGGGACGTCCACTGCTGGTCATAGGCCTCCACCAAGCACCGCCACTTCTACCAAATATGACATAGTAGCACAAAACAGTGATATGCTTTGTGCCACTTTGTCACGTTAAATAATATTCTCATTTCCCCCAAAATTTAGAAGCCGGTAATTCTCAACATAACGTTTAAGTAGTTCTAGAAAAGGAAAAAGAATCACGTTAAAAATTAATTCGTATCAATACTCAATACACATCACACAATCATTGCACATCTCTGTACTCAGCGAGCCTGTGGTTCAGATATACCCAAAGGGCTTACAATTCTCTGCGCATCCAGTTTAACAATGCATTCAGGCCCTGTTACGTCTGCCACGCTTCTGCAGTGCGTCAACAATGTTTGCTGAGTCGCGCACAGACGGCTTTGATGCCACCTGGCGCAAAAAGACAGCCTCACTGCTAAGCAGATTGCGTGGGAGCAGTAACAGCATCCTGAATGTAATAGGCAATAAGTTAGACAGCCCTCTGGTGTGGAGCCTCACCCAGAGGACCAAGTCTCTCTTAGTTATTAGGTACTAACATAGTTTTTAAGTCATACTAACAATATAAATGTAAATGTAATTATGGATCTAGTTGTCTGAATAAATATATTAAATAAATAAATATAAATACTATATTGCTTCCGTATGTGAACCTATCAGACTGACTAAACCTATTACGGTTAAGTCAGTCAGAGCTTCTTTAAATTCGACATGAATTTTCTTCCCCCTTCCTATATAAATGACATACCAGTAGCATTATTAATGAAAACGCCTCACTAATCGTACCCTGACTTGCCCTAATAAGTTACGATGAAAGCCTACCAAAAACGGTTAGACTCGTCGCAAAAATTCATGAATAATTGGCGCAAATACTGCGCTGCCCTATTTATTAGTGTGGCAGCACGGCAGGGCGGACGTCGCTTCCGGGTTTTGAATATTGGGCGGAAACGTGATTTTTTGAGCGAAGGCGGAAACCGAGTTTTGGTGAAAAGTTGGGAATAAACATTTTCATTTAAGTGGTATACCAGCGGCGTCTATATTAATTGTGTAATCAGCAAAGCGTATAAGGTAAGTGTGGTTACTATTTAATTTAATAATTTTAAAAATACAACTTGATACATAAAAAAATAAGAAAACAAAAAAAAATAATGTAAAAAATAAAATTCCACCAAATTGTTTTTAGTGGAAGTCTAAATATGTCGACATAAAGCGAGAGATTGCAAAAAAAATTGGCATACCAATATGTACCTGCCTACATGAAAAAAAGGAACTAACCACCAATAATGGAGAACTATGGGACAGAAAAATAAAGTTTTTTTTTTAAGTCAGTTAAAAATAAAAAAGTTACCTCTTTAAATTTTACAGTTATTTATAGTATAACATTTATTAACTCCTAACATTAAACACATACAAACAACAAGAGAAAAGTTAGGAAGTTAAGTAAAACAAGATGTTTTATGATAACAATTGGGTCCAATTCACATCCACTGTTTTATCTCTAGGTGATATCGAACTACAATATATTATTACGCTCATGCAATGGGAAAAAAAAACCAGTGATCAAGGTGTTGAGCGGCTGACTGTCTCTTTAGCTACTTTATTTTCGCCTGACGTACAATTAAGTATCGCGATTCGCGGAAGCTGTTTTGGGCACCTAATCTCTAAGACTAGAGTCTGTAGCAGTCATGCTGGACTGCAACTTTGATCGATCAGTCTGCTCCAAAGACTATTTTCATTCAGGTTTTAGGCAAATCTAAGGTCGAATTTATATAAAGAAACAATAGGCCGTTAAATCGGTAATCATAGCACATACGGTGTGAACCTACAGTGGATTCCACAAGTCACGACTGTGGTTCGGTTCGGGTCTGTGATTTACTTTCCGAAAGATTAGTATCTTTCGGATACTAAATCACTGACCCGATCATCTTCGGATACACATTCGGATGTTTTGTCCCAACGATCTCAGGTCAGTGAAAATAAGTTCAGGGTTTTTTTCAGTAAGTAATGTGCTTCTATCGTTATGGACTACAATTATTGTGATCTGTCAAATTTCTTTATTAGATTTTCAACTTTATTTCTAAGGTTCAAAGTTGATTGGGATAATTTGACAGTTTCGGGTAGGTTGACCTGCTGGCGTCTGTACATAAACAATGTGTAACTGAATATGCACAATATGAAAGTAGTTTGTTCAGAATCGTTTACTGGATTTTCTGTCATTTTTTAATATACAGTCAAAACCAGCATTTCTGTTTTCTTAACATAGTTTTTGGTTATAACGACTCTCGACTATAACAACCGTAATCCGAAGGTCAGCAAGAACCTAATCTACAATGACAATTACATGACCTAGTTTTAACTAAAACGCGGCCCGGTCATATCCGGCTGCTATGTACAATGACCCTTTACGTCCTGGCCGATGCACTGTTGAACTCTCCCGGTTGTAGCTCAGCGGGCGGGTCATTGAAACAGCCACCGTACCCGGCAGCGCCATCTGTGCAAACGGCAGTTCTAGTAGTAACGTTCTTTACTACTACGTATTGCAAACTGATGAAGTCAAGTAGTTTGTTCCGTATGCAACAGGTGGCGTTGTCCCACTTGCACCGCCTCTGCAATAATTTACAGTGAAAATCACGGGATAAAGCTGCGGATAAGCTTCAGATTGCTATGAATAGATGACGTTGTGTACACGAAGACAAGAGTGTTGAAGCGCGTCGATGTATGTGCATCTGGACTGAGGGCCCATTTTTTTTCCTTGCGAAGCAAATCGAGACTTTATGGAAATGGTAAAAACTTAAATAAAGCAAAGGTTCATAAAATTCTTAAACGTGAATTAAAACTTTTATGAACAAATTTCTTGGGCTCTCAGTCCTGATGCTTGGATAAATTGGTATAGCATAAATCTCAGAAAGTACTGTCTCCGTCCGTATCAATAATTTTTATTTTAGAAATTAGTTAAGATTTTCTTAAAACTTTTAAGAAATTTCCAACTCGGTTCAGATTTATGGCGGTTTAACTAGGTCTCTCAGTCTATACTGAGGAATCTTCAAAACATGAGTTTAACTGTAAACATAAATATGCCTTTTGCTTCGCCCGCGTAAAGGTCGGAAAATATCCCACAGCGACGTACTACCGGGATTCAGAGTATCCTATGTCCTAAGCCAGGTCATGGCCTATCCGTATACCTTTAATCTAAATCCGTTCAGCCGTTACGGCATGAAAAGGTAACAGTCAGATTTTAGGGTTGCGTACCTCTAAATGAAAAATTTAAACCCTCAAAGGATGACTTCGTTGTCTGTCAAGACCCTTTTCTCAGGACCTTGTGGAGGCATCAATTTGAAATAGATATACTTAGATCTACGGTCCCTTGAATCTTATAAAAAAAATAAAACCACAAAGTCTTCGAAATAAAAAAAAAATACGGCCATTAATGCCGCATATTTTGACACTATAAAACCAAAGCCTACTTAGTACTTCCCGTCGGCCCAGCAGCATGAAGTTTGGCGAGAAGCACGGTCAAGTAAAGAGAAACATCCGAAAATTAGTAATTTATAGTTATTACTATGAACTGCAAAGTGAAATTTGTTATTCAATCTGGGATCAAAAATTCATAGGCCGTGTCTTGAAGTAACATTTTAATTCAGTCGGTTCTCTCAATTCAATCGGTACTCTCTATAAAAAGTTATTTTTTAATTGAAAAGTTAAGTTTGTCAATCCGGATTGTATAATTCGGGCAGCCGAGCAAGCACAGCTTTCGAGACGGAACCCTGAAGGCGCAAGTCCTACTCACGACCCATCCGGTTTTTTCAAATAAATAAAACAGGTTTACATGATTCTAAATTCCTTAAAATACTAATTATTGATTTTACTATTATTATCACCAATACCTACTCAGTGCCACCATTAGCCACGTAAAACCTACATATTAGAAAGGTTGGTTTATGACTTTAAATTGTAATAACTTTTGACAGACTGGGCGGATTTTAATCAAATAAAGACTTAATATTAATTCAATATACTGACTATCACTATATTTCCAATCCCTGACAACCTTTAACAAGAAGACACAAAAAAAACAATATTACATGTGAATTATAAAATCAATCCCTATTTTACCCCTTTGGGGGGATGATATTACAAAAACGCTGAAACGTGTATTTCTTATTTCTTACCTAAAGCATAAATTTGAATTTTCATATTAAGTAATGCTGGGTTTCCCTATAAACTTTCATCCCTTATATCACCCCTTTAAGGGTTATTTTTGAGACAAAAATACCCTATGTTCTTCTCCAGGATGCCATCTATCTCCGTGCCAAATTTTATCGAAATCCGTTCAGGGGTTTAGCCGTGAAAAGGTAACAAACAGACAGACAGTTTCTTTCGAATCTATAATATTAGTATGGATAGTTGACCGTCTCTGTGAATTACTCGTAGTTAAAAAGAAGTAATGGCTCAAAAGCAATCGGTTGAAAAGTAAATGAAAGTTGGAAATTTCTTAAAACGTTTGAACTGAGAGCCCAGCATTTTCCGATTTATTGACGACGCTCAACTTCATAGATTAATACAAATTAGACCAAGTATTTTTACTTTATTTTTATTAAAATTTGACATTTAGTCCGTTGTTCTAAATGCCATACTTTAAGAGAAAATGCATTTTTAATTTTAAGATAGGAGCAAATTGTGTAGGGTAGATATGATTTATTGGCATCTTTTCTGCGAGCAATGTGCTCAGCCCATTGATTGCCTTAAGTTTTACCTTGGTTCTCCTGCGGATTTCGTCATTTCTGATTTCATCACGTAGGCAAACTCCAAGCATAGCCCTCTCTCCAAGATTAGCTTATTTAAAATAAAACCTAAAGTTTTCATTGAGCTTTCATTTTTATTACGTTTTGGATATAATATACGTATTCAAAATGTCCGTAGCCGCGTAGCAAAAATCGTAGCATAGCTCGTAGCCGTGTAGCGAAGCCGTCACTCCCTCAATGGTATGTATCCATTTGGTGCGCCATCATGATCTCTCAAGAAAGAAAAGGCACACGCACAGGAAATACAAAAAGTTAAAAAGGAACGTTTAAAACTACCATTTTTTTTTTTTTCGTATAAACGAAACAAAAACAATATCTTTCATATTTTGTTTTCTAGATTCTTGTATTGTATACCTTAGTTTATGCAGCTAATAGGCTAAGCTGCATAAACTATATGAGACGCAGGAGCCGACACTCTGCTCTGCCCTGCGCTGCGTGGCAGGTCCACGCAGTGCAGGGCAGATTTTGTAAACTGTGCGTACGCTGCGCCGCAGGCACATGCGACGCAGACAAATATCTGTCCTGCTCTGCGTCTCGTAGTGTCGGCACAGATTTTTGCGCGACGCATGCATGCACTTGTTTTTTTACCACTAATTCATATTTTGTTTGCAATGACAGAATTTTTTTACGCTTTGAAAAACTGTAAAGTAGCAACAACTCGTTAATTTCATAATCGGAATCTGACGCTGAACTCATTTTGCTAACTCTCCCGTCTATTGTTTGTACTAAGCTAGGACGTGAATGTGTCTATGTAGCTGCGTCGCAGCATGCGCTCGCGGCCTATGTCTGCCTCACCTGCCCTATTCTGCAAAATCTGAACTGTGCTGACCTGTGTCATCTGCGTCTCAGCTCAGTACAGACACATTAGCTATTACATGAGCTTTGGCGTTCACGCAGATGCAAAATAAAGCTGAAAACGCACGAGTGTATCATACATACTTCATTACAAACTGCGTAGTCGCGTACCAAAGTAACATAGCAGAGTAGAAAGCGCGTAGCCGCGTAGCAGCGTAGCAGAGCACGTAGCCGCGTAGCTGCGTAGCAAAGCTTTTGCCTTCGTCCTAGCTGAAACCATTTTGCCCACTGTCCTTTCAGTAAATACGTTTAGCGCTAAACGAATTCAGTCATTTGTGGTGGCGGCGATATTTCTAACTTAATCGGGCGAGCGCGAATTCTTTTAATTCCACTTAAGCTTTTAAGCAACGTTTACAGTTTTTTTCTGGGCCTCTTCTCCACTAAAATTTCATAATTTCGGTTAGTGGTCATATTTTAATGGTGTCAATGGTGCTTCTGAGATCGTTTAAACTAATTTGAATAAATTATTATCTACTGTTAATAAATATTATTTGTTAGGTACTAATTAAAAGAGGATGAATGAAAGGCATTTACAAGGCAGATTTCGAGTGGAAATGCCGGAAGGGAACAGCGTGAGTTTATATATGGATATGTATAAACTTGGAACTAAATTACATAACAAATATTTAAAATAAAAATCCGTAATTAATAATTATATAAGTCAATTTATTGCAGGTTTGTCTTTGGTAAAGTACTTAAAAAATTAAATAAAAATACATACACAAAACTACTCATAATAAACTCGCAAAAAATAAGGGCCAAATAGAAATTATTCGCTAGTTACGACAAAAAGGTCCAAATAGTGGAGATGATGATGGAAGTCAAAGTTAAAACGATTATTACAAACAAAGTGTACAAATATTAGTCCTTATTATGTTGGTACTTATGACTTAGAAGCCTTTTATAAGCATTACTATATCAGCACAATTTTTATATCATGCTTTATAAATTAATTAATGTGTTAAAGATTATTATTTTTACTGACGAATTTATTATTATTATATTTCTTATGTTAGCAATATAGACTAGTAACAAGTGATTGAGTATCCAAATTACATGCCACTGGCCTAAGATTGCCTAGGGGCTCTATTATAAACAGTTTATGGCGTAAACAGAACTGCCTTGCATTTTCGTATAAACAAGCCAGTCAGCGGTCACGTGACACCATAGCGACTTCTGCTCGAATATTGCCAGGCAATACCGTACTACGGACGTTTGTTTCACATTTCTTTTCATAATTCAACTGTCAAATAGTAACCTCACAATCCATTCAATTTACGCTGCTTCGAGCGTTATCCAGTTAACATAAGGAAATATCACGTGTAACGAATATGTACCGTTTCTGGAAATAAGTGGCCATAAATATTTTTTTTGAGCATATTATAACAAAAAAGTCAGCACATAAAAGAAAGCACAGGTGATTTAATAAAAGACACACTTACTGACTACCAAGCCTTTCTTAAAAACATACAATATAATATTGTATGCTTTTTTCATATCAACCGCAAGACAAAGTTTGTCATGACGTGCGATTTCCCATTTTTTCGTTTTGCCCAATCAATCACTTACATAAAATACAATCATTAGAATTTTTTGATTAAACGACAAATTTTTTACAGTAAAAACGAGCTAATGTTCATTCTATTGCCACTCAAATTATTTTATTTTTGTGTATTCAGGGACTAAAATGCTCTTCTTCGACTTCTATGTTAATTTGGTCTAAACCAACCTTTACAAAAAGACGTCAAAAATGATAGACAGATAATTACTTTGTCGCTATCAAAACGTTATGGTTGCTGAAAGGAAGGATTTTAAAACATTATTTACACATCCAATTACCAATCTTCCTAGAACGAATGATGGTACAAATCCGGCTAAAGAGGCGGTAGCAACAGCAGCATACTTCGTGAAGTGTTCTTCTACGTAATAAACGCTCCTTTCAATCAATCATAACGTGTGATGGACAGTACAGCCCTTTCACAGTTAATTTACCTCCGACAGCTGCAACCCAACAGCAACCGTATTGTAACAAGAATAAAGATCACTGTCATTTTGACAATTTGAACTATGCATCTAAGTGGTAAACTGTTCTGATTTAGATAAACTAACTAGTAAACTAACAAATTTACCCCACAATTTGACAAGACATGACCGGTAGCAATTTTACAGCGATTTCTGAAAAACATTGTCAAGCAAAGAATTTTTCAGTTTATTTCAGAAAACAATTGTTGTAATTAGTTATTAACGAAATAAACTTGATGAAACTAAAGTAATTATGTAACAATACGGACTAAGCACACACAACGTAAGCATCGTTGATCTGTTGTTTAAACACTTTTTGGAAACTCGATATTGGTAATTCTTTACTCAAAACATTTGACTGTTAAATTCGAAAGCTAGACGCAGTACCTATTTATCTAGCCTACATACGCCTTATCTATCAGCCAACCGAACTCGTTGATAGGATTGCTAAAACGTTTGATTTTGAAACCACGCTAAAACGCAAAATTTCGCCAAAACGCATTGAAGGATCGATCCAGCCGCAAAATCTCTGATGATGCATAAAAGTTTGTGTGTGATTTGGCTTTTAGATGTCTTGAAATGTTTAGATTATGGCAAACAAAAATGTAAGGCCAGCAGCTACCATCATGGATTTATAGCTTGTTTGATAAACACTTTTTAAATCCAAAAATTTGGCGGCATTCCACGCGATGTACCGCAACGCGTTACAGTAATGGAACAAGAAAGGTGCACCAAGCATTAATTTCAGGATGAATATCGTAAATGAACCCAGGTTGAGGCTTTGTATGATAGACACGTAGGTCAAGGCGCCGTTGGGGAGGAACAGGGAGCCCCAGGCTATGCCCAGTGCGTAGACAGTTACAATAGCACCTGAAACAGAAAGAAAAAAGGCGTTAGATTGTTCTATATTTTAATCTGCGATCGTAGGTCTGGACACATGTACCCTAGTTCCCTTTCCCGGGCATCCCTTGAGGCGTTTGATGTCTCCATCGCTGTTCATTAATTTCCTAACCAGAGTGTTGCTATGAGTCTTTAATTTCTGTATCTTTCACAGAACCGAGACAGTTTTTTAAAAATATTTTCCATACAAAAGCTGTCAAACCAGAATTGTTATTCCTCAGACAAAAGTTATCTGAAGATTGAAAAATTGGCCCCAAGAGTACTGTGCACCCGTCGCTGTTCCGCCTCTTTATGGCCTTCCCTTGTAACATGAACATAAAGGTTGACAATTAAATACATTCACGGAATAAAGTTATCTCAGCTTCGTTTGCGTAGTGTAAAACTGTACAATGTTTATTTATTTTGCCTTTTTGGCCTTTTAATAAAAAAAAATCTAAATTTAAATATTTTATTTTACATAAGCCCGGACGTTTTGAAAAATAAAACGAACACGATTTCTATTTAGATATCGATTGTGTAGGTCTTAAGCAGTAAATGTTACTAAGAAACATGATGTCTAAAATGAATAAAATGCATTTTTTTCATATCCTTTAATTTATTTTAGTGCTTTTTCGAAATTACCACCATTTTTTTCACTAGACTATTTCTTGTGGGGTTACGTTAAGGATGAAGTGTACAAAACTAGCTACGACACCATTGAAGACCTAAAAGCAGCCATAGAGTCCATTTTAACGCGAATTCACCACCTGAAGATACAAATCGCAATAGTAAGATCTTACCTAAACGAACGAATGAATGTTCTATTGAAAAAAATTGTGGTCATTTCGAAAATTTAAAGGATATGAAAACAATGCATTTTATTCATTTTAGACACCGAATGACTGCTGCATCCACATCCTATAATTATGTCGACAACCTCGCGAGGCAGGTCAAGATACTAATAAACTGTAATTTTGCAATTTCTATATTTAAAAGAGTGTCCTTGGAGTTTCTTGCCCGTTCTTCTGCATAGAGATCTACGTTTTGGAATGGGCAACTAGCTTAACAACCTATTATTAAAGAGTCCGTTATATTTTTGGATAAAAAATTATCCACCGCTGCGTGCGTACATTTCACTGTAATAACTAGGCGCGAGTTGCATGTGCCTACAGCGAAAAGTATCAATTTTTCAGCTGTCAATATTGGAAATGCACTAACATTATTCTGCTGAACAGTAATATTTTCGAAATTGGGTCTGTTTCGGTTTAGTTTTGTTTCGTCGACATAATCTGCCAAGTTATTGGCAACATTCAGTTGCTCTCTAGCTATTTTTATAAAATCGCGTGCTTGCAGACTGTCTATTTCATTAAATGAAATGAAATGAAATAAAATGAAATTGTTTATTCTGTAAATAGGATATTGCAATCACTTCTACACGTCATATTAAAAAAAAAAAAATAAGAAGAAAATGCTAGATGAGTTCGGCGTTTCCTATCTGACTACTCTGAGAAGAAAGACCGAAACAAACTCAGAGGTCACAGTCTCTTTTAAAGTCCAGACATAATCTTGGTCAGGCCATATGAGGACCATGTAGATTAGTGTCTGAAATGGTCTTTTGAGGAAAGAACCACACAGATTTGAGTGGACCTGTCCAGTCAGTGCAAGCATTTGTCAGTAATCGTAGAGCTCAACTCAGAACTTAAGGAGCTCAACTCGACGAACAATACCAAAGAAAGGACATTTGGGTAGGTCGCATAAAGTACTCAAACTGCCAGACCATCATTTAAACTAACTGAGGAAGAAAAAATTAAAGAAAGAGGAAAAAAAAAAAAAAAAATATCCACATAGTCCTCACATTCACAATAATTAAAACAATATAATACTTTACAAAGTAATCATGTTATTTTGTATATAATTTTCAACAATGTCAATATGTATTAGGTTGGGGAAAAAGTCTTTTCGCATTATAGTATGTATGAACTTGTAATAAAATCTCTTTGGCTATACTATGTGTATCTGGCTGGTTTTGGTATCATTGAAAGTTTAAATTTTAAAGAACATAATTCCAAATTCAAATTAGGAAAATGTGTGATTTTTATTTGTTTTTCGTACTGTCAAGATGAGTGAATCTAATGAAGAAATTCGATACATTTTAAAATTTTACTACAAAAAAGGTAAAAATGCAACGCAAGCCGCGAAAAAAATTTGCGATGTTTATGGACCTAGTGCAGTGTCTGTGAGAGTAGCACAAATTTGGTTTAAGCGTTTTCAATCCGGAAATTTTGATGTCAAAGATGCACGTCGCTCTGGTCGCCCTATTACGGATAAAATGGATGCCATTTTTGAAAAAGTGGAGCAAGATCGGCATATTAGTAGTTACGACGTAGCTGAAGAACTGGGAATTGACCACAAAACAGTTTTGGCGCATTTGAAAAAAACTGGGTACACAAAAAAGCTCGATATTTGGGTACCTCACGAGCTCACTGAAAGAAACCTAATGAACCGTGTACTCATTTGTGATTCTTTATTACGACGTAATGAAACCGAACCATTTTTGAAGAAGCTGATAACTGGTGATGAAAAGTGGATCACGTACGACAAGAACGTGCGAAAAAGGTCGTGGTCAAAGGCCGGTCAGGCTTCACAGACTGTGGCAAAACCCGGGTTAACTCGCAACAAGGTGATGCTGTGTGTGTGGTGGGATTGGAAGGGCATTATTCATTATGAGCTGTTACCACCAGGCAGGACCATCGATTCTGAACTCTACTGCGAACAACTGATGAGATTAAAGCAAGAAGTTGAGAGAAAGCGGCCGGAATTAATCAACAGAAGGGGTGTGGTTTTTCATCATGATAACGCTAGACCTCACACATCTTTAGCCACTCAGCAAAAATTAAGAGAGTTTGGCTGGGAGGTGTTAATGCATCCGCCGTATAGTCCTGACCTTGCACCTTCAGATTTCCACCTGTTTCGGTCTCTTCAGAATTCTTTAGGCAGTGTCAGGTTAACATCACGGGAGGACTGCCAAAACCACTTGTCGCGGTATTTTGATCAGAAGTCCCAAAATTTCTATAGCAATGGGATCATGTCCCTACCTACAAGATGGCAAAAAGTTATCGAACAAAATGGTACCTACATACTTTAGTTAAATGTAAACATACTATGTTAAAAAATGTTTTGAATTTTCTTAAAAAATGCGAAGAAACTTTTTCCCCAACCTATTATATAAAAAACTGGTATTTTTAATGATTTACATAATAATTAAAATGTCAAATTTTATAGTTTTATCACAAAGCTTAGCAGAGCGAGCAGCTCAATCCCACGCTTTTTTATCTTCTAAATAATCTGAAATTTTATAGTACCCTTTTTTACAAAGTTTGGTTTTAATACAGCTTTTAAATCGTTTAATGGGTAAGTTTCGAAAGTGAAGTGAAAAGTGAAAGGCATTCGTAATAGATGGAGTGATTTAGAGGTATGTATAAAAGTGGCTCATGGCTACATTACAAAACTCATGACTGTGCATCTTGTTTGGTTGAGGAGTTCCTATGGCCACTCCATCATCAGACCCTGGATACAACCTCGGGCTATACTACTTGTCAAGACAAAGCCTACGAGTCCAAACACGATTTTGCTGTCTTGTTTGGTAAAGGAGTTCTTATGGCTACCTTCCGGCTCCATCATCAGACCCTGGATACTATTATAGAACTTTTGTTAAGGTGTGTAGGAGGTTCTATAGTAGATTAAATGTTCATTCAATATTACACAATGAATTTAATGATGAAGTTACTATAACTAAGCTCGGTTGATAAACAAGTACCTAATTAAGATTATTAGTATAATATAAAATGACGCGAGTGACGCGGTTGGCGGTTAATGACAATAATAGAAATAATAAAAGAAAATGACAGGAACCTTGACATGCTCTTTCTTAAATGGAAATGTAAAAAAAAATTGAATCTGCTCAGTTTTCAAGGAGAAAAAAGGGGAATACGAAACGTCGACCTCGTCAATTTTTTTTGTGAAATAATCGGTCTGAGCTGCAGCTCTCCTTATCGCACTCTACGGAGTCAGACTTGAAGTAAGACGACGGCAATAGTTTCTTCAAATATCTATTTTTCGAATTCCTCCCAGGCCCTGCGTAACTTAAGTACTTCAGTTCGCAGGTTGTGTGCACGTGTGGGTTACATACCACTACGTAACTATCTTGGGATACAGTACTTGTCAAGACAAAGCCAACGAGTCCAAACACGATTGTGCTATCATGTTTGATTGAGGAGTTTGGCTACCATCCGGCTCCATCATCAGCCCCGGGACACCATCAAACTCAACAACGCTATCATAAAGATATCCAATAATAAAATAAAACTACCAGAAAAACCTTAAAACACAAAACACACAAAACTTTTTAAACCCGGTTTTTTTTAGTATAATTTGGGCAGCATTTGGTCCAAATCGGTCAATGTATTTTAGTGTCTCACGTTACTAATCAGACAACTGAACGATAAGCAGAAATTATTAATAAATCACATTGCGGCGTTTTTACGTTCGTTCAATAAAGAACTTACCCGAAACCACCAAATTAAAATTTTAAATAAATTCAGCAAAAGGAAACTGGGATAACACGTTTAAAAATACTGTTTATTGAAGAAAAATCATAGTTTTTAATCATTGTCGGACTTATCATCTGGGATAGGAGCGTAACAAGCACCGCGCGGTTGTCGAGCCGAGCCCAGCTTTAGGTACCGACGCAATAAAACGCGTGACGTCACGCGGTACCGGAACGATCCCGAACCGCAGACGTACCGACCAGTGACGAAAGGGCCTTAAATATCGTTAAATTAGCTAAAAAAAATGAACAAAAAACAACATTTTAATAATAACAGTAACTTTCAGCATGCCACGAAATGCTGTACAAAAATCACACCAATTTGAACCAGCTGCAGCGGTTCAAATTAAATGTTAAGTGACATTTATTTGGTTTAACAGAGTTTCATTTGTTTTTCACAAAGATAAATTATACAAAATTTTTTATATGACTGTGTACCTACATCAGTTCCTATTGAAAACACTATCTTTTTCCCGCGGCTTCGCTTGCGTGGAAGTCGGAAATTATCCCACGAAAACGTACTACGTACGTGGGATAAAAAGTATATTAGGTGTTAATTCAGGTTATAAACTATCTGCCTGCCTCATCCAAATCCTATGAGTAGCATAACATAATGATTGAATACTATTGTGAATTCATGCAAGCCTAGTACTTTTTGTTAGCTTACTGCTCAGAAATTACAAAGAATAATTGAAATACTATATCGTGAATTCATGCAAGCCTAGTACCTTTTGTTAGGTTGTGCCAAGATTCAAGTTTATTAACTCAAGGAATAAGATTTTTCATACACAAAATCCTCCCGTTTCATCGCCTTAAAATTCGAATTTCCAAAAACTCATTATTAGTGCTCCCCAACATTATATAAGGAAGCCATGTGCAAAATTTCACGTTAATAGTCCCAGTAGTTTCGGCTGTGCGTTGATACGTCAGTCAGTTTCTCGTTTTATATAGGTATAGATTACATATTGAGGCACAAAAGTCTACACACGTCATGTCATGTGTATCGCATATATGCAGTAGTAATAAAATGAATTCCAAATAAGTTACAATAGAAAAATTATTATTTAACCCAAAAATCTCAATCAGATTATAAAATCATATTGTATTTTAAAAAAGGTGAAACATGGTTTAATTCGTGTCACGAAATTTAAATACCTGGGGCATTTATTACCAAAGGTCTTGAAGACGATCAGGATATTGAGAGGGAGCGCAGGGCTTTAGCGGTTAGAGGTAACATGCTGGCCCGCAGATTCTACCGCTGCTCTAAACAAGTGAAGGTAACGTTGTTTAAGGCGTATTGTCAAAGCTTTTATACGGGGAATCTGTGGGTCAGCCACACCAAAAGATCGTTGGATGTCCTGCGCGTCCAGTATAATAACATCTTTAGGAAGATGTTTGGGCTGCCTCGCTTCTGTAGTGAGTCATCGGGGATGTTTGTGCTATATCGCACTGATGGCTTTCATGCCGTCATCCGCAAGAAAACGGTATCCCTGATCCGCAGAATGCGTGGCAGCTGCAACGAAACTCAAAGACTGTAGCGGACAGGATCTCTTCACCGTTGTGGAGAACCTTTGTCAAGAGATTAATTTAAATTGAATTTTAATATTTTTTGTTGTAATTTTAACTTTAGTCGAATTGTATGGATTTATTTATCTGAATTAAATGGTTTTTTTTTTGCCTTGAAATATTAGCTTGTTTTTATTTTGCTGATGGTAAAAAATAAATTAGAAGAAAAGAGAAATATCTTTTGAAAAATGTAATATTTATCCTAACGTTATAAAATCATCTTCATTACATTCGGAGAAACCTCACGGGAGTGAATAATACGAAGACACTTCTTCACTTTTCAAAGAGACCTTTAAATTATAATAGGAATTTTGTAAGAAGGTTTTCTTAGGTGTCTAGAATTATAAAGTGATTTTTATGTTTTTGTCTAATATTGTGGTCGGTAAATACAAAATGCTTCGGTGTGTTTTGAGAAGGCCGTAATTAGTCGGACCTAGATTTTATAAAAAAAGATGGATTAAGCCCTGCCAACAAACGACTATATTACATTAATATAATAATATAATACTTCAGCAATTTACTTATGCTAAATATCTACCACATTTGTTCTCTATTAGCCTGCCTGAACATTCCGAGCAGACCATAATCCACCACGCGGGCCCTGCGCGCGTTGGTAGATGTCACATGTCTTCGAATTATTTGGTTTTAGAACATACCGGTTTCTTCACGATGTTTTCCTTCACCGTTTTGAGAGCAGTGGTGAAGAAACAATTTACACAAAGTAAAGTTCCACAGGGCTACCACTGCTCTGCAATAAAGGTTAATGATTGGTTATTTTGAATTGTCGTATCTGAGTGGGGCAATGAGATTAATAAATATTTCTTACCAGTAGCTCTTTGAGCAATCGACGTCATGGCGGGTAATGTGGGCCCATAGTGCGTCATGTGGGGAGACATCGGCCGCTTCAGGGTCATGTTCTTATGGTCATGGTCAGGGTCACAGATGGGCACCCAAGGCACATATTTTATATTATGCCCTTTAGACTTATTGCAGATAAAGTTTAGGACAACAGGGGACACACGGAGGAGGCTTCCTCTGAAAAAAAGGGACATTTTAATAGTCTTCATCATAACAGGTTGTATCTACACACCACAGTGTAACTAGGTTTGACAGACAGGCTAGTGGCAGGGATTTGTAAGGAGCGTTACACACATCATGATTCGGCACAGCCGGCAGACGACCGATAAAATGTAGTACAAATCTGAGCCGAATAATTATGGTTCAGTTATTGTTTGATCGGTTTTGTTATTCAATAAAAACACGGCCGAATCGAATTTGCCGACCAAAACATAAATGTATGTAGCACCTCTTGATCATTTCGTCGTTCGGCGATGTTGATGAAAACAAGGAACTTCGTTTTCTCTCGTGGTAAAAATATTTGCCACTCAGCAAGGTAGTGTGGCCGTGGTATAAGGCACAAAGGTGCCCATTTTAAACAAAACTTTTGAATAACAAACAGCAATCAGGTTCAGGTTTTAAACTATTTCAACAATTGTCAATCTTTTTCCACATTATGGCCCATATTTTTTTTTTTTACGTGATAAGGTTTTTTAAGATTGATTCAAATAAATTTGCAATGAGGCCCCTTCAATTTCGTATTTTCAAAAATTCATAATTTATGTCACATTCTAGGATTTTTTCTGAAACAAAAGCTAACGTCATGATAAATAAAGGATTTTTTCAAAAGCTTTAAAAGTCGGCGTATGTCAAACTAATAAGAGAACGTAAGTGCTTAGTGCTTGCGGGAAAGTCCGAAAGGGATACCGTGGCCCCTGGCAACGTACAGGCAACGGAAGGAACACGGGTGGGTCTTAGTCAGTAAGAGTCTGACACGCCCTCCCGCTCCGCCCAGAGCGGGAGAAGTTATTTGATAATTTCCCGCCCAAAAAAAAAAAAAAATTGCTTAGTGCTTAAAAAATATAGTTTTGTTTATGTGTACACGCAAACTAAGCGACAAGTGAAGTGTGACCAGCGAGTAGACCGTGAGTCATGATAAAAATTCAAAAACCGCTCCGTGACTTGTAAACTGAACCTGAAGACCTGAGTGCCTGCCGTGTGTTGGATTGCGGCGAGGTTAGGAAGTAGTGGGACGGCATAAGCCAGTTTATTAAATCGATTATCTCACAATTTTTAAATATTTCATCAACTTGCAAAATCGACCTTTGCCGGGACAATCCACTGTTTCATCGACATCTCTAAATATATTTTTTTCTTTTGTACTTCGTTAGGTAGCTGATTACATGAAGATGTGTTTTCAATAACTTGTACGCTTAAACATATAATAAAATTTCGAGATAACTGGTGTCAAAGTTCATGAACGTAGATGATTTTTGAAAATGGTTAGTACATTTTTACCTGTTCGATGTTTTAAAAATTTTGGTTACATCGAAAGGTTTGCTAAAGTATTAGGTACCCGGAAAGGCCATTCAATATGAGAGTTTAGAAGAAAAGTGATATTTTGTAACGAATTCTGGGAAATTTTCAAAAAAACATAAAATTTTAGTTTTCTCAAATCCCATGAACTTACGCCAAGGCTTTATGGGGTGCTTAATGATTGCAAATGGGTCATACTGGCACGTCCTAGGAGTAATATGTCAAATTACTAGTCACTTATTCACTATTATTCTACTAATTGCTATTATTCTCCATTGCAACAAAGAGCCTTTTTAGAATTTAACGCAAAATTGACAGCCCTTGAGTGAGCTCTGTATACGAATTTGTGTGAGGTACCACAACAAAAGTGTATTTTTTTTTTTACATTAACTAAATTTTTTTACAAAACAAAAACCAACGTATTCCAAAAAAACACTTAGGCGCGGGACATACACAAGTGGCGAGGGGCATGGGCGTGGCGCGGGCGTGACGTCGTTGTGGCGCGGGCGTTGCGCCGCCCGTTTCATATTTTATAGGAACGACGTGGCGCGGAACATACACTAGAGGCGTGGCGCGGACGAGGCGACGGTGCGGTGCGGGTGTTGTATGTATGTTCCTGGCCACGTCGGCGACGCAACGTCCGCGCCACTCGCCATTTGTGTATGCCCCGCGCCTTAAAAGTGGAAAATAAGTTTAATTTCGTCGGTGGCAAAAAATAAAATACAGAACTAAGAATAGAATAATGAATTTTTCACTTTTAAGTGTATTTTTTGGAAATCGGTGGTTTTAGTTTTGTAAAAAGTTTTAAGTGTTTTTTTTTTTGGAAGTGGGTTGTTTTGTTTTTGTAAAATAGTTTTTCGTGTCAGAATGAGAGACAATCTTTTCCAGAATCTCGTTGTATCTAAAACTATTTCTATTGGTTCGGTACTGCGTTATTAATATTTTGCCTGTATGCTGTGAATAACACTGTTGATGACATTATTGTTAGTTTTAAGTTTCGTTGTTTATATAGGTACTCTATTACGTAATTGTTTGTTGTTCGGGCTTGGGCTTATAATGCATGATCCATGATCCGTCCCAATCAAAATAAACTGTTTTAATACTAACGAATTCATCAACCTGGCTACACACTGGTTCGCGAGCCAAGGAACACCGATCATAAATAACGAACAATATTCAAAAATATAATATTATCAGTTATCAACTTACCGGCCGTGTGTTAATTCACTAACGGCGAGGCTTGTCGCGCAAATATGTCGAGAAAACATGATCACAAAACTATAATATCAACAATTTTAAAACGGTTAATTCACGAAAATTAGCATTAAAAAAATTATGTCGTAATGACGTTTGAAAAAACAAAAATGTAATTTGAATTGTCAAGAAAGTGTAAAAAGGTTTTATATCTTGTGAAAAGAAAATAATGTAGGAACAGCATGAGCGTGACTAAAAAATACTAACACTCTGTCTCTGAATTGAGAATTTGAAGTTGGGAGCATGTCAAACTTTACTTTAGCATTACAACCAACACTGCCTCGTTGAAGTGCGATATACGGGTGTGTGTGAATTTACAAAAGAAGTCCATTAGTGCGGCCGGTTTTGATTCTATGTCTTGTTAAATTGCTACTGGACTTCTGACCGCCACTGCACTTCCTCGATCAAAGCTCCTGATTACATTACTTGTGTACTTGCAACGACTCTCATTTTGATTGACAAGGCTTCCAACATTGCAATTGTACTGCTGACTGCAATTCAAAACACTGTAAATGCAAGAAATCAAACATTATTTTTCAATGTACCGTTATGTATCGGTACAGGTATCGCCATACTTAAAAGAAAGCCTCTACAACTTATTTGTTAAAACCTGTTGCTTTTGCTCTTGCCGCTTTAAGAAAATGCAATCTCGAGCGGGAGCCGAACATGAGCGCATGAATCGCGGGCGAAGGGTTACATACCTACTTGCAGCCATTAACAAAGAAAATTTACAGTGATACAATTTTTTTCAATCCGATCACGAGTATGCAGAGGACAGCGGTTGTTTGAAACCCGGAAATAATAATTGGCAATTCTCAGTAACTCAATTGAAAACGAAAATTCCGATATAAGGAACACCCAATGAAGCGGTAGTAAGTAACCAGTATAAATAACTTGCCGATGAGATCTCAGTGTACTTTGTAGTTTACAGATATCCTGCAGATGTGTGTGAAGTTGTCTCACACACACGTAAAAATTATAATCATAACTGGTTATAGCTACGAGTATATTGTTTTTAGGGCTGCCTACGTCATAAATTCATATTATTATGTGCCTCAAAAATATATTAACTTCTCGAACAATTCTACGACGTCGCGATGCAAGTTGAAACTTGGAAGAAGCTCATACAAAACCTCAAACTTCTCTTGGAAACTTTCTATCATGCGTCGTTCAATTAAATTGTGGGTACCAATATCTGTTAATTAATTTTAATAAATACTTACTGGTTATAAAGTCACTATATTAATGATAACTGTTATAGAACATAACATAACCGGTATTCCCAGGGGGTTCGGCAGACGTGTAAATCCATATATATTTTATTTTATACATATTTGAGTTAATAAAGACTTAGAAATTGAACGTGTAAAGCATCTTTCCTATAAGGAAGTCGGGCCTTATTCAATAGGAGGTAACGGACATGAAATTGAAATGAACGTCAATGCAAATAGCAAAATCTTTCCGCCCCTCCATACTGTGGCCGGCGTTGCAGCCTCGGCTGCTCAGTAGATCATAGTACAGCACCAGCGAATGACGTGTCCGTAGGTACATCGGTGCCCCTTCGAGTCTCTTCACGAGACACTAAAAGTTCCCAGTACCCAGTGCACCGGAAGTCCTAGAACCAGACGGCCGCATCTCGGAAAAAAATTCACTCTCGATTATTTAAATAATTTTAAGTGACTTTAACCGAAGTGATTTTACACTCTTTAGAAATTCGCAAACTTAACCAGTGAAAGTTATGTTAAAACTTTAAATGAACTTCATTGAAGACACCTAATAATTATACCTTTTAAAAGGATTCAAAATGAGTTTTTTTAAATAAGAATAAAATATAAGAAAAAGAAAAGCTACGCAACTTTTAAAACTCTTGTCACTAAACTTTTAAAACTGTACACTTATTAAACTTTTGGTGAACATCTTAACATAAAAAAGTGCGTAAAGTGTAAAGAAAAAACGTTAAAAGTTTACATAAAAGTTTGGTTACCAGAACGACTCGTTAGGACTAAGTGACATGACATTCAGCCGGAATGGGTTTGGACAAAATTTGGCACACAGATACACCCGCAGACAAAGAATACGAATCAGTCAGTACGAAAAACTAAAATTACTCTTAAAATAATAGAGCTAGGGGCATGAATGAAAAACAAGTACAAAACACCAAATGTTGGAAACATTATTAGTTTAATTGTCAAAATTACATAAAAAAACAAAATATCAATAAAATAATGGTTGACACCTCACAACATACAACACAAAAACGAACTTTAAAACAAAATTAATACTTTGCTTTGCCTCTACGGGCTCTTCTCACAGCTGCCAGGCGATTGGGCATGCTGTTAATTAAGTTTCTCATGTCGATGTTGCGGAATATTGGTCCATTCTTCCACTAAGGCATGTTTCAGGTCTCGAAGTGTAGCTGGGGCGGGGTTCCGATTGGTGTCGATTTCGATTTCTTTCACATTTCCCATGCTCGTCCCAAGCGTGTTCAATTGGATTCAGGTATCAATCGCATGGACTGGTCCGCGAGAAGCCCGCTCTCATAGACCAGTCCATGCGATTGATGCCAAAGTCCTGAAAATACTTATTTACAAGTTGAGCTGTATGTTGCCTGGCTTTGTCATGCATGAATATTGAATTTTCACCCATATTAATTAAATATGGGCCGACATGCTCATTAAGAATTTCTTCCACATATCTTGCACTAGTTAGTGTACCATTTTCTATCAGCGCTAACTCCGTGCGACTCTTTGAAGAGATTTCAGATCAAAACCATAACAGATCCACCCCCGAACGGCACTTTTTCCTCAAAACAAGCTGGAATAAAACGTTCCCCCGGCCGTCGGTACTCTTCGCCGCCCATTGTGTGCATACAGCATAAAATCTGTATTTGTCAGAAAACATTACACTTGCCCATTCTGCATATCCCCATTGTACGTGTTCGCGGGGGTAACGTAATCTTGCTACCCGATGTTCGCTTTTAAGTTTTGGACCATTTGCGGGTCTATGTGGGGTCAAATTAGCTTCAAGGAGCCGCCGCCTTAAAGTCCGCTCGCTTACGTCGTCTCTACGGGTCTCTCGAAGTTGATTTGTTACTTCAACTGCCGTGAGGTGCCGATATTGGAGAATGGTCGTAACAATAAATCGATCCTCTCGATGTTTTTAAATATATTTTTTAAAACAAGCGTTTATTGAACTAAAAGATACTAAATAAAATTAACGTAAACATAAAGCTTTAATATTTTCTTAAAAGCTTGAGGGCTTGAGGCTTATCTCAAGAGGTATAGTATTTCCCAATTACTGGGTTGTGGAGGTCAGACAGGCAGTCGCTCAATGTAAAATACTGATATTCAGCTGCATCCAATTAGACTGGAAGCCGACCCCAAAATACTTGGGAAAAGGCTAGGCAGATTGATTGATTGTGTTTTCTCGAAGATTAAGACGTACAGACTTATATCTTAAAGTACCTAAAAATGCGTAATTTCATAATTATAGTAACCAAACCAAAGACGTACAATGTATGCAGTTCCACAATTTAATTTTAATTTCTAACTTTATAGCCTCGTAACTTGTATGTTACTAACATTACATTGTTAGATCCCTTAGCTCAGTTGCCGTGAAGATATGGTAATAAAACATTATTTAACTCTGTAATTCTTTCAGTAGATAAAAGGCTCTTTGACTAAGTCGGGGAACTAGGCCTCCTTAGTGCGGCACATCAAACAGACGTACAGAACTACTACACGGTCAGTACCTACATAGTCATTTATACAACGCCCATGTGACTGTACCTAAATTACCCTAGGCTGATAAAATTTTCGTTTTTCGTAATTACGTTAATATTAGTGTTTGAGTCGGTTCCCCCTTAGGGGGAAGGGCCGCACTCCACCCCGTACGGCCCTGTAGAGCTCGTCTCCGGACTGGTCACTCTCCCACCGATATAAGAAATGAATTCCCAAATAAGAAGTCCGATACCTTGTCCCATTAATAAGGCAAGGAAAGGATTGAATGAGGTTGTAAATAAGACAGGAATTCATAGTTATGAAAATACGTTGGATTTGGTTTCAGAAAGCTAATAAATAATAGGGGGATGTAAAGTATATAAACCTATGAGTAACCCTTACGTTAGCGTAACAGGCATTTGGTCAGTCATTACTCACACGATACTTCACATCTGCACTTAGAGTACTCAGAGCAACACTTCCATAAAGTGACGCAAGCGGCTTCTCAGCGGCATTGCGTCAGTATCACGCTACTAGATAATAGGGTAGAGAATCATATAATAATTCGAGAATCATTAATTAATAGAGTTGTGGATCAACTCTCTTGAAGGTCTATAGACAGCCCTAAAGCGCTCACCCTTCACCACTTCCTAGTGTTTGAGCTGGAGAGAAGAAGTGGCGTAACAAACTCCCCAGTAACACGTCTCTGTCTGTTTAGTTACAAGAACTTTAATTACATCACCAGCCTAGGATAATTATTATAATGAAAGACTCACCCAGTCGCACCAACAAACACACACACATACTACGTTATCCTACATTAGTCTAATCCGAGCTTCAACCCAACTATATTTAACTTAATAAATAATACTAGCTATCTTACGACGGCCACTGGACATGGCCTTTTTGGTATTCACCAAGTCTCCTAATATAACTCGCCTAGGATATTACGTCCGCACCCTACCGTAGTCTTAAACCAATTCCCCTCTTGTCTTACAATATCAGTGTCCTCCGTTCCTAAAAACACCACGGCCCAACTTCCCAGTTTCGCCGAATAGGTTAATGGCTGTTTTTGTGTAAAACTTCTCAATTGTTTCAAAAGGTTCGTTTAAATTGCCTGAGCATTTATTACCGCCAGATGTGAATGCACTATTGCCCGTTGCATTGCGTCCAGGGAATATCAACCTTTTCCGAAGGAAGATTCAAAGTTACAATTTATATATTATATTTTTAAATCATACTATTAAGTGTTTAGCACAAAACCTAATTAAAGTATTATAGCTATCTGTTAGAATAATCAATCAATCAATACAATAGCATTACTACAGGTATAAGATAATAAATAGTTATATCCATGAGAGCATTGGCTTTGCATGCCTTTTGAATGGCTCATAAGTAATTGTCGTTTTAAGTTTCAACCATGACTCTAGATTTCTATTTTTTTAGTTACCTTACTTTAATTATATTCATGTAAGAGCACGCTTGCTCGCACTAAATTTGAGAACCGCATGTTGACGAACTGTGGTTCGGTTTTTTACTTACAATCTGCAAGCCATAAAATTTAGATTTAATGTGTTTCTGAGTAGCCCCGATCATGTGCCGATTTTAAAATAAATATAATATTTCGTTATTCATTTAGAGACTAAATGACACACAGTCACACCCACGAATAGGATAGCGATTTGCCTTTGTTCTCCACTACATGATATGACCGTAGGTACTGAATAATATCCAAAACCTCTTTCAAAACTAGTCAAATTCATAATAAGTGATTTACAAAAACTGCAACTGAGCTACCCTATTGTGCATGTTTTTTTGTTTCTATAATCTTACGTATTATATTATTAGACGAGCCTGGAACACCACGTCTCAAGATATCTCGCTCCGAAGAAGTCGAAACAAGACACTTAACAGCACATCAGTCGCTGGTACCCCAACCATCAAGTCAAATGATATTAAAGAGTCCCAATCTGATACTAAAACCACCAAAAAACATCTATCCAGTAGAGTGACTGCAGAAATCCACCCAAAGCCTATCGCAAGTCAACCAAACGAATCGAGTCTCAATTCAAGGAATCAGCGCACGTAGAAGCAAACTAAAAGGGGCCTACGCCAGTAAAAGCAGCCCAAAAGGGACCTGTGCCAGTAAGAGCAGTCCAAAATGGACCTACGCCAGTAAAAGCAGTTCAAAAGGGTCCTACGCTGGTAAGAGAAGTGGAAAAGAGACCTACGCCAGTAAGAGCAGTCCAAAATGGACCTACGCCAGTAAGAGCGGTTCAAAAGGGACCTACGCCAGTAATAGCAGTCCAAAAGGGACCTACCCAAGTAAAACCAGGCAAACCTGATACAAGTCAACCTGGTCCTTCAAAGCAAAATCCGACTGAGCCTAAGCCCAGGCTATATTACCAACAAAAAAGGACAATACTTACAGAATCGGACCTTGAGTGTAACTATAACTCGTCAGACGAGCGTCAACCTGGTTCCTCAAGGCCAAATTAACCTAAAGGAAAATAAAATTAACAAGTAACAAGGGCAGTACAAACAGAATCGGACCTAGAGAGTGACATAGACCTGTAAAAAATAATACGACTCGGAGCATCTACGACTCATTACCTAAATCAACGTTTGTCTATTCTGAAAAGCGTCATAGCTTCACCCCTCTAGTAGATTTAAGAACAAAGTACGACGAAGCACTTTATCGTGACGATCTTAACCGTAGCTTAGATGAACCTCCTTCACCTACACCTCTCGACCCACAACTTAATGATTTAAGACAGGAGTATGTTGGCCCCTTCAAAGGTTTTCTGCCTACGCTAACCAGACTACCTATAAAGACCCACGGAAACTTCTTATTGGATCAGAACCGGCCTGAAAGAATAAAACGCAAGAGAGAGTCCGCGCTGCGAGCCGCGAGTCCACTAAATCTGAAAGTATATCTATATACATATAGAGCAAAAGCAAATAACTTTTTAGCTGATGAGTACGGGCGACCTCAGAGAATAGAACTAACCTATTATGGTACAAGATCACCAACAGCGAGTTCACATCCAGGCGATTCGAGATATTGTCCCCACATTATCTATGACGAAACGCAATTAGGATAAAAGCGACTTTACGAGCCCTACTCCTGGGCTCTATGGACCCCTGAACCGTCTGATCCAGATGAAATTATAAGAGAGGACGTCTTCAAATATCGTAAAAAAAACCCAAGGAGCTTCTTAGACATTTCACCAGAGCTACCAGAAGATCGTAAACAATTTAAGGTATTTTTTAAAATCTAATATATAATAATTATCCTAGTACAGTAAGCCGCACGCCAGTGATAACCAAAATTAGTATAAGCTGGCCTCCTATTGTATTGAAACTCTGTACTACGCTAAGCTAGCTCAAGGTCTAAGTGTTGCCACTGACGTGCGGTCGACTGCACTTATTTTAAGTATAGTTAATAGGTTTAATTATTATAAAAAACGAGTAAAGCCCTCGTGCCTCAGCCGTGTGACTATATAATAGTGCGCGTCTAGGTTCAATTCCTGACTTATTGCCCGTTTTTCTCAATAGAGACCTACGTTTTGAAACGGGAAACTAGCTTCAACTTTCTGACTAACTGACCGACTCCTTGGCAATTCAAAAGTGACTGTAATTTAATTTAAATAAATGTCTTTGATTCGTACTGAGTGTTTGGCTAAACCATTTTTTATTTCAAAGCATTATATTCGTTACTTGGACTTTCAATAGTACTCTGGGCCTAGCCCGACCGCGTGGGGTAAACGTAACATACATAACGTCGAACGATTTTAAAATTGAAAATATTATTTACTGGGCTTTAAGACTTTATTCATTTCTATGGTTGATACACATTGTATTGACTTATTGCAAAATATTAAACCAAAATGTAATACGATTGTATTTTTTATTTAAATACCGTTCAAAATTACGTAACATATACGTCACGCGCCTCGTGCTTGCCTCTGATACTACTCATTAGTAAAAATTCAAAAATATTGTTTTTCTATGTTCTTGATTAAGAACTAAGTGTTCATTGCATTGAATAATAGACCTAGCACTGGAAAACAACCTTCGTTTTAAGAACATTTTCTTTAAAAAGTGGACTTGGTCTTCCCCTGATAACAAGTACAAAAATGAAATAGACTACATAGCAACAAACTACCCGAAACCATTCCATGATGTGGGCGTAATCAACTGATTAATCTTAAATACTAACCATAGAACGGTGAGAGCAACACTGGAAGTAAAAGATATTAAAGGAATGTCAAGAAACCTACAAATAAACTTTATCAAGCCAACGCAAGAGTCTAGTCAAGCCACAAGAGAAATACAATATTTGTACGATTTATTCCTCGATAAAGCCTTCTCAAAAAGAAAACACAAACAAACAGAGGGAAGGAATATTAGCGAAACATTTAAAATGCTCTTTTAAACTAAGGAAAGACGTGTTTAAACGGAAGAAGGACAAAGGTGTAAAAGCAGAAATAACTAAAATTAGCAAATAAAATAAGTCATCACAGAACCGGTATAAAATCCATCATGTCAGCAGGTACTGATTAATCTAGCCAACGATAACGAAGACATCCCACCAATTTTAAAATCTGAAATAGAATTTGCAATCCATACACAAAAAGATGGCAAAGCGCCAGGCTCTGATTACGTAACTAACGAAGTTCTTAAAACAATCTCACCTGAAAATATACAAGAAGTGTGGTAAAAATTTAACCACCGAAAATATTCCTACCCAATGGACCAAGTCTGTAATAGTACTTACTTATAAGCTTAACGTTGAATCTGTACAAAGCGTTTTCAAAAATCATTCATAATAGAGTAACAATAACACTCGACGAGCAGCAACCCGAGAAACAGGCAGGCTTCAGAGTAGGATTTTCAACGACAGACCACATGCATACATTATTAAACAACTAATAGAAAAACCACAAGAATTGAATTTCAACATAAAAGACAAAAAGAGAGCTAAAGATCTAAGTAAAATTGCCAAACCATCTTCCGTACAAAAATACTGAAATGGAAATGGCTGGTCACATGCTCCACGATAAGAACAATAAGTGGTCTAAAGCTGTGGCGGAATGGCAAATTAGAGTTGAATCGAAAAGAAATAGAGGAAGACAACGTAAACGCTGGGACGACGACATAGTAGAGACACACGAGACCGTGACAAATAGAGGAGCCTGGGGGAGGCCTATGAGTCAAAGGACGCGCTGATTGACGAAGACACCGAAGTGCAATAGTTGTTTTGCTTAATTTATTTTATACACGGTGACATTTTAATCACAGTTTTTCTAGAACAAACGTTGTTCAGACCATGGTCTACTACCATTCTATAACATCAATTATGTTATTAAAACAAACTAAACTAGGCGTTCTCAAATTAGTCGTATGTTGCTCAAACGTGTTCAAACATTAACCGTAACATCAAAGTACTCATCGCGGTAGCGATATGGCATTCAAAACAGTTATAAAGAGTCCATGTGGACTACGAATTTGTACGGCCAATGCGGGCCGAAATACAAATAAATCATTAGCCAATGGCATGCAATCGCGCGAAGTACCGCTCCGCCCATTTTTTTTGTTGACTGCCGCCCGAGCCGCCCGGGCGGTAGCCAGTCTACCGAAATCTCTCGAGCGAGTGACGCGTATGCATCCGATGTACTTACGTCACAGGCAAACATCGCGCGTTTTTTGTGAAAATGAGTTCTATCTATTCGGAGTGGAGTGGTTGGATATGGTGCGTTTTTACGCAGTTGCTGGTGACAATCTGGCGGAAGCTAGGTACTCTTGAAGTCAATGTTGTCTTGGTGCACACGGAGCTAACCCGAAATCCGCAATCCGCGTAATATCCCAATAAAAAAATAATACCTTATAATGTTACGTTAAATACAATGGGTACCCGTACCTAGTACCTACAGGAAATAACTCAAACCATGTGTGATAGTACCTACCTACCGTAAGAGCGCACCTAGAACGAAATGATATTGATAACACTAGAGGTCAGCCACCTTGCCGGATCGTCGGTACGGTGCGTCGCGTCGTGCAATTGTGCATAGCCAGAAAATACCTAGCAAAGTTTGCCATACCAAGCCATAAATATCTGTTTTAAAATCTGTTTTTCCACATAACAGTGTTAAAATACCTACCGAAGTTAACTTCGAACTTTGTTATTTTCTAGTAATACGTACAATAATAAGTGCTTACTAAATTTCGTTTGTGGAGGTACATTTTCCTGTAGACAATGCTGTGTCCCGTGCGTGAGCTGTGTACCTGTGCTGTGCGCCGCAAAACTACTTTGAGACGCGAGCACCGCACCGCACCGCAGTGTCGTGTGTTGTAGGGAGTAACGATGATCCCGACGTTTTTAACTTTGTCTTTTTTGTGTTTTTTCAAAAACTTATAAAGTTTTTTTTTTTTATTGGATGTTATAGAATGGTAGTAGACCATGGTCTGAACGACGTTTGTTCTAGCAAAACTGCTATTCAAATGTCACCGTGTATTGTAATGAGTAAATAAAGGCTTATCTTTGCATTTCTAAACAAGCTAATCTGAACCTTAATTCCTAGGATTTCCCAGTCAGCCGCCGGTCGGCCAGCTGTCCAGTGAGGGATAGGTATCCAGAACCTCGCGTGGAGCCAGAACATCCACTTGTCTATCACCGCCCAAGGTTAAACGAGAGTCCTCCGTGTAAGTCAGAGGAACAAGCTGAGCTGGAGGACCGGGGACCTCTGTACAGTTCACGTTACCGGCGCAGCCGCAGCCGCGAGCGAAGGAGGAAGAGGATGGGACGTATCAATGCGTTGGATGATCAGGAGAGGAAGATCATCATCGAATTCTGCCATCTCCTCGAGAAATCCAAGCAACTCTTCAATGGACTACGGTAAGTAGACTTTAATGAAGCTGGCAACTTAGTGTTATTGTTTTTTATGGTTATGTTTGTCTGCAGGTACGCAATCTGTGTCCGATAGTAGAGCGAATAATATTCACCAATTCCAAAGATAAATGACGTAGTATTTTAAGCTATAACTTTAAAGACGTTTTTACACGTCTTTACAATACCGAAAACTTTTGTTTTTTCTAACAACATTGTGTTATAAACTCACGGAAACCAAATAAGTGTTTGTGAAAAATTATTTGTAGAATAAAACGAGTGGGTAGTGTCGCCGAGACGGGACGAGGCACTCACGGGGGTGCTGACACCTGTTACGTCTCTCGGCAAGTGGCCCGCGCCAAGCGAACCATTTTTTATTCGTGTTGAATCCAAGACTGTTAACTTTACAAACCGCGATATTTATGAAACTAGTTTCAACAAGATTTTCACTTTTGCTGTTAAAGTTTTAGGGGACTGGGGAGTCTGGTGCGCCTGTTCGTCCTAGAATTAACACCTAGGCGCTTTTGGGGCAATAATTTGCAACTTTTGACCTTCACAAGTGGAGGTTCCAGCTTAATTTGAAGAAATGATTTTGATTTTTCGCGCAAACACACTGCTGCCACAGCTTTCTGCGTTTCCTTACGTTTTCATGAGTGGAACACTTTTTAGGGACATTTCTATTCAACGGTAATGGACAACGACACTGCGATTGTCATTGAATGTAGCTGAATGCAAATGCGACTATAAACATGTATTTTGTTAGCTTAACAATATATCAGAAGGTAGGTACAGTCAAGTCTTTTATATCTTCGTCAGTTTTCAAATTCTTTCCTTTTATTAAGTCAGTAAATAAAGTTTTCTATGCAATAATCAAGATAACAATGATCATCAAAATAGCACCTTTGACCAATGTGGAGTTGATATCCTAAAACCTTTTTTAATGACCACGGGTGATTTTAACAATTTTCTTTTTTAGTTAAATTTTCAGTCTGTGAGTGAAAAGTGTTTAAATTGGTCTGACATGAAAAGAAAATGGCTGAATGTCAGTCTGCAGTGGTGCCTTTACGACGCAATATTACATAATGCAGCAGGGCTAACATGACAAGCGCGAGAACGCTCTTTTTCTCGTTTTGTCGAAATTTGTCTACGATTCTGACGTCATTCTAATCCCTAACATGACCGTAAACGACGAGTAAAGTCAAAAAAGGCACTTTGACACTTCTATATCTCGCGACGAGAGACCAATTTTGCAAGTTATTAAAAACTTTTTTATTTTTATGATAGCAACATCGGCTTGAGATCCCGTTTCATTCATTGAATGGTGCCGATTCTCTTGACACAAATGCCTATAAACTAGACTAAAAATCACTAACATTTAGATTATTCCTGTCAACCGACGATTTCACATTCTGATAGACTAAAGTGACACTTTAACTATATTTTAGTTTGGCGGCACTAAGATGGCACTGATTTATTAATTTAGTGAAAATGGCAATTTTGCTATTCTGAATTTTACGTTTTCACCAAAAATTTTGATTGTCTAAGTATTTAATCGCGATTAAAAAGGTGTGGAAATTTATTGTCATGAACTAAAATTCACACCAACACCTCGACGGTGCAAAAACAGTACAGTACCTTTTTCTTCTTTTCTCTTGCTTATATCTCGAAAATAGTATGTCCTATCGCAAAATTAATGAAAATTTCGACCCCCTTTATGAAAGCCATAACCTCTAATACTCAACATGTAGGTAATAATTTTTCATATTTTCCAAACAAAAAGTGAAGAATTCTATATAAAACACGTCGTTCCAATATAAATAGTAGTTTAAAACTAAGTATTTCCATTATTAATGACTAAAATAAATACAATTATGAAACTGCCATGTTATTTTGGAGTTCTTTTTCGTATCATAATTTCGTCTACTCTTCTCGTCGTCAAAATTGAGGAGGAGTAAATACGACTAAATGACAGAAGAATCGGAGATTATCTCGTGTTGAATTGTCAAAAATCGAGATAACTAAGGTGCCATGTTAGGGTTTGTCGAAAAAATATCAAATTAGACAGAAGGAGTCGACTATTTTGCATGGAAGCGCTGTCAGAAAACGAGAAAAGTGTCAGAAATAGACGATAATTGCTCACGCGAGAATGAGTAATTGTCGCGTGTGTCATGTTAGGCCTGCTTTTCAGTAAAGCAGATGCTATCGTGCAATGAGCAGACAAAAATAGCCCTAAACGTTACAAACATATTTTGGATGTGACTGTACTTGCTAACACTATGTTTAGGGCGGCGGTTCATATACTTAACTGAGTTCTTTGCTTACCGTAAATCCTTTTGCAGTGAACTCCCGCAATATGGCCACAAGCAATGGCACGCCTATTTCGGAAAAACATTCGACGTATACACCAAACTGTGGAAGTTCCAGCAGCAGCACAGAGCCATTCTCGATAGCAAATATGGCTTAAAGAGATGGCAGATTGGCGAAATTGCTTCTAAAATTGGACAGCTGTATTATCACTTTTAGTGAGTACCAATATATATTTCAAGACACGTATACTTCCTATTATATTTTAGGAACATTTCATAATACCATTTTACTTTTTAGCTTGAGGACAAGTGATACAGCTTACCTGCACGAAGCATATTCTTTCTACTACGCTATCAGGGGCAGAAGTTATTACACTCAGGCATGTAAAGAGGACAAATGTGAACTTATGGTCAAGAAACTCCGATACTATGCGAGATTTATAGTGGCAAGCTTGCTACTAAAGAAAGTAAACCTAGTAAGTGAACTACTACGAGAACTGGATAAGCAAATCATTGAATATGGCAATGCTTACGAGCCTGATGACCAGAATGAATGGCGCATCGTCGCTGATGAAGTAAGGACGTTCATTGAAATTGAGGCGGTGGTGGAGGTCACGCACCCCAGGGAATACCCATGCGCTCTATCGCATCGGTAAGTTAATGATCCCCCGTCACATTGGTACCTAATATAAGAGCTAACTTGAAATAAATGCTCATAACTTGTAACCATCTACTCACAACACTAAATTCGAGTCACTTTTCAGGCTGAGTGCTCCACTAGGACCCCCCAACGCGTCCGCACTCGAAAGGGCATCACCAATGACCCTGACACTCCGTGAAGCGCTGATCATCGGCAGTAACTCCACTCAGCTGAAGTTCTCGGAGTTAACTATGGACATGTATAGGATAATGCAGACTCTGGAACGCGAGCCCCAGACCGATGGCAATCATCTGTACGACGAGTCACCACGACAAAGGAACCCGCCGACCCCAAGCGCGATCAACAACAAAGGTACTACAGTTATCTTATCAGTTATTTACTTTTATTTTAACTGTTGATTATAATTTCAAACGCAATTGTTTTAATGTAATGTTGCGAAGTTTTTAACTGCTGGCGCGCGCACAATTCTCGCAGAAAGCAAAGTAAACTAGTTTAGCTGCTGTTAGTCGGTCGATTATTAATCCTATAATACAATAAATTTTGTACACACTGTTATTACAGGGTAACAAAAACGAACCCCAAATAACTGTTAGGTAAAATGCTATGTTTAGTGCTGTTTACAAAATATTCACACAGGCGCTTGCGGTATTCGGGACGGAGGGAAGGTGAAAGGACTTAATACAATAAGCTGTAAACAAAAACTTTGACGTTTTTATTTCAGCATTTTAGTAAAGGGTTTAAATGGGTAAAGATTTATATAGATCTTTGAGTTTAGGAGGAATGGGTAAAGGGTAAAGGTGTAAAGAAGAGTAATTAGTAACGCGATAAAAAGGTAACGGGTAAAAAAGGAAAATGATAATGTGGTAGAATTAAAAGGGTTATTGGGTACTGGGTTAACAAGATATGGGTTGAGGGGCAGGGAATAGTTGGTACATACAGGTTCCGTCCTGTAGGTTCGGAGGGATCAAGGTTCGGGGGGTAAGGAGTGGGGATTCGGGCTTAAGAGTTGGGAGTTATATTGAAGAGGGTTAGGGTAAAGGGAAAAAGGCCGACATTTATATTTTTTTTAATTGGTGTGTTCAGGAAATATTAAGTTAAAAAATAAATTTTGCTTTGAGCAAAAAAATCTAAAGATGTTTCATGGTTGATTGTTCTAGGGTATAACTTAGACGGCACTTATAACACAGGCGAGGCCCCCCATAAGCAGATGCTGTTTAAACCGTCACCGAACCAGATATTTTTGTATCTCTCGAGTGCGGTGGACGACCTGCCTCCCAATGGAGTTATCCTGCTGTACATCTCAGCAGAAGGATTGGTCGTGCCAAACTCAAAACATCCTGAAGAAGGTTTGTGAAAATTCAAACTTTATAACCCTGTAATTATCTGCCAACTAGTCAAAAATAGTTTAAGTAAAATCACTACATGAATAATACTGCAGTCAGGATTTAACCATAAAATTATGTTAAAATTATTATCGAAATGTACTATATGTATGATAGGTACACTTCTGCCTAACCCCTTGGGGATATCAGGCGTATTATGTTGTGTTATTATAGATTAACCATGTTTTTTTTCATACAGCAGGTGGCTACGACATAGGAGGTCTGATTACCACGTCCAAAACGGACGTCCTACAACGAGAAACATCAACATCCAAGGAGGGTAAAGGTACGTACCTACCTACCTTACCCTACCCTATGTATTATGTTTCTTAAAAAACCTTACTAGCCCCGACGATATGGTTCTGCTAAGCCCGTCTGTGAGGGCAGCGCAAAAGTTGATAGGAACATGTGAGGTATGTCTGAATGCAGGCCGATTCCCGGCCACCGTAGGCGCGGACTTGCGAACGGTGAGCAATGGGTAGCTCGCCGTCCGATAAGAACCAGGCCCAGGTCGACGGCGCGTTGTGTTCCACGCGCGCCTCAAAGAGATGTCAGCACAACGGAAGGGGTCCGTTAGGACCGATGCCTGCCGGGGTTGCGGGAAAGTCCGAAAGGGATACCGTGGCCCCTGGCAACGTAAAGCCAACGGAAGGAACACGGGTGGGTTTTAGTCAGTAAGAGTCTGACACGCCCTCCCGCTCCACCCAGAGCGGGAGAAGTTATTTGATAATTTCCCATCCAAAAAAAAAAAAAAAAAAGGTGTGTCTGAATAAATGGCGTCGAGTATGATGTGTCGTACGAAAATACGCGCTTTGACGTGGAGTTGCGGAGCACAGCTCCTATTACATGAGTATAATGATAAAAAAGATGTCGACACCAACATATTGCATAAACCTGACATATTTCTATGCAACGCTATTGGAATCTGACAAATGTTTCACGTCTGTGTCTGGTACTGACTGAGAAACTTCTTGACGAGGACATGGAAAGACGGGCACGTTCCGTTGCTGCTAAAAGGAATATGCCTGCACGACAATATTTACGAAATGTTCAAATCACCCTGTTTAACTACAGCCGGAACCTTGACACCAGTACCCTGTGGTACACCTACTCACAGCGTGCTTACAACACGTCGCATACTGTGTACGGGCTCTGCCATGGCGATGTAGTGCGTGCAGCTTGCCGAAAACAGGGAAAGTCTCAGGCCTCCTTTATGAATCGAAAACATAAATCTGGCAATAACCATTTCTTCGTATATGTCAATGAATATTCCAGCTACGATAACACAAATCTAATGTTTTTTGAGTAATTTGGTGTCTTTTTTTTAATATATATATATTTTTATATTGCTATGTTAATAAGTAATAACACACCTTTATGATTTATTATTATTTGTATAAAGGACTGGCTCCAAAGCTGAAGGAGGCGCCAGTTCTGCACCCAGGGGACTTATACCCATTCACTCGTCGTCCCCTGTTCATCATCATAGACTCTGATAACTCCTACATCTTCAACAATCTACCGAGATACTTCGGGCAGCCGATCATCATCCTGATGTCACCGATGGAATTGCCTGCTACGCTATACCGTAAGTAAGGTGCAGTAGGTTACACAACAGGGCGTTTGACTTAAAAAAACCTTAATTATTCCTTATTTTTCTGCCAATTGTGTAATTGGCAGAAAAAAAGAAAAATGTGTCAAGTACCCTGTTATTGCACAGACGCTAGCAGGTCAACCTACCCGAAACTGTTAAATTTTCCCAATCAACTTTGAACCTTATGCTTTAGTGATAAAGTTAAAAATCTATCAAAGAAATTTGACAGATTTTAGTAGGTTGATGTGCTGGCGTCTGTACATATTGGCTCATTGTAAGTATTTAACTCGGCGAATAGGACTGGACAGAAAAATGATTCTCCATCCATAACCACATTTCCTGTATTTACTTAAAACAAAATATAAATTAGATACTAAATTCAACATCTATCAGCTTCTTTATAAGGGATCATCCATAAAGTACATCACACGTAAAGGGGGGGGAGGGGGTCGACAAAGTGTGACATGGTGTGACAAGGGGTGGGAGGGGTCCTAAGTTTCGTGACATCACATTTCAAAATCTGGAAATAAAACTAATTTCGGAACTGCTGTTTTAATTTAATAATTTTTCCAAACATGTGATGTCACACTAGGGAGGAGGGGGGTCTCATAAATGTGACCACCTGTGACAAGGACGGGGGGGGGGGCTCAAAAAATCATGAAATTCGTGTGACGTACTTTATGGATGACCCCTAATAATAAATTATAAATATATATTTATTACTTATTTGTAACCAATTTGAAAAAAGATACATTTACCGGAGTTTTGGCACAGCAGCAGAACCTAGTGTAGTTACATTTATACTGGTTTACTTAAATATAACCATACTTGTGACTGCCTCGTTGGCCCAGTGGTTGCAAGCACTACTGCTGAGCATGAGGTTCGACTCCGTGGTGGGGCAAAATTTTATTGGGTTTTTCCATCTGGAGTTGATCGCAATAGGCTCGCCTCCTGTTACTATGGGACTTAAACATAACTGGCGAAATATAGGTGTACTCTAACTACTTCTGCTTAACCCTTCGGGATAACAGGCGTGATTTTATGTTTTTAAATTATTTTAAGTTTACTTCTTGGTGTCTGGGCCTGTGATCCGGAGCAGATTAGAGAAATCTCTCTCTGCATTGCATTTCAATGCATTTCAACATTACCTTACATAACATAACATCACGCCTGTAATCCCCGAAGGGTTAGGCAGAGGTATACCTATAGTACATCCACATTTCGCCAGTTATGTTTAAGTCCCATGTAATATGGGGCGAGCATATTGCCATCTTTTGCTATTGCATTTCAACATTAAGTTTTCTATAATACTGCACATATAGTTAGCATATATATATATTGGGAATAAGAATAATTTCCGCACTGCAAGTCTTTGAAATATTCTACAACCTTTTACTTTAACTAAATACGTAAGCAAGAAAATCACATTTTTATTCGTTTTTTGTCTTCTTCAAAGATACCTTAGGTATCGGTATCAGGACACAGCTGGAAAGACGAAAAAGACTCTTGGTTGTGTAATAGAAATGCCATTATCATCACAGGTCCTACATTGGTGGACCAAAATCGGAGTAAAATCAGTTTTAAAAGGTAAATCAATAAATTTATACAAATAAAGGAAAAAGAAATAAAAATATTACAAATAACGGATTAAGAATACAAAAATAAATACAGAATTCACTCTGAATTCACTCACAGCTCTAGAATAAGTCTGACACGGCATGAAGGGGAAAATGGCAAACAATGCATTGTTGACTTTTAAACTCACCCAGAGAAAATAACGGCAGGAAAAAACAGTTCTTCTAATTGTTCTTTTGCACACCATTTTAATTGTTATATCAAACAACACAGGCTTCTTAATCCATTTCGGAGAATTATATTTTGTAGATCTTTTAGAGTATTATATTCCAATAATGTTGATTCCCTTCTTACTGAAGGGATTAAACATTATTGGGATAATCTAAATGCTATTAGTATTCAGAAAAAAAAACCAAACCAATCTACCACATTATTCATACCTACTTCAGTAACAGTAGTTGTAACCAACAGGTGTACAATTTTCAATTAGGTATACACATTTAAAAACTATATATGAAATACATATCAATAACTATTTTCGTTACTTATGTACCTATATCTATGTATATTTTCGTTTATCAGTTAGATAAAACAGTTCATAATCCTTATTTTCTAAACTTCAAAACAATTTCGCACGTAATCTAGTCTCTGTAGATCCTCTCGATATTGTTATCTTATAAACCGACTGTATTTTTAGTGACCCACAAAGTCTCACATTTGATATTTACAGCCAGGGTATCTAACTTACCTTTTATTACAAAAATAATGCTATCATGGCTGCAGTGGTATAATAAGGGGAAACCGGGGAAATTGGAGCCACGTGAGGGTTCCTTACCTAAAGGATCCGTTGGATCTGCACTTAGTATAAGTAATCGATTATAAGACATGTGATGGATGTTTCTATTTCTTTACTTTTAATAAACAGCTCGTCCATTATACCCTTATGAATGGAGAACGTTTGACACAATATCATTAACAGACGTGCCGCATTCTATACCAAAAGTGCCTTATAATGAAAACTGGTAAGTGAGAGATGTTTGGATCTGGAAGGAAAAGTAATCTATTATACATTGTAACAGCGAATCAATTTTCACGCCTCCCGCTTAAGACTTAGGCTAAATATTTTTTTATATTCGGATCGCTCATGACCTAAAGATATGCCATATAGAATATGAATTAAAAATCTCGGATAATTAAAAAGTTATGCAAAATTTCGCGGGTGTTCTAGTACTAGACATTATCGTAGAGTTTAGGAAAAGCTAAAGATAGGATTTTGTGCTCTATCGGCATTGCATTCTATACAGTTTATTACACCTTGTGCCTACATTTCACAATGAAGACTGGCCCTATCATATTCCTATGCAATATTCCTATCCAGCAAGCCTGCACCTGCTTTTCAGAATGTTCGTAAAAATACTATGTTCGAAAATGACCAAATACTTGATATTGTTAGCCTGTTTTCATTCCGCGGCAAATTCGATTTTACGAACCGAGAGCTATTGTGTAACTTTATTTACTACCTATCTTTGTCACTACGCTGAGTGAAGATTTTTATTTTTTTATTCTTCTTCTGTCATTTAGTCAATTTATATGTATAAATAGTTCTCCTTATCGATTTCGATAACCTTCAATAATTCCCTTAGAAAATGTAATTACATTTTTTGCCGATCGTACTATTCTACCAGTCCATTGACCACAACGGTAGGGACGAGAGACTAGGTTTGTACCTACGCAACTGCTTGTCCACTGTAATCCAATTCACGGCCAGATGACCCTACCTGTTTGTCAAATCATATACATCTGAGTGAACCTCTCGCTCCCAGACATTTAGTGCACAGTAATACTAAAATCAAAGTGGAACATAATCTGAAATGAGAGCAGCTTGGCACCTGATCGTACGCGACTAATGCCAGTACTTCACAATCGTTAGGTCGAAGGGTCATTGCCGCGCATTTAAACTGCGCGCACATTTAGAGTTCGACAAACAACTTTAATCTTTTAGAGACTTTTCATCACCCACTCTTTCACGATTTCGTTCGTTAGCCGATTTGTTTCGACAATTTTCATAACCACGGTCACGTTAGGTATTGCTCACGCAAGTTATCTTTGGCGTGAAATGGCAGTACGAAGTTGTTTTTTTTTTTTTTTACAAAAATATCTCTTCTTCAGACTACATTACATGCAGGCCGATTCCCGGCCACCGTAGGCGCGGGCTTGCGGACGGTGAGCAATGGGTAGCTCGCCGTCCGATAAGGACCAGGCCCGGGTCGACGGCGCGTTGTGTTCCACGCGCGCCTCAAAGAGATGTCAGCAAGTGAAGGGGTCCGATAGGACCAATGCCTGCCGGGGTTGCGGGAAAGTCCGAAAGGGATACCGTGGCCCCTGGCAATGTACAGGCAACGGAAGGAACACGGGTGGGTTTTAGTCAGTAAGAGTCTGACACGCCCTCCCGCTCCACCCAGAGCGGAAGAAGTTATTTGATAATTTCCCACCCAAAAAAAAAAAAAAAAAAAAAGACTACATTACATTTGCCACACATTCCCATAACATAATATTGTAGGTCACTTTTGGATTGTGTGAAAGATGGTATGGTTACAAAGACTGCTGAAATGGCTGAAATGTATAGAAGCAGAAGACATACTGCATCGTAAACAGGTTCTCGATCTATTGCTTTGTGATTAGAACCAAAATAGAGTATTGTTTTTAGTTTATATGATTACAGGACAACAATAATCCTGAGTATTTTTGCAATTAAATTAAGTTTACACATACAATTACACCCTAATATCACTGAATTACTAATTAAAACTCCGTCATTTATCATTCAAATAACGTAAATGTGCTTCTCTATGACATCAAGAAAAAAAAAAGGCATCGTTTGAAAGTAAACAAAGTTTCAATATGTCCTAGTCGCCCCGTGAGTAACATCGAAATCAAAATTTAAATGTTTAAGAATACTTTTAAATTATAAAAACCGTCTGTAATATAGTGTTTAGGTATAATTTTAGTTTCTCTAGTGCGGATTCTGACGCTGAGTTTGTTTCGGTGTTTCTTCTCAGAAAGTCACGTCAGTTCAGCTCGGAAACACCTCAACACGATAATAGGGACCGCAGAATAGCTGCCTCGTTAGGAGCAAGTTTAGTCCTGAAACTATTTTATTCTAAATCTACTACTCAAATTCAAACGTTTGGTATTCATCACAGAAAAAAATCGAGTCAGAGTTCAAAGAAAATCAAAGAGTATTTATTTATAGGTAGAGAAAGAATACAGAGAATTCAAAGATTCAATTAAAATAAAAAGCAACGATTAAAAATCAAAAACCAATCAATTAAAATCAGTAAGAAACAAGTTTTAAAGGTCATTCCATATCTAGTTCAAAACTAACCTTTAAAAGTTGTTTTAGAAAATTTGGTAGATATTATAAAACCGATATGTTTATGAATTATTATTACAAAATCCCGTGTCCTGCCAAAATTTCAAATAATACACATACTAACTTACCTAAAAGGTATCAAAGAGATACTACAGACTGTGTGTATGTGTGACTGTGTTGCTGTACCTACAAAATAATCAATTCACGTTGACTAAGTTGGTATATTTGACAGATTCTAACATGTTCCACCGTAAACATAACAAACATGGTCTTTCAAATCTGTATTAAGTAATAAAACCAAGATATAGTTGTATTTTAAGTAAGTATTGCGTTGTTTTCTGAACACTATCTATTTTGTAAGAAGTAAATTTAAAAAAAAACAGGTGTGCTGCACTAAAGCCAAAAAAATATATATTTGGCAGATAAAATTTATAAGAAATTATAATGTGAGAAAACAATGACCAAATTGTTTAGTACCTAAATTGGCGAAAACATTTCGAAAAAATGTGGTGCACCTTACCCACCGTAGGCAGGTTATGTCCGGAGGCTTGTAGACTTAAGTTGCTAGAATAATTTAAGTCTACCAGCCTCTTTCGAAAAATTACAGCGGGGTCGGATGACCAGCGTATGGAAGGGAGCCTCTTCACGTTATTCCTCCATGACCCGCTGTCGGCAGTCTGCCTTTGCTGCGATATCAAGAGGATGCCTTTGGAGGAGTGGGAGCGGGCCCAGGCTACCATCGAAGCCTACATGAAAGAAGCAGCGATTCTATTGTCAAGGAGTCGTGGTACGTTCTTAATAAAATCATATTTTTAGGGTTCAGTACCTCAAAAGGAAAAAATGGAACCCTAATAGGATCACTCGTGTGTCTGTCTGGCTGGCTGGCTGGCTGGGTGTCTGTCTGTCTGTCAGTCTGTCACAGCCAATTTTCTCCGAATCTACTGGACCAATTTAGTTGAAATATGGTACACATGAATTTCTGTGACCCCAACATGGACGTGTAACGTAAATACATGAATTTTGAATATGGGGTTCACTTTTCGGAGGTTACAGGAAAATTAAAAAAAAATTGCATCCCTACTGTACTGGGTGAAATATGAAATAAAAGGGCTTGTTATGAGGATCTCAAATATATATTTTTTATAATTTTGAAATAAATGCTTTTAAAGATATTTAAGAAAAAAGAAATAAGCATTATATTATAAGCATTATATATTAGTATTTAAGAAATAAGCAGTACCTTTGTACTCATAATTATGATTATGTCTTATCTGTATCTATTTTTCTGTGTGTACATAAATAATAAAATAAATAAATAAATAAATGATTGTCCATTACAGAAAAAAATACAGAGAGTGGTTCTTTACTCATAGATTACTGAAAAACCTATAAAAAATCTATGGTCTTAAAATAACTTGGTAAATCTGTCAATATTGTGCGTACAAACTTACATTTATTTGCAGTTGAAAAATATGGTCTCCCATAGACCATATTTTTCAACTGCAATGTTTAGTTTGTTGCTCTTGGGATAAATTTATCGCAACTACGGAACCCTTCATTGTGCGTGGACCGACACGCACTTGACCGATTTTTCTTATAAAAGTCGAAATTAAAGAACCCTAAATAAGAAAATTAAATAAGACTACGTTTTATTTAAAGAACTACGTTTACTAACAAGTTGTGATATTTTTCTTCTTCTGTCTTATTTAATTAAACTAGTAACTTAAAATCCCATTGTCCAATTTCAGAATGCATGTACGTGGCCTTTCTGAGTGATGACTTCCTGCGGCTGCTGATCCTGCGTTTCATATTCTGCGAGACGATCTTGCGCATGCACCGCATGTTCCGCGGCCGAGCGCAGCGCACGCGCTGCTCGCCGACCATCCCCGATGACCTCTACGAGCACCCGATACTCACCCGTATTGTCATGGAGTTAGCGAGTAAACTGCAGGTAATTGAGCAAATAAATCGACGCTAAATCATGGCAAGTAGTAAATTCTGTAACGTAATGCGAAAATGCTTTGCTGTAGCTATGTGCGAATTTCATTTCATTTTTGTTTATTCTTTGATAAATTCTGTTTTATAGCTCTCCAATACTAATATAACATCCTCATGCCTATTGTCACAAATCACACAAATCGGGCACAAATCCAGTCTCTGGGCTGCTACTAAAAAAATCCTAAAATAAAAACCAAAAACACTTTGCTTGCCCTGGGGATCGAACTCAGGACCCCGAGCTCAGCTACCGCACTTGGGACGCCATGGCGACGTCGCCGGCTACGTATCCAAACAATTCGTATTAATGTATGGCAGTTACTCACTTGGCTACAGTCTGGCGACGTCGCCAATTTGGAAGCGTAGCCTTGACCGGCCGGCCCCTACGTGGAGACTGGATACTCTGGCGACCTGGCGACGCGTAGTCAAGTCGCCAGTATTTTGTATACAAACTGTAAGTTACACCTCCCTCACTCAATGGCCAACTTATCGTCAGGACGGACGCCCGCATGTTACTGGCTACTTATTTGGCAACCTCATTTGTAGTCGTAGTGTAACCTCAGAGGTAGTCATGGCTACGTAGCTAGTGACGTCGCCATGGCGTCCCAGTCTGTTAGCGCTCTTAGATCAACAAGGCTGTCTCTTCCATATTAGGTATTCTACCAATAGCTTATTAAACTTTAACGTTATATTAATATTCATGCTGAAATTTCCAGGTCCGTGGACACTTCCATGACCCTGCTGCTGTTCAGCGGGAATGATACACCAGACCCTCAACCGTGTCGTTCGCTGATCAGTAAGGCGACGATGCCGCTCGTTTAGTGACAATTGAACGAGACGTTGTCGTTCTAGACGAGGCGTTTAGTGAAAACGAAGCAACAATGCCGCTCTAGATGATTAAGCGACATTGGTGCCGATTCTCTTGTACACCGAACTAAACTAACTAAACTATCACTAAGATTCCTTACATTTGGCTACGAGAATCTTAAAGCCATTCTGCAAAAAAAAATCTCTAATCTTAAAAATAATTTTGACACAACTAAAATCGAATTTGACAATCGCGACTCCACGTGGTATTTGTTTGCCCTACACCGTGAATTTTTTTAGAGCCGGTTGCGTTCTTGGGGAGCCGCCTCGATGTGTTCTAGATGTTGATGTTGAGTTTTAGGGGTTTATGGGTCTTACAAAGGGGGTCGAACTTTTCATTATTTTTGCGATAGGACACACTATTTCCGAGATATAAGCAAATTAAAAGAAAAAACAGATACAGTACTGTTTTTGCAACTGAAGTCGAAGTGTTGGTGTGTATTTTAGTTTATGACAACTAATTTTATCCCACACCTTTATATTCGCGATTAAAAATAGTCAGGTTTGGTTATTTACAATAAAAACTTTTGGTGAAAAACGTTCAATTCAGAATAGCAAAATTACCATTTCCACTTAATTAATAACTCAGTGCTGTCAAACTAAAATATAGCCAAGTTGTGTCAGAGTGGGAAATCCTCGTTTGACAGGAAAAAACAAATTTTTTGTGATTTTTTGTCTAGTTTAGAGGCATTTGTGACAAGAGAATCGGCAACATTGTCTCTCTCTCTGTAGACGAGGCGTTTAGTGAAAATTAAGTGACTATGCCGCTCTAGACGAGAAGTTTAGTAACAATTAAACGACGTTGTCTGTCTTGACGAGGCGCTTAGTGAAAATTAAGTGCCCATGACACTCTAGACGTGACGTTTAGTGACCAAAACGTGTCATTGCTATAATGAATCGTCATCGTATATATCTAGGTACAAAGTAATTTATGTATATCATATTGCATCTATGTATAAACACTAAGGACTTAATGACAATGCATATATTTATAATTTTATAAAAATGTAAAATGCATAAATTTTGGAGTAAAAGTATGTAGGTTAAAATTAAAATTAAGTACTTTTGTACATACTTGTATTTCAATTCATATTATTAGTGAGATAAGAATTAATTTTAATTATACCTAATACATATTAAACTGTCACTCTCAGTATTCATTATTTTTCTGAACCATTACATACTGAGGATCATCCTTTAGATTATTAAAAAATAAAATATTAAGAAATTTATTTTTTTGAATAAAATAATTATTTATTTTAGTAAATAAGGAAATTTACGTAATAAAATACAATTATAAAGTGAATAAAATTATATTTATGTGCATTGTTTCAGCATTGGATTATATTTAGATGCATTATTTATTATAATATCGTGAATATATAAAATGTAAGAAGCCATCTATCTTCTAAAACGTATTATTTCCTAATCATAAAAATGTTGTACAGTCAGGGAAGCGTATTGTTTAAAAAAATTACACAGTACGCCAAGTTGCCGTGTTATAGCCATTTCATTTAGCTGTCAAAAAATGTCAGTTGTGATTTTAAAACACAGTCAATTTAAGTTGGCAATCAATTTGCTCAATAATTAAATTCCTGCCTATTTTTTTTTTCAAATTACTTATATTATATTTAAATAGGTAGATAGGAATTATAAAATAATGATGTCTTGAGCGACGTACGCATGCCACTGGAAAGCAGAATTGCGGCATTACGAACGCGCTTACGTCATTAATTTTCGAAAAAGATGAGCCTGGATTATGATATCCAACTGTTGAAGAACGTAGGCACGTACAATAAAAAAGGACAAGTACTTCGGCTCTGCAAGTCTACACAGGCATCGTTTCGCAGGTCGACTCGGACTCGGCAGTTCGACTGCCGAGTGACCGTGCCGCTGAAGGCATGTTTACGTCGTCGCGATGTTTCTATGACGCATGTCATAAACAGAGGCTAAGGCTGAAAATATATTAACAATAGCGTTATACGTTAATTGGGTTAAATAATATATATTTTCAAGCCTTTGTTCGTTGAAATGAATAGGTAGAAATACCTTAAAAAATTATAGAAAAACGGTCAGTGTTTATTGAATAAACACAAACCGAAAATTTGATTGATTCTCGCAGTCCAGACTGACAATTCAGTAGCTAAACATCAGAGGGGCGATTCCCGTATTTTTAAGATCAGTCACATTTTATCGCAGTCTCAATCTGACAAAAATGTTGGAGGGTTTTGACATCGATTGTCGCTGAGAGGAGATTCGGACTAGATTTTGAATGTTTTTAAATATGGGAATTGGCCTTCAGGTTCAAATGTAAGAACGCTAACAGTTGACAGATCGACCTGTGAGAAGTGTTTACTGAATTGTGACGTCAATAAAAACGCGTGATGCTAATTAAACGCGTCAAATTACATAGTGCATTTTCTTTAGGGACAAATCCATTTTGACATATTTTTTTGTATTAAGTATCATATGTAAATCCAAGACGCTGAAGTAGAAAATGTTCAGTAGGCTCATCATTTCATCATAGAAATATATTTTTAAATAAATGTATCCTAACATTACAGATATACTAGATACGCTCAGCCAGTCAGATATTAATTATTAAATAATAAGACTAATCAATCAGGAGAAGTGGAATAGCCAGGCGCAGGCGCCGCCGCTGTCTGCTTTTCGAATATACCTACGCGATATATTTATCCCAGGGAAAAAATATAACGTTAAAACCCACACGTTCAAACTTTGTAGCTATGAAATTTAACAAACACACTTACTCTTTTCTCTAAGCTCTTATCTGTTTCCTGTGCCTGATCCACAGTAAAATTCAGGTTGTTCTTCTGCAGATGACAATTTTACCAGCAAGATATTGTTAGATGGGTTTTCCTCCTTATCTACCAAGATTCACCGTTTTAGAACCTTTTTATTTAGCACTCCAATCAAAGATACCTCCGAGCATTCCTTTGATATTTATTGGGCCGTTATGTAGACATTCTTTTTCCCATCTGTGCTGATTCTGCCCAAGGCACAAAGTTGCTGCCCAGCAAAACAAAACGAATGTCCAGTATCATAGGTATGTCTGTAATGTCAGAAAAATAGGTTAGATTTTATTAATAAATATCGTCCTAGCTTGTAAGTTCAATTCTATACAATTTTGAATTGCAAACTCCTGTTCTTCCTTAAATATTTAACTACATAATAAGTACTTAAGTATTAATTATTTCAGTTAACTTTTTTTTTCACAGCCTCTTGAGGTGAATATAATGTTTGTGATTAATTGAGTACAAAGTTTCGACGACTGCAGTTAACACTGTCTGATGTTGTCTCGTCTCTTTCTCTCTCTGTGACCAGTACAAAGAACTAGTATTTAGCGCACGTGACTCCCTCTTTCTGTCTCCTCTCTTCCCTATCTGCGAACACGTCGAAAATCATGCAGTTTTCGTGAGTTTTCTTTAGTGAATTGGAATGTCGGCTAAATAGGTCGGTACCTTTTCCAATGTTTTTAGTTATGTTTTCTCAAGAAAAGGCTTCTCAATTGGCTACCAATGATTTCTTTGAAGAGGCATCACGCATCTAAGAAAACAATACATTTATTGAAAGTTAAAATGGTTACGAACATCTTCTGAATCGTTAAAAACGACAGAAAACGGAGTTTTATTTTAGTTTTGGCTTTACTGCTTCTTTATTTATTTTTTCTGTTATATTACAAGATATTCTGAAATCTGATTTTATAGCTGACTATTAGTTTCATGTTTCTTAACACGCCTCATGCATTAGATAGGTATAACACTTCATAAACATTCCTAAAAATTTTCCTTTTTAGATATAGTTACACATACCTCCTTATAAAATAAATAAATTGTCATTCAAGTTATAGAGCTATAGATCGATAATATAAAAAAAGATCTGTTTATTTGGAATCAATTTATTGTAAGTATAATTTTCAGTTTATTTAGTTAAATAAAAACATTGATATAATAATAAATTCAATATAAATTTGACTACCAATCACTCTGGGGGCCTACCACCACCTCTTTAAGCAGTATTATTTTAATGTTACTTCAGTGGGGGAAAGAGATGGAGCAATACGTCCTGTAGAGCTTCATCTCTTTCCCACACTAAAGTAATATTAAAATAATACTGCTTAAAGAGGTGGTGGTAGGCCCCCTGTTTACAATAATACTATTTTAAGTACATACTTCTACTGTTTTTGTTATTCAAAAAGTTTATTTATAGAGCTAATAATATTATATTTATGGACAAAATTGTAAAGATAATTATTTATTCTTATGATAATAAAAAAATAATAAAATATAATCACTCGTTTTATTATCTTGAGCCAGTCCCATTTCCCTTAATATCCCCCGCCTCTTTTCTTTCCCACCCCTTCCCTTTTTAGTTCCATTTTCGTCCTCCTTTATTTCCTCTGGCCCTCCTCTGGCCCTCCCCTATCCTCTGTCACCCCTTCCCTACCATTTTCTTTCCCCTTTTTTCCCTTTGGTCCTCCTTCCTTACCCTACCTTTTCCGTGTCCTAGATTCTATTCTGCTGCGCCACATCTACTTGGCATAGCTATCGATAACTGATAATTAGGATCATATGTGTAGGTGAAGTCATAACAAAGTATTGTTCCCTTTTCACCACTGTAATGTCAGATGAATAAGAATCTAATGGCGTATACTTGGGAGGCATGAAAGTGGCAAGACGCCATCTTTAATGTTCACGCTATTGTTATGATTGATGAGTGAACAACTGATGGCGAAACCTTTGTCTCAAAGTGCTCCCTCCATTACAGGCGAATGCTAGGTGGGGAGCACCTTTATTCTTTCTCTTGGCATGGTGGGTTGACATTGTCAATACGGAGTGAGTCAGAAGACCCATGGATATCTATTGCTTATACTCAAACCTTTCAATTTATTGGTAGTTTTAACTTTGTCCAGAAAAAAGTTAATGATACCGAGTATGCTTACATAAAAGCCGCTTTTGACTTTACGTATTCTGCTCACACTTTCATTAGTCAAAAAATTAAAGTGTTTCATTTCTATGTGGCTTTCTCTTATCATAACATAGCATAACATTACGCCTGTAATCCCCAAAGAGTTAAGCAGAGGCGTACCTTATAGTAAACCCTCATTTCTCCACTTACGTTTCTTTTGTTATGTTGCCCTCTCATCTCTTCTAAATATTACCCAGTCAATATGGTGGTGGCCAGGGTGCGCTGGAAGTACATTTTAGTATAATTTCGATTCGTGGCAACTCTGATGATGTTTTGAATACGTTGACAGACATTTCATTATAAAAATATATCTATCCCAGAGGATAGATGTATACTTCCCTAGGGAAAAAAGGTATATACTAAGAGACTTATATGGATAAAGAAATCAGTATTATTTGGAGGATGAATACGTAAACGCTCCCCTGGTCAGAGGTATAGTTGGAAGAACCCTAGGTTGCCAAAGAGCGCCTCGAGTCACGAAAATCGTCAATTTATGCCTCGAGACCTTCGACATGGACCGGATCACTAGTGTACTTTTAGTTGGTAAGAGTCTAATAGACTCAAAGAGAACACACAAAATAAAGAATGGGTGCTCTTCACAAACCCCTACAACGTACCCTACGCTGATGTTAAGCTGGACGGTAATATTGTGATAGAGACCAAAAAGAATCGGTATGCATGGGTAGAAGTCGATATTTAAATAAACAATCTTAAACTTGTATTCTTTGATGTAAAAACAAATATTTTTAAACAGTATTAAACAAAGTCACTTTTCGTGTATCTTTGAGTGATTAGTTCTTTTAAACTCTAAAGGCGGCTTCCTACGGTGCGCGATATTACGGACGCACGCGCACGAGCCTGAACGACCGACGACCAGGCACCGCGCACCGCGCTCCAAGGCTCTTCTCGCGGTGCGTGATATTACCGAATTCACCGACCGAACGGTTCATTCGCTTCGGAAAACTTCGGATCACATCGTTCGCTCGTCTATTAATAGCTCTCCGACACCAATACGTCATCGTAAACTTATAATACGACATACGTCACTGTAAATTTATCTTTATTGTCAGTGAGTTAAAGTAGAAAATACTTTGGCACATTAATCAAAAGGAACTGCATTGTTTAATTTTGCCTATTATTACGTAAAGTCATAATAAAAACAAACAGTAGGACAAACTTAGTACTTTTTCGGTCGCTGCGTGCAAAGTACGTACCCATAGTGTATTTATTGTATTTTCATAAGAGTTATTAAGCGATTCGAGCCGTCTCCTTCAACGCACGTACGGCGTGAGTCAAATGAGCCTTGCGCACCTTTGAAGTTTACCACCTCGCCGCGGATCGCGCGCACCGCACGGACGCGTCTACGCTACCACGCACGTTAATCTTCCCATGGTGCTTGTCGATGCGTGTCCATCATGCGGGCTGATCCGCACGTTAATCTTCCCACGGTGCGTCATGCGGGGTGGTGCGCGTGCGTCCACAATATAACGTAAAATATTTTTTTTGGGTGGGAAATTATCAAATAACTTCTCCCGCTCTGGGTGGAGCGGGAGGGCGTGTCAGACTCTTACTGACTAAAACCCGCCCGTGTTCCTTCCGTTGCCTGTACGTTGCCAGGGGTCACGGTATCCCTTTCGGACTTTCCCGCAACCCCCGGCAGGCATCGGTCCTGTCGGACCCCTTCACTTGCTGACATTTATTTGAGGCGCGCGTGGAACACAACGCGCCGTCGACCCGGGCCTGGTCCTTATCCGACGGCTAGCTACCCATTGCTCACCGTCCGCAAGCCCGCGCCTACGGTGGCCGGGAATCGGCCTGTGATTCCCGACGCCCAGGGCGTCTCTTGCGGCGGCTAGGGGCGTGAGGGCGCGAAATTTGCCTCTCCCTCACGCGTCCTGCCTCCTCCTCCAGCATTACTGCTTCGCAGAAGGAGGTGACGGCCTCCCATGCCCTCTCGCTCCGTACCATGGCCTGTACTAGGGCCGGACGCGAGAGATCCCCGCCGCCGATCGCCTCCGCGAGGACACGGCGATGCTCTGCCCAAGCCGGACAGACCTCCACCGTATGCTCAACCGTGTCCTCCGGGCGATCCACGCAGTGATGACACCCGGGCGTTTCCTCCCGCCTGATACGAAACAGGAACCTCCCGAAACAACCATGTCCGGTGAGGACCTGCGTCAGGCGGAAGGTGAGGACGCCGTGGCGCCTCTCTAACCACTCCTCAAAGAGGGGACTTATCGCACCATGGGCGGCCTTAAAAGGCAATGCATAATAGAATGTAGTTTTCATAATTATTTAGAGAATTTATTCCGAAAAGGTTTTAATATTAACTGGGAAAATAGAGTAAACGAATTTTCCGAGATATGAGAACTAGCTAGATCGATTTTTCACCCCCTTATTGCGCATTTAACGTTACACGTTGTATATATATATTATATAAATATTGCTAATTTAATAGTATAGGATTTGGATCTGACATATTTTTGTATTATATAATAACGGAATGCAGTTTTTACTTTAGAGTTTAAACTGTAGGCAGTTTATTTTGTTTTAATTACAAACTTTTGACTACGAAAAATGCAAAGTAAATTACTTTTTATATAGGTATGTATCAGTATTTTTAATCCGTCCTGCACCCTAATTGCGTAAAACATGATCAAACACAATCTAAATCATTTTGAAGGATAGGTATTGCTAATCCATTGCTTCATATGTTCGAAAAATATGTCTGCTCAACAACGTAAAAACGCAATGAATGTTGTAGAACTGTCAAAATGAAACCAACTATGATTGATCGTGTATTAAGAAATCAGGGCTAACTACAGAGCCCTAAGCTGGACGCCGCGCCGCCAAATACTCACTTGGTCAATTTTATTCCTATAGACTGATATAAACAAATATCATTATAATTAACTAATGAAATAAGATTAATTTCCTTTACAGAGTAATTTTAAAATATCTTTGTGTATTTCATGATATACCTGAATAATACCTACCTACATAATGTAGTTGATATCAACCCACACTGAGCCCGCGTACAAACTCACACTGTGTGGTGGATTACGGCCTTCTCCCTCTCACAGAGGTCTGTGTTCCAGTAGTGGGAACATTATAGACTTATAACGATGCTTATTTATCCATTTGTTTGGTTAAGCTTTTATACCGAGCCATAGAAATTGTATGAGAAAGACATTTAAATTTAAATTATGCACGCAGTATATTTATTTAATGTTCAAAAATAATAAACAAGGTCGACCACGAAGATCATCAATCATGTGTGAAGAGTATACGGCTCATAACATACATAACCAGGTATATACCTCACCTGCATAGTATAATAGGTAGGAACTACAAACCGCAAAAAAATGTTTTCCCACCCGTTAAATACACACATACGCTTACATAATGCGTGAGTAGGTACGCATAGCAATTATATACATAAATAAATAAATGTGTGAATGTACCAGTCACGAGCAAGCAGTGCCCGCGGCCCAACCGCAACAGACATTTGGACTTCGTTCAAGGTGCCATCGGTAAGTCAACTCATTATCAACTCGAACACCTACCTATACTAATCCGCCCTATTCATTCATTAAGATAACCTCAGCATCTCTGATTACAAACCATACACATAGCCTCCAAAATTGAGAACGGTCCTATAGTTTTAACTGATGACGCGAAATACTCACCCAAAAATAAATTCATGCTCAATCTTATATTTAGCGCGCCTGCGCGGACTAAGACGTGTCGGCCAGTTGAACCGGGATTCAGTGCAGATCGCCAATCGGTTTCGATCGGAAAAAAAAAATAAAACAAAAAAAACGCGTCTAGTGCATCCCATGTCAACAAACAAACACCAGGGATGGTGAGGACTCAAGAGAGAAGTGCCCTGAACGCTTCAAGGTAACATCGGTGCATTAGTCCAAAATAATCTGTTGGCCAATGATCATAGTACACAACTTATTCACACCTATTTCTACACGAGCCCACGCAAACATATCGTGTTTTCAGTCAGAGATTCTCACATTGAAACGAAATGTTGTGTTCTTAGTTTATACGGTGAAAAAGTGAAAATTTTGCGGGGTTCGTGCATTAATATATCAAAATTATCATTAAACCGCATTCAAAATATTGTGTCCGGCAAATATTTTCGTAGAAAATATTTTTCAAGTTAAATTCAATAATCAAACATATGGAATCTGAATTGTCACCAGATAAAGAAAAAGATTTACCAGCAGTGCCTATAAAAACATATCAATGGGAAGATTTGAGAAGAGCTCGTGAAGCGGGAAGGTACCCATGGACGCACCTACTAAAGGAGCCACTTCATGGTGAAATAACTGCAGAAGATATCATCAGAGAAACGACGCCGAGAAGAAGTATGTCACGAGAATTTTCACGGTCTCGGACACGTTCGCCGGTGGACAGCGATGTTCAAAGGATACTGAACCTCGACTCTTCACCTGGTAGCAGTCGCAAACATGGCGAAGAAGGTGAAGATGAGGGAGTACATGTACCGAATTTTTCTAAGGAAATATCGCTAGATTCCGAAGAAGATGTCTTAAATCAGGCTGTGAAATGTTATGTAGTTAAACGTCCCGAAAATCAAGCTAGTACTCACTTAGCTACGCCTGTTGAAGTTCCCAAAAATGTGTCCCCTAAAGGCATACTTAAACGCCGGGTAGCAGAACAAGAATACAGCATAGGAGTAACATCAGAAACAAGGGAAAAAACAAAATGTTGTCACCCTTTGGTGAATAAAATAAAACATTTAGCAGACAAAACTTTACATAAACTTGAACGAAATGAAAATGAAAAATCTCCCATTTCAAAACGCAAAAAAAATGATGAAGCTCAAGAAATAAGACAACTGAGATCGTCGCCTGGCGCCGTCAGAAGACAAAAATTCGGTGCAATTAAATTAGGAAGCTCTGATGAAATGAGTAAAACTATGATTGTAGACACACCACCATCGAGGAAAAAAAAAGAGCATATTTACGAAGACATAGAGGAAGGCAAAGATGTGCATTTCTCACCCGATGCGGACAAGCAGGGCGTTCATAAAATAAACGATGAAAGTAGGAGTAACAGCAACAAAGAGAATGAAAGCCTGTTGGAGCTGAAGTCGATCGCTTCCCAAGATCCTAGCTTAGTTATAGAAAATGCTAGTCTAAAATCCGAAGATCACGTCATGGAAAAATTGCATAAAATGGATAATGTAAATAAAGAAGCTGTAATTTTAGACGAAGAAATGGATCCAGATGAGCCGAACGTAGACGAGATTTTTCAAAACCAATTAGATGAAAGAGGACCAAGCAACGAATCTCCCAATATTACCATTACAGAATTAACAGGAGAAGATGCAGAGGTGATAGGAGACCAGCCTGCTGCAACGCCTATAGAATCATCTCCCAGCCCCAGCCCACATGACGCCAATGATCGACAAAAAATAGAATACCCGAGAAAATGGTCTAAACCCAGCAGGTAAATATTTTATTATTTAACATTACAAATAACTCTATTGTCAGCAGTAGTATATCATACGTAACTGTGACATAACAACCGTGTTCAACACATGCAAAGCGAACGCGCTAGCTTCTGACTGTTTGATAATTATAGCTCGGTCCGACCGATCTTCCTGCACATTGGGAAAGCTCTTTAAAATTGTCATCAGTGATCAGTGCTCGCGGCTGCTTTCGCGTCTGTGATTAGTTCATTTACTGCCCAGCTTTGACAAACACGCTTAATGACACATTGCCCGCGTGCAAATGACAGTTCGTGTAGTTTACGGGAACCAAGTAACTAAAATAAATATGCCCTGGATTCGGTAGTCGGTAGTAATGACGACACTTCGGCGATGGACATCCGAAGGTGGCTCTCCTATAGAACGGCCTGTGAGGCCGACCAGAGAAGGCAGCGCTCAGATATTTACTCCAGACGTCCGATGCGGATGTCAGTTCTTTCAATGTGACTCGCTCCTCCCGGAGAGAGTGAATCCAGTTGGTACTAGACCGACATCACGAGCTAGTAATTTAATTTCGTACGAGAGGTAAGTTAAACCACCTACATTCGTTTTAGACGGTTTTGACGACATTTTATAACTAATTTTACAAACTGCAAAATAATATGAACGTCTTTCGCCCGGCGGCTGCGTCTAAAACGAGCGCCGGCTGTTGGCCTAATTGTGACTCGAGCAACGTGTGTGAAGTTTAAATATAACTCAAATCTTCTGCGACGAATCACAATTTTTGCGATTTATTTTTTATGTTATGCTCTTTACTCCATTTTTATGTTCTGCGACTGATTTACTGCTATACAAAAAGTATTTTTATTCATTTTGCGAATGTGTGTCATAAATATGCTGTGCTGTGTAAGTTATAATGCTACTTAAATTATAAAAGATTGTTATTTTTTTACAGTGATCACGAATATGAAATCATCGAAAAGCCACCCCCAAATTTTATTTACACTGCTCCGAGTGTAGATGAGAAACCAATCCAATTGGCTAAAACGGATGATGAGTTGTCAAGTACCACTTCTCTAGAGAGAAAATATTTACAGCATGCATCAGATGATGAAGAACAATTGGATGAAAATTTACATTTAAATGAAGACAAGAACGGAGAAATGATGAGCGCTGAAGCACTTCAAAGAGACATTGAAGATAGGTATTTCGTAAATACTCCCTCCTCAACATCGCGCACAGAATGTGAAGTCAGCACTAGTCAAGTTGACTCGTCTGCACTAGAACAGTTACCTTTAAAACGCGACAGCAGATCAAAGAATGCTGAAAGCACTGACAGTAAAATTCAACAGCGCATCAGGGAAGGTACGGGTAAATTAAAATCGCAAGCAGGCAAATTGAAATCAAAATTACAAAGTATAAAATCAAAGCAGTTCAATATGCCTGAACGGCCTAAATTCAAAATGCCACAAAGGCCTAAGATATCGCTTCCCGATCGACCCAAATTCACATTACCCGATAGAAGGAAGTTTAGTTTACCTGATCGGCCTAAGTTTAATATAGCTGAAAAACTAAATCGATCAAAGTTCACATTGCCAGACAGGCCTAAGTTTTCCGTTCCCGATCTTCCTAAATTCAGAATGCCTGACAGACCCAAAATAAATTTCCCTAGTCTTGGTAGGAAAAAAGAATACAATGTAGATAATGACTCTACCGATACAAAAGCGCAGCCTACAGACGTCGCTACTGTGGAGTTTGAAACTAGAACTTACCCCAGGCTATTTAATAGAAAGAAAAAGTCAGAACTTCCCAAAACGTCATCATCACCGACATTAAACAGGGAAGACACACCACCACCTACGTTTACCTTCACCAGGGTAAAAAAAAATAAAGATGAGCCAACTTACATCCCTGATAGTCCTGAAGAGCCACGTGAATACGGAAATATGGATAATGAAGATTCTAACTTTGATATGGAAAATAGCAGGCGAATTGAGACCACCTATGATTTTGACAAAGTGGACAACGAATATATGGACGATGAACCTGAACCTTCTCATCTGGAGGACGAACGTAACGCTTCATCCATACCCGATATTTCACCATCTAAACAAGAATACACGCATGTCATAACCGAAATTAACAACGACGAATTTTTTGTTCGACCGAGAGGTATTTCTCGCGAAGATATTCAAACCAGGGAATATTTGAGCGATGAAACACGAAAAGCGTTCCAAACCCCGAAGAATATTCTCTCACTGATAGGGAGTAATTCGGTAATGAACGACGACAATATGTACGTCAATGATCCTGATGCTGATCCTGAGCTGATGATCGATGACAACGAACCGATGAGGTATTCTACTGAAGATTTAAATGATAAAGATGATGGTTATTACACATTTCCACCAGTAAGGCCATCGAGAGCTAAGCGGAAGAAGAAAGAGGAGGAATCCACTCCGTACATGGACGATAGTGTGAATGCCAGTATGCAATTTAGTGAGGTAGACTTAGGTTTGTCAGTAGACCATCAAGACGAACATATAAATTGTGATGTGGAAGATAACATTGATATGCACGTCAACAATCACCTTGATTTCACTCCTACTACTGATTTGCATTCTATACATGAATATGCCAACGACGACGTCATCCAATACCCAGAGAATGTTCCCATTCAGTCACAAACACTGCCGATGCCACCAAAAAGGAAGAAGAGGTTTAGCAAAAAGGACTTCAAGCATTCATCCCTGAGCGACTTTAATAATGTGGCGGCTTCGGAGCTGTGGGAACAGCCGCAAGAACACGAGAATACAGACGATGTGAGTAATACATTTCATTATAATTTTTTACAACATAGCAATATTAACAACCCGTTAAAGTCAATGTTACGACCGCGGTAACGATTTGACTTGGAATGCCTATTTTTCGTAGTAATGTGCATAGATCATGTGGTTGACCGTACAATAAAACATAGGTGGAATGGTTGTCAATATTACAAAGTTTGAAAACGTATTATTTATTGCAGAAGAACGATGTAGCCCACCATCTTCATGTCAAAAATTAACTCAAAACATTTATTTCAATTAAACCATTTACAAGCACTTTTGAATTGTCAAAGAGTCGGTCAGTTAGTCAGAAAGTTGAAACTACGGAGAAGAACGGGCAAGAAACTCCAAGGACACTCTTTTAAATATAAACATTACAAAATATATAGAAACAATTTAAAAAAAAACTATTAAAAATAAGCCCTGGCAGATAAGAGATGACCAGTCTCAACTGATGGCGCCCGTTCACAAACATGACGCGTGGATCAGCACCATCCAGCTCAACCAGTTTGTAGGGAACCGAGAACATCAGCGAGACATTTAAGTGAGCAAAGTCAAAGTCAAAGTCAAATCATTTATTTCAAGTAGGCCCGTATAAGGCACTTTTGAACGTCAAAAATTTACAAAAAAAATTAATTGATTCTAGTTGCCCCTTCCAAAAGGTAGTTTTCGTATGGAGAAGAATGGGCAAGAAACTCCACCGTTACTCTTTTAAAATGTTTTACAGCATGACATACTCTCAACTGCCATGAACTTTCAAGTCAACATACAACATAATAATATAGTAAACGGCGCCATTAAGCCAAGCATTTTTATCTACGATATAATCATCCAACTTATAGTATGCTTATAGTATGCTTGTCTACATAGAGTGCGTTTAGTACATGTTTTAAATTTCTTCTCATTTAGTTGAAGAATATCGAGTGGTATTTTATTATAAGCAGGCTAATTGCATAATATCTTAGAGTATGACAATCGCTTTCAATTTAACCTTTCAATAAGAAACAATACATTACATTGATGTAGTCATTGAACCTACGAATTATTCAAAACTAAATGATACAATTTGTTTTGTTATATTACCAATATGAAAGCGATTGACGTTACCAACAGAAAAATAACACAACAATACATTTAAGTGTTTAGTCTGCTTCAAAAGTATCTGATGAAATTGTAAACAAACCCTGTCTAGTTTAAATTCTTCCGAAATCTCTCACTAAAGAGAATCAGTAACACAATAATCTACATTATGCAGGTTTCAACTTTATATCTCACCACTTTTCTGTCATGTTATTTAAAAAACATTATTAAATTATAATTAAAAAATCATCGACAAAAAGTTGAGAGGTTAAAATATTAAACTCAAGTGTTAAACGAAAAATATCCTAAAGGTGATTTACTCGTAAAGTTAGAATTTCGAGTTTAGTATTCAAATTATTCAAACAAAGCACCCAATTTGCAAGTGGCAGCACTATAATTTGGCATCCACTGGTAGGTTTTCTGATCTATTTGTTTACATTTTCATCAGATACTTATGGAACAGATAATAGGTATTTTCGTCAGTTATATCTAAGTTCCACAAAAAAGGGGGCTAGCCTATTACCATTAACTGGGCATAAATCTAGACCCCGGGCTAATAATACTACACCCGACCCAGGGATCAAATCTTGAACACGATAATATCAACAACCAATGATCATCATCCGGTTAGACTGATAGTTGGGATCGGCTTCCACGCCATTCAGCTCGATTCTCAGCAACGCTCATCCAGCTGCTACCAGCTACCCTGCGAAGATTGCGATATAGAGCCGCCGTACCTACCTTGCGTTTGCCGATTCGCGGTCTTCACTAAAGAAAATGTCTACGGCAATGGTCATCAGTTCTACAGCTAATATGGTCGGCCCATTGCCACTTCAGCTTGCTTATAGAGCTGTCGACAACTTTGGTTCTGTCGGTTCACCTCGTTCCGGGTTCCATCCCTCAGAGAGGCTCCAAGCATATCTCGTTTCATACCTTGCTGAGCGATCTTGAATTTATGGACCAGCTGTACCGTGAATGTCCACGTTTCGGCTTCTTAAGTCATAACAGGCAGGACGCACTGATTAAAAACTTTAGTCTTTAGGCTCTGTGGATCTATACAGTCACCCAAAATCAATCTGCCTAGCCTTTTTCCAACTATGTTGGGTTCGGCTTCTAGTCTAACCGGATGCAGCGGAATACCAGTGTTTTCAATAGATCGACTGCCTATTTGAACTCCACAATCCAGTTCTTGGGTGACACGATACCCCTTGGTAAGACTGGGTGTTAGACTTTTTGGGCATTTTTTAGCAACTGTCAAGAATCTACAGATGACAGCGGGGACCAACAGCTTACCCTGGTATATCGAGACCCCTTCCGAGGCACGGAGGGGTCTCGATATACCCAACTCGTAATTGATGGTCACCCATCCACAACCGACCGCGGCTAGCGTAGCTTAACCTTCGATTGAACCTCAATTGACATTCGAGAGCGCGATTGACAGTCGCACTGTTATTATTTTGCCACGAGCCCCTCCTATAAAGTCACCAATTTAAATAAATATTATGTATCCCAGCATCAAACGAATATTTCCGATTCAAAATTCACTTACGTTAAAACTGTTCTTGCTAGGGCAATCAAATAATGAGGCCGCGAAAAATCTTCAATCGCCAAACACCTACCGATTTCAGTGGCATTTACGTCATGCGAATGATATACTGGCTCAAAAACAAATATAATGTTAGGTATAAAACGAGATGATATTCTCTGCAATTAATTCTGGCACTCTTCCAGTAAATCTATACGGGATGGACGTGGATTTTATTATTGGACATTAGTTTGTTGACCTAGATAGCGAAAATATAAACAAATCGTGATCGTTTCAGACACTAAGTTCTTTGTTATTCTGGTATATTGGACAGACATGTAACGTTTCTGAATTCTAAATAGGTTGGTATAGCAGACAATGCATTTTTGTGCAACCATATTTCGCCGATGACGTAATCATTCCTATGTAACATGAAAAGGGATTGAACATATTGTTATAATATCAAGCACATCGTGATAACTTTAGTGTAATCATAAATAATTTATTATATAGTAGACATAGACACTATCTTAATAGTCTAATTTGGCACATTTGCCAAGTAACTGGCTTATCTGCTTCTGCTCGTGAATTAAATTCTCGTACCGATTATATGTCTGATTGTATGTTGTGTATGTGTATTATATGTTTTGACGGCACGGTTGGCGTAATGGTTGAGCGATTGACTGCTGCACTGCGTGTCGCGGGTTCGATTCCCGCACGGAACAAATATTTGTATGACCTGCAAGTAGTTGTTCCGGGTCTGGCTGTTTGTGTATGTGAGTATAACATAATGAATTCTTTAGATTCAAAGGTGACAATTACACAAAACAGAGACCAAGAGACGCAACAAAAATTTTAGTTCCTTTCTGTAATACAACTTTAATCAAAAGTAATGTTTATCATATGTGCATTACAATTTTTAATAAATTACCTAAGATCATAAGGGAGCTACCATTTAAATATTTTAAAATTAAACTTCGTAGATGGTTAATAGAAAAGTGTTTTTATAATTTACAAGAATTTCTGCAACATAAAGAAAAACAAATATTTTAAGTTTCCTTTTGTTTTGTGATGTGCTTTATGTAGTTTTAAGAATTGTTGTTAGGTACATAAAATGTTATTTTTAGGTTAAGTTTTGTTATGTGTGTACCTCATTATATTTTTTAAAAACTAAGGTATTTTTCTGTACCTATACTTATTAAAATAAGTAGGTACTTATTAATGTAAAATTCATTTGCATGCCCTAAACAGGCAAAATATGGACTGTACATTAAAACCACCAACTTTTACAACTGGTAACACCTGTATTTTCTGCAAATAAATGATTCTTATTCTTATATTCTTATTCTTATAAATGTTTGTAAACGCACCCACGACACAGGAGAAATTCCTAGTGTGGGGCAAAGTTTAAAAAAAAAAAAAAAAATGTTAACAGTACCTATGCAATATCGTGCTTCAGTTAGGGCGTACTAGGAACTGACACTCGTACTTATAAAAAAGCATGCTTAAAACTAGCTTACTCAGTAGCTGTTCACATTTGCTAGCAATAAGCCTGCAAATTTTAGGCAAACACACCTAGGGGTGGTGGCGTTACGTGATTTTCGCGATACGAAACGTAACTAGATTTTAGTAACTAGTTATTTTTTCAAATTCTATTCTGTGATTCAACATGGTGATGCTATCGAAGTATTAGGTACAGTTATTTGCGAAACGAAAGTATAGATGATTACTTATGTAATACGTTACATATCACAAGCTTTAAGTTTTTGGAACGAATCAGTTTTTGTAGCTACATATGTAGTTCCATCATTAACGTAATACTAACACAAATAAACTTCCCTTCATATATTATTCAGGTTCAGGACGGTTATTTTGTAAGTAGTTACATTTTCGATGCAGTATCGAAATTGTAACTACAAAATAACGTGTTTCCAGTTTGACTCGAAACTAGCTCTTCGGCGACATGCCCCGTAGGCAGTGTTTGTAACTAGTGACGTGAAATAACGCCCATATCTAATACACACCTGGCGCAGACTGAATAAATCAAATCGATACTAGCATGTGCGTAATTAATAAGCAAACCTATTCAGACGCGCTCGAAGCACGCCCCCTTCCACCCGCGTCTCAGATAGCATGCTCGAAAATCAAACGACTGTTAATTTTTGAGCATAGGTACTCGAAACAAGCATGCTCATTACTAGCACTATTTCGACACATGCTACTAAGTGGCCATTGCTCAATAGTAGCATGCTTTCGTGCTAGTAATGAGCATGTGTATCAGTACCTTGCAACAACGATACAAAAGAACTGGCTTCTTTTACTTGGTATGGTAGGGTACAGGTCGTCAGTAGTAACAAAACAATTAGAAGATGGCCTCCTATTTTATTGGAACTCCGTACTATGGTAAGCCAGCTCAAGGTCAAAGTGGTACCTACTGTGTTAGTACGTGTTACTACAAAGTGTCACTACGTGCGGCCTATACTACTGTCCTAAAAATGTTACACACATTTTTGATAACTTCTTTGTTAAAATCGAAATACTTACCAATCAATGTTAGTAACAAAGTGTTGCTTCGGGGGGTCAGAAGTTTGTAATCAAATCGTGGGAACAACTAGTTAATCATATTTTGGGAGAAATCAATTCTCGGAAAGTTTAATTTGAATTCACAACACATACGATCCACGAACACAGCTCCCGTAGTCCCGTTCACTAGAACTTAGTTAGAACAATGTAAGTTGATTTATTGTGGTTAAGAACGAGACCATTCTATTACAATTAAGCCCTGCTGCTCTTACGTTATTGGTCCCATTAGATATAATTTTTGTACCCGTTCAAAATAAATACAAGGTCAAGACGCCGCTGTCGTCACCGGCGCCATATTGAATATTTTAACCAAACCTGAAATTCGATTGTTCTCTTGAATGGAACATTCACATTTGTATTTATACTACCGTTTTCATGAATGAGACATAATTTTTACGCTACTTTTCTTGTATTGTTTGTTTGCTAACTAAGACGCTAACTTAATGTTTTGTACTTTCCAGATAATTGTTTATCGCACTGAACATGAGTACATCGTGCCGCAAGAGTACGCGCAGTCGGCGACGGGGCACAGCCCCGTGCCCCCGCGGCGCACCCGCTCCCGCAGCTCCCGGGGCACCTCCCTCTGCGATGACGATCGCACGTCGCACGGCGCTGAGTCACTCATACTAGACACTAACATAGCACCCCCTGAAGACATTGAAAGGGAAATTCGCCACGAGAGCCCTGGATATGCAACAGTCGACAAAGGCCCCTACGCACCCAGTAAAGGCGTCCGACGTTCTAAAAGCAAGACCCCTCCGAGACGCCGCAAGAGCAATAGTTCAGAACGTAAATATTATACTGTCGGACCCACTAAACCTGTTGGTCCCGATCGACCTCCCCGAAAGAAGTCATCCACCAGTCTCATGACATTAGATAGCTTTACTAAACGCTCGGTAAGTGGAGATTTAACGCAATACGTCGAAATTGATGAACCATTAGAAGAGGTCCACAAAGACTTAAAATCTGGGGAAGTTGTCAACAAAATGAAAGATAGACCACTGCCTCCTCCACCACGTCCGCCAAGAGGATCCCGGCGAAGAAAGAGAGATAAAAGTGATCTTCAGCAGAGTATATCTACAGACGCCGAGTCGACAATGGAGGTGTCACGTGATTATGATGAAGATCAAACAAAGCACGATGATGTTGTAGAAATTGAAGTTTCTACTCAGACTGATCCTCTGCCAGACGATGTAGAGTTTGAATTAGGTATGGATGATAATCTAGAATTGTCTATATCAAGCTCATTAAGGGACATAATTGATGAAGACTCAATGCTTTCTAAAAGTCACGCTAAACTAGCTGAGACCCCTCGTGACTCACGGCCTACATCCCGCACTGATAAATCATTAAAACTTTCTGATCCAAAAATATCTGAATTATCTAAACCAAGTCTTGGGCGTACATCGCCTACAGTTATATTGGTGGAAAGACGTGTGTCGAGTCCAACTAGGATCAATGAACGTGAAGTAATGCTAACCGAAGCTTCTTTAACTGTTCAACCCATAGATATTGATGAATCACAAATCCCAGATGTTCCTCCACTCCCAAGGTCAAGAGGCATTTCAAGCACTAGACAAAGACCTAAAAATACCGCACAGCTTGCTGAAGAGCGTGCTCTTGAGAAAGTGAGTGACGCAAGCAGAGAAGTGCAGTTAGATAATTTGGTAACACAACGACTACAGGTGAAAGATTTAGATGTAGGTCGGCTCAACGTATCCGAACTTCAAGCGAATAAGATTTTGGTGTCAGACATAGAAGGAATGACATTGCAGGTTTCGGAATTAGATTCTAAGTCAGGCCACATTTCTGTGAGTGGGATTGAGTTTTCTCAGTCAGTAATTGACGAGATCGTCAAAAAGTTCGCTGAAATATCTACTGCGCACGCTCCTCCGCCGCCACCCACCGCACCAGCAACTCTAGAAGTCATTGAAACTCCAAGGCCGGTTAGTAGAGAGGAACATACACAAACAGATGACCTGTCTATCGAAAAAGTGGAGGTAATAAAACCGGAAGTGAAAGCTTCTATTGAAGAAGAGGTGCCCCAAACGCCACCCCCTCCTAGACCTCCAAGTGCAGAGGAAGCAGGAGCTCCACCTCAAAGACCACCACCCCCAGATTTGACTCCGTTATTGTATTCATACCTACAAGACATAACCATACCTCCTGCATCTTTCTTCCCTGCGCGGTCACAACGAGAACGGCCTCATTTTGATTTTATTGACCCTCAACACCAAACCCCTCCGCCGCCAACACGACGGGCTAAGAGGAAACCCGCAGCTCCTCATTCAGAATCTAGTTCCGATGATGGTAGACCACGTCCGTCCCCTCGACGAATCCCTCCCCCTGTGAGATCGCATGAGCCCTCTATAACTGAAGCAGGTGCACAATTTCTGCGCGTCTGCCACTCATCGATCAGCAGGACTATAAGGAGTATATTTAACTCCTTCATATCGTACATTAGCGGCGCCGAAGACAAGAAAGACATCCAGATGGCGATGGTTATATTCCTCGTGCTGATTGCGGGGCTGATCATGTTAGGGCTGAGCGACAGCCGAGCGGTGCACCATCATCACTGGGAGTTCTTCAACCCGCCAGACGGGAAGCCGTGATCTTGGTGCCTCATTGTGTATATTGGTATAAACTCAATTAATGTTGTAGAATACGAATTAGTTTTAAGTTCGACGGACTTGTTGGATGCATTGGGATTTTACTATGCTTGGGATTTTACTGATGATTTTAAATTATGATGAGGACCATCGTTTACACGGCCTCTCCTGAAAATGTCATAAAAATGTAAAGAAACGTTTATTTATTTGTTACTTATGATATCTAGTCACCTTTTCTTAATGTTATTATTTTCCGGATTTCTTTGAGTCTCAAAGAATTAAAAGTGGCGTCCTAACAAGTCTGGTTTATTGTCGTGAACTGTAAGATGCAAACGTTTTATGAAAGAAGTAAATAAGCATTTTATGCAAAGCAGACTTTCCACTACAGTTTATTTTTAATGAACACTATAGTCTCTATTTTAAGTTTAAGTAACTTCGTTTATATTCACATTAGTTCCTGTTGGTGCTTGATCTTACGGCTATTAAAATAAAACAGATAACACTCTTAAAATATATTAAATAACCATCTAATAAATTAAATGAAATTAATATAATTATTTTAAACCATGGTAGTTAAATAGGATCCGTGTAGGTGAGAAAGTATAAGTTACAAAGATTTTTATTATTCTAGTCATCTCAAACCATTCAAATTAGGCAGTACTTACATAAATATAGTTTAGCGAGGGTTTTATCAAAGCTACTCAGAACACTGCATTTCAAAAGGAAAACTGCAACTAGGCAAAGGCAGGGCCCGTAGGCTTCCCAAATTAGGAAGGTACCTACTTAAACCTTTATGCTTAAATTTAATAAACAAAGGAAGATAAACATCAAAATGTCACTGAAAAGACCGTAGCTGTCAATATGACAGCTGCATCGAGATGCAGCGTTGCACAATTCAGAAAGTAAGCATAGGGCACCACATCGGATCGACTGTTTGTCACCTAACATAAACCCTGAGTTATTTAATTACAAAAATATAAAGCTTGTAACATTATTAGGTGAAAATAGTGTCAGGCCAGTCTATTTGCTTCAAAATAAAAGCATTTACGTAAATAAAATAAGGTTGCAAGACGTTTCATTGAATCTTTCTTAATTTCAACAAAATAAAGTTTTCAGTGCATTGATCATAGATCTTCGCAAGCTATTAGCAACTATGCCGCAGATTTCTATAAAAATTATAACATCACGCCTGTTTTTCCCGAGGAGTTTGACAGGGGTGTGGCAACACCCACATTTTGCCAGTAATCTTGTCTTAATATCTGTGAAAATATACAGAAGTTACTTTTAATTTCAAGGTTATTTGACCTATAACATATTACACAATTTTAACAGTCCCATAAATATTAGCATCTAATAATGTTACACCATGTAAGTATAAGAAGTAAATGGTATACAGGATGAAAAGATAGGTCTAGGCAGTAAGGCTCAATTTACATTGCCTCAGAACGAAATGGAAGTGATTTTTCGTAACGAAATTGTACGTAGTAAGAACTTAATCTCAATTGTGTAACAACAGTTTGAACGTTTCTCAATAGACATAAAGTTCATTATGCTTTGTAAAATTTCGTTAATATTCACTTTAATATTGAGCATAACTTTTGAAGTTCACTTGTTTGGCCGTGAACCCAAAGATTGACCTTACTTCAATGCCTCTATTTCACTCCTATATACTGCAGTATAATTAAACACTATATTGTTACCTAGTTATATAATACACACATATATTAATAACCACACTGTTAACGTAGTGTTTCAGATGGCGTCAAGCATTTTATAAATTTCCTTTTTTTGTTGTGTAATTGTAAAGGAAAATAAAATTTGTTAAATAAACTTCACGAGGTTTGCTTTTATAACAACTAAGTAGGTACTTATTTTTCAAAAGTTAACTGTTTATCAGCTTCATTTAATTTAATTCTCAGTATCAGCTATGTATATTTTGTATATATGATACCTCTCCAAAGAAGCCTTACCTTTAAAAGCAATACCTTTATAATGGGAAGAATAAAAAATATGGTCGGTTTTGACCAGCTCTTTTCCTTCATATTTTTTTTTAAATAGCTGTACTTAGCGAGCGAGAGACCTTAAGGGCCAGGTACAGTGGGCCAGTTACCAACCGAAATTATCTACGAAATATTTGTGAGATTCGTATTTGTCAACAGAGGAAAATGCCACTGTGGCTCAGGTTTAAAAAATTATAAAAAGGTGATCATTCTTGCCCTAACTTTTTGATATAAATTCCTCTTTTGATATTGCAAGATGTTATTGAATTCAAAGATTTTCGAACAGTCACTTGTAACCCACACAAAGACGGCTGAGTGTCGGTTCGATTTCCGTCTGAGCCTCTATGATTAGCTTGAAGATTAAATCTCTTTTTTGAAGATTTCGTTCGTGACAAAGTCTAATAGAATGTCATTTTAATGGTAAGTTGTTCTGCAAAAATGATCAAATGTCGACCTAGTTATTGTAAACTCGGTTACTTGAGAGGAGTTTAAGTTTTATCGAAAATAATTATTATCTTACAAAATGAGAAAATGTGTTGGATGAAACTTCAAAAACCTCCTAGGAATTCCACATTACAGTTGTCTCAATGAAGTCAAATTCTTGGTAGGTAGGCCTATGATATATGATATATGATAGAGTAGGTAGGTACTCTACTTACGAGTATCGAGTACGTACTACAGACATTCCAAAACAATGGAAACAGTACGCACGACCCGTTTACAACGCATATAAATAAACATAACATATACTAAGGTAGGTCTGTCGAATTACGCCTACTTAAGGATGAACGTAAATTTATCTAATTTAATCAATGAAGATGAAGAACGGAATGTGTTAATGAGATGTATGTTTATTATTGTATAAATAAAACACAAAATATTATTGGTCTTTTTATAAAAATTATGGAAAACGATCAGAATTCAAACACAATCGTTTTGGCGCAATTAAACCAATGAAGTAAAATTTCGCCTAAGACAGTTTTCTTAAAATTACTTTTTATTAAAGCATTATCAAAGTTTACTGGAATTAGAAACATAATTAGTCTAAGCAGTACTATCTTAACCATCAGTTATTTTCAGTTTTACAACATGTTTTCACAGTTATACAATCGGGTAAAAAAAAACTAAAATTACTAAGGTAATAACACAAATTAATTTTATTTTTTATTGGCACATAGTTTAAACATAATTAAATAGTCTGTATACAGATTATCAAACAGAAAAAAACAAAATCAAAAATAACATTTATAGGCGTTATTATATCCAGTTGAGGTAGTAACGCCTATCTAAATCTACGTAGCTAGAATGAATCACAACCATCAGGACATCTAAATTCTTCTATGTATTTTTGTGTCAAACCGATTTTAATTGCTTGTTAAAATTGTTAGTAATGCTATATCATATACATTACGTCTCGCAAATCACAAATACTTGTATACGCAAAAAAGTATTCGTGTTTCGTCTTTCTGCAAATTTAATACTTAATCCTTTTCACAAAATCTTGTTACTGATCTCCAGTAAATATTGATCTTCTACCTAAATTTAGTTTGAACATTCCTATATATATTATTATAACTGGATAACGCTTCTTAATCACTTTGTCCATGAGGCACGCTATTTCATTGCAGTTGACATATTTTTTTACCTAAAACAATGAACTTATTATATATTTATTTATTTTACTTTTGCACGAAAAGTACATAGGTAACTTATTACTATATTTTAAACTTTATTAAACAATTAATTACATTTCGCGGATCAACCAATTCATTTACATAATGTGCAAATGAAGTCCTTTCATGACAAGCTCACGAGATGGTTAAAAGCGCCTATGGTAGCATTTGGTATGGGTAATAATGCCTAGGCGTATTTACCGTTAAGGACACTTCTAATAAGTTTGAAATTTAATGGAAAATCGACTGTTTAATACTATAGAAAAACTGGTTATTAACGGTCGAATAATCATACTAACAAATGAGCCTTATAGTTTACTACTAAAGTTACAAATTTCATTAAAACTTACCGCTAATGTCCCGGTTTCTGTTGTTAAAAATGGCACAGTGACTACTCCCCACGTATGTCAGTCGACTACTAGCTTGCAGAGTGGGGAGCGCCGCAGGCGCGACTCGGGGCTGTTTCAGGATGTATGAACCTTGATGCGTGGGTATTAAATTCGATTGTATCTATTACGTAACCTGAGTTATTTATCATAGGCGTAATTATCCTCTAGGCGTAATTCGACAGACCTACCTTATTTAGGTACATGTGTTATCATTATGTGGTATATAAATAGGTGACCAGGCGACAATGGACGCCAGCCAAGACGCAACAAAACTGACCTAGCCCGGTTTATTGGTAAGGTCATCGGTATGGTACTTAGCTGATTTTCTTCTCCATAGGTACCAACTACGCTTTGGATTGGGCTACTAGCTTCTTCTTTCTGAATGTCTGACTCATTTGACAATTCAAAAGTGCCTGCAAATGGTTTAATTGTACTAAATAAAAATATATACAGGTGGTTACACAACAGTCTGTTCTGTGTGTTCTTCTTTTTTTTAAGTACATTTTTTTTCATGTCCGACATATCTCGGGACCCTGGGGACTCGGACCCTTAGAAGGCGTACGAGGGTTCGAAGCTAACTCGCAGAGGCCCGTTAGATCATTTTAATTAAATAATGCCTTATTTAATTAAAATGATCTAACGGGCCTCTGCGAGTTGCCCCATGCAACGATTATCCCTGTTCGTATTACGCAAGTGCACCCAAAGTCAACCCCCGGTTGGTGTAGGACTATTGCTGAATATGGAAACAAAGATATTGGATGGATGGGTTTGGGTGGCTATCGTGAACTGGTTAAGTATCTATTCAGAACTATGGAAAAACTATAGCCCCTGTCTGACCAATGTTTTATATATAATGGAGGGGATGACTTGCACACTCAATAATGGGCCCGCGAAAACCGTCGCTAGCACATAGTGTCGTATCAACAAGGTCATGTTGTCCATGTCCAGAGATGCTCATGAGGAGTGGACAGGTATTCCACGGCTATTCGGACAACCCCGGAAATACGGCAAAAAAAAACCAAAATCAACATTAAAATTACACCTATATACACAAACCTAATAATATTTAATAATAATAATAATGTATAATTATGTATATAATAATTATACACCCAATTAAACACATCTAATACATAATTTATAATCATAATAATTGTTTGAATTGTTACTTAGCCCTCTTCCTCTCTCCTAATGTTGCTGTGCCCGACAGGGTCCATATTGATCTTTTACTTGTTTATACCATCTATGTAATACATATGGAATGCAATAAAGAATTGAGTATTGAGTACGGTCAAAATTCCTACCAGTATCTTACTGGGATACTTCCTTCCTCTGAGCACGTTTGCTCTTGCGAATCTTCACTCAAGCCTGACTGGCTTGAGTGAAGATTCGCAATAAAGGCAAGAAAGAGGTGGGAGCTAAGTTCCTCATCAGTGTTCACTATACAGCCGGCTAATAAAATCGAGCCAGAGGTGAGGAACAAGCAAGTTCATTATTATTATACAGGTTGAATTTTTAAACTTCAGGACGGTTAATTAGGGTGCCAATCTCTTTTTGATACATTACCTGCACGCGTAGGTAGATACCATGGCCACCGTATAAAATGAAGAAACGAAAGACAGAAATGACAGATTGTGGAAACAGTATTCGTGTTTGTCTGTAGTTTTTCTTCTACGCAACAGATTCTGATGAGGTTTTCACCATCGTTCAGCGAATTTATTCCGAAACGTTTGTGTATAATACGTTAATATTAAAGTTACGTTTACCTAAGAAATCTCGATGTTTTGTTAAGTCGTAAAAACACCCTGGGGGTCTACTACATAAGCAATATCCGTAGTTTCGTCCGAAGTTACGGACGCTTCGCACTCGGTCTCACTTACGATATGTGTGTGATCCAGACGGAGCGCGATGCTTCCGTAACTTCGAACGAAGCTACGGATTTAACTTAGGGAGTATAGCTCCTGGAGCGAGCCGCTAGTTGTATATAAAGAGCTAGGTATGTATGCTAGCTTCGTAATCTTCGTAGAGTACGGATAGAACCTGCTAGGCTACGCGAGGAACAATCTTCGCAGCGGTTGGTGGTGGTGGGTGACTTGTAGCAGCTGAATGACAGTTGCCGAGAATTGGAGAGGACTATATCCAGCAGTGGACTGCTGAAGAGTAATGATGACAATGATAACGTGACGCGTGCTGTAAGCGATACTGTGCGTATTAAGAAAATTCTAAAACAAAATTGATATTTCCTTTAATTTGCCTTACCTAACTGACAGCTTAAATCCTAACTTAATATTATAAATGCGAAAGTAAGTTTGTTTGTTTATTTGTTACGCTTTCACGCTAAAACGGCTGATTGAATTTGGATGTAATTTGGCACATGGGTAGACCATGACCTGAATTAGGACATAGGATACTTTTTATCCCGACATTCCCACGGGATCAGGAATTATGCGGGAGATACCGCGGCGCAGGTAGTTAACATGTAATAATGCATGACGTTACTAATTATTCCTTTGCACAATTGTAGACCGCGTCCCGACTAAAGTGAACCTGAACGCGTGGCCGCGCCGACAGAGGACGTGTTCTGGTATTCCGAACGAAAAGTGACATATGAACGCGACGATCGCATATTCGCTCCGCTGATCGGTGGTTTTTAAAGTGATTGTTGGGCGAATAAGCGATCTTTCGCGTTCATATTATGTCACTTTTTGTTCAGAAAACCGTAAAGTGCTCTCTGTTGGCGCGACGACACGGTTAGGTTCACCGAAAAAAAAGTGACAAATGAACGCGACGATCGCTATTAAATAGGACGCGGGATCAGGGTTACACAATGAACTTTACACAGTATTCCTAATTTATTTATGTTCTAGCTTTAGCCCGTGGCTTCGCCCGCTTGGAGGTCGGAAATGATCCCACGTTAACGTATTATCGGGATAAAAAGTATCCTATGTCCTAACCCAGGTCATGGTCTACCCATATTCCAAATCACATCCAAATCCGTTTCAACGTGGTTTTTGAGCAAGCATATTTAGGGCGAATAGTTGATAGCTGAGTAGGCAGCATGAGGAGAGGACACCAAAAATATATTTGAAAAGTTTCGAATAGGAGGCCCGTGGGATTCCACTTTGTATTTTCGAAAAAAAGCCAAAATGATAGTGATCTTCAGAGCCGTTGATTTTCACATGATTAATCGCACCTATCATTTAGTCTGAATCCTCAAGATAAATTTTCTTAAGATTATTTCTATCGCTATGTGTAGCGATAAAATTTGCTTTGTACCTATTTGCCTGTTCGAAATTCGCCATCTGCTGTTGTTTTTTCATTTGATCTGACACATATGGTTTAAACTTCGATATTTTCATAATAGCGTTTTTGATGTGCAAAAACCCATCTTTTACACGTTGTCTCAAAATGTTTGAAGAATTTAAACTATTCTCGGTGTTAGATAGGTCATCGAAGTCTTCATTCGGATCTATTTTATGATCAATCATAAGTTCTGTGATATTAAACGTAGACCTTAACCATTCCAACTTTTTGATTAAAGCTATGCTTTCTAACGTATATTTTTTTTTACTCTTTTCAAGAATGTTAAGTGCATCTTCCACTTTGAGCTTTGAAGGGCCTGTATCGTCTGTTTTTCTTTCTTGTGTCTTTGTGCCTTCTATTTTCCCTACATGTTCTGGTTGCTTTGTATCGACTGGTACAGTAAACAAACGCGCGCGCGTGTCTAGCGTGGTGTCTAAAACGTATGTTGTATCTACTGCATCTGTTGTGTCTATAGTATCTGTTGTCTCTACATCTTCTGGTTGCTCTGTATCGACTGGTTGCCCTACAGCGTATGTGGTATTTGTATCTACAGCATCTGTTATGTCTACAGTATCTGTTGTCTCTACATCTTCTGGTTGCTCTGTATCGACTGGTTGCCCTACAGCGTATGTGGTATTTGTATCTACAGCATCTGTTATGTCTACAGTATCTGTTGTCTCTACATCTTCTGGTTGCTCTGTATCGACTGGTTGCCCTACAGCGTATGTGGTATTTGTATCTACAGCATCTGTTATGTCTACAGTATCTGTTGTCTCTACATCTTCTGGTTGCTCTGTATCGACTGGTTGCCCTACAGCGTATGTGGTATTTGTATCTACAGCATCTGTTATGTCTACAGTATCTGTTGTCTCTACATCTTCTGGTAGCTTTGTATCGACTGGTACAGCGTACCAGCGCGTGGGCGTGTCTACAGCGTATGTTGTATAGACAGCTGCAGCCTCAGCTGTTGTGTTTACAGTGTATGTTGTATCTTCAGCTGCAGCTGCTGTTGTTTTTTCTACAGCACCTGTTGCGTCTACATCTTCTGGTTGCTTTGCATCTTCTGGTCGCTCTACATCAACTTGATGGTTTTTATCGTTTAGTAGCTCTACATTATCTGTTTTCTCTTCAGCTTGAGTTTTGTTCATATCACATTTTAGTAAACAAGTAATATATCCTATTAAGATTAACAGTGTGCTTTTCATTTTTGTCGGATTATAGACTAACAAATTCAGGAATTTTGCTTTAAGTATTTTATTTTATAAACAACTTTATGGAGCTCGAAACGACATTAAATTTTTTATTCCATTTCGTAACGATTTTTCAATTTATTTTATTGACGGTGTTGTTTTACTTGTAAACTAAGCGTTATTTAGGTACGTTGTTGAGCAAACAAACATACGAAGCAATATCCTTCAATGATTCAGATTATGATTGATCGTTTGCTACGCAATAAGGGTGCAAGACTTGACATGGAAAGAACCCATTTATTATTTTTTCTTTTTTTGTCTACTTTGGAGATATTACAACCAGCTCTATGTATCCTAAGTGGCCATAGCGAAACAAATCATAATGATACATGACATACCATGTTTGACTACGGAGAGGAGTTCGTGGGTAAGTAATAACAGCCGCACGGGTCGATCAATCAGGTTAAGCTATTCTTGTCGGGGTTGGTCTGTGGATGGGTTACCATCTTTTTTTATTTATTTATAAAGGTACACCAACAGCTTCTGTATATAATATATAAAATAATAATAGTTATCAGTTATGTGCTTACACAGTTGCCAATAACAGGTGAACCAACATTCTCAAATACAGTGATAACCTAAGGTAAAAACGAAATGAATATTTTTTTAATTTTTTTTTTATAAAAATTAAGTGGTAACAAAGTATGTTTACAGAAATATAAAATGATATACGTAAGTTAAAAGTTACAATGGTTGCAAGAAATACTTACATACTATTACAAAGAATCTTTAGATTGTGCGGGTTGCGTGCTTTGGGATCTTAAAATTTGGGTTTTAATGTTTTTTAGGGAGTCATGATATATGTCAACCATCTTTACATAACAAGACTCCTCCGTGCCTCGGAAAGCACGTTGAGCCGTTGCAACGTCCCGGCTGTCATTCGTGGATTTTTGACAGCGTAACGACTGGCCGTCAGAAGCCCGAAAGTCTGAGAACCAGTCTGATCAAGGGGTATCGTATTACCAACTTACTGGGTTGTGGAGGTCAGATAGGTAGTCACTCCATATACAATACTGGTACACAGCTGCGTCCGGTTAGACTGGAAGCCGACCGCAACATCATTGGGTAAAGGCTAGGCAGATTGATTGATGTTTGACTACGGAAGTTCCCTACTTAGGTTTAGTTGTGAACGAAAGATATGATATGTACAATGGGCCAGTCTTCCGCAAGCTCACCTTTAAGGCGATAATCGTATAGCACGGCTCACGACTCGATCCCCCGATGCATGCGTTTTGACCAATAGGAAGCACGAAGCGTATTTTAGTAATGTTCGTATTAATATAATGATGTATAGAAGTGTGATACTCACACTAGGTGCGTACTATGATCACTTTTTTGTTACACGCCCTGTACTCACACTAATGCATATTGTCTCTAATTGGGCGAAACCAGGAAGGGGTGTGGTAACTGCGCTGCCGCAGAAATATTTTCTTAACTGAACATGCGTAAAGTTTGTTCACTGTACATGTACTGTACTGGTTGAATATTGCTTTCCATAGACATGTGGCATCTATAACACCACATGCGAACTACGCATCACATCTGACGTCACGCAAATCTTACATACAATGAGCAAGCAGAGTTATCCGCGCGCTTGGAATATGTATAGAAACTCTATCACAACCGAGGGACAGTAGCCCGCCCTATGGAGGATGGGGAACGTTTCTCCCCGTTTTTGATGCTTTAAACATATGTTTAGATTTTTTTTGCGCTTTTAAACTAGCACTTAATTTGCGAAGCTACGGGTGGGAAGTACAGTAGTTTCGGTATGAAATCCATGGAGCGACCGCGGTAAGCTTTGCTTAACCTTGATCCGGCTTGTGCCGGCTGTTACTTACCCACGAATTCTTTGCGCTTTGAGTATGCTGCACCCCAATTGCATAACACACTTTCTTTCACAATCCGAAGGATTTTGACAATGACACCCGATGAAAATTTTTTTGTTTTTCAAAATCAAATATTTTTTTTATGGAGACCTCACTTTTAATTTTTATTATTTGTTGTTATAGCGGCCATAGAAATGCATAATCTGTGAAATTTTCAACTGTCTACCTATTACGGTTCATGAGATACAGCTCGCTGACAGACAAACGGACAGACAGACAGCGGAGGCTTAGTAATAGGGTTCCGTTTGGCACCCTTCGAGTACGGAACCCTTAAAAGTAGTTCAACCCTTAGCAGGAGTTAGGTATCACGAAATCGTATGATTAACAAAATAGTCAAAAATATATCAACAATTCACAATCGCCAAACTCGCGTGCTTAGTGTTAGATCAAAAAGAGGTGTCCGTCACGTTTTAACGCGGGTTGTCAAAAATTTGGGTGACTGAGGTGAGAAGTCACGTGACCGCGCTCTTATAGGACTTGAACCCTTGTTGGGACACACGAGGCATCGTAGTACAGCCGGTTTTATCATAAACCGTTTTTGATTGCCACCGTAGCAATACAACTGTCAAGGTAATCAGTTTCCATCCAATAAAGACAGTTTTCCTAGTTCCTAGGGGTCAGGCTTAGCTACCGAAAATGTGGAAAGGGTATAAGTGAAGAGCCTTCGTATGTTTGTACACTGTACCTACACCACCAATAAACTGCCGGTAGCACCAGCACAGCATGCCCAGTATATTTCACCAGGCGGCGAAAAGTTGAACCAAATGAAATATATCTACTGAATGTAAAATATTTTTGAAAAATACTATACCAATTTATAAAGCTTACTTAACCAGTGTAAACGAGCAATTAGTTGATCTCACAAAAAGTAGAACTCAAAATAACAAAACATTTTGTTGTCACCAATGCTTCAAATTCCATTTTGTATGGCATGGAACGCTTCTGAAGTTTCTGGCACAGTGCTGCCACTAATAAAATATAATATTTTTTATTTAATATTACAGTTTGTACTGTGTTGTGATAATAAGATTTTATTATTTCGATACGTTAAAATTATAATAAAATACGTTACTCCTAAGTTCCTTTTTATATTACATTGGAGAAGGTGGATACCAAAATATCTCTCAACATCTATTGTCTTGGCAACATTACGAGACAGGATTTTTGTATGTGCAACTTTAGAGCAAAACTGTAACAAGTCATATATTTAAGATTTTTAGTTCTATTCATAATTATTCTATTTTTAAATAGGATTATTATTTTGTTATAACCTGGTCTTCTTATTCTTCTTTTTGTGTCAACAGTACTTTGATGGAATATTATTATATTGTTTGAGCACCCTAGTAATTATTCCCTTTAATTTATTTTAGGAACGATTTTTTTAAACTTTTGGCGAAGTTCATTTTTTTAGTTTTTGTCAAGTTCTAATTTTAACAGTTTCATTTTAAATGTATTCATTTTAGCTATCGTGATAGTGTGACCCTCAGACCAAATAAGAAATAGCACTGCACACAATACATTGAAGCATGTAGAAACTACACGTCGCTCTGTACATACACGCTCACGAGCACACATTACAACGAATTTACAACCAATTTACAACCAAACTACACCTCAGCACAAAGTAAAGTAAGTGCACACACGTTAACAAAACCGGCCTCACGTCACTGTTGACAGCGCTATGTCTTAGTTTTTTATTTGGTCTGAGGTGTGACCTTGACAAAACTCATTTATCTCAATAACGTAGGCAGCTTAAGACAAATATACAGCTTAAAAAGACAAATATAGCAAAGTTTATGATTGATCGGGGTTTGCATAATGATTTAGATTTTTCAACTGCATCCGGTGAAGCGAAAAGATGGCCGCCCCACATTATATACCAAAAGTTTAGTTCTAACATAATTTTTTTGTTATATTTACGCAATTTTTTTCTGCTTTTATGTAATATTGGTGGTAAAACAGAGAACTTACATGGTATAAGGTAGTAGCTGTAACTTGCAAAGGTTAAACAGAGACATCTATGGCTACAAAGCTGTTTTAGATAGGAAACCATTAGTAGTGTCTGTTTGTGGCTAGAGGGCAATGTAATGCAGTTTAGCACAATTGCATTTTCTGTTATAATTTCAGTTTATTAGCTGACGATCGGAAAACACACCAAAATTCAAAGGTAAATCTCAATCACCAATCTCATAACTTTTACAATTTCATATAATTTTATACCGCAATAAATATATCATTGAATAGTCAAAATGATTGAAATGATGATCATTGAGATTGTGAGTGAGTCCACGCAGGCTGCAGATTTCTTTGAGTTCTCACCAAGAGCTAGTAGTAAGACTAGGACAGGACAAACATACACATTATTTTTAATATGCATTTTTATTTTCGTCGGCACGGCGCCATCGGTAAGTCATGTGCATGGCATGGTATCACTTAAAATTTAAAAAATGGCTTAGGTAAGTACATCAGTTACAACAAACTCTCATTCCGGATATTAAATGGAAAACAACCGCAAGCAATGGATCTAAACTAGTAAACTGCATCGCTAGTGCAAGAGGTCCTCGACATCGACGTTTTGAGACGTATTTGCCTACCACAATGATATGCCAACGATTGTTGTGAAGGTAAATGGCCAAAATGGTCAAAAACTGAAGGGGTCCGATAGGACCGATGCCTGCCGGGGTTGCGGGAAAGTCCGAAAGGGATACCGTGGCCCCTGGCAACGTACTGGCAACGGAAGGAACACGGGTGGGTTTTAGTCAGTAAGAGTTTGACACGCCCTCCCGCTCCACCCAGAGCGGGAGAAGTTATTTGATAAATTCCCACCCAAAAAAAAAAAAAAAAAAGGTAAATGGCTTAAAGCGATTCGATTCCTGGTTTTAGAACCTCACCAGTAGAATTACGTAAAAACTCATACCTGTTTACCTTTTTTTAAATTACAATTGAAAGATCCGAATTTTACAGGAATCCATGGAAGCCACATTCGTAAAAATGATCCGTTTCAAATGTTATCGTATTTGTTACTGTATTCACAAGGTCTTATAATAGACGCTTGTGATGCAATTAAGAAGCACACATTGTACGTAAGATTTGAACTTACGGTATTTTTAGAAACAGTTTCAAGCAGCCTGCAACAAAATCGGTCACAATTTGCTTTTAATGACATATTTGATGCTACTTCTTAGCACCTAATCTAAATCTTGATGTTATCCTTTTTTATTTATTTTAGAATTAAATAATTATTATGATGGGCACTCTTGCAGTGGTGAACAAAGCACAAGGTACTCGTGATAAAAACAAAACTTGAATGTACCTTATTTATATATATACATTTATAATATATTTATAACTAGCTTTACCCGGCCCAGCTTCGCACGGGTAGCATTAAGTACTTATCGACGGTACACCTACCTACCTACCACCCTATCTACCTACATACTGACCTACCTACCTACATACCCACCTAACCTACCTACTTACCTCCATACCTACCCTACCTACCTACCTCCAAACCTACCTACCTACCTACATACCTACCTACCTACCTACCTACCTATGAAATAGATACTATCGTGAATTCATGCAAGCCTAGTACTTTTTGTTAGGATTTATGGCCACGACAGCTAGGAACAGTTTGTATGAGAAATTAAATTAATTTTCGTCGCAGTTTTTCCATATTTTCTCACCGTTTAAACCTACCCTGGACGTCCACAAATATTTCAAAACCAAAATTAGCCAAATCGATTCAGTCGTTCTCGAGTTTTAGCGAGACTAACGAACTGCAATTCATTTTTATTATATAGATTATCAAAAAACTTCAATAGAAGTGCCAGCAATCGAAAATATTGATGTTATTTATTGTTCTAATCAGCCTTATTTACAAGCGTTTATATCAGATAACAAAATGTAGTTAAAATTGGATGTAAGTCACAATCACTAATCATGAAAATAAAGTTTTAAGAACAAAGTTTATTAACATTTTAAATCATTCTTAACTAACCTAAATGTCTTTCATTGACTTGAATGTGCCCTGGCGGCTGAGAGTATGTCATGCTCACTCAAATGTCTCGCTGGTGGTGGCGTGTGTGTTGGATCGTTAAGTTCCCTTCAAAATGGTTGAGCTAAACGGTGCTGATCCATGCGTCATGTTCGTGAACGGGCGCCGTCAGTAGGGACTGGTCATCTCTTATCTGCCACGGCTTATTTTAATTTTTGAATTGTTTTTATCTTTTTATAACGGACGCTTTTTACGTGCACGTCTTTTTACATTGGTCTCACATGTATAATTTCAACATGAATGATGTAACCAATATTTTGTAACAACATTATGATTTAAAAGAGTGTCCATGGAGTTTCTTGCCCGTTCTTCTCCATAGGAACCTACGCTTTGGAATGGGCAACTAGCTTCATATTTGTGACTGACTGACCCCTTGACAATTCAAAAGTGCCTGTAAATGGTTTAATTGAAATAAATGCTTTGAGTTTTGAGTTTGAGTCTAAACGAGAGTTTTGAAATCTAAAAAGTTTGTGAACTAAAATCATTGATTATTTATAAACGCATGCGGTGACGGTTAATTTTTAATAAGACGATCCATAAATCTAATTGTTTTTGAAGTACAGACGCCAGCAGGTCAACCTATAAGAAACTGTCAAATTTTCCCAATCAACTTTGAACCTTATATTTTAGTAATAAACTTGAAAATCTGTTAAAGAAATTTCTTCATAATTATTTTTTACTTCATAAAATAAAAACAGTAACCGTTAAGGAGGGCTGGGTGTAAGTTACATTATACTTTAGAAGTAGGTATCCGGTAAACTAGCCTAACCTAACCTAACCGTTCCAATATTATATTGATATAAGCCTTTGCAAGATAAACCAATCAAAATTTGCAATGTAGTTGGGAACATCGCTTGCACAGTCTATCTCGTTCTGTTGCAACGCGTATTCGCTCTGTTAAAGGCCAAAGCTCCGGTTATGCTGGTTTTCCGATAGGCAGCGCCAAACCAGAGCGACCGAGAGAGTGAGTGAGCGAGGGCGAGGAGCGTTCGCGTTCATTAAGATTCATTCGGTGCTTGTTCGTTAAGTTGTCAGCACTTGGCTGGCGGCCTGCCGCGCGCCGTCCGACTTCGTACTTTCGTAGTCGTTCGCCAGCACTGTAATCAACTCTTATCGCGATCGCGTGTCCTACTGCAAATACGATAGATTCCATCTAAATATTCGAAATAAACATGAGACACGCTGTGTCTCCTTAACTTCTTGACACATAAACACTGTTATTATTTATAATTTTCAAAAATGTTACCCTGAATCCAAGTTCTTGAGGTGTTAGAGATAAATCTCTCGTCGTTACGATCTCGGCGTTTTCGTCAGAGAGACTTTATACCCCGTGGTCACTTAACGCCGTCAAAATTGATAATAATATGCAACGATGTGGTTTCTGCTCAATGGTTTCTGGAGTTCTGAGGAGGGCGATGTGTGTCGGCAGCAGAAGAGGTAGCAGTGAATCATACTACCGCGAGCTGGGCGACCAAGACACGCTGGTAAACATTTTAATTAGCTTTAACCGCATTTAAACATCGCTTTAGTAGCACTGAGCAGGTTTTGTTCATTCATATTATTGTTTATTTCATTGTGTGAACGTGTCGTGCATTGCTGGCCATCAACATGTTTACCTGTATCTTAATTAATGTGTGTTATGATATTTACTAGCGTATACCCGTAGTATGCTAATTACACATGTGTGTATTTTTATCAGAGCTAATATTTTGATGCAACACATGCAATTTATTTTACTAAAATCACTTAAAGCTATTTTTGTTGTGAACAAGGAATGCTCTATAGTGTTTATTCATAAGTAAATATTGTCTATGCTTTATGTGTAGTGAAAGTGGAGTTTCTCTTTATGTTTAGTCACTGCTAATTGTTGGATTGTTAGCCATAAGTATGTAAACTGTGGTATATGTGTGGAAACACTATTTTAGGATGGTCCCTATGATTGGTATGAGAATGTGGTATCTACAAACTTCATAATCATGAGAATAATTATGCTCAAAATAGGTAACTACTTTCTTATTACTGTCTCACTTCAGTTTGTTAAACACATGAACGTGTCCCATGTTCACAGTTGCCCTCCCCACACAGTGTCAAGGCAAGCAGTAGTATATAAGAGTGGTAAAGTTTTGATCATCTCCAGACAGTTGGGCAATCCTTTTTCTTTCATTGCCTTTAAAAACAAACTATTTAAGCCATTGTACCTATTGGGGAATGGATAAACAGTGTTGTGTACAAATAATGCCAATTTAAACAGCTCATTTATCCAAAAATATACAAAATTCAATAAATTTGAGTCATTGTGGTACCTATGGTAATTACTTATGTTAAAATATATTCATTAATAACCACACTATAACCATTCCTAACCAAAACATTGTATTTGTAATTAATCAGAGACTACATACCAGAAACTCATTATTTGCCTAAATTTCAAAATAAATCTTAGTAAAGTAACTGTAATGCACTTATTAGACCAACTTCAAACCAGCTAGGGTTAGAACTGCTTTATTCAACAATTATTAGACATTTGCATGCTGTATACTCTTTTAGGTTTTTTTTTAAATGTGTAACTAATCAAAAACATGTTTTCGAATCTTACTATTTTCCAACTCCCACCACTGTAGGTACCCAAATAACTAACCTTCTTTAAACAATTAGAACATAGGTACAATTAAAAAGTAATAAGTACTCACAATTTGAAAATAGAACTGCAATGCAAAGAGGCCTTGACTGGCTGCTAGTCTGCCAGGACACATAAAGTCATGTTAAACTGTACAATAACCGTACAATACAAGGTACAATTGAATTAATGCACATGTGAGGGTTAGCAACAATCTGGTAACAATTACTTGGCTCAGTTTTAGTATTTGACATTACACATTAATGCACACATAGTTCTGAGTAAACAAGTTTATTAGAAAATGTATTTTTGGAGTTTATACGCAGACCTAAAGCGGTCACATGAATTTTCATAAGTAATAATTTTAATGAAACATTGATGCATTAGAACATATTTGTATTCTATATTAACATATTTTTTTGTGTAATAATTTCATAGACATTGCAATAAATTACCTATTATTAATTCATTTTTAACTGACCAACTTGTAAAAATTGTATTACCTAGCCAAAACTCTTGAAGTTATGGTAGATAAATCTACTGTCCTGTTATGATCCTTCTTGTGGTCAAACCAGCAGCAGGCACTAAAAACAGTAAATAAAACAAAAAAGCTGGAATACAGAGATTGTTTACAAACAGAGGTTAATTTGTAAAAAATACATGCAAAGTAACAATTTTTATTGATAAAAATATTACAAACAGCATGTTTGCAAGTTTTAGAAACTGACCTACTTAAGGACTTGATGATCAACAAGATGCTTAGTGGCTGTCAAAGTTATTACTATATTATCTTAAAAAAAAATGAAATGTTATTTTAACCAAAATTAAGAAGGTCTCTGTTAAGACGTCGATAACCGACTTTTAATGATGTGACGAGTAGTATTAATGTTTTGGAAAAAAATATATGTTAAATTAGAGCATTTTCTTAATAACTTAATATATGAATATTTTACATTATGTTTATATTATATAGTGAAATTCATTTGTAAATGTAAGTCTAACGTGGATAAAAAACTGAGAATCACGCCAAATCTATGAAGCGTATTTTTCTGAAACCTTCACCATTTGAAAGATTATTTATTTATTGATCTTTTAGTATACGTGTTTTATTAAAATACCTTTTGTTTTATGTATAATAAATTAATAATGCGTCTAATTTGGGAAAGTACTCCTTGTTTGGCGAGCCCTTTTACTGGCTGGACGATGTACGATGCGTTGCGTGAGTTCAGTACAGAACGCGCAAGCCAACCACTCAAGGTCACTGGCATATATCTGCGTCTTAAACCCCATAGGTGAGTCAGGGGGATCTATTCCCGATTTTCAACCATACAACTTGACAGTGGAGACATTTTGATACTAATAATTTTGATTTTAATAATCTTTTACAGGTATATTTTTGGGATGACTGGAGCACAGTAAGGGTTACTGTGCTCCGCCTGTGTTGGCCTGTTAACATGGATAAAATAGTTCCATAGTCCAAGTAACGAGTAACTTTATTTAAAATATTAGAAATATTTTAGTATATATCATCAGTCTGTTCATGTATACTTGTATTTACTACACGCTGTTACTACGCACATAGGTAACTGTTCTTAGCGTAACCCCCTCCTCTCTATATTTCTGCTGCGTGCGCCTACGTCAAATTTTGGTCGAGCACGTGACGTCAATGTTTTACTAAAGCATAGAACTTACAAGATTACATTCTACAAAAGCAGTAATTCACTCCAGCGAGTATAAATAATAGAATCATTGATAATTACATAAAAGCAATTACTTACTCGGTTTGCATATGGAGGAAAATACTTAAAAGGTCTCACTCATTCAACTCATTTGTTGCTAGCATCTATAGTAAAAAATAGAAATAACTAGGTATCGATGTACTGTTTATGTAAATTAAATATATAAGGTCGCCAAGACTACTATTTACACGCGAATTTACTTGCTATTTCGTTAAGAGATGGTGTTGGTAATCTGAGGAGACAAACATATTACATAATAGAACAAATGTCAGGCTGCGTGGAAAACATCAAATTGTCGAATTACGAAATTCATTATTTAAACGTTGACTGATGACGTAAGCCAGAAGTGTACAGGTATCATCCAACTTCCTCAAACGTCACATACCTGCACGCAGTGGAATGATATCAAACAAATGGCCAAACAACGGCAGCAGGATAATAAATGAGCTACCTGTATAGTGTATAGCTGGTCTGAACCCAAGCAGCAGCAGAGGTCGAGGAGTTAGCTGTCGAGCCATTCTCATCCTCTTGACCAGCATTCGACTTAAACAATATCACCTCGGTATACATAATTGCCGTAACACTTCACTATCCGCGAAACAGACACAAATAGTTAAACAGCCATTATTATGTGGATCTATCAACAGGAACAGGGAAAGAGCTAATAGAATGATGACGATATCAAATCAATCTATTGAACTAAAACGCCAATCTTTCGCAAATAATCAAGACTAGGTACTTCATATTATTAGCATTGAAACAAAACAATTCGCTATAAACAGTTCCGTTTCGCGGAAGAATTTTGAAACAACCAACAGGAATTAAGCCTTGCTGCTAGGTAGATTGTATCACACTACACCAGCTTCATGTTCATTATCGAGACAAATTGGCAGATACACAGCACGTATGTCAAGATCCGATTTAGAGCTCCGAGGGAGGCATTCAATACTCCTACGCCACGAAGATAAACTTCAGGTATTATCAACTTGGTTAAATATGACGTGCATGTAACCTACATGCACGTCAACCAGATACAAGCGTGTCAAAAGCATTCTTTATTCAAAATCAAATTTTGTCAACCGCAGTCAGTTCTTGAATATGAAACCTATCTTTTCTCACTAATTAATTTGTTGGTGCCTTTGTGAGTTTGTGCTCGTTTAGTCCATCCACCGGTCCACAGAAATAAGAGAATTAATAAAAAAATGACAACCGTTTCCATCAATCAGCAACCCAAAAGTGTTACCTGTAATATAACCTTCGTATATTGGCAAGCTCGAAAACAGATGGTAACAATTTCGTGTAAATATTTAGCCGCACCTTCAAGCCGACGGCAAAAACATGAGAAGGGTTGGCAGGTGACGACGAAGTCAAATCCAGTTTTAATTAACCCAAACCCGGAAAAATATTGATATTTGTAGAACCGGGTTCACATCTACATTAAAACGCCTGAAATGTTATGTTCAGTAACGTAACGCTCCCAGATCACGGATTATTCCGGTTGTAGTTTCTTCGGGAGTCGGTTACTAAATCCGGCTTGCGTATTTCTCCTAACCGTATTGATTTTTTCCCAGCTTTATTTCAAATTGCATGCTCTATAGGTGCTTTAGATATCCGTGCTCAAACGCCAACTTTCCGACCGTTAAGTGTCGGAATCAATAAAGTTTTTAATTTCATATTGTCATACCTATACTCAAAAGTGTATTGAATTCGTCAACAGGTGAACATGAAATCGATAAGAAAGAAAGAAAGAAAAATATTTTATTTGGGACACGCACAGGAAATACAAACATTAAAAAATTAAAAAAAAAAACAAAATTATATAAAAAATTAATGGTACAGCATGGTACAGGTCATCAAGCAATTTTGTTATCCTAAAAACGTATTGATTTCTTCACGTTCTAGCTTATAGTATTCATCTTGTCGATAACGGAAATAAAATAAATAACTGGACCTCTATAGGAATATTCACCGCATTTATTTCAATCGGGTTTTTAGTTTAGTCTGTAGGATGTAATTAACAATCTCACTAAAATATCATTACATTGCCTTAGAGCCTGCAAGATTCACAAACAGAGTCGGGTCAAGAAAAAAGAGAAATGCACAGAGACATATACTTACTTATATATTACTTACCTACTTAAAATCTCTGGTGAAAATTAGTGTCACAATGGACTGCCAAAAATAGTCATTGGGATCGATGGATACGTTAATTGCCAGACACTGCAATACGCTTCTTATTTATTTTTTCACTTAGTAGTGTTTTTTTGGAAATCGGTTGTTTTTATTTTTTGATCTCGCAATGCCTACATATAATATTTTAGAAGAGTTTGGCCTAATATTTATACACTTTTAATCGATATCGTCGTCTATAACAATCGTCATACCCATTAACATGCATAGAACCAAGTCCCCAGAGTTGTAATAGAACAATAAGTGGGTATATCTGACACGTCTCCAAGACTAATTTAAATATGTAGATTCCTAATTAATTTATTGATTGCGGCCCTGCTAGTTTATCATAACACACTATTAACGCTACAGGGAACATCACATGTTTCACACACCATTGTTATATGAATTTACAACTACATCCTACTTTGGTGTATAATATTGGTATTCAGCTGCATCCGGTAAGACTGGAAGCCGATCCCAACATAATTGGGAAAAGGCCAGGCAAATGATGATTATACTTTGGTATAGGTATAATTGGTGAATGTAACTTACCACTTGCTCCTACAGATTAATATGTAAGTACTGCTGAATATACCCGTATTTAAGCCACTGAGGCAGCTGCAAAGAACGACTAAATTATGGCAATATGACTTTCGAAAGTACGCCCAGTCTTTTACGGGGCCTAGGCTCAAAACATGTGTTACCTATGTGCTTTTCTTCACATTAAACCCGTACTGCTAGGCGTCCTACTGACAGCGGCTATGTGTGCGTCAGTCACTAGAGACCTACCTCAACATAACATTATAGCCATGTTAGCCATATTTATCGCTGAATTGTTTTCGCTTGACAAACATAGTATTGTTTTGATTTAAAGTTCGCTTCACCTTCTAATTAACAACGGAACATTGTGCAACAAGTGCCTGTGTTGTAAAGATTTAGTTTCAATACGATATTATAATATGAATTTGAATTAAAACAAAATAGTGTGTGTATAAGAATAGAGAATCTGGTGACACGGGACAGCTACCACTGTTCTCGTAGTAGTCCACTTTGATTTCGATCTGTCTGGAAAAATAATGTTAACGCAAATCGAATAAATCGACGTTTGTAGTTAATGCGAAGTAATAAACAATTTGGGAGCTCAAGAGCAAATTAGCTTAAGAATGAATTAATCATACTGGCGTAATCTTGTAGACCCAAGAAACGTTTGTATTGATGCAACTTTAGATTGTAGGTGGTTGTTATAACTAAACTATTTTTTTTTCTTCGGATCGGTGTTCCAACCAGTTACGTCTCCAATTACCTTGCACTTGACCACGTCAGCAGATTTATCAGTGTGGTGTTGCAATTGTTTCAAAGCGCGGTTGTCAGCAGACAGGCGATAGACATATTATGGTTGCTGTCACATAGTCATATTTCGTCTAGTCAGCAACAAATGCGCCTCATTTGCGCTGTTGCCATGCCTTGTAGAGGTTTTTATACAACTAGTAGAACTGCGAACAGTAGACCTCGCGAGCACAAACTTTTTTACAACAATTAATATACCTCTAAATTAATTGGCAGAGGTAACGCTGCAGTCTAGTTTTGTGATGAGAAGGTGGTCCCAGGTGCTCCATCAATGGTCGTTTTCACATTGGATGATAACGATAACGACACGATATCCTCGGACTGGCAGTTTCATACAATTAGTACTAAACGCTTTCACACTGTGTCGGTGTAGTCAACGGTATCGTCGCCGACATTGATTGGCGTGCCGATATCAGCGAAAGACACAGTGCACTTGTCGACTGCTTCCATTATTACCTCGAATACACTATTACACTTTTGGAATCGCGCCGCGATGTAAGCTTTTTCTGGCGCAACGCGACTATTCGAGGCTACTGTGACATACCGCATGACAATAAGCTGTTGGTTACATCTTGTCACATACCGATATCATCACAATATTGTCGGCCGATATCGTTGTCGTCCGAACTGACAATTTATGTCGTTATCTTCGCAGTGTGAAAACGGCCAATCCCTACCTAGTTGTTAAAGATCCGATTCCACTGGTAGAAATCTAAAAATGAGCAATTTAGTGTATTTTGAGGAGCTATTCTGCTCATCACACCGAAGATCCTCACCAAATCTTTACGAGACCAACTTAAAGTTACTACTTTTCAAATAAAAAAGAACCTTCGAAATCAGATCTCATAATTCGGAGATACCCAGTAGCCCCCTTTTCGCTGATTTTTGGAAGAAGTACACCTCCAATCATAAATGACCGACGACAAAAAATTCTATAAAGTCTTAAAACCTGTATACCAAATTTCTTCCAGATCGGTTGTAAAATACGACCTGTAGAGGAGTACCGACAAACTGACACACGAAAGCAAATTTTGTCAGACTTGAAGCGAAGCGAAGAGACGCTTCGCTCGCTCGGTCAATTATAAAGCAACAAATGCGCCTCTTTGGCGCTGTTCCAATGCCCTGTAAAGGTTTTAAATTATAGAAGGCAAGTTAATCATAATGTCGTTTTTAAGCAGAAATGAAAGGCTAGATGCAAAATAAACAAACCTGGAGGATACAGCTATCTTTTCAAGCTTCTACTTCACCAAATTGGTACCACTCAGAAGCAACTGGAAATTCTACAACATTATACCTACTAAGGTTGGTGGATCCTTTCAGAATAGGTTCTACGTTTTTCATGCCTGCATAAGCATATATAGCTGCGCTCGTTGCCTTAGGTCAGCCCGTTTTAAACGTTCTATTCCGTTTGCCGATGCAACTCGAGTTACCCGATTTACACGGGAATACAAATTACACAATAGGCTATAAAACCAACCCCAAAAGACCAGACAGTTAAATCATATTTAAAATTTCATTAGGTACATATTAAGGCTGAACGTTGAAACCATTTCCATCCGAGTAAGTGAGGAAAATAGAACATAGATAAGGTAATGAAATTTATGAATGACACGTCGCGGTGGTGCCTATTTCCGGCTCTCGAGTCTTCAATAGGTGTGCATCCCGGGTGTGAGCGTCGCATCAGTTAGACTCCTAACGTGGTGCAAGCTAACTTCATATCCGTTCTTGTGGAGCCACGAGACTCCTTGGAAAAGCTAATAGATGGTTTAGAGGCCGGAAGTTACACTAATATACTCGTCGAGCCGTCGATACAAATTAGACGTAACTGTATTAGAGAAGATTCTCGTATAACGTGATAACGTGAGTCTGCATTAGATTTTCCTTTGCAATTATAGTGATTAGACTGAATAAAGGTTAAAGTTCAAGTCAACGGCACAAACTCGTTAGGGCCTGAAATGGTAATGGGCGTTCCTCAAGGTTCGATATTGGGTCCATTCCTCTTTTTAGTTTATATTAATGATTTACCCCAATTACTTTCACAATCACCGAAGATGGTGTTATTTGCAGATGACTTATCATTGATATTTAAAATAAACCGACGGTCACAAAATCTTGACGACTAGCTCCATTGTTCAGGTCCAAGATTGGTTTACGGTAAATAATTTGGTACCATAGACGTATAAAAAAAGGTCGGACGGATTCTCGCTAGCAAAAAACTGTGTCACTCAGAGTCAGCCAGCTCGCTGTACGTACAGCACACATTCACACAGTAGTCAGCCATTTACGCGCAAACGTCAACACAGGCGATACGTCTATGCGACGATTTTTTTTTTTTAAGATACAGCATTTCTTGTGTGGTGAAATGGTGTAAAAACCGTAGTAAAAATCCAGGAATCACGTTGCATGGGTAAATGAATAATTCAATCATTTAATTCCCGATTTTATACATCAAAATCAATCTTCATTCACTAAATTCGTCACAAGGCCAGTGTTGCCAATATTCACGTGTGCAAATTACCCGAAATATGGGAAATTTATATAAACTATAAAGTGTGGAAGATTTATATGATGATGTGTTTGCTATATTGTATTGTAATATTTGTGAACTATTTTAATATTTTTATTAGAACGGGAGTAAACTGGTAGAAATCACGGTGGCGGCGTCGCGGCGACGGGCGTCGTGTCCCTGAGCACTTATGGCCCTCTATGCGACATTCTCTATGAGAAAATGTGAATTTGGTCAAAATGAAAATCCAAGATGGCTGCTGCGAGCCGTGCTCCCCGGCTCCTTAGCCCAGGTTCGCACAGATGTATTTTTATGGCGGCGATCTTCTTTTGTACACTGGATTTTCAACTCTCGGTATTGAGCCGAGCATTGAGAATCCAACAGAGAGCATCCAGCGCGTATCCCAGCGCGTCAAGAAAACACACTGTTGGATATTCAACTCTCAGCGCTAAACAGAGCGTCGAAAATCCAATTCGCGAAAAAAAATCGCCGCAATAAAAATACACCCGTGCGAAAACATTAGGTTAAAAAGTAAAATTTAAAATATTTTCAATTAAAACTATGTTTTATTATCTTTTTTTTTTCTTTTATGTTTTCATAATAATTGGTTCTTACCACTAACCATTTGAAATGGCACGGTATAATTCTGCCTACACAAAACTTGTATTTGTCTTAATAAAATAAAGCAATAATAAATGGGTAAATTTGGCTTACATGGCATCCCTAAATTCACTCACACATAAATTAGTCGCCGCCATTATGGGACACAGTTTTGTCTTAGCGGGAGTTCCGTCCGACCTTTTTTATACGTCTATGTTTGGTACTAAATAAAAAAAAACGCAAATGCATTAGATTTAAATTACCTAATGTTAGAAGTAGCGAATGTGACATCATATTGAATGGAGAAAAACTGGAATTTAATAATCAAACGGTTTTCCTAGGAATCACTCTAGACGAGAAATTACAATGGGGACCTCATAATATAATATAACATCTCTTGCGGGGCGGCTAAGCTCGACCGCTTATGCTGTTAGAAAGATAAGACAGTTGGCAGATGTAGAAACCGCGCGTTTGGTCTATTTTAGCTACTTCCACAGTATTATGTCGTATGGCATTTTACTGTGGGGTCGGGCTGCTGACATTGAATCCATCTTTATTTTACAAAAGAGAGCTGTCAGACCCATTTATATCTACGTCGCGTCGCGTCGTCGCGAATCTGGGAACTATTTAAAAAGATTAATATTATGACGGTACCTTGCCAATTCATTTATAAAAATATTATGTATGTGAGAAAAAATCTACTTACATCTTTTTAATAAAATAACTGATTGACATAATTTTAATACTAGAAATAAAGATAAAATAGATCAACCATTTTTCAGATTATCTAAAGTACATACATCTTTTGTGGCGTACTATGTTAAATGTTACAACAGAATACCTTGTGATAAATTACAATTAAATGAAAGAAAATTTAAAAATCATATTAAAAGTACACTTTGTAAGCAAGCATATTAAAAATGAGAGGATTATATCCAAAATAAGAATGCTTGGAAACATGCTGGTCCTGCTCCATAGGACAATTTAGAGTCTAGACAAAATCAAACTGGTTGCTAACTTAATTGTATAGGTAATATTATTTTTTATAACATTGATTTTACATTCTGTGATTACTTGAACTCACACACTGACTTATTAGTATTACTTGTTAAAATGTTAGGAATATCGTATAATTTTACTATGTTTGTAAATATGTGAGCACCATGTATCTATCACATAATTAATTTATCTGTCTTTTTTATTTTAATTTTTCATTATTTTTACCTATCGTGGTATAGTAGGTCTAGTATCTTATTCTAGGTGCATCGTCTTCACATATATTATATAATTAATGTGTACAAGACATTGTGAAAATATTTTAAAAGAGTAATGGTGGAGTTTCTTGCCCATTCTTCTCCATACGAAAACTAACTTTTGGAAGTTCAATTCTTGAAAATTTTAAGTTCCACAATGCCTTTTATCGTCATTCGTCACCCTCCCCGCTAACTGTTGTATCTCACAAACTGACGTATTTGCACTGACATTACCTACGTGTTCATAACTTTTCGAAAAAAAGTTTTATGGCCTGGCCTGGCTTTAGGCAACTACTAACTCAAAGAGTAAGCCAAGAGTAATATAAAAAAAGTTATTAATTCATTAACATGATTGTAGCGCCCGACCGAAAAACTGTTGCCCTGGAAAAATATCAATTTCTAGTTAGGACAGTTAGCGGGGAGGGTGACGTTATGTGCCTAATTGAAATAAATTATTTGACTGAATAGGGTAAAGTATTTGTAGTTACGGACTCACATTTATTTCATTTTGTCGATATGTCACCGTAACATTGTGAGAACCGTTAGTTTACAATCTATGGGTATTATTTCCGTTAGATTATAAACTGTCGAAAAATTGTGAACTGCAATTTAACGCATTATTATTCGATAGTTTATAATGAAAAGATTATACCTAGTAGTTATTGTAGAAAGGAGAGCTGCTGTTAACTTCCTAACAGCAGTCATCCTTTCTACAATAGTATATATTCATTATTGCTAGGTATAATGCCATGTGTTTGGCGTTTTCATTAGCCGTCCCCCGACACGACGACGCTTGGATCAAAATATTACAATAATATATTTAATATAATACATTTTATTTTATTACATTTAAAAAAAAATATTTGTGTCAAAGGTTATTAAAATTTAAAATATACTTCTTACTAGTAGACACGCTACGAAAGACGCGTGCCTCGCCGAAACCTGGGCAGCTGTACGTACACACATCAACACGGTCTAGGGATATTTTTAAAAAAGCGAATTACTATCAATGTGTTAATTATTTATATGACATGTACATATTTAAAAGATACGTTATTTAATATTCTACCATTTTTTAATAATGGTTAAGGTACTTCGATTAAAATTTCAGGATTTTATGGAAAAAAAATGAAGCATAGACGGAAACCGTATATGAATTAACTTTTAATTTATGAGTAAAAACTGAAAAAAATAGAAATATCATTTAATTTGTGTTTATAAACTTGAAGTTAGTAGTCTGAGAAAGCGCCCATGATGTTCATAACACATCGGCAACGATTCGGCATGCTCAGAACAAGGTTGTCAATGTCTTGCTGCGGAATATTGTCCCATGTCCTTCTGAGGTGCGCAAAAAGTTGATCTTCTGTAGCCAGATTTTCAGGAACTTCCTTCAGAGCTCTTCTTTGCAGCATATCCCACGCATGCTCAATGGGATTTAGATCTGGCGATTGAGCAGGCCAGTCTAAGGCCCTAACATTGTGTGTATGTAACCAAGCTGCTACCGTTCTCGCCGTGTGTGCCCGGGCATTGTCGTGCATGAGCAGGAAATTTTGCCCCATTTGTGTTCTGTGGGGCAAGATTACGGGCCCCAGCACCTGTTGGACGTATCGTTCTGCCGTCATATTGCCCCGCACCCAAACGAGATCCGTCCGTCCTCCAAGACGAATTCCTACCCAAACCATAATTGTTCCTCCTTGGTATGGGTGAACTTCCTGAGGGTTCTGAAGACGGCTCCATCGTCCAGGAACTCGCCAAACACGCGTCCTTCGTGAATCTGGATGGAAACCGAACCTGGATTCATCCGTGAACAGCACATTGGACCATTGCTCACGGCCCCAGTCCACGTGGTTCCGAACCCATTCTAATCGTCGTCCACGATTGCCTCTCCGTAAAGGTGGGACCCGGAGTGGTCTACGAGAGCGTAGATTGCTTTCATGCAGTCGCCTTCTTACAGTTTGGTCACTCACAAGCACTTGGTGTTCCACTCGCAGCCTTTGGACCAATTGAGTCGCCGTTGCATTTGGTTGAGCTCGCGCAGTAATTTGCAAAAATCGATCTTGTCTGGGGGTAGTGATGCGACTTGGCCCCCGGTGCCTCTTCGCTACTTCACCTGTGGCACGATAGCGTGTCCACAATCTTGAAATTACATTTTGGTGGGTCCCTATGGCCTCAGCAACATTACGCTGAACAGACCCAGCTTCCAGCATTCCCACAGCTCGTAACATCTCCGCCCTCGCCAAATGTTGGCGTTGCATGGCTACAATACCTCAATTTTAACTTTATCTTTCGTTTAAAAATGAAAAAAAACTGTAACTAAACGTAATTCGTATTGTTTTCTAAATTTCGCACAAATGAAAATTCCCTCTCCTACACATCAAGACATTTTTATGCCACCGAAACAAAAGAATTTTCAAAAATTTGAATTTGGAATTAGTCTGAGATAAATTACAAATAAATCGGTGTATGAAAGATTACAATGCGGCCAGTACTTTTCGAGTTATTTAATTGAGTATGAAATATCCCTAGACCGTGTTGATGTGTGTATTTGCCCACCGTGAAACTAGTTACTAAATTATTCAAATTTCTCTTTCCTGCTCCATCATCAGACCCAGATCACCACCTAACTATAACCTATTTATTGAGACCTTTCCAATCAGCCCAAACACGATGTCTCTGCTGTAATTTGGCGAGGGAATTGGGTATCCTGCAAATTCCAGGTGATGCTACACTATCAGTTTAAAATTACTATATTCTAATATCATTGAAGTAACAGAATACCAAATTTCGACTCGATCAGACCTATGGAAGATGCTCACATCCAATTATCAATTAGAAAAGAGCTGATAATCTTCAAACGACTGAACTGATTTTCTTGAATCATAGCTAAGAACACTCACGAACAAGTCATTTTTCCAAAAAAAACAAAATCGGTTCAGCCGTTTAGCACCTACGATGGCGCAGACAGACACACAGTTACACACGTTAACCTTATAACACCCCTCTTTTTCCGTCGGGTGTGAAAAACTGAAAGCAATCAAAACAGCGGAATTTATAACGAACTACAGGAAAACTATACTTAACGGCTTTGAAGGGAACTAGTTTGCTAGTTAGTTATGCAGTTGTTTAATAACTATTAAAAGTTGAGTCCGATTCCAACTATCAACTGCAAAATTATCTCTCAGTTTTAATTATGCAAGGTAGATTTTTGAGACGTGCCAGTAAGTATAGTAAACTGTCTTAGGAGACTGTCCTTAACTTTTTGAGACATTTTGATATGATAATTGAAAAAAGAAAATGAGCCTAATTCACAAAAGTGTTTTAGTGCCAATCGATCCACTTACCTAAGGATAAAAATCTATCGGACCAACTGAGGTTTGAGTAGGTACTCGAAAAATCATAAATCGCAAAAATATTTTCATTTTGTAGGAAATGGACGAAAGAGGAATAGTTTTGTATGCCAATGCAAATCTTTGCATTAATTTGACACTAGTCCAACAAGCACCGTCGTTTATATAGCTAAATAACATTTTCATGACGTAAAATAACAAAATAACCTAAACATTGTTATAGAAACACTCCAAAAATAAATAAAACATAATAATGACCAGCATTGTTTAAGTACATAGGGAAACCGCACCTCACTGCGTAGGGTATATAACGTATATATTTATACAAGTACATTGATAAAAGCTAAACATTCTCCTTATTGAACTACAACTATTATAGCTCCCACGCCCTGACTCATCATCATTATAATTATAAAGTCAATATAAGCAAGATACTTTGCCTCCATAAACGTATATATATAAAGTAATTTAAAGCAATAACAACAGCTAAATAAAACAACAGCTGCACTAAAACTTTAGACCCTTCAAAATATACCTAGTGCCTAAAACCACAAGGGGTTTATTTATAAACGATGCTTAAAGTTAAGTAGTGATTAGCGACTGTTTAACCATACATTTTTGACGTTTGAACGTCACTTAACTTTAAGCAACGGTTATAAATAAACCCCCAAGAGTTTAATAATAATGCATACTACATATGTACATATTTTGTAATTTTTATTCTGTCAGAGGTTGCAATACGAATTTGCGGCCAGAATCGCGGGCACAGCGAATTCTCCTATATTTCTGAAAACATGACCGCAGTGGGTGACTAACAAATAAAGAAAATGTGAATTACCTATATCTTGGTAAGTACATTAATTAGAATTTTGAGGAAATACCTAAAACCACGCTGATTGACGTAGTTTTGTAATTTGAGACGGAACATTAAGGGCAGCTAGTGCACTGTGCAGCTACCAGCTACAGTACCTACGGAGCAGGGGCGATGGCTTCAAACAACCCGATTCCTACCGGCTTCACTTCGGAAATTCGGAACACAACCACTCTATTGTCTTTGAATAATATACTTTAAGTGTTTGTTAAACCATAAAGTTAAAACATTACAAAACGCCTACAAGTAACGAAGTAACTTTTCGCGGCCACGATGAAAGTTGAAGTGAGGTCGTTTTTTTTTTTGTTATGCTCCAGTGGCGAGGCGTGGTAACGAGTAAGCCGCGGCTTACCCCTCTCGTTTTACAACACCTCGCCACTGCTACGGAGAAGTATGACAAAAAATTTAAAAAAAAAGTTTGGCTCTGTAGAGCATGGTCACTGTTACCTACTCATGCACCATGTAAGTACATGTATGACAGTTTCTTCTGTTTTAAACTTCATTCGCCTTCTTTTCGGCCGCGTACTGATCGTCAACCGTCGTACTTAAGTAATTACAGAATATTAGCACAATCTGACTTTTCTTTCGACCGATTGAAGTAACCAACCATGCCTTTGAGCCAAGTGCCTCTTTAGGTGTTTGTCGAAGCTAATTTTTTCCAGCAAACTGCTAGACTTCCATTTTATTCGCGCGGCTCCTGCATATAGTTACTGCCGCAAATTGCATGCACTGGACACTGTACTTTAGGGTAGATGATAGAATAAACTTTTTAATTGTTCCGTTCTAGAATCTATATTGCGTTAAGCATTTCAAAGTAAAGACATCGTGTCGAATATTAACGTTCTGTGTATACTTCAGCCAGTCAGGCTACTAGAGACTGACGCCGGATAAGTATCAGTAAAATATTTCAGAAGATTGATTTCCTTCCAGCCCTAATTATCTATTTATCCGTTTCAAATAATTTATCAGTGCGTCTACATCACTCGGACAAAACCCGCGTTGTTCTCTTATCGCAACCGTGAGACTGTATGTCTCCACGTTTATCAGTTACTGTATAGTCTATAGTGCATGTATTATCCACCATATACCACAATAATGTGGCGACGTAAGGCATCCTAAAATAATAATCAAGATAAAAAATTGACACGTGTACTCAGAGCAGCCAATACTTATATTTATTTTTAAGAACACCATCTACTCAGAACAGACCTAAGCTAATATTTATTTTTGAGTACACCAGTTGAGCAATGGAGTAAAATTGTCCACTAATAAAAGCAGATATTTTCTATTTATTAGTACAGTTCGTCGTCTGTGATTTAAACCTACGCACAACTTATGCCAACTAAAATAATTTTGATGAATGAATATTGCGATTCTAAATCGTTACGCTTTCGACTGATTTTAATTCTAACTGTATGTATATTTTCGTCCTGGCCGCGTGTTTGTCCTACACAACTACGTCAGAGTTAATTTTTTAATTAAATTATTCGAGTCTGGCGACAGAATACGTATCATCAACATTAGCAATTCGGTTCCGGTCTTGTTTCCCAATAGCGACAAAAATCTAAATATGTAGAACTAATATGAATTCCTTTTCGCCAAATGTCTGGGTTAGAGAAGCTGGACTTTTGCATTGCAAGCTTTTGTAGGAAATTAGACTTGAATTGTCTTCTCAACTCCATCCTCTATTACTCCAATATCGCCTGGTTAGATTCTTATACAAATGCTTAAGGAAATATCAACGTCAGTTAACATGCTGAACTTTTATGGCTTGGCTTTTAAGGCAAGTACTTACCTACATACATAACTCTTGGTGAGTGGACCTTCAATTGTTCGGTTGCACGCTCGCCTACTTCACATATCCGGTTTTTACCGAAACCGCTATTTACCCAATCAATGGACAATTCCCTTTTGAATACCTGACAAGGGTAGAGCAAGTACCAAAGTATTTAAAGGGTTAAAAATACCTTTGTAAGCTCATACTTACTTTTAGTATGAGAGTAAAAGGTTATTGACGAAGGACCAGCGGGGTTCTAGTCCTAAGTGGACTGATGCTGAGTTCCTAAACAGTGTTATTGTAGTAATCGCGTTATTAAGCCAGACTGTTTCTAAGGACAATTATAGCGCTTCGGGGTTCTCTTCAATCAATTTCATTTTTAGTAGGTAAATGTTGTTTGTTATTTGTGAAAAGTTGAACACAACACACGTCATATTATATCTATGCCGTGAGCTGTTGTATTTGCTACCCAAAATTACAACCATTATCATCATTCAGCCGAAAGAGGTTCGCTGCTGGACTTAGGCCTCAACCAAGCATTGTCATCATGCTCGGTCCCGTGCTTCACTCATCAATCGAATTCCCGTAAACTTCACCAGTTCATAAGTCCAGCTAAAATAACAATAACCGATGATGGAATTACATTTACTAACAAAACATTTAATTGACAAAGCTTTCGGTAATCAGTACTATGTATAGTTCCAAGATATCTTACGTACAAAAACTTCCATAAAATAAAACGCATTGTAATTTGTAAAAGTCGCTGCATGTTAATTATTTAATTAAACTTTTCACTTTTTTCGACATCTGAAGCCCTTTACAGCTCTCGTGGTCTGCATCAGCTGTAAAATGAAAGCAAAGCTTAAAACGCGAAATATTTTCATTTATTTAATAATTATGGAAAAAAATGTAAATGGCTGTTTGATGTGAGCTTCAGATTCCATAGGACCATATAAACCTTCCGGCGTCCTCTAGCCAGTCGGCCTCGCTATCTAGCTGACTGGAGTGACTGGTTATTTACCACGGCATGACAAGTAAGAAAGAAAAATAGGTCTATTTGTCACAGAAACACGTGCATACAAAAAGATAAGATAGCTAGAATTATGAAGAAAAATATACTTATAAATAAAACTGGTATTAGCGCCATCTATATTCTATATTTAGTACGATTTCGGATGGTTTGGTCGCTTATCAGCAAGCCTGAAGAGCTGTGGAGTCTCGTAGGCAACATCATGGTGGTCATGGTACGATTCAGTCGTGAGGTATTTGGGATGTAGATACCGGTCCTGTCTGCGAGTGTTGATGCGAGATCGTCCTCCATGTTCCTCGGCCACGCTGCCCGTGATACGAACGATAGCGTGTCCAGAGGCTTATGACGCTCTGTGTAGGTAGTGCCAAGAGCAACAGCCACTGACGTTGCCTGGAACCAGCTAGCAACATTCCGATGGCTCTCATCATCTCTTCTCTTGTCAAATGAAGTCGTCGCTCCATATCGATGCAATTTTTTTCAATTCCCATGCAGAAATTGTAATGGTTTTGTAAAAACACTATTACACACTGTTTTAGGAATCCTGATTGACAGTTGATTTTCTATTTTTAATCAAAATTTAAAGAAAAATCTTTATTCAAATTGAAAAATTCACTAAAAAAATTCAAAATAACGATCCAAAAAAATCAAAATAATAATCCTCAATAAGTTGCGGTGATACTCTAAAACGTACTTGATCGCTAGACGCTTGATCTATAATGACGAGCACAGAGCAGAAATAGTTGGCAGCTGCACATCGTGACTGTGACAAGAAGGTTTCCACTTGGCATGGTGGAAGACCCACAGCACAGCGCTGATTTACAGTGGTCACCGACACGAAAGGCGGGGAACGCCCCCCTCTCGTATCGGTGACCTTCGTTCTATGAGTAATCGTTTAGCGAGGTCTTAAAAAAGGGTCCCACAGATGGCTTTACGCAAGTAGACGCCACGGGTTGTCAGGCGCTAATTCAGGGCATTGGTAACTTCACCACACAATCGTTTATTGTGACGGATTTGTCGGTTTAGCGGTATATTCCAAATATAGATACTGTGACGTTCACATACAGCATTGTGTACATAGGTACATAGATACTTGAGGATATTTTAAATGAAACGTTATAGTTAAGCCTTTGCCTAACTACCTATAACGTTTCATTTAAAATATCCTCAAGTTTCAACTCAGTCAAGGTTTATAGCAATAGCGTCCGATATAATAATAAACAAAGGATTCTCATTAAATGCTAATTTATTCGGAAATATTATATACCGATATCTGTTGTGGGGTTTAGGATATTCTGCACTATGTTTAGTAGTTGCTACGGCTTCGCTTCGCCCGCACTGAAGGAAATCATGTATTAATATCATCAATCTTTGTAGGAAACACTTAGGCGCCATCTGCACGGGCGAGAAAATGTGGCGATATTCTCGCCGTAACATAGCGCTGCCAACAATACAATGAAGCATGCCAAAACTACACCTTCGCTCTGTGCATGCACGCTTACATTAACAACCATTTATAATCAAACTACACCTCACTAAGTGCACACATGTTTACGAAACCGGTCTCACGTGACTGTTGACAGCGCTATGTCTTGGTTTTTTATTTGGTCTGAGGCCGTGCCATCAAATTCAATAGAAACTATGAATCTGTCTCCACACGGAGATATCATCGCGGCGATAATTTGAAGGAACAGCGTGACTATCGCCGCGATTCTCTCGTCCGTGGAAATGGCGCCTTATGTGGCTTTTATTAAATTAAATAAATGCAATGATGTTTCTGTATTCTATTTGTACCTGGGCCTTATCCTTATGCACGGTGAGTATAAGCAGTTACTTATAACTAAATACTTATATTATAAACACGTTTATCATTCTTTTCAGAAAATTGAAGACAAGTCCTCAGATCTTTCAGATGACGCGGAGGAAGAAACAAGTGAGTATCTTGCAAATCTATTAAAGCACATGACACATAAAGCGACTTGCAGACCGGCACGACGCGTCATCGCGCCGCGTCTTTAACAAAACAATTTCTAAGACAACTACACGGTAGAACAATTACCGGTAAGTATCGCGTCGCACGACAAGTCGCGCTGGTCTGCACGAGCCTTAGAAGGTTTCAAAGCTTCACACAAGACAAGTGATTCAGCTTCTGGTTTGGGGCAGTCAACTCCTCTACCAATTTTGCCGGCTGGTCGATTATTTAATAACGCACAGATACGAGAAATCCTAAGGTTTACGACACTTTTGCTTATAGAAATTATTATTTAAACCACGTCTATGAGCAATATGAAATTATCAAGCTAATTTCTGCAATACTGCAACATAAATTCCTGCCAGCAAAGTGACTTAATGTCCCGTATGTTTTTCATTAAAAGCGTGTATGATGGTGCGACTTCCCAAGTCGGCGCTCCCTTCCCGCTTTCAGTACGAAACATCGACCTAATGGGCTATTCATACGCGCCAATCGTTACCAACCGTTGGCACGATTAAATATCCTTAGGAGGCTTTCATATGAAATGCCAGCCATAGTTCTTGTTCTAGGCGTTTTATCATAGCAGTGTCTCACTTGAATTAATGTTAATAATACAAATAACTGAATTACCATTACTCATATCATCAATATTCATCGTAATGGAGGCAGCGGCGGTACCTTCATAGAAGCCAATAAGCTCGACTTGCCCTAATTTTGACCCCAAGGCACGCCACTGAGGATTAGGTACGGCCAAATCATAAATGCTGTAGAAAAGTGATTGGTCTACCTCAACCTGATTATCCTGTATCTAGTAACCTTACAGCATACCAGTCCCATACAGAATAATAATTTACCTGTGTCTAATTAATTAATAAAGCAACTCAAATTGTACCTACGTTCTGAGAATGTCAGATGATTGCCCTACTAACGCATCATTCATTGAATCGTAAACATCCTTATTTTGATTGCAAACCCCTCTTAGTAACGCGTTTACAACTTGCAACTGACGAAACAGCTCACGGTCTAATTCATAAAATTTGTTTAAAATAAAGTTGACTGATACATTCTGTTTGCACTTGATGCGATGCCAGAGAGCAAACTTATGCACCTTTGACTTGCGTTCAGCCATTAACGTTATTAATTTCTGTTATTTTCATAAGATCATAAGTGTATTCAACTGAAGTGAGCTTTGCATCATAATTCTAAATGAAATATCGTTGCGTTGGGTCATGCATGGTTCAATTCAATTGACCGAACAATTTATTTATTGATCATTGTATGGCTATAATTATTAGATCGCGCAGATGGGCTCGGAAGTAAAGTGGTTAAGTCGGTCGAAAGGTGCAATGTAAAATTGAGTAGAGTTGGAATTTCTAAATGTTCAGTTTTAGGCGGAAAATAATGTTGAAAACGTATGTAGGTATTTATGAGACTTGCCGGTTTCTACGCCGCAACGCATGCGTTACGGAATGCGGATAATTCGTTACATGGATTCGGGATTCTTTCTATAAACCCTATATAATGTCAAAAATTGTATTTTTTCAATAGGTAAATCATTTCCCGGTTTCACGTCATAATTTTGGCCAATAAACATTAACGGCAGGTGTTGATCTCCTCGTGAAATCTGCTAAAACAAATAATGAGGTTAACCTCATTTGCATTTAGAGGTTAATACCTATATGATTAATGAAGGTTGATAAAATGACGTTAATCAGTAAACTGCGAGCTGTCGCTGGATAACTAAAAATTTAATTAAAGCGTTGCAAAAACGCTTTTGGTATAAAAATGTTGCAAGCGCTTGGTTTTTGTAATAAAAGTCTAGTCATTTACGATAACCATTTCACAAAGTAGGTGTATGTGCTCATGGAAAAATTAAAGTTATTTCTCTCTTTCATGAATTCCACATATTAGTTGTTAGTACTGTACTTTACAAAACGACGGACACGTTCTAGGCGTTTAAGAATGGAAACGCCGAATTTACAAGTCAATAAGCAAAATATTTGAACGTCTGTCTAACAGCTGTCGGCATATCCCTAAATGTCTAGTCTTTTAGACTTAAATCTACATAAAGTAAAGAGAGTACATAGCATATTTCCTAACGGGTACCAGTTTATATATATGTCGGAGAAGCATTGTTCTCGTTAACATCATCATCAGTGGTTGCGGGCTTAGTGGGCGTCATTAGGGTAAAATGCGAGCACAAAACACAATTATCACTGTTTCGTACTATTTTATTTTAGATTTAAATAATATTCACTTTACAATAATGTCGAGACAATAATTTAACCGTTAATACCGAGCAGCGGGTTCAGGGCACCGATCTTACTTTAAGTCTACTTTTTACCACTCAACTCAACGATCCAACTCGATCTGTCACTATCACCCAAAAAGAATGCGTGGCAAAAACTGTCCACCTCCCTAAAGCAAAAGATGGCGCCTCGACCCCGCTCGAGGCACGTGCTCTGCTCTGATTGGTCGTTACGTGAATTGCAATATTCATAACTTTTATTTGATTAATAAGGTTTTTAAATCATAGAAACATTTAACAAATCAAATTAAATTAAATTACGAATTCTAAAAGTAATTACAATGTAATTGTGCATTATACATGCAAACAATAATCAACCCGACTTATAGCTTCCTCCGACACGGCCGTCCTGACGTATTACACGCCCTCGTGTGATGTTGAAGGCCGTGCATCATCGTTATCTGCAGAAAAGAAAGGTATTGGTGTATTATTGTTCGGCTACTCCTGACCAAGAAGATCGTGTACGTTTTATCTTCTGCACAACAACTTTATTTAAGATATTTTCATGAAATAGGTGCCCTATAATAATAATAAGCCTTTCGTTATCGAATCTAAATCCTAATAGACTTCATGCTGCATACTAAATTAAGTCAGTACTATCGAAACAGCCACCTCGCCGTTCGCATAACACATTTAGGATTATTAACAATATCTTAATGGCCACCTCGCCTCTCATTCTACCGATTTCACTTTTCAATGGCCACCTCGCCTCTTATTCTACTGATTTCACTTTTTCAATGGCCACCTCGCCTCACAAAGCTTGACTAAACCTTAACAACTACTATGCTGTTAGGATATCTTCTATAGAGACTTTATTCGCCACACACACGAACAAACACTCACACTCTGATAACTAATAATTTTAAACAAAATAAATTTAGTATGAAGATCTTACCCTCATTGTCATCCGACAGACACGGATCCAGCTCAGTTGGGACATAGGATTGGGGGAGGGCACGTAAGCGGTCTCTCGCATACTTGTATGCACGATTACAATTTAAACTCTTGAGATGATACCTGTCACCGTCTAGTATTTCAATGACCTCGTAAGGTCCTTTATATTTAGGATCTAATTTTGTTTGATTCCGTTCGTGATTTTCAATTAAAACGTAATCCCCTACAGAAAACGAAGTGACTTTTGCCTTACTTTTGTCGAACCGTGCTTTATCAAGACATGCGCTATTTTTCATTAACCTATTAGCTTGTTCTCTAATCTCTTCTATATCTACCTCAACCTCGTGATCATCTATGGTTAATAAATTTAAAGGTCTGGCTACTCTACCTATCAACAATTCTAGGGGGCTTGCTTTGGTTACTCTATGAATTGTGCTATTTATGGAAAGTTGGACATCATCTAATGCATCCTGCCAGGACCTGCTTGGGCTTGTTTCTACGACAGTTAACATGTTTTTGAGTGTACTCATTATACGCTCTACTTGACCATTAGCACGACAAGAGCCGGTTGCTATCAAATGTAGCTGAATATTGTGACTGACACAAAAATCTTTAAAATCTTTGTTCGCAAAACATCTACCCTGATCTGCGATAACGCGCGCAGGGGTCCCAAAAAGAGAAATGGATGCTTTGAGAGCGCTGATCGCACTATCAGTATTAATTCTTGTGGAGTGCCTGAGTAACACATATTTAGTAAAAGCGTCTACAAGAACAAAAACGTATTCCTTTTGATCATTTTTGCCACTGAGCTTACCTGTGGCGTCAATGTGAATTGTATGCCAAGGAATATTACCTTTCGGTATGGGGTGTAACTCTATCTGTTGTTTACCACTTCGCGACTTAGCTACTCTACATGTTATGCAATTTTCAACGAATTTTCGGACGTATTTCGACATATTGGGAAACCAATAATGTTGATATGCCTTTTCTAAGGTTTTATCCCATCCCAAATGGAGAATTGACTCATGAATATGATTTATTATCGACCAACGAAAAGCTCTAGGTACAACTGGTAGCCAAATGTTGCGATTGTTCCTTTGAATTTTTCTGTAGAGCGCTTTAGATCGCAATTCATAGATTCCGCAACTCTCTAGGTCCAGATCATCGCTTTCGAGTTTATTAATAATTTCATTGTATTCGGGGTCTCGTCGTTGTTCCGCTTGTAACCAATTCGAAGATAACTCAGCAAGATTGACGCGTTTTTCTCGTACATAATTTTCTCTACCTAAACTATGAGTATCGCTAACGTTGGAGCTGTTCGCCTCCGGTAAGTGATTTCTCGAGAAAAAGTCAACGTGGGCCATTCTCTTACCCTCTCTGTACTGTACATCAAAATCGAAAGCCTGGAGGAAAGCCCACCACCGGTGCACCCTAGGGGTTAAGTCTACTTTATTTCTCGAAGCTTTCAGAGAATTGCAGTCAGTAACGACTGTGAAAGTTCTGCCATACAAATAATGGCGGAAATGCTTAACCGAGTTTACAACTGCTAGTGTCTCTAACTCATAAGAGTGGTATCGAGACTCCGCGTGCGTAGTGCGTTTACTGTAGTACTCTACCGGATGTAATTTTGTACCTGCTTTTTGGAAGAGGATCGCGCCGTAACCTTCGCTACTGGCGTCCGTATGTAACTCCGTAGGTAATTCTGGGTCGAAAAGCATCAGAACGGGGGATGAAGTCAATACCGATATTATGTCTTGTCTAATTGTTTCGTACTCTGTGGTCCAAATTATTTTAGAATTATTGTTAGTTAATAGACGGTAGAGCGGTGCCATTTTAAGCGAAAAGCTATTGACAAACTGCCTAAAGTAAGACGCTAAACCCAAAAATTGTCTGAGCTGAGTGATGGTCTGTGGTGGTCGGGAACTAGTCAATGCGGTTATTTTATGGGGGTTAGGCCTGATTTCACCCTCTGATATTTCATACCCCAAAAACTGAACCCGTCTCTTTAGAAAGGCGCATTTTTTAATATTGAACGAAAATCCAGCATCACTAAGAGTTTTTAGTACTACGCGTAACCTTTCCAGCCCTTGCTCTATATTTTTCGCGGGTATAATTAGATCATCCATGTAAACGATTGCAAACGAGTGCGCTAGGTCACCTAAAGCCGTATTAATAGCTCTCTGATACACAGAAGGAGCATTTCGAAGGCCAAACGGCATGACAGTAAACTCATAATGAGCATCCGGGGTAATAAATGCGGTTTTCTCTATCGAATTAGACTCTACATTTATAGCAACTTGATAAAATCCACTAGCCATGTCAAGACACGTATAAAATAGGGCGCCTGATAACCTTTGAACTTGATCACCGATTAGAGGTAAGGGGTATCGGTCGGGAACTGTATTAGAGTTTAGCTCTCGGTAATCTACGCACATTCGGTCTGTACCATCGCGCTTCTTTACTAAGATTATTGGGCTAGAAAAGGGCGATTTGCTTGGTCTAATAACCCCAGCAGATAATAGTTCACTACACTTATTACGTACTATCACTCGCTCTTCAGGGCTCAAGTGATAAGGCCGCCGTTGCACAATTTTGCTAGGATCTAATAAATTGATTTCTAATTCACCTGTCTTTACTCTACTAGTAGGCGTGCCTTCAACAAATGAGTTCTTAAAGCAGCTTAGAAGTTCTATTAGTTGCGGTTTAATGTCATCAGGTAAATCGGTATCCACATCATGGAAGTCAGCCACTGCGTTACCTACGTTGCAAATATTAACTAGAGAGGGCCTCTCAACTATAGTAAGTTTATCACTCGTTATGTGTACTGACAACCCTAAGGCCAACAAATCGCGCCCAATCAAAATATCGTTATTCAGGTAGTCATCAGGCATAATGTGAAATAAAATTTGTACGTCATGACCACTAAGAGCGACCCTAGATAAAATTTGTGAGTCGCATAATACACTAGATTTTCCTACACCAGTCAAAGTAACAATTGCATGCTGCAATGTACCAACAAGCTTACGAGAGACGCTCTCTTTAATTAAGGAACAATCAGCACCGGAATCAAAACAAAATGAGAACTGCTCACCAAATTGCGTAATTACCCCGGTGACAGGTTTCATACCGCACACATCCACTCGCTTCACAACGCTGGGTGCGGCGGCGGGCTGTGTGCTGCTGCTCGCAACTGGCCCTGTTTTTGAGCACCGCGATGCCACATGACCCTCAACACCACACTTGTAGCAAGTCACAGGGCCCCGCGTAGCAACGGCCGTGTTGGGGCGCTCAGAGGTCAGAGTTGTTTGCTGCTTGTCATGCGATCGACTGAAACATTCAAAAGATTTATGACCAAGCTTTCCACAAGCGTAACATTTTGCTGAAACAGAACTTAACCTAGGACGTTTATTATCTTGCGTAGTGCTTGCAACGGTCTTCGTTATCTCTTGGTAAGTCCGCTTGCGATAAGAAAAAGCCATTAGTTCACGTTGCATTTTGCAGCGGGTAGTAATTTCTTCAGAAAAAATATTGCGCTGTAACCGTGGCTCGATTTGCCCCATGTGTGCAAGTATTAAGGATACCACCATTTCTTCCTTGCCTATATTATTCCATCGTGACATGAGTAAAGTAAATAGACGGCTTGCATATGCAGCAAGACATTCGCCTTCTTGCGGTTTAGCAGTAAGCATCTTTAATATCGTCGCTGCACATGTTTCCAATGTATCGAAACGAGAAAGAAAAATTTCCTTAAATTCTACCCATTTCATTTTAGGAAAAGCTATCTGAGATAACCACGTTGCGGCTGAGCCTTTCATAGCCTTACTAAGTATGAGAATTAATTTACTTCCCTGTATACCACGATCCGATAAGCAGATGTCCGCCGTTGCCAGCCAGGCCCGGGCGTCAGTGTCTGCATCTTCCGGTTGAAATTTAGGCAGCGTGATGCTCTTATCCTCGATATTCGGCGGGTTGGTTAGCGCGTCCACCAGTAGCCTCATGCTGGTTTGTTGTGCTTCAAATAACGCTCGCCATCCGTCACTTGCCATTGTCTGTTCACTCACGTTTTGTGCCTGCACCGATCCCACTTCTGATGTCGGAGAAGCATTGTTCTCGTTAACATCATCATCAGTGGTTGCGGGCTTAGTGGGCGTCATTAGGGTAAAATGCGAGCACAAAACACAATTATCACTGTTTCGTACTATTTTATTTTAGATTTAAATAATATTCACTTTACAATAATGTCGAGACAATAATTTAACCGTTAATACCGAGCAGCGGGTTCAGGGCACCGATCTTACTTTAAGTCTACTTTTTACCACTCAACTCAACGATCCAACTCGATCTGTCACTATCACCCAAAAAGAATGCGTGGCAAAAACTGTCCACCTCCCTAAAGCAAAAGATGGCGCCTCGACCCCGCTCGAGGCACGTGCTCTGCTCTGATTGGTCGTTACGTGAATTGCAATATTCATAACTTTTATTTGATTAATAAGGTTTTTAAATCATAGAAACATTTAACAAATCAAATTAAATTAAATTACGAATTCTAAAAGTAATTACAATGTAATTGTGCATTATACATGCAAACAATAATCAACCCGACTTATAGCTTCCTCCGACATATATATTACGAAACGTTTAATGTAGGTATTATTCCATACAATAAATATTCTCGAATGCATTGAATTTAGATAAATGGTTCTAGTTTCCTAACAGGGCAATTCGTGACGTCGAGCGAAACACTTATTCAATGTATCATCGCGAGGTATGTACAGATGGCTATGCACGGCACGACAATACCTAAGTACGTCGCCTCAGCTGTTCTAACTTTGTCTACTACTGAATATGTCTACCTAATTGGTCATTTTGCTCAGTCACATTACGTGTTATTTTTGACATGCCAATTATACTTGATTTTCAAAACGTCTGCACCTCCAGCATGAACTCCAGTCTCAAAAGAACTCAACAGGTGAACTGTGATGTATAAATGCAGGAAATGATTAACAGAATAATGCAATACCAAGACCAGAATGTTTTCCGGTAGCTATCTATTAGTTTGTCAAGTTACTAGGTTAATTTTACGTTTAAACTATCACCTACATATTGACTTCTTGTTATCGTAACTCGGGGCTCGGGTTCATAACGAATTGTATAAAATGCTCGTAGGGGCGCATGCAGAAAATTAATTGCGAGGCAGCGAAGTACGCTAGCGGATAGCGATGCAAAAGAAAAACCTTTTGGTTACAATTCAGCTCTGCCTCTAGAAAAGCTATTGAATTAATCTGATGTCAGATCACAAAGCTAGTGATTTCGTAGGCTGTCTGTAATGAAAATTCACTTTAAACGAGCAATATTTGTATATATATATATATATTTGTAATCACGTTATCGAAAACGGCTAACAATTTCGAACAGAGCTCGGCCACCCAAAGTTTAGAACAAGAATAATGACACCTTAGAATGATGACATGGCAGCATGGAATTAGTAAGTACCTACTATCATGACAGCAATATTCACTAAAACCATTGGCCTTATTGCATTATGAAGTAATTAGAAGCTGTAGTTTTACAAAATTACTAGTCCACCACAAATCGATACTACTTGTCCTTTAAACCATCGTCTCAGACGTCGTATGTACTATAAGTTACAGCCACAGTATGTGGACTGCTTAGAGAAATAGCTAATAATGATGTTGTTGGGCCCGCAGCTTGGTCAATAAATAAATAAACTGAAGCTGCACTAGTATTCACGGTCAGGGTTGAATCCAGCACGTTTGTGCTTTTCATTTCGATCTTTCCTTGCAGTCACACATTCACAGGGGATTTTCTGTAAAATCTTGTGACGTGTAAGACGAATTTGTTATCAACCTATCTTTCACATACATAAAAATGAGTTAGAAGGTTTTTTTTTTTCCTGTTGTGTATCCAAACGGCAGCGATTGGGATACTTTATTAATTTGATTTTGGAATAGTTGAAGAATTCGTTTTATTTTTTACTTTTAATTTAGTGTTATATCGAGTTACATGCTGAATTTTGTTTGCCCTACCATTCCCACACACATACAAACATAAACTCACGCATTCTTCCCGTGGGGGCAGGCAGAGACTATGGAACGCCACCTGCACGCGTAGCATGACCACTGTAGAAACGAGTTTTGTCGACGGAAGAATAGACAAAATGAAAGATTGTGATTGTTTATCTGTCATTTTGTCTATTCTTCCGTCGACAAGACCCGTTTCTACGGTGGTCATGCTACGCGTGCTGCTACGATCCTTACATACTTACTCCTTTTTTAAGTTCATACATCTGGTCATACACGCACCCCGGATGCAAGTACTACGCTCCTGACCTTTCTGAAGAACATCACCAATAATGTCACCGTATATCCTAGGGCGTGACCCATCTTTCATTCGACATTTATTTACATGTCAGTATAATTCAAGTTTGGATTCCGAATTTGTTTACAATATTGTAGACAAAGAGACATCTTTGTCAATCACTATTGTCACTATTGTCACTATCATCTTTGTCAATTTTGTCAAGACTGGTTTACACTGAAGGATTGAGTGATATCGTTGCCATCTTAGCCCGCCAACAAATAGGAGTCAATCATTTCCGCTTTTCACAGTGAAAAGTCACTTGCCAACAGCACATTTAATTTTTAAAAATCATACTTGATCAATGGCTGTCGTAAGAATCAACCTGTATTTGACTAGCTACTAATTATCAGTTTATTGCTTGGTCTAGCTAGATATAATAATATAGAGACGTCACCAGTATCTTTACGTATTCAATATAATCGCCATTTAAATGGCTGAGCAGAACTCACCCCGGCTGTATTAATTGACTCTCGACAATCGCTTATCTGTGACCTGCTCTTAGAAGGTCTCGTATCGTATTACTCATTAGTTTGTAGAGGGTATACTTCCCTAATTACTTGTTCGAAATTAATTTCAATATCCTTATCTATTTGCTTCGTGTTTTTGATGTTAGTATTGGCACAAGAAATACCTACTACAAAGTGACAGTAACATTTATTTCGGAAGTCGGTATTTTCGGATCTGTATTTTATGTTTTTGCTACCGACTTCCGAAATTAAAGTAATTTTTCACTTTGTAGTGTTGTTTTTAGAATTTGGTTGTTTTTTTTTAATAAATTTTTTGTTTAATTTTTTTACCCGACTGCCAAGGAAGGGTTATGTAATATTTGTAATTTTCTTTATTAACCGACTTCCCAAAAAGGAGGAGGTTATCAATTCGGTTGATTTTTTTTTCTTTTTTACCTCGTATCTTCCAAACGGCTGGATGGATTTCGACAGTTAAGGTATCGTTATATTCGTCTTAAAAACCCAAGTGACCTTAGATAGGTGTTTGAAAAATGAAATAAAACCGGCTAAGTGCGTGTCGGATCACGCACAATGAAGGGTTCCGTAGTTAGGATGAATTTATCGCAGTAAAAAACTTAACTTTGTAGTTAAAAAACATATTTTTGCAACCGCAAACGTAAGTTGTTCGATTATTACTCATTAACTTGTAAAGCCTACTTAGCTGGGATAGTTTTCCTTTTAATTTCGTTATTGTGTATACTACTATTATTATACTACTTTCTATATACTACTGCCGTGATTTTTTTCACATATCTAAAACCAACCATTTAGCTGGCAGGACGGGCACATTTGACGCTAGCAAAAATGAGCACTTTAAAGCTTAATATTTCGCAAACGGATCCCTGAATCCAAAAATGGTTGTGACAAACTCAGAATATTTTGAACGACCTTTCCAACGACACCCCACGCCATGGGAGATGTGATAAAAAAGAAACCATCCCTTTACGTGTAGGAGAGGTACCAAAAAAAAAAAAAATATTTTACCTCTTTGTCGGTGTGATTAATATGTATACCCATGCCAAATTACAGCTTTCTAGTACAAAGAGTCTCTGAGCTAAGCCGCGGATAGACGGACAGACAAACAGACGGACAAGGCGAAACTGTAAGGGTTTGTTGTTTACTACGGAACCCTAAAATAATGGCGTATTTTTGGCGTGAAATAGTAATCCGTTTAAAAAAAAACAAAACCTATCGATTAGGGTATCAAAATAAAGGAAATTTAAAGGGGATTACAAAAATATATAAAGTTATATTTTTAAATTTAATTAGGAATAATAAATTGGTTTTAAACGTTTTTGATACCGTAGAAATGGGCCAAGCGTGTCGGATCAGTTTTTGTTCATAAGAGTGTGCCGGGACTCTAAGAAATCTAAAATAAATTAAAAAAAACTGAAAAGAGAAAAACAAGCATTATAATTTATGGAATTTTATGGTATTGCTGGCGGGGGACAAACCAATAACCTGAGAATATGGTGTAACTTTTGTTTGTACCCCACACAATTTATTTTATTAGTCATGGTACTAACCCCACACCAATTCGTATATCACTACTTGCTATATAAACAACAGTAACAGGAAGTATTATAACATCAAGATATACAAAGTGGAAAAGTGGATTAAATACGCACCATCGAAACTACCTAGAAATGTTAATAAGATTTACATGGGGTCACGCGCAACCTTCCTCTATCAAATGAAGAATTTTCAAAATCGGTCCACAACTGACGAAAATATCGATGAACATACATTTAGTTTCCTACTTCATAGAATAGGTTTGCGTCTATCAATTTAGTCTAAACAATTCATATGTGTAATATTACTCAAAACCTACTGAGCGTCGAGGAGATATATTTATCGGATAGTACTTTTTCAGCAAGATATAGACGCGTTGGAATCCCTCGGATTCTACAATTCCCTCTCCGTGTATAATTATATCAGTTTACTTGTTCTCGTCATTACGTGTGTTCTATGAATTCCGTCCAGGCAGAATTGATGAAAGGTGAATCTTGTTCAGTTCAATACTTTGAAACAAAGCGATACGATTTCACGGTCTAGCTAATTGGCTCTCAGTTCCCTCTAGTCGACTATATTGATAGGAACTAAATTTCTCCGTAGAGATCTAGACAGACGCTGAAGATTGATTCTAGCATAAAAGTGACACGTAGTCGTAGCGAAGCCTTCTTACAATCTATCACATTTCAACAGTCCTTTTTTAGATTCGCGGCTATACATATAAATTTTTCTAATTCATATTAAGTTTTTTAAATAGAAAACGTACAACCATCTGCCATGTCGGCCCGTAATTACAAAGTTCTCGGCATACTATAGTAATTTCCTCTTAAGATGTCTAAATAAAGTATCTATGAAGTCAATCGACTCTTAGTAATTACCGCTCAACTGATCACACCTTTGCCGTAAACGGTCTCGCTGTGATCTAGTATTTAAAGCCATTTGAGGCGACGTACTTTGTAAAATCCTTTATATTTACTAACTAATCGCTTGTTGCTCGGAGCATGACCTCGTCCTATAAATTATAGTTTTATCTTTTACTTACCTTTTAAGGTGAACCACTTTGTTTCATACTCCTTGCTAAGGTGGCTTGGTGGCATACATAAGCCACGACGCTTTTACGACCGGAAGAAATATTTAATCGCTATAATGTGTATAATCAACTAATCAGTTTATCGTGACTCGATGTGTATTATTATCGACGACACGAGATAGGTATTCAAAACAAGCACTATGCCAGCGGTGGCGGCGGCGGCATCGCGCCGCGGCAGTATTTTTCATCTTCAAAATATGTATATTAATATTTTAATTATAACTAGTTGTCCCGTCAGACTTTGTCCTGACCAAATTTCAATAATTCATACAAAAAACCTTCAGTTTTTCCCGATATTTCCAATTTTCCCGGCAATTTTTCTTTCCGTAAAACCTGAATTAGACTATTACGAACATTTAAAAACAAATAACAGCCTAATCGGTCCTGCGGTTCTCAAGTGATGCGCTTACCAACGAAAAGCAATTCATCCTTTTTATTTATTATATAGATAGATATAACAAAAAAAAAACAACTTTGTATTTTGACCAAATCTAAACTAAGGATACTTTTTATCCCGATATTCTCACAAGATCGAGACCTATGCTGGTGAAACCGCGGGGCGCAGCTAGTATTTCATAAATGTAATATTTCAGGATTTAGTAAATCCCATTCTAAATGATGAAAGACTAGTGATGTGTGATTGATTGATCATGAAGAGTTGTGTGGAGACAAGTCAAGACAGCATGATGAATGCTTTAACACAAGCAAAATATCAATATATTATGCAGGTAATCGTCTCACGCGTTGTCGTATCGTACCTTACCATAGTTTATGTATTCCTGGAGAATTATTAGCTATGCACGTAAAACTTTTAAGTGAAGACTCGACACGTACAATTTAACTCGCTCTACGTTCTCGTGCCAAAGCTTACGTTTGGGCGAGCACCTCACTTCGCTTGTTAAACTTCGGTTTCCTAGGAAAGCGGTTCCGTCATATTACTACAGCCGTCATGAAAATGTACCATTTTCATCAGTATTTGACACAACCAAAGCTTTAACACCCTCAGCGCCAGACCTTAAGTGGCTGTTCTTTAAATTATTGACAATTTTGTTTTTTTTATTCGCATGTGTTTAAAACGCCATAATAATCGTATCTTTCTTTGATACCCTTTGGTTTCATTATTTTTACTGGATTTTCATCCGTGTGACATTTAGATACTCGTGGCCTGAGAAATAATAGTTCACGTATGATTGTCACAAAAATTGATTTTCAATTTCATTTTTTTTTTGTCGTTTTCAGTGCCATATGTAAAAAGAGATAAATTATATTAAATATAATGATAATAAAAATACTAAAATTTATAAATGGTATTATTGATCACATCATATATTTCATAAATATCACCCAAAAATTCAAAAGTCTACTTATAACTTTTTTGAAAAGTTAAAAATTCCCAGACCATTTATACCGATAAAATGCGACAGGGCTTAAATTTTTGCATAATAAATGTATAGAAATATGTCCCTAAAAGATACACAGCGCTATACAAAATAGAAAGATGTGTATACTTTTGGATACACAATGTGCACTGTGTAACAAAAAGATACACATGGCACCGAAGGTGTTAAACTCAACCAAGTTACTGGAATCTCTTTGCGTTTATTCAGACATATCTAATGCAGTCAACAATAACCCACACTACGGCATTTTCGATATCTGGCTGTTATCTCACCCCTAAACTTACTCCCGTACTCTTATTATGCAATACACGATCAATCGGAATTTGAAACAAATTGCTAATCCATTGCATCTTAAGTTCGAAAAAAAAATCTGCCTAACAACGTAAATAACGCAATGAATGTTGTTGAACTGTCAAAATGAAACAAACATTGCAGCTACATCGGCAGATCACATATCTCTTACAATTTCATTCATCGTAATAGTAGAGCCATTACGCAGCCATTTAGCAGGCCAGCGTAATGGCACTACAAAACAAATTTTATTATTCTGTTCCTGTGTGTATACTGGTGTTATATTATTCAAACTCAATATCCATGTTGCAGACAACGCTAGAATTAAAATATGACACTAGCTATTTCAAAGCTGCAATGGGTTCTATAAAGTCACGTTCTACGAACGATCTGACTGTAATTCCACATTTCCGAATGGCCCATCAATTGTTTGCTACGCCACTAACGCCACTATGAATTTCGTACAACAATTTTAATGATAACGCCCATCAAATGATAACAGACACGAATAAAAACTTGTTACACGGTTTGAGCGTAACGTTCGTAAAATTGCCTGGTCAAGTATTATGTTGTAAGCCTGCTCAACAGTCAAACGCGACTGTTCCGTATCATTTTCAAGGTATCTATAAAAAAAATCTGGTAAATCTTTTATAAGACGTATTATGATAAAATAACAATAAAATCAAATCTCTGTTGCGGCCAAGTGCGAGCCATGCATGCGCGTGGGCCGGGAGTTCTGAATGACTGCTAATATCTTCGATGTTATGTTGGTTCATTGGGTAATCTTTCCAATGATTGATGCATCAATAACACACACTACATTGAAATGTTGAATGTCTAACCAGTTCTGTCAGTCACAAGACTCACAGATATTCTGTCCTGTGATCTATGGACAGGCAATCAGATGTTGTAGCAGGAATACGTAGAATCGTAGAGCCCCGTTAATATCCTCTAAAAACGGAACCCTAAACAAACGTGGTCGATATTTACGTACAGATTCGACAAAATATGGAATCGTAAAAGTAGTGTGCACCGATTACGTATCAGCTGGTTGATAACAATCGCTATCAGTAACATTTATCGATACAACTCAGCCTTGCTTTACTAAATCTATGAGTTGTAACACTTGTTACGATTTAGCGTGATAGCGCCATGTATAGATAGCAGTACAAAATGGTAGCGATTGATTAATCTTCACTGTATCGTGTTGTGGACTATTTGGGTAATAATTCATCGATTGCTAATAAATGTTAAAGCGCTTCATTGACACTCGTTGCTGTCAATCAGTATCAAGTATCCATTATTTTATTTTACGATCACGGAGCAGCTTTTAGTGGATATGAATATAAAATATCTTAGTAGAACTATGATGGCTTGTTAAGATAATTTTCCGGAAATTAGATATATTTTCGGAAGAAGGGCAGTCGTCAAGCGTTTCTGTCCTCATGTAAACGTAGGTACTAAAGTTTCATAAATATGTAAATAGTGCTAGTCGTAATCGTCATGTACGCACATCTGTTGCAAGGCTGTGTAATATTAATTATTACGCGTTAAACTAAGTACCTAGTTATGGAATATTATTTATGGCTAAGAGCTCCGATATCTGTGTTATTTTCTTGGCCAACCCTACCGCTCGCTCTTGTTTGTGGGGCTGCACTATCGAATGTCTTGCCCAGCTATGTCAAGAGCTCATTTTCTTAGAAACGATTTAAGCCCTGCTATGGACTCCCAGTATAATGATTGGCTAACCAGATCCAAGGGTTGAAACTTGAGGCATTTTTAACCGACTTCCAAAAAGGAGGACGTTCTATGTTCGTCTGTAGGTAAACGTATTTTTCGCACTTAGGCCCGTATTACAGAACCTCACTCAAAACTCAAGCATTACTTAAAACTCGTTTAAAGTCTTTTGATTGGTTGAAACTAGTCTTAAGTAATGCTTGAGTTTTGAGTAAGGTTCTGTAATATGGGCCTTAGTCTATGTGGATGATGTTATAATAAGTTCCTGTCACTGTTATTTACATAGCAAGTACTGGTATACTAATTGGTGTGGGGTAGGACCATAACTAAAAAGTCAAAAATAAAATCTTGTTTTTTTTGTAAAATGTTTTTCCAGATACTTTTACCACCGAGCGTCTTCGTTTATCTAAACGATCGCCCCAAAAACAAAACCCATGCGTGTGTTCTATATCTGTATACCTATGCTAATTATTGGTACGTTAGTGTCATTAAAACGTGGGTTTTTGCCGAATGCTCGACGAAGAGGCCTCACTTCCTAAATTAAAATTATTCATTAACCAATGACGATGAACCTACATTTTACGAGCTAATATTATCAGCTGCAACTGGAACACATTCATAAGTAAATATACGCTAATTAAGTGCACTTCTAGGTCTAGGATCAAAGGTTATACTCGTTTATAAATAGCCTAGTGCGAATCGAACTAGCGTCTCAGTAGGCTTATCGTATAAGATTTGATAATTTACACTTAACTTTAATGATATTTCATTTAATTCTTATTTTTTTTACTTCGTGATTAAACTAGCTAACTTAAAATTACATGGGATAAGTCAGCTGTCGTGAAAATATGTGAAAAGACAAAGCCTTTTCAACCTGGGGGCAAATCCAATAGGGGGCAAGTACTCATTTCCAAACGTTGCGATGGTCTCTCCGTTGTGAGTGTTTAACAGATTTGTTTTAATTTGTGTATACAAAATCTGACAAAAACTCAACCTAGACCGTTCTGCCCATATTTAGTTAAACTAAGTTACCTTACCCATCACTTAAACCACCTAGCCGATAAATTGTACTTACCTAACTATGTATAAAGGCTGTCAAAGTCTACGGCCACAGCATTGCATCAAGTAGCAATTTAGAGTAAAATTCCCTTTATTAATTAGATCAGGTTTAATATTTGGTCCCTTCGGAATAGCGAGGGAAAATGAGGATCTCCTATTATTAGATACAAAAGATATTACTTTACAAATACACCTTCATTACCGACTGTTAACCACCTGTCCCACCGCCGACGAGAAAGCGACTAGCTATCAACAATTCTCGCTCAAGTCACGTACAAAAGATTGTAGGTTCTATGTAAATAAAAGAGATGCATATTATATTAAGTACATGGGCGACCGAGCTCTGCTCTGGTGAAAATAGAGATTGCTCATTTAATCGTATTGGATAGGATAGTTGATCGCTTCACACCGCAGGCGAGTACTCGTTTTTCGCGGCGACAAGAGCTATCCAAGTCAGTACTCAGCGACGCTTGCTTGGCGAACAGAACACTCGCTCAGAGGCTCACGTTTGGTACATACGCATATCATCGAGTAATCGCTCATTGGTTTCGTGCACTCGCTTCTCGTTAATCGCCGGCAGTGGAACAGGTACCTTAGATGGATAACTGCCCGTGCCAATATAATAGATCAATTAATTTAATTTGCCGACATTAAACCTCTTTCTACTACTATACTCCATTTGAAATAAGTTTAGACATTTAACTAAACCTTTCTTTACAGTCCGTTCAACCGATTTTGACTTCTATTGCGTTGGTGGCATGACAAATGGCAGCTGCAGTAAACATTTGGTATTGTAACCACTTTTTTGCTTTTAAGGCCATCCTTATGCCTACGGTATAGAAGTCAGAATCATATTTAAAATAGAGTATAGTACTGTACAAGCCTTGGCTGTAACCAGGCATTGATGGACTCACGTATGTGTGCCTCGGGCTTCGCCTCTGCCCACATTTTCACCTCCGTCCATCAATGCCCCTGTTGCAGGCCGCGACAGTAATATACTAATACAGTCTATTATAGGTATACTTGCCTATTAATCTAGAACTATGTATCTGTCGTGGCCAGATCTTAGAATTGACCATTTCATGAAATAGCCAGCTAACATTGGCCATATCGTTTAAACGTCAACGTTTAATGATATGTGTCAGTCGAAGTTTGGCCATATCATTAATGTAGGGTATCCATGGTGTAAGGTGAAGTAAAAATGTAAAGTAGTAACTGCGTCCAACTTGGAGGCAGCACTACCCGGCCGCTGCCGCGGCAGCGCTCGCTGCACTCGCTCAGCTCGCGCGCGGTTGGTCACAGTTCTAACCTAACCTATTGGATCGGGATGCCACATAAACGGCTTTTTATTTTTTTATTTTAATTGCTATGTTGCATGTTACGCCGTGGCAGCGGCCGGCGAGCGCTCCTTCCAAGTTGATCGCTTTCCATAATATCATATTTGGAAACCCAATAAAAGTCCATCGACTTTTTTTGCGTGCTCACCCTACTTTGTTTGATTTGTTGTATGCCGCCGCCATGATGTACAACAAAAACACAGCGACATGAACGCCTCTACCAGTGGATAATGTAACTATTTTACGATATGATCACTAATCTTTGGCCACATCATGAAGTAGTCGTGCGTTTAACTGTTCATATCATTAAACGTTGAGCATTCAATGATCTGGCCAGGCCACATCATGTTGTGACCCGTGGACGATGTTCATTTCATGAAATGATCAATTTTAAGATCTGGCCACGACATAATATGTCGTGGCCAGATCTTAAAATTCTATTATAGAAATGCTTTCTTATTCCTTCGAATCAAGCACTTTTTCATTAGCTAAATGTAGTTATGTACAGCTGTTACAATTTATCCTTGTGCCATATGGTAAATTACGCGTTTTGTATTGGATATATGAATCATTTTGCACAGATTTCCGAAATTCATCGATATATATTATGTAATCGGGCAGCAATAAGAACAGCAGTTCTAAATAAATAAACAAAATTTTAATAAACTATTCCAGTACTTATCATACAATTAACAACGTTATTGATAACATAACTGCATAAAGTTTATTATAATACGTTAGATTACATTTACTTACACGATGTTGACATCGATGTTGTGAGGTCACATATTTCAATTAAATTTATCCCTATCGTAGAGATATCCTCAAAGCTATTACAGACTGTATTAATTAAAGAGCTTCTGACTCTGTTACAAAAGGTACGGTGACATTTTATTATATTTTGATATTAAGGATTTCAATGTCCGAAAGGCATTTCCTGGTAGACCAGCGTGGTATTGCATAACACACATACGGTCATACCTACAATAACAATTGATAACAACAACAACAATAACAATTCCTTCCATTTTGACAGGACGATTTCTTCAAACCTATGAAGCAATGGATTGGGAATTCCTTCAAAACCCTCGGATTGTAAATAGACAATTACGTTGCCCCCGGCTTGTTCACGTAATTTTATGACGTTGGCGCACCTATAAGTACAGTTAGGGAAATGTATTGCTTATCAAATTGACATACTGCGTCAATTTGCTGCATACTGTGTTATAGCCATTTCATACAACTGTCACAGAAAAAACAGTTGTGATTTAAATAAACGGACAATTTAAGTCAATTTAATGAACAAACCGTATGTTTGTAAGCTTTTGTACTGCGCGTAGCATTAAGGTATGATTCCGAACCCGCTTAGCGGCGTAGTTGCCGCGGCAGTGCTGCGCGGCGTAGTTGCCGTGGCAGTGTTTCCGTGCTCGGAATGTAATCTCATATAAACCCATAGAAAATGTAAGGGGACCAGTAGTGACGCGGCAGAACTGCGGCAGCACTGCCGCGTATCTAGAATGCGCTCGCGTGACGCGAACTCGACGCGAGCGTATCTGACAGTGACAATATAAAAAGCGTTGATTTGATCGAAACTTAACTGCAAATGCACTGCACTAAAGTTCTTTAATTGAATTATCACACAGATAGGTAAAGTCAGGGAAAATTATTGACTCATCACCATCTTTCTCCCTTGTCCCATGTTACTTGGGGTCGGCGAATTACGTTTTCTTCCATTCTCCCCTGTCAAACGTCACGCCATTCCCTCCCTTCTCTTTGACTATGAAAATGATTGACTATCAACGTAAATTCAAATCACTACTGCCATTGACAAATTGGGAAAATTTACGTATTGTGTCAATCTGCCAAACAGTTAATATACTTACCTGAATATTAGTGACGGTATATTTAAAAAATAGTACATATAATAGAAAGTACTCTTCCCCTTTAGAGTAGGCCACCTGCTGCAGTCCTAATATAATCTGCCTGGCATATTAATCGGCGGAGGTGAAAATGTAACAAAAAACGCAGTCACTTCTAAAGGAATCTGCCCACTACACCGTATCATATCATGACCGTGCTAGGAACGTGTCACTAAAAAAAACTTTGTACCAAAAAGTATGGGACTATGCCCACTAGACCGTTCCGTCACCGACCAACACCATCGCGTGCCATGCATGGAGCGTCAACAATATTGTCGGCGAGAATATTTTGTAGGTGCGGATATGCTCCGTGCATGGCATATTCTTCCACAACTTTTCTTTTTTTTGAGCGGCGAGAATCCAGTAACGTCGTGATCGTCTGATTTTATTGTTTTCTCTTTCTTCCTCGTCTAAAACAATGGCTTTCATTGCCAATTCTCTCATTGACAATTGTCTAATAGCCATCGTAAAGGTAGGTCTTCCTGACGCGTGAGGCAGGTGAGCCTCACGCGAAAACACAGGTATTACAACCAAGTTCGGGAACCGTGCGTATATGAGGCGCGGATGATAGGCGAATGCAACGGTCAATAAAACCGTTATGCACGGGTATGATACGCTGTTGATACGTACTAGTGGGCATAGTAGTCCGTGTCATGTTTATTTCCGTGCCTGATACGTTCGTAGCACGGTATGGTACGGTGTAGTGGGCAGACTCCCCAATTCAGTTTTAACTCAATCCAAAGCGTGACGTATTGATATTCCGTGACGGATAATTGTGTTTCCTATGCCCAGCGGCCGTGGACGGAAACGTTAACAACATAATACCCTTCTAGAATATAAAACTCTTTTTAACCAATAGATTTCAGAAGGATTTCTATAGATTTTGTCACCAGGAAGTGGACGAAGGAAAATGGCGCGTGACGAATAAACATATAGATTTTTAATTCAAGTTTGTTTTAGCTCGAGGTCACGACCTTACGTTTTTAAGGATAATTCGGGAAAGGGAAACTGAACATAAGTCGTACGCGACTTATGTTCACGTTGTTACTGTATTGGAAATATATTTTGGTTACGGACATGTGCAATAATATTTTTAAGCAAGATTCAAAAGCGATTTTCTTATAAAAATTGAATACATTATAAATCCAATCAAAAGTTTCTTATATTCTTGACAGTTGCCTCATTGAAGTAGCTATATGTAAAATGTTTTTTTTTACAAAAAAGTCGAAAAGTTTAACATCTTTATCTTAAATGATAATAATCTGCCCTATACCTATAACGTTCCCACTACTGGGACGCAGGCCTAGTCTCTGTCAGAGGGAGTGGGCTATAATCCACCACGCGGGCCCAGCAGTCGTACCGGTCAATTTCCTTTTTTTTACAAAAGTGTTGCAGCTTCAACTGTATTAATTTAACGACCTATCAAAGACCTAAAAAGCTAGTACATACCTAGTTTCATTAGAAATATGTCATTCTATTACAAACAGCGTCACCATAAAACGCTAAAGATAATAATTTAACGCAAAATGTCATAGCAAATCAGTGCCCGGAATGTATCAAGATAAAGATGAGATTTGTCCCACTAACAAGTGGGTTATATTAAAAATAAGATAAGATAGTCCAGATAAGGTGTTTATGTACTTACTTTCAAATTACACAATGGTGTGAGTCAGTAGCTCTCGACATTGGGTCATCCCCGTGTTTCAGTTGAACACAACATCAAAGTTGACAAATATCATAAAGAATAGGTACGGCCAATATAACTTGGCAGTTCTGAACTTCGCGCAGAAGGCTGCGCAATAAAAATTTTTAGGAATCAAATGGTGACATGAGGCGAGTGTGAGTGAGAGGACATGCGCAAAAGTTCGCAGAACCTATGTTCAGACCGGCCAAGTTTCATCGGCCGTATTGTAAATACCTACACCCATGTATAAACGCCTCCCAAAAAAATATCAGTATTTTCACAACTATGTTGGGATCGGAATCCAGTTTAATTCGATGCAGCTGAAAAACCAGTATTTAAAATGGGGCGACTGCCAACTAAACTAAAAAAAAAAAGAATGTATGCGAAGATTTGTGTGTGAGGATTTTCTTCGAAAGTTTATGTATGAGGATTCTCAGTGTGTTATAAAATAGTTTTTCAGAAGATGTTATCACCAAAGGCTATAGTCATCGTGTGCAGAGAAGCGTCCTGCGCTTGATGAACATTCTTATGACTAGCAAATTACATATTACATACGTGCAATGTTCCAAAATAATTGAGCAAGGCTATTTGTAATTAGGTGCATTCTAAACAAATCGTATAAGTACCTACGTACGTTTCGATACAGTGGAAAACTGTTATCATCTCTTGGTTAAAAACAAATAGGCGTTGACTAAAGCCTTAACTCATTTTGGCTTAAAATTGCAGCACCAACATCTTAATCCTAAAATCTAGAACATCATGACCTTAAATACTGCAAGAGGCCTCCAGCTATTTGTGTCAAAGTCGAACCACTTCAGTTGTATTAAATCTTGCTAAAGAGCTTTTCATAATTGGTTCATACTTTAAAACTTGTGTAAAACTTTAAGCTCGAGTCATTATAACTGATGTTGGAGAATCAAGTAAAGTTTGCTGGTAAAATAAGCTTATGGTATCAGGCCGAACTGATTGTATCACCGATATTGCAGCTAGGGGACATAATACAACTCTTTTTATTAAATCAGCTGAGCGTAGTGCAGATATTCTTAGCCTTCCGGGCACTAATTTAGACTTGGACACGTAAATGAAAATGCTTAGTGCTTCCGACTATTTGTGCTAGGAATATTCATAGTCTTTAATTCCTCAAAGTAGTTACAATCGTGTGTTATGATATGAACTTATGACATTATATCATAGTGGTAACTTTTTAGGGCATATTTGGACTTCTTTATTTCAAAAAACGTCCATTAAATGAAGTAGGTACTTTTTTGTTAAGATTTAAGATAAAAACATTCTAAAATTAGTACCATTAGTACCAACAACAACTAAAATTAGTACCATCGAAGAAGTTCATATCTATACACCGTAAGGACTATTTTTGCTTGCAGCGCTCGGCCGCTATAGAACCGGGGCGGTAACTGATGTGGTCATCGTGTTCACGGGATTTTTTTTCAAACTGCTTAGATATGAAGTTCTTCGATGGTACTTGCGACCTGATTTCAGGGTGTGCGGACATTGCTACTACCTCAGTATGAATCAATGGAATCACTAATAAATTGACATTACAACAACCATATAGATTATTATTGTTTTAATAAGCTTCAGACTTCAAATAGAAATACAAATTCATGTAAGACGAAATTAATGAGTTTGTTATGATATTGCGAGGATGTCCATTCGTTATAAACAAGGGAGGCGGATACTAAAAAGTAATACAGGAATAAAATCGGTGAAGAGCCAGTCGGGCGCGCTGCACCCCGATTTTGTTATCAGAATTTTGGCAACAAAAACGAGGTTAACTAACAATGGTTTAAAAGACAGACCGCAGACACCGGCGCGACGATGCGACGCGACTCTGGTAGAACTATTTCCATTAAGTTTTCATAGAAATTATTCTACTAGAGTCGCGTCGCATCTCTCTGCGGGAGTCTTTATGGATTGGGATTCTCTCTTGTTTTCGACACTGATAACGGTATTGCATTTTCATTATAAAATTAATTCCATGAACAAATAGTTGATTGAAAATACCTGTACCTACTGAAGCAGTAAAAAATCATAATTTTTCAATTTCCTACAAGCTAATCCTGCAAATTAATATTACTTATATATTTGAAAGTTTGGATGTTTGTTATGCAATCACGGAAAAATTGCTGAACGGATTTAGATGAAATTTGAGGACACATAGTTTATGACCTGGATTAACATATAGGATACTTTTATCTCGGTGGTACGTTCCCGGGGACAATTTTCGACCTCCGCGCGGGCGAAGCCGGCGCCAGAAGCTAGTGCCTTAATAATCAAACAACAAAGCATCTAATATATATTTACGCAGTAATGGTAAAGATAAATATTTAGTCAATCTACTTAATTGATATTTCGCCAATCAAACAATGATGATAGAATAGATATTTACCAATTAATCGAACTATTAGTTGTGTGTCTTCGGCGTAGAGTTAGAACCGAAGCGACGATATAGTCACGAACACAGAGGTCTGGACACTTATTGAGGACTACAAATAAACATCTATCGTAATTATCTGGCATGGCATCGCGAGCGTTAAGGCGGCTTGTGATGTTGCGGACGGACGCGGACCAGCCCCCACTGACGCACCATGGGGAGACTATCGTCCATGGTAGCGCAGACACGTCCGTCGCGGTGCGTCCGATCGGCAGCGAGTCGATAACTTCAAAGGTGCAGTGCGAGCTTCTCTTTCACTTTGCATTTCGAAATGATAAAATTGATCCAATCGCAACGGGCTGATCTACTTCCATCCGCAATATCACGGACCGTGGGAAAAGCCTTGGTGTGCGGTGCGTGGCTGCCCGTGGTCATCGGCCGCGCGGGATTTGCGTCCGTCCGCACTATCACACACCGTGACTTTAGAAAGAGACTGTCACCAGGTAGCTATGAATGACAGAGATGGCGCTCTACAAAGCCAGACTATACAAACTATCTCATGAACTAAGATACATCATATTTAAATACGCGAATGTACTCCTGTTGTATGTTGCCGAAATCATTTTGTTTTGTACATATCAGTTTATCTATCATCCTGAACAAAATACATTGACTATAGAGCTTTTCGTTGCATAGGCATGTAACACTGTATTACGCAGTAGCGATCCAGTGAGCGTTATACGTACTTGTTTGCGGAACGGTGGAGTTTGCAGGAGAAATGTGTGTTTTGGCGTACTACCCCAGAGTAGTAAAGATTCTTTACACATGTGGTGTCACCCTTTTAATGGTAACTACAACACACACAGCCCACTCAAATGAACCGTTCGCGGTCTACCTGTTTCACAGTTGAGCAGCTGTTTACAGATAGACCATTGGAAAGGTTTATTTTATTTTGCGTCTCATTAACTTTACTGAACGGAAATGCATGGAATAGGTAACAGTCTCGATATGCATCTAATTAATTAGCAACCCACTCTTGGTAATTAATTAGATGCACAAACACCAGGTTCAAAGAGCAAATTAAAAAAAGACAACTGACTTTCAAACAAACAATCAAAGTTATTTTTCACTTTGTAAGTGAAAATTAACTTTGATTACCGAAGTGGGGTGTCTTTGTATCGGTATTTTCGTTTTTTGCCACCGACTTCCGAAATTAAAGTTATTTTTCACTTGGAAGTGTTTTTTTTTTAAGTCGGTTGTTTTTTTTTATGCTTCTATTTTTTAACCCCTGCTCAAAAAGAGGGGTGTTATAAGTCTGTCCGCTGTGTGTGTGTGTCTTGTGTGTCTGATTGCGGTTTATTTAAAATTTGAATTCAGTTTATCTAGCGATGGTTTTTAGACATGTTTTTATCAAAATCGGTTCAGCCTTTTGAAGATTTCCACAAGTCTGATCGATTTGAAATTCCGTAATCTGTTATTTCAATGATAGTAGAAGAACATAGTAACCTTGAACTGATGATAACATCACCTGGAATTCACAGGATAGGTATACCAACTTACAGCAAAGGTATGGAATCGTGTTTGGGCTCATTGGTTATAGATAGATGATGAACAGGGTCTGGTGATCGAGAGGAAATGTTTGTGTTGGGGGTTTTTTAAATTTAAAATGTTTGATGCCAATTCATTTCTAACAATAGAGAAGGCGGATAATACAATAACAAGGAACAGTACAAAATAAAACAAATTGCATTGGAAGAGCTTTCACAAATGACTACTTAGGTACCTATAAACACTAGGTTGTCTGGCGCATTCAAGGCAATCATCCTTGCCGCCAATTTGCTCGCAGGATAACTGAGCAATCATAACTTATTGAAGATAAGAAATACTGGCAAAATGAAATATTATAAACAACCTTAAATTGCATTAAAAGAGCTTCCACAAGTAAGTAGTTCCGGCGAACTCCGAGCAATCATCCGCGCAACCAATTTGCTGCTATCCCGTGATAACCGAGCTTTTTGTGTAGCTCTAGCTCAAGATGGATAAAAAGGTTTTGTTTCTTGCAGAAAATGAAATGAAAACTATTTTATACAGATTATTAAGAGGGAACAGGGCCTGCGAGGAATTTGAAAAATAGGTATTTGAAGAAACTATTGCCGTCTTTTTACCTCAAGTCTGCCCCGTAGAGTGCGATAGGGATAACTACAACTCAGACCAATAACATCACAAAAAAAAAATTACGAAATCGACGTTTCGTATTCCCCTTTTTTCTGCTCGAAAACTGAACCGATTCAATAATTTATTACATTCAATTTTTAAGAAAGAGTATGTCTAGGTTCCTATCATTTTCTTTTATGTTAAAAACTTTTTGAATTTGTCTGGTACTCTAATCACGGCTGTAAAAATGGGGCATTTTCGTAATTTTTGGAAGGTCATATTATCTTTACCGATAAGTTGCTAAAAAAAGGAAATAACAGGGACTTGACTACAGCAGACCTTGATTTTATGAAAAAAAAAATTATTGCTCTAGAGGCATTATTCAGGAAGAAAAAAGGGGAATATATTTGTATGGAGAATCGGAGGCCCTGTTCCCTCTTAAAGTGGCTTATCATAGTTTGGTCAAATGGGCAGTTGCTCCATGTAAAATACTGATATTCAGCTGCATTCGGTTACACTGGAAGCCAACGTCAACGAAGTTGGGAAAAAGCTAAACAGATTGATTGATCATGGTTTGATCACTACGTTCTTACCTACGCTAAGGATAATAGCCTCAATTGAAGTCTATTGTTTATTGCACTTTCACACGTCAACTGTCCGCTCCGCCGCGCTGTCTGAACAACGCATTGAACAAAGATTTTCGTTAAACCACGTTTTGTGAAAACTGATTGAGGTTAAGGCTTTCGAAAAAAATATTCGTCGTAATCTTTTGGTATATTGTTTTTACTCAACAAAATTACTGATATTAAATAATGTTTTCTTCCATTGCGTATGTAGTAGGATAGAAAACATTGTGCCACTGTACTATTGTTCCGCACGGATATCGCTAATTCAATTATTTCTCGTTACGATAACGTCAACTGTTAGATTGCGCAATTTCTCTTTTGTTCAAGTTAGTTAAATTATTCAAGAATTCCACAATTCTACATTTATGTATTTTTTTTAAAGTCCAGACTAACAAAACTTGGGTTTGTGATGTGATTCCCTCAAAGCAGTTTTGAGTAAACTGCAGGTTCTAAAAAAAATAAAAGTTGTTATGTCGAAGTGCACTGGGAAAGCTCCAGACGAATATAATAGGTCTTTTCTTTACCTATGAAATTGCCGTTTTGTATGAAAAAATTTAAACGAATTTTTTTCATGTATTTTTTATTTGTATTAATCGAAGTAATCACCCATGCAATCAATGCATCTTTGCCAACGCAGTGGCAGTTTATTGATGCCCTTCTTAAAGAAATCAGCTGGACGGGAGGCAACATATTCTTCAAAGGCATTTTGTACTGCCTCTCGGGTATTGAATTTTTTTCCCGCCAAGAAGTTATCCAAATTCTGGAAAAAGTAGTAGTCTGTAGGCGCAAGGTCTGGTGAGTAGGGCGGATGACGGAGAGCTTCCAACCCCAGTTCTTGCAACTTGGAGACCGTCTGCTGTGCAGTATGAGGTCGCGCGTTGTCGTGCAGGAGCAGCGGAGACGAGCGATTGACCAAGGATGGTTGGAGATGTGCCAGCTTCTCCATCATTGTGTTCAGTTCTTCACAGTACACATCTGCAGTAATGCTCACCCCTTTTGGTAAGAAGCTGTGATGAATCACACTGGCGCTAGACCACCAAACAGTGACCATCACTTTTCTAGGGTTAGTTTTCGTTTAGGGCATTGTTTAGGTGCTGAACCAGGATCCAACCAACTTGCTGAGAGCTTGCGGTTATCAAACAGAATCCATTTTTCATCGCAGGTAACAATGCGGTAAAATTCCTTCATTTGTGTGTCTGTTGAGCAGTGCAAGGCACGTCTCGACGCGTACTTCGTGCTGGCGATCATTGAGTTCGTGGGGTTCGTATGGTGTTCGTGTTGGGTTTGCTAATTTACGTCCACACGTACGAACCAAATGTTCCGTGTTCGATGTTCGTGTTCACCATGTTTTGTTCGTTCGTGCGTACATGCCTCATGACATTCCACACTCACACATCACGTCCGCATTCCTCGAAGGGTTAGCAGAGGTGTAGGTACACCTACGTTCAGTCGACCAGACATAAATTCCTTTTGCATAAATTACACTACAACGTAACTATAAGATTTTATCGCAAGCGGACATGGACATTTGAACGACTGTTTAAATAGTGCTGAATACTATGCACTAACCTCACTGACTCATCACAAATGCTCTTATAAAAATGATTACCGTACATTTTAGACAAAAACCTTGTCCTATTCCTACAATACGTTCTCAGGCAATTCAAAAGTTTCATGAAAACGAAGATACGTGAAAAGACAAGGATATTCATATAAATAAACAGATGATTCACGTACGAAAAATACAGTTATAGTCGCGACAAAATAATAATTATTTATAAGTGTTGCGATGTGTGTATTTTGTATTATGACGGGTTTTACGACACACCCACGATGCGACGGCATTCGCAGGCGTGTGCGATTATTATATCGCGATGAACTTGAAAACTGTTACTGAAAGATTTTGTAAATATGTTAGGCGTTAAAATAGCTTCCAGGACTCCGTGGGCACGTGTAGCTTGTCTAGTCTGAAATGACGCGCCCCTTTTTCCGCATTTTACGTACACGCCGCGGCGCCGTGTAAAATGCGGTAGTGGGGCGCGTCATTCCAGACTGGACATGCTATAACTGTGCTTTGAGGAGTACGTTATAAAGTTTTTGGAACTGAAAACTTAATTTGGCGCAGTTTGCTCTCTTTCTGAACAGTGAATCAAACTCGGAATCGGGCAAACTCGGCTCCAATCGGTCGCTGACGCTGAATCGCGTAAACTCGCCTTCAGTCAAAAGTTTTCACTTCTTTTGTGTGGTCTTAAGCACGAACCCTCTCTTTTTTGAAGGATAAATTAATTCCATCAGTTTTCTTGAACTTATTGGTAGTAGTAATTTATCGTCTGTTCAAAGTTAACATTGTAAACAACATTTGCTGCTGCACCCTTTAACATAGGTTTTAGATAAAACTGTAAAAGTTTAATAACAAGCCTTCATGTCATCAAAAATATTGGCTCCTGTTACCTTTTTGTAATAATATTTATATTTGTATAGTTTAATTAAAACTACATTTTCATTGTATTTTTTATTTTTATATACCATTTATATTAATTGATGAGGAAATTAATTATTTATACAGGGTGTCCCTGGAAGTATGGATCAAATCGAATAGGGGCGTGGGCAAAGTAATTTCCAAACTTTTTAACTTTTCAACCTTGAGAATGTCGGTGCGATTTTTTACGGTTCTAGAGTTATGACCAATTTTTGTTTCTTCAATCATTTCACATAGTCCTCAAAGAATAAAATCATTAAAAAATCTATCAAGCCTGTCAAATGTTTTTCTGGACGTTACAGAAGAGTGGGCCTTTCCTGTGGTAATACTTTTACGCAGTTAGAAAACTTGTGTTCAATAAGAAAAAACATTTACCGCAAAGGTTTCGATCTAGCAAAAATGTTACTCAATTTTCTAAATTAGCGATTTTAATGGGAAAAAGTTACAATAGCAAAAATGGACCACGTATTAGAAAAACTTGCCCAAGTCATAGAGATTCTTTGGAGGTATGAATCACTGGGATATTCTTATGAGTTTAAGAGTTAGAGAATTTTATTAACTAGGAAGTCATAATTAAAAAAAAATCTTATCTTATCTTATCTTAATTTCAGTACCTAGGCATTGGTTGCCTATCTGGACGACGATATGGGTTAGAATTAAATTTAAAAAAACTAATCTTTTTGCCATTTTACGAGTCATGTTATTTGCCTAGGAATGTGCAGGGGCAGGTAAACAAACAAACCAGTGAGACTGGAGTTTTTTTTTTAAATACGACCTTATTAATAAAATTCTCTAACTTTTTAACTAATAGAAATATCCCAGTGATTTATACCTCCAAAAAATCTCTTTGAGTTGGGCAAGTTTTTCGAGTTCGTGGTAAACTTTACTACAGACCGAAAACTGCAGTATTTTTTTTTCATATTGTACTCATGTTTTCTAGGAGCGTAGAAGAATTACTACAGGAAAGGCCCACTCTTCTACAACGTACTGGGAAAAAAAAATTGATAGCCCTGATAGTTTCTTATTAATGGTTTTTTTCTTTGAGCACTATGCGAAATGAAAGAAAAAAAAATTTGGTCATAACTTTTGAACCGTAATAAATTGCACCGACGTTCTCAGGGATAAAAAGTTAGGAATTGACCTTGCCCACGCCCCTATTCGATTTGATCCATACTTCCAGGGACATAATATATTTAGTATATTTGGAGTACCCAAAAGTTATAGTTAGTTTCATTGTTTGTCCACCGCACCGTGAACAGGACATCTAAGAGAAACGAGATTACGCGGCCATAGTAAATGTACTGTCGCTACTTCGGCGTCGTCATCTCGTTCTCGTTGACGTCCCGTTCACGGTGCGGTGGACAAATGGCCTTACACTTCTTTCCCATTTAAATGTTCTGAAAACTAAATGTTATGAAAAACAAAAAGATATTTGAGTGTCAAATATCTAAACCAGTGCCAAAAAAGCACGTTACACGTGCCATTTCTTACCGCGTTTTCTCTGCCACATAACATCAATACATTATTACTCGGTAGAATATATTCTTGACTTTCATGAACTGAACTTTATTTAGCGAAGCGAGCATTCAAACAAATCAAAGGCTAGTTTTTTAAGCTAGGATAATAATCAAATAATATCATGGCTAACTAAGTATCCTGACTTGGCGCATGCTAGAACTGTTAACACGATGCTAGTACAAAAGCCAGGATAGTAAAATCAGTGAAAGGGACGTTAGTAGCTCAAAAATAGAACTCCGTCCTATTAAGACGCTGACAACAGCTAAACCGCGGTCACTGTCGGACTGCATAGAAAAGAAAGAGAAGCGCGTTGACACGTCTGTTATTTATTGCAAAATATGAAGCAATTATCGATTTATTCAAAAAGGTAGGAAAGGTAAGGAGTTGAGTAATCAGTAATGAAAAACAACCAAGTTCTGCATTCAAATAAGACGTTCTTGTTATTAATTATAATACCAACGTACGTTGCTATTTAATACTGAATTTTTGGATTAGAACTCAAGAAAAAGGGTTAGTTTAACGTTAATTTGTATCGAGATTTTTTTTTCAAAACGTGTTTTGGTAACAATCAAGTTCTAAGAAATATGTTCGAGATTCACATATATTTTTTCCGCTACCACAAACTATATAGATTTGGCAATTTTTTTGTTTAAGTCAAGCCTACTTTTACCGTTTGCCTGTTGTCTGTGCCTTAAACTATCTCACTAGCTTGCTAGCACTATCTTGCTATCCTAGCTTCAAAAATGTAACTCTAAACCCCGTGTAACCCGGGAAATAAATATATATAGGTGGAACATAAAGTTGACTTAATACAGAGAGCCATTCTCTGCCAGTCAACCGTAAATAATTTATCGATTAGGCGTTTCGTAATTGACACTTCATGGCCATTCATTATTTCTAAAATAGTTTGTTTACATCTCTTCCAAGGGAACTGAAGATACTAATCATTGCCATCTTTTGAAAGGGAAGCCGAAAAGCTCATTCTTCGTAACTGTTACTACCATATCAACCCATTAATATGATGGGTTTGAAGTTCAAAGTACACCTCAATTAGAAAATTAAGCTAAGATAGGTACTTACTGCTTGGTAGTTTACTTATCTAATTAATTGACCGAGCGAGCGAAGCGTCTCTGCTTCAAGTCTGGCAAAATTTGCTTTCCTCTGTTAGTATTCCTCTACACTACAGGTACTCGTAGTATTCCGACGTATCTGGTCGAAACTTGATACAAAGGTTGTACGACTTTATAGTTTTTTTTTTTGTCGTCAGGGATTTTTTGATTGGAGGGGAAGGGGGCTCCTGTATATCTCCGCCTTATGAGTTCCGATTTCGATCGTTCTTTTTTTATTTGTAGGGTAGTAACTTTTTGTGAAGATCTGATGAGGATCTTCGGCGTGGTGAGCAGATAGCTCCTTAAAATGCAGTAAACTGCTCACTTTTAGATTTCTGCCAGTGGAATCGGCCCTTTAACTTCTAGGTAGGGATTGATGAAGCACCTGGGACCACCCTTTATCACAAAACTAGGCTGCAACGCCAATTACAACCTATTAGTTAATTTTTCTAGCTGGCCTACTAAAAATAATTTTTACTCATAATATTTCTGGTTTTTAAAGGACTTAGGGCAAAATACACCCAGCTTCGCCACAGTTAAAACAAGTATCATTAAGTAGTTTCGAAGACATTACTTCTCCCTTTACTCAGGCCAAAGCGCATCAAAATCTGTCCTGGGGTCATTCAGTTCCGACAATGTTAGGTTAGGTTAGGCAAAATACACCCAGCTCGGCCACAGTTAAAATCACTGTAGGGCCAGCAGGCCAACGCGCACCATGACGCCTGGTACTGGGGGAATGAGGTGTGAGATTCCCCCCGCAACGTCAAATAGGGGCCTAATCTAACCTAAACTTTTTTTTTGTTCCGGGGTGTAAAATGCTCATGGATATCCTCCGTCCTGGGGCGGGCGAAGGGGCCTGTCAGACTCCTACTGACTAAAAACCAATTAAATTAAAATTTTGCTAACCTAACCTAAAATTGTCTAAACTACAGTGGTATTAACTGTGGCGTACAGTAGCGTTTATGTACCTAGCATAAATTTTTGCCCACTATCCTTTAAATTTAACTTATTGAACGTTGTCTTGTCATGTTAGTGATATATTAATTGTATCAAAAAAGTTTTTGCTCACGAGTTTTTGTCTACTGTTCGCAGAACTACTAGTAGTAGTTCTGCGAACAGTAGACTAACAATACACAGACAAAGATACCTACCCTCCTAATCGCGTGCTATGCCAAACATGCATCGAAACTCAGGAACACATTTGTCAGAGCAACATGTGACTTGAAAGTAGAAATAAACATAATAACGTGGGCGACTCAATGAAAAATGTTGAAGGAACTATTTCAGTAAACACGCACGCGACGCTACGACATCTATCAATACTGCTCTACTACGAAAATATTATATTTCTCATCATCACCGCGGCTTATTTTTAGCTGTGTCGAAATAATCTTTGACTGGAGTATGCAAAATCTTTCGTTTTCAACTGATTGATCTCAGAGATTGGTAACTGGTTACATTTACATAAAGCAGTAGGTGAGCCATTACTGATGACACATTTGCTGAGGTTGGTACTCCCTAGCCTACGTTTACGGGCTAAGTACGATCCCTGTGCGGATAAAATGTTTCATCGTGTTTGTAAAACACACTTACGAGACATGAAAATTCTCAGGCTCTGAAAAATACGGCCAAAAGCGAGTCGGTTTCTCACATTTCGGGTTCCGTACCAAACTGCACTGAGCAGTCTATATAACGATCGCCGGTCTGCCGTAATTACTGTATTGCGCAGAATTAATAAACCTGCACTAGCTCCTAAAGTAGACATCTAAATGACATCGTGTCAAGGTAAGAAACTCGAAAGATAAAGATTAATAGGTACTAATACCAAAACCTCTCGAGACCAAAAAACTAATCTTATGAAGGTTCATTCGGAACTTGAAAAAGAGAACATCACAAGACTTATTTTGTAAAACATCTGTCCAGCAAGTGTTTTTATTATTAGTTCGCTCAAAAGCTTATTTGTTCAAACGAGCATTCCTTGTTATTTAAATAAGCCGTGTCATTATTTTAATCGTTTTCAAATGTGGGTATTTTTTTTTCAAAGTAAATACAATGTTGCTTGTATAAAGGAGCTCCGCTTGCAAACGACGCTGGGATCCACTGGTGGTAAACTAATGAAGTCTCGACTGGCATTACGAAGCGAATAGGAAACCTAAATATTTTCTCTACGTTTTTATTTTCGGAAAAGCTGAGCAAGTTTTGCGGAAAATTTAATATGGCATGGAGCTTGTCAGTCAGCTTTTCTTAAGTTAGTTTAACTATGCGAAAAAGCTTTCAGAGCTATGGTCAGTGCTTTTCAAATGATGTACTAGTTAGTAGATTCCTATAAATAACTATTTCCTTGGATTTACTTCATTACAGTTCTTAACAGGATTTGATTGCGAAAGGCGATATCAAATAACGAAAACAATCGGGACTGTTAAGTTTCTAGCTAGCCGACCTATTCTCAGAAACTCTCAGCGTGAAAACTGAGTTGAAGTGAGCTGTCAATAGTATCACTGACATTGTTGACAGCTGACAGCGGATACTAGCTTCAGGTGGAATGACAGAAAGAGAGAACAAAAAGACTTTTTTTTTATTTGTGACACGCACAGGGTATACAAACAGAAATAAAAACTAAAAAGGAGCATCTAAAACTAACAAAAACTTTCGAAAAACGTAAAGAAAAAAGAAAATAACGACATGTGCGTGACCAAAAAGGCTCCTATCTCAGCATATGCTGCGACAGCTTACTTCAAGCTCATTTCAAAAAGTTTTCACCGTGAGATTTTTACATAATAGACGATCTAAAACTGACCGGATTTTGTTTAAGTATTTTATTTGTCTAATTAAAAAACAAATAGGTAATAGTGTAAAAATGACAAATAATCAAAAGATTCTCCGGTCAAACATATTAACACCTGGCCAAAACTGTCCAGACTAGGCGTGCCACCGAATCCAGCCGATCCAAACATTTGTAGCAGTCCTTCTTTCAAGCTTTGTCCATTCTCTATTGTCTCTGTCCAAACAGAAATTTATGACGAGACATCTACCTCGTAATACCTACTCACACGCAGCGCGTTGATGACGTAGGTGTTCCGGAAGCATTACAACAGGAACGGTACGGGAGCGCTTATAATTGTTTGTGACAAATCCGTACCAGGTCAGCACTGACATTTATATTGCATTGTTTGGATATCGCTTTGTGTTTTAGTTTGAAGTACGCTGTAATTATATTGTTGTTTCAGTACTGGTTGTGTTGGTGATGAAGTTTATTTCAGGTATTTTCTGAAATGTGTAGGTACCTGAGAACATTAAGGTTTAAGGAAATTCCTCAAAATTTCATACTGAATCGGAAAAACATCAGAGAAGAGCTCTGAAAATATTAATATCTATCTATCTATATAATAAAAACCGGCCAAGTGCGAGTCGGGCTCGCACACGGAGGGTTCCGTACCACCGTACAATATTTTCATCTACATATTTAAAAAATAGCAGATAATTTTGGATTTCATAATGAAATTTTTTGCAGTTGTAGGAATCACCCATATTTAAATAAAATACCTTATGAATCAGCATTTTTAGTATTTGTTGATTATATACAATATATGGTACATAATAATATACACAAGTTTCAAATTCCTGACGTGTTTAGTTGTTGCGATTGAGCTCGTACAAAAATGGTCTAAAAATGAATATTTTTACGGCCTCCTATTTCTTAATTTTTCAAGATGAAAATAAATAAAAATTATATTAGTACTCTACTCCACAAGTTCAAAAAAATTGTCAGGGTAATAATTCAGCCACTTGCGTTTTGGTAAATAACTAAAGTTGTCAGTATAACAGCAGCACGAGACTATATCCATGCAGCATTCAGAGTGTTAGCGATAATTCCTTGTTTAAATACGTGCTCATACAGCAATATAATGTTAAAAGATACCTGTGTAACATTCGTAATTGTACAAGAGACTAAGAATAGGATACTTTAGCGAATGTCGTCGACGCGATTAAATATAGTTTTCCTTTTAGTGTTAAGAGTTTTTCTACCTTACCAACACACCTTCGAAAAACATCTTCACATTTTGTGTTTTCTGCTACGTAAGTTTTAACTTTAGAAAATTTAGATTTAAACTTAGACGTATAATTATGCTGTAAATGCTGTAATTGTGTACAAATGTGTGTAAACTTAGAAGCTTTGGCGCTGTTGGCTCTGTGGCGTGACGTTCGTACTAATTCGGAAACACGAAGATTACCGAAGCACATATCTTTTCTGGTTTACCTGTATTTACAAACTTATTTATTTATTTAATATACACATATACACGTATTTTATCCTGGTAAAATCAGATTTAAAATACAAATAAAATAATAACTTTATTTTGTAGACGAACATTGCAGTTTGATGTTATTCTGCGTTACAACATGCACTCTAATTCATTTATTCTTAAAGGAGTCTGCGTTTCTACACTAATATAATATGATTTTGTGGCACCGGTAGCCGCCCAGCCGTCTTGAATTGAATATCCTACTGAACAATTACTATTTGAATAAGCTTTGAATCTAGAATTGAATTGGATAACTAACAAGTTAATGTTCTAATTTACTAGATTATCATATGAAGAAACGTTGAGGCCCGCTCGCACCATAAATCACTAAATATTTAATACGTTTACCGCTAAACATATTTTAAACATAATTTTGTCTCTCTTATTTTCAAACGTTGACAGAACAGAGCGATGTTTTGAATATCTTTAGCGCTAAACGTATAGTGACTAGTGGTGAGGAGCTCGTGGTTAAGTAATAACAGCCGCACGGGTCGATCCATCAGGTTTAAGCTACGGTTGTCGGGGTTGGTCCGTGGATGAGTTACCATCTTTAAATACCGAGACTCGACTACGTGCGTCCGTCAGATAGGCAGTCGCTTTATGTAAAATACTCTGTTGGAAATAAATCCCCAATAATACTTTGCCCGACTTGGGAATCGAACCCAGGACCTCAGGTTCAGCAGTAGCGCTTGCGACCACTAGACCAACAAGACAGATACCTATTTTATGCTTTTCAAAATATCCATGTAGTTGGAAAACTTTTTTTTCTGAAACACATGGTCAGATATTAAACGTTTGGTAGTAAAACAAAAATGTGAAACCGTTTACACACACACAAACAGTGAGAAATGTTTAACCAGCTTTGCTGCGATTGGTGCTAACATCCGCTAAGCTTATAATTTTTAGTAACAAAGTATCACGCCGATAGCACACCTCCGCCGCGAAACCATAGCAGCGAAACCGCAGTAGTTCAGTTCAACTGGCTCGCGTCATGTTCCGCTACTCGAAATTCGAGTAGCGGAACTCGAGTAGTGAAATGTGTTGCGAGCCAGTTGAATTGAACTACTGCTGTTTCGCTGCTATGGTTTCGCGGCGGAGATGTGCTACCGGCGTCAAAGCAGAACATAGATGCCAACATCATTTAGTAAGCGGATTGGCGACTCACACATTGTATGGCTATGAACAAATCTGAATCCAAACGCTGCAGCCAAAAGCAAGTCAAAGGCGAAACTGAAAGTTAGGTTTACCAGGCGAACAAAAGCTTTGACCAGACTTTCAGCAGCTGAAGCTGGCGTTTACTGTCAGAAATAGCAGAGCACACTATGTGCTGCTTCTATGAATGCAATTAGGAAAACTTAAAAACATCTCGGCTTCAGAAATCCATACATCATTACGTCATGTAAAAGTGCAGACATCTTAGCTCTTGGCTCATTCGATATGCAAGAAAATCATTAACCGACGAATCCCTCGCTCTCATGCACGTACATTGCGCATGCACTTCAATAATTATTACTCGAGGACTAAGATGGAAACGCGTCTTGCGTTCCAGAGGCTGCTTATCACACTTGCTTTCTTTGATACGGAGGTGACATTCACTCAGGGTATTGAATTGGCGTTTATCACGTACCAAACTAACTTCAGGGTTAAAATTGGAATGGAGAAAGGTAACAAGTCCATCATTTTTATCAAATCTTTCATGATCATGTAAAATTTGTAAATCCTCTGTAATAAACATTATTGTTATCAATTAACACGAAATTATCGCGAGATTGTTCGCCAATTAACGATAATTTGACTAGAGATATTTTTAATATGATATCACGACACTTGAAATATAGAAAATACTTCCTGATAAAATACATGTATGAAGGACGCATGGATTCATTCATTTATGAGAATGATTGTTTTTTAACCGATTTCATAACAAGTGAAATTATAATAAAATTTAAAAAATCCCGGACACAAGCATTTCTTCGTTTCTCTTTCCTACTTCATCACCAGAAGGGTCTAAGATAGATGATGAACAGGGGTTCATCATCTATCTAACCTATTCATTGAGAACATTCCAATGAGCCTGAACCAGGGACTTGAAACGTTACTTAAAATAACGTTACGCGTAGTCCCGGTAACGATAATTTGTACCGTTCCACCAGGATCGTAACAAAATTAATTCCTTGGCTAAAACGATACTAACAAACGGAATGAAATCCTTAAACTGTTTAATAACAATATTAACAATATATCGTTATTATTATATCGGTATAACGAAATAATAACGTTATTCACTATGATACGCAAAGCTACAAAAAAAATACAGGTGACACAATAACATAAATATAAATGTAGGCAGGTAATCACAAGTATTCATTCACAAAACCGTCTTTATAAGATGCGCACTCGAATGAACTTAATGTTTGTCCAATTTTATTCATCTACTTTGTGTACCTAACGGGTCTACGTAGCTACTATAGCAGAACATTTTATGTCATATGTTTATTTTGCATAACAGCGAATAGGATAATCTTCAATTTCGCAGAATATCGTTTGGCATACACTCATTTATCATACATTCAAAACTCATAATTTTGTAAGCCAGAATCATATTTAGGCATTGTCATATCCATAATAGTTAAAATAGTAGAACCATCATATCGCAGAAAGTTCACACAAACATGCAAACAAGTATACACCATGCATGCAAGCGAGCATGCAACATGCAGCAGGCATGGTTTCTGTCACGGCTCCGGCGCTGCTGTGCTCCGGCGGTCTCACGCGAGCTTATCGTTGCAGATGGTTATAAATAACACTCACCACCTGCTCCTCAGCTCGCGGGCCGTCTCGCCCCTCCGCGCCTACGCAGGCTTAGATTACAGTCTAGGGGTGGGGCAGACAAGACTACTACGTGGAGTCGGTTTTGTAGCGATTCGTTTCTGTCACTAACTTTTGTAACACAACATATTTTTAAGACTTTATTTTAAGGTTAAAAATACTATTTTATAGAAATGGCAATATGCCTAATAAAATTATTCAAATAAAAATATGCCATTGTAAATTCGGACATAGAAACATTCGGCCAAACAAAAATAATAATTTTTTATGCCTTTAAAATATTCGTTTAAAGATTATGCCAAGTGTGTTATGCCAAATAAATTTCGGAGAATCGAGATTCTGCCAAATAGAGGGAACCCTTTTGTAACAACTGAACTGATTTGGATGAACATTGAGACAGAAGTACATAATATACTATGTGGTTACTCGTATAATTATGAAAAACAAGAAGCATGCAATTTCAATCAATCAATCATTTATTTTGTTAAACATAGGTATGGTTACAGATAGTATATTGTCTAAAATATGTGCACTATGTTTTGCCAATATATGGCGTACAAAATTAACATAAACAAGTAATTACAATAAAAAAATACAATTTAAAATATGTCAGGTAAACAGGTCATTTCAATTTTAGATAAATAAACACATACTTAACCAATAAATAAATCACAAGTGTTTAATTAGCAAGTCAGAATCGTCATACCTCTGTTTGTCAGTAGTAAACTCAGTGATGGAGTAGTAACATCTATCTAAAAGGAATCTAAACAAGGACCTCTTAAAGGATCCCATACACTCTTTGTTTCTAATAGCTGCTGGTAATTTCTATAGGTACTTATAGAAGTATCTATAGAAATTGCATGCTTGTTGTTTGCCAGTACCTAAACAGTTCTCTCTCAATTTCTGTATACTACCAGCTGGTTCGCGTTCCCTACTTAACACACTTGCAGCCGATTTCAGCGCAATCGGTTTGGATTCAGATTTGTTCATTGCCATATAATGTGTCGCCAATACACTTACTAAATGATGTTGGCATCTATGTTCCGTTTTGATACTTAGTTACTGAAAAACGTAAGCTTAGCGGATTTTAGGACCAATCGAAGCAAAGCTGGTTAAACATTTCTCACTGTATGTGTGTAAACGGCTTCTCATTCTTTTGGTTTACGACCAAACGTTTCTTACCTGACCATGTGTTTCAGAAAAAAAAAGTTTTTCAACTACATGGATATTTTGAAAAGCATAAACTATCTGTCTTGTTGGTCTAGTGGTCGCAAGCGCTACTGCTGAGCCGGAGGTCCTGGGTTAGATTCCTGGGTGGGGCAGTGTCATTGGGGTTTTTCCAACTTTAATTTCTCAGGAGCAGCCCGGACTCTGTATTACCCTGTTATATGGGACTTAAACATAACTGGCGAAATGTGGGTGTACTATAGGTGCACCTCTGTCTAACCCTTTTTTTTTTTTGGGTGGGAAATTATCAAATAACTTCTCCCGCTCTGGGTGGAGCGGGAGGGCGTGTCAGACTCTTACTGACTAAAACCCACCCGTGTTCCTTCCGTTGCCTTTACGTTGCCAGGGGCCACGGTATCCCTTTCGGACTTTCCCGCAACCCCGGCAGGCATCGGTCCTATCGGACCCCTTCCGTTGTGCTGACATCTCTTTGAGGCGCGCGTGGAACACAACGCGCCGTCGACCCGGGCCTGGTCCTTATCGGACGGCGAGCTACCCATTGCTCACCGTCCGCAAGCCCGCGCCTACAGTGGCCGGGAATCGGCCTGTGATTCCCGACGCCCAGGGCGTCTCCTGCGGCGGCTAGGGGCGTGAGGGCGCGAAGTTTGCCTCTCCCTCACGCGTTCTGCCTCCTCCTTCGCGAGCATTACTGCTTCGCAGAAGGAGGTGACGGCCTCCCATGCCCTCTCGCTCCGTACCATGGCCTGGACTAGGGCCGGACGCGAGAGATCCCCGCCGCCGATCGCCTCTACGAGGACACGGCGATGCTCTGCCCAAGCCCGACAGACGACTATGCTCAACCGAGTCCTCCGGATAATACAAAGTTAAATACTCGTGGGAACCTCTGTCTAACCCTTCGAGGAATACAGGCGTGATGTTATGTTATGTTTTGTAAAATAATGTTTTCGTTGCAACCTACATCAGTGTTATAAATAAAATTATAATTAATTCTGCCTCCGAGCAAGATTGGTCATCCTGAAAATCTATTTACAGATTGAATGCCTTTTAAACAATGGATTGGGCCATACTTCAGATCTTTGAGAGTCTCTCAGCACCTATCACTTAACTCCGGAGAGAAGGATCTATACTTTCATTAAAACAGTTCTGACTACTGAAGCGTTGAAAAATCATTAATATTGAAACTGCTTCTAAGTGTGTTTTAGGGTAGAAATGTACAAAATGAATTGTCTACAATGAACGCCCCTCTTCTGTCGTATCGGCACGAACTATTAAAGAATAGTTAATGACATTCTAAGAATACCCCTGGCTGGAGGCTTTGAGTGTAGAAGCTTAAGGCAGCCACAGGAAAGTCCGGTTAAGCAGCTACGACCCTCTTCTGAGGTCAACTGCGAGATGCCCTAGTCGAAAAGAGGCAAAAAGATTCTAAGAATATTAGCCTATCAGCAATATGGTAGCGAGGTACTTCCGAGGGAGTGGCTAATGACACAGAATAGTAGTAGAAAGATTCAGTCCGCAAAATCATTTAAATAAAAAACAACTCTTGCTAGGACACAATAAATTGCAATTCAGGTCGCTCAGCGCTAATTACTTACCTATATTCACCTAAAAATTGTCTCTCTCTTTCGCGTAACTCTTATATCTTCTGACTACGTTACGCTCACTGACTTGGCCCGACAAAAGCAGCCAGTCGCGTACTTGTAGCTTCATACCTAAAATGCGGAGTGCCCCTTCTGTACGATTCTGTGCTACTGACTCAAACGAGCGGTTCGAAAAATGTGATTTATTTGGAACGTGAAAGAAATCGCTAGCCTTCAATATTAATTCACATCACCGAAACACGAACAAGTTTGACATCAAAAACAAATATGTCAGACTTAAAAATGCAATTAACACGACTGACGTTTGTTTTCAATTCAATATTGGAAAATAAAAGAGGGAAGTAAATATCGCCAATAGGCCGAACTATGATGAAAATATTCTTTTTTTTTTCGTTTCCGTCAGATTATTTGTTGTTTGATTCTACTTCCGAGCTTTTGATTCTTTAGAATTTTGTGTTATGTAATAGGTAAGATCCTGATTACCAATGATACAGGACCTACGTGGACGATGTAATTTATGGCAGTACCTCTGTAGACAATGATTACGAATGTACTGGAAGAAACTGCGAAGGTTTATTTACAAGTAGGTATTACGTACGGTACTTCACGCTAGAATCGTCAACAATAGGCAATATGCACCAAAAACTTTTCAGTCTCAAACTGAGTATGACTAAAATCTCCTGCAGACAGGCGCAACGCGACTCCGCGTGGAACAATTTCTATGAAAACTTCACGGAGCCTTTAGTCTTTCATGTAATAGTAGGTACTATTTTTGATATCATATTTATAGAATGTGCTCCACTATTTCATTTATGTACGAAAGTTTATAGACATACGCCCCTTTAAGTTTGACAATAATAATAAAATATAGTGCACAGAGCACGCGCGTTTTCGTTTCATGACAGACATAGTCGTTCTTTTTAATTCCTTCCTAAAGAGGTAGACCGTACGAGTATTTCAAATTTCTGGGAGACACTACTTGTTAGTGCCCCTCAACATCTTAATATATAATACCACGAACTCTAAATATATTAGAAATATTCGCTGAAATAGTCGCTGATTGGTGGAGCTTTTATGAAAGGTCGTGGGACCAATATTTTTCTAAGAACTTTGTGAATGCCAAACAAATGTAGGTAGAAGTATCGTCGAACGGTAACGATATTGATTTCGGGTTTCCTTCTATTTACTAGTGAAGCAAATTCAAAATCATAGATTTGTAAATATAAGTACCTAAACAAGCAGGAAAGCTAGCCTTCAATTTATTGTAGGTATAGGTGTATTATGTATAGTTCATAACTACTGCAGGCCCAGAGCTTTTGCCTCAAGCTAGAAGAAAACTTACCTACAAAATTGACAACTCTCCCAGACTCAATAAAACTTACTTCGATCCCGGACTACCCTACCGCAGAACACGAAACAGCATTCATATTTCAACGTAAAGAATTTTATTTACTCAAACAAAGAATAAATCCATGCAATTTTCCTTCGCAGTCACAATTTGAAAAATGAATTTTACTTCACTCAATTTTTAAATCTTGTTTGATGCAGAACTACTTTAGTTAATTAAATGTTATTCACTTGGAATGAGTTCTTTGATTGAAACTGTTACTATTTGATCTCAAATGGACATACTTAGTTACATTTTCATTGCTCAAGTAGCTTGTGATAGGCATGAAGATAATATATAAAATAATATATGAAAATATAAATATAAATTCATAGTATGCGTTAGTGAAATATCATTGCACTACGTGAGTTATCTAGCGTCCTTGTGTAATTATGTGAAGCTGTAATCCATAGGGAGACTGGAGATGTCATGACCATACGTTTATAATAGGTACAAGTGCAGCTTATTGTTAGCTTATCTGACGAATAGTTGTAGTTTATCGTTTCGAATAGTCGGCGTCATGTATCGCGTGCTATCCGCGAGATTAGGAATCGCCGGTTCTTTTGTCGCCTTTCGCCCAGTCTTCATGAATTTCGACAGATGTCTGTGCGGCACTTTGGCCACACAGAAATTTTAATTCGTGTTGTGGTGAGACTCCTAATGCGACCATCAAGGCAAAATTTGTTTTTGCTAAGATTTCTTAACAATTTTTTGGGCATTTGTAAAGTCTTGTAGCCGGGACACGTAGGTACAGTTCGCGTCAAATAACTTTGCCACTCTGAAGTGAGGTTGCACTGTATGCGCGCTGGCATGCGCGCTACTGATTTATAAGTAAGATTGACTACTGCGCAGTCATTTGTAGTCTACTTCAGAGCGGCAAAGTTATTTGACGCGAACTGTAGGTACAGCAGCGTCGTCATTGGAACAGTAAGGCGGTCTGGTTGGTGCAATACCGCACACTACTAAAACCACACTTCCTCTTATTCTTCTCGATCTTGATAAGCCTTGATGTTATTGTGGTAGTTATCAGTTCACTTATGATATCATTGGCAGTCATTCTGTTTTTATATAATGACTTAATTTAAATGTAAACAAACAATAAAATTATGACTTGAATTTGAGGTGACAAGTATCGTTGACGTTGACAAATTAGCATCAGCCATACATGCCGTTGTAGCAAATACTAAGGAGAACTTATTTGAATGATATCTATTTAAATAAAAGGAAAGGGCGACTGTCTGATCTATCAATGCACAGCTCAAACCACTGAACGGATTGGGCTGAAATTTGGCACACAGGTAGTTATAATGACGTAAGCATCTACTAAGAAAGGGGTTCTATCTAATCTACTGAGAAATCCCCCCTTAAGGAATAAGATTTTTCATACAAACAAAATCCCCCCTTTCCCCCCTAAGGGGGGATTTTGTTTGTATGAAAAATCTTAATCCTTGAGTTAATAAACCTGCAACTTGCCACGAATACTTATCTATATAAATTATTTAGTTAGTTTGGCATTTTTAGTTTTTCTAAACTAACCTCTAAAGAAGGATGGGGGTGTCAAAGTTTGTATGGAAGAATTTAACTCGAAACAGCATTAATACTTCAGACTGAAAATAAATAAAAATGTGTAACAGGGTTATTCGAAAATCTACCCCTAACGGATGAAAAGGAGTAGTTATTTTTACTGGGGATAATTTTACTGTGTGGCTTGATTTAAGGGTTTTCATTTTATTAATGTACGGAACCCTAAAACAGATTTACTATCTGCCTGTTACCTTTTCATGCCAACGGCTGAACAGATATAGATGAAAGGTATACGGATAGGCTATGACCTGGGTTAGTACATATGATACTCTGAATCCCGGTAGTACGTTCCTGTGAGATATTTTCCGACCTTCACGCTGAGGAAACCGCGAGCAAAAGCTAGTAAAAAATAAAATAAAAATGGAGTTACGAAATCAATAATATTGATATATGTTTATGAAATACTTATAAAAAGGTTGTACTGGTAGAAAATGCCTATGGCATTAAGTCCGCCTCTGTACATTTCTGAGCTTGAAGTATTAATTAAATAAATAAAATCTTGCTACACTTTAAGAAGTACATCTATGGTTGCGTTTAAAAAGTAGCATCATTATGTAGAATGGATTGCTTCGCGCGATGTATAATGGCAACATTTTTGTCCTTCGATTCGTGATGTACGAACGACTTCAAGTAGTGAGAATACAAGAATCTGGATAGTGTGTAAACACGAGAATTGGCCTCCTGGGACCACCTCCTCATCACAAAACTAGAGAATTCTGAAAAAAACAGAATTCTCTAGAACGTTTCACAAGACGGTCAGCAGATGACGCTACTGTGCACCGCTAGATCTTCGATCGTGCTATCGTTGTCGCTCGCCAAATGGTTAGGTTCCGTCAAACATTTTGTGTGACTGAGTTTTGTTAAAGAAGCTTCAAAAGTAAAGTCTCGTGTTTTAACAGATGGTAGTTGGTTAGTTGTGGGTTAGTTTATTTCTGTTTAATTATCGTTTTGCCACCATATGCTTTTTAGTAACCTACAGTCGCACAAGGCTTTTATTTTTTAAGTTGGATAGGTACATTAATTATACGATTTTAAACTGGCATGTTTATATTCACTAGTGAAGTTATTTAAAACGGGATATTTACCAAGGATTATAACTAAAAAAACCAACAAATATGGTAAAAATCCCGTTTTAAATAGCTTTGTGGTATATTATTTTTTTGGTGTAAAATAATTGGTGCTCGCGAGGAGAGCTACTAGTTTATACAACCTCATTAGTAGTCCAGTCAATATCCACACAAAAAAATGCAAACGTCGCAAACGCACATGTCACGTAGGTACATAACAAACGTCGCAAACGCACATGTCACGTACATAACTAAGATTTTTTTTGTATGTTGTAAGGTTCCCTAGAGAGTAGTTTATACCCAAGTTTGCAACCCTGAAAACATTGTGCTACTCCCATGTTGCTCGAAAAACTGCGAAATTTTAGCAAATGTATCAGTTTTTTTGAAAAATTTACCTTTTTTAAATTTATTTTGTATTTAGATATCTTTGTCCTAAATTTTTGGGAAGCAAGCTTAATTTGCTACAATTTGAGCCATCCCGAGCACTCTAGGTCTATCGGTTGCGAAGATACAGCTAGTCAAATATAGGCATTTTTTTTTCGATCTAATGTCATTTGCCGAGACACTTACTGGCTGAACTAATGGCCCTTTTAGAGAAAGTGTATATATAACAAGATAGCTGATGTTGATCCCCTTACCCTATTCCAGAGGGTCTGCGTGGCAACAAAATAATCAGATGAACAATTATTGAAGCAGCATTTTGCGTATGAGCTAGCACCGTATCCCTTGTCCTTGTTCACTGAAGAAGGAATGCGCAAGGGCGCGAAATCATCTACTCAACTAAAGCACTACAAGAACTACAACACTTTCTCTTGAACCATTAGTTCAGCTGGTACGTGTAACAAAAGACTGAATTAAAAGATCTCAATATCCTCTATGGCAGTCAGCAAAAAAAAAAACTTTGTATAGCCTGTTTTTGGTGAATTTAATAAAGCTTCAACCATTGAGGGGCGCGTTGATTGAAGTCGGTAATATGGTTGTAACTCACAACTCTCCTTTAAATACTAAATTATAGTCTACAAAAGTCCTATTTTTTTTTAAACATCTGCAATTCACGCCCCTAGTGCCTATCTACGGAAGATACGAACTTTCATAATCAAAAAGCGAAATTGATAAAATAATGATGTACGCGCGTGACTACCGCCGCCGGACCAATCGCTTCCATATTTGGTAAATAATTATTGCTCAGATGGTGCTAATTAGTGCTCGAACAACAAAATTGGTACCCTAGTAGTTTTCGAGAAGATCGACTTTGAAGGTGGCCCGGGCGTAGTCGCGCTCCCTTCAGCAGGACCACCATTAACGCAGAAAAAGGGGGTATGCTGCAGCTATTCTAAGTATGCAAATAATTAGTGCCCCTAGATGTGATTCATTTTGTAAAAAAAAACAGAACTGATACATTTGCTTTTACCGAGAAATCAACGATGACAACTTTCGTGCGCTCATTCAGCAGGACCACGACTTTGAATTTTGTTTCCAAGTTTGAGGAGCTTATCGCTTTCCTCAAACCTACATAGAAAATTAGTGCCCTTCGAAATACAATTAGTGCCCAAAATTCAAAGTTAGTACTCGAGTAGTTTACGAGATATACCATGCCATTGGTGGTAGTCACGGTGTTAAATTTTCATTTCAAGATTTCTCTATTAAAAACTGTGATTTCTCCCCAAACTTATACAAAAATGTTTGTTCCTAAAGAAGTTATAATGACTAAAAATTTTTATTCCTAGGTGTTGTATTTTAAGAGAAAATAGCTTTCATTACTTTTCCATACCAATTTTGTTGTTCGAGCACTAATTAGCACCAATTGAGCTCTAATTATCTACCAAATATGGAAACGATTGGCGTTAGCAGTCACGGACATAAAATAATGAATTCAAACGTTGCAGAAGTTGCCGCAAAGCGGCTTACAGCTTCACTGAAGCCGACCACGAAAGTCATATTTAATTGAATACAGCTCATTATTTTGTACCGGTAGCAAACCAGCGGGTATATAAGTATACATATCGTGTTTGTTATTTTTTAAGATAATTACAATTTCCTGGAAACAAAATTAAACTAGTAGAGGCATCGCACTTTTGCGACATAATGTCGCAAAAGTCTCAAGACTCAAGTGATTTGATTAATGTGATGACTTGAAATTCAATTGCGCAACCCAGCAATGGCCACCAGCACAATTGATTTTTAAGTGACTATATTAAATAAGAATACAACGTCAAGTGATGCCAGTTGACTGCTACTTCTCTTTAAATGCAAGGACACAGATTTTATACCGATCATTATTGTTATAGGTCTCTGCCGTCGATGCCGCGAGACGCCGCGGGTGAGCCCACAATCCAGCCCGAGGGCCAGCCCGCGGACGTCTCCGCGCCCTTCGCGGCAGGCGTCCCCGCGAACTTCTCCGCGACCATCCCGACGGGCGTCCCCGAGGACGTCCCCGCGGCTTTCCCGACAGGCGTCCCTGAAGACGTCACCGCGCCCTTCCCGGCAGGCGTCCCCGCGAACGTCTCCGCGACCATCCACACAAGCGTCCCCGAGGACGTCACCGCGCCCTTCCCGGCAGGCGTCCCCGCGAACGTCGACGCGATCATCGCGACAGGCATCCCTTAAGACGTCACCGCAAACGTCTCCGCGAGCTTCCCGACAGGCGTCCCCGCGAACGTCTCCGCAAACTCGGCAGGCGTCCCTAAAGAGGTCCCCGCCACCATCGCGGAAGGCCTCTCTGAAGACTTCACCACGACCAACTCGAAAGACGTCCCCGCGACCATCCCAACGAGCGTCCCTGAAGGCGTCTCCGCGATCTTCCCGGCGGGCATCCCGTCTGACCTCCCCGGGGTCGTCCCGGTGTACGACGCCACCGGCAAGCCCGAAGACTTCACCACAGACGTCCCGGCAAACGTCTCCGCGGGTTTCTCCACTGTCGTCCAGGCGGACATCCCCAAAGACCTCGCCATGGTCATCTCGGCGGTCGTCCCGCCAGTCTTCGCCAAGCTCGTCTAGGGCCTCACTGCTAAGGTTCTCGTGGTTGAGGTACACACGGGGGTCCCACCTATATTATCTACGTGAGTAACCCTTGGATAAATATGAATGTTACTCACTAATGTGTTTTTATATGCCTAGTTACATTTTATGACACCTGTTTCAGGTTCAGGCTTCTGAGAGTCGTGCATGTATTAGTTTGCGTAGATCGAATATGTAGCTGTGCCAGCCAGGCCGTTAAGGGCATTTGATTATACCACTCGATTATAATCAAAGCTGTTGGTATCAGAAAACCTACGGCGTGAAAATGCTAAGACCGTTTGGCATAGATGCAATTCCGAAAATCAAATTTGCCGTAGTAGCAATTTCAAAAGAAGTAGCGTGTTTTGTTTATGCACGTAGATGATGTGAGTTTTAAGTAGTTTGTGTACTATGACTTTTTGTTTTTTTTTTTGCTGTTTTTTTAGTTTGTGAAGATATGTTAGAATTAAGTAGGTACTTACTGAAAATGTTGAGTACTACGTCAACCGAACCTAGGGTTTAATGACGCACCATTTTCTTGGGGTTATTTTAGTCGTAGCATAATACGCGAACATTGATGTTGGAGTACCAACATCAATGTACAGTAGTAAGGTTTTATGCAATAAGCAACTTTACGTTGTACAAGTTGTTAAGAAAATAGCATTCGAACAGTCTGACAATTTGTATTTGTATGCAATAAGCAACTTTACGTTGTACAAGTTGTTAAGAAAATAGCATTCAAACAGTGTGACAATTTGTATTTTTATGCAATAAGCAACTTTACGTTGTACAGGTTGTTAAGAAAATAGCATTCGAACAGTCTGACAATTTGTATTTTTAACCGACTTCCAAAAGGAGGAGGCTATCAATACTGATGTTTATAATTTTAATATTATTTTTATGTAAGTTCTGGCATAACTCCGTCTTATATAGACAGATTTACATTTTTTTTTATGCATCCGAGATGGTCCCATTGTCACCAGGTCAGGATCTGATGATGGGATCCTGGAGAAATCGAGGGAGCTCTTCAAATATTATGGGCACACCTATAGCGATTTGGGTATTTTTAATAGTAACTCGTGCAGTTGCTCTCGGAAAGCACCATTTGGTGAAGTGAAACTGATAATGAAGACCACACTGGCCACTGAAACTGCTCAATAATAGGTATTTCACGGGTTGCGATTCGATTACTTTAAAATGGTTGCCAAGCAATTTATGCTCGTCATAATGCATATGAAGAAGTAGAGCTGGTGGTGAAGTACCAGTAACTGCTCAACGATTAAAGTCCCTGCATCAGGAAATGCAATATTTTGTTAAAGGTGATGAGAAGTTGACATTAGGCTATTGCAACTTAGATAAATTACAAACTGACCCACTAAAACGCGTGAAACAAAAACTTTGACACCAACTTCCATTTAAGTTATTTTTCACTGTGTAGTGTTTTTTGGAAGTCGGTTGTTTTTTTTTTGTAAAAAAGTTTTTTAAATAACACAGGAATGCGGTTATGCTAGGCATCGAATAGTATACGCGTCTTTATAAGATATTGTGTGGAACTCTAAATAAATATGCGAAACACAATATATGCATACCTATATAAATACCCTCTATCATTGTTGTGTAGTCTCCCATTTACACACACGAGTTTAAAAAGTGAGGTCCCTCCGACGTTACAGTACCTATATGCCTAGATACACAAGGCTAGTTTTTTGTAGTTAGGATAGTAAGCTACCAAGCTAGTAACTATGGCTTCGTGTATACAAAACTAGCTTCATTTCAAACTCCTAACTTGTTCATTTGTCGAGATACAAATTCTCTTGTTCAGGGGGCCTACCACCACCTCTTTAAGCAGTATTATTTTAATGTTACTTCAGTGGGGGAAAGAGATGGAGCAATACGTCCTGTAGAGCTTCATCTCTTTCCCACACTAAAGTAATATTAAAATAATACTGCTTAAAGAGGTGGTGGTAGGCCCCCTGGCCATAAAAGTTTTGTATGAGCTCTCGTACAAAACTGACAACTTTTACGGCCCCCTATTTCATCATTTTATTGTATGGACTTAGTACGGAGACCACCCCTTTAATTTTAACTTTTATTAAATTTTTATTATTTTTTGTTATAGCGGCAATAGGAATGCATAATCTGTGAAATTTTCAACTGTCTACCTATTACAGTTCATAAGATACAACTCGCTGACAGACAGACGGACAGCGCACGCTTAGCAATAGGGTTCCGTTTGGCACTCGTCGGGTACGGAACCCTACCAAACGAAAAATATTAAATTTTAAATAATTTAATCTACTCTGCGCGTAAATTTTATAATATGTACTAGCTGTCCGCCCCGGCTTCGCACATTACTACAGTAAATACTTATCTAGGGCGCACCTATTTACCTACCCACATAGGTAGGGTAGGTAGACCCTATCCACCCTACCCTACCCTACCCTACCAACCTTACTTACCTACCTATCTACCCTGCCTACCTACCTATTTACCCTGCCTACCTACATACCTACCCTACCAACCTACATACTTACCTACATACATACTTACCTACCTACCCTACCTACTTACCTACCTATCCTGCCTACATACCTACCTACCTACTTACAAACATCTACCTATCCTACAAATCTCCTGACAATAACGAACACAACAAAAAAAGAATTATCCAATTTGGTGCAGCCGTTCTCAAGTTATGGCGTGACGTGATTGACCAAGGGAAATAGGGATTCATTTTTATATTATAAAGATTGTATTTTTGACGTCGCAAGCCTCTTTTGTAAAATGTCTTAAAATATTTTCTTTTTAGACAGAGTTTGAACAGCTAAGCAATAGGTACAGTGTGCGACATTGAAGTTTAGTAAGAATCGTAGTCACCCGTCTATCTGGGATCTATTTTGTATTAAAGTTGCAGGCCCTTTGATTCTGATGTATTTTTATTTGAGTTTGGAATGCTTAAGGTTGAACTAGTCGCCGACTCGAACTCACTGGTGGGCGTAGCCAAAAAGCACCATCGTGTCCGACAGAGATAGTATCGGTAATGAGCAGTAAGATGCTGGTCTACACGCACAACGTCTAGTTCGCACGCACACAAAACACCGTTCCGAACTATTTTAGTAAAACGAGCGCGTAAAAAATTGTGTAGTGTCCTTTGGAAAATTGAGTTTCATGAAAAAAACTACTGACTAAAAGTTAATTGAACTCTTCTTTAATTGATCTGTGTTGGTGCCGATTTCGTTTTGGAGATTTTACTTATTTTGTTACTTATTTACGCCCAAAGTTTCGTTAAAATTAGCAAGAAAAACGAATCTTTGCTGGCTCATAACTTTTTAATAGTTTTTTATTTTACTATTTACGGTTTCCGCACAGACAAAATTAATAATGAGACAAAATGATATCATGTTTAACTTTGGATGTACAATGTCCAACAGTGGAGTAAACCCCCTGAAATTTGTATGGAAACAATATCAACTAGTTCCACCACAAGTAACGGAAGTTTTCTAGCTTCTTAACAAAATTTTAACTAAATCGTCCTAAATGAAAATACAAAAGCTAATGTTTTATTTTATTATTTCAAAAAGATTATGAATGTTGCGAAAGGACTTAAATGGATGTTTTTTTGTCTTGAATACTCAAGATTGTAACTTCTGTCAGGTACTACGAGAGGCCTTCCTCTCACATCTGTGGGAGGTGGCTCATAAGTCGCAACCACAAAAGAAGGCCATGTAAGAAATTGAGCCTGCTAGCTAACGATATGGCTGTGCGTGTATAGCGGAAAAAGGTATGCGTCTCTCTCGTTATTATCAGGCATATTTTAACTACTGTGGGTAGTGGTGTTTATTGCGCAATAGAAAAACCATTTGCAGTTCAAATCAAATTATAATTTACTATCAAATGAATCACACTAGTAATTCACACACTGTAGGTACACGACACAAATATTCGGAATGCGTGACAGTTTCTAAACTTGTTCACTGCTTGACCGCCACTGATGAACTCTGCTTAGCTCCGGCCGGTCCGAGCGTTGTGTTGTAGACTCCGTCGAGCGCTGCTAGGCGGCGCTGGCGTCCCCATTAGTAACGTATTTCCGCCATATATATTATGTACATTTCACCAATTGCACAGTGCAGCAGACTTGCTCTTCGCAGTGTTATTGTAACACAATGTCGCCCATGAGCATGTGACCACCCATATTTTTCTGAATGTTCACGCAAAATTATCGAAAATTAACTTAAAAAGGGGGAAAACCTTGAATATTTTTATGTTAATTTTTTTTTTTTTTTGGGATGCGTGTGCTTGTCTCCGATGTTATTGTCTCGTTTCGAATTCTGTTTTTATTTCTAAAAGTTTATGAGTATTTTTATCGGATTAACATTTTTTATTCGAATTGGTCGAGTATGAAAAAAAACGGAGGTGAAGACATTAAATAAAAAGGTTTTAATAAAAAAACACAAGTATAAGTCCATAAAATCATAGTGGGACTTCTAAAAAAAAAAGTAAATTTTAGATATTTTTTCTGAATATTCAGAAAAATACTTACGGTTACATGCCCATGGGTGGCATTATATACCATGTTACATGGTGAAGTACGTATTTAGTATTACAACGTGACCAAAACAAAGGACTGTCGAGATTATATCTCAAAGCAAATGGTTATAGTATAAAGCCTCGTGCAGACTAGCGCGACGCGACTCAAACAATACAATTTCTAAGAAAACTTCACGGTATGACAATAACCGGTGTCGCTAATCTGTACGAAGATTAACCCCGCGTCCTATTTAAAAACGATCGTCGTGCGAATACGCAACCGCCGCGTGCTGGCGCGCCGACTGAGAGACCTTTCCGGTTTTCCCAACAAAAAGTAACATGACCGTGATGATCGTTTTCAATAGGACGCGGCCTAACAGTGCTATATCAAGCGCAGAGAGATCAGACCATCTACGTCTATATCAACACAAATCCCTAGCTGCCCATATTTTCACATTTCTCTCGAATGCAAGCCGTGTGCATACGCCTCTCGATTTCCTTTTACGAACAAATACGACGCACGACACGTTTTCAGAACTTTCAATAAAATAAAATTGAAAAACTTTCAACTCCGTAAAAACTCCACCGTTCTAAAAAGGAGTAAGGTAAAATCTGGTGGTAGATTTTTTGCGACAGATTATGCAATAGATTCGAATATCTTATAATTCTAATGACTATTACTAAAGCCGGCAGTCTGCGGAAAACTGAAAACATCACGTACGACTATATAATGGGTTTACCTACTACAGTTTTACATAAAAATTGTTGTGCTATTCTTACGTATTTATTTTGTAATGGAAACTACTCCTCAGATTAGCTACCTTAACGCGATTACTTTTCTACACTACATGTCACTTTAATATTTACAACGGCATATGTACTCGAAAAGCCAAAGTTTATATTACGTTCTTTTGAGAAGCTACCATTAGCTACCATAAGGCCTTAGAGTAAAAAATTCCTACAGTCAGAAGACACGTGACGCTTTGACGTTTAAGTACTTCCAGAGATGGAAGACATTACTCAATAAATCAAAGGGAAGAGCCCTTTGATTTATTGACTAATGTGTTCCATCTGGCAGATGGCAGTAACTGACGAGGTATTTATTACAGCTGTTGTGTTACACATAGGTAATAATAATGGATAAAGAAACCTGCAAGTTCCGAAATTTGCTCAAATAATAGGTCTTTTACCTATGAAATTGCCGTTTTGTATGAAAAAATTTAAACGAATTTTTTTCATGTATTTTTTATTTGTATTAATCGAAGTAATCACCCATGCAATTAATGCATCTTTGCCAACGCAGTGGCAGTTTATTGATGCCCTTCTTAAAGAAATCAGCTGGACGGGAGGCAACATATTCTTCAAAGGCATTTTGTACTGCCTCTCGGGTATTGAATTTTTTTCCCGCCAAGAAGTTATCCAAATACTGGAAAAAGTAGTAGTCTGTAGGCGCAAGGTCTGGTGAGTAGGGCGGATGACGGAGAGCTTCCAACCCCAGTTCTTGCAACTTGGAGACCGTCTGCTGTGCAGTATGAGGTCGCGCGTTGTCGTGCAGGAGCAGCGGAGACGAGCGATTGACCAATGCTGGTTGGAGATGTGCCAGCTTCTCCATCATTGTGTTCAGTTCTTCACAGTACACATCTGCAGTAATGCTCACCCCTTTTGGTAAGAATCTGTGATGAATCACACCGGCGCTAGACCACCAAACAGTGACCATCACTTTTCTAGGGGTAAGTTTTCGTTTAGGGCATTGTTTAGGTGCTGAATCAGGATCCATTTTTCATCGCAGGTAACAATGCGGTTCAAAATTCCTTCATTTGTGTGTCTGTTGAGCAGTGCAAGGCACGTCTCGACGCGTACTTCGCGCTGGCGATCATTGAGGTCGTGGGGCACCCATTTGTCAAGCTTTTTTACCTTGCCAATTTGACGCAAATGGACCAATATTGTTTTGACGCTAACGTCGAAAGCTGCTGCTAATTCAGCCGTAGATTGTGTATCATCAGCTTCCACAATCGCCTTTAATTCGTCATTGTCGACCAGTCTTCAGACGACCGCGAGGTTCATTTTTCAGGTCGAAATTTCCAGAACGGAAGCGAGTAAACCAATAACAGGTGGTGCGTTGGTTTGTAGTGTTAGCTCCGTAAACGTCGTTAATGTTGCGTGCCGCTTGTGCCGCGTTGCTGCCACGACGGTACTCATATTCCATAATTACTCGAATTTTTAACGTATCCATGATGACGAAAAAGATTGAAATGCGATGAAAATGTAACACTAATCATTAAACAAATGACTACTTTTGGAAAAAAAAAAACATGTTTTTAAAATAAAATTAATTTGAAATTAAAATTCTTAGCCAAACAAAAATTATTTTGATTTGAAATGGCCAGTACTGCAGAACGGCAATTTCATAGGTAAAGACCTAATAAAAAGAATACTCCTGCCACTTATGAGAAACCAAGACGCGTTTGTATAGGGTCAATAAAACTGATATTAAGGATCCCGGGATCTTTGCGTTATCCTAGTTCGGACAACCGTGACCTCTATTGAAAAATGTATCTAGAATATTCCTCGTATTTCGCAGATCAAGGCGTAAAAGGTATGGATGAAGCTCGATCCTTAGCTGCATTATTATATCTTATTTCCCGCTGCTGACAAACTGCATGGATCCTAAGCAGTCTTGTGCCTTTGATCTGACACTCGATGGAGTTAACCTACTTTGAGAATTATTAAGCTTTGCAAGGGTTTAGAGCCGGAATCAGAAGACAAAGAACAAAATGTCGTACCTACTGCAGCTGTTATCTTTAATCTATCCGTAAACATTAACAAATAAGGTATTTGTAAGTGAAGAGAAGGTGTAGTTAAAAGGTAGCTCTTATTTTCCGTAACTGGAACTCAAATGAGCGTGGTAGTGTTACGATTCTTTTTTATATAGATACTTCATAGGAAGTTTTGGCTTTGCTTCTCCATACAAAACTTTGTATAGGTTCGTCAGGTCTCACTTGCCCAGTTTATATATTCGCCGCCTGTTCTCTTCCTACGATGCATCAAGCGCTAAATGATAAGAATCTTGGCAGCTAGCTGACATTTAGTTTTCCTGTTACCCGTATCATACTTGAATTTGATGCATTAGAACAGGAGTCACCAAATGTCGGACCGCGGTCCGGATCCGGCCCGCCGACCTATTTTATCGGACCTTAAGTAAACAGTAAAATTTATAACTAATACTTAAGGCGCTGTTAACAGGCAAACGGTAAAAGTAGGCTTGACTTAAACAAAAGTTTTTAAGCTAGTTTCATAATGTAAACCCCGCTTTACACAAAAACGAAATAGTAGTCGCAAAGAAATATAAATAGTTCCCAGTTTTTCGTCTACAAAGTTGAGCACTTTTCCAGACTAATCGATTGTACCTACACACAGTTCGATTATGCCGCTAGCACCGAAAATATACAACGCGGTTATTGTATTCGTATTACTGTATTATCGCAACAGATAATACGCCGCGGACTTTATCAACGCGGCACTGTATCAATACCGCATTTTTTAACTATTTATTTTACCATCACAAAACACTAGAAATGGTTTCATGTTGTCGGGCGAGCTGTACATTAATTATAGAAGTAACTACGCGATTGTGGACATTTTAACTTTTACAAAAAAAAAAAAAAGCTCGTTGTATAAAGAACAGTCGTGAGTTTTATTAAGTGTTTTATTTTTCATCATCACGAAGCGTGCTATAATAGATCTGCTTGTTGTATTGTACTCGGAGCAAACTAGATTTTCGTTAGCTCAACTTAGTTTGGAATTTTGTAGAGTTTTTCAACTTACTGTTAACTGAATTCGTTCGTTACTAAATACAAAGTAAAACTTCTGTAGCAGTTTTTATAACTTTGTTATTTAGCTGGAAAGCGCTCACCGTGGCAACATACTTGTACCTAATGCGTAGAAAACGTATCCTCAAGACTGTAACTTCAATCTCTAGACGTAACCAAATACAACTAAGCTAACAAAAGCTACGCAAGGCAACAGTCAGGCTTCCGAAATCACGACCAGTATTTTCAATATTGCAACAATATTTCAATTCATTGAACGTGGTGGGCTGCTGACAAAACATAAGAGCAATGCCATACCATACATACACAGAATATAGTTATTTGTACCTTGGGCTCTCAAGTTTCAAGTTCATACTAGATAGGTAGCGGTAGCAATACTTTTTAAGCTAGCTTTGTATTCTGCTTCAATCTACATACTAGAACTTCTATAGGACAAGTGTAGTGTAAGTTATGTACCTACAGATATATCTGACAGAAATAAAAGGACTTGGCGATTATCACACTATCGCTTATCGACGTGAAACTAGATACTTTTGAAACGTTATGTTCGGTAAACACTGTTTTTCGGCGATAGTGTGCAAAAGGCATGGAAAACAGCTTATCGAGTGACGCGTCCTTGTGAGCAGGTGAAGTACCATCATTCCACTTAATATCTGCATCAAGCGTGACGCAAATAGAGGCTCAAAAGAAAAATATTCAAGAGAAAAACTTGAAGGAGTCGCTTTGATCGTAAGATCGTAGAAATGTTTAAGTAGTATAATAATTAGGTTATCTATCATTTAATTTGCACAAAATAATTGAATTCATAGAGATAATTATTTTTCATAAATCGATAGGTAGGTCACTCTTGGACATATACGGCGGGTATATATATAAAAATTAATGGACAGTATGAAGTGACCTTTTATCTCGCACAATTTGTGGCGGCGGGTATATATATAATAATTAATGGACAGTATGAAGTGACCTTTTATCTTGCACAAATTGTGGTATGCGGTCACGCTTTTTGAATGCCATTATAGATTTTCATAAAACCTTTCAGCGTGTGACATGTTGCTACACATAGACAACTTTTAATTAGGTTATGTTGACGGTTGCATCACTCCGTCAAACACTTGCTGGTAATTACAAGCTTGTATTGGTGTTTGGAATTCTTATTTGGAACTTGCAACATCCTTTCGCGCCATATTTTCTTGTAGTTTTCAAATCTTTGGTGGTGCTACTAATGTCTTCATAGATAGACCAGTATCGCACTAAAACATCATAGCATGCCCGTACTGTCCTATATTAGGCCGAAACCTCCGTTAAAACAAACCTGTAAAAAACAGGCCAACGTTTCGTCAGAACTTTTTTCGGATCCCGAACTCGAAAATTACTCAATGTTTGTTTATTCTTATTTTCCAAGCTGGCTATCTTTGAGCGTCTTCAAGCCACCAGTGCTGTCTGCGGGTAAAAAAAAGAGGCGGCTTTTTATTATTTACCAACAATTCTTGTAATAAGAACTTGTTTCTTTTTCAATCTCCGTTCTTTTAATGGCGAAGCAGAGAAACTTAGCAGCTTTTAGCAGGCTGATGGAGTTGAAACGTTATTGGATAATCGAGCGTCTAACGACTGCTCTCGTGAGTGTATGCGTGCTTCAATTCGGTGCCGTGTTCCTTTACAGTGCTGTCCATCGGGAGTTGCTTGATAGAAAACAAAAGAATCTATTAGCGGTTCTTTATTATTTTTTGTAACGTAATAAGCCGGTAAAATTACAAATTGAAAAAAAAAATGAGGGGATTCCACATAAATATACTTTCAGTACGATACCTAACTACACCCTCACGGATTGGACAGAGTTTTTTTTACATGTTGTACGTTCTCGCTGCTGAGGTGAAAAGTTGTATGTGTTACACGATACCAAAGTTATTTGCATCTCGTGCCTTTGAATCCCTCGCTGCGCTTAGGATTCTAACCTAGAATCACTCGCTACGCTCGTGATTTAATTATAAATCCTTCGCTTACTCGGGATTCAAAATCAACACTCGCAGCAAAAAACAACTTTGCTCTCTTGTTGCACAAATAACTATTAAATGTTAATGTTGTTGTTGTAATGTGATTTTCGTTCGAGATACTGGCAGTATCTCGAACGAAAATCTTAAATAAAGAGTATATATAATAAAGAGTATTCTATCTATCATTGCAAAATTAATGTGTCAATTGCAGCAGTTTACGCGTGCTTGACAATTTGACACTAATTTTACGATAGTTTTCGTTCGTGTAACTGGCCCGTAGTGCGCTACCTATATAAAAGTGATTGTGTTACAAACAAGCTCTCACAGTCCCAAACCGGTGTCGAGTGATTAAAAAATGCTTTTCCACTTAACGAGTTACACAGGATTCTGTAATCGATTGGCATGGTACTTAGAAACGTAAAGCTATTTAGAGCGCTTCGTAAACGCTTTTACTGGGTTTTTATCAATGCTTTTGTAAACAATGTGTTTGATAACTGCTATGTTCCCTGATATACATTCGTGTCGATATCCTCATTCATTGTCGCGTACCTCCTCGGCCGTTTGGGTTATCCATATTGCGCTGTCGCCTTCCGTTTACTTTTTCTGAGAAAGTTTAAACTTCACCGGCCTCTTCAATCTCACTCAAAAGAATCTTGAAAGAGTCCGGGATTGCATATTTTTATACCAAATGCTCGTATTATTTCCAGATTCAGAAGTAGCGACGGATTCAATGGAGGAAAGGGATCCGGAACACTACCAAATGAAAATGAGGAAGGTATCGGCTGGCCGGTTCCTTACCATGCATAAACGCCGAAAAAAGAGGCTCCTCACAAGATGCTTGTATCACGACAGAGGATTATTGGACGACCTGATGCTGGGACAGGTGCAGGTGAGTACCTGCCACACGACGCGCCGCGCGGGCGACTGCGGACTGCTCACATGCGTGGGAGTTGTATCGAACGCTGGGTACAAACCAAGAAGTGCATAAAACAGTGTTATAAATGTTCAGTTATAGTTATCAAGCATCGGTTTAACTAACGATCTCGACAAAAAGCTCATGCATCGCGTGGGAATCAAAAGCTGCTATTGGATTACTCGCTCAGGTTCCAAAGTGTTGCGACAGAATGTAGTGTGCGTCGTGAAGTGTACACGACGCATAGTTAATCTGTGCCATAATGGCCATGTTTAACGCGGCGGCGTCACTCATTGTTTCTCCCATCATGGTCATTCCGCAGTCCTTCGCTACAGCGACTCGTATTGTTTCTAGCGCCGCCGCAAATTTAAATGTCGTTTGTTTGTATTCAAGAGTCGTCCTCACGCACTGTTTGTAGGTATGTTCTTGTAACATATTGTTAGTCGCTTTGCGTTTAAAGTAGTCGAAGCAAGGACGTCGCAATGTGAACAAAAACTTGTGTCGATGCTGTAATGTCTACGGAGCGTCGTCCAACCCCGGTGCGAGTTGATGCCGTGTTTGGTGCGACGTTATCGCTCTTGATTTTATTTTTAGCGTTCGTAAATGGTAGCTGCGCCTTATACGATATGATAGTATCTCGACACTCGTCACATAAACAATAGTAATTATAATTGTAACTGCTGGCGTCATTTGTTAAACATAATCTGGGGAAATCATGAATTCTATTAAAACGACAGTTTGCAGCCATAGGTGCTTGCGCAGTTGTTCACATTGAATGCGCCTAGCATTTTCATTGCGAAGGAAATTGTTGTTTCTCTGAATTTGCGCTTTAAGAGGTGACGTCACATGTATAGAGAATATTAATAGACTTGGCGGTCACATAAAGAGGTAGGGGAGAGTGTGCATAAAAGATACACTTTGTAAACAAACTAGTTTTTCAACTCAAAAATCTGATCAAAGGTAAACTTAAGTGAAAATCACAGCTTTTGATCAGTCTAAAATAATCATCTTACAATCATCTTAATCTTCTTCTTACTTTTATAAAAATCTGTCTCAAATAATTTCGAACTTCTGTCATAACAATTAAAACCATTTTTGGCAGAAGAAATTAATCACTCCTGTGTTACCACAAGACTCGTGGTGTCCAACCTCCACATATTTTGCACTGGTACTATTCTTCTTTGCTCTTTCATACACTCGACAATCCGGACTTTCAAAACATTTTGTATGAAAAAATATAACCTCAAACTACAGCTAATATTTACGTTAACATCATAACAGTATAATATTTGCGTAAAATAATGCCAAAATATATGCATAACAATGCAATATATTTATTTTGTCAACCTATGCTTTACACTTTTTGTCAAAAAAACTTAAGTAAACCGAATAATTATTTCATATTGGCTTCTAAATGTTCAATGCAGTCGCCACCGATTTCCTAGAACTGTCAAATGTCTGTGGGTCACAGCTGTCCAGTGCTACCATATAAAGAGTAACATTGAATTATGGTAGGTTTTTGTTAAGTGGGAGATAATCGCATCGGCTCTTTCAAAGCTTGGCTCTTTCATATAACACTCCCCTACTTGTTTACTGGGTGAAATTTAACCAAGTCTGGCCTCGTAAACCACTACTGTTAACGATTCATTTATGTCTATTTGACGTTATTTGCACGAGGAAGTGTTACATGCTTGTGAGACTAATACATACGTGCTTGTGACGTTGACAAGTATTAAAATTCCTACCTGATGCAATGGGCATTGAAGATGGGCCAAGAATCCGCGGAACAAACGTGCATCGTTATTAATCCAACTTTACATTCATCTTGCGAAAAGGCCGTTGACTTAGGTGATACGGCGCCTGCGATTATTTGACGACATTATTCTACTGCATTGCGAGTAGCGGCTCAAAAACTGCTAGCGAGTATAACGCGACATTTTAGAGAAGCGATTTTGTGGGTGATTATAATGTTTTCTGCTATTGTTACAGTGCATCCTGAACCAGTCTGTAGAATGGAAATTTAATGCTTTTACGCTTGAAACAGTCTCTGGAGGTAATGTATCTTATTTTGTTTGTATTGTAAGAGCGGTGTAAGAGCCAAATGTATACTGCGCGCCGATTTTGACCTTTAACAATCAAACACTTTACTTTTTTAACCCCAATTTGTAAGATTTTGAGAACTCCCATTTATGTAAAGCGTTTCTTTTTCTCAAGGACCTAAGTCCATACATGAATAAGTTATTCAGTGAAGAGTAGGTACTTAAAAACTGAAGTGTACCTAATTGTGTTTATAATTTAGCACATACATGGAAAACTCGACGGTAGGTGCGTCATTGGCACCTGATTTCATTTGGCATAAATAATAAACAGTTTGTTGAATTATCTTAATAATCTAAAACATCAGAGTCAGGGTTGACAGTCAGTATGAGGCTGTCCTCATACTGGCTGTCAACCCCGATTCCAGACTGCCAATCCGAGCTTCCACAATGTAAATATATTTCATCGAGAGTTATCCACGATTATGAGAGCCGAATTATTGATTTTAATTTGTAATCGCTAATCTACTAGTGAATTGGTGGATCAGTTTATTACTTACTTACTTATTTTAATTTTTGAATTGTTCTTTGTTTTTTATATTTTTACTACGGACACTTTTAACGTGCACGTCCTTCTACATTGTTCTCACATGTATAATTTCAACATTAATGATGTAACCAATATTTTGTAACATTTTTTTTTATTTAAAAGAGTGTCCGTGGTGTTTCTTGCCCGTTCTTCTCCATAGGTACCTACTACGCTTTGGAATGGGCTAGCTTCATATTTCTGACTGACCGACGCGCGACGTCTTGACAATTGAACAGTGCCTGTATAGGGTTGAATAAAAAAAATATAATAGGTTGGGGAAAAAGTCTTTTCGCATTATAGTATGTATGAACTTGTAATAAAATCTCTTTGGCTATACTATGTGTATCTGGCTGGTTTTGGTATCATTGAAAGTTTAAATTTTAAAGAACATAATTCCAAATTCAAATTAGGAAAATGTGTGATTTTTATTTGTTTTTCGTACTGTCAAGATGAGTGAATCTAATGAAGAAATTCGATACATTTTAAAATTTTACTACAAAAAAGGTAAAAAGGCAACGCAAGCCGCGAAAAAAATTTGCGATGTTTATGGACCTAGTGCAGTGTCTGTGAGAGTAGCACAAATTTGGTTTAAGCGTTTTCAATCCGGAAATTTTGATGTCAAAGATGCACGTCGCTCTGGTCGCCCTATTACGGATAAAATGGATGCCATTTTTGAAAAAGTGGAGCAAGATCGGCATATTAGTAGTTACGACGTAGCTGAAGAACTGGGAATTGACCACAAAACAGTTTTGGCGCATTTGAAAAAAACTGGGTACACAAAAAAGCTCGATATTTGGGTACCTCACGAGCTCACTGAAAGAAACCTAATGAACCGTGTACTCATTTGTGATTCTTTATTACGACGTAATGAAACCGAACCATTTTTGAAGAAGCTGATAACTGGTGATGAAAAGTGGATCACGTACGACAAGAACGTGCGAAAAAGGTCGTGGTCAAAGGCCGGTCAGGCTTCACAGACTGTGGCAAAACCCGGGTTAACTCGCAACAAGGTGATGCTGTGTGTGTGGTGGGATTGGAAGGGCATTATTCATTATGAGCTGTTACCACCAGGCAGGACCATCGATTCTGAATTCTACTGCGAACAACTGATGAGATTAAAGCAAGAAGTTGAGAGAAAGCGGCCGGAATTAATCAACAGAAGGGGTGTGGTTTTTCATCATGATAACGCTAGACCTCACACATCTTTAGCCACTCAGCAAAAATTAAGAGAGTTTGGCTGGGAGGTGTTAATGCATCCGCCGTATAGTCCTGACCTTGCACCTTCAGATTTCCACCTGTTTCGGTCTCTTCAGAATTCTTTAGGCAGTGTCAGGTTAACATCACGGGAGGACTGCCAAAACCACTTGTCGCGGTATTTTGATCAGAAGTCCCAAAATTTCTATAGCAATGGGATCATGTCCCTACCTACAAGATGGCAAAAAGTTATCGAACAAAATGGTACCTACATACTTTAGTTAAATGTAAACATACTATGTTAAAAAATGTTTTGAATTTTCTTAAAAAATGCGAAGAAACTTTTTCCCCAACCTAATACTTTGGTATATTAACGTAATTGAAAGACAATTGGTTGAGCTCTGTATTAGGACCTAAATACTTTATCTTGCGGCGAGTAAAATTTTGATCAACAATAATTTTAAAAGATATTTCATGTTGGACATTTGTAAGTCGCTTCTCATTTTTTTTATCTTAGACGGACGTCTTTGCCACAAATTACAAAATTTCACACAAAATATCATAACCTTTTCAGGAGGTGCATTTTCAAAAATCCTTCCTTAGTGCTCACTTTTGTTATATAAGGAACCCATGTGCAAAATGTAATGCTTCTAGACCCGGTTTAGGCTGTCTGGTAGTGCGTGAATTTAAGATTTTATTAAATAGGTACAGACGCCAGCACATAAACCTACTACAATCTGTCAAACTTCTTTAATAGATTTTCAACTTTATCACTAAAGCGGACACTGGTGGTTGACCGCTTTTCGACCTTATTGCCTTACCTAGATGTAAATTAGAGATCTATTCACCTCCTCATATTGCAACTCATTGAATTCCTTAATTGATATTGACTTAATTACTTCTATTCGATAACTTCATTTACTTACTCTAGCGGGTATGGTTCTCATTGAAATTCCTAACTGAGTTCACTACACAAAGAGAACTGAAGCTGAACGGCGCTCACTATTAGTTCATAGTTGACTTTTGGTAGTCTCTAATTGAATTTAAGATAATCAGCTGTTTACTCGGAAAATAGATCAGAAGTATGCTACTATTGCACTCCGCTACTACTGCACTCATTCTGAAGATGATAAGGATAACTTACCCCTATGCATACCCATACGTGTAGGTTATCCTTTTCGTCAGGTGCGATTCATTCATTGACCGGGGGTAATAGGCAAATTTACAGTTTTTGAGAAACCAATTAGTAATGCTCCTTCTGGCTTATTTTCCTCAAAATATGAATATGTCAGCGAAATATTAATATACAATTATTTAATTTTTATAACGTAATAGCTGACCCGTCAGACGATGTCCTGTCAAAATTCCAATTTTGATTTTTCGTCTGTACTTTTGAGATTTTTTCTAATTTTCTTTTTTCATAGACAACACCAGTCGAGCAAAAAAAAAATATATTCAAATTGCTCGAGCCATTTTCGAGTTTTATTCAGAATAGATTGGTGTCATGGTGGTTCCAGTGTCGTCATACTTTCTTCCCGTCAATATAATGTTTTTTTTCTGTGTTGTCTGCACACAAACTTAATTTAATACTTTAATAATAATAATACTTTAATACATATTCGGTAGTCTTAATTAACAAGGTAAAATATTTAAAAAATAATATTCATAGCAGATAAATAATTATTTGTGTTAACTTCGACAGCCTTATGTTGGACGATTTCGATTTCAAAATTTCTTATGTAAGTAGTTACCTGAAAATGAGACTAAATACTAATTTAGTTGATTAATGACCAGTGAACTATTCTACAAAACAAAATTCATAATGTATTTTTCTTGTCACCTAGCCTAATGCGTAACACGCTCACAAGGGCAATGTTTAACCGCCAAAATGTCTGTCATTTTGGCAGTTAAACAATGTTCATTGCGTTATGTACTAATACGTTATGTAATCAATTTTGAACCTTATGCGTTAGTTATAAAGTTGAAAATCTATTAAAGAAATTTGACAGATTGTAGTAGGTTGATGTGCTGGCGTCTGTACCTATTTAATAAAATCTTAAATTCACGCACTGCCAGACAGCCTAAACCGGGTCTAGAAGCATTACATTTTGCCATGGGTTCCTTATATAACAAAAGTGAGCACTAAGGAAGGATTTTTGAAAATGCACCTCCTGAAAAGGTTATGATATTTTGTGTGGAATTTTGTAATTTGTGGCAAAGACATCCGTCTAAGATAAAAAAAATGAGAAGCGACTTACAAATGTCCAACATGAAATTTAATATCTTTTAAAATTATTGTTGATCAAAATTTTACTCGCCGTTTAATCTTCAGCAAGATAAAGTATTTAGGTCCTAATACAGAGCTCAACCAATTGTCTTTCAATTACGTTAATATACCAAAGTATTTTTTTATTTTTTATTCAACCCTATACAGGCACTGTTCAATTGTCAAGACGTCGGTCAGTCAGAAATATGAAGCTAGCCCATTCCAAAGCGTAGTAGGTACCTATGTCTGTACGCTGCCGCGCTGTTTAGCAAACGATTTTTGCAAACATATGTAACAATGATTAAGCAATTTCCTTCAAAATCCTTCAGATTACGAATAAAAGTTTATACGAAGGGGTTTTCTAACTTCAATTTTTGTAATTGATTTTTATAGATATCTATAGGTATCAGGATAGACTAGTCTTCAGAAAATTTTCTGTATTTGACCCATTGATAAATGTTATTCCCTACACGAAACGATGGAGTTAGTTGTAGACCCCGAGGCAGTATGATCCGATTGTATCAAATCGATTGAACTTTGGCATACTTGTACCGTTCTCATTGAAATAGAGCTCCATTATGGGTTTTGGCAGACAAAAATATATACCTAATAATAACACTGCAATTTTCCATAAACTTTCTAAAGTAACAATACTAATAACTGAATCGATTACACAAAACAACTAAAAACTACGTTGTGTTTAAAAATAAAATAAAAACACACTTGTCTTTAAAGTAGATGACTCCGCAATATCCTGTCCTCCTCCAATGACTAATTATTGTAAAACTATTTTCTATAGCGGGCACAAGAACAATTCTCTAAACTGTGTTTGCATAATAATAGTGCATGCCTGTTTCAAATTAACATGTAAGCGGGGTAAGCGACGAGCGTGTTCGCAACAATTGCGACACGCCCGTGACGTGCGCCTCACTAGCCCGTCTCGCCTTAAGAGGGAACAGTGCCTGCGATTCTCCAAAACAAATGTATTCCCCTTTTTTTCTGAATAATGCCTCTAGAGCAATCATTTTTTTTTTCATAAAATCAAGGTCTGCTGAAGACACGTCTCTGTTATTTCCTTTTTTTCAGCAACTTATTGGTAATGAACATATAACTCTAATAATTACAAAAATAGCCCCATTTTTACCGCCGTAATTAGAGGACTACCAGACAAATTTTAAAAGTTTTTAACATCAAATAAAATGATAGGAACCAAGACATAATCTTTTTTTAAATTTTAATGCAAAAAATTATTGAATCGGCTCAGTTTTCGAGGAGAAAAAAAGGGAATACGAAACGACAATCTCGTCCATTTTTTTGTGATATATAATCGGTCTGAGCTGCAGCTGTCCCTATCGCACTCTACGAAGGCAGGCTTGAAGTAAGACGACGGCAATAGTTTCTTCAAATACCTATTTTTCAAATTCTTGGCAGTCCCTGTACCCTCTTAAGCACGCACATGTATCGAGGCATTAACTCGCAGTTTGTGTTAACCCTTACAAAGAAGGCCCAGTGGTGACGGCCCCGACTTACGAGTAAGTAGGTCTTATGTTCTAACACTTCTAATCCTGTCAAGCACTTTACTTTGTGTCATTCATTTCATCACCACTACTTTAAAAATCGGTGCAAAAACGAGAGATAACCGGCAGGTCTTAGAACGAAAAATTCAAGGACATGTCACACTCACACTGAGCCCGCGTGGTGGGTTACGGCCCACTCTCTCTCACAGAGGTGGCCTGTGTCCCAGCAATGAAAATGTTGATTGACTATGCTATGCTGACAAAACTATGGTATAGCAGATTTCGTATATTTTTGTCGCTAAATTGGGGTTTTATGTGCTCTAAAAACCAATTTATGTCGCCAGAATTTAAAAGAGTTTTTGGTTCATTTGGTTCAGATTTGAATTCAGTTCAGTTTAAAAAAAAAATTAAGTCATGATGCTTTCAATATTGAATTCTAATTTCTATTTAAATACAAGCATACAAATTGTCATTTAAATAAGGGGGACCAGGACGTAACTAAATGTGTAATACTGAATACGGGAGACCCAAATACAGCTAGGTATAATGGAAAGTGAACAGGATATTGCCATAAATACTATGCTTGGAAAAGCTACACGTTAGACAAAATTGGTCATTATCAAATTTTCAGTTTCCTAACAGACTATTCGCATGAAACATGTCTGCTCGGAAAACTCTTAAAAACTATCTTACGGAACTGTGTCATTCAATGTCCTATTGTACCATAATATTATTGAGGTTATGACTTACGTAAGAATTATGTTTTTTTATTCTATCTACCTACATACGTCCGCTCTCGCTTGTCACAATCACGTGAAATAATGTCTATGTTCATCTTTACTGCTGCATTTACTCGATGTAAGTTTCTTGCCTGTAGCATACAATACAATTGAAGCAACAAATGACTTGACGATGCAACTTTTATTGTTGCTTCAACTTAAGAGCCCATACTACCTCAGCTCAAATTCAGTTTTTATCTCGCTATCACCATACTGCTCGCGGACTGAGTGAGGGCAAGTCGGAGTGGGGTGCTGACGGCTCCAAGGCGCCAATACTTTAGGTAATTGCTTTTTACGGCGAAAATAATTGTAATAAAAAAAGTCGTGGCTTTATAATTAGATCCGTTATTATGCAAAGTTTCATGATCTAATTAAAAGTATTTTTTGAATACCAGCGGTATATTGTTCAGTTTGGAGGTAATTTTGTATTTTTTTAATATACATTTTTGTTGAAATCGTGTTTTCGTTTAACATAGTACTTAACATTAATCCTCAACTTTAACATATATTTATTTCAAAATTAATGCTGCAGTATTTTCATTTGAGGTAGTATAGGCCCTTAAGGGTCCACTAGTCGTTGTGTCGAACTCGTTGGTGCCCCCGCCAACGTGTTCGGGCCATCGTGACTAATATGCATGCTGATTAGTCTAATTATTAATTTATTTAGTATTTATTTATCTAGTTTTTTATGTATATATTTATTCATTTATATAGTTTTACTACATAAGTTAGTTATTTACGCCCAAAGACGAGTTAAAATTAGTGTTGAAATATAGAAGTTTCGACGCTCATAACTTCCAAACCTATTTTTTTTCCAATTCTGCTTCCATACAGGGCAAAATAATGACAAGACAAAATTGATATAATTTTGAACGTACTCCTTCAAACATACGAGTAATCACCATACTACGTTTGTGTAGAAGAATGACCGACTAGCGTACCCTTAAGGTATGCCATAGGCAATTAAATGACACCGTGTAAATCAAGCTTAAAAATCCAGACTATTGTACCAGTAGGTATTTTTAATCCAATCTGTCAAAGATACTTATCGACAAAAAAACACAAACTTATCCTCTTTATAAAGTAGGTTAGTCACGAAGGTATATCGACATTCAACCGAGACTGTTAGCAGTTATATATGTGAAACGTTGAAAAATTATGAGTTGTGGGTAGGATTTGCCTGATTAGCCACTTGTTGATTCACTATTACTAGGAAGTCCACGAATTCACGTATTAGAGGTGGACAAATGTGGGAAGCCTAACTAATATAATATTATAAATGCGAAAGTGAGTTTGTTTGTTACGCTTTCACATTAAAACGGCTAAACGGATTTGGATGAAATTTGGCACTTGGGTAGACCATAACCTGGAGAAGGACATAGGATACCTTTTATCCCGATATTCCCACGGGATCGAAACTAATGCGGATGAAACCGCGGGGCGCAGCTAGGACCTATTAAATAAACGAGACCAAGCTTTGTTTCTCATCATTCGACTGAAATACTGAAAGATAGGTACTCGTTTACACAATTTAATTCAAAGCTTTCGAAAAAATCCGCCTTTTTCCATTTTCACGCTGAAACTGAATCAATGAAACAAATTGAAATAACTACTTACTACCTTTTCATGGGTGGCTATAATACTAATGTTTCCAGCAAATACCTGAACTATCAAAGTCAAATGCGACTCTGATAGGATACAGTTATTGAGTCCAATAAACAGTTACTTCACACTTTTCAAGTTTTCAACCTGTTGACTTTGGCTCTTACACCGACGACTAAAATATACACTTCTAAACTCGTTATAAACTTTAATATTACCATATTGTACTGAATTATGTGAATTTGAAACTAGTCTACTTAATTTTGTTGGTTTATTCTGTTCACTTTTCTATTTAGATTGTAAACTTTTGAAAAATTATAATCTTTACCTAGTTTTATTTGGATTATCATGAAATTTCGAAATATCTGTACGATATTATTCGTATTATCCAATCATCCAAAAAGTACGCTACTGAAAGCTTCAAGCGGGGATAACAAGCGGGTTCAAAAGTCTACCGGACATACATGTTTTTTTTTATTCAGATAGATAGGTAGGTTGTAGGTACATTTATACACATAAATAAACATAAAGGACAGAAATTGAATCGTGTGCGAGATTTATTTATTTTGGTGATGGATTTAAGTCAGAAACAATTGAGTCAACAAGAATGTACATTGGAAAAAAAGAAACATTTTGCGAAGAGACATTCTGAGAAATTTTGCGTCCAGTAGACATTTTGTGGTCATTTTGCGACTGAACAAACAAGCACTCTGCTTGAAAGCAGAAGCTTTTTTCACTGGAATTCAGAATATGCAGCGGTATGTAGTATATTAATTAATTAATAACCGACTTATATTTACACTTTGCACCACACATAAAAGTTATCGGTCAGTACTATTAGTACCTATATAGTTACACATAAAATCATAATATGAGGTTAAATTATATAAAACTAGACAAAATTAGATGAAATTAAACAATATAAGACAACATTAGAAAAAATAGATAAAATTAGACAAAATTAGATAGAATTCGACTACAATTATACAAGATAAAATTTAATTTATTTACTTAGTGTAAATAAATTAAATTCGTACTGGAGTGGCTGTAACTGAGGTACAGACGGCCTCAATAAATATTCAAAGTATAAATCGCCATATTTTCGATTCAGCTAAAGTTGTTCGCGGTTCAGTTTAGCGTTCATTTATCAAGGCGGGTCTACACGAGCCGTGGCATGTTCCTAAACATTCATTTAAACTTTGACCACAGCTTTTGGGCATATTTAAAACGAAGCCAGAAGTTTGGCCGATGTTTACGTTGCTATTTTTGTCAGGCCTCGTACTGGTAAACCCTGCTTGAAGGTTTGTGCTAGGAAAAGGAATATTGATCAAATTAAGTGGTAGTCTTCCCATTAAGTTTTTGTAAGCGGGAAACTAGCTGCGCCTACGTCATGGAACCGCTCTCTTCCCTCACAAGGTCCGACTATTAATTAGCTAGACGACAAAACAGTCGTTGAACTGAGCTAATCAGCGGAGTATGGTTTCTGCCCACTTCGACTGGCCAAACCATCACTAGTATTTAATTTGGTCACCTTCCTTTCATTTTACCTTGTGTAGGTACCACTGGTACCAATGCAGGGTATTCGCACACTCGTTTTCACAGTTTTAATGCCCGTCCCTTCATCTTAACCTCAACAAACACTAATTTCTCTTTCCTCCACCAGGACGATGCCTGCCAGTGCTATGCGTGCATCTGTTCCAAATGTACGGCCTTCTGGCCCACTTCCAACTTGATGCAACCAAGGCCTGGAAACTCTTCAGCCTGATCGAAGAAGGATACCATAGCTCCAATCCTTACCACAATTCGATCCACGCAGCTGACGTCACGCAGGCTATGCATTGCTTTCTGCAGCAGAAACGCGTAAGTACAGTTTTTCAGGGTTGTCGCTGAATAGTATTCTTAGTTCTACTAATAACATCTATCAATGAGTCAAAATAACGAAACCGCAAAATTTCAAACCCATTCGTTTTCTTACTTACCTCTTTTGGAACCCTGGAGTATTTTAATTAAAACCAGCATTAATTTGAAAACAACAAATAGGGAGGGCTATATAGCAATTTTTTTTACGTGCGTTCCGTTTGACACGTCCTCGGCATCATATTACATAAATTGAGCAGGTTCGTATAATATATATAGAAATACAGAATATATATAGAAATACAGAATATATATAGAAATACAGAATATCGCTTGTAGAAATTATATTGAAACTGAAATCCAGAACGAAGTTAAAATAAATATGCTCTCTACGTGATTAAAAAATAATTAAAAAACTATTATTGCACATATAATTGTATCTCATATTTATTGAGTGGGTTGAAAATGTTTACCACTCAATAAATACGATACATTTTTACTTAAAATAAACATGATATCCATTTAGATATAAAAAATTAAAACTTTATATCAAGGTTGGCAACGCGTCAGTGAACTTCTTGGTATTGGCTGTGTGTATAGTTGAGGAGTTGGGTATAAGTTTCTACCACATGGTCCCTCGACGGCCATGATTACAAACAGATACCTACGATATACGGCTTGGTTCTAATTGCATGCCACTGCTTACCACGACTTCAGTAGGACTTCAAAACTAATAATATATTATAAGCGAAGCATCAAAAGCAGTCGCGTCATTTACACATGAAAACGTTCTTGTCTCCTTGATACGACCATTCACAAAACTTCGTCAATCTTTATATTGAATGCTCTTTGTAAGAAAATAAAGTTCCACACAAAAGCTGGTATTTTCAAAGGAGAGTTCAGTCACTCTGGTTTATTTATAAAACCCAACAAATTGTATACTTTCATACAATTTGTTGCACAAAATTACGCATCACAATTTATTTCGGTGAAAACCAAACAAACAATAGCGAAAACAGAAACTGAATTGGCGCCAAAATAACAATACGCATTCCATAAACACGTTCAATTAGTTGATTGCGCCGTCACATGAAAGAAAGTCACTTCGCCCTTTGCAATTATTCGAACTGTTTACGCTTTGAAGTATTTTTAGTTTTGAATTCAGTATATTATTAGTTGAGGTTTTAGATTCAGTATATTAATAGTAAGTTCAAGGAATTACAATACTGCTCTTTATTCTATTTTCTTTCAAAAGTACGTATGTCGATCGATGTCAATCGAAAGATTTCAAAACTACGCGTGTACTAGACACCACTGGTGGTGTTCCATAAAAACATGAAATTCAATACGTTATCGGCATACCGTATACGTGTCATTTGGATTTATGCATGGCATCGTTGCCAGGGCAGTAAGACTACGATCTATGCGTGTACGCAAATTTTACTGAATATGTGAAGGATTTCTTGGTTAATCTTTCTGGAGTCTGTAACGGTTTTCCCTCACATGTATATAATATAAATTCGTTTATTTATAAAAAGGGGCTCGTAAAAAAAATAACAATTAAAATAAAACACAGTTGCCGATTTTCCGATAAGTGTGCTGCTGAACCTGTGATTTGCCTGAAGCTAGGTAGTGCATAAATACTTAATACAATAAATGAACAATAAATGAGTATAGAGTAAAAATTAAAATTAGGTTAGTAAAAGTAAAATAGCATATTAGCGGTTCTATTTGCAGACAATAAGTAGATCTTCTGTCTGTGGATAAGCGATGGTTACAAAATATTTAAGTATATTTTTCTACACCTCAAGCATCGGTATGATTTGATTTCAATCATGATTTAAATCATTTTTTTTTTTCAATAAAAGTCAATGATTTTATTATGTGTTTAATTTTACTTTCTTTCACGGAAATCGACATAGAAAACAGATTTAGAAATTATATGTTAAAAACATTGATATAATAGGTTGGGGAAAAAGTTTCTTCGTATTTTTTAAGAAAATTCAAAACATTTTTTAACATAGTATGTTTACATTTAACTAAAGTATGTAGGTACCATTTTGTTCGATAACTTTTTGCCATCTTGTAGGTAGGGACATGATCCCATTGCTATAGAAATTTTGGGACTTCTGATCAAAATACCGCGACAAGTGGTTTTGGCAGTCCTCCCGTGATGTTAACCTGACACTGCCTAAAGAATTCTGAAGAGACCGAAACAGGTGGAAATCTGAAGGTGCAAGGTCAGGACTATACGGCGGATGCATTAACACCTCCCAGCCAAACTCTCTTAATTTTTGCTGAGTGGCTAAAGATGTGTGAGGTCTAGCGTTATCATGATGAAAAACCACACCCCTTCTGTTGATTAATTCCGGCCGCTTTCTCTCAACTTCTTGCTTTAATCTCATCAGTTGTTCGCAGTAGAGTTCAGAATCGATGGTCCTGCCTGGTGGTAACAGCTCATAATGAATAATGCCCTTCCAATCCCACCACACACACAGCATCACCTTGTTGCGAGTTAACCCGGGTTTTGCCACAGTCTGTGAAGCCTGACCGGCCTTTGACCACGACCTTTTTCGCACGTTCTTGTCGTACGTGATCCACTTTTCATCACCAGTTATCAGCTTCTTCAAAAATGGTTCGGTTTCATTACGTCGTAATAAAGAATCACAAATGAGTACACGGTTCATTAGGTTTCTTTCAGTGAGCTCGTGAGGTACCCAAATATCGAGCTTTTTTGTGTACCCAGTTTTTTTCAAATGCGCCAAAACTGTTTTGTGGTCAATTCCCAGTTCTTCAGCTACGTCGTAACTACTAATATGCCGATCTTGCTCCACTTTTTCAAAAATGGCATCCATTTTATCCGTAATAGGGCGACCAGAGCGACGTGCATCTTTGACATCAAAATTTCCGGATTGAAAACGCTTAAACCAAATTTGTGCTACTCTCACAAACACTGCACTAGGTCCATAAACATCGCAAATTTTTTTCGCGGCTTGCGTTGCATTTTTACCTTTTTTGTAGTAAAATTTTAAAATGTATCGAATTTCTTCATTAGATTCACTCATCTTGACAGTACGAAAAACAAATAAAAATCACACATTTTCCTAATTTGAATTTGGAATTATGTTCTTTAAAATTTAAACTTTCAATGATACCAAAACCAGCCAGATACACAAAGTATAGCCAAAGAGATTTTATTACAAGTTCATACATACTATAATGCGAAAAGACTTTTTCCCCAACCTAAAAAACTAGATGCACAGTCTCGAACAAAAGTAACGCTCAAAACTGTCTCCAACTATACATAAGTAGTTATACTCATGATATAAACATACTTTTTTGTAAATTCAACCTTACGCGCATGTTTTAAAGTTGTTTTTACAAAGCAATGTTTGTAAACCAATCAAAACGTAGGACCGAAATTTGTCGGTAGAACAAGGCATGAAGTGGAGTGGAATATTTTTAAATACTTTTATTTTTTTTAAATTGACTTAGTATTTTAAGTTTTTAAAATTTATATAAAAGTGTGTTCCAAACACATATTTATACTTTTATAATAATAGGTATTGTTGTTATCGAAACTAAATAACTAATTAGGTTAAAACTTAAAACATATAATCATCATAATACTTAAGACAGTATGCAGATTCTGGTATTTATTTTATTTCTGTGAATATTGGGAATGTGGTTTCAATAGTCACCCAAGTAATTTATATGAGATAAGATATGTACCTAAAATCGAAAACAACATTATTAAAAAATGTATAAATGGAATCATTAAAAAAACTCGAATTACCTAAAAAAATAACCCCTTCCCCCCACTTAGAAATGCGGTTATCAACAACACTGTATTCTGAACAAAATTCGTTGTTACCAAAGTTTTGCAATCGTTCTAAGAAGAGTTCCGTTATGTATCTCTCAAGTTCATCATCAGGTCATGATAATGTTCATATAGGCACAACCGGAGACTATTTTTACATAGAAAATAAAAATAATCACTCAATTTGGCCCATAAAACAAGTAAGCGATATACAATTATTTAAAACGATCTTCGAATTGATGACCTTTTCTCCTTTTGGAAGTCGGTTAAAAACTATATATAAATATTAATTTAATTCTAAATACAAAAACATATAAAAGTTAAAGATAATTTAAAAAAATAAAAACATAATAATAAAAAATCGACTCCATTGAAAAGAACAGGGTCAATTTGTATTATTCGACTAAATTAAAAGGAGGTTGTAATGCATTGTTCTTACACAGAAAAAGCGGATATTGAAATTTGCCGTATTATAATTGGACTGTTGAGTGAAATTTTAAGACAAATTAAATCAAAATCACCTATTGCTCTCTATATTTAGTCATAAAAGTAACAAAAACAAATCAATAAACTCTTTAACTTACCGAAAGTACGATATCCAATCCTTTTTTAACGTTCTTGACGTAATATTTTTACAATTTTTGAAGCAACACTTCGGCATTTCTAACGTACGGTCAATGACGCGTGCGACGCGATACTATTTGAAAGGTGCGCACAATTTTAGATTGTGCGCACTTTTTTGCGGACGTTTTTGAGACGCTGTGTGTATCTTGGGTTTTTTATATATCAATGGTTAAAAACTATCTTTTACATCAGAAAAAATATTTTTCCAGCCTTTTCAATTCGGGTTAAAACAGCGCGGGGTTCCCCTTTTCTCTGACACCCAAGGGCGCGTTCCGTTTTACGCAGAAATATTGTTAAAACGAAAAGAAAAAAAAACCGTGATTAATTAGGATTAAATTTTTTTTTAAGATTAAAAAAAAATGCTTTTATTTTTCTCAAGAAATTTAATTCAAATATACTAAGTTTTCTATTTAATTTATTGTATAGAAATGGGCCTAAGAATGTAAAATCTTTCTACAAAGACATATTAAGTATTTGAAAACTTTGCAGAACACACTGCACTGCGTAACTGCAAAACTTTCTTTACATTCAATTCATGATTGTAATTTTTTCTTTACATATCACTCAGCCACACTGGCCAGTCATGTACTCATCACGCGACCAAGTTGCAAGTAGGACCAATATACTCGCGACCACTCCGCGTTACGAGCATATTGCCAAAAGCTCGACACGAGTTCAAAACCGGGAGCCCGTATGGGTCTCCCGGGCAGCTGTGAAACCAGCCTAAGAAATAGAGGAATTCCAACTTTTTCCGACCTTGGTTTGAAGTTGGATCAAAATTTGGCTAAAGTCAATTAGATTTCAGCAACGGATATAGTATATAAGAAACTTATGAAGTCCATGACTTTATTTGGTATAAACAAATTCAAATTATTCAGGCATCGCTGATAAATTCCTAAAGCTATTTCCACGTAGGTATCTGTTTCGTATAGCTAAACTGCCAGTGTAGAACGTGTGCATCCTCGATGAAGATCCTAATTGCCAAAGCCGAGCTTAAACAGGGTTCAAATTATGTTACAAATATACTCCAGTTTGACCCCTTTGAAACAAACATTGAATTTCCAAAACCTTGTGTAACAACTTGATAAATTCAATATTGTGGCGTCCACGGCAACCAGAATAGTCGAACCTCTTGCTAAATGCATGGAGATTAAACGTCAGTTTAAGTGGCGCCGTAGTACTGTACTTTGCACAGTTTTTCTATAGGAGGGTTTGCGGAAATTGTAGTGTGAACTGTGTACGTTTTCTAAATTATTAAGAGCTGGTAGAGTGGAAGAGGTATATTGAGCTTGACCATTGCGTGTTTATAAAGACTCCAAACTCAAAATCATTTATTTCAATTGAACCATGTATAGGCACTTTTGAATTGTCAAAGAAGTCGTTGCTCATTCCAAAGCGTAGTAAGTACCTATGGCGAATAACGGAGGAGAAACTCCATGGACACTCTTTTGAATAATATTTTTACAAAATTAAAGTAAAATCATAAATCATTACGTTCAAAACATCCAGCAAAAGGAAGCAAAAAAGAGTGCAGCACAAAGAAGAAAAAAAAAGTCGAGAGTTGTCGCCATGTTGTGGAACAAATTTCATTCCAACCGGGAATGAAATTCTTTCGCTGTTTATTATGTAAATAACAGGCACAAGGAAATTAGCTACTTTATATATTATTTGGCTACTTTGTTAGCTTAAAAAAGTATTCCAGTACTTCTAATAATACTGAAATAGATTCTTTAAACTTTTGGAATCGACAAAAGAGAAGCTTAAAGGTACAATTCCGTAGCCGACCGCAGGTGGCAACTGCAGGCGACGTGTCGCCGCGACACGCCTGGTTTCTATGTATTTCAATGAAGACGACGTGTCGCTAGCTACGGAAGGTATTTCATAGAAACCAGTCTAAAAAAAGAAGTTTTGGAGGGAACTTAAAGATCCAACACACACGCCACCATCAGCGAGACATTTAAGCGAGGATGACATAATCTTAGCCGCTAGGACACATTCAATCAATGAACGACATATTACCCAGTAAATGGTAGTTCTATAGTACATAACACTCACACCTGTGCTATACAATTATATAATACAAAGGACATTGAGTATATACAATGCAATGATAGTCTGACAATTTTTTGCAGCTCCAACAGTATTTAGTTGGCGAATCGAATGTGTCATTAATTGGCATGGAAAACCCACTAAGTGTCATTATTTTGAGATGTGGAAAGATATAAAGAAAATAAAGAGTAAGAGAAATAGTTTATTCTGCACATGTAAATAATACGCACATTATAAAATAAACACACACAGATAGACAGACAAAGGTATTAGACATTGTCCTACGCGAGATCCAACAGTTTAACTTAAATATACATATGGATAGAACTATAGATTAAGCTCACCTTTTTTTAATACGGTGACCACAAACACGTCCGGCTAATGATGAGCCGTCGTATAGGCAGTGGGCGCATACGACCGAAATATACGGAGCACAAACAGAAAGATAGCGTTGGCCGCTGCATAGTTATGAAAATAGTTGCTTCCCGTAGTACGGGAACTATAGATACTAATTATAGAATTATCGACCTGTCAACATTCGGATATCGTAGCGGTTGCACAAACAGAGCGCTTTTAGTTTTCCCTAATGGAAATGCCAATGGATTACGATTGAGGTTTTTTAACCGAGTATGTATAGGTAGGTGACGCCTTGAAACAATTGTTCAGTTTCATAATTATACAACTTCATAGTCGTTTCAAAGGCTTGAAGCATTTTCCTCGCCTTCAAATCTGGTTATACAACTAAGTTATAAATTAAGGTCAAAGTCGCATGAAAGATGTGAAGTACGTCACGATAACATTATTCGATTTATGTGCTCTTTATGTTTTCGAAGGAGTACTGTGTGAAAACTTCAGCTTGAGGTTCTAGGTATTCTAGACCTAGAATTAAAATAGTTTTAAATCATAAATTGAGTATAGCTCTTTTAATAAATCAATCTGCCTAGCCTTTTCCCAACTATATTGGGGTTGGCTTCCAGTCTAACCGGATGCAACTGAATACCAGTATTTTACATGGAGCGACTGCCTATCTGACCTCCACAACCCAGTAACTGGGTAATACGATACCCCTTGGTAAGACTGGTTGTCAGACTTTCGGGCTTCTGACGACCCGTAACGACTCAAAGATCCACGAATGACAGCCAGGACCAACGGCTTAACGTGCTTTCTGAGGCATGGAGGAGTCTCGGTGTGTAAAGATGGTCACCCATCCACAGACCAACCCCAGCAAGTGTAGCTTAACCTGATGGATCGATCCGAGTGGCAGGTATTTCTTAGCCACTAGCTCCTCTAATACGAGCAAGCCACGAGCTCTTGTGATAAATGAATTGCATAAAATAATTCGCAAAATTATAGATTTTGCGATCTACTTATTGTCCAGTGGTAGACAAGAGCTTTAAATTCAATTGTATTCGGAGAATTATTTATTGATGAATGAAACAGTCGATGAATCGCTGAAACTCTGTAAACATGCAAAATTCAATCGAAATTTCTACGAAATAATCAATAGAAAATTTAAAATTGTACGCTGAGTATCCGCCACTTACAAATACGAAAATGTTTAGCATAGATAATATTTCATTTATTCACTAATTAGATATAAGATATCATGTGTAAAAATATTAATAAATACATTGTATAAATATTTAAAAAAAAATGTATCTAAATAATATATGTTAACTTAAACTTTGATATTAAGCTAGTTTTGTTTACACGTTAATATACAAAGGGTTATAAGCCTTTGAAATATGCAGAATAAGAAGGTTGTTAAATCTTACATAACTAACTTTCAAAACTATTCACGAATAATGTTTTAGTTACATAATTATTGCGAAGCTGCTAGGTATCTCTTTGTCTGGCGAACGAGGTCTAGGCCATGGTACGGAGCGAGAGGGCATGGGAAGCCGTCACCTCTTTCTGCGAAGCAGTAATGCTAGCGAAGGAGCGCGTGAGGGAGAGGCAAATTTCGCGCCCTTACGCCCCTAGTCGCCGCAGGAGACGCCCTGAGTGCCGGGAATCCCAGGCCGATTCCCGGCTACCGTAGGCGCAGACTTGCGGACGATGAGCGATGGGTAGTTCGCCGCCCAATAAGGACCAGGCCCGGGTCGACGGCGCGTTGTGTTCCACGCGGGCCTCAAAGAGATGTCAGCACAACTGACGGGGTCCGCTAGGGCCGATGCCTGCATGGGTCACGAAAATCCGAAAGGGATATCGTGGCCCCTGGCAACACACAGGCAACTGAAGGAACACAGGTGGGTTTTAGTTAACAAGAGTTTGACACGCCCTCCTGCTCCGCCCAGAGCGCGAGAAGTTATTTGATAATTACCCAAGTAAAAAAAAAAGGTATCTCTTTGTCTAAATACGTAAACGTTAGCAGTACATGTTCTGTAACCTACTCTTAAATTAAAGAACGTGAATGTCCATCAAAGATTGATTTTAAATATTTGAATGTATTAAGTCAATTTTTTCGTTCATTCATAGGTCTCATGAAAATGGCAGGACTTTTACTTAGCCTTAATATTTAATTTGTGTGTGGATCAAGGAGTCTTCCGGAATTTAATGAAATACAGCAAAGTAATACCACCTTTCAAATCCGGGGACAGTAAAGTCCAGAATAATTATAGGCCCCTTTTATAATTATTGGTATTGCCGGTTGGTGTTGCCGTGTTGCCGGTTTTCAGCAAGGTGTTTGAAAAGGTAATGCTTAATCAAATGCTCAATCATTTTAACACAAATAAAATCCTTCACGATCAACAGTATGGATTCACCAAAGGACGTTATACGACCGTCGCCGGTGTAATCTTATTAAGACACATTTTTGACGCGTGGGAAGAGGACCAAGACCCAACAGAAATCTTTTGTGACCTCTCCAAGGCATTTGATTGTGTGTATCACGAAACCTTACTCTTAAAACTTCAGCATTACGGACTTGGAAAACTTGCGCTCAATTTAGTAAAATTTTATTTAAATGATACACAACAGCAAGTTATAAACGGTATCAATCCACTCGGTTTAAAAGTAAAAATGGGTGTGCCACAAGACTCGATATTGAGTCCATTCCTCTTTTTATTTTATTTTCTTTATTTTATTTCTCTGTTTTTAGTACCTATGTATTAACGATCTACTTCATTTATTAAAAAAATCAACCACAAATGGTGGTTTTTGCTGACGATACTTCCTTAATTTTTAAGGTAGATAGACGTGCTACAAATTTTGACGACGTAAATAACGCCCTACTGCAGGTCCAAAATTGGTTCACTGCTAATAATTTAGTATTAAATGGAAAAAAAACTAAGTGCCTAAAATTTTCTTTACCAAATGTCAAAAGTAGTGATTGTGAGATAGTATTGAATCAAGAGAAACTAGAATTTGTCGATAAATCTGTTTTCCTGGGGATCACGCTCGACTCAAGGCTACAATGGGGTCCTCATTTAACATCTCTTGCAGGACGGCTAAGCTCAGCAGTCAAAAAAAATCCGTCAATTTACTGATGTAGATACCGCGAGGCTAGTCTATTTCAGTTATTTTCATAGAATCATGTCTTACAGTATTTTATTGTGGGGACGGGCTGCAGACATCGAGTCTATTTTTATTCTGCAGAAAAGAGCGATCAGAGCCATAAATTATTTCCGCAGGCGCGACTCTAAGGGGACTTTAAGGATATTAAAATCATGGCGGTACCTTGTCAATATATCTATGAAAACATCATGTACGTAAGAAAAAAAATTACATTTAGGTAGCTTTGTAGAAGTATAAAGCTACCATTTACTGGGTACGACTTTCATTGACTTGAATGTGCCCTGGTGGCATTGAGTATGTCATGCTCACTTAGATGTCTTGCTGATGGTGGCGCGTGTGTTGGATCATTTAGCTCCCTTCAAAATGGGTGAGCTGAATGGTGCTGATCCATGCGTCATGTTCGTGAACGGGCGCCGTCAGTTGGGACTGGTCATCTCTTAGCTGCCACGGCTTATTTTAATTTTTGAATGGATCTTTGTTTTCATATTTTTATCAAGGACGCTTTTAACGTGCACGTCTTTCTACGTGGTTCTCACATGTATAATTTCAACATGAATGATGTAACCAATATTTTGTAACAATTTTTTTATTTAAAAGAGTGTCCGTGGAGTTTCTTGCCTGTTCTTCTCTACTACGCTTTGGAATGGACAACAAGCTTCATATTTCTGACCAAAGACTATATATGGTTATATTCTCTTTGTTTCTGACTGACCGGCGCCTTGACAATTCAAAAAGTGCCTGTAAATGGTTTAATTGAAATAAATGCTTTCAGTTTGAGTTTGCCCCCCGAACGTAGGGATTATTCAGATGAAAGGACAGCATCCACCTGACGTCGGAAACGTATTTTCCGGACTAATTAACTCCTGAAATCTCAGATAGAATCAAATAAAATTTGGAACGAATGTGTATTGTGCATCCATTTTACACTTATTTGTCGAAGAGAAAATTATGAAATTTCATTTTCGGTCTGAACGTGTTTTCTCTACGTAGGAGAAAATGTTCTTATTAATACTTTATTTTGATTAACAGCTTACCAACTGCTTTTAAAACCTTTTAAAGACCTATTTTGATTAACAGCTTACCAACTGCTTTTAAACCTTTTAAACTATTTTAAGGAAAATTCTATCAGAAGACTTAAAAAATAACGAGGAACACAACTTTTAAAGAATTAACTGGGTCTAAGTGTAAACTTGTAACTTTGCTCAAGTTCAAAAAGTTTCGAAAGGAAATAATGTAGATAATTTTGCTGTAAATAGAGGTGAGACCGCGGCGGGCGGGAGCAAACTTGGTACGGTAAATGTAAACATTTTACAAAAACTTTGCTCCAGTTTTAATTTTCCTCTTCACTTAATGCAGTTTGTTAGAATTCTGACATACTATATCTATCTACTCTCGACAATTTATTTCCGTGATGCCTGAAAAAATCAACATTTTGATGGAAAGCCTTTTGATCGTTTTTTTAAATTAACTTGTCAGATTTATCAGATCAAAAATAAATACATTCGATTTCTGCACCCACCGAAAAACAGATTATCGTTTTTTAATTAAAGCTGAAACAAGCAATGCTGGCGTTGTCGCTTTCCAGCGATTTTTTGTAAATACAATACAAAAAGTGAAGTTGCCGTTTACCAAGCTGAAAAACTTATTTAAGTTATGGAATGCGAACTTCATAAAATTCTATTGTACGAGTACCTTTCGTTGAACGTTCCTTTGAATAAAGAGATTTCTCCTATCTTTTTTTTTTCAAAGAGATTTGTGTTTTTTTTTCGATTGAAATAGTTTTAAACGAACTTTTATCGTGACACTAGAAAAGTCCTCAATTTTTTTTTACTGATGTTTTAACCGATAACCATTTATAGTTCCCGGAATTAAATAAATTATTTTTATTCGTAACGTTTTTATTTTCATAGGTGAATATAATTAGCAGATTTAACGTTAATTAATAATTAGCAAGGGTGTTAAAACCAATCATGTTTTCCCACATAATGAAATAATGCTACAGTTTTATTTATCGTCGAAAGCTGCTGCTAATTCAGCCGTAGATTGTGTATCATCAGCTTCCACAATCGCCTTTAATTCGTCATTGTCGACCAAAGTCTTCGGACGACCGCGAGGTTCATGTTTCAGGTCGAAATTTCCAGAACGGAAGCGAGCAAACCAATAACAGGTGGTGCGTTGGTTTGTAGTGTTAGCTCCTTAAACGTCGTTGGTGTTGCGTGCCGCTTGTGCCGCGTTGCTGCCACGACGGTACTCATATTCCATAATTACTCGAATTTTTAACGTATCCATGATGACGAAAAATATTGAAATGCGATAAAAATTTAACACTAATCAATAAACAATTAATGACTACTTTTGGAAAAAAAATCCATGTTTTTAAAATAAAATTAATTTGAAATTAGAATTCTTAGCCAAACAAAAATTATTTTGATTTGAAATGGCCAGTACTGCAGAACGGCAATTTCATAGGTAACGACCTAATATTTTACAATTGTAAGGCACTCAGACTTTTATCGAAGAGGTACTTAAAATGCAATATTGAGTAAAAGCAGATTGACCATTGAAGTACCCTCAAGTACGCCGTCTGAGCACTCAATGCGTTCAAGCGTTTAAAGACAAAGTTAACCAACTCGAAACGGTTCAACAAAACAGCAGTTAGCATGTATTTGAATACAGTTTCCAATATTGAATCAACATATTCAGAGCGGTTTCATGCTTAGTGACCTGAAAACAGTGATAACATGAGAGCAAGTGATTAACAATCAACCAATTTGGACCAACAATGATTGCTGAGATAGGAATATCTGTCAATCAACTATTGCGCAACGAAGTGCATCCGTGCACAGGAATAAAGCATTTATTGCGCTGTATATGTGTAATAGCCAGCGACCTGCTCTGTCCATAGACTGGTATATGTGTAATAGCCAGCGACCTGCTCTGTCCATAGACTGGTATGACTTATTGCATTGTCTGCTAGGCTGCCCTTCATCTTAATCCTTAATCACAGTACAACGGTCTCCCCTGGCAACGTAAAGGCAACGGAAGGAACACGGGTGGGTTTTAGTCAGTAAGAGTCTGACACGCCCTCCCGCTCCACCCAGAGCGGGAGAAGTTATTTGATAATTTCCCACCCAAAAAAAAAAAAAAAAAAAAAAAAAAAAAAAAAAAAAAAAAACAAAAAAAAAACGGTCTCCAAGTATTTGGGTCGTACGAAATTAAATTTTCATGTGATATCAACTTCTGACGTCACTAGGAGATATTACCAAAACGGGGATTGTGTTGTTTGTCAACGGCCGTATACTAATCTTATTGAAAAGATTTTTTACATCAATTATTGCGGTGATCGGGGTTCACTGTTCGACGCTTTCTCGGCGTTTGTTTTTGGCGTGCTCTATTCGCGTTTGAGTTCGAAAATTCCTGTGCGAACAAATTTCTTTTAAAGTTCAGTATCTGGGCAACTGAGCTCTGCTCTGGTCAAAAAGAGAATGCTCATTTAATAGTATAGGAAATTTCATAAATAATAACTAATTCCATGCTGCCATGTCGTTATTTTAATGTAGCCATTTTGTTCTAAATTGGGTGACCGAGCTCTGCTCGGGTGACAATACGGAGAAAACTAATTTTCCCAGATATAAGACCCAGATATATCGATTTTTCGCCCCCGTAAACCATATATATTATATATATTGCAACTTTCAGCGAAATCGTTAGAGCCGTTTTCAAGAACGTGATTACAAATAGGTATATATGTATATTTAAACATTGCTCATTTAATAGGATAGGATAGATCCGGAGTTTTTATAAACTCAATCTCTTAGTATTGTATAATTGCATAGCACATGTGTGAGCACTGTGACCATGTACCTTCTATAAAGCTACCATTTACTGGGTACGTCTTTCATTGACTTGAATGTCTCGCTGGTGGTGGCGTGTGTGTTGGATCATTAAGTTCCCTTCAAAATGGTTGAGCTAAACGATGAACCATGCGTCATATTCGTGAACGGGCGCCGTCAGTAGGGACTGGTCATCTCTTAGCTGCCATGGCTTATTTTAATTTTTTTTTTTGTTATTATTGTTTTATTACGGATGCTTTTTACGAGCACGTCTTTCTATATTGTTCTCACGTGTATAATTTCAACATGAATGATTTAACCAATATTTTGTAACAATATTATTATGATTTAAAGAGTTCTTTAAGAGTGTCCGTTGAGTTTCTTGCCCGTTTTTCTCCATAGGAACCTACGCTTTGGAATGGGCAACTATCTTCATATTTCTGACTGACTGACCCCTTGACAATTCAAAAGTGCCTGTAAATGGTTTAATTGAAATAAATGCTTTCTAGTTTGAGTTTGTAGCGATCCGAACAGATTTTTTTTTGTTTTGACGATCACGGTGTATTTCGGTATTATTCGTCCTAGTAGAATTTTAATCGGGCACGTAAAAAGGTTTGGCCAATTAATGTACTACTTGAAGTGGACTATTACTAGGAATATGGTTCCACCTTTTATGAAACTTTCGTGGAAGATATTGCTTTTTATCTTACAGACCACACAGAGAAAATTGATCGGATCGGGAATTGGTATTCATCGTCGCAATCGAAGTACCGTTTCCAATAAAACTGAAATAAATTAAAATGATCATTTTAAATTCGACTGAAAATATAATTTCATTCGTTAATTTTCCGTATTGAAACAGGCAACTCTTATTTATATATACAGCAAAAAACCATTTACAAAAAAAAAATGTGCAGCAAGATCCTGTTGTGTTGTACCCTCTTATTTATAAACGTTGCTTAAAGTGAATAAACGTTTAAATGTATGGTTTAACAGTCGCTAATCATTACTTAACTTTAAGCAACGTTTATGAATGAGGGGGGTAATATCTATCGAATACACAAAACTAGTGTTTCGAACCGTAAACAAGGCACGCAGGTTTAATCACACTCCGTCAAACTTATTGAAAGTAGCCAGTTTATTTCTTAACACGTTGAGTGCCAAACCCAAAAACCGTGTTTTTAATTTTAGGACTTTGCATTTTCTGACTTTCCGTTAGACTTTCAGAACATAACTTTTGATCAAAAACCCACACAGACCGAAACAACCGTGGAGGCCAGAGGTATTAGAATCCATAGTAAAATGTATTGAAATATGTTTCCTGGCGTACACACTGGCCTCCGAATAAAGAGCCGCGTGTATCCTTTTGTTTCCCACGCGGCCTCTGAAGGTGGTACTTTGTGTTTCCGGAAGGCTACATGGCGCTCAACTTGTTAAACTGTACCTAATAATGCGCTCTTAAAGTGCATTTTCAAAAAATCTAATTCTATATGATCTATATTTTAATACGTGAACCAAAAACTTTGTACCCCTTTTTAAGAGAATTACGCGGACGTAGGAGTGTGAAATCTTGCACAGTTAAAGTTTATATGAAGAAGGAGTGCAGAAAGCTAATATTTTTATATAATAAGCTTTAGAAATAAATTAAATTACTATAAAAACCACTACGCGACATTGCAGCATGAACTATTCTAAACTATCATAGCAAACTTAAAATTTAAATGAGTTATGGTCGAATTCCGACACCTTGGCGACCACTAGTATATTATAATATTTGTCAACATGCATTTTAATAGTTGTTTGCACATCATATTTTGTGGTTGCAGTCGACGCGCTGTCTGTCTGTCTAGTTCGTATCGATTGACGAAGGGCATTAACCGACCTGATTTGATGTGGTTATTATTGCATAAAGACTTCTGAATGGACGCGTTGCCGCCTGAGACACTGTTCAAAAGATTTATGATGGCTTTCAGGATAGCTTCTTTGATTTAAAATTTTGTTAATAATAGAATAATATTTTTTACATCAATACATCGCGAAAAACATTCCAATTTTTTTTTTACATTTCTTTTGACAAATCTATGAAATAACTGACGTGTTCCTGAAATAGTTACCTAATGATATTTAATTTTATAAGATCTATCACATCAATTTAGAAATAGTTATAACTAACAAAACATTAAGCTCCATGCTTAAAACTTTTTCTATATCAATATCTCTTTGTCAATTAGATTCGTGACCACCTGACTCCACTGGAGATAATGGCGTCGCTGCTAGCCGCCATCGCTCATGACATGGACCACCCAGGAGTGAACCAGCCGTTCCTCATTGCGACGTCCAACCACCTCGCCGCTTTGTACAAGGTAAGTTATTGAATCTTTTACTTAGGCGTTTTCCAGGAATGTTATTATTATATTAAACTTATTGGTGATGTTCTTCAGAAAGGTCAGGTCCTTAGTACTCGCAATCAGCGTGCGTGTATGACCAGATGTATGAACGTAAACGAAGCAAAAGGAGTATGTAAGGATCGTAGCAGGTGGCGTTCTGTAGTTTCTGCCTACCCCCAGTAGAAAAAGGCGTGAATTTATGTTTGTATTATGATACGGAAAAAAGTCGCAGTGATGTTGGTCCCTGGTGCGTTTCCTTACCAGAGTGCGTAAGAACCCGAAGGCGAATGGCGCTATGGGTTCAGGTCCCACTGGTGCCACTCACGGCCCCCTTCTGGCAAGTTCATCGGCTGCATCGTTGCCTAGCGAACCGCTGCAGTTGTGTCCTATGATTCAGAAAATCCAGAAAAGATTAGGTCGGAAAATCTCCGTGTAGCACATTTCCAATACCATTTTTTTTTTTTTTTTAGTCTAGTTGCAACGCGTTCCGTGTATTTATTTGTTATTTCGTAAACTTCACAAAAACAAATTGGTAACAATCTGAAGAACCTTACGCAAATCCGAGGCGAAAATATCCTGATTTCTACTCTCTGAGGAATAAATAATCCAATTTTAGATGTGTCAATAGTATCTGTCCAAAAAAAGCGTAGTGCCTTTACTTTACTTGTACTTCTGATAGCCGTCATTTCACTGAGCCCAATGACGTATTTTACTGAGTCGAGAATACGCCTACGCGGCGCGGCCTACGCGACCTTCGCGCTACGCCAAATACCCTCACTACTGCGGTCAGCCTGTAATTTTTGAACAGAATATCAGAATTTCACCCTGAAACCGAAAGCTAATTGACAGACTTGTTCAAACGCGGTTACATGAGCTGGCCTTTGTAACAAGACCTCCCATTTGAAACTTTGGAAATGCCTTAAGAGCTCCACGATAATGGTACTTACCTGAAATTCCGCGAATATTTCAACATTTTCAATTTGTATTATTTGAGGGTTTTCCATTCCAATGAAGGTATATAATTTCCACTGTTTCGTTTCTGACAGAATAAGTAAGTATTTTTGTAGTTTGTCGCTCTTCATTATTCTGGTGAAATTTTATTGTATTTTTGGCCATCCAACCAATGGGAACCAGAAAGCACTGATTAGGGTTAGTATAGCAGTAATAATATAATACCAGCGTATTTTTGTCCCGCTGCAGAACAAAGGCCTCTTCTCATACAGAGAAGGCACGAGCATTGATCACCACGCTTGCTCAAGACGGGTTGGCGATTTCATACTTATATTAAACTAGCTGCCAGCCCCGGCTTCGCACGGGTAGCACGAAGTACTTATCTATGGCGCACCTACCTACCTACCTGCCCTTCCTAACCTACCTACCCTACGTACCCTACCTACCCTGCCTACCTACCTACCTACCCTACGTACCCTACCTACCCTACCTACCTACCCTACCTACCTACCTACCCTACCTACCTACCTACCTACCTACCCTACCCTACCCTACCTACCTACCTACCCTACCTACCTTTACGCTTTCGTTAACCTATAGAATAAATCTTAGAAATTGTTTTCGGAAATAGAAACTTTAATTTACACAAAATAAATTTATGAACGCACGCGTAAATGTTAATCATTTGTCATTATTTCTGAACGCACGCATAATTTTCAATCATTACTTAAGCATTACTTATACAGTATTTGACAGGATAGACAACAAATGTTTGACAGGTACAAAACAAAGGAACATTTATTTAAAATGATTCATCTTTCATAATTATGTACGTCGAGTTTTCATTGTTTTTAAGATGTATTCTGCTATTCGGGGCGGAGACAAATCCAACGAATCAAAAACCATAAAAATTGGTCCAGCAGATCTCGAGTTATAAGTGTTGAAACAAACCCGTCTTTCTTTTATATATATAGATTTAAGTTATAAGTTAAAACTCATATTAAAACTACACTTTATAAACAAGCATATTAAATTAGAGTATTATATCCAAGATAGAATGCTTGGAAACATGCTGGTCCTGCTCCATAGGACAATTTAGAATCTAGACAAAATCAAACTTGTTGCTAATGTAATTACATAATTTATTATTTTTTATAAAATTCGTATTATATTACATTCTGTGATTACTTATTATTTATAAAAAAATTTGGAATAACGTATAATTTTACAATGTTTGTAAATATGTGGGCACCATGTATTTATCACATAATTTATTTATCTGTTATTGCTTAATTTTTCATTCTTTTTACCTATCGTGGTATAGTAATCTTATTCTAGGTGCATCGTCTTCACATATAATTATATAATTAATGTATACAAGATATTGTGAAAACATTTTAAAAGAGTAACTGGAGTTTAACTAAAAACTACCTTTTGGAAGGGACGACTAAAATGAATTCTTTTTTTTGTAAATTTGACGTTTGAAAGTGCCTTTTATGTGCCTAATTGTAATAAATTATTTGACTTTGAAGTTTCCTCGCGATGTTTTTCCTTCACCGATGTCAGTAATGTCAAAGATAATTCGGTATTAATTCCGATTCAAAGCAGTAACACCACAAGATATTCCAGCTTCAGCAATATCAATCAAGAGTCTAGTTCCAATACCTACAGAGTTCAACATGTCCGTTAGCGCAACTAGCTCGAAACAATCAATCAATCAGATCATTCAATTAACTAAGATGAAGCTATGTAGTATCCCCTATTGTATCTAGTTTGTTTATTATAAATATTGTAATTAAGTAATGATATCTTACAACTGATAAACAAGCACACCTCGACTGTACGGTGTAAAACTCTTGGTATGTCTTTGTATTTCGTTATATCTCCAATCTGATATCATTAAATCAAAGATGCCAGGGAAATTTAAGCAGCAAATAGGAATGATGACTAAAAATGTCCGTCAGGTAGATTATTACTAGGTTAGATTTTATACTGAATTGTGACGTAGCGAAGCCCCACTTTAATGCGTTGTATATATATTATAGATAAAATAGATCAACCATTTTTCAGATTATCTAAAGTACATACATATTTTATGGGGTACTGTGTTAAATGTTACAACAAAATACCTTGTGATATATTACAATTCAATGAAAGAAAATTTAAAACTCATATTAAAAGTACACTTTGTAAACAAGCATATTACAAATTCGTGGATTATATATATTATTATAAGAATGCTTGGTAACATGCTTTACGTGCCTAATTGAAATAAATTATTTGACTTTGACTTTTTTTATCTAAATCATTTTTTATTAACATGATAAAGCGAAAAATCTTATATTTTTTTTATTATCTGACTGACGGACTTAATAGAATCACTTTTTTTTTTTCAGGCATCTTCATTTTGGCAAAAATAAAAGCCATTTCATACAACTGTCTATGAACGAATTCCAATGACTAACAAGATCTAACAGTAACCTTACGTATCGAATGGAATAATTATGGGGTCTTATGCTCGAATGATTCCATTCGGTACTCAAGGAATTGATTCCATTGCAAGGACTGATCTAATAAAATCAATGTTGACAAGAACACAGCTTTTGCGCACTGCATCTAGGGTTACCATCTTACAGGCATTTGCCGCATGTAACAGGCATTTTACGATTAAGACAGTAAATGCACAGTTGAATAAAGAAAGGAATTGCCTGACAATAGATTGGGTAAAAGTGTTATTAGTAACCCAAGAAAACTTTGAAAACGTTTCGTGTGAGATTTTTATATTAATATTTTAGAAAAAAAAAACGAAAGTTTTGAAAAAAAGTTTTTAGTTATTAGTTTAGTGGTCGTAAATTGTTCAAACTTTTCATTGTGAATAAATGTCAGTCTTTAAATCTATATCTTATAGTTTTTTTACAATAGACAGGCATTTTTACATCCGAATATCTGCATTTCATACAACTGTCAAAGAATGACAGTTATGATTTGAATAAACGGACATTTATTTCATTGAATTAAATGAAAAATAAATGCTTTGTGTTTGAGTAATGTGAAATCGTAATCCTTATCTCTTCCAAGGCTTTTCACTTTGTAAAAGGTAGGTAGGTAGGTAAGGTATTACATTCTCAATCAACGTTCCTTTAGCTTAAATACACAGCACCAGCCATTCTGTCTGATTCTGCAGCAAAACGACAAAATTATACATTTTCTGTTTTCCGACTGAGGTGCAAAGCCGGATATTTGATATCCGGATTTCCGCGGTGGACCAAATCACCGTCCGATGCATTCGTAATTCCGTAGTTTTCGGTATAAATTACTTAGTTGAAATTCGAATGTATGGGGGACGTTGGTTAATTTAGAAAGACTGCGCGAATGTGATTAATTAGCATTTTTAACCGACTTCGTAAAAAGTATTCTAAATTCGTCTGTATATATATAATATATGTTCATCGATATTCTCGTCAATCCACCACCAAATTGTGTGGAAAATATTGTAACCGTAAATATTTAAAAATTAAACTTGAAAGATTCCTTGATAAGTAAAGCATACTACGAGTATTCAATCAATGACTTTTTTTACTGATAAAAATACTGCCTAATAAATTCCGAAATTATTAAGCAGGTAATGACTAAATAAATGATTATTGTATGAAAAACTATAATAATAATAAAGTGCGCGCCTTCAACGGTTGGGTCATGCCGGTTTTGATGTACTCATTCGGCGTACTCAAATGGACTTAGACCGATCTCGACGCCCTGGATAGGAAGGTCCGTACGCTGCTAACTGCATATCGAATGCATCACCCACCAGTGGCGAGGTGTGGTAAAACGAAAGGGGTAAAGATCTTAAAAAAAAAAGTTTTGACGTCACTTCAACTTTCATCGTGGCGCGAATAGTTACTTCTTGTTTACCTAACTAAATAACGGTGTCAATAAACCGTTTAATTAAATTCCTATGTATTTCGAACTACTTAGAGCTTCATGCAAATTAGTGAAAATAATAATTCTATTTCTACCAGTCCCGAACTCATAAAACAGCTACGAATATGTTTTTCAGTCTGCACATGTTTTTTGATGAATTCGTCAGATTAAAATGTAAAAACTTTATTCCATAAACTACTAGAATCTGACATAAGTAAACACAGAAAACAATGCATTTTATTTTATTTGATATTTATCGTAAAGGGAAACATTAAAATGTTTGAAAAAACCATCACGTCGTTTGTAATTTATAGTCATATCTGGGCGAGCATGGCCTAACTTATTTTATTTTTAATTACCTTTGAAACCTACTCTATATAAGTAATTTCAACTTAATAAACTATCTACTTAACCCAAATACCTAATTATAAACACTATCTTAATCACTGTTCTATACTTACAATAATAAAATTAAATTAAATTCAGTTTATACTGAGCGAACAAAATGCAAATTAACTACTTAATTAATTGTACGAATTTTTCGAATGCGATTACATCAAAAAACAACCACACATTGTCAATCGAATGATGAATGTTATGATGAACTTCGAGCCGAACGCATTACGAAATTGAACGACAACAACCGGACCACTGAGTGAACTGACCGAACAATAAATAGCTCGTTCATTCTCGTTCCACGACGCGCATGTGTATTCGTAACTCGCTACAGAGCGGCTTCCCCGGCTGCTAAGAAACCGCGGTGTCACGTGACTGAAGTGACATCAAGACGGACTTTACTTTCTATAGAAATTGAATTCACGATAAGCCGGACGCGACTACGAGTTATTTTTAGAGCGAAATGTTTTGTTGTTGGGACAAAGATAAAAAAATAAAATAATGTAGGCGTTTTGTAATGTTTTAATTTTATGGTTTAACTAATACTTATAGTTTAATGTTATTCAATGACGATGGAGTGACTGTGTTCCGAATTTCCGAAGGGAAGCTGGTAGGAATTGGGTTGTTTGAAGCCATCGCCCCTGTCACCCACGATCATCGGTAATGAGACTGTATATGCCACAAAAGTGTGGAGGTCGAGGCTTCTTAATAAAACGCTTCACAATCGCGAGATATGCAGTCTTAGAGAATATTTCCTAAAAGCCGACGTGGGGATGCATCGAGATGTGGTCGCGGTGGACAAGGGCCTTACCCCGCTCTCCTTGGCTAAAGAGAACTGGCGCAAGCCTTAAGTGCTTGACACTAACGATCGCAGGGAGGTAAAGCAGAGCAAGGAGCTTCACGGATGCTACTTCCAGGCCCTACATGGACCCGATGTAGATTTACTAGCGTCTGTAGCCTGGCTGCGTTTTGATTATGATGACGAACAATTATATATATATATTTGTAATCTGATCTCGAAAACGGCTGTAACGATTTCGCTAAAACTTGCAATATAGGGGTTTACGGGGGCGAAAAACGATCTAACTAGTTGTCATTTCTAGGAAAAATCGTTTTCTCTATTTGTACACGAGCAAAACTTGCTCGACCAGGTACTATAGAAAATAACAATATATTAATCAGAATACTTAAATAAAAAACACCTCTTAGAAATTATTTGAGCTAAAAATGTCTCTTTACTGTAAATAATATAATATTACCTAGTGGTAGAAAATCCATCAAAGTGACTTTTGTAATCTCCTTAGCCTCGAACGTATACAGCCCTAGGAGTTGATTAATTTTCAGAAACAGTTTTATGTATAAATAGCGGTTGTGGGAACCGCCACGCAAGATCATAATGAGCTTACTTCATAGCTTCATGAAGTTATCTTACCTACAACTTACACGTATTTCAGATTTAAAATAATTCCTAATTAACCGTTTAATTAAGTGTATTTAGCACCAAATACCCGCGCCTGCTCCGCACGGGTTTTACAACTTGACGAAACATCGAGTTTTCTTTGTTATTTGTAAGTTTAATTATAATTTATTATACACATAAACCTTCCAGAATAAATCCTCTAAATAATTGAAAACAGAGTCAAAATTACAAAGACGAGACACGAAAACTGACTTTAATTTATAATATTTGTACATAGATTAAACCAAATCACGCCCTGGTTGTCCATGGAAATAGGCAGAAACTACTGAAGGTGTGCTACGATCATTACACAATCCTTTCGCATCGTCATCGGGTCCTACAATGGATGAAAAGAGGACAATTGATAGCTGTAGGTACCAACAACACAACAATGATCTGAGGAAACTTACGAACCAGAGATCGCAGCGACCAAATGTTATAAAAAACTAGGTTTAGATACCCTATTATTAATATTTAAATACAAAAATAGTACTTAAATCACTATTTATTGAAACTTAAATAATTTGGCGGAAAGAAACCGATACGAATCGTACACTAGATCGCAAGGACCAGCTAGCTGCACCATACAATACCACTAGAATTTTGATTGGTCAATTATCAAATAACTTCTCCCGCTCTGGGCGGAGTGAGAGAGCGTGTCAGACTCTTACTGACTAAGCCCACCAGTGTTCCTTCAGTTGGACACCACACAATACCACTAGATGACCACGACTGGTCGGATCCCTTACAGGCACTTTAGAATTATCAAAAAGTCGGTCAGTTAGTCAGAAAGTTGAAGCTAGTTGTCCATTCCAAAACGTAGATCTTAATGGAGAAGAACCTGAAGAACGGGCAACAAACTCAAATTACTAATCACTAGCCAGAATGTCACAGCACTCGTATTCAACGCTCGGTCCGTACAGGACGCAACCAATCTCAAAGTCGTCTGGTGTGCATATTTCCGCTGCCTCAAAGTACTAACCAACCAACACAAACGCTGTTCGGTGGTAGCTTTATGTTATTTTAATTGCTTTCCTCATTAAATTGCATCTAAAATGTAGATATCACTTCGCCCGTATTTATCAATGAGAAAAATATAACGTAGATCTGTTTCCCCTAGGGCAGAGAATATCCATAAGAAATTCCTGACGAAATAGGAAAATACGTTAACAAATCCGATTGGTGTGGATCAAACTGTTGACCTAAGTCTGCACAGTGACAAACGGGTCACTCATTTCGTGGGAGCACCAGGCAGTCCCCAAAGATTGGATATACGTGGCTCTAGCCTTTCGAGCATTCGACGCAGTCCCGAGTGAAATCAACGTCCAAGCAATAAACAGCGGGATATTGTGTAACACACAGTAGCAATGGCTTTTATTTTGACAGTTCAACAACATTCACGTTAAGTTTAAGTTGTTGAACAGACAAGTTTTTCGAACATATGAAGCAATGGATTAGCTATATTTTTCAAAATCATTCAGATTTTGATAGAAAGTGTGTTATGCAATCAATTTATTCTGCACCCTTGTAATTTGCATTCGGAGTAAACAGCGACTGAAGTCAGTAGAGATTACTTGAGAAGACTACGGCCAATTGAATTCTGAGATAAATCCGATTGGTTTAGTCTATCTAGTCCAACTAATTTAATCATTTTATTTATTACGACACCGAATAAAACTATTTCGAAAGCACAGCGATACGGAATGCAAAAAAAAATTACGGGATCCAGACGTGCTGCTTTTGAAGTGACATACATAAGCCAATCAGAGCCCTTTCCCGACTGATAATATCCTGCCCTACTATAGTATGGTACGTGTTTCGCCACTGCAAAAAAAATACTACTCTTTGTGTAGGTTAAATTAATTCCCGGAACTCGCCTTCACAATAGCTACAAAGAGAAGTTTTGCAGCTGAAAAGCTTGTGTGGTTGACCACTAAGGCATAATTTTATTTGAAATACAGTCGTCTCTGCATACACGCTAATTAATTTACTCCGTAAAGTTTAAATACCTTTACATTGCTGTTCAAACTAGTAGCTGGAAATGCTCTTTAGTTGAACAGTACCTGGGCGACCGCGCTCTGCTCTGGTGAAAATATAGAATGCCCATTTAATAGTACAGGAAAGTTCATACTAATTCCATGCTGCCATGATAGTAGGTCAAATTCAATCTTATTAAAAAATTCTATAAAGTCTAAGACTCGTAATGACATAGTTAAACTATTGGTGGAACATAGCATTGAACTGTCCTGTGTTAAACTAGATAAGCATTTTATAGTGTGCATTTACAGACCTCAAAATTATCAAAACTACTCTATATTTGAGTCAGTAATGGAAGATGTTTGGCAAAACTTGCAACTGGTATAAATCAGTAATTATTTTTGGTGATTTTAATATTAATATTTCAGAAAATAATTCAAATAGCAGTAGATTAAAGAGTAAATTATCTCTAAATCTTTAATTTACTGCTATTGGCCTCTTCAAATCATTTAACCTGTCAAATGTGTTTTTAGAACCATCGGGAATAACCTCGACTACTGTTACATGTATTGATAATGTATTTTGTTGCTGCGAGTATTTAGATAAAGCCATTGTAAATTATCTCCCTTCTGATCCCAGCCGTCAAACCGTTGTTTTTAAGTCCAACACCATTACAAAAAGTGCAGATACAAATTAGACCAATAACATCGGGTAATTTAAATAAGTTTAATAGCTTCTTAATTAGCAAGTTAAGTGGCCAGGGCCTAAATATAAATATGTCCAATGGCAATATTTTGTATGAACAATTCTTTTCATTGGTGCTAACAGAATTCAATAAATATTTTAAGACAAAAACTAAAACTATTCGCCCAAGTTTTTATTCAGTGACTGGGCAACTAAAGGCATCAGGAAAAGTAAGGAAAGATTATTTGCACTGTATGACCTTAAGCCGTATATTAACACGGAAACTTTTAATAAGTATTTTGCTACTTACTCTAAAACTTTTAAAAATATGTGCAAAGCAGCAAAAGCGTCTTTCATTAGCAACAAGGTTAAATCAGCAGAAAATAAAATAAAGACAGTTTGGAAAATTATTAACAATGAAACGAACAAGAACAAAAGACAATACTGATTACACACTGGACACTTCCCGCGATCTCATTAGCGATAAGCTCGATGTTACTCAGGAATTTGCAACTTTCTTTACCAATATTCCAATTAAAACTACAGAAGCTTAAAATTCGTCCCCCTTACTTGATTTATTAAGAGCGAGTGTTTCAGCCTGTCCTGTGGAATTTAAATTTAAACATAAATAAACCCTGTGGTCGGCGGCGTCGTGTAGTGAAAAGGCTTTTAAGCAACTTAAGATCAAAATTACCGAAGACCTGTGGGGCATGTCTACCAAAGTTTGTCAAGAAAGTCCACCGTTACTCTTTTAAAATGTTTTCACAATATTTAGTATACATTAATTATTTAATTATAAGTGAAGACGATGCACCTGGAATAAGATTATTATACCAAAATAGGTAAAAATTATTAGACATTCATTCAGACATATTAGGGATGTATTCTCTATAATAATTAACAAAACCTAGAAATCTCTGAAGACTTTGCTTATCACTTGGCGTGTCATATTCTAAAATAGCCCTAATCTTATCTTTGTCTGGTACTTAATTTCCATCTACAATTTCATGTCCAAAATATTTAACTACATCAGGTAAGTATTGAATTTTCTTTGGGTTAAACTTGATATTCAACTCACGTGCTCTGTTGAGGACTTTTTCGAGTATCTCATCATGTTTTTCTTTTGATTCAGCATGAATTAAGAAATCATCGATGTAGGTAGATAAAAAAACCTTCAATGTCACTAAAACAATTTCGACAGTTTTCTTGAAAAACTTCAGCTGAGATTCCAAGTCCAAATGGTAAGACATTAAAACAATAAGATCCATATATCGTAGAGAATGTACAGTACTTCTTACTATCATCAGTCAATCGAATCTGCCAGAATATTTCTTTCAGATCTAAAACAGAGAAGAATTTTGAATGACCTATTTGTGACTTTAAATCATTGATAGTTGGAATTTCATAATATATTTTAAGAATGCACTCATTGAGAGCTTTGGGGTCTAAACATAAACGGATAGAACCATCATTTTTTTCCACAATAACAATTCTATTCACCCATTCTGTAGCCTTCTCAACTTTGGATATCACATTTAGTTTACAAAGTCTTTCCAGCTCATCTTTTAATTTATCTTTTAATTTTAAAGGAACTCTATGTGGAGGTTTGGACACTAGAATAGAGATTTCTTTTAATAAAATTTTATATTTTTTAGGAAATTGACCTGTGATTTACTAAGTTTAATATCATTAAGTTTATTTCTTGAAATTTTGTTTTGAATATCCTCATGCAATGAGATAGGTATTAGGTTAACATCAGAACCAGTATCCAGTTTGAAGGTACAATTTATGACATTTTCAATGATCAGTTTCTGCTCCCAACAGTTAGCATTATGTATTTGACCTACCGATTCACAATAAAGTTCCTCTTTGTCATTTTTCTCCTCAGATACAACTTGCACTTTTTTGGTGCGGCACACTTTTGCAAAGTGGTTATATTTTGCACATTTTGTTCCCCTTGCAGGGCATTTGTTGATGTCCCGTTCATGTTGACCACCACACCATTTGCACTGTATAGTGGAATTTTTTACCTGCACCTTGTGAACGTCCCCAACTTCTGCTGAGGCACATTGCACTTCTTTAACCTGTAACTTTGTCACCTCTGAGAGACATAGCCTCTTTACGGTTTTTTCTAGGTCCACATCTCCCATGCTCAACAAATTCTCCTGTTCGGATTTATTGGTAGTGCCAAAAATAACTCGATCTCGGATGGCTTCATTTTCATTTGTGAACTCGCAATTTATAAACAGACTTTTCAAGTCTGTGAAATATACATCAAACGGCTCACCCTGTCGCTGAGAGCGCTTGTAAAATAAAAATCTTGAAAACAATATATTCTTCTTCGGCTCGCAATATTCATCGAACGACTTCAATGCGTCATCAAATGTCGCCACCTTTTTTTTTCCGTTAGCATCAATAAGCTTGTCGAAACCAAAATTATTATAGATTTGTACTCCTTCCTCGCCAATGACATTTAGCAAAATTGCAATTTTTCTTTGTTCCTTTTCAACATCAAGCCCAGAGGCAATAAGATATATACTTAGCTGTTGTTTAAACCTTTTCCAATTGCTTGGCAAATCCCCTCCGAGACACAATTTTTCGGGCAGGTTGTACGACGCTGCGGCCATGTTTGCACACAGTTACAAACTGTACAGCGATTATCGCAAAAGATGGTACGTACGTTATAAAAACAATTACGGCTGCGCCATGTATTATGTTATTAATAAAACATGTATTGAACACTATTGCACAATCGCTTTATTGAGATTAGTAATCAACAAGTTATTAGATCCCTATCCGACGCCATGTCTTCCTGCTTCACTAGTGTTGTCCATTTCTTATTTTCTAATCCTAGTGATGTTCCTGCTTACTAACTAATAATACTACAGATCAAGTTAAGCTACGAATGCCGCGGTTGTCCCGACATACCAAAATGAAATGAAAACCTCCTCCGTGCCTCGGACAGGACTTTATGTCGTGATTTTTTTAAATTAATTTAAAAAGAAAAGGTATTCTTTTAATATCGATTTATAATATCCACTGTGGCAACACTGTCAAAGTACAAATTATTAATAATGTAAGAACATTTTAAATGTATTTTCATTATGGCAACTGAATGTATTATTTTACTTTGGCAACACTTAGAAGTAAAGGTTATGATATCGTTATTTCTGGGTGGGGCAAAAGTCGTTTTAAATGGTAAAATGTAAAATGTAATGCATAGTCAGTCGTCGTTTGATTGTGAAATAGTACAGTTGTGTGGATTAAAAGTATTATTAGCAAGAAAAGAGTGTTTTCTTAATATTTAAGTAATCCGTTGGTCCCGGCTGTCATTCGTGGATCTTTAACCGTCAATACGGGTCGTCAGAAGTCCGAAAGTGACAACCAGTCTCACCAAGGGGTATCGTATTACCCAGTAACTGGGTTATGGAGGTCGCTGTACCTCCATGTAAAAAACTGGTATTCAGCTAGGTACATCTGGTTAGAAAGGAAGCCGACACTAACATCAATGGGAAAAGGCTAGGCAGATGATGAGTTAGTAATATTCCTGACTAAATTATGCTAAAACAGTTGTAAAAGTAAGTACTGTGTACTTTTTTAAAACTGTTGTTTACTTAAATTCTAACTAATATTATAAAAGCGAAAGCGAGTTTGTTTGTTTGTTACGCTTTCACGCTAAAACGGCTAAACGGATTTGGATGAAATTTCGCACATTGGGTTACGACAGAGAATACTTTTATCCCGATATTCCCACGGGATTGAGACTTATGCGGGAGAAACCGTGGGGCACAGCTAGTTATGAATAATGCTACTTATTGCGGTCTTTGGTCATAATGGTTGCTATTCACCGATGCTACTATATCTGTGTCTAATTCCCGCCACACGTGCTTGCAAATACTCGGCTGGTTTTAGATACGTGTCCTTTGTACTAACTTTGTAACGGTAACCCGTCCTTGAATAATCGCGCCGAAATGGGACGGAAAAATATAAATATCTTTGTCGTGGAATACCCCAATATTGGTTAAGTGAGCGAACATCGACGACGGCTCACATGGTCGCTAATTGATAAAATTCTCTAATCTCGAACTAAAATTAACGTATTTACGAACTTCTGAATATTCTTCAGTGAATTTTCTAGCGGTGTTGCACTTTAATAGTTATGCTCAAATCGAAAGAAAACATGATTAAGAGTTAAATATCACGTACCTAAATCAGATAAGTTGGTCTCGAGTTATAAGCCCTCTAGCGGACAGATAGATTCCTGTTTATAAAAATGTAAGAATTTCATAAGTGGTAAACTTTTTATCAACGTATTTTATTTTATTACAGAAAGCTTACAGACTAATAACACAATTTAAAATCATTCATAGGTAGTAAAATTTGCTAATTACAAGCTTCCACATGTCTACGTCTAGTAAAGAATACTTTCCGTTGACTAAATGTTCGTTAACAGCTAATTGCAAAACAAGAAAAAGAAGTAAAACATTCTTAGTTTCGTATCAAGTACTTATCAAAGGAAAAACGATGGATGGATTTTGTGAAAGAAAAGGGAGTGACTGATAGCGTAACGGTTGGCAAGGGAGAATAGAATAAGAAGAGAACGTGTTGCACCGACTCCAAGTAACATATGGGACGAGGGTAGAAAGATGATGACTTGAGTTGAATGTGCCCTGGCGGCTGAGAGTATGTCATGCTCACTCAAATGTCTCGCTGGTGGTGGCGTGTGTGTTAGATCATTAAGTTCCCTTCAAAATGGTTGAGCTAAACGGTGCTGATCCATGCGTCATGTTCGTGAACGGGCGCCGGCAGTAGGGACTGGTCTTCTCTTATCTGCCACGGCTTATTTTAATATATTTTAATTTCTGAATTGTTTTTATCTTTTTATTACGGACGCTTTTTACGTGCACGTCTTTCTACATTGTTCTCACATGTATAATTTCAACATGAATTATGTAACCAATATTTTGTAACAATATTATGATTTAAAAGAGTGTCTGTGGAGTTTCTTGCCCGTATTTTCCATAGGAACCTACGCTTTCGAATGGGCAACTAGCTTCATATTTCTGACTGACTGACCCCTTGATAATTCAAAAGTGCCTGTAAATGGTTTAATTGAAATAAATGCTTTGAGTTTGAGTTTGATGATCAAGTACTTATCCAAATCTTCTTCTTTGTACAGAATACGTCGGTGCTCGAGAACCATCACTGGCGCTCAGCCATGAGTTGCCTCGTCGAGAGTGGGATCCTCGACCATCTGCCGCGTCTGCCAGGACTTCGAGAGACGCTGGAGGACCAGATCAGCTCCCTAATCCTGGCCACCGACATCACCCGCCAACAAGAATACCTGACCCATTTCAAGGTGAGTTCTAGATTCACCTTATGTGGGATTTCCGAAAAATACCCGAAAATAATTTGAAACTTTACGTACGGTGTCGCTAAACTTCAAGCACCGTTCGGTTTCAAAAAGATCTTTTTTTAGTTAAAATTAACCATAAATATTCTAGATTTCTATTTGCTGTAGTTTACGCTGTGCATTGTCTGTTACGCAGGAAATCTGTTACGCCACACAAACCTTAGACAATCTACGTCCATACAGCTGAAAATACACGCACCTGACCTTTTAAACGACATAGCCGATCAGTGTGTGGATATACAAAAATATAAATAGAATGATCTATATCAGGATCATTGTTTGTATATCTTTCGCGTGGGGTTCGACAACGGTGTTATTAATTTCGGTATGACGTACGATTTATAGCTTACTAACCATTGGTGGTCATACTTTAGTCCCCACTAAAGTCGATCAAAATCTTAACTAATGCAGATAAAATTCGTTGATAATTCGATCATTAGTTTCACTTATCTTGACCAACCAAACATTCAGAATCAGATCCCCTAAAACTTAACTACAAACAGGATCTTATAGCCGCCCATGATTAACATACTATCAGGTTACAGTTCAAGAGAAAAATATGCTTTTAAATACTAAAACATGTAAAAGTATATTCGAAAACAAAACACAATTTTAAAAAAACCGTCACGGTAAAGGACCGCCAGTAGATGTTCACATCGAAAAAAGAGGGGCGTCAGTACGAATGAACAGTATATGCAACTAAAAGAGTAGAGCTACAAATGTATGGCGTAAAGGCAACAGAGCATAATCGGACACAGAGTGGTGTCTTTCAGTCAGATTCCAATACACACCGGGTTGAATAGCACCTGCACTGTAATAAAACTTTTCCTATCAACTACCTGTATTTTTCGGGAGTCCCAGTCCATGTTAGTTAGTAGCTATCGGCGTGCAGCAGCTGTGGTATGAACATTTTTGACCTGTGTTTTAAATTGAAGTGTATTTTTTTTTTTTTGTTATTTCAATTGTTTTCAATAACTTCATGAACGTGGCGGACATTAACGAGCGGCGCGCGCTGAAATATCTAATTTCTTTACCTTTTTAGATAAGTGTGTTAGTGATAATGCAAATGGTTAAGTACTTGCGGCCTTCCCTACATAAACCACCCTTTCAGACTATAATCTGCATCCTAATATAGCCTATCCATGATTATATCTGGACTTTAAATAAAATTAAAATTAGGTTTAAAAGACTAACCTGACCACAGAATAAGTGATCTAAAAAGTACGAAACAACAACATTAGGTACAAAAATGCTCGAGCCTTAAAGCCGCATGGTAAAGCGTGATCGCACGCCTGTATACCATGGACATGGGTGCCAGGAACAGGAACAGGTTGTAGTTTGAAACTCAGGGGTTTTTTACCAATATTCAGCCAGAAAGCTAGGTGAATATAGGTAGAATTAATAGTTAAAGCAATATTAATTATCATCTGTCATCACAAGAACTAATATCTAATATTCAATATAAACAGAGATAGGTAAATTGAAATCCAATGCTGAGTTACCTGCCACGGCCATGTCCATTTCCGATCCATTCTCTAAATTCTAATCCCGGTTAGATTGTTCCATGGCAGGTACATAATAATCTCGTTGCATGATAAACTTTAAGTTTCCATTAATTTAATACGGTAAAAAAGTAAAATTCAGAGACTTAAAAACTATAATAAACTGGTTCCATATATGAAAAATGTTTTAACGCTTCGTAAAAAAAATATATACAATGTTAGAAGTTGAAACACTGCAAAGAGGTTTCCTTTTGTCAAATTATACAAAAAAAAACTTAAAGCAACTGTTGATAAAAAGCTGTATTGTCTAGCTAGATTACAACACAACGTTATAGGTATTGTTAAAATAACAAACACATTCCTTAAAAATAAGTTTTGTTAACTGTTTTAACCTTTTTTTTATAAACATATACTGGAGATTTAAAAACGAGTAAGAACTTTCTTTTTGTGTTAAATTTATATAAAAGCCATGATAAAACTGAAAGCAGCTGTTAATAAAATGCTGTATTTTCTAACTTTAAATACGAAAACGGAACATTTTGAAACTTTTAAACATTAAATAAACTTATAAAAGTATGAACTGAGTCCGTATAAGAAAAAGTTTAAACTGTTTAATGTTAGAAACTGTGACACTGGGTAAAATATTTTTCATTTTGTGTAATTACAATATTGAAATTAAAAAAAACTGTTAATAAAATGCTGTCGTCGCCTACCATTTTCGTATGTTGTGGTCGGCTTCCAGTATAACCGGATCCAGCTGAATACCAGTATATTAATGTTAATAAAATGCTGTATTGTCAAAATACGAAAACGGTTTTTTTTAAACTTAGAATTAAATTAAAATATAAACTTAAAGTATAAAATTAGTTTCATCCATTTTTTTAACAACGTTCAAACATCAAAAAGACTTTATTTTAATTACTATTTTCCGTAAATACCAAGAAACTTGCAGAGCAGCTGATAATCAAAAAAATCGTCTCAATAAAAGTACCAAAAACGGAACCCGTCAACCCTCGATGAGGGAGACCAAAACGAAAACGAGTAACAAAAAAACATTACCCTCCTTCTGGGGCAGTCGGGTAAATACAGGCAGTCATGGGGAATGCCGACAGAAGTGATACTGCCTTTTTTTCGTTACTGCTGCTGCCGCCACACTTCGTACACCTGACAAAAGATATACTGTTAACATAAGCATGTCGGTAACGCGAACTCATAAGATTGACCTACCAAAAATCGCTCAACGCGACTACCGAAGTTTTCACTTTAAAAACTTCCATAAAAGCAGAACCCTTAGTAACATTAAAATATGAACAAGTACATACAGAAGAGTGCCTTGGAAACAAAAACTTGACATGGAAAACGACCTTGACGAAAAACTAACAATAATGTTAGGGGCTCAGGGATTCCACGAAAGGTTGCTCGGACCTATTAAAATAACGTCGAGCCGACTTGAACACGGGAGGATCCTTTTATAAGGTTACATTAATGAGATTCGTCGGCGGTGTGGTACTTGTGCGTCCGAATGTTGATATACTTAGATAGATATTTATTATTATGAATCCCATATCCCGGCAAAGTAACGTCTTTGCCGATAGTTGTCTTATTCAGGTAAATCTGTTGTCAAGATAAAAAATATTTTTTTTAATCTGTTGATCTATCTATTTATTTATATCTTTTGTTTAAATTTCCTTCTCATATTTCTAAAACGGCTATGTGGAAATACAATGAAACATTGTGTAGACACTAGACGCAAACCACTATAAAAAAAAAATTAAAAAAAAAAAATTGAAAATATTCATGTTCAACAATTAGGTATTTGTAATAAAAGCGGAGTTCAAATCTAACATTGCTACCTGCACTTACTATTTTTCAATTGATTCGTTTCCGGTGTCGTATTTCAGTACGAATTACAACGTACGAATTACATATACCACGTTTTTAGAATGATGCCAGACAACAAAAGGAAATAATATGTCCAATAAGTAGAGGAATGCATGTTGATGAATTTCATACTGAACCAGTTGATTTATGTATGACAAATGTTTTGGCAGTCCGTTGATTACTATAAATTAACAAAACTTCCAACTACTACGGAACGCTTTTTTGAGCCCGATTAACATTGTGAAAGTGCTTGAAATGAGAACCTTGATTACAAAATACGCCCTACACGCTTAGCATGACCACAATAGAAATGGGTTTTGTCGACGGAAGAATAGACAAAATGACAGATTGTGATTGTGCTTATTTTAATTTTATTTACTACGACGTGTAAAAGTGATTCCGATATCCTATTTACAGAATAAACACTTTTTTATCACATCAATAAACACTTTTTGTAAAAGTTCCAATCACCAAAGAGATCAATCACGAACATTGTATGAACAAGTAACAGGCTGGGAAGAGAGAGAGAGGATCGTCATTGGTGTCGTTTTCATAGTTTTCGAGGGCGCTAAAGCCGATAGTGAGGTCAAAATGTAAATCCAAAATGGCGGCTCTGATTATTTTCAAATTTTTCGTCATGTGTGCCGTTTTCGTAGTTTTTGAGGTTACTAAAGCCGATAGTGAGGTCAAAATGTAAATTCAAGATGGCGGCTAAGAAAATTTTGTTTTAGTTTCAAATCATATGTGAGAGATGGTAGTCCACGTTTATTTTTCGCATAGAGGTCATAAAAAGTAGTGTTCGCCTCGGGAACAACACTATTTTAAGCTTGAGTGACGTACTTTGAATCCCTCGCTGCGCTCAGGATTCTACTTTAGAATCCTTCGCTCCGCTCTGGATTCAAAGAAACACTCTAGCCTTAAAAATAGTTGTTTGCTCTCTAGGCAAACCATCTACTATTATTTCATTTAATTGCAACGCTCAGTAAAGCACCGCAATGCAATCAGCACTTAATTAAGTAAGTTTCAAGTAGTAAAACAACTTGAACCAAACCCTGCGATAGTTTCACGATAAGTTCAAGTTGCGACTAAGTTAATTGAACGAATGTCTTCTAAGCCTTCGTAATTACTAAAATTATATTTCTGGTTTAGGCTTTTTTCCTCGTGTGTACTTTGCGGTATTCAGCAGTCCTTATGGGTGGTCGTACGTATTTCTATTCCTAAGGCTGAGGCTGCTTCCTAGTTAGCTTTCCCTTTTACACAAACTTACAAATATCGAAGTTGCCGTTATTTTATTTAGTGACGTGAACCTTCCAAAGACGCTGACTGAATAATAGACATCGGCTTAGTTGCCAAAGAGGAAGAAAAAAGGTATGAATTTTATTGAATGGGACACCCCTGACTGGGCTGTATTGTATGAGCCGAGACTTTCACAAAATATAATATCTATCAATTGTTTTGAACTAAACTATCCAAGAAAAACTAGCTATGTCTGAGCGTCTATCATATAATCACTACGGGAATTTTGCAGATTAATTTAGCCATCCTTCTGCCCTATCAAGTAAAATGTATGATAATTTACTCTCCATAAATGAATACATAAGGTATCCATTTAATTACTGTCAGATTAATTACGCAAGACCATCTGACTTCGGATACACACTCTTATGTGATGCGGATTTAATCCGTCGTTAGATATTAGCGTAAGATTATCATGCGGTGTACTTATAGGTTTAGAAAAGAGGAGGATACGAGAAATCGGACAATTACCTATATCAATCTTCGTTCACTAAGAAAATTAACATTTCGGTCTATTCTGTCACTCGTTTGTAGATAACAGAGATTTAAGTATGTTTTACGTTCAACCAATTTAGGGATTTGTGGTGCAAGCAGGCCTTAGTTGACGAACATTCTAACTGTCCGATTTCTCGTAACACGCTTTTTTAGAAACCCAATTTGCTTTTTAATTCAATCTTGTTGAAATACCCTGTATTGTAGAAGTATGTAGCTATGCTGATACCTCTCCTGATAAGTACTGCTATTAATCCCGCGGCAGCAATACAGCTAAAAAAGTTCACAAAGTTCGACTTACTAGTCATTTCAAGCACTTTAGTTTGTGTTCGATCTCTGCCTGCAAATTCAAGCTTACCAAGCAAATTGTAATTGTACAATGTTAAGTGTGGGTAACTGTCAATTGTACAACTCCATCACATTTCGTGACACTGATAAATTTATTTTAATTAATTATTTATTTTTTATTTATTATAACTTTATGCGCAAGTAAAAAAATATTGTAGAATAGCGGACTTAATGCCTGAGGCATTTTTTACCAGTCAACCTTAGGGTCGAGCAGACCGCAGAGAAAAAACATGGCATGTGCAAAATATTTGTATGTTTGTGTGTTTGTTGCTCAATCACGCAAAAATGTCTGAACAGATTTGGATGAAATTTTGATTTATTTCAGATAGTGTATAACCTGGATTAACATATAGGATACTTCCGATAGTTCGTTCCCATGGTATAAAAGGCCCTAGTGTAACGTGGTGAAAAGTATACTATATGCTGTTATTGTTGCTTTTCCGTTATGCCGTTTTAAGGCTTCCATATATAGTTTTTCCTAGATCCGTCCGACACTCCAACACCTCAAAAAACGCGCCTACGACGGTCGAAGCGATTACTATTAAAAGCAAATTTTTAAAACAGAACTGCCTCATATACGTCGTCCACGAATTCTGCAAAACAGACCTGGCGCATGTTCGCCTCAAAATGAAATCTCTTTTATTTAAATAAGCTATGAATCAGCACTTTTTGAACGCCAAAATTACATAAGACAGTCCTCCAAGAAAAAACGCCCGTCACCCGGCCGACCCGAGTTTTTAGATTCATCTTTCTATAAAGTATTTATGCTTCCACTATCTACACAAACTTCAACATGCTCATAATATTAGTGCAATCTTACAATGTTCAGAACAAACCTTCTGTAATTCTGAAGCAAAGCCTGTCCAGCTGACCGTCAAGTAGCAATTACACCACTCCCATATTTGGGTGTTTGTATTATAGTGCCTCGGGGCAACACCGTTGAATTAGCAAAGGAGTGCCGCATGCGAAAGACGTACGCTTACTCATACAAGTACTGTGACATACTAGGTTAAATACTTTAGAATGAAATATCTTGATTGATAAACGATTTATAAATGGGGTATACGGGGTTGGTTTTTGAGACTGGGCAGTAAGGGCATACGTGGTAAAATGTCGTGGATAAGATGATTGATTTCTACTTGACAGTAGACGGAACTTGCTGTCGATGCCGATAATAACAATAATAAAGTTTATTCATAAAAAACCGGCCAAATACGTATAGGATTACGCACAATGAAGGGTTCCGTAGTTGGGATAAATTTACCCCAAAAACAAATTTCACATTATAGTTGAAAAACATGTTCTCTCGTACATTCCAACTGAAAATGTAAGTTTGTACGCACAATATTGAAAGATTTACCATGTTATTTTAAGACCATAGACTTCTCATAGGTTTTCCTGTAATCTGTGAGTATAGAACCATACACTGTTTTTTTCAAAATATTTGGCTGTATAGTTTCGGAGATAAAGGAGGTAATGGTGAATTTTCATCTATTTTCTTAAATATCTTTAAATAAATTAATTTTAAAACTATAAAAAGTATATTTGAGATCCTCGTAACAAGCCCTTTCATTTGATGTCACACGGTACAGTTTACAGTGTTTTAATTTTATTTTTTTGTCTTTTTAAAGTGACCCCCGTATTCAAAATTCGTTTATTTACGTTACACGTCCGTGTTTGGGTCACAGAAGTACACATGTGCACTAAATTTCAACTTAATTGGTCCATTAGATTCGGAGCAAATTGGCTGTGACAGACGGACAGACGAGTGATCCTATAAGGATTCCGAGTTTTTCCTTTTGAGGTACGGAACCCCAAAAATAAAAACAATTGTTTACCTTTGGCTTATGTTATGGTGTGTCGGTGGTGTTATGGTGTGTATACAGGGTGACTGGTAATTAGTGGCCGATACCTAAACACGTGACTTTACTCATCAATATGAACAACTTTTATTAGGGGACCAAACCAGAAATCGCGAAAAAAAAATCTGCTGTTCAAAATTTAGGGATCAGCTGTTTTTGTTTCGCGATTTCACGTTTGTTCCCCTAATAAAAGTTGTTCATATTGATGAGTAAAGTCACGTGTTTAGGTATCGGCCACTAATTACCAGTCACCCTGTATATTCTTTCTTCTTTCAATTTTTCTTTTTTTTAAACCGTTGCCCCACACTAGGAGTTTCTCCTGTATCGTGGGTGCGTTTGCAAACATTTTTCATTTTATTTCGACAATAATGTGGACGAGATTGCATCATCTTCATTGTACATATACAGGGTTATTGATTAAATGTCTTTTGACTCCTATGCAAATGTCAACAAATTACTCGAAAATGGTTTGCCGACATATCTATAACCAATAGGTAACCCTGTATGTAGTACTAGTTTAGTATTACGGGCTGGTATTGAGGATACCATACCATACCACGCCACGTCGAAGCAAATATTTGACAGCTATTTTTGACGTTGCCAACTTTCACAATGCACCTCTTAAGATAAAAACTAGGGAACGATAAAAAAAATCTAATTTGGGGGCAGCCAAGGTATGACCTAATTGTCGCAGTTTATTTTTATTTTTATTAGTAATATAGTTTTTAAAAGGTGCGCAATGAATAAGCAAGAAAAAGAAAGGAAATGCCTTTATTATTTATTAAATTAATTTTTTATAGTAAATATCAATGCAAATCACACAGACTGCAGGTTGCAGTTTGCGCAAAAGGAAAAGCTTCACAGTCTTCCCATAACTATTTTCAAATTCGTAGTCTTCTCAGCTAAACTGCAGCCATTGCAGGGCACATCATATTATTTGTGCAAGTCGTATTTTCCAATCCCAATTCATTTCCCATTGTATTACCGAACGTGAAATTTTGGAAAGCTAAGATAAATTCAAAGATTGTAATCTGTTCAAATATGTTGAACTGTGCAGTTGGCACCGTTTGCTTTGAACACGAAAACATTTTCGATTCGATGGTTTCACAAGTAATTAACAATGTTATCAGAATCATGCCATTTAGAAAATGCATTTTAATTTACTTCTCTGATAGTTTTTATAGCCTCGATACCTCAAATTAAATATAATTATGGATTACAGCATTCAGTGAGAATTTTCTTATAGTCAACAAAAACAAACATACCTATCGTTTCACATAAGTATTTTTCGATAACTACTTGCTCCTAAACTCTGGTATGATAGTTAAGTTGCGTGTATGTCAAAGCTTTAACCAAGTACTTAGGCCGAGATCTATAAACGTAACTTAGTACGTGCTTTGACTTTTACATTTTTGTAGTTTGACAGTTGTGCGACATTGACAGGAATTACTCTTAGCCAAAGTACCCGCTAATTAACATCTATAGATCTCGACCGTATTGTTACTTACTTACTGCTAACTTACATAAGAGTGATCTTCAGAAAAACGCATCGTATTAAAACTGTTTTCAGGTTTCACACTTGATTGACGGAATTTTTTATATAAATTAAGTAACTTCTGTGTACTAGCAGGAGAGTAACAATAAAAACAGTTTCAGAAAGGAGGCAAAACATTTTTTTCGATCGCAGAGCACTCTCTAATGCTTCGCATTACGAGTAGTGCAATAATAATGGTTCTACAGAATAATTTATCATAGAAGTGAATCATATAAACTATGCTCATAATAATAGTTAGGACCAATACGAACAATGAAGAAGAAAACACAAGTGTGTGTGTGTACTTTGAGTTTAGAACTTACAAATACTTGCTAGAAAAAAACTCACCTGTATAGCACATAGATTTGAAAGTTCAACATCGGCACAACTACTGGACAAACGCCTCTCCCTAAAGACTTCTTTAGGTCATAAACTATTAGGGAAATCCTCTTAAACTGTCAAACCACAAAATTGAGTTAAATATAATAAAACGTAGTCGTTTATGGCTGTTAATAGTCCCTGGAGTACATTCGGCGGAGGCCTCTTTATTCCTTAAACTTTAGTTTCTAGTTCAAACTTAAAACTTTTTAAATCGTAACCAGCCAAGGCTCATCCACACCAGGACAAGTCGCAGTACTTGTATTGCGCCTTGTATCGGGCACAAGTATCCGAAACAAATATTTATGTTCTAAAATTTCGCAACTTGTGCCAATTTCTAGTGCCCAAACCATGTTGCGATACAAATGAGCCCAGTAAAGCGTCGGTCAATTAGTCAGAAAGTTGAAGCTAGTTGCCCATTCCAAAACGTAGATCTCTATTGAGAAGTACGGACAAGAAACTCCAAGGACATTATTTTTGTTAAATCAAGATATTTCAATATTCTAGGTAAATTATTCTTGTTGCTTCTATATGTGAGAACAATTTAAAGAACAATTCAAAATATAATATTGACGATAAGCCCTGGCAGTTAAGAGATGACCAGTCTCAACTGACGGCGTTCGTTCACGAACATGACGCGTGGATCAGCACCGTCCAGCCCAACCATTTTGAAAGGAGCTACAAGATCCAACACACGCGCCACCATCAGCGAGACAGTTGAGTGAGCATGATCCTCCATGTATTTATTTATTAATTATCTAGCTTCTGCTCAAAATTTCGTTAGCGTCAAATTTCTAGTTTCCTCGACCCACCGCATCGCCCGCCCGCGGTATTGCTTCGTTTTCACTTGGCGTTCTTTCAGACTTTTCTCTTTTTGCTCAGCTCCTAAGGGTCGTAGCGTGATGTTAGCCTATGATCTTCCTCAAGAATTAGACTATCAAATGCGCTAAGAATTTTTCAAATCCGACTGGGAGTTCCAAAGATAAGCGCGTTCAAACAAACAAACAAATTCTGCAGATTTAATATTTGTACATACAGGGTAAAGTAATGTCGTAATGTGGCATAATTGTTGCAAATGGCGTCCAATCTCATTTTGATTTGATACATATGTTGTAAACGGACTCAGGCCACGATGGAGTTTGAAACACCAATTTCTGGGCTTTGTGATCTCACGTTTTGGCGATTTGAACGGGCCAGCCAGATCGCCAGATATGACGGCGCCTGCAGACTCTTTTTGAAATCTTGCGTTTTCCACAACAAACCACAAACCTTTAGAAGTCTTGAATATTGTTAGAATTCATGAACAGAGGAATAGATTACATTCTAATTTATACTCTCTACTGCATAAGTACTATACTAATGACCGTTTTCACCGACGTCCCCTAAGTTTATGAGATCCCTTAAGAATGGTTAGAGGGCTGTTAGACGGTTTCTGTTTCACCAACAGTAAGAGGTCAGTTAAACTTTAAAAGGTCCCCCTAAAGGACATCGACCATCTCCCATACATCGTGGGGCCCACTATTTGATGAACCGTTGCAAGTTCAAAACTAGTGTCATTTGTTAGATTAAGCTGCCTTTCAGTTTCATTGACAATTGCATAATCAAGATATGTGGGGTCGAATCTAAGGTTAGGCTATATTAGTGATTGTGTTATGTTCAGAAGACTATTATTAAACTCTTGCGATAGGTTTTTATTGTATCACATAAACAGACTTTAAAGCCTGAATGATATACATACAGCGGATAATAAAAAAATAGACCAACTATTTTTTACAATTGCATTGAAAACACTTATCAGATGTCAACTTAATAAGACTCAACCTGGTAGCAAATGAAGTACAGTGATGAGTTCTGTAAAAAAATATTGTAAGATTTATACTTATTATTATTGAGGTAGGTACTTACTATGTATTTATTCATCCTAATAATCTCACATGCCATGTCAGATGCCTAGTTTTTAGTGGATAGATAGCTTTATGATTTCCAGGTAAACTATAATGTGGAAATAGATTTTATTTTATTTTATTTATTTATTTTATTATTTATGTACACACAGAAAAATAGATACAGATAAGACATAATCATAATATGAGTACAAAGGTACTGCTTATTTCTTAAGAAATTTCTTCCAGCAGACCTGCGATAGGAGAAATGAGAAAGAAATGTAGACAATAGTGTGTGAGAACAAGAAGAGAAAAATATAAATATGCGAAGTCTTAAACTAAAATATTGAAATAAACCTACACGTATAAAGAAATAAATTAATATATACTTAAATAAATACATAGAACTTAAATATATAAACATAAATACTATAGGTATATAAATACTCACAGTTGAGAGGAAAGGTAATGCTCTTTTACTCGAAATTTGAATTGTGAAACAGTTTTTTATAGATTAATTAAAGAAAAGAAAAATTTTGTAGGTCGTCATTCTCTTTTATTAATACATTCACATTAGTCATTCGTCTTCATGAATAATTAGAATAGAATCTAGAAAGTGTGCCGGGGTGAAATATTTTCTTGGTACCTAGCCCAACTCAAGTACCAAATAATTGACATTACATACGCACAACAACCTACTGTACGCCTTCCTACTATACAATTACAATAATATTGCAATATTGCTTGCCATCCACTTACAGAGCTGTCAGCTAAAATGTATACAAAATATTTTTTTCTACTAATATGCCAAGAGTGAATTTTTCCTCTTAATAACCAGGTACTGTGTGAAGCCGACAGCTCTCTTAAAAGGTCATTATCAACCTCCCTACACACTTCTATTACAAAGGACCCATCTGCCTTTACGTGTTCCGTGAAGCAGCCAAAGTCGTTGGATAAATCACCGAAAACACGAATATCGCAACACAACACACTTGCGCGTAAACACAGCGAATGAGAGAATTAGGGGTGAGGCGTATTTATCGTAACAGATAGAAATAACAGATATCGTGATTTGGGTCTGTTATTTTTGCGTAACAGTGATAACAGATATCGTGTTTAACCTGTTACAACCCATCTCTAAAGAGATTTTTTTATTGTTAATTTAATTTTTATTTGACACTAATATTTGTTTAAAGACTTGACTCATTGTCTTTTTAGTTATTTCACGACGAAATGCATGATTTCAACAAAAAACACAAACATTTCAAAAAATATTTTCTATATTTAGCAACTGTAAATTAAAATTATTTCCTATGATTTTGGTTTATCATAAAATAAAGTATTTTTTCCACATTTTTTTTCTGTAATACGTGGGCCCTTAGTTGGGCGATCTCCTTTAGGCCCTAAATGTGGGTGGTCGAACTGGGCCCATAAACCGACCGACATACGTAAGTGATCTCTCAAGCAATGAATATGGATAGTGATTTATATGAATTTGTTAAAAATTTTGAAACTGTTTCTACAGTATTCAACGTAGGTAAATAACAGCCGTAGACCAAAAGCCGTAAACCAAAAATATATCAAAAAACTGACTTTTTTCGGAGATATTATAGTCTATGGAAATTTTCAGGGTTGTATTGATTGGAAAAGATTGAACTCACCTTAGAATTTCCTAATAATAGGTATAAGTAGTAGTAGATTTTAAGTACCTACCCCGTAAAAAAAATGAAAAGAACCTGTGTACGTGGTATTTTTTCTTTGTTTATTCAACGATACTTACCTACGTGGATACCTACCTATGAATGTAAATCATACACTTGTGAAGAACCTCTGTCCTTATTGTATTCGCATAATAATGATTATTTCAGAATGAATTCTATATCTCCAATATATTGGTTATTAATAGCATTGAGGATTTATGCTACGGGTACGCGGTAATCATTTGTTGGATGTGGCAGATATAGGTGGGATCAGTGGGCTATTTACAGTCGAAACAAAATAAAAAATATCACGAAGAAATTGTTAAAATAACACGCAACGCATTCTCACAAGTCACAACAAACAAACAATCAAATCTCACGTCAGTACGTCACAAAAGAAAGAAGTTTTGAAATAGCACGCAACGCATCCTCACAAGTCACAACAAACAAACAACCAAATCTCACGTCAGTACGTCACAAAAGAAAGAAGTTTTGAAATAGTATGCAACGCATCCTCACAAGTCACAACAAACAAACAACCAAATCTCACGTCAGTACGTCACAAAAGAAAGAAGTTTTGAAATAGCACGCAACGCATCCTCACAAGTCACAACAAACAAACAACCAAATCTCACGTCAGTACGTCACAAAAGAAAGAAGTTTTGAAATAGTATGCAACGCATCCTCACAAGTCACAACAAACAAACAACCAAATCTCACGTCAGTACGTCACAAAAAAAAGAAGTTTTGAAATAGTATGCAACGCATCCTCACAAGTCACAACAAACAAACAACCAAATCTCACGTCAGTACGTCACAAAAAAAAGAAGTTTTGAAATAGTATGCAACGCATCCTCACAAGTCACAACAAACAAACAACCAAATCTCACGTCAGTACGTCACAAAAAAAAGAAGTTTTGAAATAGTATGCAACGCATCCTCACAAGTCACAACAAACAAACAACCAAATCTCACGTCAGTACGTCACAAAAAAAAGAAGTTTTGAAATAGTATGCAACGCATCCTCACAAGTCACAACAAACAAACAACCAAATCTCACGTCAGTACGTCACAAAAAAAAGAAGTTTTGAAATAGCACGCAACGCATCCTCACAAGTCACAACAAACAAACAACCAAATCTCACGTCAGTACGTCACAAAAAAAAGAAGTTTTGAAATAGTATGCAACGCATCCTCACAAGTCACAACAAACAAACAACCAAATCTCACGTCAGTACGTCACAAAAAAAAGAAGTTTTGAAATAGCACGCAACGCATCCTCACAACAAACAAACAACCAAATATCACGTCAGTACGTCACAAAAGAAAGAAGTGTAAAATATAAATAAGACCAAAATACACACATCAACACGGTCTAGGGATATTTTTAAAAAAGCGAATTACTATCAATGTGTTAATTATTTATATGACATGTATATATTTAAAAGATACGTTATTTAATATTCTACCATTTTTTAATAATGGTTAAGGTACTTCGATTAAAATTTCAGGATTTTATGGAAAAAAAATGAAGCATAGACGGAAACCGTATATGAATTAACTTTTAATTTATGAGTAAAAACTGAAAAAAATAGAAAAATCATTTAATTTGTGTTTATAAACTTGAAGTTAGTAGTCTGAGAAAGCGCCTATGATGTTCATAACACATCGGCAACGATTCGGCATGCTCAGAACAAGGTTGTCAATGTCTTGCTGCGGAATATTGTCCCATGTCCTTCTGAGGTGCGCAAAAAGTTGATCTTCTGTAGCCAGATTTTCAGGAACTTCCTTCAGAGCTCTTCTTTGCAGCATATCCCACGCATGCTCAATGGGATTTAGATCTGGCGATTGAGCAGGCCAGTCTAAGGCCCTAACATTGTGTGTATGTAACCAAGCTGCTACCGTTCTCGCCGTGTGTGCCCGGGCATTGTCGTGCATGAGCAGGAAATCTTGCCCCATTTGTGTTCTGTGGGGCAAGATTACGGGCCCCAGTACCTGTTGGACGTATCGTTCTGCCGTCATATTGCCCCGCACCCAAACGAGATCCGTCCGTTATCCAAGACGAATTCCTGCCCAAACCATAATTGTTCCTCCTTGGTATGGGTGAACTTCCTGAGGGTTCTGAAGACGGCTCCATCGTCCAGGAACTCGCCAAACACGCGTCCTTCGTGAATCTGGATGGTAGCCGAACCTGGATTCATCCGTGAACAGCACGTTGGACCATTGCTCACGGCCCCAGTCCACGTGGTTCCGAACCCATTCTAATCGTCGTCCACGATTGCCTCTCCGTAAAGGTGGGACCCGGAGTGGTCTACGAGAGCGTAGATTGCTTTCATGCAGTCGCCTTCTTACAGTTTGGTCACTCACAAGCACTTGGTGTTCCACTCGCAGCCTTTGGACCAATTGAGTCGCCGTTGCATTTGGTTGACCTCGCGCAGTAATTTGCAAATATCGATCTTGTCTGGGGGTAGTGATGCGACTTGGCCCCCGGTGCCTCTACACTACTTCACCTGTGGCACGATAGCGTGTCCACAATCTTGAAATTACATTTTGGTGGGTCCCTATGGCCTCAGCAACATTACGCTGAACAGACCCAGCTTCCAGCATTCCCATAGCTCGTAACATCTCCGCCCTCGTCAAATGTTGGCGTTGCATGGCTACAATAACTCAATTTTAACTTTATCTTTCGTTTAAAAATGAAAAAAACCTGTAACTAAACGTAATTCGTATTGTTTTCTAAATTTCGCACAAATGAAAATTCCCTCTCCTACACATCAAGACATTTTTATGCCACCGAAACAAAAGAATTTTCAAAAATTTGAATTTGGAATTAGTCTGAGATAAATTACAAACAAATCGGTGTATGAAAGATTACAATGCGGCCAGTACTTTTCGAGTTATTTAATTGAGTATGAAATATCCCTAGACCGTGTTGATGTGTGTATCATTCATATTTTTTATTAATTTCAATTAATTAAAAATATGAATGAAATAATATTTATTATTGCTATCAAAACATGGTTTATTAATAACTGTATCCATATAAATTTCATAAAAAACTATCTTGTTTCAAAGTATCGATAAGTTTAAAGACGAATTAGTCACTATATCGAATACAAAAGTCACATAGGTTCGTGTCCCCTAGTTAGGTGACAAAAATGATGGTGGAACGAAATTTAATTTAGGGGCTAGTTTGTCGGTGAAAACGGACATAAGGCCTGTATTACAGAACCTCACTCAAGACTGAAGCATTAAAACCCAAAAGTAGTTTCAACCAATCAAAAGGCTTTAAACGAGTATCAAGCAATGCAGAGTTTTGAGTGAGGTTCTGTAATACGGGCCGAATGTGTAAAAGACATTAGACCCGTATTACAGATTACATTACAGACAGAACCCGGATTTTGAATAGAGAATTTGAAGTTGAGATTTTTAGTATTACTTAAGGTGTCAACCTGCAAATTCTTTTGCAAAAACGTAAGATATCATGAATATCTTAAAATTTTCGATTCAGAAGCTGGGTCATGGTAATCTCTATTAGAAAACTGTCAGTTAGTCATAGCTAGACTTGTTCTACCACTCAGCGAACTAACTAGTAGGTACCTTGTAATTATGACGTGCTTTCTATTGGCTGCACGCCTTTAGCGGCGCTCGCGCAATTCTTGTTGATGCGACGATATAGCAATCACATCCGATTTTCCTTTGATTTAACAGCGATTGCAGTTGTTTGAGAGATCTCGTCTACTAACACGGGTATAGAATAAATTCTCAAGATCTACAGCGCTAGTTGCAAGGTTCATTCGAAAACTTGCTAAGCATGAAAAGTGTCACAAACACAGGTAGTGTTTACGGTTTTCTAAAATCTGTCTCATAGCCGCCTCTTATCACCAACAATAGGATGTAGGTCGTTGACCCAAGCCCTGGCACACTGACGCTGTATACAAAATCCTAATCTGATCTCAAGAAGTCGGCGTGTTTGTTTGCTCGATCTCAATCCGCGGGTAATTCTCCCGCTAATCTATTTAAGATAGAAGCCACTGGGTCACCATACTCACCATTACGCGTTTGGTATGAAACGACTCGCCGACCAACCTAATTCCGTACCACAAACGTATCCATAATGCGCGTATTTTTAGTTCTCCATAAAACTGACGTCATTCGTTTGTCTTCGCGCTTCTACGGACTGGCGGGTAGTGCTTGGTATTCAATCATAATTTACAAGGCACTCGAACTGGTTATTGTTTTGGCATTCAGGCGAAGATATTGCAATTAGCAACCTAGATGGACCAGTTTCAGTCCATGAGTCAAACCCAGTCACCTTTTTTTAAGGTGGCTGGGTTAAAACCTACGGAAGGCGAAGGAAAGGGTGTTGTGGCACAGCCTGTGCGAGGCCTATGTCCAGCAGTGGACTAAGAGTTGAATATAGCAATAAATGTCTTATAGGCGAATTATGTTTACACACGAGTTTTTTTTAATGAAAAATCTTTACATCCATTGTTGCGAGTAACATCATTAGGTTAAAAAAACTAACACTTTAACAAGCCACAAGGGATGTAGACGGCGATCGACATGTTTCCTCTTAATCCCAAGACGGCAGTGAGGATGATCAACGTAACCGCGTCGGTATCGTCAAACGTTACAAAGCCTGTACGTTTTATTCGTCGTAAATTTTGATGTTATAATAATTTTACTTGGAAGGACTTCGGGGACTCTAGTGGACTAAAGAAAAAAAAACGTTTTACTACACTAGTGCGTTGCTTTCTTGATTATTTTTAATGACGAAAAAATGCACATCAAATGTTGAAAAGCAACTTGGCGCAAAAGCAGACAATTAAAATTCTGCAGCATTTAAAATTGTACAAAGCTGCCCTCAACTTGGGAATGTTCTTTAACATGTTTTTAAATTCTTTTTTCAAATAAAACTGCTAAGTGACGCAGATTTCATATTTTCCAGTGAACCGTGCAGAGGTCGACTATGGGTTGGATTTAATTGTCTCAACGATTCATTTGAGCTCTTAACAATAGAAGGAATGAGCTTCTTCTGAGAATGTTCTGTGCTCACTGACACTGTCACTGACTAACAAGGGTTTTCATAAAATGAAGAATGCAATTCAGTCTGCGATGCGCCGGCTCTCGTGTATTGTTCTTTTTCTATTTCTCGACTGTCTTGTTAGTGCGGCTTCACCACCAGTAAACTAAATGGATGCCATATTACTAACATGATATTCTTTTCTTAGGCTTTTGTGACAACTGAACCGTGAAGGCTGGTTATCTGTATTCGAACACGAGAGGTCTCGACTAGTCTCAAGCGAATACGCGTAAGCTCGTAGGGCATAAACAATTTTAATCCATGTTCACACTATTGATGTAGCACTTGTGCCAAATGAATGCGTTTTAGAGTGCTATGACGCTAATCGCACTTCTATTTATGCCCTTAAGGATTATCAGCGGCCAGAGTTGGTGATTTATTAACCAGGTAGTCGGCTGAGCGTACGAATTATACAAAGTACCTACGTGGTTGTCAATATCTTAGCACATCGATAGAACACCGATAAGGTTTTATTAGTTTCCCCGTGCTTTTAAATAGATCACGACATCTGAATCAAAGTGAATTATTCAGCGATCGTTATTCTTCGAACAGATAAACAAACGTTTTCTTCACCGGTAATCTATTTTATTTTGTTCTCATTACAATGAATATGATTATAAGAAGTAATAACGTCTACAGCAGACAATATGCTCTGATGTGAATTAACGATTATGTTAATAAGACTATGAGCCAGCATTGTTTTAGTCAGGTCACGTACACACATAATATTTATTACATTTATCATGCAAAGAGGAAGACTATCAAATGCGAATAATTAAAGTAAAGTCGTTGTGTGTCATATCCCTATGTAGCGAGTACAATGGCTCCGCTGAAAACAGCCTACATATTACGGGGAAACCCGGTAGTGTGAATCTGAAAGGCAGTGAAAACTTTCTCGGAACAACTATGTTACTGAGCATACGACCCGTGGTTGGAGGACGGCAGTAGTTAGTACTTACTCGCGAGCTGGTTTATTGCCATTGTTTACGGTGTTCCTCGTATAAAAGTTGGTGGAAATTTAACTAATTGGTTACTGACAATGGAACTAAATATTTAGGTATGAGACAAGCATTCTCCGCATTAGGCATCGAGTCCATTATGTAAAATAAATGTAGGCGCATCATTATCGTATTTACAACCGTTTTCCATACATCCACAATTCATGAGAACATATTTTGGACACAAAATCTCATCGATCACTACTAATGCTAATTATGACAGGCGATGGCCGGACATACCTACGTCTCTCTAGAAATTATATCACACACAACACAACAAATCACATACGCTGACATACCCGGAAAACGGATTCCAGCACCGCGTCATCACTCCTAATTAACTACTCGAAACTATTTTCGGTAATACCGAAATTTTAGCTTCCATTTCGGGAAATTTATGAAGTCAAATGTGGCGAATCGTCGGTTATATGTAATTATAACGCGGCATAATGTGGTTGCCAGCCGTTGACATGTAAATAGCCCTTTCCTAGGCGGGATGTGAACAATATACGAAAAATCACGCCGATAGTGCAATATGGATGGCAAACAAAAAAACAAAACAAAAATATTTTTGAAATTGTATTAAAAAAAAGAGATTGCGACATTATTTCCGATTTCGGCCACGCGCTAAAAGATCCTTTTAGCTCTGTACACGGTGCCAGTTCAAGTATTCCAACCTCGTCTAAATGGCCTTATGATATAATAGGGGGATCCTCGAGCAGCAGAGCTCATAGCAAATTGCAAATCGCTGACCGATGAGAAGCACTGTGCCTGCTTCGTGTGCTTCCTTCCTGGTCTCTTGGGTTCACCACCGTATTCCATCATTCTATGCACTGAGTGTATCTAATTATTTTGTGTTAATTCACATTTTGCTGAATTATCAATTACGTGTTCTATATAGAAGATGGTTCCTCATCATTAGAAAGAACCTAATTGTCGACGCTGCGACATCTATCGCGATGGAACTTGAAGTTCATCATGGTTCGTCTATATAGACCACAGATCATATCGGTCTTGGGTAAAGGATGTGATCTCTTGTATTAAGACACGTCCTTTACTAATTTGTCAATATATGGGCCTAAATCATCGACGCAGGTAGACAGCGCCAGCTCGTGGCTCGCGACAACAATAGACCCGGTAGCCCGCTGTCAAGAGTTTACCACATAATTATGTTTTATTCTCGCAGCTGATTGCTTTGCAGCCCACAATTGCCTGTGTATGCACAGATTAATGCACATGCTATTTGTATATATCTTGTATTGTACATCTACGGTAACGGTACGTACGGTTATTAACGTTGATGGTACGATTAGCTTGTAGACTTCTGGTGCGTGGGTGTTGTGCGGTCTAAGTCCGAGAGAAAGGGCATGAGCGCATGAGTCAGTCACACAATGTAGAATAAATGTTGCCAATGATAAAATCTTAAAGAAGACCATTCGTTATGAACGAATCACTAAAACATAAACGAGAACAGCGATTTCTAAAATGTTCGTAATAGTCCGAATTAGGTGATTATGAAACGAAAAATTCGCAACATCAATTATATTCAAGTCAAAATTGATATATTTAGATGTCACTGGGGTGAATTCGCAAAAGTACTATTGTTTACACTGTGTTATAAACAATGATCTTATGATGTATTTGGTGCTTTAATTTTAATTTGGTGTGTGTGACTTGGCATCGCATTAGGCTAAGACGTGTAATGGTAGTTTTAAGGCATTTAAACAAATAAATAAATATATAAAAATTTGAAAAGTTGCCCGGAAAAGTCGGAAAAAATGAAACTGCTTTTCTCGTGAGAACTCAAAAGAAGGTTTTTGTAAGAATCACACACGGTTCATTGAAAAGATAGGACAACGTCTGTCGGGTCAGCTAAGGGGAAATAAATCCGGCTCAGAGCTAACGTGCCTGCAACCACTAGCTAGAATATTGAGTCAGTCATCAATGGATTCGGAAATACGGAATCATCGAGTGTACGGTAATGATATGCACACTCAAATCAAATTTTACTCGTGATCGATATACATAGCCTACGCGGTCACAGTGCCAAAGTACCACTTGAGACTATATTAGCATAAATATACGTAAGCTACAAGTTTGCCTGCATTAGCTGTTGATAGAATGCCAATGCATCAACATATCACATCCATATTTAGGGAAAAACGGATCATTTTGTGATACTTTGTAACAGATAAGTTTGAGACTTGAAACTTTGTCGTACGATATTATAATTACTTCGATAATTATCATAATCATACGAAAAAGTTGACCAAAGAACGAGACGGTGGTGTGCAAACTGGATCGCCCAAAAGTATTGCAAAATATTTTTTGTTTACGCGAATCAATTTCTATCATTTTCACCTAAGTAACGTCTCGATCTCCCGATTCATTAAAGAGTCCACCAGTAAAAAAAAAAATTTTCGATACTTCTGCTGGGACGTCTAGCAAGAAATACTATAATACTTATCTTTTAACAATAACAACTATTAATTTCACTAAAATCTAAAAGGTATTACCAACATAAAGCTATTGAATAATTAAATTTTCTTGTTAGTACCTCACCCAACTGTTAATTGCAACTGAAGTAAGTTTAAGTTTCCGAGCCGTCATTAAAACAAGATCTCTTAAGGCAAATTGACGCATGCAGTAATTAAAGCCGTCCGTGTTAACACTACATTTTAATTGGACATTGATTGTGGAATTTTGTACTAACATGTACTTTTATATAGGTGCAATTCTTATTTTTTTGTGTAATAACATTCTTACCAAAGGGGTATCGTGCTACCAAGTTATAGAGCTGTGGAGGTCAGATAGGCAGTCGCTCCATGTAAAATACTTGTACTCGGCTGCATCCGGTTAGACTGGAAGCTAGACTGACCCCAACATAGTTGGGAAAAGGCTTGACGGATTATAAGGCGTTTTTTGCCAAAAAAACACTGGCATGTATGTGAAAGTCAAAATCAAATAATTTATTTCATAAGGCACTTTTGAACGTCAAAATTTCCAAAAAACCATTGATTCTAGTCGCTTCTTCCAAAAGGTAGTTTTCGTATGGAGAAGAATGGGCAAGAAACTCCACCGTTACTCTTTTAAAATGTTTTCACAATATCTTGTATACATTAATTATGTAATGAAAAAAAAATAGTAATATGGAATAAGATTACTATACCACGATAGGTAAACATAATGAAAAATGAAGCAATAATAGAATAATTAATTATGTGCGAGCACTATGCATCTATATACATGGTGCTCACATATTTACAAACATTGTAAAATTGCACGATATTCCTAACAATTTAACAAGTAATACTAATAAGTCAGAGTCTGAATTCAAGTAATCACAGAATGTAAAATCAATTTTATAAATAATAATATTATACAATTTGGCAACCAGTTTTATTTTGTCTAGACTCTAAATTGTCCTATAGAGCAGGACCAGCATGTTTCCAAGCATTTTTATCTTGGATATAATCCTCTAATTATTATATATATTATTTGTAATATGCTTGTTTACAAAGTGTATTTTTTTATATGAGTTTTAAATTTTCTTTTATTTAATTGTAATATATCACAAGGTATTCTGTTGTAACATTTAACATAACAAAATAAAAAACCATAAAACATGTATGTAATTTAGATAATCTGAAAAATGTTTGATCTATTTTATCTTTATTTCTAGTAATAAAATTATGTCTATCACTTATTTGATTAAAAAGATGTAGATTTTTTCTCACATACATAATATTTTCATAAATGAATTGGCAAGGTACCGTCATAATATTAATATTTTTTAAAAGTTCCCTGAGAGATTCGCGACGACATAGATTATAAATGACTCTGACAGCTGTCTTTTGTAAAATAAAGATGGATTCAATGTCAGCAGCCCGACCCCACAGTAAAATGCCATACGACATAATACTGTGGAACTAGCTAAAATAGATCAAACGCGCGCTTTCTACATCTGTCTATGTCACTGTCACAATGTATGCCTGTTTGGTTTGAGGCTCTGTGCACGAAAAAAAGCCTTTTTTTGTCAATAACTTATCTAATTGTCAGAAAGCTTGAGAGAATTGAAAATTTAAGTCTGTGTAACTATAAAAGTACAGTTTTCGTGGTGCTAAACCATTCGTGCCAGTCACAGCACCTGTTAATAGTTACATCAGTTTTGCACTCTCGAAAATATGGTTTATTTCGCCTTTGATTTATCATAATGAAGATATTGTATAATCATAAACAAACATTTTATTTCGATGATAGCTGAAACTAATGTGCGATTTTTAAATTTCTTGGTATGGATGGCTAAATAATAGGAAGAAATACATTACTGACAGGGCTTAAAAAAGAAAAGTTTTTTTCAACATAATGTTTCAGCTATATCGAAAAAAAAAATGCTTAAAAGCTTGAGGCTTATCTTAAAGTGTAAGAAGGACGTAAACACTTCGAGCACTTAAGATTTTTTTAAAGTGCTATGTTTACATAAGTTTTATTTGTTACTTTTTAGATCATTAAAAGCTTGTTTTTAAAAAGGTTTTTACTTAAATTTTATTTTATACTTTTTAGCATTACAATTTGATTAAATATCTGTTCTATCACCTTCACTTGAAAGGTACTTGTAAAGACAAATCCAACGAACCCATACGCATTTACACAAGTCATGGTGTATGAATGCTTAAGATTTACTGCCTGTGCTGTTGACCATTTAGGAGTTCCCTCGTCTGAAGCCAGCCCTGGGTGCAGCAGCCAGGTCGTAGTATGCTTTGGAACGGACTATTTTAGTTAAATGCGTATATAAACTGTACTTTTAACCGCTGAGCAGTTTCCTCGTCTAGACCAATCTTGGGTGCAGCAGCCAGGTCATGGTGGACTTTAGAACGGACTATCATAATTAAATGCGTATATAAAATTTTGTGTTTGTGCTGTTGACCGCTGAGAAGTTCCCTCTTCGGGAACCAATCCTGGCTGCAGCAGCCTGGTCACGGTGGACTTTAGAACGGACTATCATAATTAAATGCGATTATTAAATGTCTTTTCTGTACTGTTGATTGTTGAAGAGGTTTCTGAGGCTAACCCTTATTTGAAAAATCCCTTTCTAGCCACATCCAAAACAATGAACTCGACTTTTCAAATCACCAATAGTTTTGTTTAAATTCGTTTTCCCTTTCTCAACACTAATGAACAAAATTGATCAAAATCAGTCCACTTCGTGCACGGCCTCTTAAGATCTACACATTGTTGCACTTTTTCAAGCCAATTCTTAGCCGTCCCTTCATCTTTAAAATATTTAAAATCCTTCCCTTTTAAAACAAACTACCTCTTAAATACTCAACTAACAAACTATCTACGTAGAACATCAACTAAAAAAACTATACGCTAGAATATTCCCAATATTCTCGACAAAACTTTGTTTGATCCAAGTTTCAGTACAATCGCAATATGCAACTGAAACATTTTCAGGACGATTGAGTTCGCTAGTTTCCAGGGTCGCTTTCATCCGCAAAATTAAGTTCTACCAAGAGAGACGGTTTTTATTATCTAAAAATGGGGGAGTTTGAAGACGACTCAATTAATACAATGAGCTTATATCCCTCTGACGAGGGATATCTTCCAACGATTAGTTGAAACAGAATGATATTATTAATACTAAACATTATAATTCACCTTCAAACGATTGAAGAAATAGAAGATCTTCATCAACAGCATAAAGCAGTCCACTCCTGGACATAGGCATCTCCATTTGAGTATCCTAATTGCGTTACACGATCAATAACAAACCATTTCATTTTGACAGTTCAACAACATTCATTGCGTTATTTAGGTACGTTGCTGAGCAGACAATTTTTTTCGAACGATGATTTTTGAAGCAATGGATTTGCAATATCCTTCAAAATGATTCAAATTATGATTGATCGTGTGTTACGCAGTTAGGGTGCAGCACAATTATCGGCAGTATTCCAGTGAAACAAAATAAGAGAATGCACAAAAAGTGAAGCATCTAATATCTGTTAGGAAGTGAATATGTCAAGGAATTACTGTGCGGAATAAAAAATTGTCATGGGCGGGCGGCGTCTTTATTTTGGGTGTGCATTTATCAAATAACTTCTCCCGCTCTGGGCGGAGCCGGAGGGCGTGTCAGACTCTCACTGACTAAAACCCACCCGTGTTCCTTCAGTTGCCTGTGTGTTACCAGGGGCCATGGTATCCCATTCGGATTTTCCCGTGACCCTGGCAGGCATCGGCTCTAGCGGACCCCGTTAGTTTTGCTGACATCTCTTTGAGGCGCGCGTGGAATTATTAATTATTGGTTCATTAATTAATAATATGTAGTGGCACCGAGTTGCCGTATCTGGCCATACCACTGTTAAACCCGCGATGGTTTGTGTGGTATGTTTAATTAAAAGTTAAACATGTATGTAAACTGTTAATGATTAATAAACAATAAAAAAAAAAAAAAAAAAAAAAACACAACGCGGCGACCCGGGCCTGGTCCTTATCGGACGGCGAGCTACCTATTGCTGTGGTGATTGATCCTATACCTGTGGCCTGGAATCGGCCTGGGATTCCCGACGCCCAGGGCGTCTCCTGCGGCGATTAGGGGCGTGAGGGCGCGAAGTTTGCCTCTCCCTCACGCATTCCGCCTCCTCCTTCGCTAGCATTACTGCTTCGTAGAAGGAGGTGACGGCTTCCCATGCCCTCTCGCTTCGTACCATGGCTTGGACCAGGGCCGGACGCGAGAGATTACCACCGCCGATCGCCTTCACAAGGACACAGCGGTGCTCCGCCCAAGCCGGGCCAGACATCCAGGCGGGCGGCGCCTTACATCGTAATATGCATATTGAATACGTTTCTACTCATTTGTCGTGTTGCGTTACCTATGGAGATCCTTCTTCCTCACATCGTTATAGAGATCAGAGGCAAGGGTAAATGGATTTATCGCCGATATTTATAAAATGTTTCCCTTTAACGAAAACATACTATGTCGTTATCATGTGACAACATTCTGTCATCCATAACCCTCACTAGATGGCGAAACGTTATAATACAGCTTTATTTGCAAGGCATTTATGATTTATACTGAATAACAAACGCAATGAGGTAGGATATTACCCTCACGGTGCCTTATGTAAATAAATATACCGACAATGAGTATAACATCTTTAAAAATAGAATTACTTAGTAATGTGCGCCTGCGGCTCCGGTCGCGCTTCATTTTTATTCCAGATGATGTAGGCAGCCTTTGGACTTCAGATGGGATGGGACCTTATTACTGAGAATAAGATGTCAAAGTTGTCCATCTATGTGTCGCAAAAAAGCCACAGGGTCTAGACAAAGTGACATTCTATCAGCGATAAAGATAAAAGTCTAAAATGTATGGGACTGATATAAGCTACCGAAAATCGTTGTAGAAATTCGAAACGCTTTGAAAGCGATTGGCAATTGTCTTGGCCTCCAGTTGTCATGATCATACATTTCTCTCTATGAACTAATGATTTAGATTGCAAGTGGCAGTCCCCATATAAGCTGGTGTAGTTAAAAACTATTAAAAATAAACTATGTCATACTGTTATCCCTAACGATCTGAAACTTAATTAATATTCCAAGACATTGACGAAAAGCTTGACAGTTTTGCTGGTTGCAGCGCAATAAAATTACGGAGATAACTATATTTTCTAGTTTATCGGAAATAAGATTATTACAAAATGTTCACTGCGGGAAACTGCACAACTGCACCTTCAGTGCTCAGAATAGTAGACAAAGCATTCAATATTCTTTAATAAAGATTATCTGGCCAACAAAGCTTTTCATAATATTTTATATAGATTAAATGAATATTATGTATCAATAATAATTTTATATATCTTATTAAAAGTGTATCTGCTTCAAAACTGACAAAATAATATGTTAAAATCATTTACACAATTCTAACCAGGGACACTAAAACTACAAGTATAAACAATTCGAGGGATTCCATACGTTGGCAATAAACTGGACTAATGCGCGTCAATGATGGGGGCCGCTATATAGCCCGTATATCACGGTGACCTAAACTGGAACTGTCTAGGGCACTTCAGGCAAAATTTCAATAGACATAAAGTACATCGACCCAAACTTCGACGATACTTTAAAACGTGAAAAATTCACGGAAAAAATGAAAACAGAAACATTGAAATCGAATTGGAGTTGTCGAGCAATACGTGGATACATTATTCGGAACATTTGCTTAGATTCCCACATAAGCTGAAAATTACGCATTCTCAGGACTAACGAGAGAAACTATAGTAAAAATCTCAAGCAGTTGAAAAATATTGTATCTACCTAGTGCCAGATTCCAAGACATAAACTAAGTAATATTTGCACTTTTAAATCATTAAACACTTCGTTGAAAGCGTCGGCGTCGTTCTGGTGACGATAAAACACGGGCTCCGGCGCGTCCTAGGTTCTAATTGCCTTCAGCTTAACTTTTAATCTAGCAGATGAAATCGTAAAATCGAGTCAAAAAATATCTGCTTATTCTTACACTACACTGTCAAATGTATGGAACATCCGATTTTTTTTAATAACCGAAGAAAAATTTCCACTCTGATGGATCAGGAATCATGTACTGAATTCATGATAACCACCGAATATAAATAAGTACTAAGTACTAAGACTTACATATTACCAAGTGAAGTGCTAAAGTCTCTTTCGACAAATTCCAGTTCTTACTTTTCACGGTTTTTACAACTGCAATCGTTCATAACCCTGAAAACGCAGAACTCAATAATAAGTCTGTTTACCGTTAACCGCCATAACCTATTTTAGGCCCATTCACATCATTGTCATAACAATGACAAGGACAGGCAATAATTAAGTACTTACATAAAAAATGTTTAAATTATAAAAAAAAACATTGAATAGAGGGGTTAAACTGCAATTCAAATGCACTTAAACCAAAGAGTTTTAAAGAAGTATTAAGTACATAAAAATATAGTTTCTCTTAGGAGAGCGCGACCCCGAAACAGTTTTTTGCACTCTGTGACCGTGTTACTCAGAGATATTCAACACATCAATGAGTCAAATGCTCTTTAAACGCATTTCCACGTGCTTCCGAGCCAGTCTTGTTCTATTCTATTTTAACAAGCTTTTATTTTACTTGAAATTTGTATGTATGTTAAGCTTCCGTTTCATTTGTAATGATTACTTCCACGTTTATGTTTGTGCTGACGTTGGGACTATCCTCTTCAGTTCGAACCCAAGGCCTCTGAGTTTTCGAATTCATGTGCGTATTGTATAATTTTCATTTGCTTCAAAAACGGTGAAGAAAAACATCGTGAGGAAACCGGCATGTCTGAGAGATATTTCTCGACGGCATGTGAAGCCAAGTCAGGCAGGCCCATGGGCGTCATAAAAAACTGACACCAGGTTATTCACGGTTAGTGACTAACCTGAACACGATCACGAAAAAGAAAGAAGCAAATCCGATCAAACTCAAACTCAAAGCATTTATTTCAATTAAACCATTTACAGGCACTTTTGAACTGTCAAGAAGTCGGTCAGTCAGAAATATGAAGCTAGTTGCCCATTCCAAAGCGTAGTAGGTACCTATGGAGAAGAACGGGCAAGAAACTCCACGGACACTCTTTTAAATCAATTTTTTTTTTTTTTACAAAATATTGGTTACATCATTAACGTTGAAATTATACATGTGAGAACAATGTAGAAAGACGTGCACGTTAAAAGCGTCCGTAATAAAAATATAAAAAACAAAGAACAATTCAAAAATTAAAATAAGCCGTGGCAGCTAAGAGATGACCAGTCTCTACTGACGGCGCCCGTTCACGAACATGACGCATGGATTAGCACCATTCAGCTCAACCATTTTGAAGGGAGCTAAATGATCCAACACACGCGCCACCGCCAGCGAGACATTAGAGTGAGCATGACATAATCTCAGCCGCCAGGGCACATTCAAGTCAATGAAAGACATACCCAGTACCTAAATGGTAGCTTTACAGTCGGTACATAGTACTCACACATGTGCTATGCAATTATACAATGCTAAGACATTGAATTTATACAATGCAAAGATAGTTTTTAAAATCTTCAGCAGCTCCAACGGTATTTTCAAATGCTAATCAATTAGTTTATGCTTGTGGAGCAGGACCAGCAATGAGCCAAGCATTTTTATCAATTATGTAATCCCCCAACTTATAATATGCCTGCCTACATAGTGTGCGTTTTATACAAGATTTGAATTTCGTCTCATTCAGTTGAAGTATGTGGGGAGGAATTTTATTGTAACATTTTAAACAGTACCCCATGAAAGATGAGTCTACTTTAGCCAGTCTGAAACCTGGTTGAACTAATAAATCCCTATTTCTTGTACAATAATTATGTCTATCACCTCTTTTACTAAAAATATGTAAATTTTTTCTTACGTACATGATGTTTTCATAGATATATTGACAAGGTACCGTCATGATGTTAATGTCCTTAAACAGTTCCCTTAGAGAATCGCGCCTACGGAGATAATATATGGCTCTGATAGCTCTTTTCTGCAGAATAAAAATAGACTCGATGTCTGCAGCCCGTCCCCACAGCAGAATACCATAAGACATGATACTATGTAGTCAGATAGGAAACGCCGAACTCATCTAGCATTTTCTTCTTATTTTTTTTTTAATATGACGTGTAAAAGTGATTGCAATATCCTATTTACAGAATAAACAATTTCATTTCATTTCATTTCATTTCATTTCATTTCTATGAAAATAACTGAAATAGACTAGCCTCGCGGTATCTACATCAGTTAATTGACGGATTTTTCTGACAGCATATGCTGCTGAACTTAGCCGTCCTGCAAGAGATGTTAAATGAGGACCCCATTGTAGCCTTGAGTCGAGCGTGATCCCTAGGAAAACAGTTTTATCGACAAATTCTAGTTTCTCTTGATTCAATACTATCTCACAATTACTACTTTTAACATTTGGTAAAGAGAATTTTATGCACTTAGTTTTTTTTCCATTTAATACTAAATTATTAGCAGTGAACCAATTTTGGACCTGCAGTAGGGCGTTATTTACGTCGTCAAAATTTGTAGCACGTCTATCTACCTTAAAAATTAAGGAAGTATCGTCAGCAAATAACACCATTTGTGGTTGATTTTTTAATAAATGGAGTAGATCGTTAATATACACTAAAAAAATTGGTTGCCTGTAAAGTCGGTATACGGGCGAAAGTTTTACGTGACAACGACTTTGCGTGCCTTTCACTTTTTATGTCTGTCTCTCTCGCTCTTAGGCGGGCTAACCATGCCCGAGTGGAAGGGACGCGTGCCTCTCACTCGCTCTCATTGTGAGCGCATAACGTGAGCGGAGCGTAACGCAGTTTCTTGAAGTGTCACCCGGCAAACCAATTTATAAGACTTTGTCACGTCAAAAGAGGAATGGACCCAAAATCGAGCCTTGTGGCACACCCATTTTTACTTTTAAACCTGGTGAATTGATACCGTTTATTTGAACTTGCTGTTGTCTATCATTTAAATAAGATTTTAATTCAAATCAAATACACCATTAATAGCTCACTAGAAGCAGTGCGCCAGACAGTTCAGTTAGTGCGTATTTATATGTCATTGATTGAATAATTTTGGCAAATAATTATTTCCAATTAATGCTTTTTGCATTGAGGGTGACTTAAATCATTTTGTTTATGGCTATGATCAGTATTTAAAATAATCATTTCTTTTGTATCGTTCCGTAACTGAAACCGTTTACGTTAAAACCTTTGCGTTTATTTCTTGATCAAATAATATTAAAATTTTTAACATTTGTAATGAATTTAAAGATGATTGTGATTTTATTTATGTCAATAATGTACTTCAGTTATTTAATTTTAGTTATAATAGTATGATTATGGTGTGTATTTGAATCTTTGGTTACTAAAATAATTCTTAAGTTAATAATCTAACAAAAATATGGATCACTGTTTCTGAAGTAAACAAATAAATAAAAATAAATCTAAAAAACTATGATGCACTGGTTGCTAGGGATTAAAATGTAAGCTCTTACAGGTGCACTATCGATGCGAACCCACTCGTCACACTCCTGTTACATGCCTATTAAGCTAGCTCACGGATTAATTGGACTGCTTGTTATGATGTGCATATATTGTTGGTAGCGGTTTTGTTTCGTAAGGATACTATGTACGAGTACTTATTGCTCGCAACTTCGCTTGCACTCAACTTCAAACTAAATCATCAATCGGGGTTGATTTATTTTTTAACGAGACCCGCCAGAATTATCGAAAATAGTTTCATAGTGGTTTTATACATCTTTTAAAACAAGAATATTTTTATATTCACCCTTTTTTATGTCTGTCACGTATAAATTAAAACTCTTTTGAATCGAAAAAATCGTAAACAGCTGTCCGTTCAAAGTTATTTAACCCCTGATTTTGCATCATAGTGAACTTTCTTCTCGTTGCCATAAGGTTTATGTCAGAAGTAAAATAACTGCGAAAGAACTATAATTTCAGTCGAAGTGAAGGACTAATAGCCTAAGATCCGAAAGATCCAATGTATGAACCCATACGTTTAATGGATGAAAAGTATTTTATATCATTTTTTTTTTTATCGCGATTAAGTTGGCAAAAAAAATCCTGGCCAGACTATGACTCATCAAAAATTCAAAAATTGCACTCATTCTTTTAACGAATAATTTTAAATACTTAAAGTATGAAGCCTATAGAATATAAAAACGGGTTGTCAATTTTTTTCCTGGCATAACTATGGGTTGGCAGGTATAAACAGGTAAGTCGAACAGGTAAGTTGTGTTTGTTACGCTTTCACGCTAAAGCGGCTGAACGGATTTGGATTCAATTTGGCACACGGGTAGACCATGACCTGGAAAAGGACTGTGTACTCAGACCATATTATACAATCAACAAACACTGCAAATACGTCTTTTGGACGAAAGACGTATTTGCAGACTTAATACACAGTTACCCATCTGTTCCTGCAGCTCTTGGACACCACTTCGATTTAACGTCGGTTTCTAACCACTATTTACAAAGAAGAACAACGCCCCCGCCGTTATTCTACATAGCTGTAAAAGCAACCGAAATAGCAAATCCAAAATACCTTTGAATACATGGCGTAGGTTTCTTTCACCATTTTTCACTACCGAAATTGTGTGTGCTCGCATCTCTATTGGCTTCACTTTTTTTTTCTGCCAATGTTTGCGGTTACAGACCATCGCTAGGAGGCTCCCTTGGAATACCTATTTGTAGGTTTACAAATATTTGATCTGTTCGGGAATAGTGCACCAAAAGTATAGTATACATGTGCAAATAAATTCGGAACGGATATTGTATGTATGATATGCCTTTGACGTAAGGGCAATCACAAATGCTAGAGGGATTCAACAACTTCAATAATATTATCCTTAAAAAATTATAAATTTCAAACCTAGTTAACCGGTTGATTGCCGTAATTACAGAAACGAAGGGATAATTCTTCATCCGGATTAAAAATTGACTTCTTTGCCCTAGGGATATAAAAGCTCTCAATGTTTTTCTTTTATGAATATTTTATTTGGGTGACATGTCTACCGATCTAATATTAGCACTATATGTAGTTGGAAGGGCCTGGATACGACACTTGTCATCAATAACTGAAACAACAGATGCGGTCCATTTTCCTTTGTTTTTCGAGTAGGTACATGATCGCCTTACTTGGCAACAAACAAAACTCTGATAGTACCTTCGTTTTACCTTCATCTCATGTTACCTATCAAAACCATTGGGGGCATGATTACTTAGCTGTCTTTGACGGAGTCTATCAATGATATAATAGCCTTCTAGATGCATTTTCAATGACGAGATACAACTGTCCATACATGTCAAGGCTGACAAATAACCGTCAATCATGCTGCCCTTTTTAAAAATGTACTTTATATTCAATTTCTCATATCATAGAGATTTACGTTCAATATATTGGTTACAACTCGAATGAATATTTTAATATGATACGCGCGGCTACTGCGTTCAATAGTTTATTGCTACTCATATTTTACGTAGAGCTACTGTATTCGGAATTACGTTTCTACGAAATATGAAGATAGAGATATATTTATTTGCTCAAACATGTGTACACACAAGAATAAAGTTCATGAAGGATAACAAAAAACCCACCTACTCATAGTAAGGGGTCGTCCATGAATCACGTGATGTTCCCCACCCTGGTGATACGCGGTAAGGTTTTAGACTAACCCCTCCCCAAAATCACGAGTATTTTTTTGGTACAAAGTATCTTAAACATTAACAGAATATTAACACGCCGCTTTGCGGTTTAGTAATCGCGCGTTCAACGAAAAAATAAATAGCGAGTAATACATTTAAAAACATTATGCAATGGGTAACGGGTCAAATGTTTGGCAAGTATGAGATGATAGTACATCTATAGACGCCAAATACGGCCTGAGAGGGCCGTATTCTCGGCGACAGCAGGCAGCGGGGCGGCGGCGACAGCGGCGCGTTCAAATGCATAGTTTTTATGGACCTGTACCCGGTTAATTACGTAATACACGATCATTCGGAATTTGAATAGTTTTGAACCAAATTGCTTCCATTGCTTCATAAGTTCGAAAAAAGAATCTCCTCGCCAACGTAAATAACGCAATGAATTTTGGTTGAACTGTCAGAATGAAACAAATTTGTCGTAATCGTTTACGAAAATGTGTTGCGTAATTAGAGGTACTCCCCGCGCCTGCCATCGAGAACAGTTCCGTTCCTTTCCAGTATCCACACAGTGACCTTCAGGAGGTGGTCCGATAGATCGGTGACATGCTATGAAATCCTCGTCTCGGTGATGTTCGCGTAGATGGCTTACGTGAGAGCCACACAAACTTCAGCGTGTAAGGCCTCACTGGCATTAAATACACATCGGACGGTTCGCCACAAACCTTGCAATTTAATATCCTTCTAAAAACTTTGTTGACGCGGATATGATGGCCGTTTGATAGAAAATTGTTATGTTTACGTTATATAGGTAGTTTTTAGAACTATGTTCCTTGTTTCCTTGGCAGATTACCTTTATTGTTTCTGGTATTTTTGGGGGGATTCAATATCGCTTTGCTGAAAGAAATGTAAGTACATTTCTATCAAATTTAAAAATTATATGGTTGATTATGGTTTTGAAACAAGTGCTCTCCATGATTTAAGCTTCAAAATAGAATTCAAGGCAGTACCTACACTGCGGGAAAGTCCGAAAGGGATACCGTGGGCCCTAGCAACGTACAGGCAACTGAAGGAACACGGGTGGGCTTTAGTCAATAAGAGTCTGACACGCCCTCCCGCTCCGCCCAGAGCGGGAGAAGTTATTTGATAATTACCTATCCAAAAAAAAAAAGGCCGTTCCTACACAATTCCATAATTCTCTTAGTTTGCGTTTTTAAATAACTATTATAGACTTTCTAAAAAAAAGTTCAATTTCAACTGGTCTAAGTTAAGACGACCTAGAAGAACATACTTAATTATGCAAGAATTTGTCTGCCTCGAAGATAAAAGTTTGTAAACGATAGTTTTCTTTTTTCTTTATTATTAAATCAAGTTGGGTAAGAGAATAACTACTGATTGGTTCTCTGAAGGATTATTATGATAAGTCGCTAACATTTAAAATTCTCATACCTTCACGAAAATAGCTCACTTCGTGTGAAAATGATTAGCTAGTGAGCTATGTTTACTGCTATCCAGGGTGCATCATACAAACCAATAATTATGTACCACACCTGGATGAGGCTCTGTAATAGCGCCTATGCTTTAAATATTACCTAGGCTGTCAAATCCAGGGTATTATTTATCCCCTCACCTCGAGGGCTGCCTCAGTAATTAAAAAGCTTTGTTTAGCTGCATCTATGGTTTAAATATTCGTTTTGGTAGGTCAGGTCAATCTGGAGTGCATCGAACCGCTTGAATGAGGCTGTCCGTTACTTGAATCTGTAATATCTTGATGACACATTATAACGAGTACAGTTGCGAGACAGTGCTGTCAGCAGAGTGCTTAGTAAGTATACCTGCACTGTCCTGACAGTACTAAGAGTCTGAGCTAAGCCGCGGACAGACAGACGGACATGGCGAAACTATAAGGGTTCCTTGTTGACTACGGAACCCTAAAAAGCCTTGTAGCGCTGAGCTCTGAGGTGTTAAACTCAGGCTAGGGTTGAAATTATTACTGAGTTTTGTCTGAACTTGAAATAAAAGTATCTATTATTTTGTCCTCTAACCTAGTTTGTAATTTCGTAAAGGCTCATATGCCCTGCATACAATTATTATGTTACTTTGTAATCATTTTTTTTTTATTATTTACTTTGATTACCTACCATTAATCTGACAATCTTCTAAAAGTAGGTCGCATTGTGATGGTATAGTTTACAAGTATTTAATATTAATAGGCGGTTAATAGTCCTGAATAGAAGAGATTTACGGCACTTATTGCAAATAAGGGTATTTTGAAATCGCTAGATATGTTGTATATATGTGTTATACATGAAAATATTTTGAGAAACTGCGGTGTTTACCTCTACTTGTTTGCTGCTCCCCATACATGGGTTTAACGTAAAGATTTTGTTGTGTTAGACCTGTCTTCACTAATAGGGAAAGTTCTGCGGCATTACCTTAGCCATACCTTTTTCAAATAGCATGGTGGTTTCTCTCGATGATTGTTTTAGGTTTTTGTTAATCTCAGATCACTTTTTGTTTTTATAACTTGAAGAACCCTTTGAATATTGTGATTTAAGCTAATTACTCGGACTCTGTTTTCAAGTATCTTTCCCTTGTTACCTGACCTAATTTTATCAACAAGGGGTGTGTAATTTTTTTGTGGAATCCCTTTACGATGTATGTCTTCACTGCAAAACAATCTTGCCTCCAAGCGAGCGAAAATTATTTTAAAAGGTAGTGTTAAAATGGCGAGTGGGCTAGCGTTGGAAATAGGACACGTATTTCCATCACAAGTAACTCAATCTAAGGTATGGCAAAAATACTGAAAATATTTACTTGCTGCTACCTATAACCGCGTGGTTGTCGGAAATTGTCTTACAGGAACGTACTACCGGGATAAAAATGTTCCAATGTCCTAACCCAGGTCATGTCAAAGTCAAAGTCAAAGTCAAATCATTTATTTCAAGTAGGCCCGTATAAAGCACTTTTGAACGTCAAAAATTTACAAAAAAAATATATGATTCTAGTTGCCCCTTCCAAAAGGTAGTTTTCGTATGGAGAAGAATGGGCAAGAAACTCCATGGTTAATCTGTGTGTCTATATCACGATTCGATTCGAACGGATTTCTATAAATCTGTTCAGCCGTTAAGGAGTTAAAAGGTAATAGACAGACAGACAGAGTAAATTTGGCATTTATGATGTTAGTATGGATGTGCACCTGACCTAGGTCAACCAATAGGCTTTCTATATGACCACTTTCCGACTGCCCTATTGTGTTAAACCCAGGATAACCGGATTTAAACAGACATTGCGGCTTTCAGTGTCCATTCAGTAATCAGTGGTAACTGATGCGCCTCCCGATACGCGTCCATCTCCGTTACCCCTCCAGAGGTCGCTTCGATGCAATTTTGTTATCTATAATACAAACAATGTAACAGAACAGCGAATCAATTTTCACGCCTCCACCTTAAGACCTAGGCCAAATATTTTTTTATATTCGGATAGCTCAAGCATGACCTAAAGAGTTATTGGAGAGCATAAAGAATACGAATTAAAAATATGCGAGAAATTTCGCGGGTTAAATATTCAATCTGCTGAGATCGGCGTATTTCATTTGTTTTATATTCAGCGGGTTTTTTGAGTAGAACCTATTATGTACACCATATAAATGACACGGCGGCTCCGGACACGGACATCTCCAGACGGATACATACTTAGAATCTATCAGTGTCCGGTGTCCGCGGCTCGTCCGCAATCTGTCCGTTCCGGTGTGATTGATTTATTAAGGTTAATTTTACTAGATTATTTGTGTATACGCATTAACAAGCGCTTCGCGCAAATAAAAAATAAAATTACACAGGTATACTGATTACCGATTCACCCTTGTCACTCATTTATCTATCCATCTATATAAATGTAGAATTATTACATATGGTGACGCAATGGGCGGTCTTATCATTAAAAGTGATCTTTTAAAGACAATTTTATTTTTATTTCGGCTTGGTTTGGTAATAGACAATCTATTGGAAAATACTCTCCATTCATATGCTAAGTTACAACTGAATCTTCTCGACAACCTATCCTTACTACTTCTATAAAAGTCATACAAACTGATAAATGCTGAACTATTTTCTTTATAAAAAAAAACTTTCATGAACAAAGAATTTTTTCACGAACTATAGTGGAACTTGCATTTTCAAGCCTTAACTTAACTTGCACCCTCTAAAAATTGCACATACAAAGCCGATATTGGTAATAGATTCGTAATAATGTTTGTTATTCGAGTCGACGTCTAAGACTAATCAAGCATTAGCCGACTATCTGGGTTAAACTGACTGTGCTACTTTGATGCTTAATGGATCTTGTGCTACAAGGGCTGCAGATAAGGGGTCCTTCTTTAATCACGTGAGTTTTGAAAGGGGGGAGGGTGTCAGTAAAAAATTACGACACGTTGTTCTTTTAAACTACGCAACGGATTTTGATACGTTTTTCACCATCATTTAGAGAATTTATTCCGGAAGGTTTATGTAAACTTTGTCAAGTCGTAAAAACCAGAATGCAAAACCGTCAGCGTTTGTAAACGGAGGGCGCCGTTTGTAAAATGACGAATCATACAATCTGCTTGCGACAGATACATACTAATTACAGTACAACAATTTTTTTAATGTCCCTCGGCAAACTTCGTGTTTCGTCAGTCGTCGGATTTCTATCAGTTGCCTTTTATACTTGGTGTAGTTGTTAATACTCTCTTAATATAATGTAATTAATTTTAAAAATAGGAAGAAAGCTACTAAATGCGATGATTCCCGAGCGACATTGAAAAATAGTTGTACTGTACAAGCTTTTATTCAGGACCACTTGTTAGTACTTATGTTAAGATGGATTCCTGCAATGAGTGAGGCTTTTCGGTCAAGAAGAGGAAGTGGCGGGAAGAGAGAAACATGGCTATATTGAAATTGATAGAAAACGAGCCCCTCATCTCTTTGTCTTTTCTTTTAGATACTTTCTTTTAATATGACGGGCTCGTGGCAAAATTTTAAGCTACGCTTGCCGCGGTCGGTTCGTGGATTGGTGACCATTACATATCGAGACCCCTCCATGCCTTGGAAAGCACGTTAAGTCGTTGGTCACGGCTGTCATTCGTATATCTTTGACAGTCGTTGCGAGTAGAAGACCAAAAGTCTTGACAACCAGTCTTATCAAGGGGTATCGTGTTACCCAGTAACTTGGTTTTGGAGGTCAGATAGGCAGCCGCTCCATGTAAAATATTGATAGTCAGCTGCATCTGGTTAGACTGGAAGCCGACCCCAACATAATTAGGAAAAGGCTAGGCAGATTGATTCTGACTTTTTTTTAAATATGTTTAAGATATGGTATGACACAATATCCTCTCATAAAATTGTTGTTGTGTGTGATGTATTTACTGTTTGCATGTGTAGCAACTTCGGTATTAATACATCTTACCCTTGTCTGTGAAACTGGCATCAAACTAATCATGCTCCCTTGGTCCGTTTGATGTCATTGCAATATTGCATACGGTAGCCGCATTCTCGCCTTTCCTATAAAATATTAGGTACCTATAACCCTTTGGTTGTGCTTGCGTACGGTTCTATTTGTGTAGCAATATTTGTATTGTTGTTTCGTTCGTACGCAGTCCATGGTTATGAAGTGTTATTAAAAATTGTAATCATGATTTCATGACGCATTGTTAGCAGTGAGTACGAGTATATGTCAATCGAAAATACAGTGATAGAAAAGGGATACATCGAAATAAAAGCTTGTATAATAAATGAAGCCTTCAGCCATGACGCGAATAGTTCTCATCATTATTAAAGTGTTCGTATCAAGTAACATATTATTCGATGCATACATCTCAATTCCGTGTCAGTCTGTCAATCTTCCTTCGTCATTTAATATTTATGCAGTAAGTACACCACACTGCATCGAAATGAAAGTTAAAATTAGAATTACTTAACTCATGTTTCGATAATCGATTTATTTATTTAAATGGCACAACTCTATTATAGTATCAATTAGGTATATAGCGTAGTACAGATGCGTGCAAATAAAATTGTATCAATTATTCAGAGCGTATTTTTCAGATTAGCACTTATAGTATAAATATTTTTACAACTCTGTACCCTTATTACGTAATACACGATCAATCGGAATTTGAATCGTTTTGGCTGTTGGTGTATGTGAGTTTAAATGTTTGTAAACGCACCCACGATACAGGAGAACTTCCTAGTGTGGGGCAACGTTTTTTAAAAAAAATAAAAGAAAGAATGAAAGATATTTTTGATGATTTGATACAAAAAATGATACCTATTTGTAACTCATATTGAGTTTTACACCGATAGGTAGTGTCTTCAAATCATCACAAGGTTTCAAAATATGAAAACGATATATTTGTTAGTTTCAGGAAATTACTTCCTTATACTTTGTCATGGCTTCTTTTCAACGTTAAGTCTGCATGCAACGGATAAAGATAAACATAATAAAATTTAAAACAAGTCTTCCGGAAAATTGCTATAGGTAGTTGGCATGGCAACAGGATAATGAAAAATGGTATGCTTTCTATCGGTAACCATTTCCCCGAACTTCTTGTACCGCTGAAGAAGACCTACAAAGTCGCACAAATTGCTACCGCTTACGGTGACAGGCATGCAGGAGGATATTGCATTGAACAGATATACTGAATAGATGCGAGATGAACCCAATAGCAATACGGATGCGGAACCTGCGGCGCCTACACAACACAATCGGACAATTCACACAGACACAGGAAACGACGACGACGGAGCAGAAATAGATACCTCCTGTCTGTGTACCGAAATAGTTCTTGCCCTTTCAGAAGATCTAAGAGGCAATTCCCGTATTTTAAAGAACTTTCGCATTTTAATCTTAGTTTGAATCTGTCAAAAATACCTCTATTTTCCCTTACATTTTAGACAAGTTTTTGACATTGATTGCCCTGAGATTGCGATTAGATTCATAATTACGTTAATGGGCCTTTCTTCGTTAGTTACTAGATTTTATTAACTACAACAGATGTTTGGGACTGAAACCATCCTCTTAAAACATTTTTCACCCACTTCTACTCAAGCTCATCATATATATTAACGAGCAAGGCTCGTATTTCTATCACTAAGCAATAATGATTTAATTAATAAACCGAGTGTGTACGCAATATCGGACGCGCGGAATACCGGCCCGTACGTCATGCTCACGTACTCCGGCGGGACGGCTCGTAGTAAAATATATTTAAATGCGTTACGCAACGCTGCTTTAAGGCCCAGTACATACATGTACGATGTTATAGGTGAAACATTATTGCTTAGGCAGACTAATAATGTTGACATAATCCCGTAACAAGTCAATAATCAAGATTATTTATTTGCATAAAATGCAGGTGTAACCAGATAAGACCAGATATAAAAGTTGGTGGTTTAAGTACAATCCAGATTTTGTCTGTATAGGGCATGCAAATTAGATTTCTAGGCAACTTTGGTATGAAACACTACAAAAGGGATTGGATGCGGGAAAGTCCGAAAGGGATACCTACCGTAACCCCTGGCAACGTACAGGCAACTGAAGGAACACGGGTGGGTTTTAGTCAGTAAGAGTCTGACACGCCCTGGGAGAAGTTATTTGACAATTTAAATGAATATATATCGTAATTAAGATCTAACTAGAAGATAATTTTGCCTATAGCCTCGTCCGCAGTACGGACACATATCACGAATATGCACAGGGAAACAGGGAAGCGAATACTATTAATTCATAGACTTTTGGGAAATTAGCTCCTGAATATTGGTTTATACTAAGGCGTGCTACATACACGTTTCGGTCACATTAGATTCGGCAGTTCGTTGAACAACAAAGACAACCCGAAGCAAAATACTACATAATCGATTTTACCGCCCGCCAAATAACGTCATATAGAATATTTTGACTCATCCTACTTTTAAATGTCAGTTGTATAAAGTGAGCCTTCTCCGTTCTATTACTTAGTGGCTCTGGTGAGGCTTAAACGAAAGTGGGTAACGTACGATGACCCCCCACAGTGATAGGTTGCCGTATCATTACGTCTTTTGGACGTCTTTCAGCCCAAATGCTAGTAGTTGATTCGATTCACCCTCAGCACCACCGCTTGCCTCGTTGGGAAGTGGTTTCGAGGTGTGCTTGAGTGCTATGTCATATTAAAAATGAGCGATTCTCTGCCGAAGTCAATGATAGACTTCAGTTGGTCTACTGTCTATCCCATGGACGTGAAAAAGTCTTCAGGAAGTGTACACACGGCTACACATCAAGCTATACATTTCTAGTATAAGCTGACCTTGCATTGTACGGAAAACTTATACAATGCGAGATCAGCATAAACTGGAAATGTATAGCTTGATGTGTAGCCATGTGTACAGTGAAGATTTTAATAAAGATTGTTTCTTGTTATATCCTAATTTACTGTTACTAAGATAAATGGTAAATGAAGTTTCGTTAATGGCTAAAAGGTTTAACCTGAAGTAAGTAATAGTTTCTTCACAGAAATTATCTTCTTAGTTTAGAAGTAAATTAAGCTGGCTTTTACTACGATTACTCAGTAAAAAAAACTTACTTTTTTTGTTTAGATTTGTGATTGTTTACTAAAAAGAAAAAATAAGGGTACGCTAGTCGGTCATTCTTCCATACAAACGTAGGTACTATGGTGATTACTCGTCTGTTTGATGGTGTACGTTCAAAACTAAAAATTATATCAATTGGTCTATCTAGCACTGTATAGAAGCAGAATTATAAAAATATTGGTTTAGAAGTTATAAACGTCGAAACTTCCATTTTCAACACTAATTTTAACTCGTCTTTGGGCATAAATAAATAACTTATGTAGTAAGAATAAGGCAACATATAAATGAGTATAGTTCACACATTTTTTTTGAGTAAATACATCCAGTAGTTTTTTCTTAATATCTATACGACCAAAGGTCTGTTCATGAAATTTTACGGGCTCGTTTTCTTCATAAATCATCGTCTATTTCACTAAAGAAATAAATAAAAACTAGATAAATAAATACTAAATAAGTAAAACTAATTAGCATGCATATTAGTTTCGCCCACCAACGAGTTCGAGCCGTCGACTAGTGTACCCTTAAGACACCACAAATCACTAAGCCAATTTAAAACATAATTGTGTATTAACCTAACAATTGTTTGGAGATGTCAGAGACAGAGTGATGTTTTGAATACTTTTAGCGTAAAATGTATTTAGTGACCGGTGGCGCAAGCGAGCCTAAATTTTGTTTCTAAAGCACCCGAGGCTTTAGATCTCTCTCCGCAGTGGGTCGGAACGTGAGCGTTTCATTTACATGTCGTTAAATAAAGATAACAACAATTTTGCAAGCGTTTCGCAACGCATGCCTGCGCAGGCGCCAGCGCGGACGCCTTGAACATATTGATAAGGGTCTCATGTTGCTGTTATCATACTGATGGCTTAGAAACGTATCATATGGCTCGTTGTTTGGTTGCCTAATCTATGATGTGATTAATGACTTTTAGAAGTTCTGACAGTATGCGTTCAATTATATATCTATATGCATACCTACCATACATAAACCAACAAAAGGCAAACTAAATAAACAGAATATTCAAAAATAATTATCTATTTAATGACATCATCAGTTTGTTTCTAAATCCGACATGACGTGCTATCTAATTCTAGATCACAGTCATTAACTGCATTTATAATTAGTTCATCGACAGCCCTGTGCCTAATTCAACCGGCCAGATGCGTCGGCGCTTTAAACATGTCACATTCAAATCATACTTGCGAACTGAAGGCGTCCCAGCGTTACCATTGACATCTGTTGCCAGTATTATATTATATTACAAGCCCTAATTTTTGTCAAGTGTGTTTACTCACCTCGTAAAGATCATTACTTATGGTCATAACAGCCTCATGAACATCATAACGCCTTCCAGATGTGTACAGTCTACTAAATATTATGTACAAGTTTTGTTGGTACTGACATAGTTATGTAGACGATAGGTACACGCAATAACACTAAGACGCAGTTTGTGGTTGGGTGCCAATACACATTAGTATGACAAAGTGTGAGGTTCCATACTAATGCGCCGTAACGGGAATAGAACTGTGGCCCTTAGTGCGATGGCAATGCCTTGACCTCAGCGAGTATGTGCAACTATGTTGTATGAAAATACATTGCTCTTGGTAACCTCACACATGCAGAATTGCATATCACTGAGATGCTGTCATAAAAAGAGATCAAAACGTGTCTGCTCAACACTTTGAGACAACCTAGGTAACCTAGGGATGTTTTAACTTGTGATAGACCAATTAATAGAGAAATCTATCCAGCCGTAGGTATTATTGACATAACATTAAAAAGTATCATTAAAAAGTTTTAAACCCAAAAAAGAATGGACGGACTGTGTAAAAGATGATATGGCCAGGAAGGGCATGACTGAAGAGATGGCGACTAATGGAGAAGTATGGAAGAAGACACGTTGCGGCGATCCCAAATAAATGGGGATAAGGACAGGAGAACGATGATTCACATCGAGAAATATCAGACCGTTTCTCAAGGATCACTAAAATAATATCCCATCCCAACTAAAATAAACATTATGCACACATTTCAGCACAATAATGCTACTCAAACATGTTTATAGTTGCCACTGTGGTCGTAATTAAAGAGTCATTTGTACGTCGTAAATAATGTAAACTACATGTTTACGCGAGTTCCAGCTTAGCTGTGTGAACGTGCACATATCGCGTGGATTAAGGCTTCCTCAGACAGTTGCGACGTGACAGTGGGACACGACTCCGGTAGAACAACTTCCATGAAGTTTTCACAGAAATTGTTCCACCAGAGTCTCGTCGCGCCTGTCTACGGGGGAGCATTTATACGCAACTGCACGGAATGGAAAGTTCACCACATATTTTGGAACTATTTAACCATCGATTCAACCAGTAGATATTGATCACTTTAAAACATAATCGAAGGTCGATCGATAAACATAATCTGGCTGCCATACACCCCGCATAAATTAATCACTCAACAGTGACTGCCGTCTAGTTGCACCTTAATAGATTGGGATCGTTATCCTAAAATCTGCTTCTGAGAGCTACTTTGGCCGGGATCCGGACTCAACATTTATAAAGCTGAAAAGACAGAAGTCCGCACTGCATTGGAAACGCGTCGTATGTGGTCGCGATCCTCAGCATTGAGGGAACAACGAAAAAAAAGCGAAACGTGAAATATCTTCTTCCCTCATAGGCCACTTGTAGGAAAGTTCAAATTCAAATTCATTTATTAAACTTATACATAGTTCACAAGCATACAAGTAACATGACATGAGATTCTAACCAACAGAAAACTTAGATAGATTGAACAGCGGGTCCCAAACTAGGCACAGCCTGTATCTTGGTGACCCAAACACTACACAAAGTTAGCAATTTAAAAGGTTCTGCAAGCGCAAGATTGCTCAAGTCACTTTGAAAATCACTACGCAAAGCAGAAGTTCAGAGCTTAGTTCCGATTATCAATGAAGGAGAATAATTATTGAGAGCACTCTCTAAACTAATTACTCTGAAATCAATTGCGCTTACTACGCTTAATGAATAAAAACAAGCTCTCTTTAGGTTTAAGTTTATTTGAAGTGCATTTAAATGGATATTGTTTTCGTTGAATTAATTATTAAATTAACTTTTCATTAACTCTTTTTGGTCTTAATATTAGATAGAGCCAGCGCTGCCGTGTCAATTCGATTTTTAGATTATAGACAGCGTAACTGCCGATTCTGATCGAGTCAACTTCGACTTACTACATAAACCCATCAAATATGTTTCAAAATTCGTCATGAAGACTTAAATTATAATTCACAAAGATTACCGACTTTTTTTTTGTTCACAGAATCATCTCGACATGGACACCCTGGATATGACCAAGAGTGACCATCGTCACTTAGTGCTACAGATTGCTCTGAAATGCGCTGACATTTCGAACCCCTGTCGCCCGTGGGAGATTAGCAGGAAGTGGAGCCTCAAAGTGTGCGAGGAATTCTTCAGACAGGGCGACTACGAGCGGCGACTCAACCTGCCAGTCACGGCCCTCTGCGACCGACATACCACCTCCATACCTAAGATTCAGACAGGTAAACACTAAACATAATAAACGTAATTAATGTTACAAAAATGCACATTTTGCAATTATGTTTTATAATTACAGGCTTCTTCAAATTTGTGGTGACACCGCTGATTAGTCAATGGCATAGGTTCCTACACAATGACCTGTCCACTCAGATGCTCTATAATCTTCTGTACAACCAAAACAGATGGGAAACGTTAATGAATGAAGAGGCAAATGAGGAAACTAAGACTGAAATATCCGATGCGGATATGGTGGACGACGAATTGGAGACGGACAACGAAAGCAACAAGTCGGAGAGCGCTAGGCTACTCCTACCGCCGCGTAGGGCCTCGCTCAATCCTGTCAAGAAGAAGAGCCCTTTCAAGGATCAGATCCGACGTTTCTCTGTGCCCCTAAACGTATTCCAGGATGTTAGATTCCGGCTCCGCGAGAGGAGTCGCGCGGCTTCGCTGGCGGACGAGCGCGCGCGCCGCTTCGCCAGCGCCACCAGCAGCCAGCCCTCTCTGCACTCGCAGCTCAGCGTGCGCGGACACTGCTCACACTCACAGGAACCCGACAGGCTTCTCAACTCAGAAAATCTTCGACCTGATTCTACCATAGCCTCTATCACGACTCCCGCGCAGGCCTTACGCCTCAACACTGTGCTCAGGGAAGGCGGCACCCTGAACAAATTGGTCAGACAAAAAACTTTCCCTCCTTTGGAGTCAACGTCTCGTGATTCCTCTGAGGATTCCGACTTCTTATCACGGTTCAGACCAGACGTTTTTAGTCCTGTCCCGGGAACAAGCAAGAAAGAACCTAGATATAGCTATTTAGTCGTGAGAGATATTAAAAAGACTGATTCTGAAGACACTTCTGATACTAGTGTAGAAGAAACGCCGCGTAAGTTAGAGAAGGAAAACTCCGGACAGAGGCATAGCCGAAAGGAGTCCAGCACAGTGGGCAGTCAACTGCGCGACAATTTAACATGGATGCCGTTAGAACTCGAATCAGACCCGCTGCTGCAGCGGCGGAGGAAATCGATGCCAGCTGAAGGTTTACCATTTAGTAAGTTATTTTTAACACGAATATTTCTAAATACTAACCCCAAAATCAAATTTCATTAAATTACTTAAACACTTATAAATGTTACAGCTCCCAGAGAGAAGAAGATTCGCGAGGTGCCGACAGTCCTCCCGCAGTTCGTGCGTCGCACGTTCTCCGGCAAGGAGTCGTGGACCAAGCGGCGTGGCTCGGCCCCTTCGCCAGTAGTCCCCTCCGACTCTGAGTTACGGGGCCTGGCCTCTCTCGGGTCCCTGCGACACAGTGTGAACGGCGGCCGCAGGAAGCCAAGCCTCACCGTCACATGCCAACAATGGCTCGCCAGAGCTACCCACGGAGCTCAGGAGCGAACCCTCCAACAGTTCCCACGCAGAAGCTCACTCCCCGCTGAGGTGATGACAGGTGCTCAATAGCTTAGCGGCTTTTTTATATATTTTTTTTGCATGTCTTTAGTACATTACTTGAGCACAGGAGGTTTTATTTTATGAAGCCGTTTGAATTATTACTTAGTTTTATTAATGAGTGACTGATGATTTGGTTTGCTATCACAATTTTGAATTCCAAATCTATGGAAATACTTTCGCGCTTTTGATGTTGTTCATGATAGAAGCATGTATTCAGTGCTGCGTGGGGGAAGGGTATCAGAACACTAAGAATAGTAAATCACGAATGATTGCGGTGTTTGGAACCCAACGCGGCGCTGACGTGTCCTCGTGCCTGTAAATTAATTACCTACAGAGTTTGAACAAACATGCATTCACAAGTACACCTTAATAATAATTGTTATCTATGAATCTAATTAACATAACAAATGTTATATTTTCCAGGTATCTCATCGCACTAGCGCTGGCGACGGTACATAATATTTGCTTGAGCCCGGAGAGGCTCGACATTACGATTCCCTGGACGATGAAGATTCCGAACAGTCTTATAATAATTATGATGCGGACGAAGAAGATTTGGATGACGAAAGCTCATACGACGATTACACAAGTCAGTTCCATGAAAATGTAGTCCTCGATTGTTCGGACGATGATAACAAACATTTAGACGATGACGACGATCCAAATTTGCTTATCAATCTGCCATTCGTTAGTCGACATCGTGCGTCGTCTGTGTAAACGATCTCTTGAATCCTGTTCCTCTCCTTTGTAATTTTACTGTAAATATATCTATCACTAATAGTATCTATTATAATATGACCGCAGAAGTGTTTACATCTGATGGTGTTCGTATAAGTGACATGTGTAAAATACTTCTGTTAGAATGTGCGACGGTCATGAAGTTCCACTCCCTGTCCATCCCCTCTCCCATTTTTCAACCCGATCGTTTACTTTGAAGTGATTACAGTGAAATCAGACTTTTCGCAGCCATAGATGGCGCTAATGTCTGATCCTGGATGTTTTATGTAAATAACTGTATTTATCTCGGACATAACATTGATTTGTGATTATCATAAATTAGTCAACAAAATTAACTTGTAGAACGTACCGATATTTGTTAGAAATCTTTCATTTCTGCGTTCATTGCGCCAAATATTATTTACTTGACGATAATGATATACATACAGACTCCTTTCTGTGTGAAACAGTACATGTTATTATTATGACAGTGAAGGTACGCTAAAACTTGTCTCGAACGTAACATTAATTTGTGATAATCATAAAAAGCCGACTCAGTGGATATAGCCTTAAACTCAAGGCCGTCATAATCATAATATTTCTAAGATACAGTGAGGACACTTTCCCGGTCCATTGCGCTGCGAATGTCTAACAATATAAATATATCGTAGAAACTTCGCGCAATGGATAGTGAAGCAGTGCTCACTGGGACGATGGTAGATGTCGCATAGCTCAAATGCGTTTTTTAGAGTTTAGACATGGATGACACTCCAAAATATGGAGATCCATCATATTATTATCATGGATATTAAATCTATGGTGCAATTAAGGACACATTCAAAAGTAGGAATAGTGTCCTCAAATGTATAGCATTTTCGAAGGCGAACTTGGAAGCACACGTTTTAATGTACGATGCTGCTTCCTAGTAGACAACTTCAAAATGTGAATATTATTATTTTGCAAAACCGCAGTACAAATAATTTCCACACAATGAATTTTTTATTTTTATTATTTTAAATGTATATTTAGTAAATTAATTTTTGCTTACAATATTTTGTCTCATAGGTTAATCAATTATAAATTTATTGTAAGTGTTAACAGAATTTATGTTTCGCCTAATTTATAAAAAGTACATTATTATTATACCAAAAAATATGCTTATCCTATTTGAAAAATGGTTACGTTAAAGCATAACAGCAGGTTTAACGTTATAGGGATCGAGTCTCATTATTTGTAACTTTCTTTTAGTATTTCGAAAGTTATACAGTCATAGGATTTAAGTACTTACTAGTTTTTAAGACGAAAAATGGAAGAAAGTGTAGACGCTCTTTTTGAGTGAAACACATGATGGTGTTAATGGAGGAGAATGGTTAGAGAAATGTTCAGTATTAAATACAGACAGCATAGGAGCTGTGACTGTTGATCGCTCTCACAAAGTCACCACACAAAATAACAGACCTGTACAGAATATAAACTTGTTTGATGAAGTTGCAGTTAAGTATTATGGATAAAACGCGACGGTACATTTACTTGAGTGTACATAGCCTACATGATTATGACGAAATTCCATAATAATGTTGTGCAGTTTAAAAGTGCACAATCTGTTGTAATATATTTCCGACATGTAGAACCTAAACGATTTTTAATATTAGAACGATATGATATTTAAAATTGTAAGTTCTATGATATGAACATGCGGTCAACAGAAACGCGGCGTGGTGTGGACAATTCGTGAAATATTTTACTAAAGTATTCAATATTTTCATTGTAACGTTGATTTGTATATTATGTTTCTTTTTAAAGATATTATTGTTAAGTCAGATTTAGGCTAAATTCGACAGTGAATTTACTTCTTCGGAATTATTTTTAGAAACTTTTTTTTTATAATGTTAGATATCTTTGTTCCAAAGATCTTTCATGGTTGTCCACGTCTATGGTACAGTAACCCGTGCCATTTCTGTCAAAATTCGGGCCTGTATTTTTCGGCTTTCTTCGCAAAGTTCGGGAGGTCAAAGACAATGTCAAATACTTAATTAATTGGTGAATAATTTTTCTTATCATCAGTCTGCTTACACCTTTTTGCTGCAAACTCATTGGTGTAAAGATTGCGTGAACGTAGTCGTGCAGCGGCAGGCCCGTACTGCTTGTGGTCACACTAGAGGTCATGTAGCTAAAAGCAAGATTTATTATATTTATAACTTAGATATCAATCCTAGTGACGGCTGAGAGAACTTACAGGGCTGATTGACACTGAAACTCCTAACAACCAAAGTTGTTTCACTCGAGTGACAAAATACGACTTCACTTTAAGAGGGAACAGAGCCTGCGAGGAATATGGAAAATAGGTATTTGAAGAAACTATTGCCGTCGTCTTACCTCAAGCCTGCCTCTGTAGAGTGCGATAGGGACAGCTGCAGCTCAGACCGATTATATCACAAAAAAAATGGACGAGATTGACGTTTCGTATTCCCTTTTTTTCTCTTCGAAACCGGATCCGAATCAATTATTTTCTCCATTAAACTTTTAAGAATTCAATCCATTAAAATTGCAATTTGTAGGTCAGTATTAGGTTATATGTTGATCTAAATATGATTCGTGGCCGTGTCAAATGTTTATTTATAGAATTATAATCATAAAAGTCATCAATACAACTCTCTAAGTTCATGTAATCAATTGAAAGACTATTTCATGAAATCATGACATTTGAGGATTATGCTAACTTAAGGATTTGTATTGCTGATTCTAATGATTATAATTCTGTAAAGCCAAATTTGTTACGGTCACAAATCATAGTTTAATCAACATACAACCTTACACTGTCTGCAAAAAACGAAAGAAAATTTGAATTCCGCGGGCTACCTTAGCGCAACCCCCTTAATAGCCAGAAACTTGAAATTATCATGCTTACAGCTCAACCAGCCACAGATGTTTAACTCACTAAGGCGGGTTGGTATTTATAGTGTGTGTACAATTGTAGAGGCTCGAGCTCATTGTTTCTCTGTGCGTATAGCGGCTCGGCTGAAGCTCGGCTACTGAGCGCTTCCCGTGATTACGCACAGCGCACACGCATATCTAACACATACAATTAAGTCGAACCCACCGCCGTGAGTTAAGACATCTTTGCAGACGCTCAGCACTTCTGTTGGCACTCGGCCGTCACATACTTCGAAGTAAAACTTGTCAGCGCTGGCTCGCTGAACGATTGTGGATGTTCCCAGAGTATACAATCCTAGGAGTTATGGTAGGGAAGTATTTTAGTATAGTATTTTAGTAACAATGGGGTGAGATATTAAATCAAAATACGACTTTTGTCGATTAAGGATTTTGAGGGATTCTGAGCCTAGCTCATGAAGAATATTTTTGTATACTTTTTCTTAAGCCATCAGTCGATGTCTTTGGAATAATAAAGTACTCTTAATTTATTATAATATTATAACGGTGGTAAGTTAAACTAAGCAATCATGATGGTAAGCAATGACAAAACAAAGCGATTCCTACAAAGGATGGGTCGTGGAGATTACACATAAGGTTTTATCATTTCATAATATAACGACCTCTAGTGTCCAGAAGCACTGCAGTGGAAGGTCCTCTTTTAAATGTTACAAGCAGTGTGTTTCACTAAATGTAAAAGTGTTAATTTATTTTGTGATTGTGTCCCAAGCAGGTTTCTTGACGAGTTGTTATAAGTTTAACACGAATCGTGCGTTGGATGTGCCACGGTCTGTCTTGAAGAACACATTTTCTCTGAAATGGTTTATGACGACCGCGTGTCTTTAGAATGACCAGCAATTTCGAACGAGACGCACTTTTTGCGAGAAGAAGGCGATTATATACTCTGATCCTGTTTCTCGCCAGAAAGTTTACTCTAGACTACGACAGTGTTTCGTCACTTCAACGTAATTGTTAGTTGTGAAGATGTTAGCGTTAGTAATTTAGTCGATCTTATGTATTTTGTTCGATAGTTTACTGCCACGCCCGCTGTGACACGTTTGTTGCGATTATCTTGTATAATTCTGTAGTAACCACATAGTACAAGTCTGAAACGTTCTGTTTTACACAATATATTGCAAAACTAAATGTATATTTATGTGTAGATAGTCATTCACAAATGTTATCTATGTCTCGTCACGACAAACGGTTACACATACACTACAGACTGTTCACTATAACTTGTCTCTTGCCGTCATGTTGGCACCATTGCTTGTCAAGCTTAGTTTCAATACTAATAGAGTTCAAAATGGCGATTAACAGAACAGTGCTACCAATCGCGTCACAGGACAAGTTATAATGAACGCACAGTAATAGGGTAAGCTTTCACACAAGTTAAATAGGCTCCCCAATTTCAAAACGTGCGAAACGCATCAACAGCGAGGTATAGTTCTGATATCTCTCAATGTATTTTTAGTAAATAGATTGAAAAAATAATGTGCTCAAGAACTTCACTAGTATTATTCAGAAGGGACTTTTCCTTCGAACTGTTAGATGCACAACACTATATTATAAACTATCGTTAATGCCTCAAGGGGCTAGTGCGCAGGAGTAGGACATTATCTTGTTACTAGTCTTACGTCTTTTAGAACGGTACTTGTTTAAATCAGGCTCAATATTCATTATACTATATGTTTACTCTCTATGCACTGTATGGATGTTTAAAATCTGTGTTTATAATAAAGCAGTTTCAGTGTTTGAACAAATGGTATTTCAATAAGAGGCAATGACAGTAGGTTGTTCCGCTATAGGTATCAATATATTGCCCGATTAGACGTAGAACCACGGGCCTATCTCACAACTAGAATGCCCCATTCAACTTGTAGTAATTTGAATTTCTATGTGTTTTGATGTTAGATAATAATTTAAATAAGTACCTATATCGTCTTTGACGTCGCCGCGGCTATGATGTCACAAGTTCTTAGTTATAATGTTTTAAAGTAACTGGTGTATGTACACATGAATGTCCCTTCGTAAATAGTCATATTATTTTGTCTTCGGGAAATATGTAATCACAAACTAAATATAAAGTACCCAATACACTGTTTAATCCGGTGCCCCGGGTGTTCTTTAGGTTGTGTACAGTTTAACTACAGATCATAAATTCGCTAATAAATTGTAAGAATTGACATATAAGGAGCTCTGCAATCTGTGGTTCAACTGTAAACGGCTGAATTTAGTCATTTTAAAGTAGGGTGTCTATTAGGTGATTTATGTAGGTATTTTAAAAATCTGATATTTGAGTGGGCAGACCTGCGGGCTAAAATCAATTCAGGGCTGGAAGATTTTATACTGTTGGGCTAGCTCACTAACTATTGTAGTGTCAGAAATATAAATGAAACCGACAAAAATACTAAACTAAAAACATTGAATAATGATTGTCCCCTATCTGTCATTCGAAGTTTGTCTGTAAAGCTTACACGTATTCAAAAATGTCCTATTTCTACAACTGTTAGTAAATTCTTTATAGAAGAACTTTTAATGTACCTATACCTGTAAAAACCCTGCTTTAGGTGTTCATATAATTCGTTCCTGACTTTATTTATTGTACTCTCGGGTTCATAGAACTATATTTTTTACATGCTGTTTAGTACCTATACTTAGTTTCGTAAAGGGCTACATCAATCGACAGTTCTCACAACCTGTGTACATTTTTGGGAGCCGATGTCGTCTTATCTGCGATCTTGACCCGTTCCTTTGCCTATGTAAAAACCTAATCCAAAAACAATGAAGATAAACCAGCAGGCAAAGAGAAAGAATATAAGCATTTCCTATCAAATACAGTCACAACCATGATCAGAAATGTGTTCCAAACAGTTGCGTATTTGACTTTTCACAAATAAAATAGTTTTATGTACATTCAAAGCGTTGAGAGGCAATTTCTAATGTAGCTCAAAATTTCGTACTAATCTTGTACTAACACAAGAATAAGAATTTAATTTATTGATATAAAAAAAAACAAAATACTCGCATACAATTCCTTCAAGTTCTGGCAGTTATGTCTTCGATTATTAAAACAAATGCCGAACATTACAGACTTAACCGACATACATAAATCGAGTTTTGAACAACAGTTATCTATGTCTAAGGGTTTTATATCAATGAATTAAGAGCGTGCATTCTGAAAGTAGGCAACGTCGCAAATAGATGTCAAATATTTTGCTGTTTTGATCAATTTGGTAATATTACTGTATGGAAATATAAAATATGGCTAACTAGTGAACTAAAATCTTGATTATAAAACGCAATAAAAGTATTTGGAAACTTTCCGAATACCTTTTTTACACCTAAAATGGTTACAACATCAAATTCTGTGTTATAATTGCAATTCATTATTAATATTCTAGTTCACTAGTTAGCGATAATTCATATTTCCATACAGTAATTTTCCCAAATTAATCAAAACAGCTAAATATTTGACAGCTATTTGCAACGTTGCCAACTTTTAAAATGACCTCTCTTAAGTCTAATAATTTTCTTATTTCACTTAGATGCACAATAATTATATGTATTACGATCGAGTATGTAACATTAATAATCTAACAACTCATTATGTAAACACGTGAAGTTTTTTTTGAAATATGGATGTTGTACTTAAAATTGTTTTCGAAATAAATGTTTTTTTTTCATTGGTTTTCTTTTCCTTTTCCTTTTTTCTTACATTTTTGCAGCAGATTTATTCAGTTTTATTAAATATTTTATTATACATATTATAATGCTTTTCATCAAGATAAACTTTTTAATATATTCACTACATCCAGGAGATTTTCGTTTTCGACTTTCAACTTATTTTGGTAATGTTAAATCTATCTGTAAGTGAAGACTGCAACGTTTTAAAAGTTGATACCCTTTGTAGTGTATTTCTAATGGTACCCACCCCGGTACTGTTAACTTGTATGTACTTTCTCTACTGACTATTGTCAAGGATCGATGTTAATTGTTGTATTGGTGTTATTATAAATGTGAGCAATTTATGAGCGGAATCGGTGTTTTATTTCTGACCCTTGCTAATAGTAGGTGTGGTACAGAGTGGACCAAAAAGAGACGTCATACAAAAATATTTAGATTCCTCATGTCCAGGGATATCCGAAAATACCCCATGTATGCTCGCGATTTTTCGTAGTTTTCGAGTTATAATTTTTTTAAATGAAAACTTCTTTAGCGGCGTTGTGCACTTTTTTTGTGATGGGTAAAAAATTTTAAACTCGCGTCAGGACACGTGACCTGATCGAAAATTCGTAAGACGGAGGGAGAGTAGTACCAAAATATCAAAAATGCACAACATTAATATTCAAGTTTTCACTTCTTCCGGCACTCCCGGAGTGCAACCCGTTGTTTTTTTTTAGTTTTTTGAGCTTCAAATATTCATACCTTTTTTATAGTAAGTGTTTCAGTTTTTTTTTTTTGCGGCTTTGCGTCTTGAATGTTACTTTCATACGCAAAATAATAAACTTCCTAACATTCCTGCAAGTTATTCAAAAAAGTAGCGATAGCAAGAATTTATGTTTTTACTGGGAAGACTGAAATTTTTAACTTCAATTTAAAAATATAAAATGAGGTTACTAGTTAGAGGTCACAGTCTCTTTTAAAGTCCAAACATAATCTTGGTCAGGCCACATGAGGACCATGTAAATTAGTGTCTGAAATGGTCTTTTGAGGAATGAACCACACAGATTTGAGTGGATTTATCCAGTCAGTGCAAGCATTTGTCAGTAATCGTGGAGCTCAACTCAGGACTTAAGGAGCTCAACTCGACGAACGGACATTTGTGTAGGCCGCTTAATACCTAGTCTTGTCATAAATATTGCCACAAAGAAAAAAACTTTTTTTTTATTGCAAATAATATTTATTACTTTTACAGTGTGTTAGTTTAATACATAAATTTAATACATAAATATAAAACAATTTAAAATATAAAAAGCTTATTCGAAGTGGTCTCCATTGGCTGCAATACAGTCCTTTAAGCGTTGAGGCCAGTTATCAATAGAAGCACGCACTCTTTCCATGGGAAAATTCTTTACTGCCAATCGTATGGATTGTTTTAGGGACTCCAAATTATCATGGCGTTTAGAGAAAGCCGTAATCTCTAAAACTGACCTAAATCATAATCCAGCGGATTAAGATTGGGACTAGACGACGGCCAGTCTTCAGCTCTGATGAAGTCCGAAACGTTCGCTTCCAACCAAGACTGCGTGGACCGAGCATTATGACCCGGCGCCGAGTCTTGTTGGAAGGACCATACTCGATTATTGAAATAAATGTGCAAAAAGCTTATTCGAAGTGGTCTCCATTGGCTGCAATACAGTCCTTTAAACGTTGAGGCCAGTTATCAATATATGCACGCACTCTTTCCATGGGAAAATTCTTCACTGCCAATCGTATGTATTGTTTCAGGGACTCCAAATTATCATGGCGTTTAGAACAAGCCGTACTCTCTAAAACTGACCATAAATCATAATCCAGCGGATTAAGATCGGGACTAGACGACGGCCAGTCTTCAGCTCTGATGAAGTCCGAAACGTTCGCTTCCAACCAAGACTGCGTGGACCGAGCTTTATGATCCGGGGCCGAGCCTTGTTGGAAGGACCATACTCGATTATTGAACATGGTGTTGTTAAGGGGCTTAACTACCTTCTGAAGAATGGTATCTTGATACACTTGTGCCGATGTTTTGATACCTTTTTCACAAAAATATGGCTCAGTCACTCCTTCATAGCTAACACCCCACCAAACCATCACTGAAGTCGTATAATGCCCACGTTGCAATCTGTCGACTAATTGGGAAGCTTCCTTAGAGCTTTGAGCATAAATACGGTCATTTTGTTTGTTAAAATGTTGCTCAATTGTAAAGATCTTCTCATCCGGAAACAAAATTTTTCTGTAACCTCCCTTTGCGTACCGCTTCAGTAGTTGTTTCGATTTTACCACCCTATTATTTTTTAAATTATCAGTTAAAAAATGACAGTGCGTCTCTTATAAGCTGCAAGTCCTAGGTCATCTTTTAAAATACGCGACATGGTTCTGGGTGCTATCTTCATCTCCCGAGATAAAATGTTTTGTTTTCGGACAGGATTTCTTCGAATTCTTTCCCTTACTGCTTTGACCACCTTTTTCGTACGAACACTACGTGGACGGCCAGATCTTTTTCTGTCACAAACAGAGGAGGTCTCATTGTACCTATTAATAGCCGGGTACACAAACATTTGACCAATACCAAGCGTATGGAGAGTTTTAAAAATTGCATTTAGCTCCATACCAACTTTGTGTAATGCAATCACAGCGATTCGGTTCTCTTTATCGCCCCACTCCATTTTAATATCGCAAAATATTGTACAATGTATTGGCGCCAAAATTAGAAAACTCAATGAACAATCGTATAAAAATGACAGATTCCAAATTCAAATGTAATATCTTTCTTATTTTTAATTGTAACGGTATTTATGGCCAGACTGTGTATACGCAAACTGCCAGACCATCATTAAAACTAACTGAGAAAGAAAAAAATAATGAAAGAAAAAAAAACCATTCACAATAATTAAAATAATAAAATACTTTACAAAGTAATCATGTCATTTTGTGTATAATTTTCAACACTGTCGATGTTGTGTATATAAAACTGGTATATTTTAATGATTTTACATAATAATTAAAATGTAAAGTTTTATGGTTTTATTACAAGGCTTAGCAGAGCAAAAGGTATAGATTATTTTTTATTTCTTTTGAAGTTTGTTATATATTCTAGAACTTTATATGAAATATTGGTGGGTAGCAATGTTGGTCCTGTAACGCTCGACTTGACGATATTCGAGCAGCCCTGCGTCGAGCCGTCTCCCTTCTGATGGTTATTGGTGAGTGCTGCCAATGGACATCTGCAGTACGCTAAATCTCAGAAATAGAGCTTAAAATAGTGCATCCACATCGAAATTACTTTTTGTGGAGCAATGTTTGCAAGTGTTGGTGGACAACAACGGATAGTAAAAAAATAATGAATTTTACTCAATTGTTGCTCAAAAAGGAACTTCGGTGTGGATGTTAGACAGGGATTGAAAAGATTCCTAAAATACCGGTAATGAATCGGTATTTAGTGGTTCCGTTACTAGAACCTGAACCGGAACAGGAACCTAAATTGGATCCTTTATTTTACCGGTTCCTCTTCAAGGTGCGTCCGAACGAGTTCATTCGATGCCTAAATATTCAAGTATGTCGATGTAACACCTAGTTCTGAGCCATGGTTTAATATTATTTAATTCTTTTGTAATCATTTGAGAAAAAATATGATTTCCGACATCGTCGTTGTGGTGCAAGGCACAATCTTTACTCCATTTTACGTCGTTTTTTCAATGTCTGCAGTCGTAGGTTGACATTTATCGTTAAGTTTTCCTTTAATATCCCTAACACACATACAACATATCCCTTCTTTATTTAGAGAACCTTTAAATCTGATGATACGGAATCGGTATATTGGTACCTTTTATTTGGAACCAGATGTTAGGTGTCACCTAAACGTGTTAAATGTAATATCGGTAATTTCAGCGGCACCAAACCGTGACCCTGACGCTGTTTGGCGGATCTAAACAGTATAGTGGTGGTACATCTACGAATGAGCCCGTTCACAAATAGGTCTACAACTAAAATATGCAGTCTTTAGGAGATGCTACGATCTGTATAATCTGGGGTGCTAAGTCTGTGATCACGACAAGAATACTGAGGTGCTGCTACTCGGAAGCCGCTGATGGTGGTGGTCCTCAATTGACAATCACGTCGTCGGCATCAACACAAACTAAAAAAAGAAAGGGAGTAATACAGTTCTATCTCATAATGATGTTCAGATCATAAGCGTTCTTAATCTGCCGTAGCTAGCTGGCTCATTTTAACGGGATAAATTAAGGGGCCGGCGGAGCATGCGTAGTTCATGCAAACGCAATACCAAAATAATTTGTAAATCAAACATATTCTTAAGGTAGTGTGTATTTATTCCGATTAGATTACAGAATATCTAGGCTCCCAAATGTATATTTTGAATGGACACAGATATAAACACGAGATAAGAGGAATTTCAAATTTCTATAGATAACTTATTTTTCTCATCTCATAAGTCTTTAAATCAGTGAACTACGCATGCTCCGCAAGCCCCTTAAGACACAAATAATGATGTGCTTTACTATGCGTGCTTGTTTCTAAACCAGGCGCCATTTTATTAACGAATGCATTATGAAAAGCAGTAGCTTGTGGTCAAGTTAATGATAAAAGAAATAGTCGGTTTTGCCACATTTCAGCACGAACCAAAAAATAAAACAATCTGCCTAGCCTTTTCCAACTATGTTGAGATCGGCTTCTTGTCTAACCGGATCTGCATCCGGTTTTATAGGATTGCCTATCTGACCTCCACATAGTCCACATTCCAATTACTGGGTGTTAGAAACCAAATCACAATAAAACTATACTTGCTAACTAATATGATTTAATTTACGTGTTTTTTGATGAACTTATAACAAACAATCTACTATATACATTTAAGCGGAGGGGCCTTCGGGCTTCACTGGCGGAGACCCGACAGGTGTTGTAGCGGCAGTTTCAGGCAACGCGGCCGCTGTCTCTAAGCTCTTCAAGTTTGTCTCAAACTCTACGGGTTCAATGAACTTTTTGTGCGGATACGGCGATGGTCCCAATATACGTTCGACATCTTTGAAGTTTAACGTTTCTTTTTTTAGAAGTTCTTCGGCCAACTGTGGACAAAATAGTAAGATTTTGGGATTTACTAGGTTCGTGAACTCGTCAGGGGATAATCGCACTCTCGTGTCACAATCGAGGAACAAAAACTTGGTCACGAACAACATCGCTTGACGAGGCTCGTATGACGTTAGTCCGAGTCGAAAGCTCATTTGATAGATTTTTGTTTACACGGAACCACAGAGTACGGTCTCGGTACGGCAGCGTTTAGTCGGCAGTATAGCTTGTCCACTCTGAAATGAAGCGCCCCACTACCGCATTACTCATAGAAATCCGCATTACAAAGTGGATAAGCTCTACTAACAAAATTGGTGGCGCCGACAACTTTGACGCGACCGTCATTCACCCCGGTAGACAAAACCATAGCAGCGAAACCGCGGTAGGTCAATTCAAAAGACCCGCGTCATGTTCCGCTACTCGCATCCAATTCGAGTAGCGGAAAATGACGTGAGTCGCGACGCTTCCAATTGTCAATGAACTGTTAACACGAAGTCACAGATTAATACAGATGGTTCAAACCGCAAAATCATTTAAATAAAAAGCGACTTTTGCTACGACACAATAAAGTGCAATTCAGGTCGCACAGCGCTAATTACCTACAAATAAAAAAAAAACGTAAAATATCTGTGTCTTACCAAGACAAGTTTGTCCTGGTTATCTTTGAGCAGCTTCTCAGTTCTGAAGTACGCTTCTCCGATCAGTTTCCTGGCTTCCAGGTCCATGATGTTCTTCAGCCTCTTGCTGAACGGACTCTTGCCGCGTGTCTTGAAGTCAGGGAATGACATTAGCCCTATTCTTTTTGACATCCCATACACTCGGATCTGGTAAGGAAATAAGGGTATTTATAAGACAAGATAGAAACTCAAAACTCAAAGCACTTATTTCAATTAAACAACTTATAGACGGTCAGTAAGTAAGAAAGTAGAATAAAATTAAAGTTGTATTTGGTTCTGATTTAAACTCGCAATGCTTTAAAATAAAATTCGCAAGCAATTCAAGTTTTAGAAAAGAAAATAATTCGCTCAGGAGACAGTCGCAATCAGTGTTTTTTTCATTGCGAACATTTGTTTGCTCAACTTAGAAAGAAAATGCGTATCAGCAGAATCGTGCCTGCGCCCATTTGCTCAGACAATTTTCAAATAACGCAATTGCGTTGGTACTGTTACTATTCCTACTCTGTTCATTTTATGATGATTGATATGTTAAATGCTGAAAATTGATTATTGATTCATATCTATATTCTACGATAATTATTAAAATAAAAACATCAGTTCGCTAATTAACCATATTTTTCATAGTTCTATACAGAAATATTGCCAAATTAATCATAACAGCGAAATATTTGACAGCTATTTGCGACGTTTTCAACTTTCAGAATGCATGCTCATAAACAACGTTTTTCTCTGAAACAATATTTAAAAACAATACTGTCATTATCTTTTATCTTAATTTGATCTTTTGATAGTATTTGTACGAATGTACGCGAAGTCTAAGTGCGACACCTAGGTTACATGGAATCCGCCATTCTTCTTTTTGAGATACTCTAAATTGTAGAATTGTCACTACAATTTACATATTTGTAATTATGTGGTTTACAATTTTTTAAATTGTAGTTGTGATGTTTTGTGGTATAGGGCCCAGGTGAAGCGAATTTCACCGGATTTGGATTCGAGAACATCACACACATAACCGGTTGATGTGGCGATGACCCAGCAAAGACGTCACTCGTCTTTCGACTGAAATTATGATGATGAATATATTGGAGGTCGCATATAATAAGAATGCATTGGCCATAATCATATTTACACATGGCTGTCATCGATTTTGAAATTAGCATAGTTACGGCTATGTTTATACTTGTGAAAAATCTTGACCACGAATAAATAGTAACTATCAGACCATTATTGTCCTTGTTTTCCATTAGAATTACTGTGCTTATCCTATGATACCTGAGCGTAAGCGATCTTGGTGACTTTCTCGAGGTCGTTCTGCGCGCCGCTGGTGATCGAGTTGAAGGTAATCGCTTCCGCCGCGCGCCCGCCCAGCGCCATGCACATGCGGTCGAACAACTGGAACACAAAACATTGAACCAGGTGAAAATAAACAAGTTACGAATTTTTTAATCATTTGTTATCAAACCATATCAAAATCAGTTTCATTAAACTAAAACTAGGCTGTAAATAAGCACTTTTTGAACGTCAAATTTATATAAGACAGTCCCCCAAGACACCTGCCCTTGTAGTTTGGCAGTGTGCCAGGAATATATGAGCATAAATCCTACAGTAACGCAAAATTGAAAGCATTTCTGTCGTGAAAAAAAATTGCAACTTTGAGAGAACACCTTTATCATAATAGTATGGTTCTGATTATACAATGTTCATAACATCATAAAATATCAATCAATACTATATGAGAATACTGCGTTTGAATCTTGCGTATGTGTAGCGTTTATGCGTTTGAATCTTGCGTAAGTGTAGCGTTTATGCGTTTGAATCTTGCGTAAGTGTAGCTCGTGACTGTACGTGCTGAGTAAGCCCTTGTTCGGGTGGGTGGCATGATTTGGCACAGCCGAAACACATTTTCGATGGGATACCTATCTACTCATTCTGGAGTGTTCCTTACCTCTTCCTTATTATAAAGCTTCTGGTCGGACGTGGAGTACTGCGCGAACCCCAGCGCCATATTGGTGCGCGGTACGATGGTGACCTTCAGCAAGGCGTCTGTATGTTCGAGCAGCCAGCCGGCTAGCGCATGGCCTGCCTCGTGGTAGGCCACCACGCGCTTCTCTGCCGGTGACATCGCGTGACTACGCTTCTCCGTACCTCCTGGAATATGAATGTTGGAATTGTTTTTTGAATAATATACTCAATTGATGACAATTATTTTTAATCCGTCAAGTAATTTAACAAAAATATTTAACAGGTTTTTTTTTGTTTTACGTAATGAAAAGATTACGGCAACACATTGAGTAGGCGATACGTTAAAATGTGGCATGACGTCACTCCCCGATAGATTTTATACTGACTTGTGACGTAGCGAGCGCATTTTGTATTAATATGATAAAGCAAAAAAATACGTGTCTAATATTTTTTTTATTATCTGACTGACGGACTAAATAGTTTTTTTTCCACTGTCAACATCCCTACTATGGGTGTTTCAAATTTTAGGTCACACACAAGTTTGAAAGTAAATACCCATTATGCGTCTAAGATCCCCAGCGCAGCTAAAGCAAAAGAGCTGATGACCTTGAAACGGCTGAACCGATTTCGATAAAATATGTCTAAGAACCATCGCTAGAAAACCTGCTTTCAAATAAAAAAACCGCATTCAAATCGGTTCATCCGTTTAAGAGCTACGGTGCCACAGACACACACATAGCGGTCAAACTTACACCCCTTTTTTTGCGTCGGGGGTTAAAAATGTGGCATGACGTCACGCCTTTGTAGATTTTATACTTAGTTGTGACGTAGCGAGCCCCCACTACAATGCGTTTTATGTAAGTCATTTTTTATTAATATGATAAAGCAAAAAATACGTGTATAATATTTTTTTAATTGTTTAACTGACGAACTAAATAGTTTTTTTTTTACCCGGCATCATCCCTATTGAACATTCATCATCATCCCATTACCCAGGGGCGGCAGTCTCGACATAGATAGCGATCGTTATACGACCGAATTCGGTGTGACCGTCACCCTAACCCAAATACCCTGTTCGACATAAAGCTCTGGACACACTGAGGCGAAGAAAAAAAACTATTACACGTCAAAAATAAATTAAAACTAGACAAGGTCGGTGTTTCCTATCCGAATCTGACTACTGTGAGAAGAAAACACCGACACCAACTACAAACTCAAGACATAATCTTGGTCAGGTCATCTGGGTCTTTTGAGGAAAGAACGATGCAGTTAATAAAGGGAATTTGAATAATTACAATCATCAAGACAACTCTTTAAGTTCATATTACCCTTTCAAATGACTATTGTGCATACTATCTCGACGTTTGAGGTTAATTCTAGCTTATACAGTTGTATTGCTGATTCTAATGATTATAATTCTGCAAAATACATGTCATAATAAAATAATGATATTTTTATCAATATACAACCTGATACTGACTTGCAAAAACGTAAGACAATTTGAATTTCGTAGGCTACCGTAGTGCATCCAAGTTAAGGTTCTCAACGACTCGAATAATGACGATGACGTCGATGACTCACCTACGACTCTTTCGACGGCGTACTCCAAGTCCTTGTGTCGCACGATGGTTTGCTTGTGCCGCGCCGCGTGCAGCGCCGCCTCGTTGCACACGTTCGCGATGTCGGCGCCACTGAACCCAGGCGTCAGGTATGCGAGCCTGCAAAGAGTAAAACATTATACATACAGTTCACAGTACAGTAAAAAGTAACAGTTGTACAGTAAAAATGAGAGTTTTAAAGATAGTATGGCTTGTAAGTCTGGGAAATAATTCTTTAGCAAATTTACTATAGTTTGACCGAGACCACTGTTCCGCGACTTAGGTATGTGCGCGGCGAGACGGGGGGCAGTGCAGGCCGCTCATTCATGCAGGCCGCTCACGGCGTCCCGCCGCGCATCGGTCAACGCTGCCCCCCACCTTACCGCGCATTCCAAGGCGCGGAACAGCGGTCTCGGTCAAACTATACCTTTTCGGGCACACGGATAGACCATGACCTGGGTTAGGGCATAAAAGATATCCCGGTAGTATGTTCCTGACGTATAATTCCCGTCAGTGTATATAGCAATTACAAATGACCAGTTTTTATGAAAAGAGGTAAAATCTTACCTTTTCACATAGTAATCGGGCAATTTTTCGAGTACGATGTTTTTGAGATGCCTGTCGAATATTTCCTCGCGTTCGATCAGCGTCGGCAAATCGATCAGGATGTGGCGGTCGAAACGTCCGGGACGCAACAGAGCCTGAAACATATTGTTATGACTGTATTTATTGGGGTGTACAATATAGAGTATACATAATAATAATACCAGCCTATATTGTTCTTGCAGTACAAAGGCCTCTTCTCATACAGTTAAGGCTGCATAGATCACCACGTTTGCTCAAGGCGGGTTGGCAACGTCAGACTTACGAGTATATCAGTTATAAGCCCTCGTTTCCCCACGTTATCAATGTCAGTGATGAAATGAGTGAAAGTGAGTGTCAATGATGTCCAAGATATAACTAAGAAAGTACACATAAATTGAAGTCACGTCTGTACTTGCCCGGATTTGAACCCACAGTAACCAAAAGGGCATTTTTTTTTATTAGTTTCACCAACAGTTGCCATCACGACATACACACCCAAATTATATTATTTTTATCTTAACGGTCTTGCTTTAACTGTGTCAGGACTCTATTTATCAACGGAGAAAATATTGCTTGCATACATTGTGAACTTGTCGCTAGCTACGGAAGTCATTTCATAGAAATTCATAGAAACCAGTCGTGTCGCGGCGACACGTCGCCTGCTGTTGCCGCCTGCGGTCGGGTACGGAATGGTACGTTAACGGCTTATTATAATAATAACACTAGAGGCATTACCTTATCCAATACATCAGCTCTATTAGTAGACGCGAGCACCACCACCCCCTCGCGACGCTTCATGCCATCCATCTCCACTAACAGCTGGTTGAGGGTCTGTTCTCCCTCGCCACCGCCCGGGCCGAAAGAAGCGGGTCCCGTGGCACGGGCGCGCCCGACTGCGTCCATCTCATCTATGTAGATGATGCACGGGGCCCGGGAGAGAGCTTCCTTGAATAGGTCTCTGTATGTGGAAATTAAGAAGTTACAATTAAGTAGTTAGTTTGCATTTTATTTGCTCAGTTTGAATTTAATTCGTTAGTTTATTATTGTAGGTTTAGAACAGTGATTAAAATAGTGTTTATGTGTTTTGAGTTTAGTGAAAGAAAAGTACGTTGTAATTAGGTATTTGGGGTAAGTATATAGTTTAATAAGTTGAAATTACTTATTTAAAGTAGATTTCAAAGGTGGAATCAGTAAGATTAGGATGGCGGCATGTAGATTATTATGTGATTATTTGCTTTGTGAGCAAACATGCTTTTCAAGGTTATTGAAAAATAAAACAAGTTGGCCGTGCTCGCTCAGATACGACTATAAATTACAAACGACGCGATGGTTTTTTCAAACATATTAATGTTTCCCTTTACGGTAAATATCAATGGTTGACTGGGAGTTGTAAATTAAATAAAATGTATTGTTTCCCGTATTTACTTTCTCAAATTCTAGTAGTTTATGGAATAAAGATTTTACATTTTAATCTGAGAAATTCATCAAAAAACATGTGCTGACTGAAAAACATATTCGTAGCTGTTTTATGAGTTCCGGACTGGTAGGAATAGAATTATTTTTACTTTTTTTTTATGACTCTCCGGCTTCTCCCTCTCGTTTTACCACGCCTCGCCACTGTAGCGTTGTATTGTTTAAGTACCATCTCTTATTAACACCGAAATAAATATGACTCACACTTTTCTAAGGACCCTGTTTCGTAGATATTTTTTCTGTTAAACCTATTTAAGACACTCTGCACTCTAATTGCGTAACACACGATCAATCAAAACCTGAATAATTTTTGAAGGATATTGCGAATCCATTGCTACATATGTTCGAAACATTTATCTGCTCAACAAAGTAAATAACGCAATTAATGATATTGAATTGTCAAAATGAAACAGATTGTGACTGATCGTGTGTTACACAATAAGGATGCTGATATTCGTACCCAGAAGAACCCCAAGATACAGTTAACTGACTAGTTCTGTAGTAGTGACTCACTGGCAAATAATACTTGGTAACCGAGCTGTAGGCACAGAATACATAACAGTACAAGTACAGAAGATTCACTCCTCAAAATCATTTAAATAAATAGCGTATCTTCCTACGACACAATACAGTGCAATTCAGATCACACAGCGCAAATTACCTACAGTTATATTCACCTAGATGTTGCCTCTCTTTCTATCGCGTAACTCTTATATCTTCTGACTACGTTAAGGTCAGTGAATTGACCCGACAAGTCGAGCCCGCCGTGTCAAATACACGGCGGGCTTCATAACTAAAATGCGGAGTGCACCTGGTCTGCTGTAGGTAATATTTTAAGCTACGCATGTCGTTTCAACTTGTATTAACCTGTGGACCTGTTAAGTATACCTGCGAAGTAATAGGGAAGTTGACTGGGTAAAAAAAACTACGTAATCCGTCAGTCAGATATTAAAAAAATATTAGACACGTTTTTTTTGCTTTATCATATTAATAAACAATGGTTTAGATCAAACGCATTAAAGTCGGGGAGTGGGGGGCGTCACAATTCAGTATAAAATCTACCAGCCAGTGACGTAATGCCACATTTGATTACGTAAAAAAAAAAATATGTGTCCAATATTTTTTAATAAGAAAACTGGAGGCATACAAAAAAATTGTCAACGTCCCTATTGCGTGACACCATTATACAGCGGCAATACTAAGAAAAAAAAAATTCTACACAAACAAAACGCACATTTAAAAAGAAAAAAAGGACATAAAATACAAAATTACAAAAGTAGCTAAAAGCCTCGTATTCAACCAATAAATAAAAGTTTGACAATGTTGTTCACACACCAAGACAATATTGCGTAATTACTGTTGCGACATTGGCAAATGACAACAAAAACATAACAAAAAAAATGCCGATTGCAGAGTTAACTACTTTTGTAACAAATAATAAGAAAAAATAAGCTGTGCGTCGCATCTGTGCAAGAACAGGTCATTGCTCAGCGAAATGCTGTGACTTCGGACGAACCTAATGTCAATAGCACTGGTTTTCAGCAATTACCTATGGAATGACATAATGACCCCTGTGTGATGTAATATATCGGGTAAATATTATTTTTCACTGAAATACGTGTGATTCAGCTGAACATAGTATGTACATATTAGTAATAAAATAAAAATATATATCTGCATTTGTGCGTAACATAAATTTAAGAAATAATAATAATAATACATAAACTAAGACCATAATACAATGAGAATATAAAATCAGTACTAAATTACTTTAAACGTTGTGTACAGTGTGGTGTGTTTTCCTCATTATTGCTGTTTTAGTAATTATAATAATTTCAATAATATGAGCAATTATTATATTATTATTTTACAATTATTGACGGCACGGTTGGCGCAGTGGTTAAGCGATTGACTGCTGCACTGCGTGTCGCGGGTTCGATTCCCACACGGAACAAATATTTGTATGACATACAAGTAGTTGTTCCGGGTCTGGCTGTTTGTGTATGTGACTTTAAATGTTTGTAAACGCACCCACGATACAGGAGAAATTCCTAGTGTGGGGCAACGTTTTAAAAAAAAAATAAAAAAAAATTGTCTTCAGAATCTTCCGGATTGTGATTGAAAGTGTGTTATGCAATTAGGGCGCTGAACAATAAACTCTTTTCTATTTTTTTTTTAATTCATCTCTCGTGAAGTATGCAGCTCGCTTACTCGAACTCGGCGGGACGTGTGTAGTGACGTCAAAAGTCAATCGGAACTATAACAGCGTCATGACGAGAGCGTCGTTGGCTGCCGCCCAACACATTCCACACAATGTATGACTGGGTTTCAGTTTCAATGCACTGATGATTTCGGCTGCGTATAAATTCCTGTTAGATGTATCTAGTGAAAAAATTCTAATGAAAAGTGCTTGAAATAGTTTGTGTACTGACCCGCCGCTGCCGTATTAAACAAAATATATCAATTTAAAGACATAAAACTCATTTTAAAACCAGATTAAGTCCGTACCTATAGTACGATGATGATTTTATACTGAAGATCACGTCTAAACGAGTAGTGTTAATGATTTGGAAAAAAATATATGTTAAATTAGAGCATTTTCTTAATAACTTAATATATGAATACTTAAGATTACGTTTATGTCGTGGCCAGATATTAGAATTGACCATCTTATGAAATGGCCAGCTAAAATTGGCCATATCGTTTCAACATCAATGTTTAATGATATTTCAGTCGACGTTTGGCCATATCATTAATGTAGGGTATCCATGGTGTAAGGTGTAGTAAAAATAACCAAGTAACTGCGACCAACTTGGAAGTAGCGATCGCTGGTCGCTGCCACGGCAACGCTCGCTTCGCTCGGCTCGCGCGTGGTTGGCCACAGTTCTAAGCTAACCTAACCCATTTGGTCGGGGTGCCACATGAGCGGCGATAATTTTTTATTTTTAAAAACAAATTTAAAGTGCTATGTTGCTTTTCACGCCACGGCAGCGGCCGGCGAACGCTGCTTCCAAGTTTATCGCTTTCCATAATATCTTATTTAGAAACCCAATAAAAGTCTATAGACTTTTTTTGCGTGGTAACCCTACTTTGTTTGATATGTTGTATGCCGCCGCCAATAGCAAAACAAAAAAAAACGACATCAGCGCCTTTACCGGTGGATAATCTAACTATTTTACGATATGATCACTAATCTTTGGCCACATCATGAAGTAGTCGTGCGTTTAACTGGTCATATCGTCAAACAGTCAGTATTCAATGATCTGGCCAGACCACATCATGATGTGACCAGTGGTCGATGTTCATATCATGAAATGATCAATTCTAAGATCTATCCACGACATTTATACTACATAGTGAAATTAATTTGGAAAGTTATGTTTAACGCGGATAAAAAACTGAGAATCACGCAAAATCTGTCAAACGTATTTTTCTGAAACCTTCACCATTTTAAAGATAATTTAATTATTGATCTTTTAGTATACGTGTTTTATTAAAATACCTTTTTTTTTAATGTTGCGTTAAATTAATAATGCGTCTAATTTGGGACAGCACTCCTGGATGGGCGAATCCCATTACTGGTTGGACGTATGACACGTTGCCTGAGCTCGGTACAGAAATCGCAAGCTAACCACTCAAGGTCACTGGCATATATCTGCGCCTTCTTCTTTTCCGAGTCGATGGTACTTTTTATATCAGTTGGGCCCAATATGTGGCCACATTAATAGTAGCGTCACTGGCATCATTAGATCTTCAAAAGTGTAGTGGGGTAAGGACACTTGGGACATTCAAGCAAGTGGGTCATGTTCTGCACACTCATATTTGGTGTCAGAGCCCCTATTATCCCCCATTTATACCCGACTGCGGCGAACCCACGTCTATTTTGCGCAAGTGTCAAAATTGCGGACGTTTGGCGCCGAAATGTAAGTTTAAAAAAAAAACTCCCGAACCTATCGAGTGGGGTATCAAAATGAAGGGTTTTTAAAATGTGATTACAAAAATATATAAAAATTATATGTTTACACGTAATTTGGAATGAGAAATGATAAAATAACAAATAAGTGTAAAATAAAAAATTAAAATTAAAAAAAACAAAACCGTGACTGCGTAAAAAGTGAACTTTAAAAAAGATGGTAACAAGATGAACTATTTCTAGCTCTAATCCCACTAATACTATAAACAATCTCATGCACTCGGAGGCATCTTCTTATAAAGACCTATTGCCTCCGACTGCATGAGATTGTTTTTTACTTTTTGCCAAGTTGTATTTGCAGCCGCCTACCTGCGCAACTTATATGATCTATAGGTAGGTATATATTACAAATTAAAGTCGGTTTTCGTGTCTCACTGTGTGACTGCATTGTTCTTCTCTACGCAACGTATATAAATACGGTTCGCAAAATCATTTAGATCATTTATTCCAGAAGGTTTGCGTATCAATCAATCTGCCTAGCTTTTTCCCTTGGGGTTGGGTTCCAGTCTAACCGGATGCAAAGTAATACCAGTATTGGACATGAAGCGACTGAGTATCTGACCTTCACAACCCAGTAATTGGGTAATACGATACCCCTTGATAATATTGGTTGTCAGACTTTCGGGCTTCCGACGACCCGTAACGAATGTCAAAGATCCACGAATGACGGCTGGGACCAACGGCTTAACGTGCTTTCCGAATCATGGAGGAGTCTCGATATGTAAAGATGGTCACTTAATCTTAATCTGATGGATCGACCTGTGCGGCTGTTATTAATTTGCCAAGTGCTCCTGTATCTAGAAGGTTTGTTAATAATACATGATATAAAACTTACATAAAAGGTGAGGCAACAGTAATGTCATAATGTGAATGTACAATAAAGTTGAAAATGGCGTCATAATAACGGAATATCGATGTTTTGTCAAAAGGTTAAAACCATGCGAGACAGGGACTGGTTGCTAGTTACTTAATATACATAGAATTACCTGACTCTAGCTGCTCCCAGGCCTCCGATCATCTCTACGAACTCTGATCCGTTCATAGACAAGAACGGTACGTTAGCTTCTGTCGCCACCGCTTTCGCCAACAACGTCTTGCCACAGCCGGGAGGACCCAGCAAAAGAGCGCCTTTTGGTACCTGAAATAACAAATAAAGTCAAAGTCGAAAGTCAAAGTCAAATAATTTATTTCAATTAGGTGATAAAAGTGCCTTTACGTGAAAGGCACTTTTGAACGTACAAAATAATATAGAATTGATTCTCAATTAGATTTTTTTGTATATTGTCGACCCTTCCAAAAGGTAGTTTTCGTATAGAAAAGAATGGACAAGAAACTTCACCGTTTCTCTTTTAAAATACTAGCTTTCCCCACGGCTTCGCCCGCGTGGATGTCGGATAATATCCCACGGGAACGTACTACCGGGATTACATACCTAACAGCCGAGGAAAAGGTCATTGATTCCTACCGCAGCGCCCGCGTTGCCGTCAACAATAATTATTTCGTTACGCGTAATTTTGAATCTGCGATATCTTATAAACTATTAATTTAAACGATATGATGTTGAGGCATATTTTAATCTAAATTAATTGTCCAATTTAAATATATATATTTGTAATCACGTTCTCGAAAACGGCTCTAACGATTTGGATGAAATATGCAATATAGGGGTTTACGGGGGCGAAAAATAGGTTTAGGTAGTTAAATAAAGGTAAACAAATACCCTCTTATTAATAAACGTTATTTAAAGTTAAGAAACGTTTAAACGTCAAAAATGTATGGTTAAACAGGCGCTAATCATTACTTAACTTTAAGCAGTGTTTATAAATATGGGGGATAGTAAAAAGGCTTTTTAGAGATGAAGCTTTTATCTTTGATTTTGCGGAGTGATCCATATGTATTAATCTGTGTTTATAGCTATAATAATTAACGTTATAATAATAATACCAGCTTATTACTATCCCACTGCAGGGCAAAGGCCTTTTCTCATACAGCGAAGACACGAGCATTGATCACCACGCTTGCTCAAGACGGGTTGGCGAATTCAGACTTATATTAATAAAATTATAAGGCCAGATTTCCTCAAGATGTTTTTTCTTCATCAAAGCCAGTGTCAGTAACATCATAATTATCATAATTCCAGAATGTTAATAAGATCACACAGTACCTTAGCTCCCAAGCGTTTATAATATTCAGGTCTCTTGAGGTAGTCCACAAACTCCATGACTTCGATCTTGGCCTCTCGAAGTCCGGCCACGTCTTCGAACTTCACTCCTCTGCCTTGGCCACTCACAGAGTCTACTAGAGTGAACTTGGCACGGCCCAACTGATTCTGTACACAAATTAATGTATTTTTTGTAGTTAAATGTACAAGATTTAAGATAAATCTTGTTTTGGATTTATCTGTATAGTTAGTCATTTAATTTTGCTCCTTCTTTCCGACTACCCGTAACGACTGTCAAAGAGGGGCACGGATGAGTATCGATATGTACTGGATGGTCACCCATCCACGGACTGACCTCGGCAAGCGTAAGTTAACCTTCGATCGACCCGTGCGGCTATTATTATTTAGCAAAACCTTCAAGATATGCTCAGTTAGTCCTACTACGACTTTGCTGGCGAATATTTTCACCATGACATATTCAGCTATTCTGACACATTTTGTACTGATAAGAGTTAAAGAGTCTACTCACAAACCCTCCTAGGTTGATGTTCATCCTCATGGTCTTACTCGAGTACAGGAAGGACAGTATGACGGCCGCTATCAGCAGAGTCGTTATCACCTTGCCGGCCACGCTGCCATTTCTATCGTATATGACGCGCACACCTGCGTACAATCAACCACAACTTTATCCGACAGCACTGACGGGTTATCAAATAGTACCGATTCTCTTGTTCATAAACCATTTTAAATTATTCATTCAAGTTCTTTATGGTCATGTCAAGAGCTATTCGAACATCAAAAAATATTTAGCCTAGGTCTTAAAGGGGAGGCGTCTAAATTGATTCGCTGTTACAATGTATAATAGAAGAATAAAGAGTTGCTATTTTTTAAAGATAGCTAAAATCCTATCTTTTACTAAGAGACATCGCGAAAAAAGGATGGTGATAGATAAGAACTAAGGCCGATATCTATAAACGTTACTCAGCTAAGCGTTATTCTTGTCACCGTCGCGCTACTGTCAAACTGGAAGTGCAAGACCTGTCTAAGACAAAACTCGTGCTACGTAACGGTTATAGATCTCGACTTAGAAGTTACAGAGCAGTGGTGGCTCAGTGGCAACGGGCCCGACTTACGAGTGGTAGGTTGTGGTTTCGAACCCAGAAGCTTTAATTTAGGTGAATTATTTCATAACCACTGCTCCCAAAACGATGACGGAAAACATCGTAAGGTAACCGGCATGTCCTAGAGCCGAAAAGATCAAAGACATGTGACATCCATCAAGGCGCACTGGGCCCGCTGGGTCGATTATGGCCCACTACCTGCCCAGCAGTGAGAACGTTATAGGCTGATTATAGTAAAAGTTACAGATATGAAATTAGTTTACACCTCGAACTTCGCCATGTGTTCGAAATGTTCTAACGTGCCATATCTTCATTAACACTTTCAACATCACATACCTTCCTTAACACCCAAATTCTTCTCAGTATCTCGGAGTTTTTCTTCAAAACGGTGGATGTCACCCACATTCATATGAAACACGCGATGATTGGACTGCAAAACAATACATAAAATAATAAATAATACTGTTCTACTTCTTACGTTTATATTTTACTAGCGACCCTCTTTTAGTTTAAAACAACGTCGCTTTTCGCGTTTTTCTGTCCGCGTTTTTTCTAAACCGCGCAACAGATTTTGATGAGGTTTTCACCATCGTTTAGAGAATTTATTCCGCAAAGTTTATGTGTATAATAGGTATTAAAGTTACGTTTACCTAAGAAATCTCAATATTTTGTCAAGTCGTAAAAACCGTGCGAAGCTGGAGCGGTTCGCTAGTCAACAATAAAACACGTCTTGTCGCTCTGTTAGTGACTTCCACTGACAGCAATACTAGTTTGACGTCACCTAAGGAAGCGTTTTCATAGAACTACATAGAAACCAGTAGTGTCACTGCGGTCTGTCATTGTGGTTGGGCAGCTTTGCCGCTGCAGTTTGCGGTCTACCAACGTCTACGGAATTGTACCTTAAGTATTGACACCCATTTTGTATTAGCAAGTGGCACTCAGTAGCAGCCCGGAGTCTGGATTTGTGCCCGGTTGATGACAATAGGCTCGCCCCCTATTTCATGGGACTTAAACCTAACTGGCGAAATGTAGGTGTACTATAGGTGCACCTCCGTGTAACCCGTCAGGGAATACAGGCGTGATGGGTTTGTAACATTGAGTGCCTAGGTACTACCTACAAAATAATAATGGTGGTGGTGTAATGTTACAAAATAAGCGTTGATCACTTACCCGTTTCCCTTTGATGATGGCACCTTCATGTAATATGATTGTGACGACTTCAAGGTCAGGTCTCACGATTAGCTCCTCAACCTCGCCTTTAGACAGCATGGAGTAAACAAACTCGTTCCATGACACGTAGCGTATCATCTGAAAGTTGGTAAAGTAATAAGTTACCTATTTTAAGCTGTTTCAGCAACATTCGCATGTGTTGTTTAAGGGCACAATGTTGCTTGCCATATGGAAAATTGCGGATTTGCTGGCAGCATACTAATGTTCCGTATTCATGGTAAACAAAAGAACATCTTACAACACCATTTATGTTGTGGGATACAATATTGCACGATTCCAGCCGATCTTGCCAAACTTCATATCATCCACGACCCCATTTACTTGAGTGGCATAGACGTACAGCCCGATGCAAACTTTATGGCGGCTCGGAACATGAGGCGAATCGCTTCGCAGTAACAACTTCATGTGTCAGCGGGGATGAAGGGTGCGCTACTGCGCAGCGAGTAGCGCACTTCAGGGCCGCCATAAAGTTTGACGCGTACTATTGGCGACTTAGGACAAGAG